>OZ024819.1:7093752-8540554 GCA_964017055.1 Chloromyia formosa | reverse complement strand
GCATTTTGGCAATATATTCCGTCTTGTACAACGCGACCATCGAGTTCCCCTTATCCGCTTTGGTAATTGTTAAATTATTCTCATCGATTTTATTGCGGAGCTGTTTTATCGTTGATTTGGCCTTATTTTTGTGGGACAAATCCTTGAAATTCGATATGATTTTCGCCAATTGTTCGCGAAGGAGATTGGGAGTTGGAATATCCTTTTCATTTCGAAGAATCCCTAACTCCGAATGCACGGCCAGAATGTTTTTCGTATTTTCGTGGGTATCCGCTACGGGGGAAAATTTGTGTCCCTTCTCCAAAAGAACTGTTTCAGTGGGTGTGAATTCGACCTCAGAAAGATTGACAAACCTAGAAAAGAAAGGAGGACGGTTAGTGGTAGATACTGTTACCTCAGGTTTCTTTTGGCTCTTCAACAACCGCTGTAGTTTACGCTGATGAGTATCAGCCCTTTTCGATGATAGTTCGGATAGTTTCTCCCGTATCCAACTATCCAGAATGTCGAACTCCACTTGATGCAACATCGCGGTTAGCTCGGAATGTGCGACCTTAACATAATGATAGAGGACGTCTCTGCGGGCTTGCCAAAAGTTCTTCTCCTCTTTAAGGTATATAGTATGACACTTTTCGACTACTCGTTTTGCCACGGAATTCTTTACAGCACATGAGATCTTCACAAAATTGGGTACAAGGTTGAGTTTTCAGCATTGGTTTATAAACCAAATGGTCTGCGTAGCTTTCCTTATTTTGCAATGTAACCGGTAGAATATCGTCGTTAAATCGGCTCGACAAAATTCGCCAACTTACCCAATTCCAACCGAAAAAACGGAGTCCGAAACTCGGCCGAACTTGCATTTAAACTACAGGCTCTTCCGCGCAAGATGGATAACATCAAGCTAGTCTCCTTCGATGTATCTAACATGTTTTCAAATATTCCCTCTAATGAATGTCCAGCCTTAGTAGAAGCGTTATTAGCCGACAGAGATATTGGTCCAAACGAGAAACGAGACGTAGTGAATTTACTGGAAACCTGCCTACAGCAAAATTATTTTGAATTCGAGGGCAAGACGTATCTGCAGCGTACTGGGTTACCCATGGGCTCTCCACTGAGTCCTCTTCTAGCCGAGATCTACATGGATAAATTCGAGACAAACGTGTTGTCCTCCTTGCTTTCCAGGAAACATATTGCATTCTGGTTTAGGTATGTCGACGATATTCTGGTGGGTTTCTTAGGGACGGATAGACAACTCGACGCATTTCTGACATCTTTAAATGCATATAATAAGAATATCCAGTTCACCGTGGAGAAGAGTGTCGACAACAATATTAACTTTTTAGACCTGAGTATTACGTACACGAATAAGGAGTTCAGTTTCACAATTTTCCGGAAGCCTACTTTTACCGACGTGACTATACCGGAAGACTCGTTTTGTTCATGGTCACACAAAATAGCAGCGTATAGGTCGATGATTCATAGAGCGTTTCAAATCCCCATGTCCGACTCAAATCGAGAGAATGAACTCAACACCATAAAAACTATAGCTGCTAATAACGGATACCAAGTGAGGACAATAGAGAAATTGATTGACAAGAAAAGGATTCAGGTAACGCGAAACATGGTGTATCCCAATAGCTCAGTGGAGCGCTCCGAAAAGTTCATTTCACTGCCGTACATTCCCGCACTGTCCGAAGAAGTAGGGAATTTCTTCAGGAAAGAAGGTCTTACTCCGGCGTTCCAAGGGGGGTATACCATTGGTAAAAGGTTATTGAACGCAAAACCTCGATCCGAACGTTTCAAAAAGCCGGGAGTCTATAAACTGGAATGCCCCGAATGTTCGGCAACCTACGTCGGTCAGACAGGAAGGTCCTTTGAAACGAGGTTCAAGGAACATATGGGGGGATCGAAGTTTTCAAACTTCCATGAACATCTTAAGGAGTCAGGTCATAACATTGGAGTCGATTTTAATCCAGAAATATTGCACGTTTGTTCGAAGGGGAAAAAGCTTGACCTGCTGGAAGCTTTGGAAATTAATAGAATCAGTCGGATACCTGGAAAGGACCTTCTCAACGACCATACCGACATCAACCGTTCCCGACTTTTAAACCTAAAATTCTCGCAGGTATAAGCGTAACGCCCTTAATTACCTTTGTCACTTTTATAGCAGGTAGCAACTTAGAATTAAGTTCCGTAGTATACAAGTCCCTTTTGCACAAAAATGTAACCATTCCTCTGAAGATGTTTGAAAAAACGAAACGCGTAAGGAGTAGTAATAAAAACAGTGGTAAAGACAAAAATAATTATACTTCAAATATGAATATCAATTACCACAAAGTTGAAAAATCGTCAATTGAATACATTATGAATTGTTCCAAAAGTGTATGGTTACAGAATTTGTGCTTGCTTTCGTGTTATTGCCAATTAGTCCGTATTATCGGCGCTCTACTAACTCACTGACATTCAGCACTGAGCAATGTTTGACAAACACGCAGGGAGCACATACGTTCTTCGTGAGGATCACTCTGTTGCAGGATTCTTGCTGTATTGCCAAGTGTAAGATTTTTGACAAAGCAACGACATTAAAGATTAATTTTTCGACAATCAATGGATATGGTAGCTGGGATCTTGATCATGGATCTAACGCTAATTCTGTTTTGCCACGAGGAGCTGCAATGTTGACCGAATCGATTCAGGGTGTAGGAGGAACCGTACAGTTTCCTAAGGGTTTGGAAGTCGGTTGACTTGATGCGATCGAATGGTGAATCGTTTATTAACGACGGAGTTCAGACAGGATTTAGTCGAACTGGTGAACATTTCTGGGGATTTCAGGGTCAGGGCATCATTCCGGACATCGTTACCATGGCTAAAGGAATTGGCAATGGGTTTTCCATGGCTGCCGTTGTTACAACACCGAAAATTTCCGAATGTTTAGGACAAGCTCTGCATTTTAATACGTTCGGTTGTAATCGGATGGCAAGGCGGCAGGAATTTTGTTTGAGGCAGGAATTTCTGTTTTGGAGGTTATCAAGGAGGAGGAATTGGAGAGCCGTGTACTTGATGTTGGAACCTATTCCCTGTAAGGACTAGCAGAAATGCGCGATGTGCATCCAATAATTGGAGATGTACGAGGCAAGGACTTAAGAGTGGAGTTGGATTCATGCAGGATCAAACGACAAGAGACATGACACTGAACTCATTTTTGTTAGTTGATATTTTTGGGAGACGCAGTAGGTCATTCAAGTGCGCAAGCTCGAGAAAAATATAAATTTTATCGCGGTGAATGTTCGGGTTTCTGATTGGATTCAGTTGCTCAAAACAAATCCAAGTCGAAAAATTGAGAAAGCGAGAGCTTGGTTCAACTTCCAGGTTTTTGGGTTTGAATCAGCTGCAACCATTAGCGGTTTTCGTTTCACCCGGTCTCAGATCCGTTTTCAAACAAAACGAAAGACTGGTTTTGATCCAGGTGTCATATGGGATCTTATCGGATCCAAGTTGAAAGTGAATTGGTTGACCGTTAACTGTGTACGGTATACTGAGTTTGTGCCGTTCCATTCAATCTGGATCGGAGATCGGGTGAATTGAAAACAACTGTTGAGAAACGCAATATGCTGTCAATAATGAATAATAATCGGGGTCTGCAAACGATACCGCCGCTAGGTTTACTGCGTTTTATACTTAAGCATCACTACTTGACAAGGTCGAGGGTTTACGGATCACCGCAAACCCATTGGCTGCTGCTCGTCCATAATTAAGGCTGATCTGCTAAGGATCATGACTTAACACGAACCATTTCTTTTGTTCTAGGTACAATCGTTGAAACGATCCTTGCTCATGGTGCAAGTATATGGACCGGTGTGCAGGCTAGGGAGCACGCATAAAGAATCCTATGCCGAAGGAAACTAAAAGAATTATAGGATATTATCAAGACAAAACATCGCAAACTAGTGGGTCTACCACTTGTATGGAACCACCAATATTTTAAAAAAATTGCAACCAAGCGAAGCTTTGAATACTTGTATAACGTTGTACTTTCTTCAGACTTAATTAATTATTAATTAATCTAGTAAATTGAACCCGGAATTAAAAATTAATTAATTTATCTAGTAAATTGAACCCAGAACCCGGAACTCGACGAAAAAAAATACTATACTTAAATCCATTTCAATAACTAGAGTTCTACCATGAAGGACCCTCTAGTCTTCTTTTTGCAAACACTATTATTAAAGTTCTGTTTATAGTTTTTAATTTTAAGTCATACAATTTAGTAACGTAGTTATATATATAGTGTTTCGGATGCACTGAGATGGATGTACCAATGCATATCATTTACATAAAAATACAATTATAGGAACGACTGTAACCATATGCAACGCTACTAATTTATTGATATACTCGTGCAACGCTAACAACTACCTACATATGTGCGCACATACCCCTTAGGCAGAGTCATTAGTACGTTAGACAATTAGTGATTGAACTTTAATACTTTATTATGGATATGGTTAGAATCATCCCTTTCTCGAATGCTTTGTTTCAATACTGCATCAAACTTCCATATCTCAGGATTTAATTTGTTCATCCACATTTGAATATTGTATTATTATTTATTGACGTAAATAACAGAATTATGTCTTATTAAGAAAACCAGTGTTTTCAGCTATCCTTTCCCTTCCTCTGTTTTAGCGAACATGTAGTTGACCTTAACCTTAACTTGATTTGCTGTTGCATGCGTTGGACCACTTGCTTGAAGGTCAGGTGCGGGGGAAAAAAATCCTTATTGCACTGGACAACCAATCGGTGATCAGACGCATGCAGCAGACGAACATAAACTCTAAACTGGTACTAGAGTGTGTCCGGAAGCTCAACACGTGTGCCTCAGAAAATGAGGTTACGCTGATGTGGGTAAAAGGACACATAGGTACAACAGGAAATGAGGCGGCGGATGCCCTAGCAAAACAGGGATCTGCGGCAACTTTCATTGGCCCAGAACCCAGAGTTGCTCTGGGGAGCGGCATGATTGGAGCGAAGGTTGGGAAGTGGATGGACTCCATACATCAACAAAGATGGCAGGAGCTAGTCACTTGCAAACAAGCTCGGAATGCAATGACCAGCCCTTTAGGCAGGGAAGCGAGAAAGGTACTTAGTTATAAACGGAGTACCCTAAGCTGGATAACTGCCTTGGTCACAGGGCATGGTAATTTTAAGGCTCATCTGGCCAAGATGAAAATCGGGGAAGATGACGTTTGCAGGCTATGCCTGGAGGAGGCCGAGACGGCAGCACACATTGTGTGCGAATGTCCAGCACTGGCTAGCACGAGGTTGAGGATCACAGGCAGGCACACGATAAGTGTAGAAGCCATGAGTGAACTCAGCTTCAAACAAATGCTAGCAATAACACGGGACTCAGTGATGAAGAAAGAGGTCGACAATTATCAGTCGACATCTGGAAGTCACTGATGACCGGGAGGGGGCGAAAAGGGACCCAAACGTTAGTGGTCTGCTTCGGCTATCCCCCAGAGTATATAATAAAATAATAATAATAATAATAATAATAATAATAATAAAAAAAAAATACAAAAAATACAATATAATGGAAACACGAAACATGTCCAGAAGAAGACGGGCAGGGATATCTGCCCAAGTGTCGGAGGAAGCCGCGACCTCCGGCGAGGGCTTCCCCTCTGTACAAGAGGGGCAGTCGCCAGTGGTAAATGGGCGCACGGGCGTGCGCCCACCAACCAGAAGGAGACCGACTGCCGCGAGTGCAGCTGCACGAGCCGGTAGGACGGGTACTGCTCCAGCACCACCGAGGAGCCCTCCTTCACCTGTGGTTGATGTTTCGCCTGGTATCCAGGCGACCACAGCTGCAGGCTCGCGTAGGCAACGGATGAAATGGACAGAGGAAATGAACCTTTTTATCATCCGTGCCTACTACGAGATCGAACTCTCACAAGGGACAACATCATATCGTCCCTTGCTACATCAGAGGTTCGTCGAGCGATTTCCGCAATTTGCACATGTGTCAATGCAGCGGGTTTCAGACCAATACCGCTTCATTGTGCGAAGGAGTGCAATACCGGAGACGACGAGGGAAAGAATTCGACTTGAGGTTTTAGAGGCAACTCGAAACCAAGAGTCGGCGGGGCAGGATGTGGCATCCCCACCACCATCACGTCACTCTGTCCCGCACAGGAGTACCTACAACACCAGACGAAGTACACTACTTCACCGCCAAGTGGAAGTCTCTTCTGAAGTTCATATGAAAGAGCTTGCTTGGAATATCAGGAAATAGATCCTCTGCACAGGCCTGGCATTCCCAGGTTACATACATCTACTGCAACACCTGATATTCTTTCTCAAATCGACAGCGAAATCGCATCCAGACTCAGCTCTGATACGACGTTACTGGAACTGCAATCACTTGTGTATAGCGGTGCAGTGGCGGCTATCAGATTACATGGTCAGAGGATGCGTGATAGCGTTGTCGGCGTGAGACAAAAACAAGAACCAGCCTGGAAGATTCGTCTTGAGCGGAAGAGAGATTTCTTACGACAGGATATTGGTCCATTGACTCAATACGTTGCTGGCAATACCTGTAGGCGGTTGAACAAAAAAGTGGAAAAGATCCTCCGTAAATATTCCACTCCTTCCGGAACTCCTTTAGTGGAAGTACTGGACACACTAAAACAGAAGCTCGCAGTCATTACAAGTCGTCTCCGACGGTACACGCTGAGCCTCTCCAGACGTGTTCAGAACGCTGCTTTCACTAAAAGCCAGCGGAACTTCTACAAGACTATCAATGAGGACCAACAAGCCAGCCCCACTATTAACTTCTCAGTGACTGACGCGGAACAATACTGGGGTGGACTTTGGCAAACTCCCGCTCAACACACCCAACATACTGAGTGGATCACTGCCGAAACCACCCGCCATGCCAGCTTGCCTGGTATGATTTTCGCCGAGGTCACTGAATCCGATGTCCGTGAAGTTATTAAGCGGTCCAAAAATTGGAAGGGGCCTGGTCCTGACAAATTGCAGAATTTCTGGTATAAGCGATTCCCGAGTATATGTGGTCAGCTCGCACAACAGATAAATCTGTTGATTAATAGGCCTGAGGAATTTCCACCTTTCCTCATAGCAGGTGTAACCTACTTGTTACCCAAACGGAAAACAGTGGAGACGCCTGCTGAAACGAGACCTATAACATGCTTGCCGACACTGTACAAATACATTACAGCCATTATTAGTGGCAGGATCTATACGCACCTTGAGCAGAACAATATCCTTGCCGAGGAGCAAAAGGGCTGCCGAGTCGGATCTAGGGGTTGCAAGGAACAACTAACGATCGACTCGGTTGTGGTAGGACAAGCTACGCGCAATCACAGGAATCTGTATTGCTGCTATATTGATTACGCCAAAGCATTTGACAGCATCCCCCATAGCTGGCTAATCGAGGTCCTCCACATGTACCGCGTAGATCCTGCCCTAATAAACTTTTTGACAAAAGTGATGGAAGGATGGCGCACAACACTATCAGTGCCATCAACCGAAGACAATATGCTCTCTCAACCGGTACATATCCGAAGAGGCATATTCCAAGGGGACTCTTTGAGTCCTCTCTGGTTCTGCTTGGCGCTGAACCCCCTTTCATCACTTTTGAATTCGGCTAGACAGTGCGGCTATACGATCAAGCATGGTCTTCTTGGAATGTTTTCCAAATTCGAACTGACTCACCTGATGTACTTAGATGACATCAAACTATACTCGGGAAGCAATGCACATCTTAAAAGTCTGCTGCGGATCACAGAAAATTTCAGCCGTGACATTCGGATGGACTTCGGATTAGACAAATGTCGAATCCGTGCCATCCGCAAAGGCGTTCACGCACCGCACCCCGGCTTCACCTTGGATGATATCCATATAGGTGCAATGTCGGAGACAGACTTTTATAAATACCTAGGAATTCTGCAAGGTGAACATCCCAGCATTGGTGACTTGAGAGAAGGACTGCTGGTTGAGTTCTGGCGCAGGTTGAAATTGGTGTTAAAATCCAACTTATCGGGAAGAAATAAAATAAGTGCGATAAACTTGTATGCCATTCCTTCACTGACCTACTCATTCGGAATAGTGCCGTGGTCTGTCACATCTTTGGCGGACATTGAACGGGGGGTACGCGTTTTGATGTCCAAATTCCGAATGTTACATCCAAAATCGTCAGTGGAGCGAATGTGCCTACCTCGTGACATCGGAGGTAGAGGTTTAGTTGACATTGCCAACTTACATCATCAGCAAGTCAACTCACTTCGCACTTATTTCCGAGGCAAAGCAACATCGAGTGCTCTGCATGATGCTGTCTGCAAGGCAGATGATGGTTTGACTCCACTGAACTTAAAGGATCAATCATTTGCTCCTTTGAGTCTGGTGAAGTCAGACCAAGAGAAGATCGACAAATGGAAGTCAAAGGCGATGCATGGTAAACATGCGAGTTGCCTTTGGCAGCCATTTGTCGATCTTCACCTGTCTAACAGGTGGCTTCGTGCAGGGTACCTCTTTGCCGAAACAGAAGGTTCGATGGTTGCCATTCAGGACGGCGTGGTCCCCACCCGTGCTTATCTTAAGCATATCTGCAAACAAAGGGTGGATGACGACCGGTGCAGAATGTGTGGTTCGGTTTTGGAAACACTTGACCATCTCATTTCTGGTTGTTCTGTAATGGCGCCGGTAGAGTACACGGACAGACACAATGCTGTATGCAAGGTAATCCACCAACACCTTGCATACAAGCACGGGCTGGTCAGTGAAACCGTACCGATCTACCAGTACACTCCACAAGCAGTGCTTGACAGCACTCGCTTCACGATGTACTGGGATCGCCAGGTAAACACTGATCACCCGGTCGCCCACAACAAACCCGATGTACTCCTAGTCGACAAGACGAGTCGCTCTGCATACATAATCGATGTTGCTATCCCCCATAATAGCAACATCGAGAGAAAGCATGCGGAGAAAAGGGCAAACTATAGTGCACTGGCCCAAGAAATCAAACAACTTTGGCATCTTGGCAGTGTACGAATAGTGCCTGTAATATTGTCGGCTACCGGTATAATACCCAAAGACCTTCTGACTTCCCTCACCCAATTAAACCTGCCGCACAATCTCATTGACGTTATGCAAAAATATTTTACGTAATTTTGCATACGTGTGCAATAGTGCGCAAAGTGCTCGGCGACCTCCACTAAATTATATTTTATTATATTTTTTTTTTTTTTTTTTTTGTTGAGAATAAGTAACTCCCCGAAGGGAGCCCAAATCGTGTTGGTTCGCCGGTTTCGACCGCTGGTGCGAAGCGCGTCTCATCAGACGCCTCTGCTTCGCGCTCGCACCAGTGGGAGAGGCGTGACCGGGAACGACCAAGTCAGATGTTGGTTTGCCTTATATAGGCCGACCAACACGACATGGGAGCGAATTCTATCGAATGCAAATAACAACGTGCTACCTGCCGATATGGAATTCTACCCAACTGTTCTGGCTTAGCGCCAGTGGCTAAACTATAAAGCAAGTTTTTTGCCGGGCGACAGCCATCGACGCCATGCAACTTACATGGCACTTCGGGGAGTTAATTATTCTCAACAAAAAAAAAAAAAAAAAAAGTATGAATAAGTGTAGTCCCACTCTGGACTGAGAAGGGCGACGGCATGCTAAGTGCCATGTAAGTTGCATGGCGTCGATGGCTGTCGCCCGGCAAAAAACTTGCTTTATATATTTTATTAGTTTCAGGATGCCGGCATAACACCTGCCCAAAGCATCCATATCCGTCAACTTGATGCGTTGCATCCGTTGCGGGTATACATACCGGCCAAAGGGGCCGAGATTACGCCAGCCAGGCGATAATAAATAATAATAACTTGATTTGGGGGTTAGACCAACAACTTTTTTTTTCGCGCGGTTTAACCATGGATGGGCGGGTACTATCGCGATTGAGTCACAATCCATCCGTGACTCGCAAGTAAGGCAACGTATTTGGTGTTTAGAGTGTTAATCCCGTTTCATTTTCAGGTGTTTACAGGTGTTTCTCTTCTTTTTCTTCTTTTTCGGGCTATGACGTGTGATATGACGTAATGTCATGGAGTATTAGTGCTGTCATAAAACTCTGTACCCCCCCTTTCATCTCACCGTCGCTGAGCAGGCTCACAAGCACACGTCTTCTTGCAGCACTATTACAGGGGTTTGACACTTAGCTGTCTGGCAGACTTCTACGGTCATCTTGCCACCTCTTTCCATAAGAATCATTACACACCAGCTGCTGGTAAGCTTGCGATCAAATAGATCTTCCATGGTTACAGCGCTTACCAATAGGGTTAGTAGCCTGAAATAGCACAATAGACCATTCGGCCTCGGTGCTAGTCGGCCTTTTGGCGCCCATAGCCCCTCTCTCAATCTCATCTAGTAGCCTGAACCTTTCTTTCTATCTATCTAACAGTGACGTGCACTCGTAGTAAGCAATTCCAAACTGCTTGACTTACCGAAATAAGCAATTCAATAATAAAATGCTTACACCAATACACATATCATCATTTCAGTCAATGTTTTTCTTTAAGCTGAAGAATACATATTATCATTCAAATATTCCTTTACACGTTCAAATTCTGATCCGCGCCTCCTTTTGGTTAAAAAACATTCGTTCAATTACTTTAGATAATATTCAAACCTCACATTTTGCACACCATAGACACCAAACTTAGAATAGGAAAATGTGCCTAGATCTTTAGATGCATGTACCATGTGTGCATCCAAGTACTAGAGACATGTTGATTCCAGAAAATGGGAATCTTGGATTTCGGTAGTACATTGGGCAACGATTTTTTTTTTTGTTCGCAAATTTATATGAGACAAGTCAAGCACTGGCGCGACTGCTTTTGTGTGTGGGATAAAGCCCAATGATGCTTGTTAATGAAATGTTGCCAATGCAGGGAATGTTTATGGGAATTTGATTTTTCCAGTAGAGCTTTTGTTTTTGTTATGTAATGGATTTTCCGTTGCAATTTAAAAGAGGAAATCAGTGCAATCGGGTGATTTTGATTAAATTGTGATTTGAAGTTTTTTTGACCGTTTGTAGTGATTTAATTGATTTGATTTGTGATAAAAGTGGTAAGTTTTCTTTTCGCATTATGTCGGAGTATTGCTGCGCGACGGATTTCGTACTAAAAGCGGGATTTTCAACTCTTTCCTTTGCCAAGAAAAGAGAAATTATAGAATCGGATAGACCGAAGCCAGATCTTAGTTTAGAGTTTAAATTAAAAAATATTACGCGAAAATTCCATATCGAAACGTATGAAAAGTACATTTGGTTAACGGGAAGCTGTAAATTAAATAAGTTATTTTGCTGGCCGTGTCTTTTGTTCACGAATGAAGAATCTGTTTGGAATAAAGCTGGATTTAGCGATTTGAATAATTTTACGGGCTCAGCAGCAAAGCATTCAAGTTCCGAAAAACATCTTCAGTCGTTAATTAAATTAGATAATTTTGGTTCTCAGCGTATAGAGTTTATGCTTAGTAACCAGGTGGCAATATCTGTTAGTTTGCATAATGAAAAAGTTGAGCGTAATCGTAATATTTTGAAACGTTTAATCGATACTGTAATTTTTTTGGCAAAACAGGAGCTTCCTTTTCGCGGAAATAATGAAGACTCTTCTTCAAATAATCGTGGTAATTTTATCGAAACCGTAAATTTCTTGAGTTTGTACGATCCGATAATTGAGTCCCACATAGATTCTATAAAAGCAAATGCAGCGTTTTCGGGTTTGTCTAATAGAATCCAAAACGATCTTGTTTCCGCTATAGCTAATGTGGTTCGAAATAAAATCAATTTGGAAATAAAGGAGGCTCCATTTGTAGCTGTAATGGTCGACGAAACGCCAGATGTTAGCGGTCGGGAACAATTAACGATGATTTTTAGATATACAATATCAAATGAGATTGAAGAAAGATTTATCGGATTTTTGGATGTAAGCGCTAATCGTACAGCTACAGCAATAAGCTCTCACATTTTAAAACAATTGCAAAATTTTAATATCGATAAGAAATTAATTGCACAATGTTACGATGGCGCAGCAGTAATGAGTTCTCAAATTCGTGGAGTTCAGACTTTAATTCGGGAAAAACATATTTTAAATCGGCAATTTTCGTTCCATGTTACGCTCATTCACTAAATCTAGTATTGTCTAAAGCAGTTGAGTTTATTCCGGAAATTAAATTATTTTTAATACATCCACTAAAAGGTCGGACCTTTTTGCAAATATAGTAAATCGTCGTTTACCATCGGTTTCCAAAACGCGTTGGCATTATCATTCGCGTATTATTAACGTTATATTTGAACATAAGCATGAAATTTGTACAGTTTTTGAGACAATTTCGAATGGTTCTCAACACTGGGATGGCGATTCCTTGACTTTTTCCGATATATACTTCCAAAAATTCGCAGAGTCAGATTTTCAATTATATCTGTTAATTTTTTCTGAAATTTTTTCGAAAACTGATATATTATTTAATATTATTCAGAGCAAAGTGGTAAACATTTCATATGCAAGCCAAAAAATTATTGAATTTGAAAATTGGCTTGAAAATGACTTTTCTAAAAAGTTTGAGAATTTCTATTCGACAGTTACAGCAGAATATCAGCCACCACGTAAGAAATGTAGAAATGCGATAGATCCTTTACAAAATTTACGGCGGATATTTCGGGAGATTATAGATGTTATTCTCGGGCAAATTCGAGATCGATTCCATTCGTTTAAAGATCTTTCATTTTTAGAGTTGCTTGAACCGAATTATTTTTCTAAATTCAAGTCAAATTTTCCCGATAAAAATTTTGACTCACTTATTGAATATCACGGTCAATTTTTCGACAGAATAAAGTTGAAAAATGAGCTAAAAGTTATTTATTCTTCAGATGAGTTTAAAAACGCGAATCCTAGTAAAATTCTCGATTATTTTCAAAAACGGCCTTATGTCGCAAACGGTTTTAAGCAAGTTCATATTTTAGCAAAATTATTAACGTCAATTCCAGTCACAGTGGCAACTGCGGAAAGGTCATTTTCAACACTAAAGCGCGTTCACACATTTTTGAGAAATCGCCAATCCCAAGAACGACTTTCGGATCTTGCTTTAATTGCGGTTGAAAAGGATCTTCTTATACAAATGCGAAGAGAAAACGATTTTTTTGATAATGTGATTAAAGAGTTTTTACTTAAAGAACGGCGCATAGATTTGGAATACAAATAAATGGCAATGGCGAAAGAATATTTATTTATTTCAAATACCCCTGAATTTTTCTTAGTCTTAATTAACATAAAATAATATTTATTTATCATTTTTATACCCTAGACTTATAGTATAGGGTATATTGTTTTTGTCACGACGGAAATATGTAACACCTTAAAGGAGGCTCCGGAGGTATAGCAATGTATATATATAAATGATCAGGGTCACCTCCTGATTCGATTTAGCCATGTCTGTCTGTCCGTCTGTCTGTCTGTCTGTCTGTCCGTCTGTCTGTCCGTTCGCACGATAACTTTCGATAAAATGAAGCTAGAGCCTTGAAATTTTGGTCAAATGTTGGAAGTGTGATCTAGTTGGATGGTATTGAAAATGGGCATGATCAGGCCAAGAGAACGCCTACCTCCCCTACATATGTAAAATACTTAAATGTATCTATAACTCCCGATTAAAGAAACGTAAAAAGCTCTAGCTTCGGTAGATTACTCATGAGGGTAATCTCATACTCTCCTGGGAAAATAAAACTGATAAGTTGAAAACTAACGGTAATTTTCTTACAAAGAACCCCATACTACCCTACTTTTCAGGTTTTTTGTCTATAACTCCTGAACCAATTGACGTAGACACCTGATTTTTGGCGTGTAACCTTGAAGTGAGAAGCTGCTTAAGATTATGTAAGTTGGGCATAATCAGATCAAAGAAACGCCTACCTCCCCTTCAAATTTCCAAAAATTAAATATTCCTTTAATTACGATAACTTTCGAAAAAATGATACTAGCAAGTTGAAAATTTGATAGAATGTTGCTTATAAGACTTACTTTGTTGGTATTGAAAATGGGCAAGATCCGACTCAAGGAACCCCCACCTCCCCTACAAATGAAACTTCAAATAAGCGATAACTTTTGATAGAATGAAGCCAGCAACTTGAAATTTTGGTAAAATGTTGAAAGTGAGATTGAGTTAGTTGGCATTAAAGATGGGTAAAATCCGACCTAAGGAACCCCTACCTCCCCTAGAAATGAAACTTCAAATAAGCGAAAACTTTCGATAGAATGAAGCTAGAGACTTGAAATTTTGTTTAAATTTTTGTAGGGGGATCTAATTGGTTGATGGAAATGCTGGCCAAGATCCGACTCAAGGAACCCCCACCTCCCCTACAAGTGAAACTTAAAATAAGCGTTAATTTCCGATAGAATGAAGCTAGCGACTTGAAAAATTGGATAAATATTTGTAGAATGGGTTAGTTAATTGATTTTGAGAATGGTCAAGACCCCACTGAATGAGTGCCAACCTCCCCTATGAACTGGCCATATAAGAGACCCACTTTTAATGCATATGGTCGTTGCCAATTGGGACTTTTGGTATCACCACTAGGTCTGTACAAGTCTAGGGTATATACGCTTCGGCCTGGTTTTTATTAGTAATATTTCATTTATTTTTTTTTTGTATTCCGAATATATGTGCCAATATTTTATTTATATCTTTCCTGATTTCTTCTTTAAGGCTTAAAGCCGCTTGGTATAAATGTTTTTGTGACTGTCCATATTCTATTATACAGTCCATTTTTGTTTATGCTAAATTGGCTTTAGGGCGCCCAACTGCTTGACTATGAAAAATTTCCACTGCACGTCACTGCTATCTACCATTGAAGTATCTACCATCAGGAACCGTACAGTCTTTATATATTTATAAAAGGATATGGATAATCATATCCTGAAAGGATACAAGTCGCAATCTTCTACGCAAATCTCAAATCTCTCAAATCGGATACAAGAGAAAGATACAAACATAAAAAACACAATTTATACGAGTATGTATCTAAATATATATATATATATGAAAAAAGAACGAAACAAATGTTGAAAATAAAATAGCAAAGGACGATAATCGGAACCTTGTTGGTCGCCACAATCTCTGAGATCAAATCGATTGAATATGGATGCTGCCTGACTGTGTGATCAGCGGCGTAGATTGCATCAATGCAATCGCGCGGATGGATAAAATATTTATCATGGCCGCGAAGACAACGATGCATGCACACATCACAACAGTGTGTATGGGCGCGCTAAAAGCCATACTCGGATCTGAATGTGCGCTAAATGGAAACGCATACTATACACTCGGTATCATGATATAAAATGTAATCAGCCAGAGGCCTCAGCCGGAGTCCACAATAAAACTGTGTGACTATGTGGTTGGACAACAGTGAGCTAAGAGTAAACTAAGAGCAAACTAAAAGCAAACTAAAAGCAAGGTAAAAGTGTCGACTGAGACCGGCCAGCGGCGGTGGCGGGTGGCGGCCACGCTTTTAGCAATTTGCATTTGTATAATATGGTAATATGGCCATGGGTCGATCGCGTCGTCGCGTCGTGCCGTATCATGTCGCGCTCCTGCTGGTGCATCTACGTCGATTACACACATTATGTCTTTTGCTGCTTCTTCTTTGCATCTTTTTCTTCAAATTTTCTTCTGTTACATTTATGTCTTTTGTATGCTGTGTGCAGAGTCATAGTATTATCTTTTTGTCTGGTTTTCTTTGAAGCACCGGCCGCGGGCCAAAAGCGCCACCGCGTGCACAACGAACAATCAGAACAGCAGAAGACCAACTGAATGTATGTGGACCGCGGGGCCGCAGGTATAGGTGCTATTAAGTGTACCCAAGAAATTGATAAGCGCGACCACCATATGACGGGGTTGATAGTTGATTATGAGCAATGCATGCATGCATTCAGCCAGCAGCCAGTCCAGGCCAGGCCAGAACCAACCCAACTGACCGACCGACGGACGGACGGACAATCATCATCTATCTGATCCGTATTCTGCTGACTGAATTTCCAATTTCTTTTAGCAGAGCGATGTTTTCCAACAGAATGTTAGCAGAGTGCCGTCGCCGGCGCGGCCGTATATCATTCACATGTTAAAATAAACGACACATATATACGCGGTCTTAAGCTGTTCTTTTAGCCAGTAGGCTCGGTCTAGTTGGAGCGAACGGTCGTAAATAAGAAAAAGGAAAAAAAGGAAACAAAAGCGAAGAATTCGACACAGAGCAGACCGAAAAAAAAAACAACGAAACGTTTTTTTTAGCGAGAGGTGTCCTTTTAACGCGCGCGCGCATGTTTTTTTTTTTTACTGGTTTTTGTTCGAGATTTCCCGGATTCCGATAAAATTTATACTTAACTGTTAGACAATATAAATTACACGATTAGTTCTGAAACTAGAAATAACAAAAAGAATAAATAAATAAATAAACAGTCATTCTTAGAAAAAATCTAAATAAAACGCATCAAAATTTATATTAAATAAAATCGGCGCTTGTAAGAACGTGATCATCGTCGGTTTGCTTAACGGTACCAGAGCAAAAGGAATCTAATATACAGAAATACATTTATATATATATATATATACAAAATATAAAAAAAAACTTTAAAATTTTTCAGTTACGGTTAAATTGAACGAGCGCAAAACGTGTGGACGATAAAATGTGGTTGTGTGAATAATAAAAACCGAAACGAAAGTGTAATAACTGTTATAAAATAGATAAAAATAAAACCAAAAATAAAAAGGACTAATTTTAAAATTTTTAAAATACAATTTTTTGTCAGTTTTTTTGGAAGAGAGATTGAGATTCAATCAGAGAAAGAGAAGGAGAGAAAGAAAGTGCGATTGCTCGAACCCGCCAGAAAAATCGAGTATCGGAATAATTTTCGTTTTGACCATTGTTTCGTGAACGTTTTCGGTTTCCTGTTTCCGTTGCTTTTTTTTCGCTCTCTCCCTTTTATGAGATCGGACGCGCAAGGGAGGCAAAAAGTGCGGCAGTTCTTTTGTTTTGTAAAAACTAAGTCTCGCAAGGAGACAATAAAAGAAAAAAAATCACCAAACTATTTTTTAACCTGATTCTGTCTGTTCGTTCGTCTGTTCGTCTGCGCAGCGTGTTTCGTCGTCTTCAACGAATGTGGTGTGTGCATAAGAAGATAATCTGGAAGATTTCTGTTGATATACTGGATATCAAAATTTTATAGACCATAATAAAAGAATAGTGGAAAAAAACAAAATCAAAATCAAAATCGAAAAATTATTAAAATTAATTAAATAAAAAAAAAAATAATAAAAAAAAAATTAAAAACGGAAATGGTTTAAACAAA
This sequence comes from Chloromyia formosa, assembly GCA_964017055.1. Taxonomy (NCBI): domain Eukaryota; kingdom Metazoa; phylum Arthropoda; class Insecta; order Diptera; family Stratiomyidae; genus Chloromyia; species Chloromyia formosa. The sequence continues at coordinate 8,523,134 of OZ024819.1, read as the reverse complement.
AACAAGAAAAGAAAAGAACTCTTTCGAGAACAGAGCTTGTAATTGTTTACGCAGTTCTTCAGTTTCGAGTGATTTTTTTTGTTTGTCATTTTTTCAATTTCTTTCCCCAAATTGTGATTTTTGTTGTTGTTGTGAGACCCTGTTGTTTAATTTCAATTTCGAAGCCACGACCACGACGACAACTTATTGGCGCACCAATAAATCCGGCTTTAAAGAAACCAGTGTAATTTTTAACCGTTTTTTTTCTCAAAAGATTTTGTGTGGGTGTTTGTCTGTGTTTTACGCGTGTATTCGAAAACTCCGTCGCGGGAGGGAGCAAAGAAATTTTGCATCTAATTCGCACGCGCGACTACGAAAATGCGTAAACACGTAAACGCGTAAACAGGTAAACGCGCATTTTTGTCGTTATTGGGCGCGCGCCAAAAGTGCGAACCTGCAACGTGGGTTGGTTTTGTTCGTTTTTCTTTTCTGTTATCACCTCTTAATTTCAAAACTAAAAGAAAAAAATAATTGAAAGAAAATAATCAAGAAAAAAAAGCAACAAATAAATAAAATAAATAAATTCGTGAAAGTTCAGTTTGTTTGTTTGCTAAAAACTAAAAACAAAATAGCCAGAAAAACTTAAAATAAAACTTCTCTACAAACATTAAAAATCATTGCACTAACACCGAAATATGCAAAAAATATCCAAAGAGGAGTTTGACCATCGAAAAGTCCTTAAGCAGCAAAACCACCATCAGTCCCATCAGCTGCAACAACAACACGACCATCACCACCACCATCAACATCAACAGCTGCTTCGTACGCGTCGAAAACTAACAAGACATCCCAAAGGTAAGGAGAATTTCGTGCAATATATAGGTGAGATCCCATCGTCCTTGCCAGCATCATCGTCATCGGCATCATCAATATCCTCATCATATTCATGGAATCACTTGAAAACAGATTTCGTGAATAGAACAGCAGTTTCAGACGTGAAGGATGACATTATTATCGGGCAAGCAGAGCACAAACAATGTTGTTACATTAACGAGCAACAACAACAACAGGATCAGCGTCAGATAACAGCATTGTGTTCAATTAATCGAACCATCGCCACCAATCGAATGGACGAAGACGACACTAGTGAATTTCAAACACGATCAACTTCCAAGAAGAAATCGAAAAAGTGGTCATCTAAGTTAAATGAAATGTTTCGACAGCACGAGCATCTGGAGAAGACGCGTGACGACGACAGGACGTCTATAGTTTTAAAAAAGCATATGAAAATTCCCACTCGCCAATTGCGAAATATTTCGATGAATAATGGTCCAGTTGGCGATCAAGGATCATGCTCATTATTAACAACGAGCGAAATGTTGGACATATCGACAATACCGACAATATCGACATCCTCGACAGCCCTAATATCCGCCAAGCCAACCACAATTAGCCTAAAGCATCACAGACATCATCAGCATGTCGACGACGACGACGACATCATCATCAGCAGCAGCAGCAGCAGCAATATCGACAAAAGGACACGAAAATCGTGTCATCATCAATTCTACCATCATCGCGAAAGACACCAAAAATCATGCTATGAATTATATCCTTTTTACGGTCAGCAAAATGGCTCATCGGCGATAGGAGGACAACCATGTGGTAGTGGTGGTGGTGTCCTGCGAAAGCATTGCAATTATTGTATATGCATGACTTCGGATTTAGCCAGTTCACCCGTATGGATGATGCGAGCATTAAAGAAAGGCTTCTCTGTGATATCGAGAGAAAATCATCAAATCTTCTCAACAACAACAACAACATCGAAATCTAGGCCCATTAATGTATTTAATGTGTTTTTATTTATAGTAATACTTTTAAATCTCACCCGACTTGCGTGCGGTCATAATGTTAATTTAAAAAGTAGCAATATTAGTAGTGATAGAGTAATACCGACAATTCAACAACAACAGCATCAGTTCCATATCAATCAACAAGCCGAGGAGCAAACCACCACCAACAACAACAACAAAAATAACATTCGTCGCGGTTTAAATTTGAATTCGCCTCTAACGAATCTGGGCAATAACGGCAATAGTTTCCCCACCCTGGATGACGATAGCAATAGCCGAACAATCGACGAGAGAAGTTTACGTTTCGATTTGAACGACAATATCCAGACAAATCATCATCCACATCATCGCAACGATAACGATCGAACGACAAATCATAACGGTAATAATGGTGGTCGGGGTGGTGGTGATGTTGGTGGTAGTGATGTGAACTTTGAACGAGCCAGTGGTTGTCATTCATGTCAAATGCACGAAAAGGTTAAGGCCGATAATTTGGCATCGATCAAACGTCATATCTTATATCGACTCAAACTTACGGATATACCGAATATAACGGCACCGGTCGCTGTACCGCCCGAAATTATTGAAAATTTCTATAAAAATTATAAAAATCCGGGCTACGCTAGTTCAAATTCAAATTTCAACAATCGTTATGGTGGTGATAATAGTAACGGTGACAGTGGTGGTGGTGTTGGTAACACTAGTGGTGAACGGTATTCAACGTATGATGATGATATGCAAGGTGACGATCCGCGTGCATATTATGATACAAATTCGGATAGTGAGACGACAAGAAGTGACCATAATTACGGTGGACGACAATCATCGCACAATCACTATTCACGTTTCGGTGAAAGTGGAAATAGTGGAGGAGCAGGAGGCGGCGGCGATGATGAGGACTACGAAGATGGATTTTTCTCGGTGGTGAACAGCATCTATATATTTCCAACCAGTAAGTAGATGAACAAATTTTAATTATATGTATTTCTCCACCCCGGGGCATCGCCCCACGTCACGAACATTTATTTCCGCGACAACTGAATCAATGTTCGGGACAAATCAATGAATTTCCGAGGTAAAAAAAAAAATTCACAAAATTTCCAAATCAAATTTATAATTTGCCGGATCAAATCAAAAAAAAAAAGTCCAAGGCAGATTAATAAATTTCCGAAACAAATTAATAAATTACCGTTGACCCATTCTTTTGTTTTGCCCGGTTGGTGATTAGTAGAAGATAGAGTTCTAGAAAGTACACACTGGCAACTGCATTCTCCGAAACTGGGGGACATGGAACAGTTGACGCGCTATGCCCCACAAGGGGTTAGGGCAATTGAGTATGGGTTAAGTTAAGTAAAGGGGCTGCCATTCTACCGCACAGCATACATAGACCACCTCTGGGTCCGTTGTAATACCACGAAAGTCACCCAAATAAACCTAGGCAACAAACCAGCCTGTGCTAGCAATATAGCGATTGAGCTGTATTGCACTCGTATCCTTAAGGTCCTCCAGTTCCCGAAAAAACAAGAACCCAGAAATTTCCTCCACCTCTCAGCCAGGGTCGGACAGTGACAAAGAAGATGGCGAACACTCTCCTCCCCATCCACGCCATCACAGCTCCTCTTTGAAGAAAGAGTATATGAGGAAGTGAAAAAGAGCGAGAGAAACGTAGCAATTCGGCCCAAGTGAGGAAGTAGGAAGGGGGATGGAAATTTGACATCTCTTTTGCTCTATATGGACCGGGCGGGTGTTCCGCGGCAGAGAGACAGACTGGAATGTTATTGTTCCAACTGGAAAAGTAGGAGAGGGGATGACATCTTACGTGCTTCCTGTGCCTTTATATAGACTGCGCGGGTGTTGCGCAGTGGAGGGCGTGTGTCTCTCTCTTTACTTTTTACGACTGGAATTGCTTCAAGTAGTTTAGTGTTGAGTATATGCGGATTGCTCCTCCATAGGTATTCTCTATGCAGCTCCTGCAATAGCCATTGTGAGGAATACAAAGTCTCCACGTAAGCTCTCCTATAGGACAATGCCCCGTAATGACCCCCACAACTCTGCCAATGTGTTTTCTGTTCAGTGAAAGCAGTGTGGCGGAGCGACAATGTTCAAGTGTCGACCAAATCGACTTCGTTGTTTGGCACGTATCGCCGCTTAACCATCTCATGTTCGCCCTGTCAACCGTAGTGGCTTTGATGACAAGTTTGCACGATGCGGCTGGCATTTGATGTTTACGCGGTCCCCGTCAATAACTCCGGTTGTCTCCTCCCGAGCCAACTGATCGGCCACACGGTTGCCCGCGAAACCACAATGGCTCGGTATCCAACAGAGCGTAATGTTGACAGAACCACCCTAAGGGCTAAACGACAGTTCGCGATGGATTTCGATGTAGACAGGAGGAATTGTAGCCTGACTGTCCGTATAAATAGTAAGGTCCCTCGTGGTCACAGCATGATTTCCCAGCCAGGTCAGAGCTTCCAGGATTGCCGAAACCTCCGCCTGTAGGACACTACAGAAGTTGGGAAGACGAAATGACAAGTTAATTCCCAATCCTTCCGAACAGATACCAGCCCCAACTCCGTCGGTCCTAAGGCCATCCGTGTAGATGACCATGGAGTCGGTCATAGATCCCTCGACGGAATCAAGCTGGTGTGGTTCCGGCTAAACACGTATTTTGCACAAATATAATCAGTCTCCATAGGGAGATCCAAGTTGCCCAGCATAGTCGAGTGTTTACAACTCAACGTGCGCCACTGGCCAGTTTCGCGAAGGCGTAAAGCCGTGTTAGCCGACAGCTGTTCGTCGCAAATATCCAGAGGGAGCAAGCCGAGCACCAGGTCTAGCCAGGCTGACGGAGTTGTTTTAAAAGCCGCCGTTATAGCCAGCGCCGCTAGCCTTTATATCTTACTCAGTAGATTACAATAGGCCACTACACGGAGTGGCACTTATTCCGTGCAGTAGTATAGGACGTACGACAGCTGTGTATATCCAATATTCAGGTTTAGGCTGCAGGCCCCAGTTCTTACCTATGGCCTTTTTGCACGAGTAGGGGGCAACAGCAGCTTTCTTGACCCGTTCTTTAATGTTTTCTGCCAAAAATGAGACCGAGGAACCTAGCTTTGTCGGTGAAGACCAGTTTAATGACCTCCAGTGTGGAAGGTTCGATAGGAGGAATCGTGCGTCATCTAGTGAAGAGCACGAGCTCCGTCTTAATCGGGTTAATTCCGACGCTGTAGATGTTTGCCCACTCTGTTAGAATAGCTGAGTTTAGAGTGATCTTCCGCTGAAAAAATTTCCATCGGTGCTAGACATCTTTTTCTCCCGAGGTTTTCAGAAACAAACAAGATCGACATTTCATTCTTTTTTGTCTAAAAACTATATTACTAACTCAATAAAATGGTCAATGAAGAGCAAGATGCAGCCCTAAAAGCATCATCCAACTCAACCCCTGGGCTGTCTGTTAGCACAGAGGTTGTTGCGGCCATTATTGATGAACCTTTTCGATGAGAGTCCATCCGAATCGTCTCTGGACTTCTTGAGTCCTGAAGACCCGGGACTTTTGAGTTCGGTCTCAGAGGCAGATAGGGAAGATGCACGATCGAACACTTCCATAGTAACGATTATAGGGGACACGGTCAGCGATAAAGAAACATTCGTCAAGTTCACCACCGCGCAGAGACATAAGCTCAAGAGGGCTAAGGCCGATGGTCTGCCTAAAGAAAAAGCCCTGGAAATAGCACTCCGGTCCTCAGCGTCATTGCCGACGATGAAAAGAAGCCGTTATGAGGAGCAATCCCCAGCGGTTAATAGGCCCAAAAAGCCTAAGACTAGCTGAGTCTACCAAAACCTTATATAGCCAAGTGACAGCATATATCAAACTGGACTTCTGCCCTGCGGACCCAGCCATTGGCTCTCTGATTACGGAGGCCTTCATTGACACAAATTTAAACAAAGACCCGTAGATCATGGTATTGATTTCGAGTCTTGTGTCCCCCGGACAGGATGGCTACTATTAGTCTGCTCGAATCCTGTGACAGTAGAATGAATTCACAGGGACTTTGGACATATCAAATCAAAGTATCCTTTCATGATCACTCTTGTGGAAGAGAAGGATTTCCCTCGGCCGCATGTGACTTGCGGATATTTCCCCACACTTCCTAACGAAAGGGTGATAGACTCTGTTGGAGTGCACGTTGGAGGGTGCTAAACCGTGGGGTTTTCGATGGAGAGACTGTTGGAGCAGAAAGGCGTGGCAGCTTACCGCTTCACTCATGTTACGTTAAATCTGGGCAAAGCGAATCGAGCTCAGCACACGCTAGACCAAGCCGTGCATAAGAGTCTGTATGGACCGCAGTCTGACGGACATCCTGTCATGGCTACCGCTAATATGGAGGCGTTGGGATTTTCTACTGACGTGCGGGATCTAACTCCGCCACAATTACGTTTGGTCCTCGAGCTGCTTATAGATTGAACACCGGTTCAACATCAAGGTTATCGAAGCCAACCGTGGGTGGCTCGTGGACGAGCCTGTGGTCTCATCGATACAACAGGTCAGATGATATATGACAGGTCAGTTGGGCGTCCGAGCATGGCGTGGCAATTGCGTCAACCATATACCAATGACTAACTTCATTTCCACAGACCTTGCTGCTGCATTAGTTGAAGTGTGCACTATCAACGGCTGTCAGTCGGTAGTAGTAGCACTTTGCGTCTGACAACTAGATGATACCACCTATCGAAGTGCAGCAGCTCATCGACTTTTGTCAATGAAATAACCGTCAATTTGTGATTGATCGCGACGCTAATGCCCAGCACATGGTGTGGGGCAGTAGCGATGACAATGACAGAGGTAAAAGATTTTCGTGAACTTCTTCAATGTCTGGCAACCAAGTCCTTCTGTATTGGGTGCCAGGTCACTGTGGCATTTAACGCAATGAATCGGCGGAAGAACTTGCCAGGCAAGGCTCAACGTCTAATTTTACCGGACCGGAACCATACTGTAGTCTAGGCCTGGTTTCAGCCAGGACTATCATAAAGTAATGGTCTGACAGGCTACGACCGCGGTATTGGGATGCCTCTTCAGAGCTCTGGCAATCGAAGGAGTTAATGAGACTCTCCGATTATGGGGATACTACCCACATGAGTAGAGCCGACCTGAGGCTACTTGTTGGCTACCTATCGCGCCATCACTGGGTTAGATCTCATTTAAATAAGATGGGCTTAACCAGAGAGACGGAGTGTCGTCTTGGTTTGGAGGACATGGAGCCCACATATCACCTTTTATGTGAATGCCCAGCGATTGCGCGGGCTAGGTTAGCGCTACTCGCCAATCTCTTGCAAAGGCCTTACTAGCCTTCGTAAGAGTGGTGGAAAGTCTCTTGCTATAATATTAAGGGCTACGGTACAATAGACCTATGGTCGTAGTGCCCACCATTAGGGTCATTAGCCGCAACTATCTCTATTCTATATTATTCTAATCTACCGTTGACCCTTCGAGGGGCATGGGCGCAATACTAGCTCTTGCATTACCATGCCATGTTGACCCGCATTGCCCAAGCAATGAAACACTCATTTCCTTTGCAAAAGTCCGGGCCTTGTCAGACACAGGAACCGTGCCTTGGGTAAGGCTTCTCTTAACAACCAGGGGAATGTGTCGGGGTGAGGATCGGGGAGTTACTTTACATCCTTAACTCGTTCGGTTGGATTTAGGCACCCTCTCTCTCTGGCTCCTTTTAACTCCTAACCACGGCACTAACCACGCCGATTTTGCACATCATCCTGTTCGCCGCCTTCAACTGAGTCGAATCTCCTGGTGTGTAACGTCGGATCTCAGCCTAATTTTGTAACCAAGAATAGGCAGGAAGTCTTGGACATTTCTCTGGTGTCTTTCTGAACCACAGAAGGACTAACTGGGTAAGACATAGAGAAATTCAACTGGAAATACTACCTCCTTTACCATCTAAGCCAGGTAATAAGGAAGAGCTAGATGGTGTCGTTCACACCTCAACGGCTGCACTTAACCAAGCTGTTTCCCAACCATGCCCTGTGCGGATCTGTAAAGGCAAAAGCAAACCTACATGGTGGAACGCGCAGATTTCGGCTCTCAGACTGATTTGTAGAAGGTCTCTAAACAGGGCTAAAATGTCAAGATGAACGGATCGAAGGGACCGGTGAGGCGTCTAGGCTTTTCAAAATTCTAGCCTCCAATCCCTCTGTACCTAGCTTTTTAATGAAACACGATGGCCCGTGGACGTACACGAGCTCGGAAACGATTCGTATATTGGTAGACACTCACTTGCCCGATAGTACAGTTCTAGATTTCGCTCTCCTTCACCTATTCAGTGGAGAGGGCATCCATCTTATCTAGGGAACATTTTTTTGATGGGCTATTGGGAGCTTTGAGCCTTTCGAGTCTGCTGGACCGGACGGTATCATTCCGGCAGATCTATAGCACACTCAAAATATCGTCCTACCTTGGATCGAGACCATTTTCAGCGCCTGTTTGGGATTGGTTTGTTGGTGGCTATTATCCCGAAATCGGGAAAAAGTTCTCACGTACGCCCTAATGAGTTTAGACCTATCAGTTATCGCTCTTCTAAAGATGTTGGAGAGGTTGATCGATTTTCATCTACGTATTGTAGTATTTAGTATTCCAACTCAGCTCTTGTCTAAATCTCAGCATGCCTGCACAAAGGATCAGTGGATACGGCACTACACTCCTTGGTAAGCTACATCGAGAAGTCTTTTAGTTTCAAGGAGTCCACCCTGGTAGCCTTCCTGGATATCGAAGGCGCCTTCAACAACGTTAAACCTGAGGCTATAGCCGACGCACTTTCAGGTTTAAGTGTAGACACTCTGCACTCTCATAAACTTGCTGCTCACATCCTGGTCTCTTCGTCTGAGCGCAGATGAGTTAAGAAAGGTTCTCTTCCTTCTTCTTTGGAACCTTGTGGTTAACAAATTACTTTTTGAGCTGGAAGGTTTGGAGTGCAAAATTATTGCTTATGCTGACGATGTCGCCATCACAATTCCGATCAAGTTTCCTGGTGCGGGTTAAGGGTGAATCCGAGCAAAACGGAGCTAGTTCTTTTCACTAGGAAGTACAGAATTAAACTAATAGTACCCGCTTCGTTAGAGGGGACTAGACTGATTTTTGCTGATAAGGCGAAATTTGTTGGGCTCTCCTTAACAAAAAGTTGTAATGGAAGCCATATATACAGGAACGTGTAAGGAAAGCTATAATTGCCTAGTACTGCTGCAAGAAAGCTATAGACAGAAGGTGGGGCCTGCAACCTAAAGTCGTCTATTAACACTACGTGTCTGTTGTGCGACCTACACTGATATACTATTTGCCTGATGGAAGGCCCTTAAGGTAGCGACTTATAACACTTTATTGAGTATGGTCAATATATTCTCATTACCGGGGTTCTGAGAACTATAACGGACGGTTTAGTGGGCATCCGAAAATGCCCGTGGGGACGGAGCCTTAGGTAGCATAACTAGCGTGAAGGTCGGGCCGTGCCATCTGGCGAAGAAAAAGGCCCCTCAACGAGCTAAGCAGCGGCCTATGCTTACTGTAGCTCAGTTCGGGAGATATGGGCGGGGTTTTCGCCGCTCGTTGCCCCTGTCCTTTACGTATTAACAAAAATTCAGAGGCTTGGGGAAGACAACACAAACAGGGGAGGTAAAAATGGGGAATAAAAAAACTAGTCGATAAGGATGGAATGGTTGGCGGACGGATTAGACGCCCACGCGGTCGCACCTGGGTCCGGGTGTAATGGGACCCTCGGCCTCTGGTTTCGTACCACCAACAGATCACTACTCATCAGGTGCTGCTTCGATCTGCCGGTGGGAGCAGCACTACCAGACCATAATATGGTTCAATACAGGTGGTTCATTACAGGTGGTTCATTACAGAACTACTCCATCTGTTGCCTTGGACATGTTGCTCAACCTCCTATCAACATTTTTGGGGAGGAAAGTGCTGCAAGCACGGCCAACCGTCTACAAGAATCAAGTCACTGATTCTCATTAGCCACTGGCCACTCTACAATTCTAAATAGTCTGAATATCTGAAGTGAAACGTACTATTTGCTTAATAGAATTATGCCCGAAAGGAACTTCACGTCCTTGATACCTACTCGGAATCAGAGGATCGAGGGTGAATTCCCCTTGCCACTCTCCGTACGCATCTATACGAATGATTCGAAGACGGAAGGGGGAAGGAGCTGAGATATACTCTGATATACTAGGCATAAATCTGACATTCTGTATACCTGCCCACTGTAGCGTCTTCCGGGCGCAAGTTGTTGCGATTGTAGAAGCTTTAATCTGGCTGGGGCGGGACATCATAGTCAGTAGCGACATTACAATATACACAGACAGTCAGGCCGCGATAAGGTCCTTGGGACCAAGAATAGTGGAGTGCCCAATCCTCAGCGCGCGCCGTTGTCCATTATGGCGAAAGCGAAGGGTGACATAGCGACCAATCCCTTCCAGTTTCAAAAGCAGCTTATTGATTGCTAAGTTCCAAAGAACAGGCGACAAAATCCCGCCTTTGGGGCGTGCCTCTACAGACTCCTCTACTCACAGACGACGTTTCCAAAGTATGTAGCAGGAATGGTCTTGGATGTAAGCAGCAATCCGATGAGCTTACAGAGCGATTTGTCGACTCGCAGGTTCATTAGTGCCTCTATTATCGCAATAGGTTTAATGTTGTTGAAACCACCCTCAATATCCAGGAACATAGCCAACGTATATTACTTGAGTCCTAGAGATTTTTCAATAGAACTGACCAGAGAGTGCAGAGCTGTATCAACTGACATTCCTTTCAAGTAGGCGTATTGCGAGGTGCCTAGAAGGCATGACGAGATGATATTGCGAAAGTGAAGGTCAATCAGTCTCTCTAGGAGTTTGAGCAAAGTTGAAGAGAGGCTGATTAGCCTGAAGTCACTTGGTGGTGAAGCTTCTGTTCGCCTTTGGGATTAGAATGACAAACACTTTCGTTCAGCTTCTCGGAACGACAAGATAACCTCTATCCACGGGTAAACAATATCTAAGGAATTCCGAAGGTCCGCAGCAATTATTCCATCGGGTCCAGCAGCTTTGAAAGACACAAAACTATTGATCGCCCACATAATCTTTTCCCTTGACAGGGTAGATTCATAGTCGCAGGGGCGGAGGAGTTGCATGAGTCCCTCAGAGATATAGTCACTGCCCAGCAGACGCTCAATAGTTTCCCGCTGGACGACGTCCACAAGCCACCTTGTCTTTGCAGAAAGCTGGACGTGGATGGATCTGATGACAGAACCTTACGGAGTCTAGAGGCTTCACTTGACTCTTCCACGTGTTCGCAAAAGCTCCTCCATAAGTTCCGTTCAGCTCTCCTCAATTACTTTTTTAAGAACTCAGTTGTTCTTTATAGGAGCGCCAATCCGACGCTAAGTTACACACCTTTGCCTAATTGAAGCCTTTTCTACACGCAGCTCTGAACTCAGAAATTCTATCGCTTCTAGCACTAGGAAGTGCGTCAGATATTCTGAGCAATCTGAAGTCAATGGGTTTGGTCTTTCAAATATATGGTTTGAAACGGAGCCTTTTAGCTCATCAACAACTCACCGATTGATTAGTCTTTTAATTTCGTGAGGTCATTTTTGTTTGTTTTCTTTTCGGTTTGGAATCTTAGATGTGAACCCCACTCTTAACGAAATCCTGCGCACGACTCTCGTTCAACATCGCTTTAACACATAAATTTCTATGTCGAAAGGTACCCGCCTCACAAGGTATCCATTCCTATGGGAAAGTATCCTACGGTATTTCAAGCGAAAGTACACGCGATCGAGACCTGCGCAAACACTTGCTTTGCAGCCGGATACCGAGGCCGGAATATCGTAATCTTCACAGACAGTCAGGCGGCTAGCAAATCACTAAGCAATTTCACAATTTCGTCGAAACTGATGCTTAGATGTCGTAGAGCCTTGCAAAGATTAGGCTCGGTAAACAAGGTTACCATCTTTTGGGTCCCCGGGCACCCCGCTATCGCAGGAAACAGGACAGCCGACGAGTAGGCCCTGAGCCATTCTGCGCGTTTCCCCTTTGTAGTGCAAGACGACACATCAGCGAATGGGAGCATTTTGTAACAATTGCGCACTGGGACAGTACCCCTGGTTTCAGAGAGGCCAAACTGTTAACAGTTGGTCCCTCGCGCAATTTTACCCTTGTTAATTGCCTTGACCCCTCTAGGGGCATCATCGCATCCACATCTCTAGCATTTCTATACCTTGTTGATGTTTCAATAGCAGATCTACTCTTCGGTGCAGTTGCTAGCATACATTTCCTATCCGCACCGTCTTTATGCTAACAAGCTCGGAGCACTGTGAGAGTTCTGTTAGTACCCACAGGCAGTTTTTAATCGCGCCGAGATTTGAACTCCGTGCTCTAGATTAGTTTCGTAGAGCGGTGAACGAGGGACCACGACCACCGAGCGCGAAAAAGATTCTACAGAAACCGAATGAGAGTTATTTGCGGGCTCCTTACGGGTCATTTTATCTTGAGAAATCTTCTATACAGAATGGGTATTGTCGCTGACCAAAGGTGTCGCTTCTGTATGGGTGAGGATGAGGCATCTCAGCGCATTCTTTGTGACTGTAACGCACTTCAACTCCGCCACTTGAAATGGTTGGGCGGCGCATACCCTAAAGCGGAAACGATTGCCTCACTAAAACTCGAGGAGCTGAGCAGATTTGTGGGAATGGTCACGGTCTCGACAATCCCTAATCTGACTAGACACCAGGGCACAGTAGACTTTTAGGTCGCACTGCTTGGTGACACTTCAGGACAACCGCCCACCACATAATCGTTTTCTTCGATTTTTATTAATGCTTTTTCATTTTTATCATTACAAGCCTGTCTACGATAAGGCATGCGTCCAACGTTTCAACAAACGTACAGACGCATGCCTCTGGAGTCATAGTTAAATACAGGACATACCTTTAGTTTATTGTCTCTAACAAACAAAGGCGTGCTCTCTCTAACATCAATTTCTAGATTCGCTACTGACTGAGTGCGATCATAGTCCGGCACGTAAATCCCCGTTTATCAAAAAGATTACCGCCTTTAATGAACAGAAGGCGAACATACTAACCGTTGGCGTCATCCAGACTACTGTTAGATGAAATTCGTGTCAAACTCCTGTTAATTGCCTTGACCCCTCCGGAGCCATGATCGCATCAACGTCTCTTGCATTTCTATGCCTTGTTGACATTTCGATAATCTACTTTTCGGACGTGCGCAGTTGCTAGCATGCACCTCTTTATATTGACAAGCTCGAAGCACAGTGGGAGTTCTATTAGTATCCACAAGCAATTTTTGTTCGCACCGAGGATCGAGCCTCCATTCTGTAGATCGTAGAGGGGTGACCGAACGAACACGGCCACCGAGCCACTCGTAAATTTATTAATTTGTTTCAGAGATATCATTTTCGTTTTATTTCATTCGGAAATTCGTTGATTTGTCCCGAACACTTTTTTATTTGTCTCGGAACGGTACTTAGACTTGACCTGCAAATGCTATATAAATATATATCTGTACAAGTATAAGAGTTTCAGAATATTTTTCTCTGATACTCTGGGGCCACTCTTTTCAGTACTTTTGTTTTCCAAAAAGTTATAAATCTAAGCTCTCCTATCCTGTCGGGATTAATAGAGCATATACGTATATAGATTAGCTTTATGGCCGAAATGGACAATGGCCACTAACTGACCATTGTCATCGTGTATTTTGACGGATAGCGTGGAGTGGACATAATGCCTATCAGAGATTAGCTCGCAATTGCTTGCAAAGCTATGCTCTGTCAGCATCCTCCACGGCCACTAAACGCTATCCGTCAAGATGAACGATGGCCATGGCCAGTGATGGGTCATTGTCTATTTCAGCCATTAGATGTTCTCCATCTCAGAATCCTTGATATCATACATACGCGTATGTCTTTAGTTTATAGTAGCTTAAGGTATTATACATTTTTTTTTTCTTAATTTTATTTTCAAATTTTTGATAGTTAAGACTTGTTTTAGAGTAGAAGTAGGAGGGACGCACTTTCAACGAGCAAAAAAGTCCGATAATTTAGATTGCTTGCCGAAATTACTCCAGTCACTACTACTTTACACAAAAAAAAAATAAAATAATCTAATTTCTTCACCACACTTCTACAATATTTAAATCAAAAAAAAAATTTGGTTCTTCCTTCTTACGTATGCCAATCGGTATTAGTCTATACATAGTTACAGTTCGCAACATCTCCCTCAGCAAAAGAAAACTACAAAATAGCTGCCTGTCATTTTAGACGAAACCATTTGCTTCCAATCCAATATCGTTTCAGATTTCCCAGCGATTTCCCTTCGGTTTGCATCGATTTGCATCCGATCCAAATCCAAAGAGCTTTCGAAAAGCTCTTCGACGAACTTTCGACGAGCTTTCGAAGAGCTTTCGATTTTCTTCTGTTACATGTTTGCGATTTATGTCCAATCCGATTTCGATCTGCTACTGTTCCACTGTGCATTTATTTTAAGTTATTTTATTTGTTTTAGACGATGCGATCCGATTTCAATTAGATTCAGACTTATACCAGGGCGCCTGGTATCATGTAATTCGATTCGAATTGCTTGAAACGATGAAAATGGTACTACGACTATATAACTCGAAAACGAATTTCCAAATTATTATATAAAAAAAAATCTTCGAATACGAGTATTCGCTTCGAATTAAAAATTTCGTATTGCCGAGAGAGAGGCCTTATACTCGTACTCTCTCGAAGGTCTTCATAGACAAGGCAGCGCACTTTGGGGCGCAGCTGAAGTAAAAATAGACGGGTGCGCGCTGAAAAGGGTTTGAATTACTATATATCAGAAAGAAACTTTAAATTAAAAATTAAATTCTCGGTCTCCATTCCCACTCGCGGGGAATGGGACAGTGGCATTCTTGGCTCTATCTCCCGGTACACCATGTGGTTTACCGACGGATCTAAAACGGAGCTGGGTGTTGGTGCTGGAGTCTATGGACCAGACACCAGGATCTCCATTGCTATGGGCGTCTGGCCTAGCGTTTTTCAAGCTGAAATCCATGCCATTGAGGCCTGCGCCAGAGACATTCTGGACAAGAAACTCAAAGCGCTAACATCGCTATCTGCACTGATAGTCAGGCAGCCATTAAGGCTCTTTCTTCACATAGTTTCTCATCGAAATTAGTGAAAGAGTGTTTTTATACCCTTCAGTGTCTCACAAACACCAATCGGTTTACTTTATGTTGGGTACCTGGCCATCAGGGCATCCCTGGTAACGAAGCTGCCGATGAACTTGCTAGACAAGGCTCTTCGGATATATTTTTCGGGCCTAATCCTTACTGTGGTCTGAGGTGGGCTAAAACAAGATCACTAGTGAGGGAGTGGTCTGCCAATGAAAGACTGCGTCACTGGGATTGTCTTCCAGGACTACGGCAGTCCAAAGATCTTATAAAACCCTACGGTCTCAAAGAAATCAGCCGCCTGGGTAGAGCGGACCTGAGACTAACCGTGAGTTACCTCACGGGGCACCACTGGGTGAGATATCACCTCAACAAAATGGGTCTATCCACTGATACGGAGTGCAGGCTTTGCCTGGAGGACACACTAAACATCTTCTCTGCGAATGTCCGGCGGTAGCCCGTTCCAGGTTTTTGTTTCTTGGAGACTCCTTCGTGAGCTCAGCGGTCGTAAGGAGCACCCCTACAAAGGATCTACTAGCCTTCATTAGGCTAGTTGAGGGTCTTTTGGATTAATTAAGACTATGGCACAATAGATCTCATGGTCGCAGTGCCCACCCTTGGGTATCTTAGCCTGCCCTTGTTTTTATTATTATTATTAAGGAACTTTATAAAGTTGAAACCATTCTCTTGTGGCTCACTGCGCGCTTCGCGCGCACCTCGCCTCTACGATGGTTAAGCAGCGCTCTTTAGAGCGCAGCTTAAGTTCATAAAAGGCGAGGTGCGCGCGAAGCACGCGGTGAGCCATCTGAAAAGGGTTTGAATTATATCAGAAAGTAACTTGATAAAGTTGAAACCATTTTCCTATGGCTCACTGCGCGCACCTCTCACGTCTACCATGTTTAAACAACGCTCCAAGGAGTCTTCAAGCACAAGGCAGCGCACCTTGCCTCTACAATGTTTAAGGCCGAGTTTAGGCGCTGCGGGAGCCGCCCCGCAGTTAACAAGTTTACATTCAATTTAAATAAAACAAAACACTCAACAAACCGCGGCGCTAGCCACCGCTGCAGTCGCCGCCGTTTGTTTAGCGACGAGATTGCATTTAAATTCAATGTAAATTAAAAACCGCGGCGGTTCCCGCAGATTGAATAAACGTGGCCTACGCAGCAGAGGAGCGTTGCCTGGTCCTGGTTTGTCCGCTGCAAACTGAATCAATGCCTCCATTACATCAGAGGATTCTTTTATTACTGGATCGAGACCTAGGCTTTGACAAAACTCCTCAAATGTAGACAGAGGCCTTACACTTCCTCAAGTATCTTCAAGGACACTCCATCCGTTAGTTTAAAGGATTCCCTTGCTGTCTGATAAAGTCTCCTAGCTCCAGATTGGGGTCTTACGTTCCCGGAGGAGAGAGAGAGGATAGCGGTCCTTGCAGTGCTGCGCGGAAAATGTGCGGTGAGCCACCTGAAAAAGGTTTGTCCTGGTTCGTTGGTTGTGAGATGTAAGGCGCCCTTCACTAAATCAGTGGCTTATTTTGATGCTTGACCGCGGTCTATGTGTTGCTAGAATTTGTCAATTGTTGAGGGGATGTGGGGTTTTTAAAGCAAGGCAACGCTCCTTTGTGCGCTGCTAAAGCAGTGAAAAGGAGAGGTACGTGCAAAGAACGCAGCGAGCCAGCTAAGGGAGTTGAAATTATATCGGAAAATGACAAATCCACGATGCCCATCCCGTGTAAACAGCCAACGGGTATGGGACAGCTATTAGACGACGACGGGTACCGAAGCATTAATGCGCTTACCCGCCTTAAGCTTCCGATACACGGGACGCATATATGTGATCGCGTAAACGCAACTAGCGTTTACACGTAAAGGTTCCGATACACGAGACGCATAGATCCGTCGAGCGCATTAAATCTACGATACCCGTCCCGTCTAAACTGCAAACGGGTTTACATACGGGTGCTCATGCGCCGTTGATAAGTTGATGAATCCAACAGAAAACGCATGAACAAAGATGATTTCCGTACTCGCACATATGCTGTCGAATCGTCGTAAACGCACCTCGTGTAAACACAACGGCGTATGCATTACTTTCGCTTCAGTAAAATTTGCTTCGATACCCATTTCAGACGTTTTGTTCGTGTAAACCCGACTTACGTGTAAACACTAGACGCGTTTGCGCGAGTCCGGCAAAAATCACGCGATCGCGTATACGCGTCCCGTGTATCAACGTCGGGTTGACGCGGACGAAACGTCAGAAACGGGTATCGAAGCGAATTTTACTGGCACGGAAATAATGCGCACGTGCGTGATTGTGTTTACACGAGGTGCGTTTAAGATTCGAAAGCATATGTGAGCGTACTGAAATAATCTTTTTTCATGAGTTTGTTGTTGGATTCATCGACTCATCAACGGCGGACGAGTAGCAGTCGTTAGCTAATAAGTTACGCGTTGTAGTAAAACCGTTTGTTGCTTACACGTACTATCGTAGATTTGACGCGTTCGACAGGTTTACGCGTCTCGTGTATAAGAACCTTTACGTGTAAAAAGTAAACGCGTTTACGCGACGCGGGTGAAAATTACGCAATCGCATATACGCGTCCAGTGTATCAAAAACTTTAGTTCACTCTGGAGGCATTCTTCGTTGAGTTCAAGGCGTTTTAATAAAGTCTCCAAGTCCCAGAGCAAGGCCTTACATTCCCGCAAGGGTCTTCCAGGTCAAATATGGTGCTGAAGAGATTTTTCAGTTTCCATACTTAACATTTTCCGTATTTAGATTTTCCTTAACTTTCAACGAACTGTTTTTCTTGCATCAGTTTACATTGCATTGTAACCCTCCACGACGAATGATCATCATCACTGAAGTGCTCTAGGCCGACGGCGTTGTCGGAGAGCCTTGGTCGTCATTGTCCTCCAATTATCTCGGTCAAGTGACTGTGTTTGCGAATTTCGGAAGCCCATCTACTTGGTCTTCCGAACTAGCTCCGCTAATGCGTCGTTGCTGTTGTTGTAGCAACCCCGGTTGGCATTGAAGGGGTTTGCTAGCCCTTGGCTTTTGCTGATGAAGGGGTCGCTCTGGTGCGTATAACCGGCTACTGTGGGAGCGTTTAGGCATGCGACTATCGTCCATTCGTTGCACAATTCTCGAAACTTGCAGCTCATCGTACAGTTCGTACAGCTCACGATTGTACCGCAAATATGTCATTCGTTTCGGCCACAAGCTATTCATTCAAATGTGTTCAACATGTTTTTATCTTTTTTGGAGGCTTGGGTTAGAGGGTCCCAAATTCGCAACCATTACATAGGGGGTAACCGGTAGCTCAGTGTGTAGGCGTCAGTCTCATATCTGACTATGGTCGTTACGGGGTCTCGTCCACGGCGTTCGTGGACATGTTTGTGTTGTCCTTCCCCCTAATAAGCCACAACATCTCTCGACTTGTCGCAGGTAGGCAACTAAATGGGAGCAGGAGGTGCATGGTGACAATGTTCATCGTCCGAAACTGGTTTATACCAACGAAATGTCAGCGCTAAGTCACATGGAAAAGTTGACGCGCTATGCCCCACTAGGGGTTAGGGCAAATGTTTAACCATTACAGAGCCCAGATTGTATGATGGTTTTGCATTATGCATATGCATCTTCGTTTGTAGAGCTGCGCCAACATGTACGAGTAGTTGTGTGAACTCTGGCACGTCACAAACTTCCTGAAGCAACCATCAGCGAAGCAACCCCTGAAATGGGTTGAGCGATGGACGTGATCGTAAAAACGAGTCTGAAAAAAAGCCTCGGATTGTTGAACGGTCATGGTGTCAGGTTTGCATTGGGGTGTAAATCGATTTACGTTTTACAGCCAAAGCCGACCGTTCAGGTTTAGCTTGAGGCCATTCTAACGGCCTGCCTTAAGTCAGTTCATGTTCCACGGACCTGAATCGAAGTGTTAGTCGTTTTTATACCGAAAGCGGGTAAGAGTTCGCATGCGCGACCGAATGATTTGAGAGCCATTAGTCTCTCCTCCACTTTGCCTAAATTATTTGAGAGACACGAAGCACTATTCGGTCATGTCTTCTTTCCATTTCGCAGTATGCCTACTGGCAGGGCAGATCAGTGGATACGGCTCTTCACTCTCTGGTTGGCCTTATTGAAAAGCCTCTCGTTGACAATTCACCATGGCTGTCTTCCTGGATATTGAGGGCGCGTTCAACAATGTCCAACCCAACGCGATTGTTGAGTCGCACGTCGTTGAGTCACTCAGTAAGCTTATATTTAAGTTGCTAACATCGAGGCTTATTCGTGCTACTCTGGGTACAGCATCTGTGGGTAGACGCGTTTGTAGGGCAACCCCTCAAGGCGGAATATTGTCTCCATTTCTTTGAAATCTGGTCGTCAATAAATTACTTCTGAACCTGGAAAGGATGGGCTATAATGTCATTGCCTATGCGGATGATGTTGCAATTGCCGTCTCTGGTAAATTTGCGAGTATCCTCAATGAGTTACTACAGAATGCTTTGTCCATTCTAATTGATTGGCCATACCACTGTGGGGTTAGTGTAAACCCGGACAAGACGGAGCTTGTGATTTTCACCAGAAGACACGCACTCTGTCGTATCAAACCTTCCATTCTGAACGGAAAGGAAGTTGTTACTGACAAGGCCAAATTCCTTGTTTTCTTTCTAGACCGCAAACTTATCTGGAACCCTAACATTCAGGAGCGGCTGAGAAAGGTACCTATTGCACTCTACTCGTGTAGGAACCCCATTGGAAAAGACTGGGGCCTGCAACCGAGAGTGGTAAAACTGCTATGGTGCGGCCTATTTTACTTTATGGTGGACGGCACTCGAAGTAGCTGTCTACTGTAACTTGCTGTGGAAAGGTGAAAAAACTGGCTGCGTTGGCCATAACAGGCTGCGGTCGGAACCACTCCGTCGGCCTGATTGGACATTCTGCTCAACTTGCTTCCGCTGGATATTTTCGGCGAACAACTGGCGGTCAACTCGGCACTACGCCTTCGCGAAACTTACCAGTGGCGCGTGAGGAGTAAAGGGCACGCATCTAGTCTGCGCAATCAGGATCTCCCTTCGGAGACCTACTCTCTCTCTATTGCTCTAACCCCTTGTGGGGCATAGCGCGTCAACTGTTCCATGTGGCCCAGTTGACGTTTCTTGGCATAAACTGGTTTCGGAGAATGCAGTTGCCAGCATGCACCTCCTGCACATCCATGACCACGAACTTCGTCCTGGACGGGACTCGAACCCGAAACGCCGGTAGTCAAACATGAGACTGATGCCTCAACACACTGCGCTACCGGAGACCTACTACCTGCCTGATTCTCTCTAGGAATCTCTGGGCTTATTATGTACCCTTAATGACTGATTCTATGTTAATCTACACGGACGGCTCTAAGACGCACAATAGAGTTGGGAGCGGAATTTATTCGAAGGGGCTTGGTATTAATATTTCATTTCGTCTTCCTGACTTTTGTAGCGTCCTCCAGGCGGAGGTTTCTGGGATTTCAGAGGCACTGACTTAGGCTCTGGTTGGGAAGTCACGTGATTACTGCCAGAGACATCATCACCATTTTTAGGGACAGCCAAGCTGCAACTTGAGTCCGTTCTCACTACATCCAAAACGGTTGTGAACTGTCGCACAGCTCTCACTTTAGTAGGCGGCTTTTTCAACATTATGCTTTGATACCCGGTTACAGTAGCTTTGCGGGCAACTGCAGAGCGGATGAGCTTGCGCGTGAGGAGATAACGGGCAATGTAGCTGGAATTCGGGATAGTATTATATTAAAATGCCCTTTGTGTTAATTGCCTTGACCCCTCCAGGGGCATGGACGCGTCAACATCTCTAGAATTTCCATGCCTTGTTGACGTTTCGATAAATAAATAAGTAACTGGCGCAACAGCCCAATTTTGAACCATGGCCTCGAGATGAGTCAGCATCGTCTCATTCTCTAGATCGTGACGGTATGTCTTGTGACATACACAGAGGTGTGTGATCAGCAACACGTTCAACCGAGTTATTTACCCAATAAATGGGTACTCATTTAAGAGGTGAGTGGGCTCAAAGTCCGATACGTAAATCCCCTTTTTTATCGAAAACTACCGCATTCAGTAGGAATCGAACCGGGGCCCAGTGCGTAGAAGGCAAGCGTGCTAACCGTTGCGTCATCCAGACGTTTCGATAGCATATTTACTTTTTGGAAGTGCACTTGCTAGCCTGTACCTCCTATCCGCGCCGTCTTTGTACTGAAAAGCTCGGAGTACTGTCAGATTTCAATTAGTACTCACAGGCAGTTTTTGATCGCGCCGAGATTTGAACTCCGAGCTCTAGATTAGTATCGTAGAGCGTTGACCGAGCGACGTATGTGAAATGGTAACTAAGTCAGCCGCTATCGATATGGCCAACATAAGATGGCTCGGTGGTAAGTCATGCCAAACGCAAGGGCGATTTGGCCTAGACTTGACGAGCCGAGCCGCTCTGCTGTCATTAAGCAGATTACATATTGGCAGGATGGTGGGGTCATCACAGGGCACTGTCCTATTGGCGAGCTAGCCTGGAGTCTGCGCCTTCCTTACCATGATTACTGCAAAAGCTGTGAGAACGTGGATGAGGAGGAGAGCGTTATTCACCTTCTCTGCCACTGCAGAGCTTTGGCGGACAGGAGGAAGAGATTTCTTGGTTCCTCGTTCTTTTACGACTTGCAAGACCTCAACCACGCTAGCGCGACAAAACTCAACCGTTTTATTGCTAGCACTGACTGGTTTTAATACCTAGTTTTAAGTGTAACGTTTCTAGAGGTACCACAACGGACCCAATTGGGGTCTAAGTGTGTTGTGACTTATCATGGCAGCGCCTGCACCTAACCTAACCTATCTTGAGGTATATCTGCACAGGTACAACTGTACAGGTCTGGACGCCTACGTAGGTCCGGATGCCTGTGCAGCGAGACAACACACACTGCGGTAGACCTGTACAGGTATACCTCAAGGTACACCTCAAGGTAAACCTGAACGTATATGGCCGGTCTTAGAAACTTCGCCCTTCCCATTCTTCCCTGGAGCTTGATTAAAGCTCCATTCTGACAATGAGTTTTATTGCTAAAAATGTAATATGTGACATTGTTGTTCCGAGGCAGCGCCGCGGAACTATCGAACCATCAACGTCCCATCGCGCGCGTCGCGTTTTGATTTGATTACGACCGGTGGTATGTAATAAACAAATTTAAAAAGACAACCGATTCTAAATGAGATTTCAAGGAAAATGAATTAAGGCAGAGTGTTGTAAGGCAGGCTTGACTGCTGATGTGAGAATTCGACTGACGCATTTTCGCCTATAGCACTGTCCGCACTATATTGCATGCATAAAATCTGACACTACCTAGGCAATAAAAATGAATATGGAGAAAGAAGGTGACGGATGAGAGCGGGTGTGGGGGGAGGGTGACGCAGCTGATGCTCTGTTACTGGGCGATTCTGATGCAACTCTATGTGGTAGAATAGACGAACCATCTCTGCGCTCCATGACACTTTCTAGCCGCGCGCGTACTAAAGACGCACTTTGCGGCTGGGCTGTGCTGTGCAATGCTAAGTCTTGAGACTTGATGTACACTTAAAGATTGCATAAAAAATACAGAAAGCACGTTACATACTCTCTGGTGTTTAAATACCCGAGTGAACAATCATAATGTCATAATATATTTATATATAGACGGACTATGGTGTGTCCCCGAGGAAGAAAATCTAAAACACTGCGATTGCATTTACTGTGCACCAGTTTTTTACTTATTTATTTAAAATAATATAGTCCGGTGGCGGTCAATAATATGTGCCTGTGCCGCGGACTCTGGCTATACTTGTGTGCTTGTGCATTTTGCCATTGATAATAAATTGATTGATGATAGCATGGCTAAGTGGGGTCAGGCACACGTGTTTTTCGGATTGAATGGATTCATTTTTCAATAAAAAAAAAAGACCCACAAATCGTATGAAATTGGTCCCGTCCAGACACACACAAATATGCACAAAGGCCGGGCGCTTAGTTGTAAAGTTATTCTTCCAAACAGATACCACCCCAAATATAGCCGGCTCGCGAGTCTGTCCCCATTGATCTCCCACCTTTCATGTCTATAGCATAACGTACATATATATGAAATCCACCCTCTCTAATAGCGCCCGATCATTTAATCGTGGCTAATCGTGAACCGGGGGGATGGGCACAATCGCAAATCGCATCTACACTTGATGCACTTGAATATAATAACAGCAAATTATTGTAACCGGCGCTCAAGAAGTTTCAAGTATACTCGGACATATGTATATTAGATATGCACACACTTGCGCTTGATAGCTTGTCGTAGTGCTTATGTTACACAAAAAAGGGATAATCCCATGGTCTTTTCTTGATTTAAATTCCCTGACGATGGTTAATGATTGATACCGTCATCCCCTTCCCGACAATCATTCTTCTTGTCGACAACCGTTTCTCCCGGTAACCGTTTCCCCCGACAACCGTTTCTCCCAGCAACCGTTTCTGCCGGCAACCGTTCTTCGCGCGGGCAACCATGCTCCTTTCGACCATACCGCGTTCTTTGTTCTTTTCGACCACACCGTTCCTCCTGGCAACCGTTTGTGCCAGCAACCGTTTCTCCCGGCAGCCGTTCCTTCCAGCAACCGTTTCTCGCGACAAACGTTTCTCTACCGTTCTTCTCGAAAAAAGTTTTTCGCGGCGTCAACCATGTTCGCCGTACGCCGGCCGTTCCACCCAGCAACCGTTCTTCCACCGTTCTTATCGACAAAGGTTTTTCGCGACGGCAACCACGTTCTTTTCGACCACACAGTTTCTTCCGGTAACCGTTCCTCTCAGCGACCGTTCCTCTCGACAAACGTTTTTCGCGGCGGCACCCGTACTACCAACGTTATGTCATCGCATACATTTTTTTTTAACAATAGTTATTTTCGACAATCATCCTTCCCGGCTACCGTTCACCCCGGCCAAACCGTTCTATTCGACGACCGTTCTTTTAAGCAGCCAGTTTTAGCGACAACCTTTTTTTTCGATTAACGGATTCTTCCTCCGTAACCGTTCTTTTGAACAAATATTCTCTCTTGCAATCTCATGTTTTCTTCCTCCGCAACTGTTCATTTCGACAATTGCTGTCTTCGACAATCAGTTATCTTTCGGCAGCCGTTTTTTTCGCAACGGTTTTTTTCAAGGTTTTTTTTTTATTGGGGAGGGGGAGGGGGGGGGGCTTGTCAAAGTTAATCCAGAATCCAGATCTGGGACGCTGGTCTTAAGGCTAACCCGACAAAAAACGAACTAATACTTTTTTACGAGGAAACATAACGTCCCGGAAATTGCCACACCCACCCTCAACGGAGTGCCACTTCACCGGGGGGAGGGGGGGATTACAAGAAAAAAAACCTATCTAAAATATAACACACAAGGTCTCTTACTGACAAATTTCACTGAATCGTAAGAAACTAACGGTAAAAAAAATATTTTATAGTTTTTCGCTCTAGTTCTTTCCCTTCCCGTTGGTTGGTTGGTTTATGGGGCTGGTTCGAAGGTAAAGGAACTTCAATTAGCGCTGATGAACGCCGTTTTGCAGCCACCAGCCTCGTCGCTCCTGTTGTTTAGTCCATGTAGGGTTTGAATAGGAGCGCATTCTCAAATCCAGCTAGTGAAGTTGAGGCAACGTAGTAGAATCTCTCCGATTCCCCTTTAGGATATTTCGGATATGTCCTCCAAGAAAGCTGCCTGCCTAGCGTCCGCGGTATCTAGCACTAGCCTGAACCAGGGCAGCTGTAGAGAAAGTGGGTCAGAGTTCCCCTCTCCGTTACGTCCTTGCAGTAAGCGATGGCCAATCCGACCGCCTGTTCCCCTACCGGCCATGATCCTAGCCACCTCTGAGCGGGTTCTACTCAAGAACCGACGACCTGGTTCGTCTTGGGTTATAGGTTGGTCATAGTTTCCTAGACGTTGCGTATGTTGGCAAAGCGACCCATCTGATCTGTATAGTGTCAGTATAATTCCCTTCCACTGAGTAGGATGAATGGAGTGCGGAGCACCGCCTTGCGAGCTGGTCGTCATTTTCATTACCCTCTATGTTCCAATGTCCGGGAACCCATAGGCGGGAGATTCTGAAAGTGTTGGTTAGCTCGGTCAACGCAACTAGTGCTGATCACTTACAGCCTCCGACGACGCCTTGATCGCGAACTGACTGTCAGTGAAAATTGCAATATTCCTTGCGGTTTCGGTGGTCTCAGCGTCCTACAAGCCTGCCGTATATACAAGCGCTGCCACTGGGCGACTGGGTTTTTGAGATTCCGAGATCCATCGAGTGGATCCCAGTCCTAATGCCGTCAGTGAAAACGGTCCATAATCATATCTCCCCGTGATCTCGTCCCTGCTGCATTCCACTCTGGTTGGAAAGCCAGTAAAAGTAAATAACTGACGCGACAGTCCAAATTTGAACTAAGGCCTAGAGATGAGTTAGCATCATTTCATTTACTAGATCGGGCACTCATTCAACAGCTTAGTGGGCTTATAGTCCGACAAGTGAATCCCCCTTTTTATCGAAAACTACTGTATTCAGTAGGAATCGAGCTGGGGCCCAGTGCATAGAAAGCGAACATGCTAACCGTTGCGCCATCTGGACTGGAAAGCCAGTAGCGAATGGCTTTTGGGAAGTCCACCTCGGTGATGGTGAAGTCTGTTAGAAGCAAACCCCGCACACCTCGCTCGATAGGGGTGCCAGGATATTGCTATGTCCGCATGGTTTTGCCCTTCAACGGACTCCAACTGCAGGCGGCAGCATTGGACTCGTTTTGCAGATCCAGCGGCAAATGGTGTAGGATGATATCCCTCGAGCGCAAAGCGCCTGTAGCTCATTTATTGTACTTTTGACTGACGGTTGCGGCCACCAGACCTACTACTGTCGCCAGCTTCTCCCCCAGGACCACTTGCAGATAAAGGGAGCCAAGTGCGCTTTCCTTATCCGTTTATATTTAGCTGTCTCTCTAATTGCCTTGACCCCTTCAGGGGCATGGGTGCGTCAACATCTCTAGCATTTCTATGCCTGCCTTGTTGACGTTTCAATAGCATATCTACTTCTCGGAAGTGCAGTTGCTAGCATCCACCACCTATCCGCGCCGTCTTTATACTGACAAGCCCGGAGCACTGTGAGAGTTCTATCAGTACTCACAGGCAGTTTTTGATCACTCCGAGATTTGATCTCCGAGCTCTAGATTGGTATCATAGAGCGGTGACAGAACGATCACGGCAACCGAGCGGGACATATTTTATATTTAGCTGGCGGAATAGTTTGGTATTGCGAATGACTCCCAGGCACGCCTGGATGAAAGCTTAAGCGTTTGGCCATTTAGTCGTGGGAGTCTGAATTTCGGCATGGTGGTCTTCGTGGTATAGAGTACCAACTCGATTTTACATGAGTTCCACTTACATAGATCACATTTTTCCGCCTATGTGCTTACCATCTTTAGGGCATCTTCAATGATGTCGCTAGAATTACAACGTCATCTGCGTATGCAACCAGTTTAGCTACTGATGTATGATATATATCGCAATCATCCTTGAGGTGTCCCGCATGCCAGCATATTTAATTACTCTGGTTGCTCCCACTTCTGCGACCTTATCATTCTGCTTTGCAGCGTGGATATTACAGCCACCTGATGAAGTGTGTCTCTATTCCAACCTTGATAAGGGCTATCATGAATAGCCACATAATACTGACGTTGTTAAAATCGCCTTCTCGCAAGTAAAACCGTTCCATTCGACAAATGGTTTTCTTTCGCCCGCAACGTTCTTTTCGGACAACCGCACTTTTCGCAGTAATCGCTTTTTTCGCGACAACCGGAGTTTTCACATATTTAACTGCCCAGCAGCAGCCACACAGCTAACACCCCACCGAGGCCGCTGCGTTCGTTCACCTCGTTACCGAGATAAATAATATGGACGCGGTTTTCTTTTCCTCGCAACGGCCCTTCATTTCGATAACGGCCGCCATTCCCGTTTCAAAAACCGTTCTCTCCGCAGTAAACCGTTCTTTTCGAAAATGTTTTCTTCGCGCAATTGTTCTTTGCGAAAATGGAAGAAAAAAGCGCTGCCTCGTTTTTCGGTGCTTCCAAAGTTTTGGCGCTCCCTGAACAATTTTGCCGCTCCCTGGGCAAATTTTAAGCTGCCTGAGCAAACCACCACTCCCTGGGTTAGTTTTGACGCTCCCTGAGTGAGTTTTGATGCCCACTGTCTAAGTTTTGACGCTCCCTGTCTAAGTTTTGACGCTCCCTGATCAAATTAAACGCTCCCTGAGTAAATTTAACGCTCTCCGAGCCAATTTAAGGCTTCGTGCGTATGTGTGACAATCCCTGAGCTTTATCACTCTTTGGGAAATTTCAAAATCTCTAAGAAGTGCAATGAGCGTTTTACGATGAAAAAACGAGAGGAAAACATATTCGAATTGAGACGAAATACAGAAACTCATTAGAAGGTGTCAAAAATGCATCAAAATTGCCACAAAGACAAAAACCGTCAAAATCGTCCAAAAATCATCACACGCCACGCTAAAGACTGAGTGACTGCCCCACGAAGAAGAAGAAACCGGGAAGACAGCTTCAAATTGACGAAATACAGAAAGTCGTTAAAAGGCGCCGGAAACTGCGTCATGGATGGATCTCGGCTTGGAAAACGCTACGTCAAATGCCCATAGTGATTGAGATCCTGGTGTTCGGTCCAAATACAATATCCCTGCACCAACTCCCTGTCCCGTTCTTGACCCACCGATAAACCACATGATACACCTGGGATCAGGACAAAGATCGCCAATATCCCATTCCAAGGGGCTTGGGGTGGAGACCGAAAATTTCCCACCCAAGCAGAGTTCTGTAGTCATGTAATCTTATCTCGAACAGATCGGGCATGCCAGGAACCCGCTCCAGAATGCTCCTGTGGTCCTGATTGTATACATGGTCATCATAAGTTAGATGCACGCGAAAACCGCTAAGACCCGCAGATTTCCGAATAAAACTATGCAGCGGAGTAAGTCCAATAACCACCTCTATGGCCGATGTCGACCCTGAACGGAATGATCCTGTCAAAATAAGGCATGCATGCATGTTGTAGTTTGCTACTATACTGTATGGTGCAACGCTACTGCGATTTGGGCCACCATACTAGCGCAGCATATATCACAACTGGTCGTACCAGCATCAAATACAACCAATCAGTCATTTTAAGGGTTATACCCCAGGTTTTCCCGAAGAGAGACGTGCAAGCCCACATGATCCGAGTGGCCTTACTAATAACTGTCCAGACGCGTTTTATCTTTAAAGGGGTTTTCAGATATAGACCGACCAGCCGTCAGACCACGCACTAGACCGCCCATTAGACCACGAGTCAGACCAGCCTAATGTCTAATGGGTAGTCTAATGCGTGGTCGAATGGCTGGTCTGATGCGTGGTCTGACGCGGGTAGTTGATCTAGTGTCTAAAAACAGCATACCTAAGAGGTACTCTACATAGCTTTGTTCCCATTAAGCGGGGAAATACGCCAATATAGTAATTGTGGGTCATACTCGCCGCGTGCCATATTAGAAGACACGAGAAAATGGCACAGACACACACAAGTACACATTTACCTTCACCTGGCGCCCGCCCTTCTCACACTATTTTTGCATCATATTTTTGCAATAAATAATTTCGTCAGTTTTTTTCTGTCTATTGGAATGGTAGAGTGGTCAGCCCATCCACCCGTCGTCACCCCCCTGCCCCCCCCCCCCCCCCCACAAACATATCCGCATACTTTTATTTCATTTCTGGTTGCCGTCGTCGACGTCGTCGTCATCATCCCCCTTCTATAAATTGAATGAAAATTATCGACATTCACCCCAATTCCGGCCGGGGGGCAGATTAGATTGAAATGGATTAGACGCGCGGCATACACAATATTTGTATGTGCTGTGTGTCCTTCAGAAAAATTTAACCCAATCTCCCCGCTGTTTATTCAGTTCCCGCTCTTACCCTCCCCCACTACCTCTCTCTCTCTCGCGTGCCGTGAAACTACTACGGGGGAGTGAATTTTCAAAATAGGGAAGATTATAAAACAAAAAGCGTACGAAGGTGGGTAATTTAAGACGATTGAAAATATAATTGCACACTATCCGATATATAGCCGCCAAGTACAAGTCAACTCAATATGAGTGACTTATACAGGCAATCGAAACTAAGCCCTTGTTATTGACATTGTGTGCAAAACTGCATAAAAACAATAAAAAAAAAATTGACAGAGTGGCAAATCCTCCGTTCCGCACCCCCACGTGACGTGACGGAGCGCCCTCCGAAAGGAAATTTAATATGCGTGCATATTAAGCAGTGCGCACTCATTAGATTCGTTTCTATTTTAAGCCGGTGACCAGCTACACAATTTAATCCAAATTAAAAAATACGATTCATTTCACCCTCTTAAAAATTTATCCAATGGCGCCCGCCCTTAAATACAGGCGAAAACTGAAGAAACAAAAAAAAAAAAACTGAAAACGAATCACTTTTCTGGTCGTTCAACCCCTTCGGTCAACTGTGACCAAATGTCCAGATAGAAATGCGAAACCTAAATGTGCAGAAGAGAAAGTCTTTTCTTCGCTGTTTTCGAATATTACAAAACAAAAAGAAAAAGACTGTAAAAAGGGTTGTTTGTGGGTATACGTATTTCAACCCTTGGAAAAAACAATAACGAAAAATGAAAATTTGTATCATGGCAGTCAAAATCCCAATTTGATCAACCGACATTGCTAAAATCCGAAATCAAATTATTGAATCGATAGAAGGTAATTGAGTTCCTGGTTTCAAACGCGATATTCTCTCTTTCTCTCTCTCTCTCTCTGGAACCTGTTAACCCCTTGTAGGACATAGGGTCCTGTTCGCCACCATCGCCTTCAACTGACTTCACGATTTCCCTATTCAGTTACCCTCGACACCTGATTAGAGACTGGAGAGTTTTGTCAGAACACTCCTTCTCTGACCATCGATACCTTCAGTTCAGCCTGGCCGAACGTCCTGTAGCGAGCCAACTGACCATTAATCGGAGAAGGACTAATTGGCCTTTGCATCGGGATGCTCTTGCTGAAGGGCTACCTTTACTGCCAAGTCAGCCCCGCAGTAGACAGGAGTTAGATGAAATGGCTAACACTTTGATAGGTGCCATGAACGCAGCGGTATCTGCATCATGTCCAACTACCGCATTTTCAGGTAAGAAAAAACCAGCCCGGTGGAGCACTAAAATCTCCGAACTAAGAGCTGCGTGCAGGAAGAGTTTCAATAAGACAAAGGCCTCCAGGCTAGAGTCAGATTGGAACTCCTATAAAAAACATCTGAATTGTTTCAAGAAAGAGTTAAGGGGAGCTAAACGCAACTCATGGAGGAGCTTTTGCGAAAGGATAGAAGGATCTTACGAGACCTCGCCATTTCGTAAAATGCTGGCATCAAATCCGTCTTACAAAAGCCAGATGGATCCTGGACGTCTGCGAGTAAGGAAACTATCGAGTGTCTGCTTGACACACATTTTCCTGGCAGCTCGATTGATGCCTCATCTGAGCAATCCTTCATCGGTTGCTCAGCGCCATGTGATAGTGCATCTATCCTTTCTCGAGAGAAGATTATGTGGGCGATCTCTAGCTTTGAATCTTTTAAATCTGCTGGACCCGACGGCATCATTCCAGCGGACTTGCAGCAATGTTCGGATATTTTATATCCTTGGATAGAGGGTATCCTAAAGGCCTGCCTCGAGTTGGTCTATGTCCCTCGAATCTGGATGGAAGTTCGGGTTGTTTTTATCCCGAAAGCGGGTAGAAGTTCGCATCCGCCCCCGAATGACCTTAGACCCATAAGTCTTTCTTCAACACTGCCGAAACTTCTGGAAAGACTGATTGATGTCTATCTGCGGAGCACCATTCCGATGCGCTCTTTATCTGCGTCACAGCATGCGTATTGGAAGGGTAGATCGGTAGATACGGCTCTGCACTCTCTGGTTGGTTTTATTGAGAAATCCCTTGATCAAAAGGATTACGCCATGGTTGTTTTCTCTGATATCGAGGGCGCTTTCAATAACACTAAACCTAGCGAGATCATTGGAGCACTTCTAAGCCTGCAGGTTGATGAGTCGCTCTGTATGCTGATTAACACACTGCTAAGATCAAGGTTGATTCATACTACCCTAGGCACATCTTCTATGTGCAGACGTGTCTGCAGGGGAACCCCCCAAGGGGGCGTACTGTCTCCCCTTCTCTGGAATCTAGCGGTCAATGGACTGCTGTTGAATCTGGAGAAGATTGTGGTTATATACAGCTGTGGTACGCCCTGTGTTATTGCATGGTATTAGTGTGTGGTGGACTGCACTCAGAGTAGCGGCCTACTGTAATATCCTCGGAAAGGTACAAAGGCTGGCTGCGCTGGCCACGACGGGGGCTTTTAGAACCACTCCATCAGCCGGATTGAATATGATGCTCGGCTTGCTCCCGTTGGATATAATTGGCGAACAACTGGCGGCAAACACGGCTCTACGCCTTTGTGAGGCGGGTCAGTGGCGTGCGCTGAGTGTGGGACACTCCACTGTACTTGACAATCTGAATCTCCCAAGGAAGACGGACTACGTTTCTCCCAAATACCAATTTAGCAAGAACTACACTAGTCTCATTCCGTCGAGGAGTCAATGAGTAGGAGACGCGGCCTCCACCACCATGGCCATCTATACAGATGCGTCTAAGACCGACGACGGGGTCGGGATAGGCATATACTCGGAGGGACTGGAGATTAACCTATCATTAGGTCTCCCGGACTTTTGCAGTATCCTACAGGCGGAGGTTTCGGCTATCTCGGAAGCTCTGTCCTGGCTAGGCAGCAACGTCATTACTGTGAAGGACATTACTATTTATACGGATAGTCATGCGGCGATTCGCTCACTCGAATCCGTTTTGCCGACATCCAAAACTATCGAGAACTGTCGCCTAGCACTCGCAGAGATGACTGGCTTCTTCAATATTACCCTCTGTTGGATTCCGAGCCACAGTGGCTTTGCGGGTAACTGCAAGGCAGATGAGTTGGCCCGAGAGGGGACAACTAGAGCGGTTGAAGAAAGCCGCAAAGACATAAGGGTGCCACTTACCCTGTGCAAATTGGTGATTAAGACCGCTGCCGTAGATAGGGCTAATGTTAGATGGCTCTGCGGCAATACGTGCCAAACGACAAGGATGATTTGGCCGAAAATTGATCCCCACCGCTCTGTCACACTGTTGTCGTTGAACAGGAAGCACATTGGCAGGGTAGTAGGAGTTATCACAGGGCACTGCCAAATAGGGGAGCATGCCAGGAGACTACATCTTCTTCATCACGACTTCTGTAGGGTTGTGGCGATGTGGAAGAGGAGGAGACCGTTCTACATCTTCTCTGTCATTGCCCGGCCTTGGCTGGTAGGAGAAGAATGTTTCTGGACTCATGGGTTTTCTACGATCTGGATGACCTTAAGGATATGACCGCCACACGGCTCAATCGTTACATCGCCAGCACAGGCTGGTTTGATACGTAGGTTCGAGTGAAGGTGATAGCGGTGGTACCACAATGGACCCAATGTTGGTCTACGTGTGCTGTGACACATTACGGCAGCCCCTGTACCTAACCTAACCTAACCTACCCTCGACCTTATTCCGGTCGATTTGCAACACACATCTGATATTATGTATATCCCCCTGGATCGAAGCCATCTTCAGGGCCTGTTTGGAGCTGGTCTATATCCCACGTATATGGACTGAAGTGAACGTGACTTTTATCCCGAAAGCGGGTAAAAGCTCGCACGCACGCCCCAATGACTTAATACCTATCAGCCTGTCATCTAATCTGCTGAAGATGTTAGACAGTCTACTACGGAGTAGTATTCCATCGCGGCTCTTATCTACGAGGGTAAGGTGAAAAATTCTCGGCCTGACAATGGAAAAGTGCGATTTTCAGTTAGAAAATTATTTTATTTTTCTACATAATCTCCCTTGACTTCAGCACACTTGGTCCAGCGTTTCTGCAACATCAGTATTCCTTCCCGGAAGTGAGAGTCTCGAAGGCTGTTAAAATATTCATCTACGGCCCTCTCAGCTTCTTCATTAGATGCGAAGCGCTTCCCAGAAACAAATTTCTTCAAGTTTGGGAACAGATGGAAGTCTGAGGGTGCCAACTCAAGAGAATAGGGGGGGGATGGTCGAGCAAATCGTACCCCAAATCCCGCAGTTTTCCCATCGCCAACGCACACTTGTATACAGGTGCGTTGTCTGGTGACAGATGATTTTTTTCTTCTTCAAGCCAGGCCTCTTCTCGCGAATTTTGGCATCCAGCTGGTCAAGAAGTTTGGAGTATTATTCACCTGTTACTGTTCTGCCTTTTTCAAGGTAATCAATTGACAGGATCTCCTTCGCATCCCAAAACACGCCGGCCGTGACCTTTCCGGCAGATGCGATCAACTTCGCTTTCTTTGGCGCTAAACCACTGGCTTCCACCCACTCCTTCGACTGCTGTTTCGTTTCTGGCGTGTAGTGGTGGACCCAAGTTTCATCCATGGTGACAAAATCGGTCGGATCCCGATTGAATCGATGCAAAGATTGCTGCGAAAATCGTTTGCGCATTTGCTTTTGTTCGAAATTCTGCAAATGCCGCACCCATCTTGCGCAGACCTTCCGCATCTCTAATTCTTTGTGCAAGATGTTTCGCACCCTTTCTTCCGATATCCCCACACCCTCAGTAATATCACTCACTTTCATTCCCTATCGTCCAACACGATATCATGCACTTTTTCGATGGTTTCCGGTGTGGTTGCGGTTTCTGGCCGTCTTTCATGTGGGTCGTCTTTGAGGGACGTGCGACCACCGTTTAAATTCAGCTACCTACTTTTTAACGGTTGACATCAAAAGAGCAGAGTCCCCGTAAACTTTTGTTAACTTCGGATGAGTTTCCTTAGGGGTTAATCAATCCAAAACGAAGAATTTTATGACCGTACGATATTTAAGTTTCTCCATTTTAACGAAAAACACGTAAGACGTCTACTGCAAAAATTCGTGTAAACAAACTACTTGAGAGAACAAGTTGAAACTTGTCATACCAAATAATGACACATGCACCCAGGCAGGAAACATAAATTGTTGCTGATTGTAACGGTATTTCTGTGTCAGGCCGAGAACTTTTCACCTTACCCTCGTATGTACATCCCAACATGCCTACTGCAAAGGTAGATCGCTGGATTCAGCTTTGCACTCTTTAGTAAGCTACATTGAGAAATCTCTTAGCTACAAGAATACCATGGTCGTGTTCCTAGACATTGAAGGTGCGTAGTTAAAGTCAAACACGAAGCTATCATCAACGCGCTTTCTGGGTTGCATGTGAGCAAGACACTCTGCGAACTTGTTAGCCTTTCCTTGACATCGAGGGTTGTTCGTACTAGCCTAGGCTCATCATCAGGACAAAGACGAGTAATAAGGGGCACTCCACAAAGCGGCGTTTTATCCCCCTTCTTTAGAACTTCGTGGTTCACTCGCTGCTTCTTGACTTGGAAAGACTGGGCTGCAGGGTGATAGCATATGCGGATGATGTTGCCATTGCTATTTCGGGTGAGTTCCCAAGCGTTCTCAGTTGAGGTGCTTCAGAAGGCCCTCTCTCTACTTACAAATTGGACCACTTCCTGTGGCTTAAAGGTTAATCCGAGCACGACTGAACTTGTTCTATTTACTAGGAGGTATAAGTTACCTTCTCTCTTGCCTGCACAGTTGGGAGGGGCTAGATTAGTTTTTTTGGAAATATCTAAATTTTTGGGGGGCTCATTCTCGACAAAAGGTGAGGCTGGAAACCCAATATCCAGGAACGAGTGAAAAAAAGGCTACTATTGCTATGTACATACTCCTGAGCCATAGGTAGAAGCTGAGGTCTGCAACCAAATGCTGTACACCGGCTTTACGTTTTTCTCGTACGACCCATACTTATTCATGGTACTGTGGTTTGGTGGAAAGCCCTGCCGAATTGCAGCCTGCTTAATAAAGTCCAAAAACTAGCCTGCGTCCAATTGCTGACTCTATCGGCATATATACTAATCAGTTGCCCTAACACCTTGTGGGGCATAGCGCGTCAACTGTTCCACGTGGCCTAGTTGATGTTCCTTTGGCATAAACTAGTCTCGGAGAATGCAATTGCCAGTATGCACCTCCTGCTCCCCTATCTAGCAGCCTACCTGCGACAAATCGGGAGATACTGTGGCGTATTATTACGAACTGCATCACAGGGGCAAGACAACACACACATCCATGGCCACGAACATCGTCGTGGACGGGATTCGAACCCAAAACGCCGGTAGTCTGACATGAGACTGATACCTTTACGCACTTAGCTACCGGTCACCCCATCGGCATATATACGGACGGATCCAAAACAGAGGGAGGGGTAGGAGCGGGCGTCGATTGCGACAGGTTAAATCTAAGCCTGACTTTCCGTCTACCAGCTCACAGAAGGGGAACTCTCAAAGTCCCCCGACACCTTACCTTTATGCAGAACGCGACATTACGCGCTATCATAGGTTGCCTTAATACTAGCCACAAGCTTCTCGGTGATGACTTTCCTGCGCAAGGCTGCCTATATAAAATCGCAGTTCATACTTGTAATGGACGGTTTGGTGGGCATCCGCAGATGCCCGCGGGGACGGAACCGAAGGTAGCATAATGACCGTCAAGGTCGGCCGTGCCATCTGGCGAAGAAATAGGCCTCTCAACGAGCTAAGCAGCGGCCTATGCTTGTTGTAGCTCAGTTCGGGAGATGTGGGCGGGATTTTCGCCGCTAGTTGCCCTGTCCTTTACGTATTAATAAAAATTCATAGGCCTGACGAAGACAACGCAAACAGAGGAGGTAAAAATGGGGAATACAAAAATGAGGCGAGAAGAATGGAATGGTTGGCGGGCGGCTAACTTGCGCTCGCAACGGGGTCAATGTGTAATGGGACCTTCGGCCTCTGGTTTCGTACCACCGATCATTATTCGTCAGGTGCTGCCATCGACCTGTCGGTGGAAGCAGCACAACCAGACCAGAATATCGAAAATCTTCTCGAAATCGATGAAAAGCAAGTGAAGCGGAGCAGGGCCGGTCAAAGGCTAAGGCGAAACAGGCGATCGCCTGGGGCGCCGACTCTGAAAGGGTGCCATGGGGAAAGCTATGCTTGAGAGTGAATTGTGCAAATTTAAAGCTGAATGTAATATAATTCTATTTAGTTATGAATAATTCGCGATTTATCCAATCGAAAGTGATTTTCACTGTTCAAATTTATACGCGTGACCGATTACATTTTGAACCTCAATTGTGCATTTTGCTAGGTACACAATCGTCGCACATTATTCACGATTAGTGATCAATTCATAGAGCACGGAGCACTATTTGTGTGTTTTTTCTATCGTCACCTACGATCGACGCAGAGTGGTGCCTAGTAAAACGTACGTTTAAAGGTCGCCACACACGACAACCATTCTGATCGCGAGCATGTATCGAACCACGTCAAACTCAATAGAAAAAAAACTCCACATTTCCATCCTTCTCTGAAATCTGTTGGTTCGATGGAAGTTCGCTCGTGGTTCTGCGCGAGCATGTGTGGCGACTTAAGGTTTTCCCAGAATGCTCTCATTATCAACGATAGTTAGTGCCAAGCAAAACATCCCGGGCAATATGTCCTTGCCTGTGCCTTAAGTTAGACTTTGGCCGGCCCTGAGCGGAGAATCGTACTCAGCGCATTGCTCGATGATGATGATCGATACAGGAGAATCCGGATCGAAAGACAGCCTGCTCTTCGTCACTTGTGCTTTCTAAGTGAGCCTTTAGTCCTTCCAGGACGATGTTAGCTATTAATTTAGCAACTGTAGGGAGCGGACAAATGCCTCTCCAAATATTACAGTCTGTGAGGCTACCCTTGTTCGGAAGTCAAATGGGCCATCGACTCATTTAGTCCATTCCAATCCCCTAGTGCTGACGGAATATTCTCCGCCCTTCTCTAAAAGAGGCAAGAAGCACTGACTCCATACCTCATACATATTTTCAAGGGTAGCTTCGCACTGGGATACATTCCTGTCGCTTGGAGACCAGCGAAGGTAGTCTTCATCCCTAAGTTGGACAATCGCCCAAGGGATGACCCTAAATCCTACAGGCCAATCAGCTTAACATCGTTCATGCTGAAAGCGATGGAAAATATCCTTGACGAACATATAAGTAAAAACTTTCCTCCAGAGGAATCCACTACACGATAGACAGATTGAATCGGCAATGGAGGCGAAAAAAACTGCCTTATGCACCTTCCTTGACATTGAGGGTGCCTTTGACAATACTTCATTCACTGCTATCGACAGCACTTTAAGTGCCAAGGGAGCGGACGTGACCACCGCGAAATGGGTGGGACAAATGCTCTCATCGAGAAGGGTCAGAACATTCCTGTTTCGGAAAAATTAGAAGAATTCTCTCTATTTGATTAGAGAGAACTTTCACAAAACCCAAAAAATTTCCGCTTTAGGATCTACAAGTCACTCCGAGTGTGTTTCAGGTTCTTACCACCTAAAGCGGAAATGGACTACCTATAGCGGAAATGCCACAATGAAGGAGTTTTAAGAATTCTCTCTAAATGCAATAAAGAGAATTCTCCTAATATTCACGAAACAGGAATGTTCCGAAGGGTCATTACTACTATTGGAAACTGCTCCCTACCGGCTAGTGTCACTCGTGTGTGTCCACAAGCTGGTGTCCTATCGCCACTCCTGTGGTGTATAATGGTGGACAGTTTGCTTTGGGAACTTACAGCATGGGGCTTCTCTACGCAAGGATACGCCGATGATCTGGTGATCTTGGTTAGGGGCAAGCCTGAGGAGGTTTTATCAGACATCCTTCAATCAGCACTATGCATAGTACAGGAATGATGCAACGCAAATGGCTTTCGAGTTAACCCTTCCAAGGCAGTTGCCGTCCCTTTTACCAAGAAAAGACACATCAGACAAATCAGATGCCCCCTAATGTACAATCTCCATATACCCTTGGCAGACAACGCCAAGTACCTGGGGGTCATTGTTGACAAAAAAAATAATTGCTCTGGTCAGAGCATCTGAAAGTAGAATCAGACAAAGCCAGTAAAGCTCTGTGGATATGCAGACAATATGAGGACGTGGGGAATCAAACCCTCTATCGTCCTCTGGATTTACGAGTCGATCGTTAGACCCATACTAGAATATGGTGCAGTTGTATGGTGGAAGAGAGCCTATACAGTAACTGGCAGATCTACCCTAGGTAAAATTCAGAGACTTGCTTGTCTCATGTCTACCGGAGTTATTCATTTCTGCGCTTCTGCGGCGCTTAAGGTACTGCTAGACCTGCCACCATTGCATGTACATGTAATAGCACAAACAAAGCTGACGATCCTCAGATTGAAGGCTTACGATGCCCTCACTAAGCTAAATCCGGAACAGGAATGTTGGCTCAGTGAGAGCTGCATAACCAGTATGCCATCGAAGCATCTGGTGAAAGAACCATCCAGCAACAAGCTCTTCAGCACTGAAAACTGGTTGGAGGAACATTCGACTCTTCTTCCAGATAGCATCAAGTGGTTCATGGATAAATCAAAGACGGCTAATGGCACAGGTGCCGGAGTAGTGGGCCCTAATCAGGGTATTTCTATACCTATCGGTAGGTTCGCAACAGTTCCAGGCAGAAGTACATGCCATCGAGTCGTGTGCGGAGCTCTGCCTGACAGCCGAATTTCGTAGCAAGAATATAGCTATTTTTACTAACAGCCAGGCAGCCATACTGGCGCTAAGCAACTAGTCTGTCTCGTTCAAGCTAGTGCGTAGCTGCCAGAATACATTACAAAAAGTTGGCTCCTCGAACATGGTTACGTTATACTGGGTTCCTGGCTACGTCGGCATTTCTGGGAATGAACAGGCTGATGAGCTGGCCAGGATGGCCTCGGACACGCCCTAAGCCCTTTTTCGGGATTCCGCTAAGTTCCGTCCGTAAATGCATCAGAGACTGGGAGCATACTGAGGCTACCGTCCAATGGGACGGTCTGAGGCAAGCCAAGATGTTCATATCTGGTTACTCGCGCAGCAGGACATATGAACGACATCAATGAAATGTGCGAGCTGACTAATGGCTACCTCATTGAA
This sequence comes from Chloromyia formosa, assembly GCA_964017055.1. Classification (NCBI taxonomy): domain Eukaryota; kingdom Metazoa; phylum Arthropoda; class Insecta; order Diptera; family Stratiomyidae; genus Chloromyia; species Chloromyia formosa. The sequence goes on along the minus strand of OZ024819.1, from coordinate 8,483,864 downwards.
CTTAACAGGTTCTTTGAAAGTAAAAACTGAACTGTGTCAGCTTTCAAATCATTCGCAACCCTGTTTACCACCTGGACAAAAGAAGTAAGAACGCAGCTTGAGATATATAACGACATCGAACGCATTCTCGCCAACAATCACCCGCAAATCCTTGGGGTTACCCTGGATAGCACGGCGACCGCATCTGCCCATGTCACAACTATAAGCAACAGAATGCATGGCAGGAATAAAATCCTTAAAGCCTTGGCCGGTAGCACGTGGGGAAAAAACAAGGAAACGCTACTGGTCACCTACAAAGCGGTCGGAAGATCAGTAGCCAACTATGCTGCTCCTGTGTGGTCTCAGAACCTATGCACAGTGGAAGCACTCAGACTTGTCAAAATGCCGCTCTACGCGCCGTAACTGGATTCTTCTGATGTCTCCCCAAGACCACCTATATACACCAGGAAACAAAGACGTTGCCTATCAGAGACCACAACAAGCTGCTTGCAAAGCAATATTTAGTAGGCTGCTACCGGAGGGAACATCCTAACTTCAATCTAATGGACAAGACTCAGCCAACAAGATATGTTCGGCGTGATCTGAGGGATCTTGAACGTGATGTCCAGGCATATAATAGGAATCCTTTCGACGACGCCGCCTACAAATCTGCCATCGCATTACTCCATCAGCAAGAGGTGCATTCATCAATTACGGGATTAAAACCGAATCCAGTAGCACCTGAAGAGAACAGGCTTCCCAGAGCCACCAGGACGACACCTGCCCAACTTCGATCGGGCTGGTGTTCACGCCTCAACTCTTATCTATCCCGTATTGATGAAAACACCTGAAACATTTGTCCAGCCTGCAACGGAACACCTCATGACGTAGATCACATTTTCACGTGCCCAGGTGCACCCACACAGCTTACCCCAAGGTCTTTGTGGGAAAACCCCATCGAAGCAACTACATCTCTTGACCTTGACACCGAGGAGCTTAAAACGGAATTAAACAAATAACACACACACACACTGCAACTCTGACCATCGCTACAACATCGACAACCACTTTTAAAAATGAACCTTAATTTGGGGCCTTCTAACTGGACATTCATGCCTAAGAAATCACTTAAAAATCATGGGTATAGTATCGGACGCTAGCTGTCGTTTCTGCGAGGGCGATGATGAAATATCACTGCACGTTCTTTGCGAATGTGAGGCATTGGCCCGACATCGCCTAGTATACCTCGGTATCGCCTTCCCTAAAGCAGATGACATTGCTTTGATCCCGCTCACCCTTTTAAGCAAATTCATTAGCGCGATCAAACTTGATCGACAGGCTTAGGCTTGTTGCCAGAACTGGGGCTAAAGCACAATAGACCATTTGGCCTCGGTGCTAGTGGGCCTTTTGGCGCCCGCAGCCCCTCTCTCAATCTAATCTAATCATCTACATACAATGGGTTTAGCTAGAGAGACGGAATGTCGTCTTTGTTTGGGGGACGTCGCCACAAGCTCTGCAGATATTCGGAATACTCGTACAAAAGACATATTAGCCTTCGTAAGAATTGTGTCGCGCTCGGTGGTCGCGGTCGTTCGGTCTAGAGCTCGGAGTTCAAATCTCGATGCGATCAAAAACTGCCTGTGGATACTAACAGAACTCCCACAGTGCTTCGAGCTTGTCAGTATAAAGACGGTACAGACAGGGGGTGGATAGGATGCTAGCAACTACACTTCCGAAAAGTAGACATGCTATCGAAACGTCTACACGGCCTTTCAAGTCTTTGCGTCTATCGATTAGTGCAGGATTCCTGTGATATGCGCAGAGGAGCTTTTGCGAAAATTATTTCTACGATTGCGTATTGAAGGCCCCGATCGTCAGTCACCCGGCATTTTCCAGCACACAACGCAGGCAAGAACTAAAAGAGAAACTGAGTTCTGCAATTTTTGCACACTCCACATGGCCTACCTCCGTTTCAGCAAACCATCGCTCATCAGTTGGCAACTGTTTTTCGCGGAGAAGTAGCGTGACGAAGCGAAGATATTTTGTAGGCACACAGACAGACCTACTTGTTCCGCTTATATGTATGTACGCAATGTTAAATTACACGCCCTCGGTGAAACGATACATGACCGGACTCACGACCTGCTACATGAACTTCATTGACGAGTTCATCGCAGCGGTAGTTGATAAAATATTTGATAAGAGTCGGCGATAAACTCATCAGGCCATCATTAACTGATGACCTTTTTTTTTTCATTTTATATCGAAGCACTCGTCCGAGGGCTTCGATATTTGCTCAAAATTCCAAGGCTCAATGAAACTGTGTCACATTTTTACATGTGGACCTGCAACATGCTCCTCTCCCATCACATATCCTTGCAATGTTAATTTTTCCAAATTTCTCAATGATTTAATAACAGGTGAGGATAATAGTAGGGTCGCGCACCTATAAATGACTACTATACATAAATAACTATCCAGCATATGGCATAAATGCATCTGACCCACCTGTTGATGTATCATTTCGATAAAAACAATTTTTGTCGGACAGGTCGAGCGTATGGTATGTGTCGGAAGAAGAGATAAAAAAAAAAAGACAAACCGAAACGAAATGAAAATCGAAAAATTCAGATTGCATTTGCGCAGCATTCTGCTTGGCATTTTAAGATACGCGCGTTGCACCTGTCACACAAGCGGCACAGCATTTGTTTCTGTATGAGGGTCTGTGCGTGTACGAAAAGGATGCTAATTTGATCATGGCATCCCTATTACTACAGGGGTTTTTTTTTTATTTATCGAAAATTAATTCCTCGTATTTTAGATTATTTTTTTTTTTGCGCGCGCTCTGCTGCGGTTCTGATGGCCCTGCCCGATTAGGCTCAAATTGTACAACGAAAACACAAAAAAAAAACTTCCGAGGAATTGAGAAAATAATTTTGTTCCAAAAAATATTGCCACGGGAACATTCCACCCCACTTCGCGCGCAACTCGCCTCTCCAATGTTTTAGCAGCGACGCCATGTCCGATAAGACGTTGGGTCTTGATCATTGGACCAGAACAAAGGAATGTCACTGTCCTCTTTCACACCCCCATAAAGAAAAGCGACATGTTTAGCTGATAACATCATCCTGGCTGAGCAGGTACCTGCGATTACGCCCATCCTTAGAAAAACAGGGCAGTGGAAAGAGTCTACTAATGGCCACTCGGCGAAACTGAGCAATCTGGATATTCCAGAAGACACGGACTAGGTATACCTCTCAGGTGTACTCTTTCGACAAAGAGTACGCGAGGCTAATACCGTCGCGGCAGGAGTGGGATGCAGATAGTACCCCTCAATTGGAAGCTGTAATGGACGGTTTGGTGGTCATCCGAAGATGCCCGTGGGGACGGAACCTAAGGTAGCATAGTGACCGTGAAGGTCGGGCTGTGCCATCTGGCGAAGAAAAAGGCCCCTCAACGAGCTAAGCAGCGGCCTATGCTTGCTGTAGCTCAGTTCGGGAGACGTGGGCGGGGTTTTCGCCGCTCGTTGCCCCTGTCCTTTACGTATTAACAAAAATTCATAGACCTGGGAAAGACAACACAAACAGGGGAGGTAAAAATGGGGAATGAAAAAAAAAAATAGTCTATAAGGATGGAATAGTTGGCGGACGGATCAGACGCCCACGCGGTCGCACCTGGGTCCGGGTGTAATGGGACCCTCGGCCTCTGGTTTCGTACCACCAACAGATCACTACTCATCAGGTGCTGCTTCGATCTGCCGGTGGGAGCAGCACCACCAGACCATAATATGGTTCATTGCAGGCGGTTCATTACAGGGCAGCTTCTACTTCGAGGCCTGCTAAGAAGGAGAAGCTGAGGACAAAGTGTGCTGCTAAAAATAGAGGGCGATCGGTAGCGCAGTGTGTTGAGGCATCAGTCTCATGTTTGACTACCGGCGTTTCGGGTTCGAATCCCGTCCACGACGACGTTCGTGGCCATGGATGTGCAGGAGGTGCATGCTGGCAACTGCATTCTCCGAAACCAAATTATGCCAACGAAATGTCAACTGGACCACATGGAACAGTTGACGCGCTATGCCCCACAAGGGGTTAGGGCAATTGAGTAGTAGTAAAAATAGAAAAACAACACAAACGCGAGCTGGGTACCGGAGTCAGCCGACAATCATTGAAGAGGGGAAAAATTAGCAAAGAGAAAAAGAAATACTGCATTTCCCAATTATTCAGATGATCAACAGGTTACAAAGAATTCTGAGGCCAGCAAAGGCGCAACACTGCATTCCTTGTCGTAATTCACTCATAAACTCTGTAAGCTGCTGAGCACATGAACAATAGAAAACTGCAATACTGTGTAAAAAATTTTTTTTTAAGTTACTTAGAAGGACAATTCTGGCAAACAAAAAGGTATCCAGGGCTCCTCCGCGCTTCGTCCGGTCACCGGAGAAGCTCCAAATGCCGGCAATTCAAAGCATTTATGGAGGCCTTAAATACGTGGCTAAACCACAAAAGACGAACACAAAGCCAGGACTGCCTTGTTAAACTGAATCTAAAAGGAAAAACTACTCTATAGGAAGGATGGGGTGCTACAGAGGCACAGCTACTTGAAGGGGAATATCCGTGAAGTAAAGATGGCTAAGTCCTAAGACTTAGAGCAAGAAGCCTTAATGTGCTTGTGGGGTTGCATAACGGTGGAAGGACCAAAAAGGAACCCAATGAGGTCCTTTTCAGTCCTGTTCTTGACCAGAAATGAGCCCCACGCTGGGCGCCAAATGTAATGGACGGTTTGGTAGGCATCCGAAGATGCCCGTGGGGACAGAGCCTAAGGTAGCATAGTGACCGTACCAGACCATAATATGGTTCATTACAGGTGGTTCATTACAAAGCCACAAGGACAAGCTTCCTTGCTGACGGCTCGAAAACGGAAAAGGGTGTGGGCGTAGGCGTCTTCTCAGAGAAACTGGACATTCACTTCGTCTTTCAGCCTTCTGAAGCGTTGTGCAGGCGGAGATCACTGCGAAAGCCGAAATTCTGACCGGAATGGGTCGTAATATCATGACTGCAAGGCATATTACTATCTACACAGATAGTCAGGTGGCGAATAAGTCCCTGGACGCAAAACTTACTATGATACTTTGGAAACCGTGGTGGTAAGTCGCACCGCTCCTAAGGAGCTCGGCAGCTTCTTCAACATCACTTTATGCTGGATTCCGGCTCACAGTGGTTTCAGCGGAAACTGCAAGGCAGACGAGCTGGCTCGGGCAGGTACAGCCATTTTGGACATGTGATGTTTTCGCAATGTCAAAATGCATATAGCACCATGCAAGAACCTAATTAAGGCAAACGCAATAAGCCGGGCTAATATCGGATGGCCAAATGGTAATACCTACAATGTTACGAGGCAGATTTGGCCGCACTTCAATCCTGGCCAGCTCCTCAGGGCTGCTGATGCTGGAGAGAAGGCATCGCAGAAAGGTTGTGAGGATCATCATTGGGGCATTGCCTGATGGGTGAGCATGCTAGGCGTCTCCGGCTTCCATACGATAATTTTAGCAGAAGCTGTGGGGACGAAGAAGAGGAAGAGACAGTACATAACTTCCTGTGCACCTGCCCTGCTCTGCCGGTAGAAGAGAAGATATTTTAGGCTCCCTCTACCTTATTGACCTCGATGATCACAACGGTCCCAGTGGTGGTCAGTGTGTGCTGTGTTTGTGCGCAGCTGCCTCTTTAACCTAACCTAACCTAAGCTGATAATTAACTCCGATGTGAAATTGTGAACAAGGGATCTTAAGAACAAGAGGACGGTGTAAAAGTCAAAAAGGTTACCAAAAATACAAAACCAGAATCGAAAAACCCCAATCGAAGTTATTAATATAATGAAATAAAAATAAATAACTGGCGCAACAGTCCAATTTTGAACCATTGCCTCGAGATGAGTTAGCATCATCTCATTTTCTAGATCGTGACGGTATGTCTTGTGCAGAGGTGTGTGATCAGCAGCTCAACCGAGTTATTTACCCCATAAATGGGTACTCATTTAACAGCTGAGTGGGCTCATAGTCCAACACGTAAATCCACTTTTTTTTTATCGAAAACTACCGCATTCATTAGGAATCGAACCGAGGCCCAGTGCGTAGACGGCGAACGTGCTAACCGTTGCGTCATCCGGACTACAATAATGCGTGATGCGGATATTTATCTCAACAACAACCGTTCTATAAAAAGTTCCTCGCCGAGAAAAACTTCTCAACCTCAAAAAGAATTTAATTGTAAATATAAAATCCCGCCAAAAGGATATATCCAGCGCTTCGCGCTTCGTTTTTGGATGAGCATATTAAATCCTGATTAAAATCTTTAATTTCATTAAACTTTGTTTAGTGGATTGCTTTTAAAACTGGATTCGGGTCAAGGAGGCAAAATCACTCAGCATCAGCACACGAAGCTCCCCGCCAGGATATGTCCTACAAAGCAAGTCGTTCTGACTCGGTAGCAGCTAGGAGAATATTCACATACGACAAAGTGAAATGGGCGATTGGAACATTTGACCCCTACATTCACACCCAGCACAGATAGAATTTTTTCAGCCCTCTTACAAAAAGAACAGGAAGAACTTATTCTACACCTGGTTGGCATCTTTAAAAGCAGCTTTGCGCTGGGTTACATTCCCAATGCCTGCAGATCAGTATGAAGGGCGTCTTCATACCCAAATTGGGTAGCAGACCTATGGATGATCCTAAATCCTATCGACCTATCAGCCTGACATCGTTCGTAATGAAGACCATGGAGAGGATCCTCGGCGCTCACATCAGGACTTCGCTCCTTGTAAGAAACCTACTTTATTCCAAACAGTTTGCGCATGTTCGAGGGGGGGGGGGGGGGGGGGGGGGGGGGCGGTCCAAACATTCGCTACCAGAAATGTTAATATCCCATATATTAGGTTCGTGTTTTTCCGCCTTATCCAGTGTAAAGTCTAACCTAACGCTACGCGGTTTTTTTGCCCCTTGTTTGAGACAGGATAAAGATGCGCTTGTCCAAGTACCACGGTCGACGTTGAACGTACAATATATCGATTGTAGTGGAGTAGCCGGACCAAAAACCATTGTTGAACTACAGGTAAGAAAATTGGGTCTACTTTTAAGTATTACTTCACGGAATCGAGTTCACTAACGAGTTGCCACTTGGACGCGCGGCTCTCCCTTTCCTTCCTGAGCTCATTATGGATGTGGCACCGGATGCAATACACGGCCTCCCAATTTCGAAATGATCGAAGCATATATTCCACAATATTTTCCGGGACCAGTACAACTCCCAGTTCCATTTCCATCTCACCATGTTTCTCCATAAATCGCTGAGGAGCACACGCTCCGGGTCATCGGCTACTCCTGAACATTTCGAACAATCCAGCGAGTCGTCAAATTTGAACCTGTGGAGATACTGTCTTCAGCTCCCATTTTCAGTAACAACCTGTGCCGGGTCGTGCTTCAGTTTCGTCCACAATTCGATTTGCGGGATTAGCGTGTACGTCCATCAACCTTTTGACGATTCCTCACACCGCTCCTGCCATTTTCTTAGAGACTCGTTTCTTTCCCCTTCCTTTTCTTGCGATTATTTCGTCGACGATTCGACGTAGGCAGAATGGTCCCAATAGACTTTCTTAGTAGATGAGATAAAACGACTTTACGAAGGCCGAAACCAGCATGTCTACTTTTTTTTTCAAATTCAGCTTCAGAACTAATTCGTACTTCCTGTAGATTCTAGACGTCATACTGACGCCTTATGGACTAGCTGAATCATAAGATACACTTTAAGGGCATATCGTCGACGAAATGTTACTCTTAAGATCTCAAGATGAAGGTTATGTGACGGAAACTAAGGCTAGATCCTCATCAAGGCGTTACTAACGCCTGTGCGTGGCTTTGTCCTTCACGGCATAGAAGCGAATGTTTAAGAGCGCTAAGACGCATGAAAATTGTAAGAGAAACGTTGAACTCCTGAAGGCTTGCGGTAAAAACTGGCTGCGAATAAAAACAGTCTCCAACATGGAACACAGTCGAAACTCCTAGCGTAACTCTCTCACTGCAGAGTGAAATCAATAATTCAAAGATTATCGTAAAACACACTTTGACAACGTGAGAGTCACACTTAAGATCATTTCTTAGTGCAAAGCTTCCAGAAAAAGAGGACTGCTCACAAAGAATGTTTATACTGGGCTCCTGGTCGCATCGGCACACTCTGTACTGTAATGAACTGACTGACGAACGACAGGCTCGAATATTCCCTTCTATGTTTCGGAGACCCTTACGGGCCATACCACATACATGTTGATCGATGAATTGTTACAAAAGGAAGTCGCGTGGTAAATAGTGGGTCACTGGATAACGCTTCAAAGAATGGGAATGCGCTAAGGCCATTGGGATCTCTAAGGCAAATCTTCTTAACCGTTACAGCTAAATCAGAATATAGTTATCAGTGCTGTTCTAATTGGACACGCTTGTCTGAGATTCTATTTTTGGACATAGGACATGGGCATGGTAGAGGAGAGTAGCTGTCGCTTCCGCGGGGGACGATGAACCGTCACTGCATATTCTCTGTTAATGTGTGGTAGGGTACGTCTTGGTGTTGATTTCCCCGACCCAGAAGATATCACATCGACCCTTCCTAACATTCTAACTAACTTCATCAATAAGGTAGACGGACAGGCTAAATCCGTTTGTAAGATTTAAGGATATAGCACCATGTACCATTTAGCCTCTTTGCTTGCTGACCACACTGACCCTAAAAATAAATAAATCAATAAACTGCTATTTTCAGTTACTGAAAAAACTGCAACAGCTGATCGTGACCTATTGAAACATTGGGAAATTTCTGACTGAACCCCCGGACTCCCTGAACCCCTCCCCTGGCAACGTCACTGCAGCCAACAAAACGGCATTGTGTGCGTTTCTTGATATCGAAGGACCATTTTACAATACCTCCTTCGAATCCATCGAAAGTGCCCTTCGAGCGAAAGGAGCCGATCTCACCGCAACGTCAACAGCATGCTCCATCTGTCGCCAGCCCGTTTCAGATATAAATCTATAAATCTCTCTCTTTACAACATTGATGCGTGAATCACTATCGCATAGGACTCGTGAAGAGCGGAGCTTTGTCTCGCGAGTTCATCCGCTTTATCATTCCCCGCTACATTACTGTGTTCAGGAACCCATAGAAGAAGGTGTTGTAAAGCTTGGCCAGTCCAGCCAGTTCCATGCGGCATTGTCTTACTAATTTGGATGAGATTGAGACTGACGATAGAGCCATGATCGCGGCTTGGCTGTCGGTGAAAATGGTGACGTTATCTGTGCTGACAGCAGTGATCGACACGCCTCCCTTATCACTAGTATTTCAACTTGAAACACACTTGCGTGGTCTGGGAGCCAAAAGAATTTTGATAGACCGAGATTTTCGGAAAGGATCCCAGCGCCGACCCCACATGCCAATTTAAAGCCATCAGTGAAGATTTTGCATTCATACTTCCCGATCACTTCTCCTCTGTCCCATACCGCACTCGTTGAGAAGCCAACTGTGAGGTGTCGCTCGAAGTCGTCTGCGGTTCCAATATAGTCTGTTGGGAGCAAGTCCTGTACCTCCCTGGGTAGAGACTCTAGGGGCGACCGGTAGCGCAGTGTGTTGAGGCATCAGTCTCATGTTTGAGTACCGGCGTTTCGGGTTCGAATCCCGTCCACGACGACGTTCGTGGCCATGGATGCGCAGGAGATGCATGCTGGCAACTGCATTCTCCGAAACCAGTTTATGCCGTAGAAACGTCAACTGGGCCACATGGAACAGTTGACGCGTTATGCCCCACAAGGGGTTAGGGCAATTGGGAGAGAGAGAGAGAGCCGTGGCCATATGGTCGGGGAGTCCAGCTCATAGACTCCCTAAGTCTTACCGCGATACATGCAGCATTTAATTCTGTGTGTAGGTCTAGTGGGAGTAGATGTAAGATGATACTTAATGCGTCGGCAGGACATGACTCCGATGCACGCGGTTCTCTAGACTTTGTTCAGCAGACTAAGGTTGTATTTTTTCACCATAACCAACGCTCCGTGGGCGATGATTGGTCGAACCACCGCCGTGAATAGCAATAGCACCATCCTTGGCTGTAGTCCCCAGCTTTTGCCGCAAGTCCTCTTGCTGGGGTAGAGGGCTATTTGGGCTTGCTTGATCCGATGTTCGATGTTTAGCTTCCGACTATGTTTAGAGTCAAGAATGAATTCCAAACATTTGACGTTGGGAGTTAGCTTTAGAGTGTGGCCATTTAGTTGTGGGAGTCGGGACTCCGGTATTTTGGATTATGTAGTAAATAGTACTAGCTCGGTTTTGCTCGGATTCGCGCCTAGTCCGCATTCTGCAGTTCAGTCGCTCATCATCCGATAGGACCTCACCCGAAACCAGGGTCACTACGTCGTCCTCATTTGCTATTACCTTGGCTCCTGACGCTTCCAGCTTTCTCAGGAGCCCGTCTATCGCTGGTTTTTAAAGCACAGGGGAAATGACCCCGCCTTGGGGTGTTCCCCTGCGCACACATTTGGTCAAGTTCCGTTGTGATCACCCTTCTCCTTAGCATCGATATTATCCAGCTGCTGTGAGAGCCGTTTGTAAGTTATTATTATTAAAGGACAGGGAAAATATCATCAGCGCCAGGTGCCTTGAAAGGTTCAAAGGACTCTACAGCCCATTTAACTTTTTCTTTGGTGAAAATGGTCCCAGAGAGGCTTCTTAAGTGGCATAATGGGATCCGATGCCCCGCCGAAGAAAAAGTCACACAGTGTTCAGCTTGGACTGAGCCAGGAAAGTGATTGTGTAAGAGGAGCTCCAAAGTGTCATGTGGGCCCTCAACAAAGGAACCGTCCTGCTTCTTTAATAGACCGATTCCGTTAGTGTGGTCTTTCGACAGGGCCTTGTGGATATATGCCGCTTCAGGAAGCGACTGAATGCTTTCGCAATGTCTCCTCCAACACTCCCGTTTTGAACGTCTAATAAGGAAGTAATATTCGGTGAGTGATTTTCTGTATTCGCCCCATTCATTACTATGCTTTGCCCTGTTGAAATTCCTCCTAACTTGGGCCCTCTTTCGGGCCAGCTCTCCATTCCACCAGGGAACCTTCCGCGCTGTTCTGTAGCCTTGTGCTACAGTACTATCTTGGAAGGAGGTGATTAAGACGTCATTGAGCTATTCCGCTGCTGTTTCCAACTCACCAGTGCTGATAGATCTTAAAAATTGGCCAGCTTTGGAACCTACTGATTCACGAAAGAGTTTCCAATTTGTCTTCTTAGGACAAAAGGATGCAGAGCGAAGTTCAGACCGTCCCGGAATGTCAAATCGGATGTGCATGGTCAGAGTTTGACACTTTATCCGAAATTAATAGTTACGAAGATAAGCGTAAAAAAAAACCAAAAAAAAAAACGTCCGCTTCAACCCCCTCTCTCAGTGACTTCCGGTCCACCGGGAAGGTCAAAAACTTAGATTTAGATATAGTAAGATCACAACAATAAACAACGTAGCGAGTTTTATGATAAATAAAACAAATAACTGGCGCAACAGTCCAATTTTGGACCAAGGCCTCGAGATGAGTTAGCATCATCTCATTTACTAGATCGTGACGTAAGTTTCATGTTAAAAAACGACAAAAAATATTTAACCGCAAAGTCCACGAATTTTATAATTTAAAATTAAAAACACCTTAATGACTTTGCTGTGCATCATAGCAAAGTCAGTAAAGTGTTGTTAATCTTAAATTATAAAAAAAAATCAACAACATACAGTCGAAACTCGATAACTCGAACTTGAAGGGAAGAAGGTTTTATTTCGAGTTATCGAAATGTCCAGGTATCGAGATTTCGCGATATCGAGTTTATTCAATTTGTTGTTGCAAATTGAAATTAGTTCAAAGAACGATAAGTAAAGCACGACAAATTTAAACGCTAGGTTAGGTTAGGTTTGAGGGTTGCCCCCGGAGTCAGTTCTGAAACGAAACAATTTACCGACCTCCACTTCTGCTATTTCCCCCAAGATGATTGAAGAAGTGGCCACCGAGAGTTAACCTTCTCCTGCTTGCTAGCGCCCGGCATTTGCAGAGCAGATGAAAGTTAGTTTCCTCCTTATCCGTATCTTCACAACACCTGCAAAAATCGTTGCATGGGAGCCGAAGCCTCCTGGCGTGCCCAGTTTCCAGTGACCATACCCACCATCACGCGGATCAGTTATTTCGGCAAGGGTAGCAGTTTTGTGGTGCAACTGATATCTAATCAGTCTATAAGACAAGTATTGCTGACATTAAGTAGGCTTTGTTTATGGAAGATTTAGGTATTTTTTTTTACGTTGATGCCAAAGCTGTAATGAACCATATTCTGATCTTGTTGTGCTGCTTCCACCGGCAGATCGAAGGCAACAGCTGATGAGTAGTGATCTGTCGGCGGTACAAATCCAGAGCCAAGGGAACCCATTACATCCGGACCCTGATGCGAGCGCGAGGGCATCTGCGCCGCCCGCCAACCATTCCATCCTTATCGCCCCATTTTTAATTATTTCCCATTCTTACCTCCCATGTTTGTGTTGTCTTCCCCAGGCCTACGAATTTTTGTTAATATGTAAAGGACAGGGGCAACGAGCGCCAAAAACCCCGCCCACGTCTGTCGAACTGAGCTACGGCAAGCATAGACCGCTGCTTAGCTCGTTAAGAGGCCTTTTTCTTCGCCAGATGGCACAGCCCGACCTTCACGATCATTATGCCACCTTAGGCTCCGTCCCCACGGACATCTTCGGATGCCCACCAAACCGTCCATTACAAAGCTTAGGGGATACCCTTTGATATGAGAGCACAGTCTTGGTGGAGCGGGGAAGCGTTGAGTTGAGTAAGAGGTACCGGTGTACATTTCGGTTAAGTTTTTGCAGGTCGTAACTGCAGGGGAAAACAACGCTGGCAGGTTGTTCCACATTCGTGTTGTTCTGGATAGGAATGAGTTAAAGAATTTACTCCAGATGGAGCAACGGTTGGCACGTTCGCCTACTATGCACTGAGCCCCGGTTCGATTCCTACTGAATGCAGCAATTTCCGATAAAAAAAGGATTTCCATGTCGGACTATAAGCCCAGTCAACCGTTAAATGAGTACCTATTTGAGCTAAATAGCTCGGTTGTGTGTGTTGCTGATCACACACGCCTGCACAAAACAAAAGCGTGACGATATGCTAACTCATCTCGAGGCCAAGGTCCAGATTGGACTATTGCGCCAGTTATTTTATAGAGTTTAGCGGTGCGACCGTTGTTGAGTTGAAGAAAATGGGCGTGAGCACAACTAGCTAGCCGGGTGTTACGTAGAGGAAAAGCAGCCTCAGGAATGAGCAACGGCGGTTGGAGTAGCGATAGAAGAGTGATAGGCAACTGACATTTCGCCAGTGTTCAAGCGAAACAGTAAGTAGAATTTAAAGAGTAAGTAGAGTCAAGGATTTTGTCGTCTGCCAAACTTTGGGTTGGGCTGGAAGTCAAACTTAAAAGATCATTGATGAAGAGAAGAAAGAGCGTTGGTGACAGGACAGTATCTTGGAGGGCGCCTGCATTAGTGATAAGATAAGAACGATCCGAAGCGAACGGTCCTTGTGGAAGCTTTCAATCCATTTAATTAGTTTTGAGTCCAAATTAGAAGCCTGTAGATTGACTAAAAGGGTAAGATGCCAAACTCCGTCAAAAGCTTTCGGAATTTCGACAGCAATGATTTTAGCTTCACCAAATTGATGGGTACAGCGACTCCATCTTTCGTTGAGATATGCCATTAGGTCCGCGATGGAGCGCGAAGAACGGAAACCGTATTAGCGATCGTTGATTAGTGTCCCCATACACTTTCGAACTCGAACATGGTACAAATGGACCGGTTTTCTTTACGTTTATGTGAATAGTATGTGTGTGTGTCTTGAGCTATTCAGAGGAAGTTTGTACCAGGTTCGTGCTTGAGTTCGAGTTCGACAGTGGATGGTGACACTTAGATGGTGTGTGTCAAGGTAGCTCGTTAGTTGGGTATTAGCAAGTTACCGGTAATATGTTGAGGTACATCTGTTGCTCTCTCTCTAGCAACCTCGTGATCCCTGCAAAGTCACTATGGGCTGGAATCCAGCGTAGCACAATGTTGAAGAAGGCATTTATGATTTTTGACTTGCACCAACCTGATTCGAGAGGTTTAATCGCAGCCTAACTTTCCACGGAAATCATTATCTCTTTCGTTGTTGTGACGCGAAGTTCCAGCCAAGCCATAGCCTGTTTCATCGCGTAGATTTCTACGTGTAAGACACTGATTGATGCTAAGCTCCTCGGAGTGGACGCCGGCACCTAAATCTTCAAGAAGTTAGTTCTATGACCCGGTAGGATGAAAATCGTTGTGTGACCGGTACACAAGTTTCTCTACAGACCTGAATGGCTAAGCTCATTGCCATTTGTGCCCTAGCATGTCCACCGGAATCAGGTCAAGCATCGTATCCAGCGCCGCAGATTAAGTAGCCCGGGGAGCTTCGCTGGTTGCCAGGCAGGCGCCTCTCTGCGCCTTATTCAGCAAATTCCACTGTGCTACAGTCCACGGAGCAAGCCACCATACCACTATCCCGTACAGCATAATGGAACGAAGTACTGATACGTAAAGCCAATGCAGAACCTTAGGTTGCAGACCCCATGTCTTGTCAATAGCCTTCCTACAGCAGTAGATTGCTATAGTACCGTCGTTCGCATGCTCCTGATTATGAAAACATCGACTTATACGAGTAGAGTCTTCGTATGAAGCATTTCGACCTATACAGTCTCAAAGGTTGTCGAAAAAAAAAATTAAAAATTTCGCTTTCAGGTATAATAGAAAATTTCGAGTTATAGAGTCAACCGTTTGAAAATTTCGACTCTCACAGGTTCACGGATGAGAAATTTGAAATGAACCACCTGTAATGAACCATATTATGATCTGGTAGTGCTGCTCCCACCCGCGATCGAAGCAGCACCTGATGAGTAGTGATCTGTTGGTGGTACGAAACAGAGGCCGAGGGTCCCATTACACCCGGACCCAGGTGCGACCACGTGGGCGTCTGATCCGTCCGCCAACCATTCCATCCTTATCGACTATTTTTTTTTTTCATTTGTCTTCCCCAGGCCTATGAATTTTTGTTAATACGTAAAGGACAGGGGCAACGAGCGGCGAAAACCCCGCCCACATATCCCGAACTGGGCTACAGCAAGCATAGGCCGCTGCTTAGCTCGTTGAGGGGCCTTTTTCTTCGCCAGATGGCACGGCCCGACCTTCACGGTCATGATGCTACCTAAGGCTCCGTCCCCACAGGCATCTCCGAATGCCCACCAAACTGTCCGTTACATATGTATTTGGCGCCCAACGTGGGGCTCATTTCTGGCCAAGAACAGGACTAAAAAGGACCTCATCGGATTTCTTTTAAGTCCTTCCACTGTTATGCATCCCCACTTGCTCTATGTCTTAGGGCTTAGCCATCTTTAATTCACGTATTTTCCCTTCAAGTAGCTGTGCTTTCCGTTACATATTTGCCCCACGTTGGGCGCCAAATATGTAACGGACGGTTTGCTGGGCATCCGAAGATGCCCGTTGGGACGGAGCCTAAGGTAGGATAATTGACCGTGAAGGTCGGGCTGTACCATCTGGCGAAGAAAAAGGCCCCTCAACGAGCTAAGCAGCGGCCTATGCTTGTTGTAGCTCAGTTCGGGAGATGTGGGCGGGGTTTTCGCCGCTCGTTGCCCCGTCCTTTACGTATTAGCAAAACTTCAGAGGCCTGGGGAAGACAACACAAACAAGGGAGGTAAAACTGAGGAATAAAAAAAATAGTCGATAAAGATGGAATGGTTGGCGAGCGGACCAGACGCCCACGCGGTCGAATCTGGGTCCGGGTGTAATGGGACCCTCGGCCTCTGGTTTCGTACCACCAACAGATCACTACTCATCAGGTGCTGCTTCGATCTGCCGGTGGGAGCAGCACTACCCGACCATAATATGGTTCATTACAAATTTCGCATCGAGTTATAGAGTTTTCTATTTGAGTTAACGAGTTTTTTGTTTGTTGTTTTACATACAAATGTATTGAAAAATGATGCTGTCGTCGAGTTAAAGAGTTTCGAGCTATCGAGTTTCGACTGTATTCAAAAGTCAGCTGTAACCCATTTGATGCGAGGTAACTCCCCTTTGGCATGACAGATTGTCTGACGTAGTGTCGGTTTCCTATATTTCGCATCAATCTCGATTTTTTAATGATAAATTAACTCTTTTGTGTGTCATAGATACTTGTACGTATCTAAAGATCATTTGACCTAGACATTGTGTAATAGTTCAGTATTGACGTTATTGTGAAAGACGTTTTGCGGTTGCCAAATTCACAACAATCAGAGACGTGTATTTGTATGGAATTCCCATACGTTTTTTGCACCCCCCCCCCCCCCCCCCTCTCCCTTACTCATATTCCGAGGAATATGTTTTATCGATTTCGGTTTTTTTTTTTCCTATTTTTTTTCAAATCCGATAAGAGCCCTAACGAACTATTTATAAATTTTCATAATCAGATAATCTTAAATCAGAACTTAGCAAGTACTTTAGTATGTATTCTTCTGAACTTGACACACCTGCTGTTTGTCCCGCGCGCTCTCCTCCTCGCCGTAGAACGTGTGCGTCTGAATGTAAACTTGTATCTGAAATTGAAACGAAAAGTCCATGAATTGAATATCGTTAACAGAGCACGGTTTATGTTTGACAATTATGGGAAAAGGGGGAATACTCTGTACTGTATGTACGTTTAGAAAAATCTTGTAAGTTGACGTATTTAGATTCTCTCCCAAGATTTTTTCGTTTTTTTTTTTTTTTTAGCGCGAGCAATTAATAGACAAATGACAACTTAAAAGAAGAAATATAGTGATGAAAACATATGTAAAAAAGATTCAAGAATATTGTGCAAAGTCACCGTAGCCGGTAAATGTTTGCAACAAAAAAGAAAAGAAAAGAAAGATAAAATATTTAACGTTTCCATTGTCTCTGGAGAGAATGAAAATTGCATAATATGGAAATGGAATATTTCGTATTTTAAGTACACAGTACGGAGTGTGTGCTGTGTGTGAACACCACAAAAATTGTGGTACGTGTTATAGATTCTAAGGTGACAACAGCAGTGAATGATTTAGATTTTTTTTTCATTTTTTTTTTGTGGTGTCCGCTTTTCGCTTTCTTCGGAATTTCAATGAATTAACATATGGTGTTATAGTTGATAGAAGATAAACACGACTTGTGTCTTCATTGACGTTTATTCAGTAACAACTATTAAGATTAAGATTAGTTTGTGGGCAGTGGGCCCGAAGGGCCCACGAGCACTGCGACCATAGGGTCTATTGTGCTATAGCCCTGTAAATCTAGAGTGGGCGATCGAGTTTGATCGATCCCACAAATCTGCTCAGCTGCCCAAGTTTGAAAGAGGCGATCGTTTCCGCTTCAGGGAATGCCTCACCGAGACTCTCTAAGCGGCGACGGGCGAGTGCCTCACACTCACAGAGGATGTGCTGAGAAGTCTCATCATCGCTTTCGCAAAAACGACAGTTGGGGTTAGAGACAATCCCCATTCTGTATAAGTGACCCCTGAGAATGGAATGCCCTGAAAGGAGACCGCAAATGATTCTCACTCTGCTTCTGCCAAGGCACACCAATTCCAGGGAGCGCTTGGGTGAGTGAGCTGAAATAAACAATTTCGATTGTCTCAGGCCAGGGAGGTTTTCCCAATGTGCAGTGGTTTCTAACTGTTCCTGCTCTCTTATGTGTGATCTTACCCTACATAAAGGGATACCACAGAAGGGTTCAGGCCCTGTAAACGGACTTGCAGAAGCCGTCCTGGCTAGCTCATCAGCGGTTTCGTTACCCGCAATGCCAACATGTCCAGGGACCCAATAGATGGTAACAATATTAGCAATGCCAATTCTTTGCAGAGCTTCAAAGCAGTTCAGAACCAGTTTTGATGAAAAGGAGAATTTGCTAAGCGCCTTGACTGCAGCTTGACTATCAGTGAAGATTGCAATCCTACTGTTACGGTAGCCAGCTTCCAGACAAAAGTTCGCACATACCTCAATCGCGTGAACTTCAGGCTGGAAAACCGTGGTGTACTTCCCCATAGGAATAGACACTCTAATTGAGGGGCCTGCGATACCCGCCCCTGAGCCTTCTTCAGTTTTGGAGCCATCCGTAAACCATTTAACGGTACTGGAAGGAAGGGTTGAGTGCTTCATTTCCCATTCTTCTCTGCTCCATATGGTTGTAGAGAAGAGGTGATTGAAGCGGAGTTCCCTTGTTATGTGGTCTGATGGCAAGCCTAATTCATTATCCTCGTGGAGCCAGTGTTCCTGCTCCAAACTACTATTAAGTTGGTTACAAACATAAGCTACAAGTTAAGTGTTATATACTTTAATTGTTATATATAATATATAACAACCCCTATCTAAAGTATATTTAATTAATAACTACTATGAGTTATATTTCTAAAATTTATTTCATTAACAATTAATGAAATTTAATTATGATGATCTTGACAACTTCATTTACGTTCAAATGTCGTCTTCTTCCTTGCCCTTTCATACCACTCTGCGGCTTCGCGTTGCTCTGTCTGTGGTGTTGGCACTTCGCCCCTTCTGGCGGTATAATCTCAGCTTACTGCAGGCAGCTCGGTCTTGGATCGTATCATCGCCGAGATTAATGCGCTGTTGTTCATCTGATCGATACACGCGTATTTCCGTCTGGCTCGGGGTTTGGGTCCAGCAAATGGAACATTCATTGATAGTGCCTTCATGACTGGGTTCTCAGGCGGACGCCTTAGAACGTGGCAATACCAATCCATACGACGATCTTCGAGCTTTTCAGTAATCGGTTGCTCAATAAACAAGCTGCCTCGGATGTGGGTACTTTTGATGCGATCCTTTTTGGTCACACCTGTTGACATCCGTAGTCCGGATGGCGCAACGGTTAGCACGTTCGCCTTCTACGCACTGGGCCCCGGTTCGATTCCTACTGAATGCGGTAGTTTTCGTTAAAAAAAAGTGGATTTACGTGTCGGACTATGAGCTCACTCAGCTGTTAAATGAGTACCCATTTATGGGGTAAATAGCTCGGTTGAGCGTGTTGCTGATCACACACCTCTGCACAAGACATACCGTCACGATCTAGAAAATGAGATGATGCTAACTCATCTCGAGGCCATGGTTCAAATTGGACTGTTGCGCCAGTTATTTATTTATTTGTTGACATCCGTAGCATTTTCATCACGGTCGCAGTCATTTTACTCTCGTATGTCTTATGCATAGTCCAACACTCAGACGCATACATGAGTGCGGGACCGTTTTGTACAACTTGTCCTCAAGCTTTCGTCGCATCTTCTTGTCGCAGAAAACTTCAGAGTTTTCCCGCCACTTCATCCAACCGACACTGATGCGATGTTTGATGTCATCATCCCATGTAGCTTCCTTGTTGACCATCGAGCCCAGGTATTTGAACCTTGTACAGAACTTCAGCTGCTCTCCTTTAATGTAGATATCTGGCATCGGTCTCTCTGGATCTGAGAAAAGACAGCAAAAGTACTCCGTCTTTGGTATGCTAATTCTCAGTCCATGATCCTCCAGTATCTTACACCACTTGGTCAGTGCAGCCTGCAAAGCAACGATGTCTTTGCTACCCGGGACAACGTCATCGGTGAAGAGAAGGGATATTTCCATTTCGTCAGAGATGACTGTTAAAAAAAATAGAGCATGATGATGTTGAAGAGCAAGAGACTCAATACACTGCCTTAGTGAACTCCGACTTTAACCGGAAACTCTTCAGACTCACATCTAACTTTAGTAGTAGCTCCATCATATATGTCTTGTATCATATTAACATATGCCTCGGCGACCTTAAGTGCTCTTAGGGCCACCCATATCAGATCACGAGGAACACTGTCGAAGGTTTTTCCAAATCGGTGAACACAACGTGCAAGTCTGTCCGTGCATCACGATGCTTTTCCATCGTATATCATCGACTGTGGATAGACCCTCTACAAAGCCGCATTGATTATCATCCAACCGTACAATATCTTTCAATTGATTGCAGACAACCCGCTCGTAAGTCTTCAATGTGTGAGATGTTAACTTGATTGCCCTATAGTTGTTGAGCTTGCGTGAGTCACCCTTGTTCTTATAAAACGGAGAAGGAAGCTGTTTCTGAAAGCGTCAGGCATCGGTTGCCCTCTTTTAATTTTATTGAAAAGAACAGTGAGCCATCTAAGCCCGACATGATTCATCTTCAACCAAAATTCCAAGGGTATTTTATCTGGTCCAACTGCCTTTCCGCGTTTCATCTGCATCATTGCCTTCATCACCTCCTCCACTGAAAAATCAGCGATATCAGTGGTGTTTGGCTCCACAGCTTGAAAAGCTTCTCGCGGAAATTCTTCGCTCAGAAGTTCGTCAAAGTACTCACGCATTCTGCTACAGATTGCTGTGTTTTCAACCAGTAGCACTCCTTGTGAGACTTTAACGTACTTTGGCGCCTGAATCTCTCGAGCGTTTCTTCTTTATTGGGCTGCGACCTTATAAATCCTGGCATTGTCTTTAGGTTTCTCTTGCAATGACGATCTCTTATCGGCCATCAGATCTTCTAATTCCTGATAGAACTTCTCGGCTGCAATCGCCTTTGCTTGAGCTACCTTTCGCTTTACTTCCTTCCGGCATTTATCATATTTCTCCCGAAGTAGAACCATCTCGGCTTCACTGCCTGTCTTGCATGTTGTCCAAGCCTTGAATGCGTTCGATTTGGCCTGGACTGCTTCTTTAGTTTCGGTATTCCACCCCACGTCTCCTTGTTCGTGTGGAGTGGGCGTTTCGAAACTCCCAGTGTCTTTTCAGCCTCACCTACTGACATTTCATCCAAAGCATTCCACATTTGTGTTGGACTTTGCTCGTCGCAGTTGGTGTTGTATTGAAGCCACTCCTCCATTTTAATAATGAATGGAGTTACAATAAATTGAAAGCGTTCGTTGTTGAGATTATGCCACTTGTTTTTCTCGACTGGTTTGGAGATTGCTTACGGTCTTGTTCCTCCTTTCAAAATAAATTCTGTCAGGAGCAACCGGTGCTGGGTGACCGCAGATTCACCCAAGATCACTTTGCAGTCTTTCACCCAACGTCTCATTAAATTTAGACACAGATGATAGTCTATCTGCGTCGCATGAGCTCCACTGCTATATGTGATCAGGTGCCTTTGGTTCTTAATGAACCATGTGTTGAGGATGACCAGGCCGTGTGATCTGCACATAGTCAGGATAGCCCCACCTTCATCATTTCTGGCTGTAGATTGGCTACCGTTCCCACCATGGCAATCCTCGTAATCATAGTTCGATTCTCCCACATGGCCATTGAAATCCTCTCCGAAAAAAGATGCAAAGTATCTACACTGCATGCAGATACATCGGAACATGGATATGTCTATGACTACCGACTGCGTGGAACCTGTTGTGTTGAAGATATCGACGTAAGTTTTGTAAAGATCCCAGTATAGTTATACTGGATGAAATCATTCGAAAAAACACGTCCCACGCTTTCGGTAGGCATAAGACATACCCATGTACCCATGTATCTGGTGGCAGTGTAGATACTCGTCATAAATTCTGCTTTGCTTTGTCCTGTCCGCTCGGGCTCCTTTCTCTCGCGGGATCGTTTCGTTTTCGTTTGCATCGCGTGTGTGCAATATTCACCTTCTCTCGTGCACCCTGTTCCATCTACATGTTCCATCTACCCGTTCGGTACAGTTTGCAGACTGCAGCCTATCGACATTTCTCTGAGTACGTTTCCGCTAATCGCAATCACGCTTCCCACCATCTTTTCCCAATCGGACGTGTATTGTGTTTGTGTATCTATTGCAAAATCGCTCCCACACTATCCGCCTCATCCCGCCCCTTTAATCAACAGTCCGGGTCCGGCACACACAATCCGTTTCTCAAGTAACGCGTGCGACTCTATGCGATTGTGTCCGGCAAACAGAAAGGGAAACTAACAAAAGTAAACAAAACATTTCAACACACGCACAGAGAGAATGCACAAGAAAAATTTTGGAATTTTTGCAGAAGGGGGGGCATTTGATCTTCTGCAGACCTCTGAATGTACATCATGTTACGATGAGCTGCCCGGAACTATAACATCCTGCGACGAATATTTCTCTATTTCGGGGCTTGGGAGATTTTAACTCGCGCAGTACGAATCCGCCATTTTGTTTTATGATATGTTTATTGCATGTGTGGTGGGGGCCAGTCAGACCTCAAATCGCCGCCATTGCAAATATACAACCACAGTTGCTGGTTGCTGGATCACCCGATTTGGATAGAATGAACTTCATCCGCGATGGCTCTCGCTCTCTATCTTCGGGGGGCGGGAACTATGTAATGTACACACTCTCAAATTGCGTCTGCGCATGTCCAAATGTTAGTCGAACTGACTACTTGCTACCTTTTCTGGGACCCTAGTGATTCAGATAGTACAAGTACATGATGAATGGGAATTGGCGGAAATTGAAGGTCATTGAAAGTCCGCCCGTTCACCCGTACACTATGTTATTTCTTGCCGTCCACAACGTCAACCTTTATCGCTATCAAATCAACATCCCAACATGTACACACAGGATCCCCGCAAGCGCACCGCCCGCGCGGATCTACAAGCAACAGCCATGCACAATGACCACTTCACTCAAACGACATGCACAACCAGAAAAGAAAAATTTTCAATGGGCTTGTTTCCTCTTCTGACCCCCGAGTAGAAAAACAGACATTTCGTGTGACGGACAGATTTTTAGGATGACCCCCAGCTATAAGACATATCCATGTCAAAACTAAACGCTTATCAACTCATCTCATAACTTCCAACAGAATGCATAGATGAGCGGTTTCACGTCAAGTGGTTTGCCGTGCAGGTCAGTATGCATAATTAAATGGGACTAAACTGTAGTTTGCCGTGCATGACAGCCAGAATGCATAGTTTACATTTATGTTAAACTCGATCGGAACGCATTCTTGAAAGTATGAATTGATTGCAAATGGGGTTCACACTATAGCCAGATTAGGTTAGGTTATGTGGCGGCCTCACGGCCCCGCATAAGCCACTTGGGTCCATAGCGATGCCACAACGAAAACAACAGAGATCGTTAGGTGTTGGCACGTGTAGTCGTAATCAACAAGTCCTTGTTGAGCTCGAAGGTTTTCGTCGCGCTTGCGAATCTTCGAAGATCCATTATGTTAAGGTTTGCAATCACTTTAAGGTTGCGGGGGAAGTAGGCTCCAAGACATATATGTATGTCTTGTCCTTGCGAGTGCCGGGCATTCGCACAAGGGGTGCTCCAAAGTTTCTTTGGTATTTGGCAGCTTACAATTTCTATAGCCGCTGACTGTGATCAGTCCCAGTCTGTGTGCGTGCTCTTCTATTAGGCAGTGACCCGGTAATGAGCCGACTAGCATTGCACATTTATTTAGCCTTAGAGAACCCGAAGAGTACATCGGTTTTCTGAGTGTTGCATGAGTTCCAGATTTCTCTCGTTATTCTGGAGTTGATGGTTCTGTTCCAATTTTGGTTGGCCAGTTGCATCATCTTAGAGTCAAGTTAGTGTTTGTATTGAAATAGGAGTTGCAATTGCCATTGTGACATCCAGTGCAGCTCGCCGCTTTGCGAATCCATCCGCAATATCGTTGCCAAGGCAGCCGCTGTGGCCTGGTATCCGTCGGAGTTCCAGCTTCGTCAAGGTGCCCAATCTCTGAAGAATTGTGAGGCAGTTAAGCACTGTCCCTGATCTGATAGTGTCTGACTGCAGCGCTTTCAACGCAGCCTGACTGTCTGAGTGAATGTAGATGTTGCCCATCCTACGTGTTGTTGAGACTAGCTCTGCAGCTTTTTCTATCGCTAGCACCTCCGCCTGGAAGATGCTGCACTCGTTCGGCAGTCAGAGCTATAGATTGTGAAGGAAATGCGGCGAATGAGCCGCGGCCCCGTCTTCGAGCCATCCATATAGAAGTTTAGTGAATTCTTAGGATTACTTCATCTGCGCTAAATCTGGGTGTGGTGGATTTAAAATTGAATGTATTTGACAGTTCCAGATTAAATGATCTGGCGCAGATGAAGTAAAGTGGCAATAAGATAAGATAAGATAAAAATAGTCGAGCTACTGTCCAAGCAGGAAGGCACTGCGACCATAAAAGATCTATTGTGCCGTAGCCCATTAATCCAAAAGACCGTCCACCTTTCTAATAAACGGCAGTAAGTCTTTAGCAGGAATCAACCTGAAGTCTGCAGTGCTTATACATAGTAGCCTGCTCGAGGAGTGACATCCTAAAACGCGCGATGGCCGGACATTGGCACAAGATGTGTTTGGTCGTTTTCACGTCCTCCAGACAAAGACGGCATTCAGTCTCGCTGTACAGACCCATACTGGTCAGGTGATATCTGACCAGGTGATGGCCCGATAAGCACCCCGCTAGGAGTTTTAGGTGGGTTTTACTAATTTGAGTAGTACCCTTGTGAATGAAGGGCAATATAAGCTCCTTTGATTGACGTAGCCCTGGAAGGTTATTCCAGACTGATGAAGCAATAGTGCAAATCAATCTGTGATCCGCAGCTTGGCCGAAGCAAGCCCAAAGCAACAATAAGGCACAGGTCCATGAAAACGAATGGATGATCCTTGTCTAGCAAGTTCATCTGCAGCCTCGTTCACCTCAATGCCCTGGTGGTCTGGCACCCAACACAAGAAGACTCGGTTTTTGGTTGCTAACAGTTGAAGGAGATCGTAACACTCCTTCACCAGTTTTGATGAGACCTTATATGAGGAGAGCGCTTTTATAGCTGCTTGGCTGTCTGAGTAGATAGCAATGTGAGCGCCGCGAAGCCTAGTTTCCAAGATTACCCTGGCGCAAACCTCAATGGCGTGGATCTCAGCTTGAAAAACGCTGGGCGAGACTCCCTTTGCGATCGAAATCCTAGTGTTGGGTCCAAAGCCACCTGCACCAACACCCTGTTCTGTTTTAGGCACATCGGTGAACCACTTGATGCATCTAGGGTCTGGACATGGTGTGCCATTTGCCCATTCAGAGCGGTCAGGGATGAGGGCTGAAAATTTTCTGCCGAAGCAAACCTCCGTGATCACGTAATCTGATCTCAAGCTGATCTGCACGTCAGGAATTTGATTCAGAATGCTCATGTGATCGCTTTCTTCACTACGCATGTCGGAAGTTAGGTAAACGAAGTCTAATAGCATGGATTTTGGTCTGCACCCAAAATTAGTTGAATGGATTGACAGTTTCCTCCGCGGTCGTTCGCTTCGAGTCGTTCTTGTACCGCCAGGTACTTCGACTAATGTATTATAAATTAATCTGTCGGGCTTCTTAACAAACCTACCAAACTTAGTAGTATAAAATCCATCAGTGTTATCATTGACTTCCTCCTGACCTTCATTTCTTATTGTACGACTTGTCTCAAGAGACGATTCTGTATGAATAGGCAATTGTGATCGATTGGATTGCATGTTGAAATCAAATCTGTGAAAATATCATTATTTCTAAACTTCAAATGAACTCTGTTTCTACGGTATTCTGCGCCATTTAAGTCTTTTATAATATAGGGTCTTTGACATTTATTTCTTTCCTTAACAATTCCTGGCAACCAAACGGAATTTGAACTTTTCTTATAATATATTTGATCCCCTGGATGCAAAATAGACAATTCCAGTAACGACCGTTGTCAGAGATTGAGAGATTAGCGCCTCTACGCACTGTGCCACCGGTCGCCCAGTATACCATAGTTGATGTCCTTGTTCCCCACTCGGGCTAAATATAAATTTGTATAACAACCTGCTAATGTTAAAAGTAGTTAGCTACAAAAAAAAAATGATTACATAGAGCAACCCACGCAACTGCTTCGACACGATTATACCCATGAATCTGGAAAAATCACACACGTCACAATTGCCCAACAATTGTCCGCCGGTGGTAATTTAATTCCATGACTGATTCGTGTTGGTACAAAGTCTCGCAGAGTGACACAGTAGCGGCTAGTACGAGTGTAGCATCTCATCGCCGCTAATGATAAATGAATTTACTACTGTCGTGTGCATCAAACCACACATTGTTGAGGCGCCAAGATCATTAATCCATTATCGGGGGGCGCCTAGATCTCCCTATTTATTATACGCGTATATGCGATATGATGAATGATAGCGCTCTGCGGTATTATCAATTTGTATCTATAGTGTGTGATACGTTCAGCAGCTGAGATGAACATGCTGCCACGCGCCGCGCCGCGCCGGTGTACTGTACATCTGACCGACAATGATAGCTGCTGCTGCGCTGCTGTTACCAATATGCGGCTTGAGATTGTGCGAATTCCCCGCATTCGAGCCATAAAACAGAAAACGAAAAAAAAAATGTTTGTTGTGCATGATTACCAAAATATGACACGAAATTTTTAGGCAGTGTGCAATGAGGTGATATGATCACTATCACGACTCACGTAAGAAAACGCACATCACGAGACAACGTGGACAGAAGGAAGGAAAAGGATTTCAACTTGGGGAAGATACCTCGCCGCCGGCCATCCTATAATCGAGGCAGTCGCTTCAAAATCTTCGCAACTTCTCTTCCTGAAGTCTGCCATCTATCCCAGTTCACTTTCACTTCATGCCCATGAAGGTTCATTTGTCCTAACCAAGTAACTTAAAATGCCTCCAACACTACTCCAGTGCATTGATCTCATTACCCCAATCCTGAACATACCCCTATTTGCTATGTTCGGTTTCTATTTCATTTCACAAGATCCGGAAGGTTCCTTTCATCCTGACACCGCACATCCAGCAGCACTAAAACGTTACTCATTTGCCCTAACCCCTTGTGGGGGATGGCGCGTCAACTACTCCGTGTAACTTAGCTGACATTTCGTTGGCATAAACCAGTTTCGGAGGATGCATATCGCCAGTATGCACCTCCTGCTCCCATTTAGCCGCCTACCTGCGACAAGTCGGGATATGTTGTGGCTTATTATTACGCCCCGCACTACAGGGAGAAGACCACATAAACATCCATGGCCACGAACGCCGTGGACGGGACTTGAACCCGTAACGACCGTGGTCAGACCTGAGACTGACACCTCATTGTTGTTGTAGCAATGCAGAAATTTAGTTTCAATGTGTGTGTGTGTGCCATAGAATCAGCCCATCCGAGGCAGTTTCCTCCGTAGGAAGTTGCAGAAACGCAGCCACTTCGATGGGGTGTAATGGACGGTTTGGCGGGCATCCTAAAATGCCCGTGTGGGGACGGAGCCTTAGGTAGCATATTGACCGTGAAGGTCGGGCCGTGCCATCTGGCGAAGAAAAAGGCTCCTCAACGAGCTAAGCAGCGGCCTATGCTTGCTGTAGCTCAGTTCGGGACACGTGGGCGGGGTTTTCGCCGCTCGTTGCCCCTTACGTATTAACAAAAATGCATAGGTCTGGGGAAGACAACACAAACAAAGGAGGTAAAAATGGGGAATAAAAAAAATGAGGCGATAAGGATGGAATGGTTGGCAGATGGCTCGCTTGCCCTCGCGCTCGTTTTGGGGTCCAGGTGTAATGGGACCCTCGGCCTTTGGTTTCGCACCACCGACAGATCCTTACTCATCAGGTGCTGCCATAGATCTGCCGGTGGAAGCAGCACAACCAGACCAGAATATGGTTCATTACAGGGGTTCTCCCAGAGCGCTATAGGTGTTAGGTGCGTTGGTGCTGCAGAGCAGTCGATGATGTGCTCAACATCGTGGGGAGAACTGTTGCATGCCGGACAAATGTTTCGGATCCTGTGGTCGATTCGGGACAAGTATGAGTTGAGGCGCGAGCACTAGTCTGAACGGAGCTGTGCGAGCGTGGTCCTGGTCGCTCTAGGCAGGTTTCGTTCATCCGGTGAGATGTCTGGTGGTTGAGCGTCAAGTACTACGAGTATGTTGTTATTAAGGTCCAAAATCGACGTATGTACTTCTTCCCTGTGCAGATTTATAGCTTGCGTTATCGAAGGGGACCCTCTTAAATCGTCGGACTTCCCTTTCAAGTTCTCTTGAATTTCGCCTGATGTGTCGTGGCGGTGGGGTTCTGTCCATACGATCAAAGTTCGGGTGATCACTTCGATAGCAACCGACTAGATACTGCTTCACAGTAGTACGTTGTATTTTCTAATGGGCATAGTTTTAGTCTCTTGGTGGAGGAGTACGTGATGGGGTGCGTAGGGCTGCATTTTCACAGGTCTGAATGTGTTTCCAATTTATGTCACTTAGATTTAGTGTGCAGACTGGTGCCGCATAGTTTCCTACAGATCTGCCGATCGCTTTGTAGGTGGTTAGTAGGGTCTCTTTGTCTTTACCCCAGGAACTACTAGCTAGAGCTTTGAGGACCTTGTTCCTGCTCCTCATCTTGTTAGTTACGGTAGATGCGTGGGCTGATGATGTTGCCATACTGTCCAGAGTAACGCCGAGAATTTTTGGGTGGTTCGTGGTGAGTATTACGAGACCGTCTGCTGAGATGTTCAGCTGCATCTTTACTTCTTTGGTCCAGGATGTGAATAGTGTTGCAGTGGACTTTTGAGCTGATTGCTTCAAGTTCTTACTGACGAAGAAGATGTTAAGTTCGTGTAGGTAGTCATTTATCCTAGCATGTCGTTTCCTGTTGCTAGTATAGTACAGTCGTCGGAATAGCCCACAATCTGGATTCCTGTTGGAGGTGAGGCAATTCCAGCGAGGTAGAGATTAAACAAGGTCGGTGACAAGACTCCCCCTTGGGGGACGCCTTGTTTAACCCTTCTGAGCTTTGATTTGCTATCTCTGAATTCGGTGTAACATTGTCGACCAGCATGGTAATTTGCGATTGATATCGAAAGCGACGTGTTGTTAAAGTTAGACACAAGTGGGGAGTGGCTGACCGTATCGAATGCTTTCGATAGGTCAAGTGTTACCATAATGGTTCTGACATATGGACAGGCCTCGTTGAGACCATTGTGGATGCTGCTTCATGTTATGACATCCAAGGCCGTAGTCGTGCTGCGCATTTTTTGGAAGCCACGTTGGTGGTCAGCCAGCTGAGTATAAGTCGCAAATGTAGGGAGTAAGACAGCCTTAAGAGTTTTTGCAATTGGAGAGAAAAGGCTGATGGGACGGTAGGAGCCGCCTTGCGTATGCTTTTTCCTGGGTTTAAATACAGGAATCACCCTACCTTTCTTCCATATTTCGGGAACGACTGGCGATGAAACGGAGAGGTTAAAGGCTATCGTAATATAGTCAATTGCAGGCATGTCGAGGTGCTTCAGCATTGCCATCGATATGCCATCTGGTCCTAGGGCTTTGGAGTTCTCGGCGTTTTTTATGGCTGAAGCAACTTTGTTCGATGAGATTTGAAGTGTATGGTCTATGGTATGGTTTCGAGCAGTTCTGCAAATTTTACGCTTTAGCCTGTCGGGTGGCGGATGTTCAATAAATTGTCTGTTAATAGGCGCAAGCGCACTGTTCAGAATTATTAGTTGTATTACCACCGAATTCAATCGCAGCCATTCCTCTCTGATTTGTTGGGTTAGTGAGGGTTCTTACCATGGACTATAGCTTGCCAACTCTGGTTGTTAGGTTGCAATTGTTCAGACGCTCATTCCACTTTTGTTTCCTATGTTCCGCGGCATGGTGTTGAATTTGTGGGTTTAGATCTTTGATCCTGGGGTCATCAGGGTTCATACTGCGAATTTTATCGCGTTCATCCGCCAATCTTGCTGCCGAGGTGGGAAAATTAGGCCGGGATGAATCTAGCATCTCTCCCAGTTCACTTTCACTTCATGCCCATGAAGGTTCATTTGTCCTAACCAAGTAACTTAAAATGCCTCCAACACTACTGTTGAATTTGTGGGTTTAGATCTTTGATCCTGGGGTCATCAGGGTTCATACTGAGAATTTTATCGCGTTCATCCGCCAATCTTGCTGCCGAGGTGGGAAAATTAGGCCGGGATGAATCTAGCTGCTGCTTTCACAATGATACGCCTTAGGTTGACCTCAGTCACTCGAACATCAGAGGGTGTAGGTAAGGCTAAAAAAAGCCGCGTTCGTATATTCTTTGTAGCCATCCCAATTTGCTTTGTTGTGATTTATGAAGATGGTCGGTATGGATCACATCGAATCAAGCTTGATCTCTATTGGCAACTGGTCAGATGACACCGTGAGAGTCGGTTCCCATTGGGCGATGAGGCCTGCACTTGCAACTGATATATCGGGGGAACTGGAACAAGTTCCTGTCAAGCGAGTGGGAATGTCATTGTTCAAGGGACCGAAATCTGATGCATCCACGTGTTCCGCTGTGATAACTCCTCTAGCGTCGGTTTCAAGGTTGGAATGCCATAACTCGTGATGAACGTTGAAGTCTCCCAGCAGGAGGCGATATTGGCCAGATAGGAAGGCGCTTAGGTTTACGCTGAATCCGGAGGGACAGCTTAATACTGATGGTATGTAAAAGTTAAATATTTCTATGTCCACATTTCCTGATTTAATTGCGATGGCCTGTACTTCCATTGTGTTTTCAGCTTCTGGGACGACAATCTCACGATATGGCATGGATCAATGAAAGAGGATGGCAAGCCCCCACCCCTCCAATATTGGTTAGTCTGTAATTCCTTACGATGTTAAAATTGCCATAGGAGTTGAGGGACAAGTTGTGGTTTAATTTTATCTCCTGTATAGCGCCAATTAGGATGCGATGTCTATCCTTGAACGCGGTGAGTTCTGAAATTTTACGCTCATATTCAGCTGAACAATGGATAGGCTGTTGAAGTTAGCGACTGGTAGAGCGGGAGTCAGATTGTGTTGACTCGGGATAAGTCGGGCGGGATTGTTCGCAGGTGTGACGGAAGACAGATGGAAGCTTGATTGTGCATTCGCCGTAACTCAGAGTGAATCATTTGAGGTGGATGTTTGTTGTCCTCCGTTCCTACAGAGACCAGCTGTAAATGTTGCGTTCCACTGTCTATGGTGACCTAAATCGGAACATCTTTTGAGATGACACCGCTCGTCACAACAGTTGCATCTAACTGAGGTTGCATTTGCATACAGCGTTCTGTTGCAGACGCAGCAGATCCATGGAGCAGGGTTGAGTTCGATGCCGGCGCGGTGGAGAAGTGTTGAGAGCAGCTCCGCCGGACATGTTTAAAATATGACACACACATATACTTCGTTCTGCATTGAAGGGGTTTTGGCAGCTCTTGACCGTTGAAAAACGGGTGGCTCCGGTGCGTAGAACCGGCTGCCGTAGGAACGCTGAACTACCGGTCGTCACTACGTATAGTAAATTTGGTTAAAATCTCTGATTTAAATAAAAAAAGAATGTTGAGCTAGTCCAGTCGATAATCAAAAAAGTCGTGACCGGGACATGCTTAGGATCAGGCAAGAAATCTACGTTCCAAATTTGATTAAGATCGGAAGACGGGAACCGCCAGGACAACCGCACATACACACATAAAAACGCACAGCATAGAGAGCGGACTATTGCCGTACGTCCATGACATGAATATACGGGACAGGCGGCCAAAAAGATAGAGTTTGTGAGGAAACCTAGAAACTCGCCAGCTTATTTCTATTTAGCGAAAATTGACCGTCGAATAGCGTTATGAAAAAATGATCGAAAAAAAACTGATCTGATCGAGATCTGATTACATGACTATGGAACTCTGCTTCGGTAGGAAATTTTCGGTCTCGGCCCCAAGACTGCTCGGAACGGAATCCTGACAATCTTTGTCCTGATCCCAGGTATGTATCATGTGGTTTACCGATGGGTCAAGAACGGGACAGGGAGTTGCTGCTGGGATCTTTGGACCAAACACCAGGATCTCAATCGCCATGGGTAGCAGCCGGTATGCCCCTAAGTTTCAGAGCTCTGGATATACAGTCATAACCGGTGTTAAGCACACAACGCAATTTCCTTATCGTTGAAGGATTTTCCGAGCGTCCCTACGAGGTTATGTAGGGCGGTTACCATTGATTTGCGTTTCGTGTAGGCGAACGGCGTTCGATGTAGAGAATTCAAGAGTTCTATCAAGTGACTGATATGAACATCAAACAGTCTTGCCATAGTATTAAGTAGGAAGGAAGTCAAGCTAATCGGTCTAAATGATTAAGGCAATCTCCCCGGGTACGAACACCACGTTCACCGTCCTCCATAGTTGTTGTACATAGCTCAGCGTGTAACTTGCCCTGAAAAGTGCAATTAGCGAAGAAATCATGTAATTCAAACTATTCTGCAGAAAGGTGGGGAATATACCAGCCGCTCCAAGAGCCTTAAACAGCTCAAATGACTCAACAGCCCATTTAACCTTGCCCTTTGAAAATATTACCTCTGATAAGTATTTGAGTCGGCCCCAGAGGGCCTGTGGTTACCAGGAGTTTGTGGAGGGGTGTATCCTGCCAAAAATGGACCCCGGAAAGTGGGTTTCTAGCAGAAGCTCAAGAGCTTCTTCAGGGCCCTAGTTTTTTGTAGAAGTCCGAACCCGTTAGCAGAGTCCTTGGATAGAGCTTTGTGAAGACGTGTAGCTTCCGGTAGCGCCTGAATGCTTTCACAATGCCTTTTCCAGCACTCACGCTTTGAGTGCCTAATAAGTTTATTGTACTCGGTGAGATCTGGCCTATACTCCTCCCACCTGTTGTAGCGCTTGGCTTCGTTGAACTTCCTTCTCACCTGCACCCGCTTAGTTCTTCATTCCACGAAAGGATTAGGCCGCTCTTTGTAAGTTGCCTAACAATTTACGATTGGCTTTGGTGCGAAGGGCGTTCCACTATACAACAACGCCGTATAAGAGTATAGGCCGCAGGACCGACACATAGAGCCAGTGCAGCACCCTAGGCTGCAGACCCCATGTCTTACCTATAGCCTTTCTGCAGCAGTAGAGTGCAATAGTGGCTTTGTTGGTACGTTCCTGGATGTTTAGTCTCCAGTTAAGCTTTCTGTCCAATACCAGGCCCAGAAAATTCGCCCTGTCGGTGAATGTAAGTCTCACACCCTCCAAGGTAGGAGGCTCTACTGGGGAGATAATATTTTTCCGTGTAAATAGCACAAGTTTGGTTTTCTCAGGACAAATACTGAGGCCGCATTTCTGGCCCACTTAGTAAGTAAACAGAGTATATATACCTCGCTGAGGGTCCCAGGGAACTTACCGGAGATGGCAATAGAAACGTCATCCGCATAGGCAGTCATTTTACATCCAACCTCCTCCAGGTCTACAAGCAGTCTGTTGAGCACGAAGTTCCACAAGAGGGTGAAAGTGCACCACCTTGCGGAGTACCTCTACAGACACTCCGGCGTACGGTCGAGTCCCCCAGTTTCGACGATATGATGACCCTGGATGTCGTTTGAATTTGAGAGCAATCTACATCGAGTTCCCTTAGTGCATCGGTAATTGCTTCAGGTTTGACATTGTTGAAGGCAACCTCATTGTCCAGGAAGGTTAACAAGGCAAACTCCCTGTAATGGAGAGATCTTTCTACAATATTTGACTCACAAGTGAGTGCAAAGCTGTATTCACCAACCAGCCCTTGGTGTAGGCATGCTGCGAAGCAGAGAGTAGGTGTGTTGGTATGGTGCTGCGTAGATGAATATCAATTAATCTCTTTAGCATCTTTAGAAGTGTAGAGGACAGGCTTATGGACCTTAGGTCTTTTGGGTTGGAATGTGAGCTCTTCCCCGCTTTTTGAATGAACACCACATTGACCTCCATCCACACACTGGGAATGTGGAGTAGGGTCAGACAGGATGTGAAAATGATTTCTAACCATGGAGCCACAACATCCGATGAGTGTTGTACGAGTATATCGGCCGGAATAATGCCATCAGGTCCAGCGGACTTAAAGGGCTCAAAGCTGGAAATCGCCCATAGTACTTTCTCCCTTGAGACGATTGATCTAAAGTCACCTGAAGCCAAATCATATACCTGAGCACAGGTGCAATGATTAGGCATGGGTGAGCTATCGGAAAAATGCGCGTCCATCGGAATCTCAAGAATCTCTTCGCTGAAAACTGTCCACGATCCATCTTGCTTCTAAATAAAGCTTGGCATGAAAGGGCTAGTGGATAAAATTTTGCGACTCAGAGGATCCCTCAATGCGTTCGCAGAAGAGCTTCCAAGAGCCACGCTTCGCCTTCCTAAGCTCCTTCTTGAGTACTTTAAGGAGTTCCTTGTAGAGGGCCCAGTCTGATTCAGATCTTGCTTTAGCCCTATTAACCCCCTTTCTACAGGCAGCTCAGCAGTGAATATCCAGTTCCCTGGACCACCACACCGACTTCTTGTTCGCCTTAGGTTTACTTAATGGGCATGATATTGCCGTCGATTTAGTTATAACGTGTGTTAAGGTAGTCACCATATTGTACAATTCCTGCTTACAGGTATACTAGGAACGGATGGCAAAACCTGCGAAATACAATAGCTTGCTTATGCTTAGACCAGTCGGTTTTCTTTCTATTCCTAAAGACCGGCGAAATAATTGAAGAGTCGTCTAGAGAAAACTGTATGTAGCGGTGATCCGAGAAAGAGTGCTCCGAGGCCACCATCCAGATCTTCACGCAGTGCAGGATGTCCTCAGAAACTAGAGAAATATCCAGGACCTCCTGCCGGTTCTTTGTAATAAAGGTGGGTTCGCGGACCACACTGCAGAGCAGCAGTTTGGTCCCCATAAAGTATTCGAAGAGCTGTTCCCCCCTAGCATTTGTATGGAAGCTGCCCCATACAGTGTGATAATTTTACTCACTCGAGCTGTGAATATGGCTTCCTGCAAGCAGCTTGGTGGGAGGACTAACCCCTGGTCATACTGCAAATATGCCGATGCTACCCAGTACCGCCTGCCAGCGCCCTCCAGACAAACTTAAGCGATATCGTTATCGCTGTACGCGGGGATCAGAAAACTGTTATAGCTACGTTTTACCATAACGCAAGAGCGTGGCCTTCCTTGATCTTTAGCGTAGAGGACTGTGTATTTCGGAGATTTCAGCCCACGCACTACGTTATCCACGACACAGGGCTCCTTAATCATGACGATGTCCAACGCACTACGTGCCAGGCGGAATAGAAGAGCAGCAGAGGCCGCCTTAGA
This sequence comes from Chloromyia formosa, assembly GCA_964017055.1. Classification (NCBI taxonomy): domain Eukaryota; kingdom Metazoa; phylum Arthropoda; class Insecta; order Diptera; family Stratiomyidae; genus Chloromyia; species Chloromyia formosa. Next base: position 8,448,708 of record OZ024819.1, on the reverse strand, counting down.
GTGGTGTAAATTTATCTGTAGGAGACTAAGCATTACTGAGTTTGCTTTCTCGTCTCGACCACAGTGGTGTCGATGTTCCCGTCTAAGTCAGAGTCCAGTGAGTCATTCAGAATTGAGGGAGATTTTAAATCCTCTGTGAATGTTTGATCGGATGAGAAGGACAACGAGTCGTTATCCATCTCCTGATTAGCAGGTGGTATTGGCTGGTCGGCCCACAATTTATCACACGAGGTATCCTCCTTCATTGGAATGGGGCCGGGATCACACTTCCTCCCTTCCCTCTCATCCTTTTTATAGACTTTCACCACTATTCTTGAGAAGCCAAAAGAAATCTCACCATTCGTTTCGGCGAGAGGTGCCAGAGAGTCCCGGCTGATTACGATGATAATGCCACGGGTTTTCCCTTGTGGCTCCTTCAGCTTAACAATCCTCCAATCCTGTGTTGAGAGGGAAGGATTGGATGACCTGATCCCGAACAGTATATCCTCGGTATCATCGGGTCTTTCTGATAGCCAGGTGCGGGCTCGTGATCGAACAGGGATTTCGTCCCTAGGGACTAACTCCAACCTAGCACCCGGCCACAGTTCCTCAACCTTAGAGATGGCGATTTTAAAGAGACTTATTGATCTCTGGTCAGCGAAGACCATCAACTTTATTCGTCCCCGGAACCATCCTCCATCCATACAGACGAGAGGTGAACCCGGATGCTCTGCCATTATACAGCGAAAATTTGAGGCCATCTCGCACTCTATTTCCCTCCACTTATCAATAGTGATGCTCCCATCGGCATCACTCCTATCAAATACAGCCAGCTCTGTCAAGCCCTTCAACGCATCCGCGTAGCAAGGAGCTGGGCCACTGTCCGTTTCCTCTTAAAGAGTCAGTGTAACATAAATTATTTCTTCTCTTGCCACAGTGACAAAGGTACATCCTTTGTTTAGGATATTCACATGATTACACATAAGGTGTTCAAGTAGCCCATTATCTCTGTCATTTATTTTGCTACTTCCCCACACTGTATTTGTCGGTTAGTTCGTTGACAAACGTCAACAAGCTGAAAAGCTTCAATGGGTCGAATGTTAACATTGTCCGAAGGAAAATAAACCGACGCCACAATCACCATCTAACAACCGTTTACAGTTGATATTTCAACCAAAGCAGCAGTTAGGTCTCTGGAAATAAAATTGGTTAGCGGTATATGATTGACGCTTTCGTCGATCAAAAGCGCCGCACGCTGCATATAAATCCACTTACCCGATGTAACGTTGAGACCCCGAACGCGGTTCAACTCGGCCGGCGTCCAAGGATAAGGCAGCCTTCACCGTCCCGGGCCATGCCTTTTGACCTTTGTAATATGCCACAAACTTTGCAACGCCTGATGGACCGCGCAATTCCAGCGCATTTACGTAACCAAGTGTTTGTTTACCTAGATGATCTGTTGCTGATCTCGACAACTTTCGACGTGCATTTGTTGCTACTTCAAGAAGTTGCACTATGTCTCCGTAAGGCAGATTCAACGCGAAAAGTCAGGGCTGTGCAACAACAGGGGCCCGAAGGCCAGAAGGTCTTCTTGTGCCGGTCGAAGACTTTCGCCCGATGTACATACTTGCAACTGAGTGCAACCTCCGATGCATCATAAGGCACACGTTGCATAACCTAACTTAACCTATCTAACTACCCGCGAGACCATCTAAGATTCGTATTTTGACTGCAATTCAGACCTACTTCGTGTAATCTCTATTTTTTTTTAATTACTGGCCATCGTATGCAATTTGTGTAGATATGCACAAGTGTATGTACAATGTTCGGATGCATTTAATTGCCATTCCAAAAATAATGTTACACCGCGCCGCGTAAAGGCCAAAATGTTTGTCATAGTATCGAATAGAAAATCGCGCACTTTTCGGTTATTTATGGCTCACTATTGGAGAGATGTGCATGTGTTTAGAGTGGTTTGCTCTGTGTCGACGACACAAAATACAAGAAATTAAAAAAAAAGAAACAGACACAGAACCAGGCAAAACAAACAAACCCCCCAATATGTATATATATAAAGGTCCAAAATATTTGCAAAGCACACGAAAATGTTTGATTAATTGACGCGACATTGTTTGACTCTTGAACGCATCGTAGGTCAGCGTGACCAATTATTGGGTTCGGTGCTAAAACAACAACAACACAACCAAGATATAGGCATGCACACAATCTGCAAGCAAAGATTGAGCTGTTTATTTCTTTCATCTTTTTTTTTTTAAATTTCTTTTATCTTTTTTCGTATATTGTTATAGGCACAAACGTATTGTGTGTGCACGGTGTGCTACGAACACGATAGGCTGCTGATATTCTTTATGTGCCACATCAAAAGAGTCGGGTCAGTCAGTCAGTCAGTCAGTCTGTCTGTCTGCCCGTCTGTCTGTGGCAATAGTAGTAGTGACGACGATGCGTGCAGCGATATGATATCGTCAAGGCCGCGAATGTTAAGACACCGACGACGTCCGACGCGGCCAAACAAAAAACAAGACAAAAAAAAAAGAAGTTCATTTCTCTGTCCAATCTGTGATAAAACACAATATACGAGTGACATGGTAATCGATTACATGCTGGTGTTATTTCTGCATCTGCAGATACAGATAGTAATAAGATTTGACTCCACGGGATTGGGATCAGGACCGGCCAAAGGTTAAATCCAGCCATATACGTTCGGGTTTACCTTGAGATATACCTACATAGGGACAACAGGTCTGGACGCCTGTGCCGTTCTGGACGCCTTTGCAGTGAGACAACATACACTATGGTAGACCTACGCAGGTATACCTCAAGGTATACCTGGATACCTCAAGGTATACCTGCTCATGTACTATGTATACCTCAAAGTTTACCTGCCCATGCATACCTCAAGGTATATAGGTATATGGCCGGCCTAGGGCGAAAAAGACGGTCGCCTGGGAAACGCCCTGAGAAGCCAAATTTGAGAGTGAATTTTACCAAATCAGAGCTGAATTTAATATAATTCCACTCCCACGAACTATTCAATTTCGAATCTTACTACTCATTTGCCCTAACCATAGCATAGCGCGTCAACTATTCCATGTGGCTTGGCAGACGTTTCGTTGGCATAAACCGGTTTCGGACGATGCACGTTACCAGCATGCACTTCCTGCTCCCATTTCGCCGCCTACCTGCTACAAGCCGGGAGATGTTGTGGCTTATTATTAAGCCCCGCACCACAGGGGGGAAGATAACACAAACATCCATGGCCACGAACACCGTGGACGCGACTTGAACCCGTAATGACAGCAGTCAGATATGAGACTGGCGCCTCTACGCACTGAGCTACCGGTCGCCCCGCCCCACATCATGGACACCATCCTTGAGATTAACTGTGGAGGGCTTGATTGGGAGAGGGGAATGGAAAGGGTATCCAAAAATCTGAAAATTAAAATGATCGAAAATTTCAAAATTAAATTTAAAAAATTCGAGAATTTGACATGTTAAAAACTTGAAAATTAAAAAAATAAAACCAGACCAAAGCTAGACTACCCTAGACTTCTATAGACCTAGTGGTGATGCCAAAAGTACCTATTGCTAACGACCATATACATTAAAAGTGAGTTTCCTATATAGCAATTTTATAGGGGAGGTTGGCGCTCATTTAGAATGATCCTGACCATTCTTAAAATCAACTATCTAACCTACACTACAAATACATATATGTCGAATTTTTGAAGTCACTGGCTTCATTCTATCAAAAGTTATCGCTTAGTTGAAGAGCCACTCGTAGGGAAGGTAGAAGTTTTTTTTGTCGGATCTTGCGCATTTTTAATAACAACCAACTTGATCCTAGTGCAAACATTTTTTTTTATGTTAACACCAAAGCTTAGGGGATACCCTTTAATGCAATAGCATAGTTTTATTAGGTGATGCAAATTAAGGTAAGAGGGGAGGGGCTGGATTAGATCAAATTAAATGACGGTGAACATTTTGTTGAAATTTCCTCAGGTCGTTACTGCAGAAGAAAACAGATGAGCGTTCCACATTCGAGTTGTTCTGTATACGAAAGAGTCGTTGTTGTTGTAGCAATGGTCAGAATTCGATGTGTTTGTCTGTTACATGTCTATAGTATCGTCTTCATCCCCGGTGTTGAGGGAAAGAAAATTAGCTGCCTCTATTGGGTTCTCCCACAACGATCTTGGGGTCAGGTGAGTGGGTGCAGCTGGGCAGTGAAAGATATGGTTTACGTCGTGAGGAGTTTCATTATATGCAGGACAGGTGTTTGAGACGTCCTGGTCAATGCGAGATAGGTAGGAGTTCAGTCGCGAACACCAGCCTGACCGAAGTTGGGCGAGTGTTGTTCTCGTGGCTCTCGGAAGTCTTTCCTCTTCCTGAGATATCGTTGGTGGTATGGACGAGAGCACTGGATTCGGACCTAAGCTTGCTATTGACTTGTTGACCTCTTCTCGATGTATTGCTGCAATGGCCGACCTATGTGCGTTACTATCAAATCGTTCCCTTTTGTATCTCTGGACGTCTCTTTCAAGGTCCCTCAGGTCGCGCCTGACATGTCTGGGCGGCGGCGTCTTGTCCATGAGGTTGAAGTTAGGGTGATCATTACGATAGCAGCCCACCAGGTATTGCTTGGCAAGAAGCTGGTTGTGATCTCTTAAAGGCATCATCCTGGTTTCCTGATGTAGATGGTCCTGGGGTGACATCAGGAGACAGCCTGTAACAGTGCGGAGAGCGGCGTTTTGGCACGTTTGCATCTTTTTCCATTGCGTGTCACATAGATTCTGCGACCACACAGGAGCCGCATAGTTGGCCACTGATCTTCCGACTGCTTTGTACGTGACCAGTAGAGTTTCTTTGTCCTTGCCCCAGGTGCTACCGGCCAGGGCTTTGAGGATCTTATTCCTACTACGCATCCTATCGCATACAGTTGAGGCATGGGGTGATGATGTGGCCATGCTATCTAGCGTAACTCCTAGGATTTTAGGATGGTTTATGGTAGGAATAGGATGATTCCCGATCGAGATATCAAGCTGCATCTTGACCTCCTTCGTCCAGGTGGTGAATAGTGTTGCCGAGGATTTAGGCGCTGAGACGGTCAAGTTCTTGTTTATGAAGAACGAGTTTAGTCGTTCAAGATAACCGTTGATGTTTCTGCACATAGCCGCTATGTCATATCCTGTTGCTAGAATGGAACAGTCGTCAGCGTAGGAGATAATATCGATCCCTTCAGGTGGTGCTGGGAGTCCTGAGAGGTATAGATTGAACAAGGTAGGAGATAGAACTCCTCCTTGAGGTACCCCTTGTTTGATCTTCCTAAGCTTAGATTTGCTGTTCCTGAATTCTGTGTAGAATTGCCTGCCAGCGACATAATTGGCAATCCATTTCACTATTTGCGTCGGAAGCGGTGAACAGTTGATATCAGACAGAAGCGCTGAATGGCTGACAGTGTCGAAGGCCTTCGACAGGTCAAGCGCCACCAATATTGTTCTGTCACACGGACGAGCCTGGTTGAGGCCATTATGGATGCGGGATGTAATGGCATCCAAGGCGTGGTCGTACTGTGCATGCTTCGGAAGCCATGTTGGTGATCAGCGAGCTGGATGTGGGCTGTAAGAACAGGGTGGATTAGGGCTTCCAGCGTTTTGGCAACTGGTGACAGTAAAGTTATTGGACGATAGGATTCGCCGAGTGTCGCTTTATTCCCAGGTTTTAGTATCGGGATGACTCTCCCTTTTTTCCAGATTTCCGGAACGATCAACGAGGAGATGGATAGATTGTACGTAGCCGTGAGGTAGTTGATGGCTGGAAGATCGAGGTGTTTGAGCATGGTCATTGAAATGGCATCTGGTCCCAATGCTTTCGAGTTGTTTGCCTTCCTTATAGCTGCAACTACTTCGTCCGTGGTGAAAACAGGTATGCTATCTGTGGTTCGGTTGTGAATCTGTCTACGGATTTTACGCTTAAGTCTGTCTGGTGCGGGGTGTTCAATAAATTGTTTGTTGAAACGACTTGCGCAGTGGGTAGGGTCACTTGTTGAATATTCACCGAACTGTATGGCGACGTTCCCTCTCTGATTTGGTGGATTGGAGAGGGCACGGACTGTCGACCATAACTTGCTCAACCCTGTGGTTAGGTTGCAGTTATTCAGATGGGTGCTCCATTTAGACCTTTTGTGTTCGGCTACCTGTCTCTGGATCTCGCAGTTCATCTCGTGAATTCTGGGGTCATCTGGGTTTACGCTCCTAATGCCGTCTCTTTCGTTTGCCAATCTAGCGGCGGTGGTTGGGAAGTTGGGCCGAATTTTCGGAATCCGTCCTGCAGGAATGAACTTCGCAGCCGCTTTGTTCAGGACTTTCCTTATGTTTGATTCGGCCGTGCGAACGTCGGTTGGCGTTGGTAGTGCGAGGAATTTGGCGTTGGTAAAACCGTTCCAGTCAGCCTTATTGTGGTTGACAAACGTGCGGTGTTCGGATGATATGATGTTTGATGGTTTGTCAAGCCTTATCACGATTGATAGGTGGTCTGAGGATAGTGTTAAGACCGGCTCCCATTGCGTTTCATTTATGAGGCCAGCACTAGCAATCGTGATGTCTGGAGAACTGGAACATGTACCGGCGATGCGAGTGGGGATGTTATCATTTAAGGTACAGAAATCTGAGGCATCAATCTGTTCGGCTATTGAGATACCTCTGGCGTCGTTGTTGAGGTTGGAGTGCCAGAGTTCGTGGTGAGCATTAAAGTCACCGAGCAGGAGGCGATGTTGACCAGTGAGGAGATGGTTGATATTTACGTGATATCCAGGGGGACAGCTGGATACTGGTGGAATGTATACCTAGTCTAGCCATAAATACTGTTACAAACTTTTTGAAGCACTGTTCAATAAAAGAGGTGTTATATGTTAAGAAATCATTGTTTATTTATTAAATGCATTGTCAACAACGGAAATTGCAACAAGTTATTCGAAGTGATTGCCTTTTGCCTTTACACAAGCCTTTAATCGAGCTGGCCACTTATCTATGGAAGCACGCACGACTTCAATCGGAAAGTTGGCGACTGCATGTGTAAGAGACTTCTTTAAGGATTCGATATTAGAATGTCTTTTAGAGCACGCCATTTGCTCTAAGACAGACCATAATTCGTAATCCAGCGGATTCAGGTCTGGGCTTGAGGAAGGCCAATGTTCAGCTTTAATAAAATCTGGGACATTTTCTTCAAGCCATTTTTGGGTTGACTTCGCCTTATGACCTGGTGCAGAATCTTGCTGGAAACTCCAAGGCTGATTTTTGAATAATGACGTGTTGAGAGGTATCACTACACTTTCAAGGACACTTTCTTGATAAATTTTGGCAGACGTTTTGACGCCCTTCTCACAAAAATGCAACTTTGTCACCCCGTTGTAGCTAACACCCCACCAAACCATTACTCTTTGAACCTTTTGGGCAACTTGAGAAGCTTCTCTGGCACTGCGAGCATAAACCCTATCGTTTTGTTTATTAAATGTTTCTTCGACAGTAAAAATTTTTTCGTCCGTAAACAAAATTTCACGGTGTTCTTGGTTTGCGTACCGGCAAAGTAATCGTTTTGATTTTTCCACTCTATTTTTTTTAACGAATCTGTTAGTAAATGCCCGGTAGATCTACGATAAGCACCCAACCCCAAGTCACTTTTGATGATACGTGAAATTGTTCTTTGGAGTATTTTCATCTCACGCGATAAATTTTTTTGTTTCCGAAGAGGATTACGGCGAATTCTCTCGCGCACGGCTTTAACCGCTTGAGGTGTTCGAGTAGTTCGCGGACGGCCACTTCTTTCACGGTCACTTACTCCAGACGTATCATTAAATCTTTCAATAGCCCGATATACAAACATTCGGCTTATACCAAGGGTATGCAGAGTCTTAAAAATATCACTTGGTTGCATTCCTACTTTATGAAGTGCAATCACAGCAATTCTATTTTCTTTGTCACCCCAATCCATGTTTACTACACTAAAAAATGATACAAAGTATCTACACTGCATGCAGATACATCGGAACATGGATATGTCTTTGGCTACCGACTGCGTGGAACCTGTTGTGTTGAAGATATCGACGTAAGTTTTATAAAGATCCCAGTATAGTTATACTGGAATAATTCATTCGACAAAACACGTCCCACGCTTTCGGTAGGCATAAGATATACCGATGTATCTGCATGCAGTGTAGATACTTTGTATCATTTTCAAGACATACCGTCCCGCATAGTGTACAGGAGAATACAAATTAGCCCAACCGTTGCCCCGTGTGTGGATCAAGCGATCATACACTCTACATATTTATATGCGCCTGTGCTTCGTTAGTACGTCAATCCGCGATCGATCGCGTCAAGCCGCGGTCTAGCTAAACACACTTACTATTAGATACTTAGATAGTACTCGTCTAAGTCTAAAGACGGTAAGCGCGACAACACAATTTTATTGTATTAACGTTTACGTTATCCGCGCTGCACAAACTGCATCATCTGCACTATTCTCCCCACTAAATCAGAATTGTGCACTGTTAGTTGATATATCATCGATCGTGATAGTACGCGGTATGCGCGATACAAGTACGGTCGTAAGTTCCTTACATCCACGGGAAAAACACGTTGGTGACCTAGGTGACACTGATTTCAGTCGGATGGGATTGGCCATCACAAGAAAGGGGTGGATCCGCCGCGGAAGTGTAGTCCAAGGTCCGTGGAGCAAGCATCTATTTCGCACTGTCGCCGATGACGAAGCAACGCCCATCCATTGAACTTCTTCGACTCAACCGTCTCTCCATTGCCTGCATACGAGTGTGTGTGTGTATGTGTGTATGTGTGTGAAGTTGAAGCTATTTCCCGACCTACCCCAACGATTTTCTTACTGAGTCAGGTTAGTGACTAATTGATGAAAACAAAAAGATTGCTGTGAAGGAGGAGGCATAGCGCTGTGTACGAGTGAGGGAGACAGGTTGTCTGGATGTGGCTGGTGTTGTGAGCAGATTTGAATCAAGAGGGGATGGCAGTTGAATGATGTTGACTTGTATTATGGGTGCCTGGTTGTTTAGTCAGTTCATGACGCGATGTTTTTCGATTTTCGTGAGTTCCCTTTGATGACTGACTCGGATTGACTGAGGATCGGCCACTACATTCATAGAACTCGGAAAAATTTTCAATGGGCTTGTTTCCTCTTCTGACCCCCGAGTAGAAAAACAGACATTTCGTGTGACGGACAGATTTTATTTTTTTTTATTCGACACTCTTCACACCGTAGTTGCTATTCTCCTCGCTCCTTATTTTTTTATCAAAAGAATCGGGTTCTTAACCATAAGTGAAGTGAACTGTGTTCCGATCTTCGCCTTGATCTAACCGCGATAGTGTCTATCAAAGTGCAGCTTCTATTTGGCCTTATACGACCTAAAAACTTAATTTTATACCTTCAATTTGTGCTTTGTTTTGCTCTATTGCAACATACAAGTGACATTTTAGTCATTTACCGTTTTTTCGTAAAACTTTTAAACTTTACACCATAAAATTTGGTTGAAATACATGCTAAGCGCGCTAATAGTGTTGTGTGTGAAACTTTAAAACTTTTGAATCAGTTCAATTATAGCCTACCACTAGGCGTTAATTGTTTTTTCACTGAAACTTAAACCCGGTGTGTGTACAAGATAGTGCAGGATTGTCCACATTTATAAGAAGAATCTAGCCATTTGACAAAACTATCATGGCAGAGTGTTCGGCTTCCAGCTGTCTTGACCGATCGGACAAAACGCCCTCTATTGTTTGCGCTGGTTTCTGTGGGAGGCCGTTCCACAGTAAATGTGCTGGCTTTTCCGGAACAGTGGGCGACGTTATTCGCAACGCCGGATCCGGCCTGTACTGGTTCTGCAGTAGGTGCAGATCGGCATTAATGCCCATTTATGCCTCGAGATTGCTTTCCGCTAATCAGTTGCTCGAGACGATCTCGCTCGAACTAGCTGCGGTTCAAACGAAGCTCCGCTCAGCTATTACGGATTTCACTCCTCTAATCAATACGGCAGACATTGGACTAAATGGTGAACCAGTAGCCAAGGACACGACCATAGATGCTGTTGGAGTTTCTACCCGTCAACAGCAGCAAAGGTCTCTGAGATCCTCCAACCGCCAGTTGGAGATTCAAGTGCCGGTTAACGTACAACAGCAACAACAACAACAACCACTTATTTCTCCGAGTCTTCTAAATCGTAAGCAACCACAACAAGAGACTTCTCTCTCTTCTAGACTTCAGCTACCTCAACCTTCGCACGTACAGCAACCGCTCGAAGTTGTGCAGTCCCCACAACCTATTGCAAGTCTTGCTATAGCTTCGACTTCTTCTAGGGCTGACATGAACGTTGAACATCCTGCTACCAGCTCTAATCAGCCTTTCGACTTGCGCGTTTGTACGCCGCCTAAACAGTTGTTCATATCTCGGCTTGCGTACAATACTACTGAATCGGATATAAAACGCTATCTCATCAACAAGCTTGGCTACGAACCGTCGCTCTTAATTTGCAGGAAGCTAACGAAGGACAACATCCCCAATAAGATTGTCTCGTCCTTCAAGCTAACCATCCCACCTGAACTGCTGTCGCCCTGCGAACAATCCTTTTGGCCAACAGGGATACTTCTCAAGGAATTTTCCAATAGAAATTTTCCGAGGCATCGTACCCCCAAAACTCGAAAATAAGTTGTACATTTTCATTATATTACCAAAATGTACGTGGGTTAAGGACCAAGCTTGACACTTTGAATCTCTCTGCGTTGACATCTCCTCATGACATTATTTGCCTAACTGAGACTTGGCTGTGCTCCTCTATAAATGATGGTGAGATCCTGGATGGTTACAATATCTTCCGCTGTGACCGTAACTTTCTCTGTTCTGGTAAGTCGTCCGGTGGCGGTGCTCTTATTGCAGTTCGTGATGATCTTGACTGCTCACTTCTATCCACCACACACTCTCAGCCTTTTGACTGTGTCACCGTTATTCTGCCCAAAACCTCCTCTACATCGCTAATAATCTCTTGTGTTTATGTTCCATGTAAGTCTATTCTAGCCATCTATGACAGTCTTTTTACATATTTTTCCGACATTATTAATATCGACCACCCTGATTGTTCTATTATTATCTGTGGCGATTTCAATATTCCAAATATAGACTGGCCTACTCACCCTGGAATTCCTGTAGCTTCGTGTTTCACTTCTCTTTCATCCTCGCTCACATCATTTATGGAATTCTGTGATTTGTTACAGTTCAATGTAGTCCAGAACTTCATGAATCGTGTTCTTGACCTTGTCCTCAGCAACCTACCAGTTTCCTCTTTGTCAGCTTCCTGTGCAACTCCGGCTTATATCCCCTGCGACTCGTATCACCCCGCCATCAGTCACCAGCTTAACATTTTTTCTCCTCCCTCCCAACTTAATAAAAATCATCCGCGTTTGAACTTTAGGAGAGCCAACTATGCAGCCATCAATCTCAGACTGAATGGAATCGATTGGGGCAGTGTACTTGGTGGCCTCAACTGTGAATCTGCTGTGCACGCCTTTTATAACATACTTTACAGCATCATTTTCGAATTCGTACCTTTTCGTGAGTGTAAACCCCGCAAGGGTCCGTTGTGGTTCACCCCTCTGGTACGTAAAACTATACGCAAAAGAGACCGTGCTCACTCCCTTTATAAGAGATACAAGCGTTTTTCTGATCTCAAAACATTTCAGAAACTTAGATCCCAGACCAAACGCCTCATTAAATCCGCACGCTCTGCTTACCTTATAAATGTTGAAAACAGTATTGGCAACAATGAGTCAAAACTCTTTTGGTCTTTTGTTCGTAACATGCGTTCATCTTCTTCTCTTCTTTCTTCTCTTTGTTACGACAATCGTACTGCTAACACCCCTAAGGAAATATGCGAACTTTTTGCCTCGTACTTCTCTAGTACTTTTCGGCAACCTTCTTCGTCTTTTGCTTTGCATGATCTTCAACAGGATGGTTTCCAATCTTCGTTTCCGTTACTATTTCCGTCTACCGTTGACTCTCTCATCACCTCTCTTAACAATAACTCATCCTCTGGCCCTGATGGAATCCCAAATTCTTTTTTAAAGCAGACTCACAGCTCCATATCTTCTCCCCTATCTATTCTTTTTAATAAAAGCCTCCAAGAGGGTGTTTTCCCTTCCTGTTGGAAATCATCCTTTACTGTTCCCATACCCAAGAAAGGTGACCAGAACCTTGCCTCTAATTACCGTCCTATTTCGCTTCTTTCTTCCTGCTCTAAATTACTTGAACGTATTGTCAATGACCACATTTACGATAACTTTGGTCACCTCATTAGTCCAAACCAACATGGATTCTGTAAAAAGAAATCTACGGTCACGAACTTAGTGGAGTTTACAGACTTTGTCGCTAATTCTTTTAACAAGCACCTTGATGTGCATGTTATCTATACAGACTTCAGCAAAGCGTTTGATACTGTCAGCCATAGAATTTTACTTGACAAACTGGTCACACTTAATTTCCCCTCTTGGCTTATTTCCTGGCTTGTCTCTTACCTTCTTAATCGGTCTTCTAGTGTTGTTTTTCAAAATGTAATCTCTTCATCATTTGCTCAATTGTCTGGTGTCCCTCAGGGGTCTATTCTTGGGCCCTTACTCTTCATACTTTTCATAAATGACCTTCCTCCTCTACTTAGTTCTCTCTCCTTACTTTATGCTGACGACTGTAAGCTCTTTGCTGCGGTTTCCAGTCTCGACAATTGTTTGGTCTTGCAGTCCGATATTAATATTTTAGCTTCCTGGTGTACTACCAACGACTTGCTCCTTAACGTCCCTAAATGCGCTGTTATGATATACTCCTTAAAAACTTCTCCCTTATACTTTTCTTATCATATCAACTCCATCCCACTTGTTGTCGTCCACAGGTTCAATGACCTTGGAGTCGTTTTCGACTGCAAACTTCGCTTCAACGATCATTACTCTCTCACTATCAACAAGGCTTCCAAGTTAGCTGGTTTCGTCTTGCGATGCTCCCATGAATTTCATTCTACCAATACCGCCGTTAACTTGTTTAACTCACTCGTTCGTAGCATCTTGGAATACGCCTCAGTTGTCTGGTCACCTTCTACTATTGTTTCGTCCGAGGCATTGGAATCCGTCCTAAGAAAATTCACACGAGCTTTAATGTTCAGGTTTAAACTTCCCTATCTCTCCTATACCGAACGTCTTAATTTCCTTAATTTAGTGTCTTTGCAGAAAAGACGGATTTACCTAGATGAATGCTTTCTATATAAATTATGCTGCGGATTTTTACATTCATCTCTTTCACGCCACATAACTTTCCGGTTTTCGTCCTACAATACTCGCACTAATGCCATCTTTGACCCTCCAACTGCTGAACTATCTGTTTATAAGAACTCGCCACTACTCAGAATAATGCACAATTATGACAGACTTGAGCTTGGTCCTTTACCCACATCTTTTGCTGCCTTTAAGCGTTTACTTTTACATAAGCTATCCATAACTAACATTTAATTTCTTCTTTTTTGTTGTATTTTTTTGAATTTTCTTAATTATTACTTCTAATTTACATTAATTTTCCTTAACCTTTTATTTCATGTTTCTTCTGCTTTTATATTAATTCTTTTTTTTCTGTTTACTCCAATTTTCTTGTCATATTACATACTGTATTTTTGGAACCAACTCCTGTTCAGTATTTCTTACTAAATAAATAAATAAATAAATAAATAAGACATATCCATGTCAAAATTAAACTCAAATGATGACAAATGCATCAAGCACAAGCGTACTATAGCGATTAGCTCAATTTTTAAGAAATGCAATATAACGGTTAATTTCTGCAGGGTTGCCAAACCTTGTAACAATATTTATGGCTAGACTAGGTATATTGTAGATTTCAATATCAACATTACCCGATTTTAAGGCGATGGCTTGCACTTCCATGGTGTTGTCACTGCTGGTGATATCAATTACCCGGTATTGCATGGAATGGTGAATAATGAAGGCAAGCCCTCCTCCCGCGTTGGTCAACCTGTCTTTCCTGACAATAGCGAAGTTGCCATATGAGTTTAGGGACGAGTTGGAGCGCAGCTTCGTCTCCTGTAAGGCTCCAACTTGGATGCGATGTCTGTCCATAAATGATGTGAGTTCGGCGATCTTGTTCTGCAACCCATTGCAGTTGAGTTGGACGAGTGTGAGCGTATTGAAAATGGCAATCGGTGGTGCTGGCGTGAGATTGTGTTGGGAAATCCTTTGAGAACTGTTAGTAGGAGTCCTAGGGGATGACTGTGAACTTGTCAGGACGCTCGAAGGTGTTGATTGTTGAGGCGTGTTAGACGTGGTTGCTACTCGTTGTCCTCTGTTTCTACACTGACTGGCAGTATAGGAAGGGTTCCAGTGCCTATGATGGTTAAGTCCTGAACAGTGTCTTAGGTGGCACCATTGATTGCAGCAATTGCATCTCACCGTGTCGTCGCGTTTGGGTGCAGCACTCTATCACATACGCAGCATATCCATGGTCCTGGATTACTTTCAATGCCGGCGCAGTTGCGCCGAGATATTTTGCTCCCAGTGAACATAAAAAAAGACGATACGGGCATGTAACACACAAACACACTTTCCTTCTTGCATTGAAGGGTTTTGGCAGCTCTTGGCCGTTTTGAAACGGGTCGCTCCGGTGCGTAGAACCGGCTGCCGCAGGAACGACGAGAAAGAAAGAGTCGTAATTTTGCGGTTCGACTGACACTAGTTTCACTGGTAAGATGGTGGGCACGACTTGACTGCCTAGTGTTGCATACAGGAAATGCAACATCGGCAATGAGACTACTTATTTCAGAGCTCTGTGAAGTTGGCACCGTCACATTCGATTTTTCAAATTTGAATTGTGCAGTTCGTTTGCCCATCGTAGGCCCACGTTTGCCCAGGAAAAATTTTCGTTTGCCCACCCTTACAAAAAAAGTTATTAACAAAATACTTTTTTTTCAAAATGCAAAAACCCACGAAATTTTTTTTTCAAAAATTGGGATTTTTTTTCGCTATTTCGTTTGCCCAACGTTAGCCCAGGATTGCCCACCCAAAATTTTCGTTTGCCCACCCCTCAAATTTTTTTTATTCAAAAAATTAAATTTTTGTCCCACATTGGGCGTCACATTATACACCCTCAAAACGATAATATTTAATTTAAATTGCCCACCCCATTAGCCCATTATAAGCCCTCGTTTGCCCAGTAAAAATTTTCGTATGTCCACCCTTGCAGAAAAAGTTATAAGAGAATCAAATTTTTTGGGTTGCGAATACTTATATCCTTAATTAAGCTCCTTAAAGGATAATTTTGTAGTGTAAACTCATCAGATCGATTGCCCATCGTGCACTATCGTTTGCCCAGGAAAAAGTTTCGTTTGCCCACCCTTGCAAAAAAAGTTATATGCTAAAAAAAATTTTTTATGATGGTTATACTTATACTGTTATTTTGGCTCCTTAAAGGATCATTTTGAAGTGCAAGCTGGGCAGTTCGTTTGGCCATCGCGGATTATCGTTTGCCCAGGAAGAAGTTTCGTTTGCCCACCCTTGCAAGAAAAGTTATTAGTGAATTAAATTTTTGGGGTTGCGAACACTTATATCCTTAATTTGGCTCCTTAAAGGATAATTTTGTGGTTCGAACTCATCGGTTTGATTGCCCATCGTACATTATCGTTTGCCCAGGAAAAAGTTTCGTTTGCCCAGGAAAAGTTTTCGTTTGCCCACCCTTGCAAAAAAAGTTATAAGCTGAAAATTTTTTTTTTAATTTGGTTATACTTATACTGTTATTTTGGCTCCTTAAGGGATCATTTTGTAGTGCAAGCTGGGCAGTTCATTTGCCCATCGCCGATTGTCGTTTGCCCAGGAAAAAGTTTCGTTTGAACACCCTTGCAAGAGAAGTTATTAGAGAATTAAATTTTTGGGGTTGCGAATACTTACATCCTTAATTTGGCTCCTGACAGGATAATGTTGTGGTTCAAACTCATCAGTTCGATTGCCCATCGTGCATTGTCGTTTGCCCAGGAAAAAGTTTCGTTTGCCCATCTCTCCAACTCTTTTTATAAAAAAGTAAGTATTTTGATCCCACTTGGGCGCCACTTTCCACAGTTTGGCTCCTTAAAGGACATTTTGAGGCCGCAAGCTGGGCAGTTCGTTTGCCCATCGTGGATTATCGTTTGCCCAGGAAAAAGTTTCGTTTGCCCACCCTTGCAAAAAAAGTTATAAGCTAAAAAATTTTTTTTATGATGGTTATACTTATACTGTTATTTTGACTCCTTAAAGGATCATTTTGAAGTGCAAGCTGGGCAGTTCGTTTGGCCATCGCGGATTATCGTTTGCCCAGGAAAAAGTTTCGTTTGCCCACCCTTGGAAGAAAAGTTATTAGAGAATTAAATTTTTGGGGTTGCGAACACTTATATCCTTAATTTGGCTCCTTAAAGGATAATTTTGTGGTTCGAACTCATCAGTTTGATTGCCCATCGTACATTATCGTTTGCCCAGGAAAAGGTTTCGTTTGCCTACCCTTGCGAAAAACGTTATAAGCTGACAATTTTTTTTTATGATGGTTATACTTATACTGTTATTTTGGCTCCTTAAAGGATCATTTTGAAGTGCAAGCTGGGCAGTTCGTTTGGCCATCGCGGAATATCGTTTGCCCAGGCAAAAGTTTCGTTTGCCCACCCTTGGAAGAAAAGTTATTAGAGAATTAAATTTTTGGGGTTGCGAACACTTATATCCTTAATTTGGCTCCTTAAAGGATAATTTTGTGGTTCGAACTCAGCAGTTCGATTGCCCATCGTGCATTACTGTTTTCCCAGGCAAAAGTTTCGTTTGCCCATCGCGGATTATCGTTTGCCCAGGAAAAAGTTTCGTTTGCCCACCCTTGCAAGAAAAGTTATTAGAGAATTAAATTTTTGGGGTTGCGAACACTTATATCCTTAATTTGGCTCCTTAAAGGATAATTTTGTGGTTCGAACTCATCAGTTCGATTGCCCATCGTGCATTGTGGTTTGCCCAGGAAAAAGTTTCGTTTGCCCATCTCTCCAACTCTTTTTATAAAAAAGTAAGTATTTTGATCCCACTTGGGCGCCACTTTCCACAGTTTGGCTCCTTAAAGGACATTTTGAGGCCGCAAGCTGGGCAGTTCGTTTTGCCATCGCGGATTATCGTTTGCCCAGGAAAAAGTTTCGTTTGCCCACCCTTGCGAAAAAAGTTATAAGCTAAAAAATTTTTTTATGATGGTTATACTTATACTGTTATTTTGGCTCCTTAAAGGATCATTTTGAAGTGCAAGCTGGGCAGTTCGTTTGGCCATCGCGGATTATCGTTTGCCCAGGAAAAAGTTTCGTTTGCCCACCCTTGCAAGAAAAGTTATTAGAGAATTAAATTTTTGGGGTTGCGAACACTTATATCCTTAATTTGGCTCCTTAAAGGATAATTTTGTGGTTCGAACTCATCAGTTTGATTGCCCATCGTACATTATCGTTTGCCCAGGAAAAAGTTTCGTTTGCCCAGGAAAAGGTTTCGTTTGCCCACCCTTGCAAAAAAAGTTATAAGCTGACAATTTTTTTTTAATTTGGTTATACTTATACTGTTATTTTGGCTCCTTAAAGGATCATTTTGTAGTGCAAGCTGGGCAGTTCGTTTGGCCATCGCGGATTATCGTTTGCCCAGGAAAAAGTTTCGTTTGCCCACCCTTGCAAGAAAAGTTATTAGAGAATTAAATTTTTGGGGTTGCGAATACTTATATCCTTAATTTAGCTCCTTAAAGGATAATTTTGTGGTTCGAACTCAGCAGTTCGATTGCCCATCGTGCATTACTGTTTTCCCAGGAAAAAGTTTCGTTTGCCCAGGAAAAGGTTTCGTTTGCCCGCCCTTGCAAAAAAAGTTATAAGCTGACAATTTTTTTTTAATTTGGTTATACTTATACTGTTATTTTGGCTCCTTAAAGGATCATTTTGTAGTGCAAGCTGGGCAGTTCGTTTGGCCATCGCGGATTATCGTTTGCCCAGGAAAAAGTTTCGTTTGCCCACCCTTGCAAGAAAAGTTATTAGAGAATTAAATTTTTGGGGTTGCGAACACTTATATCCTTAATTTGGCTCCTTAAAGGATAATTTTGTGGTTCGAACTCATCAGTTTGATTGCCCATCGTACATTATCGTTTGCCCAGGAAAAAGTTTCGTTTGCCCAGGAAAAGGTTTCGTTTGCCCACCCTTGCAATAAAAGTTATAAGCTGACAATTTTTTTTTTAATTTGGTTATACTTATACTGTTATTTTGGCTCCTTAAAGGATCATTTTGTAGTGCAAGCTGGGCAGTTCGTTTGGCCATCGCGGATTATCGTTTGCCCAGGAAAAAGTTTCGTTCGCCCACCCTTGGAAGAAAAGTTATTAGAGAATTAAATTTTTGGGGTTGCGAATACTTATATCCTTAATTTGGCTCCTTAAGGATAATTTTGTGGTTCGAACTCAGCAGTTCGATTGCCCATCGTGCATTACTGTTTTCCCAGGAAAAAATTTCGTTTGCCCAGGAAAAGGTTTCGTTTGCCCGCCCTTGCAAAAAAAGTTATAAGCTGACAATTTTTTTTTTATTTGGTTATACTTATACTGTTATTTTGGCTCCTTAAAGGATCATTTTGTAGTGCAAGCTGGGCAGTTCGTTTGGCCATCGCGGATTATCGTTTGCCCAGGAAAAAGTTTCGTTTGCCCACCCTTGCAAGAAAAGTTATTAGAGAATTAAATTTTTGGGGTTGCGAATACTTATATCCTTAATTTGGCTCCTTAAAGGATAATTTTGTGGTTCGAACTCAGCAGTTCGATTGCCCATCGTGCATTACTGTTTTCCCAGGAAAAAGTTTCGTTTGCCCAGGAAAAGGTTTCGTTTGCCCGCCCTTGCAAAAAAAGTTATAAGCTGACAATTTTTTTTTAATTTGGTTATACTTATACTGTTATTTTGGCTCCTTAAAGGATCATTTTGTAGTGCAAGCTGGGCAGTTCGTTTGGCCATCGCGGATTATCGTTTGCCCAGGAAAAAGTTTCGTTTGCCCACCCTTGCAAGAAAAGTTATTAGAGAATTAAATTTTTGGGGTTGCGAACACTTATATCCTTAATTTGGCTCCTTAAAGGATAATTTTGTGGTTCGAACTCATCAGTTTGATTGCCCATCGTGCATTACTGTTTTCCCAGGAAAAAGTTTCGTTTGCCCAGGAAAAGGTTTCGTTTGCCCGCCCTTGCAAAAAAGGTTATAAGCTGACAATTTTTTTTTTAATTTGGTTATACTTATACTGTTATTTTGGCTCCTTAAAGGATCATTTTGTAGTGCAAGCTAGGCAGTTCGTTTAACCATCGCGGATTATCGTTTGCCCAGGAAAAAGTTTCGTTTGCCCACCCTTGCAAGAAAAGTTATTAGAGAATTAAATTTTTGGGGTTGCGAACACTTATATCCTTAATTTGGCTCCTTAAAGGATAATTTTGTGGTTCGAACTCAGCAGTTCGATTGCCCATCGTGCATTACTGTTTTCCCAGGAAAAAGTTTCGTTTGCCCAGGAAAAGGTTTCGTTTGCCCGCCCTTGCAAAAACAGTTATAAGCTGACAATTTTTTTTTTAATTTGGTTATACTTATACTGTTATTTTGGCTCCTTAAAGGATCATTTTGTAGTGCAAGCTAGGCAGTTCGTTTGGCCATCGCGGATTATCGTTTGCCCAGGAAAAAGTTTCGTTTGCCCACCCTTGGAAGAAAAGTTATTAGAGAATTAAATTTTTGGGGTTGCGAATACTTATATCCTTAATTTGGCTCCTTAAAGGATAATTTTGTGGTTCGAACTCAGCAGTTCGATTGCCCATCGTGCATTACTGTTTTCCCACTAAAAAGTTTCGTTTGCCCAGGAAAAGGTTTCGTTTGCCCGCCCTTGCAAAAAAAGTTATAAGCTGACAATTTTTTTTTAATTTGGTTATACTTATACTGTTATTTTGGCTCCTTAAAGGATCATTTTGTAGTGCAAGCTGGGCAGTTCGTTTGGCCATCGCGGATTATCGTTTGCCCAGGAAAAAGTTTCGTTTGCCCACCCTTGCAAGAAAAGTTATTAGAGAATTAAATTTTTGGGGTTGCGAACACTTATATCCTTAATTTGGCTCCTTAAAGGATAATTTTGTGGTTCGAACTCATCAGTTTGATTGCCCATCGTGCATTACTGTTTTCCCAGGAAAAAGTTTCGTTTGCCCAGGAAAAGGTTTCGTTTGCCCGCCCTTGCAAAAAAAGTTATAAGCTGACAATTTTTTTTTTAATTTGGTTATACTTATACTGTTATTTTGGCTCCTTAAAGGATCATTTTGTAGTGCAAGCTAGGCAGTTCGTTTAACCATCGCGGATTATCGTTTGCCCAGGAAAAAGTTTCGTTTGCCCACCCTTGCAAGAAAAGTTATTAGAGAATTAAATTTTTGGGGTTGCGAATACTTATATCCTTAATTTGGCTCCTTAAAGGATAATTTTGTGGTTCGAACTCAGCAGTTCGATTGCCCATCGTGCATTACTGTTTTCCCAGGAAAAAGTTTCGTTTGCCCAGGAAAAGGTTTCGTTTGCCCGCCCTTGCAAAAAAAGTTATAAGCTGACAATTTTTTTTTAATTTGGTTATACTTATACTGTTATTTTGGCTCCTTAAAGGATCATTTTGTAGTGCAAGCTGGGCAGTTCGTTTGCCCATCGCGGACTATCGTTTGGTCAGGAAAAAGTTTGCCCACTCTAGCAAAAGAAGCTATTGAAAAAATAGGATTTTTTTTACTTTGGGAATTCTTAATTTAGCTTTTAAAGGAAATTTTTTTATGCGAACTGGGTTTTTCGTTTGATCATCGTAGGCAAAAAGGTTCGTTTTCGCACCTGTAAGAAAAGTTATTGGCAAAATAATTTTTTTAGATTGGGAATCATAAAGGCTCAATTTACATTGCCTTACGAACCGGATGAACCGAATGAGTGGCATGAGCAAACCACTTTGACGACCAACTCAATAGTAGATGGTTGTTGCGCGAGAGCATGTGGTTCATGCGGCAATGGAAACTGAGCTTGAGCTAGCTCTTTAAAGTACAAAAAATATGTACACACATTTATGCAATCAGCAGAAATCATTTCCGCTTTTCCAACCATGAGAGCACTGTTTCCAAGGTTAAACTTTCAGTCTTATATTGCATGCATGCGTATGTTGAGCTATATAATAAATGAAAGCTTGGGGAGATGGCTTATCTTGCATATTTGATGCCGCAAACGCAAATTGGTGTTGGTCTGGGGGTTTGACTGTGGCTTTGCTCTAGTGGAGTTTCGGGTTCTACTCGCGTCGTGGGTCTTTCTAACTTTTCCTATTCATGAAAGACTTTTTTTTTTGCCAAAAAAAAAAACGTTTAATTTTAAGGAAAAAAAATGAAAGAAATGTTTGAAAAGATTAAGAGCATAACGAGAACTTTAATAACTTAAATTACATGTAAACATGGTTAAAGAAATTGCTTGGATGGTCAAAAATTTCGTACTTTTACTTTTTTCTAGTAACTGGTTAAGCATTTATATTAAATTCTAATCTGCTAAGCTGTTTTTATTACGAATAAAACACAAAACTACTAGAGCTTATAGGAGATGATGCCAGGGGGAAACGGCGATGAAACCCAAAGGTTTGCTGCTTTTCCACGAGTCATCCCTAAAGCGCGCGTTGTGCGGCTGCTATACAAATTCTCTAAATTAAAACCCCCCAAAATATAAAAATTTTAATTTTACATATATGTATATAAATATTTCATACTATTCAATTAATATTTATTGATTTTCTACAAAAAAAAAAAAGAAAACGAAAAAACTTGCCCTCGGGGATTTGAACCCACAACCCCCAGCCCGGCGGTCCGGCGCACTCACATCTACGCTGACGAGACCCTCGGATGCTGCTTTGCACGGCTTGCAACTTTAACCGCACAAGCAAAACTATCGGCAAGGTTCTGAAAGTGAATACATTGGCGGAGTTTCCATGCAGCTAATGAAATCGCTGTCAACTCGCTCAATCGACGCTGTACAGGAAATTTAATCTAGCCCAAAAGTTCGAGACATCCCAGATAAGAACAAATTCTTTGTGCTTAGTCGCTTTTGTGTAAATTCCTGGTTTACAATAGTTGCATTTTTGTCGTCAGTCCAGATGAAATTTGTTCTGTTTGTTACTGTTATGCGTGCGATTGTTGTTCTGCACTAGATCTGGACTGCCGAAAAAAACGCAGCTAATATGAATATTTTTTTTTTTACTGAAAGCACAGAATTTACAAAATAGTCTACATTTTCATTTACTAAGAAAGAAAACGTTCGGTATCGTTGGGATTGATTTCGGGTGCATTAAGCACAGCGCTGAGATACTCTAAGAAAGATAAAAAGATAAAACATCCGTGTTAAGAAAATGTATTTTGTACTTTGGCCATTTTTATTCATTTTTTTTGTATCATACAGTTTTGGGTCATATATTTTATATCAACTCTGAACACTTTATTTTTGAATTTTATTTTGCACAGACGCTCCTAATCGTGAAATTTAGTTTAATTTATTATGTACATACATATTTTGAAAGTAAAGGAGTATTGTAAATTTTTCAGATACATATTTTCAAAAACTATCCTACCGTTTGTATGTAATATTATTCGATTTTTTTTATTTAGTAATCGAAGTCAAATAATTTGTGGTTGGTTATGATATACATATATGGATTTAATGCACTTCGTTGTCTGCGAAGTTGGATGTCGGTTGGCATATACATATATTTGTTACTGATCGCCTCCTTGACAGGTTTGCTTTAAATAATCCTTTTTTTTATTGGTCGAACAATGTTGTTGACTAACTGCTTGTGTTTGGCCGCTCCAACATAATTACTATTTACTTCTGTTCACTCTTTTAAATAAACATATATTCTTAGTCTAATAATATATAGTATTCATTCCTAAAACAGAATGACTGAAATTATATGTACGTTAATTATAACATTTTTAAATAATAAGTGTCTGGTAGTGTTAATTTTGTTCTTATAAGTAAGAAAAACAAATTCTTATACGTATGTATTAACATTTCAAAGTAGCACAAAATAAGTAGATATGTTATTGTCGTTCCATGAAAAGTAAATTTAACGTATGCCATTATATAATAATTATTATTTGTTTTATATTTTCTTAATCTTGTACTGTAGTTTCAGGTTGTCTTTTTATTATGTTCATTATTTATCACTATTTATTTAACCAACGAAAACGGATATCGTACAAAGGACTAAATTCTCACTTTTTGTTTCAACCCTGAAATAGAATACCGGGTTTTGTTTAGAAAACATTCAATTCCTGTAACCCAGGCTATTCAGGATGTGGACAGGCTAAGCATAAATGCTGCTCCAAGATTTACAATTATTATTTTAGGCTTTAAGTGTTAGCCACTGGTTTTCACGAGAGAATTGGGAATTTGTATATGTTGCAGGGATTCAGCGCACAACGTCAAATAATGATATTTCCCGAAAAGCAATGCACTTTTTTGCCGGTATCGTTGGAAACTTACCAGGGAAAGAAATGGGGAATATTTGTGGTCATCGGTCCACATGGATATGATGTAATGTATGTTCCATCACGCCAAGTTTTTCTCACCGTTAGGTAGTACAAGTAAAATAGTGCAGTGCCGATGTAGGTAGATTTGTCTGAAGAGATTCCGGAGAAAAGCGCAATACAATTTTATTCTTGTTCGCCGGGAAACTTCATAAAACGACGCAATGCTCTAAGTCGCTGCAACGTATATAAATATGTATACTCTGTGCTAGATAGCTGTCTTATATTACGTTTACACTATCCCCAGATTACTTCATCTGCGGCTTAATCTTGGTGTGGTGTGTTCAAAATTGTATGTATTGTATTTGACAGTTGCAGATTAAATCAGCCGGCGCAGATGAAGTAATCTGGGTATAGTGTAAACGTAATATTAATGATAAATTTAGGATTATGTAAGTAGGTATCTATTTTCA
The DNA here is from genome assembly GCA_964017055.1 of Chloromyia formosa. Classification (NCBI taxonomy): domain Eukaryota; kingdom Metazoa; phylum Arthropoda; class Insecta; order Diptera; family Stratiomyidae; genus Chloromyia; species Chloromyia formosa. The sequence continues at coordinate 8,424,649 of OZ024819.1, read as the reverse complement.
AATCAAAAACTCAAGTTGTGGCGGGTAAAATATTGAATGTCGCCAAACATAATGTTTGTACATGCATTCGAATAAAGCATATTTAAATACTATTATGAAATTTTATTTTTCGTTCGAATGTTCTAAAGCATATTTAAATACTATTATAAAGTTTTATTTTTTATTCGAATATTCTATTGTAGATCGATGCAACATTTAAAAAAATATACTTCTACCAATATATATAAAAATTTTAAAATATCTGCCTCAATTCACACCATTGCAAAAAAAACTGCATGTTAGTATTACAATAAGATATGCCTCATTCGATTCGACGGTCACTATAAGTTTTTCGGCGTTAACATTTTTAATATAATATGGAATAGCCATTTGTTATGCTGGGAGTCAGAATAGGCCGCACTAGCTGTAAAAATAGTTGGTGCGGTGACTACTATCAGGAACCAACGCTCACAAAGTACAAACGGCATTCAATTCTCAAAATGGAAGGAAAATAAGCGGGACAAAAATCATGATTTTGGCTTCTTGACAACACAGGAAAACTGGTTTGGGTTAAATCATAAAGCTGTGGAAAATAAAGAAGAAAGTATACGTAAATCTCGCAATACACCGTAAAAAGTGGTTAACTCAGAAAGGCTGAGGCTGTCCACAATGTTTCATCTGTGGGCGAAATGAATGAAATGAAATGCCTATTTACTTTTTATATAAAATAATATTTCGGCGTTAACTTCTGGGAGCCTTGCACCTCGAATGGGCTTTGGTATCCTTTGAAGATCGTCTTTTTCAACCCACACACCTGTCACGCTCCTACTGTAAGCCGTGTAATGCCCTGGTTGGTGGCAAATAATCCCTCCTAATAGGTAAACAGTATCTCCCGCCCTAATTTTGTCCGGGATATCCTCCAATGGAAGACGGTGATTGAATGTATGGTTTACCGATAGAAAAATTTGCGTATCGATAAAAAGATACGGACCTTCTCGTATTTCGGGCCCAAACACTGTTTACATTTTTTTTCCTTTCCACTTAGAAACTCTGAAATAAAATTCTTCAAATACACCCCAAAATTGAGTCCTTGGTCGTACCCATCAACAACCACAATCGGCTCTTTGCGCACTAGCGGTTCGCAGTTTCTGCAAGTAGTAGCCACTTCGCAACTGGGGATATCCGCAAATAGTTCTGTGATTATTGTAGAGCAACTACCGAAACAGTTTAAAAATCCGTTGTCAATTTTGAAAATCGTTGACAAAAGATTAGCTCTACTGTTATACAAAGAAGAATTTACTCCTTCGCTCGAAAATTTTACTAAAAATGAGAAGAAAGGCACATCTTTATTCATATCGACATAATCTTTAAAAAAAGAATAGTTTCCGTAGCAATTTAGTACTATTTCGACCAGAGAGTCAAAAGCGCATGTACTTTGGACATAAACAATTTTCCCGTTTACTAATACTGGTTTGCACTTCGAACCGTTTTGGAGGATCTCTCCTTTCCGTGTTCGTGGCGGTTTTTCGTAAACAAGGTCAATTTCTGGAAATGCCTTTAAGTACTTGCTGGCTCTGGGAGTCTCAGCTATTTCCTTTTCTTTGGTGTAGGTGTCAACTTTTCCGGCATTTGACAAAGTTGAAGGAATTTGCAGGATGATTTCGTAACTCTCTTCTGCTTTGTCCGTAGCTTCATAGTTTAGCCCAAACCAATTTTCCTGCGTTGTTAAGTAGGAATAATCATGATTTTTTTTGTCGCACTTATTACCCTTTCCTTTTTGGGAATTTGATGCCGATGGTACCTTGTGTGCTTTAGATACTGATTTCAATCGCTGTGCACGATCTAATTTCGATTGACTTTCAATCGAAATAATATGCTTTTTGACAAATTTATCAGCACGCAATGGTTGATAGTCCGGTCCTAGATCATGGTTTTTTAGAAGATTGAAGTATGCTTCACAGTGAGCCGATGTAGCTACTGAGGAAGCCTGAGGAAAGCATGTTCGCATTACATTTGTCCATAGTGGGAAATGTTTTGCGAACTTCATGAAGTGGTTTACCACTTCCGGACAATAGAAAGCATTAATGCTTTCCGTTTCTTCCGTTTCACCAATTGCGTGTTGAGCTGAAGCTTTAATGCTTTCAATGAAAAGAGAAACATCATCAACCTCGATATCCTCCAAGTGATCATGTTCGCCTTCATCTTCATTGTTTTCTTTGGCTCCGTCACAATATGTGAATGTTTTTAGCCGTTCAAACAAAAAATGTTTTTTTTCGGAGCATACGACATTTTGCCCGGTACTATCTGTGCCTTCATATTCACTTCCTGCTACAATAAGGACTGACAGCAAAAGTTCTTCGAAGTCTTTGATGTTTTCACAAATTGACATTAATCCCAGGCATCTAATGTAAAAGTCTTTAACTTTTGAAGGTCTTCCATCGAAGACGTTTTTTCTACATGCTATTTTTATTAAATGGGCAATGTCAATTCTTACGAAACACAACAAATTCTGTGACATATTGTGACGCACCCAACGATAACAATGAAGAATATATGTGGCCAAACTCTTTTCATTAAAAGCTAGGCAAGTAGCATTCAGAAGTGCCATGGAATAATCACACACAACTTCTGGTGGACAAGGAACTCCATCTCGCAATATTTCTCGCAGCCAGTAGGTAATGAAATTGGTATCATGCTTTTGGGAAAGCATTGAAAAAAGAGGTTGAACACCATATTCTGTTGGTATAATTATTTGATACAACAATGTGCATCTTTTTTCCTTATTTTTGGGAGTGAATGATTTGACAAGACCTCCTGTTGCGTCTAGTTCTATTTTGCCATATTTTCTGATCAACTCTTTGTATAGATGGACTTGCATTTTTGACCAGTAAAAGCAATAAAACTTATCTCTTCCAATTTCTCTTATGTATCCCGAGTATTTTTCTTGATATTTCATGTTACATAAGGAATCGACTGCATCAAAATTAGGATCAATGCCTAGGTCGGTATTTATAGCCTCTTGTTTAATTTTACGAATTGTGGCTCTACGCGGTAAATAAGGTGGCTCGGGATCACCAAAGGAAATGTCATCCATTTGTTCATTGAGCCACAATCGAGGCTTTTTGTGCATCAGCTCTTTGCCCACAACATGACGTGCGTCACCTTTTACGGGACGCTTCGCGTTATGAGGGACTCCCTTTGTGTCTAATGTCTCGATATTGAGGATTATTCCTTCGCCAGAAGTTGGTTTGCGAACACAACGAGCATTAAAAATGGCTCCACATTCTTTACAACTGCCTCGGATCTTTAAAAAAACCTCTGCTTCTGGCGATTCAGATATTTTCCCGTATTGAAAGATGTACGCGCAAGGGATTTTAGTTTTTAGGAAAAATTCCTTGGCTAACAGATTGGTCCATCCACTTCTCAAAACTCGATAAACCTGCTTAATGCCATTTTTATTTGTGTATACCTTGGAAATTGGAGATATGCTTTTCCAATCTTCTTCTGAAAGGACTAGGTTGGTGAATATGCTAGGGAATTTTAAATTCTTGCTTTCCAAAGCACCGCTTGGAAGATATTCAGAAGTTGCTGATGAATTCACGGTAGTATCGTTTGCATTTTCGGTGATTGGAATGTCAAAAAAAATTTTCAAATTAATTAACAAATTCCAGCGGTTACCTCTAACGTATGCATTAAGGGTTTCGTGTGAAATCGGTTTTTCAAAAGATAAGCAAACATTTTTCCATACGATATCCGATCGTGGTTTCAATTCATTATTAGTGTCAAATATTTTATGTAATTTAAGTGCGTCTAGCAATAGTTCTGACTTTATTCTTGCTTCTCGAGGCATTTTAAAAGCAATCACAATTCAGTATACAAAAAAAGTATGAAATTTAAGTCAAAATAATCTCCTCGGAATATATGTATATGCACGTATGAAGAATAATCTTGTATTTTTCTTTTATATTTTGCTTAACTAGTACGTATTTGATTTAATAATCCACCACAAGGTAAAAAATACTGACTCGGCAATCTGACAGGTAAAGTTCGCCTAAATAGTCAGAGGCCTTACATTTTAAACGTATTAATGTTGAAAGATAAAAATAAAACAATTTTCAACAAACTTTTGGGTTAATGTTAATCTATAATCGATTTTAGTTACTACCATATACTTCGGTGTGTTGAACAAGCTGAAGTGGGAAAAGATGTAAAATTGTAAAAAATTCAATAATTCAAAGAACGTCTTGTGCAAGAACAACCAATGTCCAAAAAACTTGGAAGTAAAAAGAATATGTTACCAAAAATTAGACACTGCTCGCGAGCGATTCCTCAACCGTTGGGTTACACAGTCTGTGGCTGCTGAACGCTATTCTCGTTGTCAAAAGACTTTGTATGAAAGTCAAGTAAAAAGAAGAAAATGAAGAGCGTGAGCAGAAATATTTCTTGCTTCGTGACAATGCCTGCATTCACAAATTGGTAGCGCTGCCAGAGCGCTCCCATTTCTGTCCCAATTCTGCACTGAATCACAACAACAAAAATGGGAGCGCTACCATCCGTGAATGCAGGCCATTTAATCATGCTCACCTGAGCGGAAGTTCGTTGATAACTTCTGAACCCATCCAATGATCATAGAACTTACATATTAATTTAACACCACTTGTTTTCTGGTTTGTAGTTGTATAATACACTTGTTTCCGACAAATTTAAACTATCTGTCAATAAATTTAAACTATCGATCACTACAACAAGGTTCTAAACTGCAAGCCTCTGATAAGATGGCACTGTCCTAATATCGAATAATTCTATCGTTTAAGATTTTCGTTCTAATCAAAGACACAGAACAAATTTTCCATAATTTCTAGGAAAAAATGAAACGAATGCACCGGATAATTACGAATATGGTCTTGAGCAGCATGGGTAGAAAAAGCTGCATAGTTTGCAATGGATATGTTCGACGACAATTTCCGAAGATCTATTTCCCCACCCTATAAGCGACAATGAATTCCTTACAGTCATCATCGCGACGTACCGCACCTATAAAAGTAATGAACTTTTAAAAATTGTTCGGTGAATGATAAGGGGAAACAATTGATTGCGGTTGAATGAAATTGAAAGGTGCAGCTTTAGGATGAAAGTAAGTCTACAGCTAAGTCTCCGTATCCTCCTATCTAGTATTTCAGTAAACTGATGACCAGTTGCACTAGGTGCAGATACAACGGTATAGTATGAATACAGAGTGCGTGGAACATGTTTTGTCGAATGATTTCGTCCAGTAAAATTAACGATACTGGCATCTTGATAAAACGCAAGTCGACATCTTCGACAAAACACGTTCCACGCATTTGGCCGCCATAAGACATATCCATGTACAATACATATCCCTGCAACATATACAAATTCCCAATTCTCTCGTGAAAACCAGTGGCTAACACTTAAAGCCTAAAATAATAATTGTAAATCTTGGAGCAGCATTTATGCTTAGCCTGTCCACATCCTGAATAGCCTGGGTTACAGGAATTGAATGTTTTCTAAACAAAACCCGGTATTCTATTTCAGGGTTGAAACAAAAAGTGAGAATTTAGTCCTTTGTACGATATCCGTTTTCGTTGGTTAAATAAATAGTGATAAATAATGAACATAATAAAAAGACAACCTGAAACTACAGTACAAGATTAAGAAAATATAAAACAAATAATAATTATTATATAATGGCATACGTTAAATTTACTTTTCATGGAACGACAATAACATATCTACTTATTTTGTGCTACTTTGAAATGTTAATACATACGTATAAGAATTTGTTTTTCTTACTTATAAGAACAAAATTAACACTACCAGACACTTATTATTTAAAAATGTTATAATTAACGTACATATAATTTCAGTCATTCTGTTTTAGGAATGAATACTATATATTATTAGACTAAGAATATATGTTTATTTAAAAGAGTGAACAGAAGTAAATAGTAATTATGTTGGAGCGGCCAAACACAAGCAGTTAGTCAACAACATTGTTCGACCAATAAAAAAAAGGATTATTTAAAGCAAACCTGTCAAGGAGGCGATCAGTAACAAATATATGTATATGCCAACCGACATCCAACTTCGCAGACAACGAAGTGCATTAAATCCATATATGTATATCATAACCAACCACAAATTATTTGACTTCGATTACTAAATAAAAAAAATCGAATAATATTACATACAAACGGTAGGATAGTTTTTGAAAATATGTATCTGAAAAATTTACAATACTCCTTTACTTTCAAAATATGTATGTACATAATAAATTAAACTAAATTTCACGATTAGGAGCGTCTGTGCAAAATAAAATTCAAAAATAAAGTGTTCAGAGTTGATATAAAATATATGACCCAAAACTGTATGATACAAAAAAAATGAATAAAAATGGCCAAAGTACAAAATACATTTTCTTAACACGGATGTTTTATCTTTTTATCTTTCTTAGAGTATCTCAGCGCTGTGCTTAATGCACCCGAAATCAATCCCAACGATACCGAACGTTTTCTTTCTTAGTAAATGAAAATGTAGACTATTTTGTAAATTCTGTGCTTTCAGTAAAAAAAAAAATATTCATATTAGCTGCGTTTTTTTCGGCAGTCCAGATCTAGTGCAGAACAACAATCGCACGCATAACAGTAACAAACAGAACAAATTTCATCTGGACTGACGACAAAAATGCAACTATTGTAAACCAGGAATTTACACAAAAGCGACTAAGCACAAAGAATTTGTTCTTATCTGGGATGTCTCGAACTTTTGGGCTAGATTAAATTTCCTGTACAGCGTCGATTGAGCGAGTTGACAGCGATTTCATTAGCTGCATGGAAACTCCGCCAATGTATTCACTTTCAGAACCTTGCCGATAGTTTTGCTTGTGCGGTTAAAGTTGCAAGCCGTGCAAAGCAGCATCCGAGGGTCTCGTCAGCGTAGATGTGAGTGCGCCGGACCGCCGGGCTGGGGGTTGTGGGTTCAAATCCCCGAGGGCAAGTTTTTTCGTTTTCTTTTTTTTTTTTGTAGAAAATCAATAAATATTAATTGAATAGTATGAAATATTTATATACATATATGTAAAATTAAAATTTTTATATTTTGGGGGGTTTTAATTTAGAGAATTTGTATAGCAGCCGCACAACGCGCGCTTTAGGGATGACTCGTGGAAAAGCAGCAAACCTTTGGGTTTCATCGCCGTTTCCCCCTGGCATCATCTCCTATAAGCTCTAGTAGTTTTGTGTTTTATTCGTAATAAAAACAGCTTAGCAGATTAGAATTTAATATAAATGCTTAACCAGTTACTAGAAAAAAGTAAAAGTACGAAATTTTTGACCATCCAAGCAATTTCTTTAACCATGTTTACATGTAATTTAAGTTATTAAAGTTCTCGTTATGCTCTTAATCTTTTCAAACATTTCTTTCATTTTTTTTCCTTAAAATTAAACGTTTTTTTTTTTGGCAAAAAAAAAAGTCTTTCATGAATAGGAAAAGTTAGAAAGACCCACGACGCGAGTAGAACCCGAAACTCCACTAGAGCAAAGCCACAGTCAAACCCCCAGACCAACACCAATTTGCGTTTGCGGCATCAAATATGCAAGATAAGCCATCTCCCCAAGCTTTCATTTATTATATAGCTCAACATACGCATGCATGCAATATAAGACTGAAAGTTTAACCTTGGAAACAGTGCTCTCATGGTTGGAAAAGCGGAAATGATTTCTGCTGATTGCATAAATGTGTGTACATATTTTTTGTACTTTAAAGAGCTAGCTCAAGCTCAGTTTCCATTGCCGCATGAACCACATGCTCTCGCGCAACAACCATCTACTATTGAGTTGGTCGTCAAAGTGGTTTGCTCATGCCACTCATTCGGTTCATCCGGTTCGTAAGGCAATGTAAATTGAGCCTTTATGATTCCCAATCTAAAAAAATTATTTTGCCAATAACTTTTCTTACAGGTGCGAAAACGAACCTTTTTGCCTACGATGATCAAACGAAAAACCCAGTTCGCATAAAAAAATTTCCTTTAAAAGCTAAATTAAGAATTCCCAAAGTAAAAAAAATCCTATTTTTTCAATAGCTTCTTTTGCTAGAGTGGGCAAACTTTTTCCTGACCAAACGATAGTCCGCGATGGGCAAACGAACTGCCCAGCTTGCACTACAAAATGATCCTTTAAGGAGCCAAAATAACAGTATAAGTATAACCAAATTAAAAAAAAATTGTCAGCTTATAACTTTTTTTGCAAGGGCGGGCAAACGAAACCTTTTCCTGGGCAAACGAAACTTTTTCCTGGGAAAACAGTAATGCACGATGGGCAATCGAACTGCTGAGTTCGAACCACAAAATTATCCTTTAAGGAGCCAAATTAAGGATATAAGTATTCGCAACCCCAAAAATTTAATTCTCTAATAACTTTTCTTGCAAGGGTGGGCAAACGAAACTTTTTCCTGGGCAAACGATAATCCGCGATGGTTAAACGAACTGCCTAGCTTGCACTACAAAATGATCCTTTAAGGAGCCAAAATAACAGTATAAGTATAACCAAATTAAAAAAAAAATTGTCAGCTTATAACTTTTTTTGCAAGGGCGGGCAAACGAAACCTTTTCCTGGGCAAACGAAACTTTTTCCTGGGAAAACAGTAATGCACGATGGGCAATCAAACTGATGAGTTCGAACCACAAAATTATCCTTTAAGGAGCCAAATTAAGGATATAAGTGTTCGCAACCCCAAAAATTTAATTCTCTAATAACTTTTCTTGCAAGGGTGGGCAAACGAAACTTTTTCCTGGGCAAACGATAATCCGCGATGGCCAAACGAACTGCCCAGCTTGCACTACAAAATGATCCTTTAAGGAGCCAAAATAACAGTATAAGTATAACCAAATTAAAAAAAAATTGTCAGCTTATAACTTTTTTTGCAAGGGCGGGCAAACGAAACCTTTTCCTGGGCAAACGAAACTTTTTAGTGGGAAAACAGTAATGCACGATGGGCAATCGAACTGCTGAGTTCGAACCACAAAATTATCCTTTAAGGAGCCAAATTAAGGATATAAGTATTCGCAACCCCAAAAATTTAATTCTCTAATAACTTTTCTTCCAAGGGTGGGCAAACGAAACTTTTTCCTGGGCAAACGATAATCCGCGATGGCCAAACGAACTGCCTAGCTTGCACTACAAAATGATCCTTTAAGGAGCCAAAATAACAGTATAAGTATAACCAAATTAAAAAAAAAATTGTCAGCTTATAACTGTTTTTGCAAGGGCGGGCAAACGAAACCTTTTCCTGGGCAAACGAAACTTTTTCCTGGGAAAACAGTAATGCACGATGGGCAATCGAACTGCTGAGTTCGAACCACAAAATTATCCTTTAAGGAGAAAAATTAAGGATATAAGTGTTCGCAACCCCAAAAATTTAATTCTCTAATAACTTTTCTTGCAAGGGTGGGCAAACGAAACTTTTTCCTGGGCAAACGATAATCCGCGATGGTTAAACGAACTGCCTAGCTTGCACTACAAAATGATCCTTTAAGGAGCCAAAATAACAGTATAAGTATAACCAAATTAAAAAAAAAATTGTCAGCTTATAACTTTTTTTGCAAGGGCGGGCAAACGAAACCTTTTCCTGGGCAAACGAAACTTTTTCCTGGGAAAACAGTAATGCACGATGGGCAATCAAACTGATGAGTTCGAACCACAAAATTATCCTTTAAGGAGCCAAATTAAGGATATAAGTGTTCGCAACCCCAAAAATTTAATTCTCTAATAACTTTTCTTGCAAGGGTGGGCAAACGAAACTTTTTCCTGGGCAAACGATAATCCGCGATGGCCAAACGAACTGCCCAGCTTGCACTACAAAATGATCCTTTAAGGAGCCAAAATAACAGTATAAGTATAACCAAATTAAAAAAAAATTGTCAGCTTATAACTTTTTTTGCAAGGGCGGGCAAACGAAACCTTTTCCTGGGCAAACGAAACTTTTTCCTGGGAAAACAGTAATGCACGATGGGCAATCGAACTGCTGAGTTCGAACCACAAAATTATCCTTTAAGGAGCCAAATTAAGGATATAAGTATTCGCAACCCCAAAAATTTAATTCTCTAATAACTTTTCTTCCAAGGGTGGGCAAACGAAACTTTTTCCTGGGCAAACGATAATCCGCGATGGCCAAACGAACTGCCCAGCTTGCACTACAAAATGATCCTTTAAGGAGCCAAAATAACAGTATAAGTATAACCAAATAAAAAAAAAATTGTCAGCTTATAACTTTTTTTGCAAGGGCGGGCAAACGAAACCTTTTCCTGGGCAAACGAAATTTTTTCCTGGGAAAACAGTAATGCACGATGGGCAATCGAACTGCTGAGTTCGAACCACAAAATTATCCTTAAGGAGCCAAATTAAGGATATAAGTATTCGCAACCCCAAAAATTTAATTCTCTAATAACTTTTCTTCCAAGGGTGGGCGAACGAAACTTTTTCCTGGGCAAACGATAATCCGCGATGGCCAAACGAACTGCCCAGCTTGCACTACAAAATGATCCTTTAAGGAGCCAAAATAACAGTATAAGTATAACCAAATTAAAAAAAAAATTGTCAGCTTATAACTTTTATTGCAAGGGTGGGCAAACGAAACCTTTTCCTGGGCAAACGAAACTTTTTCCTGGGCAAACGATAATGTACGATGGGCAATCAAACTGATGAGTTCGAACCACAAAATTATCCTTTAAGGAGCCAAATTAAGGATATAAGTGTTCGCAACCCCAAAAATTTAATTCTCTAATAACTTTTCTTGCAAGGGTGGGCAAACGAAACTTTTTCCTGGGCAAACGATAATCCGCGATGGCCAAACGAACTGCCCAGCTTGCACTACAAAATGATCCTTTAAGGAGCCAAAATAACAGTATAAGTATAACCAAATTAAAAAAAAATTGTCAGCTTATAACTTTTTTTGCAAGGGCGGGCAAACGAAACCTTTTCCTGGGCAAACGAAACTTTTTCCTGGGAAAACAGTAATGCACGATGGGCAATCGAACTGCTGAGTTCGAACCACAAAATTATCCTTTAAGGAGCTAAATTAAGGATATAAGTATTCGCAACCCCAAAAATTTAATTCTCTAATAACTTTTCTTGCAAGGGTGGGCAAACGAAACTTTTTCCTGGGCAAACGATAATCCGCGATGGGCAAACGAACTGCCCAGCTTGCACTACAAAATGATCCTTTAAGGAGCCAAAATAACAGTATAAGTATAACCAAATTAAAAAAAAATTGTCAGCTTATAACTTTTTTTGCAAGGGCGGGCAAACGAAACCTTTTCCTGGGCAAACGAAACTTTTTCCTGGGAAAACAGTAATGCACGATGGGCAATCGAACTGCTGAGTTCGAACCACAAAATTATCCTTTAAGGAGCCAAATTAAGGATATAAGTATTCGCAACCCCAAAAATTTAATTCTCTAATAACTTTTCTTGCAAGGGTGGGCAAACGAAACTTTTTCCTGGGCAAACGATAATCCGCGATGGTTAAACGAACTGCCTAGCTTGCACTACAAAATGATCCTTTAAGGAGCCAAAATAACAGTATAAGTATAACCAAATTAAAAAAAAAATTGTCAGCTTATAACTTTTTTTGCAAGGGCGGGCAAACGAAACCTTTTCCTGGGCAAACGAAACTTTTTCCTGGGAAAACAGTAATGCACGATGGGCAATCAAACTGATGAGTTCGAACCACAAAATTATCCTTTAAGGAGCCAAATTAAGGATATAAGTGTTCGCAACCCCAAAAATTTAATTCTCTAATAACTTTTCTTGCAAGGGTGGGCAAACGAAACTTTTTCCTGGGCAAACGATAATCCGCGATGGCCAAACGAACTGCCCAGCTTGCACTACAAAATGATCCTTTAAGGAGCCAAAATAACAGTATAAGTATAACCAAATTAAAAAAAAATTGTCAGCTTATAACTTTTTTTGCAAGGGCGGGCAAACGAAACCTTTTCCTGGGCAAACAAAACTTTTTAGTGGGAAAACAGTAATGCACGATGGGCAATCGAACTGCTGAGTTCGAACCACAAAATTATCCTTTAAGGAGCCAAATTAAGGATATAAGTATTCGCAACCCCAAAAATTTAATTCTCTAATAACTTTTCTTCCAAGGGTGGGCAAACGAAACTTTTTCCTGGGCAAACGATAATCCGCGATGGCCAAACGAACTGCCTAGCTTGCACTACAAAATGATCCTTTAAGGAGCCAAAATAACAGTATAAGTATAACCAAATTAAAAAAAAAATTGTCAGCTTATAACTGTTTTTGCAAGGGCGGGCAAACGAAACCTTTTCCTGGGCAAACGAAACTTTTTCCTGGGAAAACAGTAATGCACGATGGGCAATCGAACTGCTGAGTTCGAACCACAAAATTATCCTTTAAGGAGCCAAATTAAGGATATAAGTGTTCGCAACCCCAAAAATTTAATTCTCTAATAACTTTTCTTGCAAGGGTGGGCAAACGAAACTTTTTCCTGGGCAAACGATAATCCGCGATGGCCAAACGAACTGCCCAGCTTGCACTACAAAATGATCCTTTAAGGAGCCAAAATAACAGTATAAGTATAACCAAATAAAAAAAAAAAATTGTCAGCTTATAACTTTTTTTGCAAGGGCGGGCAAACGAAACCTTTTCCTGGGCAAACGAAATTTTTTCCTGGGAAAACAGTAATGCACGATGGGCAATCGAACTGCTGAGTTCGAACCACAAAATTATCCTTTAAGGAGCTAAATTAAGGATATAAGTATTCGCAACCCCAAAAATTTAATTCTCTAATAACTTTTCTTGCAAGGGTGGGCAAACGAAACTTTTTCCTGGGCAAACGATAATCCGCGATGGCCAAACGAACTGCCCAGCTTGCACTACAAAATGATCCTTTAAGGAGCCAAAATAACAGTATAAGTATAACCAAATTAAAAAAAAATTGTCAGCTTATAACTTTTTTGCAAGGGTGGGCAAACGAAACCTTTTCCTGGGCAAACGAAACTTTTTCCTGGGCAAACGATAATGTACGATGGGCAATCAAACTGATGAGTTCGAACCACAAAATTATCCTTTAAGGAGCCAAATTAAGGATATAAGTGTTCGCAACCCCAAAAATTTAATTCTCTAATAACTTTTCTTGCAAGGGTGGGCAAACGAAACTTTTTCCTGGGCAAGCGATAATCCGCGATGGCCAAACGAACTGCCCAGCTTGCACTTCAAAATGATCCTTTAAGGAGCCAAAATAACAGTATAAGTATAACCATCATAAAAAAATTTTTAGCTTATAACTTTTTTCGCAAGGGTGGGCAAACGAAACTTTTTCCTGGGCAAACGATAATCCGCGATGGCAAAACGAACTGCCCAGCTTGCGGCCTCAAAATGTCCTTTAAGGAGCCAAACTGTGGAAAGTGGCGCCCAAGTGGGATCAAAATACTTACTTTTTTATAAAAAGAGTTGGAGAGATGGGCAAACGAAACTTTTTCCTGGGCAAACCACAATGCACGATGGGCAATTGAACTGATGAGTTCGAACCACAAAATTATCCTTTAAGGAGCCAAATTAAGGATATAAGTGTTCGCAACCCCAAAAATTTAATTCTCTAATAACTTTTCTTGCAAGGGTGGGCAAACGAAACTTTTTCCTGGGCAAACGATAATCCGCGATGGCCAAACGAACTGCCCAGCTTGCACTACAAAATGATCCTTTAAGGAGCCAAATTAACAGTATAAGTATAACCAAATTAAAAAAAAATTGTCAGCTTATTACTTTTTTTGCAAGGGCGGGCAAACGAAACCTTTTCCTGGGCAAACGAAACTTTTGCCTGGGAAAACAGTAATGCACGATGGGCAATCGAACTGCTGAGTTCGAACCACAAAATTATCCTTTAAGGAGCCAAATTAAGGATATAAGTATTCGCAACCCCAAAAATTTAATTCTCTAATAACTTTTCTTGCAAGGGTGGGCAAACGAAACTTTTTCCTGGGCAAACGATAATCCGCGATGGCCAAACGAACTGCCCAGCTTGCACTTCAAAATGATCCTTTAAGGAGTCAAAATAACAGTATAAGTATAACCATCATAAAAAAAATTTTTTAGCTTATAACTTTTTTTGCAAGGGTGGGCAAACGAAACTTTTTCCTGGGCAAACGATAATCCACGATGGGCAAACGAACTGCCCAGCTTGCGGCCTCAAAATGTCCTTTAAGGAGCCAAACTGTGGAAAGTGGCGCCCAAGTGGGATCAAAATACTTACTTTTTTATAAAAAGAGTTGGAGAGATGGGCAAACGAATCTTTTTCCTGGGCAAACGACAATGCACGATGGGCAATCGAACTGATGAGTTTGAACCACAACATTATCCTGTAAGGAGCCAAATTAAGGATGTAAGTATTCGCAACCCCAAAAATTTAATTCTCTAATAACTTCTCTTGCAAGGGTGTTCAAACGAAACTTTTTCCTGGGCAAACGACAATCGGCGATGGGCAAATGAACTGCCCAGCTTGCACTACAAAATGATCCCTTAAGGAGCCAAAATAACAGTATAAGTATAACCAAATTAAAAAAAAATTGTCAGCTTATAACTTTTTTTGCAAGGGTGGGCAACCGAAAACTTTTCCTGGGCAAACGAAACTTTTTCCTGGGCAAACGATAATGTACGATGGGCAATCAAACTGATGAGTTCGAACCACAAAATTATCCTTTAAGGAGCCAAATTAAGGATATAAGTGTTCGCAACCCCAAAAATTTAATTCACTAATAACTTTTCTTGCAAGGGTGGGCAAACGAAACTTCTTCCTGGGCAAACGATAATCCGCGATGGCCAAACGAACTGCCCAGCTTGCACTTCAAAATGATCCTTTAAGGAGCCAAAATAACAGTATAAGTATAACCATCATAAAAAATTTTTTTTAGCATATAACTTTTTTTGCAAGGGTGGGCAAACGAAACTTTTTCCTGGGCAAACGATAATCCACGATGGGCAAACGAACTGCCCAGCTTGCGGCCTCAAAATGTCCTTTAAGGAGCCAAACTGTGGAAATTGGCGCCCAAGTGGGATCAAAATACTTACTTTTTTATAAAAAGAGTTGGAGGGATGGGCAAACGAAACTTTTTCCTGGGCAAACGATAGTGCACGATGGGCAATCGATCTGATGAGTTTACACTACAAAATTATCCTTTAAGGAGCTTAATTAAGGATATAAGTATTCGCAACCCAAAAAATTTGATTCTCTTATAACTTTTTCTGCAAGGTTGGACATACGAAAATTTTTACTGGGCAAACGAGGGCTTATAATGGGCTAATGGGGTGGGCAATTTAAATTAAATATTATCGTTTTGAGGGTGTATAATGTGACGCCCAATGTGGGACAAAAATTTTATTTTTTGAATAAAAAAAATTTGAGGGGTGGGCAAACGAAAATTTTGGGTGGGCAATCCTGGGCTAACGTTGGGCAAACGAAATAGCGAAAAAAAATCCCAATTTTTGAAAAAAAAATTTCGTGGGTTTTTGCATTTTGAAAAAAAAGTATTTTGTTAATAACTTTTTTTGTAAGGGTGGGCAAACGAAAATTTTTCCTGGGCAAACGTGGGCCTACGATGGGCAAACGAACTGCACAATTCAAATTTGAAAAATCGAATGTGACGGTGCCAACTTCACAGAGCTTTATTTCAGCAGAGCAGCGGCGGTTGAAGTATCGATAAAAAAGTGATAGACAACCAGCGTCACGTCTGCGCTGAAGCGGCTCTATCCGGGAGGTTATATCGTCATCACCAATAAGTCTGAAAGCTTTTCGTTGAACTCTGTCCAATGCCGACAGTGCAGTGCGACCCGCGCCGGCCCATAAATTGCAATTATATTCGAGTCTCGGTCTTATGTGACTCTTGTATATTAGCGCTAAATCAGATGGCATGAAAATTTTTTTAAATCTATTTGGGAAGCCCAGACATTTCATTGCGTTTTTCGCAATAGAAAAAATGTGATCAGTCCAGTTAAGCTTTTCTGAGATGGTAATACCTAATATATTAAGCGCTGGTGAGTCAGAAATACTCACACCGTCGACGAGGATGTACTGTGAGGTGTGTGGGGCAGATACTTTATTGGTATAATAAGACAACTTTGGGCTTTGGAAGCATTGAACAGTACGCGGTTTGATTCGCCCAAAACGATTAATTTTGAAATATCCGCATTTAGTGAATCATACATGCGATCCCGATTAGTAGATGTTGTGCTCCTACGAGATTCGGTCACAGTACTAAAAGAATACGTGCAGTCAAGAGTGCTGTAATTAGCAAAATTGTGTATTGGGTTGGAAGATATACACTGTAACGAATTCGCTTGCTTGAGCTGGGCTCAAACCGAGGACGAAGATCGAGGCTGGTCGTTCAGACCTGCGAATTCGTTACAACACAAAAGGTCATTGATAAACAGGAGAAAGAGGGTTGGAGATAGGACAGTTCCTTGTGGAACCCCCGCATTATACAGACTCGATTTGACTACGTCAAGAACGACTTGGATCGAACGGTCACGCAGCAAACTTTCAATCCATTTGATGAGCTTGGAGTCAAAACCAAAAGCATATAGTTTAGCCAGGAGAACTGAATGCCAAATTCTGTCAAAAGCTTTGGAAATATCTAGAGCAATGACTTGGACCTCACCGTATTGATGGATATAGCAATTCCAACGCTCAGTGAGAAATGTCAATATGTTCCCGGTAGAGCGAGCAGATCGAAATCCGTACTGCCAATCGCTTTTAAGATGGTGTGAATCTATGTAGATAATTCAGTAATTGAGAATTAACAAAATTACCCTAATTTCAAGTCACTAGCTTCATTTGATTGAAAATTGTCGCTTATTTTAAGTTTCATTTGAAGGGGAGATAGGGGTTCCTAGGGTCGGATTTGACCCATCTTTAATACCAACCAACTAAATCCTACTTCAAACATTTGACCAAAACTTCAAAACGCCCCGGCTTCATTCTATCAAAAGTTATCGCTTATTTCAAGATTCATTTGTAGGGGAGGTAGGGGTTCCTCTGGTCTGATTATGCTCATCTTACTAGAATTCAAACAGCTTCTCATCTGAAGTTTACGTACCAAAAATCAGCTCCCTACGTTAATTGGTTCAAGAGTTATAGACAAAAACCCTGAAAAGTAGGTTAATGCGGCCACGCTTTATCAACAAGTGGGTGCAGCAAATCGGCAGTTACGCTTAGCGCTGCTTGATAAAGCTCGGCAGGGATACCGTCGAGTCCGGCGGCCTTTCCTCGTGTAAGTGCAATAATTGCAGTGACTATTTCCTCTTTAGTCGGGACAGTGGACCGTATACGCACATTTTGATGGTTAGCTAAATTATCTATATGAGGGGGAACGAAGTGTTCTTTCCACCGCTTCATTTGATCTTCTCCCAAGATAAGTAGCTTTCCATCACTATCCTTCACCGGATGTTGGCAGGAGCTACGACCACCTGTAAACTCCTTGGTGACACCGTATACGGCGTTTAAGTTGTTACTTCTTGCGGCTTCTCCTGCTGAGGCTAAAAGAGAATTCGCATAAACTTTTTTATCGCGTCGCACACTACGCTGAACTTCTCGAGCTTTCTGACGGTAAAGGAGTTCGATGCTGCTTCGATTGTCGTCTGATGCTGCTGCCAAACGAACCTTCAGTTCTTTCTTTCAACAACCCGCTGCCATGAAGCGTCGGACATCCAGGGCTTATTCCGGCAATCCATGTTTGTGCCTCAATGTACGCATTTTTTATAGAATCTGGGTGACTAGTTATCTCAGCTGGTTTTTGCGCAAGATGGTCGTTATATTGCTGTAAGACAGCTGGATTTTTTAGTCGAGCGGTGTTGAATTTACGGCGCCTGGATCTTTCGTCGCTAGGACGGCGCACGGCTGCAATACGCAATCGAACATTAGCGATCATAAGATAATGGTCTCTTCCCATCCCAATATCGGCACCTTCTTGTTTCGCACGTCCAGGAGGCAACTCTTGAATCTTTCACTAATGGCAAAATGGTCGATCTGATTTTGTGCTCTGCGCCGATCAACAGAGGACCAACTGATTTTGTGGTGGTCCTTATGCTCAAACATAGTACCACCGATGAAGAGACTGTGAAAGTTGAAGAACTCTACAAATCTTTCACCGTTGTCGTTACGATCACCAAGAACGTGTCTCCCATCACATGTCTGAGCCTATAGTTATCCAGCGCCAACTTTAGCATTCAAATCTCCCATAACCATTATAATGTCACCTTTAGGTGTTCTGCTCTGAACGGCGTTTAGTTCTTCGTAGAAGGAGTCTTTTGCCAAGACATTGTCGGGTTCAGTAGGGGTATAACATTGTATTATTGAGGTGTTCCTCATTTTAGACCGGAACCTGGCGGTCATGATTCGGTCGGAGACCGGATCCTAGAATAAGAGACAGTTTCGTGCGGCTCTGGTTAAAAGGAGCCCCACACCTGACTCACAACGACAACCGGTACCTTTACCGGAGTAGTCGTACAGTGCTACCCGTTGGAGAGATAAATTCTCCGCTGTTCCACCATCTTATCTCACTAACTCCTAAGATGTTTAATTTATACGAGTACCTCAAATATTCACTCTCTAATTTTGGAAATCGTGCGTTCTGGGGACCTTCTGATCTATTGTCGAGAGTACGCACATTCCAGAATCCAATCTTTGTCATTGTACGATAGTCGAAAGTCGTAACCGTTGAGTCAGTCCTTATCTGAGGCATAGTTGATATTTCGTTAGCATATAGAAGATTTGGGATAGTGTAAGTTGCTGGCATACACATCCTGTCCTTTGTTTGTCGGTTCCCTTCAACAGGCCGTCAAAGGGAAAGGCCGTGGTATTATTTTACGCCCCCACACCACAGAGGGAAGATTTACCTCAACCAAATCATAGCACCGCCATCACTGGCGGCTTGACATTGGTTAACAATGGTCAGTGACCACTGACGTTCCAGGGGGCGATCAGGGTCAGCTCCTGATTCGATTTAGCCATGTCTGTCTGTCTTTCGATAGAATGAAGCTAAAGCATTGAAATTTTGGTCAAATGCTGGAAATATGATCTAGCTGGTTGGTATTAAAGATTGGTCGGATCCGACCCAAGGAGCCCCTACCTCCCCTACAAATGAAACATAAAACAAGCGATAACTTTCGATTTTGATCAAATGTTTGTACTAGGATCTAGTTGGTTGTTATTGAAAATGCACAACATCCGACAAAGGAAACCTCTACCTCCCCTACATGCGAGACTTCAAATAAACGATAACTTTCGATAAAATGAAGCTAGTGACTTGAAAAATTCGGTAAATATTTGTAGTGTGGGTTAGTCGTTAGTCGATTTTCAGAATGGTCAAGATCCATCTGAATGATCGCCAACCTCCCCTATAAACTGGTCATATAGGAAACTCACTTTAAATGCATACGGTCGTTGCCAATTGGTACTTTCGGTATCACCACTACGTCTGTACAAGTCTAGGGTATATACGCTTCGGTCTGGTTTAAATTATACTCGTACATCTAAGTGCCCTTAAGCAAGGTCTAACAAAGTTTGTGTTTTTTTTTTGTTCTCTCGTGACTAATGGTACCACGTCAGTGC
Organism: Chloromyia formosa; assembly: GCA_964017055.1. NCBI lineage: Eukaryota > Metazoa > Arthropoda > Insecta > Diptera > Stratiomyidae > Chloromyia > Chloromyia formosa. The sequence goes on along the minus strand of OZ024819.1, from coordinate 8,405,024 downwards.
AAATTTACAGTAGAAAATAAAAATAGTCGAAAAATCACGAAAATATTCGGCGCCCAACATGAGGTTGGTAGTTGTCATTGCCCAGATAAAATCACGCTGAACTCATATTGGACGCCGAATATTTTCCGGATTTTTCGATTATTCGATGTTAATGAACTAAATATAAAATCACACTGACCCCACATTGGGCGCTGAATATTTTTGGGCTATTTGGCCATTTTTCGATTATTTTCTACTGTCAATTTTCAGTGACGTAAGACCCAGAAAAAAACAGGATGTAATCTTCAGCGTTAAGTTCAAGTCTGACTAACGATACCACGCGCCTATTCGATTGGCCATTTTGATTCCAACGAGTGAATAAAATTCCACCGACTCCACTTTAGCCGCCATATTTTCAGGCTTTTTCGGTAATTTTTTGGCTATTTGTATTTTCTACTGCAAATTATCAATGATTTAGAATCGAAGAAAGCCTTGAGGTAAACCTGCAACTAAGGGTACTGCGCGCCCAGTCAGTTGCACATTTCGTTTTCATTGACACACGCTCCACATTTGACAGTTCTATTGTATTTTTTTTTAAGGTAAACAATTATCTAGCAAAAATTCACCGATTTGGTGTGCCACTATGACGGTTTCTTTTTTCGGTGTTAATAGAATACTTTCTGTGCGAATATTACTTTTGCACCTTCAGGTGATTTTCATAATTTCCGGAATGGATGAAAAATTATCCATCAAAACTGTTAAAACAAATTATCCACACGGTCAGTGTCAAAATCTCCTCAGTAATGACCATTCGGGCAGACGCGTAAAATTCTCTGTTTTTTTGCTTTGTAGCGATGTCGAGGCGGTTCAACATACTACAACCCCGCCCACACTACCGATAGTTGAGCTTGTATTGAGCACGCGTCATCTCAGGTCATAATTGAGGAGATCTTGGCACTTGGGTGTCACGGCTGATCTGAAAGGACATGCCTCAATCTCCGTCCTCAATAGTGAGCACAGCTCACGCGACACGATTCGTGACATTTGTGCGAAGTTCCTTAGCTGGACCACTTGAGGATTCGTCTGTAGATCAAAGGACTTCAGCGAGTAGGCCTCTTCGACAATCCGACGCATTCTAAGCGACATGCGTGATGGAGTCGGCTCCCTTATCGCCAGTAAATAAGCTTGAAATATAATTTGAAAGGCGAAAGGGCTGTGATAGTGCGAAATCCTCGAAGATCCCCGCGGCGCGCCGACCACCCCATTTCGTACTTCCTGATCACCGCTCTTTCGTCCAATTCCGCGTTCTGGATTGGAAGCCTTTTACCAAGTGCCTCTCATAGTCCTCTAGTATGACGATGCAGTTCGTTGGGAACATGTCCCGTACTTCTCTAGGATGCTGCCGTGCCCATAAGGTTTGGAAGATCGGCTCATAGACTCATTAAGTCTAACTGTGCTACATGAGACGTTAAGTTCTATTTGTAGATCTAGGGAGAGTATAGTAGATGCAGGATGATAGTCAATGCATCTATGCAGCAACAGAAGCTAAGAACTAATCAAATGATTTTTGGTTAATCCAATATAAGTATAAATAGCAAAGAGTTAACAGTTATGAGACTATTGTACAGATGCATACACGATACGTATCAAAGCTGATCGCATAAACGCATAAAGCGTTGCATTGCGCCCATGAAAGATGTAACACAAAACGGTAAGACCAGATATAGTTTGCGTTATTACTGCTGCTGCCATTCTTTTTTATTTTTTATTTTTTATCATGTATTTAACACAACCCGATAAATGTTATGTGAAAATGATAATGACCTAATGTGATTCCAGTGAGTGATCATATGGTGTCGATTGTTATATAAGAGCTTCTTTCTGATTTTCCATAAAAGGATTCATAGACACAACACAGCACATGAATAATTAAACGACCAACAACAACAAATGTGTGACATACGAATCGCAACATCTTACGACCATGGGGACCCCCATTGCACATACCCGCATGCGTACACAATATCTTATTCAATATAAAAACAAAATATAAACCAGTCATCAAAACGAAACCTTATATAGGAAATTAAATGGATTTTCTATAAAATCTCTCATCTCATCGCGCACTATTAAAAATGTATGTACGTGTGCTGATGTACTGAGTGAAACCGCGCGCTCATATTTGGATCTTTTATGGTGCAATTGATAACGCAACAACAAACACCTTGCCTTCCAAAACGAAGGCGAAGAGATCTAAAGAGGTGACGTTTTGGGGATTTTGGGGAGATTTTAGGGAGATTTTAAGGAGATTTTTCCCCCGTAGTAAAAATAAGCCACAGTTTTTATCCAGCTTGTCGTGGAAGGTGACTCAACAGAAGTGGAATGTGTATGCCAGCAACATGTTGTTATATTTTGACGAAACAACTATCTATCTTAAGGTCGTCACACACCATCGCGCAGCACCACGACCGAACCTCCATCGAACCATCAAATATCATAGAGCGGTGTAAATGAGGACATTTTATTTTCTATTGAGTTTGTCGTGGTTGGATGCATGCTGGAGCAGTTGGTGCGCCATATCCCACAAAGAATTGAATTATTTTGGAGACAATTCTTTTGTAGTTTTAACCTATTCCCTGTACTTCAGGAGCGCTCCAAGGAGCACTGTGCCCAAGTCTCAGAGCCACTGCTGAAGGACAGGGGAGCCTAGGAAAGTCATTCACATTGGCTCAACTCGCGCTATGCACACACCTTGCCCTTCCTGTATCTAAGCGGCACTCTTCGCAATTACTGTGGAGACGATATTTTTGCAGTTTTAACCATTTCACATTGGCTAACTAACGGCCAAGGTCCGACGTCGAGCTAACGCGCCACGATGATGATGATGATGACATTGGCTGACCACGCACTTGCTCTCCCTGTATTTCAGCGCAGTGCTCCAAGTAGCGCTGCATCATCAGTTAAGGCCCTTGCGGTGTGCCTAAGCCTCAGAGCCACGGGTCTTGAAGTAAGCGGGAGCGCTGCTGAAGGATAGGGAGGGCTAAGTTCACGGGTAGCGCATTGTCATGGCCAATGCGTCACAGCCACGATAGGGTATTAAAGGAAGCGCTGCTGAAGGACAGGAAAGACAGGGGAACCCATTCGCATTGGCTAAACACGTGCACCTTAGCCGTCCTGTACTTAAGCAGCACTCCAAGGAATGCAAAAAGATCGCAATTATTCCGTTCGCAGTTTTAACCAATTCGCGCGCTTGCTCTCCCTGTATACAGCGCAATGCTCCAAGTTGCGCTGCTTCATCAGTTAAAGAGCTTCTGTGCAAGAGCCATGAACGGGTCCAAGGAACGCTGCTTAAATGCAGTGAGGGCGAGGTAGCGCATGGTGAGCCAATGTGAATGAGTTTTCCACTCACTCTAAACGTGATCCTGCATATTCCAACTACCGACCTTTTTATCAAACAACTGGGAGTGGGGAGTGCAGTCAGGCTCAAAAAGTTGGGAGGCTGCACTGCCAAACTGTACTGCCATAGCGATATTCTAAACCAGTTGCCCCAAGATGTGACCAAGGTGAAAACCGACCTCACAGTACCCAAATTAAGGTTTGGGAGAAGTTTCTCTGCCAAATTCCCCACCAAAACTGAATGGGGAGAGGCGAGGTGGTGATGAATTTTGACATCACGATTCTCACCGATGGGTCCAAAATGGACTGTGGCGTCGGTGCAGGGATCTTTTCTAACGCACTGAATATCTCGTAGTGTCACCGCCTCCCAGATCATGCCAACATTCAGTCAGGCTGGGTATCCCCTACAATCCGCATTGCCAAAGCTGCGGTAATGACGACGATAAAGACACCCTCATTCACTGCCTATGCGATTGCCCAGGCCTTGCTAGGCCCTTCTTGACAACCTAGGAAGATGTGTCGGAGGTGAGGATTGGGGAGCTTCACTTTACTTCCTTAACTCCTCCGCTTGGATTAGGAGCATCTGCTGTATTTCCGACTATCATTCAATAACAACTTTTCAGGAGGTTTGTGGCTTAAAAACGGCGCTTTCGGCGCCAATTGGAGTCTGGTAAGTCCTGCCTCAGCCATTATTAATACCAACCTACGAACTATCCACTCACTCACCGCGGGCACCTTGCTTCCCTTGTACTTCAGCAGTGCTGCCACTTCTTTCAATGCCCGTTCATGTTCAAATGACCGCACGTAGATACCTCTAGCGGCGAAATGGTCAACCATAGTTCCGTAAAAGTCCTCAAGGGTAAGGAAGTGCTATTAAGAAGGCTTTTAAATTCGTGATTATCGTCACTGACAGAATTCCAACACACTTTTTCAAGCAGCCTTAGGATCTTAATTGCGCAGCCTTCTCAACGTCGCATCGCTGGCGCATGTCCAAACGGAAAAACATTTTACAAAGCCCAAATCCATTTTCGCGCGCACTTCTAGTACAAAAATCAAACAAACTTCCCACCATCGTTTTGGGAAATTGCCTTATCAAAGGTTGAACGCAGAATTTCTTGTTAAATATATGTCGAGTTCGAGGGTATTGTACTTTCGGGAAGATAGTCAAATTGGGGAAGGGGGTTTACGGACAATGTGTTTGGGAGATTTTCTTTTATTACATATATTTTCGGGGCAGATGAACAAGTTCAATTCAAATCGCTGAGCAATTTAATTTTCAATTGATTCTGAGTTATTTTCGTGGCTATGATTATGAATAATGTACTTGTGGGACGTTGGGGAGATTTTGGAGATTTCGGGGAGATTGTGGGGGCATTTTGGGTTAGATGGGTAAGTTGAATTCAACTGATTTTTAACGACTCTCTCCCACACGATTATGATCAATGTGTCTGGGAGATTTTTGCGTGATTTTCGGGTAGATGGCCAAGTTTAATTCAAACCGCTGAGCGATTCAATTGATTTTGAGTGATTTTCGTTCAAACGATTATGAATAGTGTGTTTGGGAGACGCTAGGGTGATTTCGCGGAGATTCTGGGGGATCAATCGCTGAGCGATTCAAATGATTCTGAGTTATTTTCATTCACACGATTATGAATAATGTGTTTGTGAGATGTCGGGGAGATTTTGGGGATTTCGGGGAGATTTTTGGGGGATTATGTGGGATTTGGGGCTAGATGGGTGAAGTTGAATTCAAATCGGCGGAACGATTTAACTGATTTTCGTCCACACGATTATGGACAATTTGTTTGGGAGATTTGCTGGTAGATGCGTAAGTTGGATTCGAAACGGGAGCGCGATTCAATTGATCCTGATCGAGTTTCGTCCCCAGTATGTATTATGAAAATTGATTCAGAACGCATGGATACTCATGTGCTTATAAACACAGACACACACACACTTATACAGGTATTTCGTTTTCCTTTTTGTATCTACCTCGAACACATGTCGTGGTATTCCCGCGATATCGAGTGGTTAATAAAACACTTTTGTCATTTCCTCGATTATAAATCAAATATTAAGTGGTGTAGTACTATTATAGTGTGCCAATGGATGAAGTGTAGTGGATGCCTGATAGAGGCAAACCTAAACCTGCTCCCATGTGTTCCGTCGTTCCATACACACTCCTTCAATGGATTATGTTACCGCTATTTTACTCATCGATCATGCATTTGATTTCTATCAACATTAACACCAACAACACAACACTTATAATAATATAAATAATAATAGCAACAACAACAACAACAGTAACATGCTTGCATTGCACTTTTGAGGCGCATATAGTGATGCAACATAATATAAACCATTATGTCGCCAGTTGATGCCATCAATATATGGCACACAGGGCTCGGACCATATTTTATGGAAACCCTCAACAACGGATTTGTTGTGCAGAATAACATCATCGTTGTTGCGTTATTACTATATATTTTTTTCTCTCGAAACCAACGTCAACATTGCGAGTACAACCAATACCTTATGATGATGATGATGATGAAGATGGGAACTCATGTGTATACGGTTCACTATGTGACCGAGATTGTACTCGGTATGTATCAATTATTTGTGTCCATAATGGTTACTGAGAATTTTCAGGTTTCGGGTCATTTATGGAGCGCACACAAACGGCCTAGAACTTCACTTCACACGACACGAAGAGTGCAAATCGAGCGCACAAATACCACCGCTTGTCGTAACAGCAATATTGATACTTTGCGCCTATTCGCATACGCATAATATGGTGAATGGCCTAAAAAGGGCACAATCCTACCCCCTTATGGGTCACCCTTGATTAGATTAGGTTATGTAACGGGGCTGCCGTGGTATCGCACAGCACACATAGACCACAATTGGGTCCACTGATTTTAACCTCAGATCTCAAAACCAGCGATCGAGCGGCATTGCGCTCATATCCTTAAGATTGTCCAGATCCTGATAAAACCATGAACCCTCCGCCACTCAACCAAGGCCGCGGACAGTGACAAAGAATGTGAAGAGCGCTCTCCTCCTTATCAGTCCTTAGAGCCCCTGTCATATCAATACATGCTGATATTTGGACTTTTCACAACAGAACACTGTACGACACGATACTGAGTGCCGTTCACCAGACGACAAATCCGTGCATCATTTTAGGACGCACTACCAATGAATAGAGCCAGTGAACCACCCTCGGCTGGAGTCCCCACTTCTCACCTATTGCCTTCTGGCAGGAGTACAGGACAACAGAAACAGTTGCCTTTGTCACACGCTACTGCACGTTAGCCTTCCAACATAATTTTCTATCATACTCATAGTCCAAGGAATTTGGCTTTGGGCCCCCCATCAATGATGGCTCAAAATAGGATATGCTGTATCTCCCAGTGAAAAGAACGAGTTCCGTTTTTTTGCGGGTTAGCTGTGACCCCAATCACACCAGCCCATTGCGTCAGAATACAGAGTAATTCTGCATTAAAATGCTTAGTGGAGATCACGCGAGATGTAACCATCAGGTGTACTAACTTACAGAGCGATTAATCTTCGCACACGGTTAAGAGGGCATCAGTGATAGCCTCCTGTTTAATGTCGTTAAAAGCACCTTCGATGTCCAGAAAGGCAACCAACGAATACTCCTTGCAGACGAGTGATTTGTGAGAGAGTGCAAAGCGATATCCACGGACCGGCCCTTCAAATAGGCGTGTTGGGAGGCGGATAGGACGATCAGACGCTCCAACACCTTTAGCATGGTCGATAATAGGTGGATGGGTCGTGCGTGAGGACTTTTGCCCGCTTTCGGGATTGAGATCACTTTAAATTCCCTCCAATAAATGACGAATGTATGAGGATTCCAGAGACCGATTAGGGTACACCATATCCAACATGCGCTGCAGGTTCGCTGGAATGATGCCATCAGGGCCGGCAGAAAGAGTCAAAGCTGACTACAGCCCATTCAATCTTCACCCTCGAGAGAATTGAAGAGATATCACATGGCGCTAAATTGCCTATAGTGGTGAGTTCGGGAGATACGCAAGGAGAAGCATCAGGGAAATACGTGTCAAGCAAAACCTCCTTCGTCTCTTGGCTCGAAGACATCTATGTTCCGTCATCCTTCAGCAAGTAAATATGCATAGTAGACAGGATCTTCCGAAGTCTAGATGCATCGCTAAACCTGTCACTGCTTTCGCAGAAGGATATCCAGAATGTGGCTCATTACACTCACTGTGACCATGATTCTTTCCTTTGTTTTCCTGTGGTATGTGGTAAAATAATAAGACAAAACCTTTCCCGATTTGCCACAGAATGCGGCTATGGGTGGCCACACACTGTCGAACACGAACTCGAACGTGGTACAAATGTCCTCCGAATATCTCACGACACACACACACATACTTCACACAAATCCGAAAGAAAACCGGTCTACTTGTACCATGTTCGTCTTTGAGTTCGTGTTCGACAGTGTGTGGCCAGTGTTATGAGCTATGCTAGCAGTATGCTAACGAAACGTCATCTAAGCCTGTTAGGAATAGTTGACGCGCTATGTCCCACTAGGGATTAGGACAAAATTATTGTAGTATACACATTGGGCGCCAAGTGATTATATTAAGGCTCCGTTGACCATTTTTCGACTATTTCCTTCCGTAAATTTTCACTGCTAAACGAGTACGATTGAAAAAAAACCCTAAGGCAACTTTGAGGTAGCTTATACTAAGATCTAAAACAGATTTCGGTTTTTGTATTTTGTCACTAACGGTATCCCGCACACCATGTCGATTGCTCATTTCGTTTTCATTTCATTAAATCTCATCACATTGACCTCACATTGGGCGCGAAACATTTTCGGTTATTTTCTACTTTGAAATTTCAATGAAGTGTAGGATCAGAACAAAAAGCAAAAGTCATGGATGAATGGCTGAAAAAAGAAATTAGGCCACAGAAAAAATGTCATGAAATAAAGTGACGTCGATGTATCGAACTGATGACTGTTGGCTTTACTTCTAGTTTGTGTTTTTGTATCTGTAGTGGTTATGTCAAGATCGATGATTTTCGTGAGGTTTTACTGGAAATGAAAAGCACGGCTAACTAAGGGTCGATTTTAAGAAGCAAAGACATTTCGAAGGGGAATATTCTGTCTATTTCTAATATCCATACGGTCAGTGCACTGGATAGTGAGGATGACTGCCTCCCACTAGCATCCGACACGGGACAAATATGGAGGTTACACTATGTCAAGGTCTTTTCGAATCTGACACGAACTTATCTGCATCCGGAGCTGAGAGTGATGCTAACGTTACTGTGGTAAAGTCTACAAAACTGCTGCAATAATGGTCAAATTCGTGCAAGTTAATCTCCACCACTGTAAGGCAGCTTCGGCTGCTCTTCTTCTCCGGCTCGAGAGGGAGGGAGAAGATATTGCTTTATTACAGGAACCCTGGGTTGTCCGCGATGTAGTGAAGGGACTGGGGTCTCCTAGGTATAATATGTTTTACGTTAAGGATAAGGGAAAACCCCGATCCTGCATTCTTGTGAAGAAACATTTAAATGCATACCTAGTATCGCCCTTCAGCGACGGGGACTTTGTGGTAGTCAGCCTGGAGATCGGAAAGAGGCGATACTGGGTGATCTCAGCTTATTTACCACATGATGATAACATCCCACCGACCATCTTGAAACAAGCTCTGGATACAGCCAATTCACAGAAAATTGGTGTCATCCTAGGCTCTGATTGTAACGCACATCATGTGGTGTGGGGTAGCTCCGACACGAATGATAGGGGGGCTGTGCTTTTTGACTTCTTGCTGAGCACAAACCTCCTCATTTGCAACAGTGGCTGCGAACCTATATTTATCACCACATGTAGGCAGGAAGTCCTAGACATCACCCTTGCCTCGGAGGACATTCAACATTTGATACGGAATTGGAGGGTGTCCCCTGAGGACTCTTTCTCTGATCATCGGTATCTTCAATTTAGCCTAGATGAGCTGCCTGCACCTAACCCGGTGATTGTCTATCGTAATAGAACTGACTGGGGTAAGTACAGGAATTGTATTGTGGATTTATTACCATCATTACCCGGTCGGTCATATAATACGCAGGAGTTGGATGAAATGCTGCAGACTTTTACAGGGGCAATAAAGAAATCTATTGCTAAATCATGCCCTGTTAGCAAACAAAGGGGAAGGGCTAAACCGCCATGGTGGAACCCTCAGCTCAGTGAGCTTAGAGCCACATTTTATAAGGGTCACCTCGGTCTATATAAGAGTGAACTGAGAAGGGCTAAGCGTATTTCGTGGAGATCCTTCTGCGAAACCATTGATAAGTCTTGCGATTTCTCTAGGCTTCGGAAGATCCTATCCACAAACCCTACTATGCCTAGTTATTTGCAGAAGGACGACGGCACATGGACGTCCTCGAGCCAAGAGATGATCGAGGTTTTGCTTGACACGCATTTTCCAGATAGCCAATATGGTGCCATGTGATTCCTCCTCTTTTCTCACGAAGGAAAAGATTGAATGGGCGATAATGCCTTGGTCGCATGGATCGTTGTCCTCCAATTATCTCGGTCACGTGACCGCGTCCTCCAATTTTGGAAGCCCAGCAGCTGCTCGACGTCCGCATATACTGAGCTCTCCCAACGAGATCTCGGTCGTCTAGGCAGTCTCGCTCCGTCGACTCGTTCTGCCTTCATTACTCTCTTTGGCATGCGATCATCGTCCATTCATTGTACATGCCCTGCCCATTGAAGTCGTTGTAGTTTGACGATTTTCGATACTTCCAGCTCATCGTACAGTTCATACAACTCATGGTTGTACCTGATGCGCCATCCATCTCGATCGCAAACAGCCCCCAAAAAATCGCCGCAGAACCTTACGTTCAAATGTGTCTAGCATGTTTCCGGAGGCTTGAGTTAGGGTCCATGCTTCGCAGTCATAGCCTAGCACTGGGCGTATAATGGTTTTGTACACGTGGAGCTTCGTGTTTCTGTGCACATGCTTCGATTTCATTATGGGGAGAACCGAGAAAAAAGTCTTTTAGCTAACTGTATCCGTCGCTTGATTTCGTCAGTTTCGTTGGCGTTCCTTGACAAGTTGCAACAGTTGTTCACAAACTCGATGTTGAGGTCCCCCACATTGATGCTCGGCTGTGCAGGTGTCCTTGTCGTCGGTTGCATCATTATTTTACTTTTACCCTCGTTGATACGTAATCCAACTTCTCTTGCAGCCGTATCGAGTGTATGCAGAAGTTCTTCTGCGTCGGCCAATCTTCGGGACATGATGTTGATGTCGTCGGCGTACGCTGCTAATTGTGTCGACTTGATGAGTAGCGTCTTGCTGTTGTCCATATTCATGGCCCGAACAACGTATTCCAATGCCAGGTTGAAGAGCGTCGGTGCCAGTCCATCGCCCTGTTTCAAACCAGTGCGTGTTTCAAATAGATCAGTAAGTCTATTCTGGATCCTGACTTGTGAGACGGAGTTGGTCATCGTCATCTTAGTCAGTCGCACTAATTTGGCCGGTATACCAAATTGCAGCATGATGTTGTACAGTACACCACGATTGATACTGTCGTATGCCAGCTTGAAGTCGACAAAGATTTGGTATACGTTTACGTTGTATTCCCAGCATACCTCTGGAGTATCAGTTTGACTGAGAAGAGCTGATCGGTTATGGAGCGACCAGGTCCGAAACCGCTTTGATATTCGCCAATGACTCGTTCTGCGTACGGTTTTATTCTATTTTCCAGAATTTTCGTCAAAATTTTATAGGACGTACAAACTAGTGAGATGCCCCTGTAATTCGCACACTGCATTTTGTGAAATGGACAGATGATGCTTCTGCGCCACTGGGATCACCTCGTCCTCCCATACCCGCAGGAGCAATTGATGTATAGCATTAGCTAGACCCGTTCCACCGAATTTTAGCAGTTCAGCTGGAATCCCGTCAGCGACCGGCGCTTTATTTCGTTCTAGTGACCGCAAGGCGAGATCAACTTCCTCTACTGTCGGGGGTTATATGGGTGGGCCTAGATCAATAGTATCGTCGAGAGCTTCTTAAGTGAGGATGTTAGATGGTAGGTTCAGAAGCTCTTCAAAGTAAGATGCCCATCGTTTGTTAATGCCATCGGTGTCGATGATGATGTTTCCATCCTTGTCCTTACAAAGGCTAGTCCTGGGTTGGTAGCCGTTCTTAATTGTATTTACTAGTTTGTACGCCTGTCTGGTGTTCCTATTAACTAAGTTTTCGTTTATGTTCAGCAACTGTTCGTCAAAGTATTTACGTTTACGTCTAATTATTCGATTTGATATTCGCCGTAGCTCGTCATATTTTTCTCTTCTGGCTCTGGTTTCTCGTCGAATCCATTGTCTGTAGACCTCGTTTTTCGCGTCAAGTGAATTTTTGCATTCTTCGTCGAACCAGTCATTTCGCGCTCGCCGGGCTTTATATCCCACGACTTTCTCAGCGATATCCTTGATGGTACCCTTGACTTCTTCCCAGAACCCATGGACGCCTGTGTTGCCGATGTTGTGTAGCATAGGTGATAGTCTTTTCTCAAGGGCGGTAGTATACGCCACCGCTGTAGCATCACTCAAAAGCTTATCAACCGCAAGGATTGGGGGGGGGGCTGATTCTCGATTGGTCCAATGAGGAAATTCTACATCTGTAGGTCGTCTTCACCAAGTGATGATCTGAATCGCAGTTTGCTCCTCGATAGGAGCGGACATCCATGACACTAGACGCCCATCTCCTGCAAATGATGACGTGGTCAATTTGGTTGACGGTATGTGCGTCTGGAGACTTCCAGGTCTGCTTGTGAATGCGTCGATGCGGGAAACACGTAGAGCTTACGGCTAGATTCCTGCTGCAGGCGAAGTCGATAAGTCGCTGGCCGTTATCGTTACATTCTTCATGGAGGCTGTGGCCTCCAGTGGTCCCCCGGTGCCAACTTTCATTTCGGCCTTTCGCGTTAAAGTCTCCCAGCAGCAATTTGACGTCGTTTGTCAGAAGTGAGTCGAAGAGAGTCTCAAGGCGGGCGTAGAACTCGTCTTTTACTGCGTCTTCTTTAACTTCAGTGGGGGCGTGCACATTGATGAGCCAGAGATTGAAGAATCGAGTCTTGATGCGAATCGCACACAGCCGTTCATTTATGGGTTTGAAGTCAGTAATATGCGGTTTGAGGCGGTTGTTCACTATAAATGCTACTCCAAACTCCTTGCGGCCCGATGGTTTGCCACTTGTAAAATATGTGTGCGATTTCTTGTCATTAATCTCGCTGCCAAGCCAATTTGTTTCCTGAACTGCAGTAATGCTCAGTTTGTACTTTTCGACCTGTTGAAGGAGGGCCTTTTCGGCCCCCGGTTTGTTCACGGAGCGTACATTCCAGGATCCGAAAGAATAATCCTTTAGTCGTTTGCGTGTTCGTCGTTGTTGATCCGGCCAATCCGAGGCTTTTGTTCCAGGTTTCTTGACATGGAGTGGTTTTTGCAAGGACGAGTTGTCAGCACGTCGCTTAACCCCATTCAGGGGATGGCCTCGAAAGATAGCTGCTTCAGATGGTTTAATAAACGTGCTGGAGTTCACACAACTCCTTCCTTTTTACTAAAAAACAAGCTAGCCTTCGGCTAGCTTGCCGATTTTGATTTGTGGTGCATTTGCAACTTTGAAATTAGCAGTTAAACTTGTTCTGATTTCACTGTTTCTATGAGACGTATATGAAATAGTGGGTCAATTTCAACGAAATTTAGGGGTGTGATTAAGCAGTAAATATTTTATTGAATAATATGAAATTCGGTAAAGATATCTTCAGAAATGAAAAAAAATTTCTAAGAAAAACTTAATTTTGGAACGGTCGTTCCTATGGCAGCCATATGATAGAGTAGTCTAATTTCAACCAGATTCGGCAAGGTGATTTGGCAAAGGATATTTGAGATTTTAGAAAGATTCATTTAGAAATAAAAAAGTTCTTCTCACAAAGACCAACTCTTGGACCAGTCGTTCCTATGGCAGCTATATGACGTAGTGGTCCGATTCCATTGGTTCCGACATATTTACAGCGTGCAATAGAAGGAAGGCTTCGTGCAAAATTTCAGTTCGATACCTCTAAAACTGAGGGACTAGTTCACATAGAACCAGACAGACAGACGGACAGACAGACAGACGGACAGACGGACAAAGCTTAATCGACTCGTCTCATCATACTGACCAAGAATATATATAGTTTATATGGTCGGAGATGTTTCCTTCTGTGCGTTGCAAACTTCATGACAAAGTTAATATACCCTATCACATCCGTGAAGGGTATACAAAAAAATTAAGTAAAAGCATTCAACACCCATCGCATCCACCTGAACGTCATCATCCAATTCTGCACTTAAACCAACTACACACACACAATTAAACATCCAGTTCTTCACAAAGAAGTGCTTTCGAAAAGCTCAAAGCTCTTTGGACAATTCTCGTAACGATAGCTTTCGCTAGCATCGAAGGTTCAAAACTAAGTGCACACGACATTTTCATATTTTATTTATTAAAGTGTAACTTTTATAGCGACGACGCATCGATGGGTAGTGAATCGAAAAAATATACTTCCTTGTTCTGCCACCCAAATCAGAGAAGCGCTCGCGTCGCTGTGATACAAGCTCATATATTTTTGTTGTACATAATTTTTAAATTCGGTTTTTTGGCCATAACTTCTAAACTATAAGGAATTTGGGATTTTTGACGAAATTTTTGCCCCCCCGCCAACAATAGACACCCCCATGCCCGTGGGCCTAGGAGCATCGATCCCCACTATTTTTATACCCCTCAGTCTACTTTTTTTGGTTTGTATACCCTAGTTTTTTTAAAATTCGTTTTTTGGCCATAACTTCTAAACTATAAGGAATTTCGGATTTTCGACGAAATGAGGGAGAGGGAGGGCATAAAAATAAATAAATAAAAATAAATAACTGGCGCAACAGTCCAATTTGAACCACGGCCTCGAGATGAGTTAGCATCATCTCATTTTCTAGATCGTGACGGTTTTTGTGCAGAGGTATGTGATCAGCAGCACGCTCAACCGAGTTATTTACCCCATAATGGGTACTCATTTAACAGCTGAGTGGGCTCATAGTCCGACACGTAAATCCCCGGAATCGAACCGGGGCCCAGTGCGTTGAAGGCGAACGTGCTAACCGTTGCGCCATCCGGACCGGAGGGGATAAAAAGCTAAATCTTTAATTACAAAATCCAGTATGCAGCCTTAACAAGATTTTTAAAAGTTACACTTTTGACGCGCGGTAATCTTAGCACGCATTTAATTTTTTGTAAGATCAGCTTATCGCACCCCCTCGGCTCACGGCCCGTCCAGGCGCGAATGAGTCTATGAATTTAGACTTAAACGATATCTCTCTAATCCTTTCCATGAACTTTGGATAATTCGTTTAATTTAGCCCCCTTTTTACACGAACTACCCCGATCCAAAAAAAAATCGTTTTGCCCTAGTATCCACATTTCAAGTCCCGATAACTGCACAAAGGCTAACCAAAAAATAAAGAAAATCATTTTGCGCGCGCAATTTCCACACCAGCAAAAGTATACGCAAAATCACGCAATCTTCTAATATTGTGAGTATGTGTATAGTGCCGCGCCACATTATATGCGTTAGAACGCGCGACATTGCACGAAAAAAAAGAACCAAAAAATGCCGGGCACAGACGATGCAATCTATCTCTCAAGCAGCCTAAAATAAATTCTTTGTCGATGAACGATGCGATGATGAGGATGATGCTGTGCGTTTTTTTTTTATGCCTTTTTTCGCTGTCTGGACCATTAATAGGTTAACGCTCTCCTCCTTCCTTCTTCTCGCGTCTGTTGTTTTTGTTTTGTTTTTTATTATGATTTTTTGTTTTAATTTTTTATTTCGTTGCTACTTCGTGTGGAACGTATGTAAGATATTACAGTAGGGCATAAATCGAAAACAGACTGACTTCTATAGGTAGACATTGGGTGCATATATTCGTATACGATTCACGAGTATATGTATATAAAAATTTGCCGCACCGCGACGTGCATCAATGCACCGCCTCGCGTCACATAAACATGTAACGAAAAACATACATCCAGATATAGGATTTGCAAACACAAAACAGAGTCATGTATCGAAGGAGACTTGATTGATTTTTTTTTTTTTTGGGAGTTGAAGATACTATACTATGCCTATGGACGAGTGATACATGAAATGTTAATAATTGCTATCGTGCTGATCGGTCACATAGTTGGCACGTTTCTTAAGCTTCGCCGCAGCCAGCGGGAAACAATAGGTGCTCATATATTAGTTCAAAGTTACATTAACTTGAACATTTTGGATTATATTATAGGTATCATTTTATCCCCTCAAATTGATTTAAATTTTTTCTAGTTATAGGCCAGTCAAATTAAATATTATTAATAATAATTAGGCAAAGATCTGGAAATAATTTTAATCCCTTCTATAGATACTGAGTACCAGGCGCGTACGCAAGGGGGGGTTTTGGGGGTTTAAACCCCTCCCCCGAAATGTCGAAAAACTTTCGAAGTATAATTGAAAGACTAATGTCATTCATATTTACTCGTACTTGATTTCGACGATTTTACTTAATTTGGAAAAGTCACCACTAATATTTGAATATGTGACGAAATTTCAAATGAAATAAAATCGTCTTAGTGAACTATATTTATGTGAACATACCAATAGACAAAAGAAATGCAGTGTGTGCGATGCGGTGCCCGCATATGAATTTCTGTGATGTGGCGCGAAGTCACATTTACCGCAAAATCGTGTTTACGTTGGATGTGCACATACTCCAACGCATTATCGTGTCTACGCGTTATAGAAAGAGCACATAAATGTTTGCAATTGGTGCAGTTGATCTTAGAAATTGTACACGTGTTCGGCGCGATTTTTTGACATGGATATGTCTTATAGCTGGGGGTAATTCTAAAAAATTTGTCCGTCACACGAAATGTCTGTTTTTCTACTCGGGGGTCAGAAGAGGAAACAAGCCCATTGAAAATTTTTCCGAGTTCTATGAATGTAGTGGCCGATCCTCAGTCAATCCGAGTCAGTCATCAAAGGGAACTCACGAAAATCGAAAAACTTCGCATCATGAACTGACTAAACAACCAGGCACCCATAAAACAAGTCAACATCATTCAACTGCCATCCCCTCGTGATTCAAATCTGCTCACAACACCAGCCACATCCAGACAACCTGTCTCCCTCACTCGTGCACAGCGCTATGGCTCCTCCTTCACAGCAATCTTTTTGTTTTCATCAATTAGTCACTAACCTGACTCAGTAAGAAAATCGTTGGGGTAGGTCGGGAAATAGCTTCAACTTCACACACATACACACATACACACACACACTCGTATGCAGGCAATGGAGAGACGGTTGAGTCGAAGAAGTTCAATGGATGGGCGTTGCTTCGTCGTCGGCGACAGTGCGAAAGAGATGCTTGCTCCACGGACCTTGGACTACACTTCCGCGGCGGATCCACCCCTTTCTTGTGATGGCCAATCCCATCCAGCCGACTGAAATCAGTGTCACCAAGGTCACCAATGTGTTTTTCCCGTGGATGTAAGGAACTTACGACCGTACTTGTATCGCGCATACCGCGTACTATCACGATGGATGATATATCAACTAACAGTGCACAATTTTGATTTAGTGAGGAGAATAGTGCAGATGATGCATTTTGTGCAGCGCGGATAACGTAAACGTTAATGCAATAAAATTGTGTTGTCGCGCTTACCGTCTTTAGACTTAGACGAGTACTATCTAAGTATCTAATAGTAAGTGTGTTTAGCTAGATCGCGGCTTGACGCGATCGATCGCGGATTGACGTACTAACGAAGCACAGGCGCATATAAATATGTATAGTGTATGATCGCTTGATCCACACACGGGGCAACGGTTGGGTTAATTTGTATTCTCCTGTACACTATGCGGGACGGTATGTCTTGAAAATGATACAAAGTATCTACACTGCATGCAGATACATCGGTACATCTTATGCCTACCGAAAGCGTGGGACGTGTTTTGTCGAATGAATTCATCCAGTATAACTATACTGGGATCTTTATAAAACTTACGTCGATATCTTCAACACAACAGGTTCCACGCAGTCGGTAGCCAAAGACATATCCATGTTCCGATGTATCTGCATGCAGTGTAGATACTTTGTATCATTTTCCGTAGTTTGTATCGGTGGGTGAGAGTGCAGTTTAAATAAAATTAAAAATAAGGCTTAACAAAAAATGAGTTCCAACAAAATAACCGCATTTTTCAAACCAGTGGAATCGATTCCGAGTAATGTTTCTGACAACGAATCGGTGGAAAGTCCTCCGAAGAAAAAAAATCTAACGGAAACGCAAAATATACAAGTGAGTCATTGAAAAAATCATTTTGAATTTATTAATTTTAAGTTGAATGAAAATAAAAATACAAAATAATATAATTTATCAACGGCAACAGGTTCCCCGTAACGATATCAGCAGTTTTTGCCGGCGACAATTAGACGACCGCGAGAGAAATGACCTTCTCGAGAATGTGTGGGTTCCTGACGAAAGCTTCAAGTTTCCTGCTTCAGGCGAACGAAAATTAAAATTTCAACATTCATGGCTTCGTTCTTTTCCATGGCTGTCTTATTCCGCTGCAGAAGATGGGGCTTACTGTCGATGTTGCATTCTTTTCGCACAGAAGTCTGTTGGAAAAGGGCAAAATCAAAACACAAACCATCTTGTCGTAACCCAATTCAGGAATTGGAAAAAAGCATTGGATACTTTACAGGGGCATCTCACTAGTTTGTACGTCCTATAAAATTTTGACGAAAATTCTGGAAAATAGAATAAAACCGTACGCAGAACGAGTCATTGGCGAATATCAAAGCGGTTTCAGACCTGGTCGCTCCACAACCGATCAGCTCTTCTCAGTCAAACTGATACTCCAGAGGTGCTGGGAATACAACGTAAACGTATACCAAATCTTTGTCGACTTCAAGCAGGCATACGACAGTATCGATCGTGGAGTACTGTACAACATCATGCTGCAATTTGGTATACCAGCAAAATTAGTGCGACTGACAAAGATGACGATGACCAACTCCGTCTCACAAGTCAGGATCCAGAATAGACTTACTGATCTATTTGAAACACGCACTGGTTTGAAACAGGGCGATGGACTGGCACCGACGCTCTTCAACCTAGCACTGGAATACGTTATTCGGGCCATGAATATGGACAACAGCAAGACGCTGCTCATCAAGTCGACACAATTAGCAGCGTACGCCGACGACATCAACATCATGTCCCGAAGATTGGCTGACGCAGAAGAACTTCTGCATACGCTCGATACCGCTGCAAAGGAAGTTGGATTACGTATTAACGAGGGTAAAACTAAAATAATGATGCAATCGGTGACAAGGACACCTGCACAACCGAGCATCAACGTGGGGGACCTCAACATCGAGTTCGTGAACAACTTCATCTACCTGGGTTGCAACCTGTCAAGGGACGCCAACGAAACTGACGAAATCAAGCGACGGATACAGTTAGCTAATAAGACTTTTTTCTCGGTTCTCCCCATAATGAAATCGAAGCATGTGCACAGAAACACGAAGCTCCGCGTGTACAAAACCATTATACGACCAGTGCTATGCTATGGCTGCGAAGCATGGACCCTAACTCAAGCCTCCGAAAACATGCTAGACACTTTCGAACGTAAGGTTCTACGGCGAATTTTCGGGGCTGTTTGCGATCGAGATGGATGGCGCATCCGGTACAACCATGAGTTGTATGAAATGTACGATGAGCTGCAAGTCTCGAAAATCGTCAAACTACAACGACTTCAATGGGCAGGGCATGTACAAAGAATGGACGATGATCGCATGCCTAAGAGAGTAATGAATGCAGAACGAGTCGACGGAGCGAGACTGCGAGGACGACCGAGATCTCGTTGGGAGAGCTCAGTAGGTGTGGACGCCGCGCAGCTGCTGGGCTCCCAAAATTGGAGGACGCGGTCACGTGACCGAGATAATTGGAGGACAATGATCCAGGCGGCCAAGGCCCGACGTCGGGCTGTCGCGCCACGATGATGATTGGATACTTTCCGAAACCATCAGGAGAAAAGTTACCATAAAGATGCAGGTATTGATGCGCAAAATTTACAATTAATTTTGAAAAACAAGACTCATGATATTGTAAGAGAACTCGACAAAAGTACAAAAAAAGTGCAACTTGATAATCGGCAAAAATTGGGTACAATTATTCGTGCTGTTCTTCTGTGCGGCCGGCAAGGACTTGCTTTGAGGGGTCATCAAGATCATGGCCCACTTTCGCTAAAATGGCCGGTAGAGAATGATGGAAACTTAAGAGCGTTACTCCGATTTGCGTATGAGAGCGGAGACAGTGATTTGAAATTCCATTTGGAGACAGCTGGTAAGAACGCAACATACTTCAGTCCACGAATTCAAAACGAAATCATTGAAGCTGCAGGAAAAATCATAACATCAAACTTTGTAAAGCGCGTTAACGAGTGTGGATGTTTCGTTGTCATCGCCGATGAGACCACAGACGTTGGTGGAATTGAGCAATTTTCGCTCTGTGTGCGGTGCGTTGAAAAAAATGGAAGTGAATATTCGATTCAAGAAGATTTTTTAAAATTTGTTGCTGTTGATGATATGACGGGAAAAGGACTAGCAAATACCATACTTAGTACCTTGTCAGACCTTGGGATTGATATTTCGTACATAAGTGGCCAAGGTATTCACAAATCTTTTTTTTATAAAAGTTTCAGTCAATTTTTGTCACGTTACTCCAAATTAACTTTAAACTTACACATAATGATGAATGTTTAATAGGATACGACGGAGCAAGTTCCATGAGTGGAAAATTGAACGGGTGCGCAGCAGAAGTTATGAAAATATACCCCCAAGCCATTTACGTCCACTGTGCAAATCAGCCTTAATTTGGCCATCACGCATGCTTGCGAAATAGCACCTATCAAAAATTGTATTGGAACAGTAAAGTCCGTTGTTAACTTTTTTCGTCGATCTACTAAAGCAGGTGGTATCTTGCAAACGAATATTAAGGAAGCTGTACCAAATGCAAAACAAACTCGCTTATTGAAGTTTTGCGAAACGCGTTGGGTAGAACATCTTGACTCCTTGCAACTCTTTTCGGGCGTATATGCAAGTATTTGTTTGGCGCTGGAAGAATGCGATAAACAAGCTAAAAAAAAGTCGAAGGAGTTCAACCGCATACATTGCTGGCGGCGATAACAACATCTGAGTTTCTAATTGCGTTAGGAGTTTTGAAGCCTGTTTTCAGTTTGACTAAATCACTAAGCCAACAGTTGCAGAAGGAAGACTGTGATTTAAGTCTTTGCGTGAAATACGCAAACGACTTGAAAGAAGAAGTAGACGAAATGCGACAAAACTCGGACGCCTTATTTCACAGTATTTTCGAGGCCGTTGTGAAAACGGCTGAAGAGGTAGGATTCGAAATCAAAGTCCCCCGAGTTGCAAAAATGCAAAAATATCGAGCAAATTATGAAGGTGGCCCCGAAAAATATTATCGCCAATTGGTGTTGATTCCATTCTTAGACCACTATCTAAGCGAATTGAACTCTAGATTTCTTAGACATCGCGATATTTTATTATAAATCCAGAATCTTCTACCAATGAAATCTGCGAAGTTGAATTCGGAAAGAATAAAAACGACTGTGAGAAGTTTCGAGACTCAGTGGCAAAATAACATCACATCTACTGAAGAGCTTGAAGCTGAACTGACAATGTGGCGGCGGTATAAATATTTGATTTAATAAGCCTAAATGCTGGATTTCTGGAAAAAAATATTTTCGTTTTCAGATATTGCTTAAGAATGTCGGAGGAAAATCAGCCGAAAAGTTTAATAGAAACATTAAACATTTGCAGCCAGAACTTTTATCCCACTGTACACCGATATCTGAAAATAGCAGCAACTCTACCGGTTTCTGCTGCACCTACTGAAAGATCGTTTTCGACTCTTCGAAGGTTGAAAACCTATTTGCGAAACTCTACGCAGCAGGACAGATTAAATGGGCTGGCTCTATTGAATATTCATAGAGATGCAGAGGTAACGAATGATCAAATTTTGGACCTTATGGGAAGCGTGCCTAGAAGATTGAATATTGTTCTGTAATTTGCCGTAATAAATCATAATTTGTATGTGTGTGTTCGTATTTGAATATTCCTTTGTATAACCTCTAAAAAAAAAAGTTGAACAAACCCTCCCCCCCCCCCCCCCGAAAATTTTTCCTGCATACGCCCCTGCTGAGTACATAAAAACTGAGTTTGCACGGTCGTAGAAGGTGAGCTTAACTTTTGGAGGGCGAAAATCCGAGAAATTTTAGCGCTTTTTAGGGTTTTGTATAAAAACAAAACCCTTATGAAATCGGTCATGCGTCCGTCTGTCCGTCTGTCTGTCCGTCTGTCCATGAAATATCTCACGAACCGCTGAAGCTACATGCATGAAATTTGGTGGAAATATGTAGAAATACTATAATTCTCTGGAGAAAGCGATGCGTCGTAATAGGTCAACTTTAAGGGGGGGTCGCCATAGAGGGGAAATGAAGGTCGAAATTTTTTTTTCGTTTGGTATAAGCAAGTGGGGTATCGTAAGAAAGGTACCGTTGAGTACATTCCATTTCTGGAATTTTTTTCAAATTTGAAGAAAGGGGAAAAGAGGGAGAGGGGAAAATATGTGGTCAGAGTTTGTCCCCCCCCCCTTGCATTTCGAGACCGTTATAGTTAGACATATGAAAATTTACAGAAAAGCGGCATTTCACTAGCATAGAAAACCGAAAATAATAGAATTTTTAAATCTCATCCAAAAAGGTTAATAATAGTACATTTATATAGTTGCAGTCAGCACACCCCTGCACCCCTCAAGCACACCCTAAGTCAAAAATATTGATGGCTGATGATAACCAACATCATAGGCAATAATACCTTTAAGTTTCATTACAATGACATGATATTTAATAATAGTACATTGACTTAAAGTTATGCATTTTGACACTATCCATACAAAAAATACACCTACCGGCCTCACGCGTAGATATGCTTGTACTACTTACATGTTGTTTTTCGTAGTGCGAATTGCAGTTATTTAATGAACCAACTTTGGAAGGGTGAAGATTGGTGATTGGTGATCCTAACAATAACTATTCACACAGTTAATTTTTTTAGGGTTTTGTGTCTTAAATCTTACAAAATCGGTCAAATACCTGTCTGTCCGTCTGTTCATAGAATATCTTACGAACGGCTGAAGCTGCACACATAATTCGGCGAGAATGTGTAGAAATGCTATAATTTGCTGGGGATAGCGTTGGGTTGTAATTGGTCAACTTTAAGAGGGGGGGGGGGGGTCCACATAGAGGCGAAATTAAGGTAAATTTTTTTTAATCCACTGGTATAGCCAAGTGGGGTGTCGTGAGAAAGGTAATGTTGAGTACATTCCATTTTTGCCATTTTCTTGAGATTTGTAGAAAGGGGAACAGAGGAGGAGGAAAAAATATTAGACCGTAATTTGTCCCAGCCGCCCTGAATTTCGAAGCCGTTACACAAGTTTGCAATTTGCAATGTCGTCTTAATATGAATGGTTAAGCA
This sequence comes from Chloromyia formosa, assembly GCA_964017055.1. Lineage (NCBI taxonomy): Eukaryota > Metazoa > Arthropoda > Insecta > Diptera > Stratiomyidae > Chloromyia > Chloromyia formosa. Next base: position 8,381,950 of record OZ024819.1, on the reverse strand, counting down.
TCTCGAAGAGTGGGACAGTTTATCTCGTATACATACATATCTATCTACAGCTTCTCGTATTAAAACTATTACTTTGAGAGGTGACAGATGCAGTCTTTTTGTGAATTGGCATGTAAGATACTATATCATGGGTAAAACATTTAATTATGGTGTTTTTATTCAGCTGAGGGGTACCAAGAAGAACAGGGAGCCAGTATTTACATGCCAAAATAAGCGCTTGCTACAAAACCCTCGAATTGCGGGCGTAGCCCTCTATATTCCGGTTTCATTTTTTAATATTATCGTTTTAAATCCTAAACGGTGCCTCGGGTCGAAAAACTTTGCAGGGGTAAATTAAAGACCGTTGAATTCTGCGTTTAATGCACTGTTCAAAGTGGAAATTCGGTTCAGTAGCGTAGTCAAAATCGATAGTCAAAAAATGACAATTTTCGAGGCTCCGGAGAAAAATCACACTTTTTCACTTTTCAAGCTCAAAGATCTTTGCAACGGAAGCTCCAATTGGAAAAGTTTATCTGTAAAAGTTGGGGATAATTTGATTGTGAGTCTAACGTGGCCAATAGTTTTCAATTCGGGCCATTTTTAGAATAGCTATGAGCAAAAATTCAAAAATGAATGCTCATCGATTTATGCCTTAAAAGCTCTATCTCGGTAAGTATAACAGCTATAGAAGTTTTATTTTAGTCTCAAATTGTAGATAAATTACTCCAGTTAAATAAAGTTTTACAAGATTTCTTGTGAGACCAATTAAGGAGATACTGATAAGAAATAGGGCCAGCCAAACAATTCGGCACATTTTCAACATGGTGGCGGGGTCCGTGGTGTTAGGGGGGAAATAGAAAACTCGAAATTTTAAGCAATGTACCAACTCAAACAATATATCAAAAATCGAAACTACCCTAATTAAGGCAGCCAGTGTTATAACATTTTGACTGACCAAAGTATTTTAACCTTTGCAGAATCACCGACTTTTTTTTTAATAAAAACGCAGTTACTCAAAAACCATACCCGCTAGCATATTCTAGTAAAGAGTGAGTCACAGGTAATATCTTACCCTAAAAACAGAAAATAGCCTGTAGAAATCAGATAAACTGTTTATTAGATATAGCTCGAAAAAGTAAGAAGGATATGTAGCCCACTAAAAACATTTTGCTGTTTTATCTTATTTTTCTCGAGTTTTCACCTATATATGTGGCGACCGCACACAATCAAACATACGTCTCAGCGATGGTTTTCGGAGAGAGCCGACCGAAGCGAGGCGATGGAGGATCGAGCAGTCTGTTCCCGGAGTCGACAGTGAATTGTTGAATAAAATTGTCAAACGTGAAGTATAATAAACAGACTATAATCGAATATAACTGTTTCGCCTTATTGCTGACCCCGACGTGATCGGTCAATTCACGCGACCGCTCATTACCGAATTGTGTTTTTTCCGCGTTACCATTAATAGTGTATTGCGCATTCCGGTGTAATAAGCCCAGAATTGTTAAAATGCCCAAATCTGATGACTCCAAGGACTTTAAGGACGTTCTAAGTTCCACTGCATTTAAGGCGCTTAGTTTCAACCCTGATAAACCCGCGTTATGGTTTATACAGTTGGAAGCTCAATTCAGGATTAGCGGTGTCGTGACAGAAAGTGAAAAATTCAATCGCACGATCTCCGTAATTGATATGCGATACGCCGCTGAAGTCGAGGATATTATCATGAACACTCCTTCCCTTAATCCATATTCAACACTAAAAGAAGCGTTGATTGTGCGCTTTTCTAAGTCAAAGGATGCTAAATTAAAACAACTCCTAGACGGAGAAGAAATTGGTGACAGAACACCTTCACAATTTTTGCGGCACTTGAAAACGCTTGTTCCCGACGTTGACGAGCTGTACAATTTGTACTTTTTGGAATGGAGTTCGTACGGAACCACGAGAGGGAACAGACGTGTTACATGCCGCTTCGGCTCGCCGATTAAAGAACCATTTAGTTTGATCGAGTTTGAAAAGTGAATTTTCTTTGAGAAGAAATCTACGTGCGGAAATCTATTACGCGAAACGCATTCACCTTTCGATAGGAAAATATAAACATATCACTAGATTAGTGATTAGTGAGATTGAGGTTAAGTGCCACACGTGTGCCTCTCAACTGCGAAATCTGATTGTCGTCTGTTCCAATGTATTGGAAGCACTGGAAGGATAAAGCCAGCAATGCGCCAACGCTATAAAAGGACTTCAGTTGGGAAGTCTATAACAGCTAGGGTTAAAAAGAAAGCCCTCCAGCAGAAAATAGCGATGTCTCTACCGCCCAATTCTAGGAATAAGGAGTCAGAGGAGATCTCCCCCATGGAGACTTGGACGCGCCATGAGCGCCAACATACTGAATACCTATCGAGCAGCGGACTACACGATTATTCCGAGGGAGATGCCAGTACGAGTTGTGCCCTTAACAGTAAGCCTGTAACCCAAACACAGATGCAACTACCGGATTTCAGCGAGGAAACACAAGCAGCTATTAATTCGGATTGCCAGCAATTTCGGCTGGCGACAGGTAGAATGGTCACGAGTAAAAAAAATGACACTTCTTCTGCAGATAAAAGCAACCCAGCCTTTCAAATTTCAAATAATAGGTTTGATTCGCTTAATGTAAATACAGAAGAGTTAACCTCAACCCCTGCTGTAGCCAAGAATATATGGTGTCCCCCAATTTTTATAAATAATATTTCTGGGGAAACAATCAAGCGTATGATGGACCAGGCCCCACTCACTAAATACCGTGTTACCCATTTTTCAGAGAGGAGGCATAAACTCATTGTGAATCACCAAAAAATCCTTAACAATATAAAAAAAACCCTTGCTGAGGGACACACATTTACTCCAAGGGAAGAAAGAAAACACACCCTAATCCTCAGAGGCTCAAGCGGGCATTTCTCCCCAGATGACATCAAAAATGACATTCTACAATTACGTCCTGAAATCAATCCCAACCACATAAATATTAATAGACTCACTACGGCCTGGTCTAGGCGTAACAATGTTCAACTGTCATTTTACAAAATAGTCCTAGACAAGGAGGGAGACATGAAGAACCTGACTTCTATCAGATATCTTATAAACCAGAGGATTTATTGGGAAAAGCCCCATAAGAGCAACGTCACGCAATGTTTCAAATGTCAGAGATTTGGGCACATTGCAAACAATTGTGCGTACGCAGCTAGATGTGTGGCATGCGCTGGTGATCATGACAACGAAAACTGTCCTCGGAAATCAGACCCAGCTATCAAGGAAAACTCCCCACCACGATGTACGTTGTGCAACAGCAATGGACACCCTGCGAATTACTCGAAGTGTCCGGTTAGACTCCAACACCTTAAAAGGCTAGAGGAAGCCAAAAAGGAGCGTGAAGAAGTGAAAAACACCCTTTTAGACACCATATGTTTGGACCGACACTTCACTCCTCCTTGATAAATCCTAGTGTTCCCTATTCCGAAATACTGAAAAGTAGTCAGATGAACCATAACCCTTTTTCTCCTGGAGGAATATCTAACGAACTATCCCATCTTCTTAAGGACTGTCATGAGCTCCTAGGAATTAGCTTATTCTCTCTCATTCAGAAAGCCAAAGCTTTTTGGGGAACATACAAGAACCTTCCCTTAGAAGGCAAAGCTGAAGCCCTAATTAGCTTCGCTCTAAATGTAGCTAATAATGATTAAGCTAATGAATCTAAACATTAACTCACTTATCTCGCATGAGAAAAGGGTAGCATTGGAAGAATTATTTCGAATATACCAACCTGATATTACCTTAATTACCGAAACTAGGTTGCAGAACCGCCATAGAATAAATATAAAAGACTATAATGTCTTTCGTAACGACTCAGGACGTGGTACGGCCATTTTCGCAAAAAATACTCTGGCTTTAGACAGTAGCATTCACATCAGCAATGAAGTGATATCCGGAACGTTTGCTTCTATTAAGGTCCGCCTACCATTTGAATCGAATAAGAACATTCTAATAGGAGCCATATATATTAAGAGTGGCATAGGGCACCAACTTCCTGTATTCCTAAACACTGTCCTAGAACGTAGTACGCAATATGACTCTCTCATCCTAGGTGGAGACTTAAATGCAAGACATACATACTGGGGACACTCAATGAACAACCACAATGGGAATTACCTATATCAGTGGATAGTTAACAATGTTGAACGTCCTATAAAGATCATCAATGCAGATTCGCCATCTTTCCCGCGAGGTTCGTCGTATATCGATAACTTTATAATATCATCCGATTTAATATCTCTCACGCACTCAAATATTACTTGCAATACGATTCCTGCACCATCTGATCACTTCGGTCTGATTCTAGATATCCTAATTGACAACCTGCAACTTCCACTAGTACCGATTCCATCAAAGCGGGACTATTCTCACGTTAATTGGGACGTTTTTAACGGTAATCTTGATGATTTTGTGGGAAATCCTTTCCCATCTAACAGAAACCTATCAACAGAGGAAACAGATGACTATATTAACCTAATAAGTGCATCTATTAAACAATGCCTAGATCTACATGCACCACTAAAACCTTTTAGCAACTCTAAGTATGGGCACCTCCTTCCACTAACTCAATATCTTATACAAAAAAGAAGACAAATGTTACAGAGAATAAAGCGAATTTTTCATGCAAACTATAACCGAGTAAACAGCGACTACCAACTGATTAAAAGCCAGATTAACTGTATTAACGTTATAATAAGACAACGCATCAACGTTGAAACTAACCTCTTCTTTAAATCTCAGCTGCAGGCACTTAAACCATGCCCCCAAATATTCAAACAAATTAAAAAAATCAGTGGTAGGTTCTACTCTTCCTTTAATATTGCTAAAGACCCTATTAGTGTAGAGGGTGAGCAAATCTTTTCAACCCAAGACAAACTTGCTGCTTTTTCAGATCACTTCACAGACATTTATAAACTGCGAGTAATAAACTCCAGTAAACTCAAACCAAAGGCAATTTTTTGCCTCAACAGGAGAAACTGAAACTGTTATACTGCATACAAACAATAAAAAATCGGCAGGGACAGATGAAATTCCCAATAATGTCATTAGGAAATGCGCGCCTAGTCTGGCTAGACATCTGACTATCATTATAAATAACTGCATAAATTCTGGCTACTTCCCCTCGCAGTGGAAACTAGCCTTGCTCTGCCCAATCCCCAAACAGCAAAGATGCGTTAACATTGATTCCTTCCGCCCTATCTCGCTTCTCCCCAACTTAGGTAAAATTCTTGAAAAAGTGATACTGGACAGATTCGCCTTATTTACAGAAAGTTTAATACCGTATAACCAGTTCGGTTTCGAAAAGGGAAGATCTGCGGAAATGGCAGTAATGACCCTAATGGATACCATCCGACGTAACCTCAGGAACAAGAATACCACGGTGGCGTGTGCATTAGATCTAAAAAAAAGCGTTCGATATGGTTTCCCACAAGGGACTAATTTTTAAACTATTAGAAGCAAACTGCCTTTTAGCATTAACGCGTATAATAGTGAGCTTTCTAAAAAATCGAACACTACAAATTAAAATTAACACGAACAAATCTGATCCTATTCCAGTCCTTTCTGGGGTGCCGCAGGGGTCTATACTTGGCCCAAAGCTGTTCAACTTTTATATAAGCGATATACCGTCAGCAATTCATTACTTAGAAGCCCATGCAGAGATCCCACTTGTCACTCTGGAGATCATCCACAGCCTCTTCTTCGCCGATGATATTATCATCTTCGATAATGATCCGAGACCCTTTGAGGCTCTTTCTAAATTAGCCACTCGCCTGGAACCTATCCTCAGGTACTTATACAATTGGGGCTTTCAAATAAATCCAAACAAATGTACCTTAACTTGCTTCCGCAACGCAAGCGGCAGAGGACACTTTAAAGCCGTACCTGAAAGCAAACGAATAAATCTTAAAGTTAATGGGCAAACGATTCCACTTAAAGACCAGCTCAATTACTTAGGGTTTCTCTTTAATAATAAAGGGAAAAGTAATCCTCACGCCAGGAAGGTTCTGAACAAAGTCAAAGGAGCAGCTAATATGCTTAATTCTCTCCTAGCATCAAAGTCAGTTGATCCTAAAGTGAAAACGTTAATGTATAAAACGTTAATTAGACCTGCCATTAGCTACTGTTTCCCAGCATGGTTGTGGATCTCTCCCACAGTAGCGAAAGAACTCCAGATTTTTGAGCGAAAAATTCTGCGTAAGTGTTTATCAAAGTATCGTCGCCCAAATAAAAAGTACTTCCATAACTTATACTTGTATGAGAAATCTGAAATATCCCCGCTATTACATTACATGATACTGGCCAGCAGAGTTCGGCTCAAAAAATGGGAAGAACACCCTCTATGGATAGCCCGAAACCTCTTCCTCAAGAATACCAATGAACCAGTACCAGATACGTACTATCCGTCACCCTTCCAATTTCTATTCCCAACATCGAATGAGCTCCCGGACTCATTAACAATGGGTTCTGACTTGCCCCCCTTCTATTTGAAAGCATCTAATGAAATCCTAAGGGGATAATAATAATTTTAGATCCTTCATCCTCATGGTTGTTCCCTCTGAACGCCTATAAATCATTGTAACACCAGCTAGTGCGTCAATTAACCCTTCTGTAGTTACTCAGTGAACTATAGCTATATAAACAATGCAATATAACCATAAAATATAAATATAGCATTGCATTATTTATCGACATATATCCACAATGTAATAATCGAGAACCAGAACATAATATCATTAATCCTGCAGTAACTTTCAATATATCTTGCTCCGAATATTAGTAAACTAAGTATCACGGAAATTTATCCTTAAATAGAAGTTTATTTTCCTTTCTTATTCATGTAGACTATAAGTATGTATATATAAAAAAGAAGTAGTCAACAGTCATGAAAGTTTCTTAACGATTCAACCTTACTTTAGAAAAAAAGCAATACAAAGGAAATTATAGATGCGGGAGTGAGTTTCTTGTCTCTTTGAAAGTAAAATGAGACACCACATCTCCTCTATAATCTTCAAGTAGTAGTATTTAAGTTTCATTTATTTATTTAGTTTTAAGTTTTAGTCAAGTTTTTATAAGTTGAACAGAATTACTTAGGATAAGAACCATTCAAGCTAAAAAATCAACGAGCAATGATGAAAATAGACTACAACTGCTTAATGAAGTGAATTTATCGATCAGCTGAATCCTACTCAGCTGAATTTATCTTTGTACTAATCAATAGACAAATGACATAATTGACTGTCAATTGACCCTCTATATATACATATGTAATATAAACACAATGTAAAGAAAAAGCCTCAATAAAATGAAATGAAATGAAAGAAATGTACTTTTTGGAATTCGTCAAAAAACGAGCTCGGTCGAGCTGGTCATTTCGCCACTTGGTCTCCTGCACGCACATAATGTCTATCCTTCTCCGTTTCATGACGTCCTCCAGTTCTTCGCTCTTTCCCGTCATGGATCCGACATTCCAACTTGCAACCCTCAGTTTCTCTACAGTTACATGGACTGCCTCATAGCGCTCGCCCCCGAAAACCGTCGAGCTCTGGCACGAACAATGTTCGCCCTGGGATCACTCAACTGCGCATCAGAAATAGTGCCCAGCGGGGTAGTGCTTTTTGCGTGTTCTACCATTAGACCTTACATCCATTCTTTTACACCTATCTGGAGAAAGGTGGGGTTTGATGGCACTAGTGTGTGGAAAATAAATTTGTATGGACTTTCCTTTTACATCCGGCGGTGGTGTCCAGACCCGGCAACCCACTCACACACACTGACCTGTGGGAAGTCCTCAAGATGTTAAACAATGCCGCAGGCTAATCTAGAATACTGTTGAAGTCATTTTGAATTCTTGGGCAAGGAAAAATGACATTCTGGGGAATTAGTCCTTCGGCGAGGAAAAAGGACATTTTTGGCAATAGCGAGTGATATACACATAGGCAAGATGGGTATCGTATGACTGGGAGCGATGAGGCGAATGCAGAAGACCACTGTTGATGGTATTTTAAGTCTTTTAGTCAGGAAAAAAGGACTTATTGTACTCGCCGCGCTATATCGGGCGATAAGAACAATATTTTTCAAAGCAAATCATAGACAACTTGAAAGCAAATGGATCAAAATTTAAAATGTATTTGCATGGGACGGGCCTAAAATGCCGATGAACATCATCGCTCTTTTTCTGCCATTTTCCTTATTATGACAAAAAAAAACACAACAAACTTTTATTTAAATGCTCAAAACATTTCTCACCTCTCTCTCTCTCTCTTGTGTATTCCTAACAGCCCAACATACACGTCACAATCGAAAAACGGACATTTTACATTTTCCCGTGACAAATAACGGTCGATCAACCGTCTCGCAAGCAACTCTACATTTATTCATACGATCGTGGAATTGGGTTCGCGAACATTCGGCCACAATCGATGCGCCAGCAACAACAACAACGACCAGAACGGGATCCGGCACTTCTGCACAGTCACAAAACAGTAATGCGGCAACAGCAAATCGTAATCTTGATATTGTCTTGAGAATAAACAGCGTCTTGCGTCATGCCAATTTGACACATACACAAAAAGGAAATGAATTACGTCATAGGATACCGCGCAATGATAACGGTATTTGGATAACAATCGATGTGACTGATATGGTTAGCGAATGGTACAATAATGCCAGCACAAATCACGGTATAGTGATTGAGACGAAGGAGCCATGGATGAAACATTTGGTCGTGGTCGATGACTCAATGGCGAATAAGACTTATGTGAGTATAGCTAATGTCTAGTTTTTTTGTCCCTTGTACACACTGTAGGTGTTTTTTTTTAGTTTAAGTTTACGCGCAAAATGTCAAACTATATTTGCATTTAAATTCCCGTGAAATCAGGAGACTACGCAATCCCTGATGATTCCTCTCTCGTTGCCCACCCAATCTCTGTTGGTTCTTCATTCGTTCTCTGTGACATGATGACAGCAAGAGCATAGCAGGAGCAGAGCCAGTGAAAAGAACACTCCTCCTCATCCTCGTCACCAAAGCCTCAGCAATAATCATTGTGCGGCACACGAAGTCTCCTGGCATGCTCCCCAATGAGGCAATGACCAGTGATAACCCCTACAACATTACTAATACACTTCCTGTCCAGCATAAGCAATCCTGAAGATCGGCCAAGGTTTAGTACTGCCAAATCTGCCTGGCCGCGTAACATCTTAAGCCATCACGCCATCTGATGTTATCCCTCGCACCGTGACCGACCTCGCTATTGGTCCGCTCACGTGCAAATTCATCCGCCTTACAGTTACCGACAAAGCTACTGACCCGGAATCCAACAGATAGTAATGTTGAGAAAGCTACTCAACAGTCGGATCGAGGTACGGCATTCAGCAAGTGTCTTGGAGATAGTCAAAACAGAATCAAGCGATTTTATTATCGATTGACTGTCACTGTGATTACATTCCTGAACGAAATTATTGTACATTACGAACCAGCCATGAAATGGCTTCGTGAATAGCGGTCACCTCCGCTTGGAAGACACTACAGTAGTCAGGGAGACGTAAGGACAGACTGATATTCAGCGTCTCCGAGTAAACAGCCGCCCCGACCCCATCGTCGCTCTTGGAGCCGTGCTTACAACACAAAACTAGTACCTAAAGCAATACCGTCCGCCTACTCCTCACAAGAAGGGATTAGGCAACAGAAGTTTTTGTCGAACTTCAGTTTGGGTGAGGTATAGTCCGTGGTTTCAGGAACATCCAAACTATTCAAAATGTGCAAATGTCCAGTGGTGGACGGGGTCTATTGACCCGTTTCACGAGGACGAATAGCCACATTGGCAGCAAGCTGCGCGGCAAGTAAGTCCAGAGAAGTCAGGTTTAGCATGGCTTCAAGGTCTGCAGTAGGCGTAGAAGTTAGAGCTCCCGCAATGGCGACACACGCCAGCCTTTGAACTTTCTTTAACAGGCTTCTGTAGGATGCGATTCTAAGTGCCCTCCAGCACGCCACTATCCCATACATAAGAATGGGGTGCAAGACCGACAAATACAGCCAGTAAACCACCCTCGGTTGCAGGCTCCATTTCCTACTTATAGTGCTTCTATACGAGTATAATGCGACAGTGGGGACTTATTAAGGCTTCCAGCACAATTTCCTATCCAGGATGAGCCCAAGAAATTTAGCTTTGTCAGCGAGAACAAGCATAATGCCATCCAACAACGGCGGCTTGAACGAAGGGACAATCCCTCTCCTGGTGAAAAGAACAAGCCAAGTTTTGGTCGGATTTACTTTAACCCCAACTTCACTCGCCCACCTCATCAGAACACTCAGGGCCCGCTGCATTAACTCACTAAGGACATCGAGTAATTTACCCGAGATGACAGTTGCGATGTCATCGGCATGTTAGGTTAGGTTAAAGGGGCTGCCGTGATACCCACAGCACACGTAGACCACCACTGGGTCCTTTGTGATTCCACCATCGACTCCACAAACCCGAGTCCTACCTATTCATTGAACCAGCCTGAGCTGTTGATAAAGCGCTGGAGCCGGCTGATGCTAACATCCTTAAGGTCGTCCAGATCGCCAAAATAGAAAGACCCCAACATATTCCTTGTTCTTCTAGCCAGGGCATGACACCCGCATAACAGATGAAAGGTACTCTCCTCCTCACCCTCATCCTCGCAACTCCTACAGAGGTCATTGTGTGGAAGCCCCAATCTCCTGGCATGTTCGCCGATGAGGCAGTGCCCACCTCCACCTACGCGCGGACGGCGTGCCTAGTTTTGTGCAGATCACCCTCGAAGTGAGCAACGAATTAATAAGCTTGCAAATAGTTCCATGTACACCCAGGTTGACAAGTGCGCCCGTGATAGCCACCGGCTTTATGTTATTAAAGGCACCCTCAATATCAAGGAAAGCAACCAGCGTGTACTCCTTGTATACAAAGGACTTTTCCATATGGCCTACTAAGGCATGCAACGCCGTATCCACCGATCTTCCCTTTGTAACGGTAAATATGTAACGGACGGTTTGGCGGGCATCCTAAAATGCCCGTGTGGGGACGGAGCCTTAGGGAGCATAATGACCGTGAAGGTCGGGCCGTGCCATCTGGCGAAGAAAAAGGCTCCTCAACGAGCTAAGCAGCGGCCTATGCTTGCTGTAGCTCAGTTCGGGAGACGTGGGCGGGGTTTTCGCCGCTCGTTGCCCCTGTCCTTTACGTATTAACAAAAATTCATAGGCCTGGGGAAGACAACACAAACAAGGTACACAGTTAAAAATCCTGGTCTATTATCAATGCTAATTGGGGTTACATATATGACGACACCAAAATTGTATTAGATTTTAATAAAATGAAAGTATTACAATTGCTTCCGTAAACTTCACTGGTTTAAATATTAAACTTTTCTGGCATTATTTTTTTAATCAAATTGTTGGTTTAAAATTTAATCTACAGATATTATAATCTATGAAAAAATATTAATTTTACTGCGTTTTTTTAACTCCTCTTTTTTTTCAATTTTCTAAACTTCCAAATCCTTTATTAAGCCCATCGCAGGTTAGCCAGCTAATCTTTAACTTTTTTCGCCATGGCGCAGCATCGAACCTGTGAACTCCGTGTTGTAGAGTTGCGACCTAGACCACTCGGCCACGCAGCATAATATTTTGAGCTGACTGCGAGTAGTTATAGTGAGACTTGAGACTCAAAAAATATACTTTGTGGGGTTTACCTTTTAATTAAACTTAGATTAGAAACTAATGCGAGAACAAAAAGAACACAAAAAGGTTTGAATTGTATTAGAATTTATTACAAATTTGGTTTAAAATAGAAGTAAACTCTGAAAGGGTTTAGATTATAGAATTAAAATTATTAAAAATGGTGGTAGTCCAAGACCAGGTTTAAAAAAAATACCGAGATTTTTAACTGTGTAGGTAAAAATGGGGAATAAAAAAAATGAGGCGATAAGGATGGATGGTTGGCGGATGGCTCGCTTGCCCTCGCGCTCGTATTGGGGTCCAGGTGTAATGGGACCCTCGGCCTCTGGTTTCGTACCACCGACAGATCCTTACTCATCAGGTGCTGCCATAGATCTGCCGGTGGAAGCAGCACAACCAGACCAGAATATGGTTCATTACACCTTCCAGTAGGCATGCTAAAAGGCAGACAGCAACCGACTGTGAAAAGCCTCTTCCAGACATAGCCTGCAGAGCAGACGTCATCTTCCTCGATTTTCATTTTGGCCAGATGAATCTTAAAATTACCATGCCCTGTGACCAAGGCAGCTATCCAGCTTAGGGTACTCCGTTTATAACTGAGTACCTTTTTCCCTTCCCTGCCTAAAGGGCTGGTCATTGTATTCCGAGCTTGTTTCAAGTGACTAACTCCTGCGATCTTCGTTGATGCATGGAGTCCATCCACTTCCCAACCTTCGCTCCAATCATACCGTTCCCTGGTCCAGTGAAAGTCGCCGCAGATCCCTGTTTTGCTAGAGCATCCGCCGCCTCGTTTCCTATTGTACCTATGTGTCCTTTAACCCACATCAGACCTCATTTTCTGAGGCACACGTGTTGAGCTTCCGGACACACTCTAGTACCAGTTTAGAGTCTATGTTCATCTGCTGCATGCGTCTGATCACCGATTGGTTGTCCACTGCAATGGATTTTCTTCCCCCACACCTGACCTTCCAGCAGGTGATCCAACGCATGCAAACAAGCCAAGCATCTCTGTCTGGTATACGGACACATACTCTCCTAGACTAAGCGCAAAGTCTAGGTTTAACTCTTCAGAGTGAGTGTTGTGTAGTATTTCAACTAGCCTACGTCTACTCATCCCTCCTACCGGCATTAGAGTCAGCCTGACTTCATCATGTATAATGTCTAGGATGCTCTTATGACCGCTGCCAGTGATGCCACATTGCATCCCTTTCCATACGTATTGCCGAAAGCGCCGCCGTTTTCTTTAGAAATAAGTCCAACGGCGGCAGTCCCAGCAATGCCTAAATTGTTAGCGTTGGTGTGGTGCGCACTGCACCATATATGATTACGAAAGCTATCTTTTGTATCCCATCTAGCTTCTGCTTTGTGGTTTTCTGCATGATTAATCGATTAATCGTATTCTTTCGATTAATCGATTAATCGTATTTTTTCGATTAATCGATTAATCGTATTTTTTCGATTATTCGAAATAATCGATTAATCGATTATCATACGATTAATCGCACAGGCCAACTCTGGGATTGTCGTCTGTGATGCCCCACACAGCGTTGTGTGCATTGGCGTCACAACCTATGATCAGGGTCATTTAGTTTTCTTTACCATTACCATTAGCTACGCATTTAATACATCATTTTAATTCGACACTTCTCTCTCTCTCTCTCTCTTTCTTTCTCTCCCACAGACACCCTACATCGAAGTGATCACCAAAGATAATCGTAAGCGTCGCACCAAACGTAATACATCGCTGAACTGTTCGGAAAAGGATAATGAGATACGTTGCTGTCGCTATCCGCTCGAAGTGAATTTTCGTCATTTCAACTGGGATTGGGTCATAGCACCGGAAAAATTCCCTGCATATTTTTGTAATGGTGAGTGTAAGATTGGATTTTTACAAAAATATCCGCACACGCATATGATGCAAATGAGTACAGCGCCGCAGCCGTGCTGTTCGCCGACCAAAATGAGCCCCGTCACTCTACTGTATTTCAATCAGGAGCATCATCTCGTTATGAGTACAATACCAAATATGGCTGTCGACACGTGCAGTTGCTCATAGTGTTTGCTGTGTTTTTAAATAGTTTTTTTTTTTAGTTTTAATTTTACTAGTGAAAAAAATGGTATATAAATGTAGACACACACTCTACCACTCTTTGTGCGCGCCTCATGAATGAAAGCTCGCCTCAAGTTTTTAAATACCGACCGAAGAAAATTATACGAAGAGAAGAAATCAAGCGATTAGGGAAAATAAAAAGAAGAAGAAGAAGAAAAGAAGAATAAAATAAACTCATACTCATCTGATATTATAGTAGTAGTAGACTCTTAGCATTTATAAAGAAAAAAGGAAGAAACTAAGCAATCACTTGTTCAAGAAATATCTAAACTACTAGGGAATAGGAAAAATTGTAATACTAACAGAGCCAAGTATATCTGTATATATATATCTACACATATACGAGTATATACATACACAAAAGCAATTTTACATTTAGCAATAAAATCGAAAATATTTATTTTCATTTTTTAATTTTAGTAAAAAGAAGAAAAAAAAAACAAAATAAAAACAAAAACACAATCAATAGTTTTAGCCTCTAAAATAACCAAATTGCAATTAATATAGATAAAATATATATATATATATAAATATATTTTTATGAAATTCACACAAAAAAAAAATGGGTGCACTACAACAATCAAAGAAACTAGATAATAAAATATTAAGATAAAAAAAAAATAAAAAAAAATTAAACAATATGACTACAGCAATAATTATCGATATACGAGGTAGGTTAGGTATCATCGGTCTAAAATAGAGATGTGGGGTTCAACTTAACTTTCATGAATCCCGCCCCTTCCCGCCTCCCAAACACGCAGCCAAAAAAAAACGGAGAGAAGAAAAATTGGAACATTCCTGTGTCGTGAATATTAGGAGAATTCTCTTTATTGCATTTAGAGAGAATTCTTAAAACTCTTTCATTGCGGCATTTCCGCTATATGTAGTCCATTTCCGCTTTAGGTGGTAAGAACCCAAGACCCACTCGGGGGGATTTGTAGGTCCTAAAGCGGAAATTTCTGGGGTTTTGTGAAAGTTCTCTCTAACCAAATACGAGTAGAGAGAATTCTCCTAATTTTTCCGAAACAGGAATGTTCCGAAAAATTTAAACACCGTTTTTTTTTACCGTTACTCTATCCATCATCAAAGCACATTCCATACAACGCCTGATTATCACGCATATATCCGGTCTACAATGTTTGTTCGTGATCAGACTAGTCCAAACATCCCCCGCCCTCCCCACTTCCGTCTTCCCTCATTCTCGTTTTTATTTTATTTTTTACCTTTTATCGCACCGCCCATTTCTGTCCCTTAGAATAGAAGAAAAGTAGATAAATGAAGGCATATATCCTTTTTGAGACGACTCTAATGATTTACCACAATAGGCAGAATATAGAATTGCTGAATCTAAGTGGATGTTCACACTGCGTGCGATGCCGAGCCGAGCCGGGTCGAGCGATGCGATGTGGTGGGTGTTCACATTGGACGCCGTGCGATGCCGAGCCGAACGATGGCTTGCGATGCAAAGATGATCCGAGCGATGGCTTGCGATGCAAAGATGATCCGGGATGTTCACTGCACGCAAGGATGGAGAGTAGAGACCAATTTAGTTCAAGGAATAGAATCTGTTCGACATCATCTCGTTTGTGCTTGACCCAGTAAATTTATTTCTGTTTCAAAACAGTGCTCTAAAAATGGAAGGGCGTCGCCATTGGGTGCATCCCATTAATGAAGAAAGGCCCAGTGTTGGTGAATTTCATCATCTCTTCCGCGACCTCAGACGAGAGGTTTCACAAGCGGATTGAGCAGCGGCGCACCGCTGTGTGTATACGCAAAAATCGGCAGCCGCGGCGGCTTTAGGACGATGAATGTATAAACCGCTCGACTCGCCGTTGCAGCCACCGCCGCGGTTTGTAGAGCGGCGAGATTGCATTTGAATTCAGTGTAAGAGCCGGTACACATGGACGCACAGTGTTTCAAAGTCGAGTAAAAAGTGGCGAAATATCAAGGAGGTGTTGGATTCGACTGAAAATTCGTGTACGGGGGTTTTTAAGGGTGCGGATAATGAATCTGGAAACCAAATTTCAAAATTCAAAATAACGGATATCTTTTCCAGGAAAATAGTCAAATTCCATTTAAAATAAATAAATACATACATAGCAAAGATTTCGAGTAGCTTAATTCAATTTATTATTATAAATATACAGTACAAGATACTTAAGGACAGATGTCATGACAATTCATTTATTAGGACTCGTCGGTAAAGATAGTTTTAGCGATTCAGTAAGTCGATACGCTCGAATCATTATTATCAGCACATGGAGAACCATCGGAAGACATCAACATTTTTATTGCTTCATGCGATAAGCTTTTGTTTCTTTTGGGTGCTATTTTCCTTGCGCTAGACACAACAGGATCTGAAGATACCATTAGCCAGTGAAACACGTCCTCCATAGTTTTTTCGCGTGAAATTTTTCGAGAAAAATTCTGCCTATACATCTTGAAGTCTTTATTTTTGGCTTCTTGTGCTTCTTCAGATAACTCTCCAATTGGAAGCTCGGCCGCCTCGATTATTTGAGGTCCATGAATTAGGATTTTGTGGACTGTTGTTGGCATGTAAAACCACGCATATTTTTGCACAAAAAATTCCGCAGTAGCTAGGCAGTATGTGTCGAAAGCGGCTACGTCTACGGGAAAGGCACATGCAAGTACTTGCAAAATTATTTGGAATCGCTTTATTAATTCCACATCCACCCCAAGGATTTCTGCTGAAATATCAGCTGCTTCAAAAAAACGCTTAGCAGTATTGCCATCGTTTGAGCTCCCATATCCCTGCTTTGGGATATCAACTTTAAGCGACAACTTCTTTTTGAACTGGTCCTGGATTGCCTTTTTCCTTGCCTGGGCAATGTTTTTGCTTTCCGCTCCACGTGATTGCCACTGCTTTGTGCCTAGCTTATACCCAATATGCAGGCAACATTCAAATAGTCGAATCCACGCATGCAACGTTGACATACCCAAGCACAAATAGGAAGGATTAACTTCTTTTTCGCGGACAAGCTTAAGGTTGTTGAAGTCCCTGGATGTGACTCCGCACAAATAGCACCTCATTGCTGAACTTGTCCCTGTTGCCGAATTACATACTTTTCCATCTATCATGCTAAAAAAGATACAAAGTATCTACACTGCATGCAGATACATCGGATCATGGATATGTCTATGACTACCGACTGCGTGGAACCTGTTGTGTTGAAGATATCGACGTAAGTTTTGTAAAGATCCCAGTATAGTTATACTGGATGAAATCATTCGAAAAAACACGTCCCACGCTTTCGGTAGGCATAAGACATATCCATGTACCCATGTATCTGGTGGCAGTGTAGATACTCGTCATAAATTCTGCTTTGCTTTGTCCTGTCCGCTTGGGCTCCTTTCTCTCGCAGGATCGTTTCGTTTTCGTTTGCATCGCGTGTGTGCAATATTCACCTCCTCTCGTGCACCCTGTTCCATTTACCTGTTCCATCTACCCGTTCGGTACAGTTTGCAGACTGCAGCCTATTGACATTTCTCTGAGTACGTTTCTGCTAATCGCAATCACGCTTCCCACCATCTTTTCCCAATCGGACGTGTATTGTGTTTGTGTATCTATTGCAAAATCGCTCCCACACTATCCGTCTCATCCCGCCCCTTTAATCAACAGTCCGGGTCCGGCACACACAATCCGTTTCTCAAGTAACGCGTGCGACTCTATGCGATTGTGTCTGGCAAACAGAAAGGGAAACTAACAAAAGTAAACAAAATATTCCAACACACGCACAAAGAGAATGCACAAGAAAAATTTTGGAATTTTTGCAGAAGGGGGGGGGGGGGGGGGGGGGGTCATTTGATCTTCTGCAGACCTCTGAATGTACATCATGTCACGATGAGCTGCCCGGAACTATAACATCCTGCGACGAATATTTCTCTATTTCGGGGCTTGGGAGATTTTAACTCGCGCAGTACGAATCCGCCATTTTGTTTTATGATATGTTAATTGCATGTGTGGTGGGGGCCCACATTGTGGGCCAGTCAGACCCCAAATCGCCGCCATTGCAAATGAACAACCATTTGGATAGAATGAACTTCATCCGCGATGGCTCTCGCTCTCTATCTTCGGGGGGCGGGAACTATGTAATGTACACACTCTCAAATTGCGTATGCGCATGTCCAAATGTTAGTCGAACTGACTACTCGCTACTTTTTCTGGGACCCTATTGATTCAGATATGTAGTACAACGTGCGCTATTTTATTTGTTTGGATTCCAGTCATTTGGACATTTTGGAATTTTTGCGGAAGGGGGGCATTTGATCTTCTGCAGACCTCTGAATGTACAATACATCATAACATATAACATCCTGCGACGAATATTTCTTTATTTCGGGACTTGAGAGATTCTAACTCGCCTAGTTTAAATCCGCCATTTTGTTCTATATGTTTATTGCACGTGTGGTGGGGGCCCACATTGTGGACCAGTCAGAACTCAAACCGCCGCCATTGCAAATGCACAAACACAGTCGCTGGATCACCCGATTTCGCTCGAATGAACTTCATCCGCTCTCGCTCATCTTCGGGGGGCGGGAACTATGTACACTCTCTCAAATTGCGTCTGCGCATGTCCAAATGTTAGTCAAACTGACTACTTGCTACCTTTTCTGGGACCCTAGTGATTCAGATAGTACAACACGAGCTATTTTATAAAATGATGAATGGGAATTGGCGGAAATTGAAGGTCATTGAAAGTCCGCCCGTTCACCCGTACACTATGTTATTTCTTGCCGTCCACAACGTCAACCTTTATTGCTATCAAATCAACATCCCAACATGTACACACAGGATCCCCGCAAGCGCACCGCCCGCGCGGATCTACAAGCAACAGCCATGCACAATGACCACTTGACTCAAACGACATGCACTACCAGAAAAGAAAAATTTTCAATGGGCTTCTTTCTTCTTCTGACCCCCGAGTAGAAAAACAGACATTTCGTGTGACGGACAGATTTTTAGGATGACCCCCAGCTATAAGACATATCCATGTCAAAAACATTTTATACTTGATTTTAAGTGTTTTACCGTCAACAATTGTTTCGTAGGGAACGAGGCATTGAATTTCTTCGTCAATGAGGTGGTGTTCGTTTAGAGTCCCCTGTACAGTTTCGGCCGCGAATTGCAATTTGATGGGTCTACAGTAGCGAGGAGAACAAGGCCGCGGATTTTTCCAAACTAGCACTTCCGATTGCGTTTCTTTGCAGGTGGCGATAATTCGTAATGGAACAGCTTTTTTCGTCGCTAAAGCTCTGCTTGTATTGACTTTGCCGGGAACTGCCGTCACATCCCCATTTTACAACTAATGTCATATTGTGCAAAGTTTCTGGATGCAATGTTCCAATAACATCACTTTGTGCCAGTAAAATCCTGCCAGAAGTGTGGTCTAATAGCTTTTGCAACTTAACTTCTGCACTGGTTTCGGTAACCTCAATTCCCGATGGGTAACAGCACTTCTTAGCCTCCAAAACTTTATGGTACGAGGGATATATAGGCGCATTGCACTCCATCGCGGCTTTTCTCATATTCATATATGAAGCTACAGTCAATTTACATTCGACCATTAATGAGAGTGCTGTTTCAGGAAGCATTTCAATCGGACGTGGAATATTTGATTTTTTTGCAGCCTGTTGCAACTTCGCAGCACGTGTTGGTGATATTGTGACCTCCTTCAGAACTTTCGCAGCTTCAACAAATACTCCGGATTTTCGTAAACCCAATTGGGTTGCATGCGCCAACTCCGCTGTGCTGTGTGTTGAGAGCAGTACTTCCGACTTACGTCTCTTCGACCTCTCACTTGCTTCCTCAAACTTCGAGGGAGGTCGACCACTCGTTGTACCCGCCTCTTGGGATAAAGTTGAAGACAGTACCTCAATTTTTTTTATTGGTCGCGTTCGTTTTAACATTCTGCAAAGTAAATATGATAGTCTAGTTTATCAGGCATCCGTACATTTTGCAATAATTGTTGATGTTATTTAATTTTTTTCTCACCGTAATAGTAATAGCTGTATTTAGCCAACCTGCATTACTTTTATAAAATTTTGCAGTTGTTCTTTTAGCCAATTGCCATTTTGATCTTATTCTGCTCACAAGCCTTTTTAATGAGGGTTGCTCATTTGGGTGAATTTCGAAGGGAATTCCAGTCTCTGAAAGCAATTTGTTTTCCACATTTGCAAGTATCTCATTCGCAGTTAATTGCAAGTCGCCCTTAATCATCTGGAAAAACTCCTTTCGAGTACATACTACTTGCCCGGTATCTGATCCTTCACATTTGAAAGTCAAATAATGTAAATAAAACAAAAAAATAATAAATTTATAAAATTAATACGAAATTCCTTTTGGGTTGATTGCAATTGCCAGAGGCAGATAGGGGCAGCTGATTTTCAAAACATTCGATAGAAAACAATATTACCTAGCTACCCCATTCGGAAAAAAAGCTGCCAAAGCCCGCCCGAAAAGTATAATCCTACTATAGGACACATTTAATTGAAAACCGAATATAAAAAACGTCAATGTTCAAACATTTTTTTCGTACGGGTAAAAAAAGGCACAGAGAAAGTAACATACATTTAAGTTCTACATACCTTTAGCAATACCCTCCATCACGCCGCATAAAAATCGGGCACACCAATCACAAATTATTCAATTTAAAAAACTATCAAATTTTCGACCGACTGCAATTGCCGTATTTTCTTCCGATAGCGTCAACTTTGAAGCTATACACTAGAGCCGTTACACGACCTACGAGTCCGGCCTTTTGGCAAAGAGTGCGGCAAACCCTCCACTTCAATATTGTATGGATATTAACACAATACAAAAATATCAATTTTTTGGATTTTGTCACAGTTTTCTGGATTCTGAAACACTGTGGGACGTCCAAATGACGCCGGACGCCTCGTCACTTAAGCTCCTCCCTCTTTGATACCTATCTGCATTTCAATTCACATGATGCGATAGGACACAGCGTCACTCTGTATTATATAAGCCGGGCCACATAATAGCGAACCTGAATTTACAATTTATGTTATTTTTAGTTTTAAATAAACTGTTTTTTGGCAGTAACTTCTAAAATATAAGGAAACTCGCATTTTTAACACCATTTTCACCCCCCTTACAAACCCTCGTCCCAGCTGAGAGCTCCCTCCCCACCATTTTTTTTTTTTTCAAAATTAATTGTCAATTGTAGTAGTCACGATCAACAATTAATTAATTAGCACTTAAAAGTGATCCTCAAGCGAATGGTTTAAGAAACATCATACAAATCAGACATTGTGACCGTGTCCGTGTTCCGGGTTCGAATGTATGTGGGCCGGCTTATTAAAAATTGATATGCGGACGCGTGAAATGACGCAGATAGGAGCAGGAACCAGCGTCATCCCCGATAGCTATCGGATAGCTATCTGCGGCCATGTGCATCGCTTCATTGCCCGTAATGTAAAATATTTCTTCCTAACCGATTGAAAGTGACGCAGCGTCAGGCGTCATTTGGACGTCCATGTGCACCGGCACTAAATAAGTAAACTGCCGCTTCTGCTCTATGCCTTTATACGCAGCGGTGTCCGCCGCTCAAACCGCTTGTGAAACCACGCCTTCTAAACGCGACCTTATTACGGTGTGGTAATAACCTTTCATTTGAGCCATAATGAATCAAAACCGGAGTCCAAAGCGTATATACCCTAGACTTGTACAGACCTAGTTGTGATACCAAAACTTCCAACTGGCAACGGCCATTGCATTAAAAGTGAATTTTCCATATGGTCAGTTTGAGCTGTGGGCGTGGATCCAATGAAAAGTTTCATCGTTCATCCATTCGAATTTTGGATATTTACATTTGAACTAACCTTTATAGCGAAGGTTGCCGTTCATTCAATAGGATCTTGCCCATTCTCAAAATCAACTAACAACCTACACTATAAATATTTGTCGCATTTTGTAAGTCGCTAGCATCATTGTATCGAAAGTTAACGCTCATTTGAAGTTTCATTTGTAGGGGACGTAGGGGTTGCATGGGACGGAGCTTGGCCATTTCCAATACCAACCAACTAAATCTAAATCCAAATATTTGAACCAAATTTCAAGTCGCTAGCTTCATTCTATCGAAAGTTATCGGTCATTTGAAATTTCATCTGTAGGGGTTCCTTCGGTCAGATCTTGCCCATTTTCAATACCAACAAACTAGATCATGCTACAAACATTTGACCAAAATTTTAAGTTTCTGTATTAACTTCATTCTATCGAAAGTTATCGTGCAAACGGACAGACAGACAGACAGATATGGCTAAATCGAATCAGGAGATGACCCTCATAATTTCCATGTATACACTGCCACACCGCCGCGCCTAAAAGTCTAGGGTATAAAAGCAGACATACATGCATTTTTTTCAGTGTGATCTTACATCAAATATTACTTTACAGCTCGTACTTGCACCATACTGGCTCCATGGAGCTTCACATCGCAAAGCCCATAAACTCCATCGCAAAGCCCATTAAATTCCATCGCAAAAAATCAGCAGCCGGTACTCGCACGAAAAAGCAAAATAGTTTGTGAAAACATCGGGCCATCGCTCGGCTCGTCATTGCATCGCGCGCAGTGTGTACACTCAAAGCGTGATTCCATTTAAAATTGAAGAATTTCCAGTTTCTTGCTTTAAAAGCTTGTAATCGCATTGCATCGCTCGACCCGGCTCGGCTCGGCATCGCAAGCAGTGTGAACATCCACTAATGCCGGCCTAGAGATGATCGAGGTTTTGCTTGACACGCATTTCCCAGATAGCTCTCCTGTTTCATCTCCTGGAACTACTACTATTGCCAATATGGTGCCAAGTGATTCCTCCTCTTTTCTCACGAAGGAAAAGACTGAATGGGCGATAACCAGCTTTGACCCTTTCAAGTCTGCTGGCCCCGATGGTATTATTCCGGCAACACATACAGGACATTGCGTACCCTTGGTTGGCATCTATTTTCAAAGCCTGTTTGGAACTCGTATACATTCCTCTCCTATGGAGGGAAGTTAAAGTGATCTTTATCCCGAAAGCGGGTAAAAGTTCTCACACACATCCGAAGGATCTTCGACCCATCAGCCTATCATCGACTCTGCTAAAAGTATTGGAGCGGTTGATCGACACACACCTACGGAGCGTTATTCCAACGAATTTTCCGTCCATGTCCCAACACGCCTATTGGAAGGGCCGATCTGTGGATACTGCTTTGCACTCTCTAGTAGGCTGCATTGAAAGATCCCTCGCCTGTAAGGAATATACGCTGGTTGACTTTATGGATATTGAAGGCGCTTTCAACAACGTTAAACCTGTGGCAATCACTGATGCGCTCCTAACCCTGTGCGAAGACGACGCACTCTGCAGGTTTGTGTATCTGATGCTTACATCTCGGTTGATCTCCACTTTATCTCGGTATATCTTCTGTAGGCAGGTGCGTAAGTAGAGGCACTCCTCAAGGCGGTGTTCTCTCTCCCCTTCTGTGGAACTTGGCGGTCAACAGGTTGCTCCTACGCCTGGAGAAGTTGGGTTGCCATGTTACCGCTTATGCGGACGACATCGCCATTGCAATTTTGGGCAAGTTCCCCTGTGTCCTGAGCGATATAATGCAGAATGCCCTCGGCATCCTGACGAAATGGGCTGGTGAGGTTGGGGTCAAAGCAAATCCGCAGAAAACGGAACTCGTTCTCTTCACTAGAAGATATAGTATACCTGCATTTGCACCACCACTGATGGAGGGCACAAGGCTCATACTCGCTGATAAAGCCAAATTCCTTGGACTTATCCTGGATAGTAAATTATGCTGGAAGGCAAACATTCAGGAACGTGTGAGTAAGGCTACTGTTGCACTGTACTCATGCAGGAGGGCCATAGGAAAAAAATGGGGATTGCAGCCGAAGGTGGTCTACTGGCTATACACATCGGTGCTGCGGCCCATAATGATGCATGGGATTGTTGTCTGGTGGACGGCACTTGGCATCGCATCGTACAGAGCTCTGTTGGAAAAGGTCCAAAGAACAGCATGTGTCGCCATCACGGGAGCCCTAAGAACCACCCCGACTGCAGCCTTGGGCGCACTGTTAGACTTGATTCCTTTGGATATCTTCGCAGAACAAATGGCGGCGAACACTGCCATCCGCCTTCGCGAAACCGGTCAGTGGACCGGGGCAACCATAGGCCATTCGACTGTTTTGAACAACACTGGTATTCCCGTTGTGACGGACTACACCTCACCGAAATACCTTTTCGACAAGGGCTTCACTAGCCTCATCCTATCGAGGAATGCGTGGCTAGAGAACGCTAATTTGGCATCTGATACCATCAGCATTTTCACTGACGGCTCTAAGACTAAGGAAGGGGTTGGGGCTGGTGTATATTCGGAGAAGCTGCGTATTGGCTTGTCGCTCCATCTGCCAGATCACAGTAGCGTTTTTCAGGCGGAAGTTTGTGCAATCTCCGAGGCGGTAACATGGCTTGCGCGTAATGTCATATCTGCTAGGGATGTTATAATATACACGGATAGTCAACCTGCAATCAAATCGCTCAGTTCCGTCTTGGTTATGTCAAAGACAGTGTTAAATTGTCGCAGCTCTCTCAGTGAGATGGCGAGATTTTTCAACATTACCCTGTGCTGGATACCAGGCCATAGTGGTTTTTCTGGTAATTGCAAAGCTGATGAACTGGCCCGGGCTGGAACTACCAATATGACAAGGGAATGCTTTCGTAGCACTGGGATGCCTTTAGCAGCCTGCAAACTGCTCAATAAGGCGTTGGCATACGATAAGGCTAACACCAGATGGTGTAATGGCAGTACGTGTCATGCAACTAGGCAAATATGGCCGAAAATGGGCCCCGGCCGCTCTCGCAGGCTATTGCTGTTGAGCAAAAACCATTTGAGAAACGTGGTGGGGCTTATCACTGGGCACTGCCTTATTGGGGAGCATGCTAGGAGACTTCGGCTTCCACACAATGATTACTGAAGGAGCTGTGGGGACGAGGAGGAGGAGAATCCTTTCCACCTTATGTGTGCTTGTCCTGCCCTGGCGAGGCGCAGGAAGGATATCCTTGGGTCCTACTTCTTTACTGAGTTGGATGAATTAAAGGATGTTAAGGTCGATCGGCTTCATCGTTTCATTGTCAGCTCTGGCTGGTGTAATGACTGAGGTAGGCTCGGGTTGCTGTACTAAGGGGTATCACAACGGGCCCAGTGGGGTCTAAGTGTGCTTTGATCATTGTTTGGTTGAAGCAGCCCATCTAACCTAACCTAACCTAATGCCAGCCTACAGACAATAGCCCATCGCTGTCAGTGTTGCTATCGTGAATCTGGGCAGATGTGTATGGCGATAATGGCAGCCAGTAATTGGCTCAAAAATGACTTTCAAAGCCACTTTTTACCAAACGTCATCGCCAGTAATTGCTATGCGCGTAGATACGCGATGGCAACGGCCTCGAATTGCCAATCATGGCCCATTGTCTGTAGCAGGCATAAGCCATTTTTTTTTAAATCCATTTTTTTAAATCCGCTGCAGCAGAAGACGTGTTCGTTTCACCTCTGTCTTGCTAGAGTTCCACATTCAAAACGCGGTCAGTCGTTACATCATCATCATCAACGTGACGCGACAGCCCGACGTCGGGCCTTGGCCGCCCGGATCGTTGTCCTCCAATTATCACGGTCATGTGACCGCGTCCTCCAATCGTTACATCCTCAACCAAAAAAAAAATTAAATGCGTGCTAAGACTACCGCACGTCAAAAGTGTAACTTTTAGAAAATGTTTTTAAGCCGCCCGCATGCTGAATCGTGTTTGAAGATTGTGCTTTGCATCTTCTCCCCCTAAACCATAGAGATGGTGTTAGATACGCTATCAATAGTCCATGGATTTAGCACTAAAACTGGCGATTTTTATTTAACATCACCATTCCAGAGCACTCGCCTAATCACCCCAATTAATATGATGTCCATATTGACTAGATTGTACTTCATTGCCAACAAGGTCCTTTTTCTGTTCGAAGAACTCAAATGCTGTCAAAAACACTCCAGGCCATTCGCCTCATCACGTCGATTCACATGGTTCTCGTTTTTCCTAGATTTTACTTCACGTCCAAGAATACGTTCATGTTAACACCGTAGGGTTAAAGACGCCTTCAACAACACACTCCATGTCCAAGAATGCGCTCATGTTAACACCATAGGGTTAAAGACGCCTTCAACAACACACTCCATGTCCAAGAATGTGCTCATGTTAGCACCATAGGGTTAACGACGCCTTCAACAACACACTCCATGTCCAAGAATGCGCTCATGTTAGCACCATAGGATTAAAGACGCCTTTTTTTTTAAAAAAAAAAAGGTGATGATGGAAATCTTCCAAAGATACCGCCGATTTGGCGGCATGCCGGATTTTTACCGACTAAAACCAAAAAACACCTCCCACTGTCATTTCCTCCCTGCGGAACTACCTTTCGGCATTACTTTGCAGGGATGACCTTGGCTAATCAGCCACCATTTCTGTTGCCCGACTTACGCCTAGCTTCTTCTTTGCGGAGCGCCTTATGGATGGTGCAGACCATCTGGCTCACCGCCTCCCAGTGTTGTGAGGATTTCAGCATAATTTCCACCACATTCTGCGGATTCACCTCACTCTCCAGTTCCGCTTCTAATTGTCCGCGGCTCTCTGCAAATCTGGGGCAGTCGAACATAACATGCCTCGCATCCTCAACTACTCCCTTACATCTGGGGCAGTCTGGAGAGTCATCCAATTTAAACCTGTACAGGTACTTGTAATGAGCCACCTGTAATGAGCCATATTATGGTCTGGTAGTGCTGCTTCCACCGGCAGATCTATGGCAGCACCTGATGAGTAAGGATCTGTCGGTGGTACGAAACCAGAGGCCGAGGGTCCCATTACACCTGGACCCCAATACGAGCGTGAGGGTAAGCGAGCCATCTGACAACCATTCCATCCTTATCGCCTCATTTTTTTTATTCCCCATTTTTACCTCCCTTGTTTGTGTTGTCTTCCCCAGACCTATGAATTTTTGTTAATACGTAAAGGACAGGGGCAACGAGCGGCGAAAACCCAGCTCACGTCTCCCGAACTGAGCTATAGCAAGCATAGGCCGCTGCTTAGCTCGTTGAGGAGCCTTTTTCTTCGCCAGATGGCACGGCCCGACCTTCACGGTCACTATGCTACCTTAGGCTCCGTCCCCACGGGCATCTTCGGATGTCCACCAAACCGTCCATTACATACTGTCTGTATCCGCCGTGGCCCGTAAGGAACTGGGTCAAGTAGAAGTTCACTTCCCCATGCTTTCGTTTCAACCATTTTCTTATATTAAGGATCAAGCTGTAAGTCCAACGACCAGTCGATGCTTGTTCCCAACGCTCCTGTCATTTCCTGAAGGAGTCGTCCCTCTCGATGCTCCTCTGTTCCCCCGACATGTCAGATGGCTCCAGGGCTCGGTTTTGGAACAACCTCTCCGATTCATCGACCAGGGTATCGATTGAGATCATTCCGGCGACGACGTACGCGGCCTCGTGTGATGTCGTTCGGTATGCAGAGCATACCCTCAACACACTTCTTCTGTACACCGAACTGATGATTTTGGTATTGCATTTAAATTGTATTGTGGATTAAAGACGCCTTCAACAACAGTCCATTGCATTGTACCATTCAGACGACCTCCGTATTTCCTCGATTTCACTTCATGTCCAAGAATGCGCTCATGTTAGCACCATAGGATTAAGGACGCCTTCAACAACACTCCAGTGCATCGGCCTCATCATCCCGATTCATATGACACCCGTATTTGCAGATTTCATTTCATGTCCAAGAATGTCTTCAAGTCAACACCATAGGGTTAAAAGTACCTCGGTGGCGTCGATAATCGAACCCTTCTTGACCAATGGCTTACAAGTCCGGCTCGCTAATCATCAACCCACTGAGTATTAGTTCAAATTCTTTTCGCGTTGTGTAATATATGCACAGTGCAAATGTATGAGATAGTATCGAAGCGACACTAACGCCGCCTCTGGTACGTGGTAGTAAAGCCAAATTGACTTTTTTTTCGATTCACTACCAATCGAGGTGTCGTCGCTATAAAAGTTACACTTTAAAAACACGAGCAACACCAGAAATGGAATTTACCTACGCACCGTTTCTGTGCACCTGACAGTCAACATGTCTACACTTCAAAAATACACAAGGACTACCATTTCCCCTTCAAAGTCCGTGTACCTTTCTACCTTTCACACCGCAGTCTTGCATCAATGGCCATACAAAATGACTGATCGACAGACCCTGAACCTTCCCACTTCCCTTACCCTGGGTTTTGCGTTCGCGAAACAAATTAAAATTCCGGAAAGGGGCGTCGCCGTTGTGCCCCCCCCCCCCCCGGACTATAAGAAGGGTCGATTTCAGCCCTGTCTCTCATAAAATTAAACAAACATTCAAAACTCCGCAGTCAGTCGTTACCATCTCAACGAAAAAAAAAACACGCGCAACACCAGAAATGGAATGTACGCAACGTTTTTTTGCACCTCACACGCAAAATGTCTACACTTCACGAACATAACAAAAAAAAAGACCACCATTACCCCTTCAAAACTAATCGACACATCCTCAACCCCCCCCCCCCCCTTTTCCTCCTCTTTTTTTGCGTCTGCGAAACAAATTAAAATTCAGGAAAAGTGACGTCGCCATTATGCCGCCCCAAGCCTCCCAACAACAACAAAAGCAAGCGCAACACCAGAAATGGAATGTACGCACCGTTCCTTTGCACCTGACACCCAGGTGTAAACATATAGTCTACACTTCAAAACCAAAACAACAAAAAGAAAAACAAAAATACCCCCACTTCCCCTTCAAAGTCAGCGTGCGTCACACATCGCAGTCTTGCATCAATTGCCATACAAAACGACTGATCGACACGCCTTCAACTCTCCCCCTTCCTTTTCTCCTCTTTTTTGTGTTCGCGAAACAAGCAAAATTTCAGAAAAAGGGCGTCGCCGCTCTGCCCCCCGGAACTATCTACATATGGATCGTTTTGACGCCCGATGGGGAATTGGCAGGACTGCAATTGTCATAACCTTCCGTTTAACTTAACTTCGTTTAGTTTTCGAGTTATTGCTACTTGAGTGCGACGTAATTTGGTTCTCGTAGTGATGCGATTTTCGCAATGTCCCATTAGGTGCGTTTAGATTTAGCGAAACCACTCGCGCAACTGTTTCGCGAGGAAACTCACCCCAAATTCACCCGTGGCTAGTCTAACAGTTGCGGGTGAGGAACACGTGCACACTACGCCTCGCGCATCAGTTTTGCGAGTGGTTTCACTAAATCTGAACGCACCTATTTACGAAAGTGGCAACGATGCAACGTGATATTTTGCAGGAAATTAGGAAAAATGTTCACGGATCAGCCAGATGCATGCTGGCATCGTGCATCGTCGTCCGAAACTGGTTTTCAGCAACAAGATGTCATCTAAGCCACACGGGACAATTGACGCGCTACGCCCCACTAGGGGTTAGGGCAAATGAGCACAGGCGACGAGAGTTGGGCTACGGATACGACACGTTGAGACAAAAGTCCCGTCATCACCGTGGTTTAGCAAAGGTTCTGTACGCCCAAAACAGGTTCGATTCTCTGTCGTAGTGATGCTCACTGTTTTTTTTTGACATGGATATGTCTTATAGCTGGGGGTCATCCTAAAAATCTGTCCGTAACACGAAATGTCTGCTGTGCTACTCGGGGGTCAGAAGAGGAAACAAGCCCATTGAAAATTTTTCCGAGTTCTATGCATGTAATGGCCGATTGGTTTACAGAGTATTTCAAACCAGGCTCTCAGAATTTTGACTTGTGCTCTCTGTCCCACGCTCTCAGTCAACGCGACGACGCGACGCCATAATCAAATCTCCTGCATACATACCATACATTCAAAATCCTCAAAAACATAGAGTACGCTCCGTACTCCCTAACTTGACTAGGCCCCCAGAACACGTCGCAATAAGTCGTCTGCTCTCCTCGCTCGACATGCTCACATGCTATTTATGGTCTCCGAATGTATGCGAAATTTCGCTCAAGCCAGCGGACCTCCTTCTCTCATTCATTCATATCATTCTCACCATTTCATTAAACAAATTGTGCACTCCCGACATGCACATGCATAGACCCAATCTGAGGTCACAATGAATGAAATTCCATTTTACTCATTATTTAGGTCAAGGACGTCCAAGGACTTTCAATGACCTTCAACTTCCGCCAATTCCCATTCATTCATTTAATAAAATAGCGGGCGTTGTACTATCTGAATCACTAGGGTCCCGGAAAAAGTAGCAAGTAGTCAGTTCGACTAAGATTTGGACATGCGCAGACGCAATTTGAGAGAGTGTACATAGTTCCCGCCCCCCGAAGATGAGCCAGAGCGGATGAAGTTCATTCGAGCCAAATCGGGTGATCCAGCGACTGTGGTTGTGCATTTGCAATGGCGGCGATTTGAGGTCTGACTGGCCCACAATGTGGGCCCCCACCATACGTGCAATAAACATATAGAACAAAAGCTCCACATACGGTACGATGCATTAGCAGCATAAATGTTGACTTTCAATAGGGCGTGTCTATCTGTCTCATGTGCTTGGGTGTTCAATCTCAATAGAACGGGTGTATCCGGTTCATATAGGGGCGTTAGCTTTCAATGGGGTATGTCTCTCTGTCTCATGAAGGGGGTGTTAAGTTTCATTTGAGGCGGGTTTATCCGGAATCGGTTCTTGGCAGACAGGTTATTGGCTTTTGGTGGGAAATGATACAAAGTATCTACACTGCATGCAGATACATCGAAACATGGATATGTCTTTGGCTACCGACTGCGTGGAACCTGTTGTGTTGAAGATATCGGCGTAAGTTTTATAAAGATCCCAGTATAGTTATACTGGATGAAATCATTCGAAAAAACACGTCCCACGCTTTCGGTAGGCATAAGACATATCCATGTTCCGATGTATCTGCATGCAGTGTAGATACTTTCTATCAATTTTTTGCAACAATTTCAACGGTTTTGCATTTGGTCAAACTGTCAACTGGCAGTAGTACGAAGGCATTTTGAAGAGGTTACGCGAAAAAATCGGTCAATGAGACCACAGAGTGTGGCGAGACAACACACGCCTAGCCGCTAGTCACCTTGTTAATGCGCGAGTTTTGTGCCGAACATCGGCAGACTGCCCTTCCTCGACTTCCCTACTCCCTCGATCATTATCCCTATTCTCCATCGTGCTCTCTGCGATATTTTCCACCCTGTCCTTCGAGACTCTTGGGAAGGTGACGTACATCGCCTTATCCTTTGAGTCTCTTGCCGATGTACAGTGCCTTGGGAAAATGACTTATATACAAGGATTGTCGCAAAAAAAAAACCAATTTACTAATGGCTCACCGCGTGCTTCGCGCGCACCTCGCCCTGTTTTGTAAGCCCCGTGTGCAGGTGAAGTACATCTGTACATCGTCAACTCTATATAAGGATCGTCTCTAAGAAAAATTCAAATGCCTTTCTAATGGCACACTGCGAGGGGACACAAACAACACACAGGGCACATCCGCGGGCCGTCAACTGTATAAGGATCTCATAAAAAAAAACTAAAGCTTTTCTAATCGCTCACAAATCGTTTCACGCACACCTCGCCTTGTCCTCCGAGTCACTTGGGAAGGTCCTTTGAGTCTCTTGCTTTTGTACAGTTCTATGGGGAGGTGAAGGACATTTACGGACCGTGTAACGGACGGTTTGGTGGGCATCCGAAGATGCCCGTGAGGACGGAGCCTAAGGTAGCTTAATTGACCGTGAAGGTCGGGCTTTGCCCTCTGGCGAAGAAAAAGGCTCCTCAACGAGGTAAGCAGCGGCCTATGCTTGCTGTAGCTCAGTTCGGGAGACGTGGGCGGGGTTTTTGCCGCTCGTTGCCCCTGTCCTTTACGTATTAAAAAAAATTCATAGGCCTGGGGAAAACAACACAAACAGGGGAGGTAAAAATGGTGAATGATAAAAAATGAGGCGACAAGGATGGAATGGTTGGCGGACGGCGCAGATTTTCCTTGCGTTCGCATTAGGGTCCAGGCGTAATGGGACCCTCGGCCTCTGGTTTCGTACCACCGACAGATCCTTACTCATCAGGTGTTGCCATAGATCTGCCGGTGGAAGCAGCACTACCAGACCAGAATATGGTTCATTACAACCACCAACTCTGTATAAGCATTGTCGAAAAAAAAACTTTGCTAATGGCTCACTGCGCGCTTCGCGCGCACCTCGCCCTGTTTTTTTAAGCCACTTGGGGAGATGAGGTAAATCTAATATATTGTATACAACAATCATCTCTAAAACAAATTACAAACATGTTCTAATGGCACCCTGTGAGAGGAAGTGAAGCACTAAAACACATCTGTAGACCGTCACCTATATGAGGGTTGTCTTAAAAAAAATCCAAGCTTCGCGCGCACCTCGCTTTGTCCTTCGAACCTTTTGGAGGTGAAGCACATCTGCGGGCCGTCGTCGCCTAAACAAAGAACGTCTCTAAAAAAATTCGCAAGCTTTCCTAGACGGTAAACCTTTCAGAGATTCCCCAGATATAATTTACTGGGTTCGTACTAACCTAAAGCGAAAATCCACTTGGGGAAATCTCAAAGCGAATTTCCGCTTTAAGCCTAATAGACTAAACCTTTTCGCGCGAAAATGTGGAATTTGTGACAGTGGAAACGTTCACACAGAGGACATATCCGCCGCGCTCTACACGACACTCTTGAACTTCCCCTTCTCACTCAAAAAAGAGCGATTGCCACTGTGATGACCGGTGTTTTCACTCGAAATAAAATGCAAAGGAATTGTTTTTGCATGAAAATTGCTCACAATATGTGGGCGGCGTTTTGTGTGAAATATGTTCGTGCTGCGTGGTAGCAAAAATTATCCGTGCAAACGAAACCTTTGACAGTTTTTGTATGTGATTTCACACGAAAAACAGATTATTGTACCTAGCTTTAGGCAGAACGAACCCACGAAATCTACTCTAGGGCAATTGTAGAGATCATTTCCGCTGTAGACACTTCCTTTCAGTTTCTATAAACACTCTGGGATTCTTAATTTCCGTGGGTTGAGTACTGCCTAATGCCTAATACTAACATTTTCTTTTCGTGCGAAATTTCAAGCAAATACTGTCAACAGTCCTGTCCTGTCGTCCTGACGAAGCTTTTGACAATTTTTGGATGAAATTTCCTACGAAAGGGAAGGGTTAGTACTAGGCATAAAGGAGAAATCCACTCTGAGATTTCTCGAAGTGGATTTCCTTTTTCGGTTAGTACGAACAAAGTAGATCCAATCGATGAAATTCCTGAAAGGATTTCCGCTGGATGCGCTCGGCACCCCTATGCTCTCGGAGGATCCTCGGCGCAAAGAAAAATTGCTTGTGGGTACTAATATACATAGAACTCCCACAGCGCCCCGAGCTTGTCAATATACAGACCGCGCGGATAGGACGTGCATGCTGTAGTAAATAACTGCACCATTCGAAAAAATATTTGCTATCGAAAAGTCAACAAGGCACAGTAATACAAGAGATGTTGACGCGCCCATGCCCCAGGAAGGGTCAAGACAACAAACAACTACCTAACGAGGAAATCCACTCTGGGATTGTCTTACCGCGCGTGAGTTTCAGCCTGGTGTCAAAAATTCCGCTCAAATAGGATGCCACTCAGAACTGAATAATCGAATTTTGACTGTATTCGACGAAAATTGGACTTTTCCCATTTGGAAGCGCCAGCCAACAAAATTCAGAGACCAGAGAGTCAAATACTGTCTTAATTAGGACCCGGGTTGATCCTTATTAATCGGGATACAAATTTTGACAGTATTCGACTTGGGTCAAAAATCGGTGTCAAAACTTGGGGGGCCACTCAAGCCTGATTAATCAAATTTCGACAGTATTCGGCCCAAATTTGGGCAGCACGCCGTATGCGCATTTAGCCTGGTTGATACAACGAGCAATGTCCTTCTCCGTACCACCATTTCCAGCAACAATGCTACCCAGGTAGACGAAGTTGGCCACCTTCTCTACAAGTTGCCCATTAGGATCTCTTTTTCGCAATGGCGAGGTAAGAGCCTTGGTCTTGTTGGTGGTAATCTTTAGCCCAATCTTGCTCGCCTCCCACTCACGATCTAATGCCATTTCGGGCAGATCCATGATTTTGTGGGAGAGTAGGCATATGTCGTCAGCGTAGTCAAGATGTTGTAGACAAGATGTTTATGTACACTGAATTCCTCTGCCTAATCCGTAGAGGGCTGCATGCAACACATCGCCGATCACTTTGAGGATTACGATCGGTGAGATGATGAATCCCTGCCCAACTCTTCTCCGAATCCCAAAGCAGAACGCGACATTTCTCGCCGTCATAGGTTGCCTTAATAATAGCCACAAGCTTCTCAGGGATGCCTCTCCTGCGCAAGGCCGCCCATATAGAATCCCGGTTCACACTATCGAAAGCCTTCTCGAAATCGAAGATAAGCAAGTGAAGCGGAGAATCGTACACAGCGCATTGCTCGATGATAATGATCGACACAGGAGAATCTGGATCAAGAGCCTGCTGTTCATCAATTGTGTTTTCTAAGTGAGCCTTTAGTCTTTCCAGGACGATTTTAGCTATTGTCGTGGGAACGGCAAGAAGTACACAAATACTTCTTTAATTATTACAGTCTGTGAGGCTATCCTTCTTCGGAAGTTTGATGATCAATCCTTCCTTTCACTCAGTGGGAAATATCTCTGTATTCCACGCTTTATCAACAAGTGGGTGCAGCAACTCGGCAATTACGCTTGGCGCTGCTTGATAAAGTTCGTCAGGGATACCGTCTCGTTTTAGTGCAGTAATTGCGGCGACTAGTTCCCCTTTAGTCCGGGCAGTGGACCGTATATGCACATTTTGATGGTTAGCTAAATTATCTTTATGAGGGGGAAGTTCACCAGAGGTTACACGGTTCACGACCGCGGCGAA
The DNA here is from genome assembly GCA_964017055.1 of Chloromyia formosa. NCBI lineage: Eukaryota > Metazoa > Arthropoda > Insecta > Diptera > Stratiomyidae > Chloromyia > Chloromyia formosa. The sequence continues at coordinate 8,347,070 of OZ024819.1, read as the reverse complement.
TCGTTCTTTCCACCGCCTCATTTGATCTTCCTCCAAGATGAGTAGTCGTCCATCACAATCCTTTACCGGATGTTGGCAGGAGTTACGACCACCTGTAAACTCCTTGATGACACCGTATACGGCGTTTAAGTTGTTACTTCTTGCGGCTTTTTCTGCTGTGGCTAAAAGAGAATTCGCATAATCTCTTTTATCGCGTCGCACACTACGCTGAACTTCTCGAGCTTTCTGACGGTAAAGGAGTTCGATGCTGCTTCAATTGTCGTCTGATGCTGCAGCTAAACGAACCTTCAGCTCCTTTCTTTCAACAATCCGCTGCCACGAAGCGCGGGACATCCAGAGCTTATTCCGGCAATCCGGGTTTGTGCCAAGCATTATATCTGCGCTGCGAATGTACGTGTTTTTTATGGCATCCCAGTTTGCACCCATACTTGAGACATAGCAACGTTGGGGTTGGCCCCAGATTCAACCTGTCGTTTCTGTCATGAAGAAGACGAGACTTCGCAACACATTCTCTGCCAGTGTGAGGCCCTCGCCCGCTTCCACATGGAATGTTTCGGGTGTGCTCTTCTTGAACCAGATAAAGTTTCTGCACTCTCACGTAAAGATTTGAATTGAGAACTTGATTTGAAAAAAAAAATTAATTTGACAGATGTCATAAAAGGCGTTTTCAGATTAACCCACCGCCCCGCTCCCCCTCCCTTCCCTCTTTATTTTCTTGTGCGAATTCAGAAACAGGACAGAGGTCAAGACAACTGTGCGTATTTTTAATTTTTTTTATTATTATTTTTTAATAGTAGTAAGATAAGAAAGCGAGTCGGGCTATTGACCGATTGATCGGGTACGTACAGTGACCATAGAGGGGTCTATTGTACCGTAGCCCATTCAATAATAATGCAACCTAATAAAAAATTATATTTAACTAAAAATAAGAATATTGGCTTTGTAGATAACACCCAATTGGATCGTTGTGTCGTACGTCACTTTTTTTTATCATCAAACACATCACACTCTTATAAGCAAGGCAATGTTTAATCCCATTTTTTGCATAATACTAATACTGTCACATTATTCTTAGTTTATTCCAACAATAAATAAAAAACAAAAAAAAAAACACAAAAAACTAGTAATCCGATTTTTAAGAGTGTCATAAAATTAATAGTAGCAAAATTAAATTAACTCCAGTAATTTAAGGTATTTTTGAAAAAAAAACAACTATAAATAAATAAATATATAGACATATACATATATTATAAAATTAAGTAAATAGAATAAAGACGTTTCCAATGTTATAATAAATAAAAAAAAAATTAGTTTTTCTAGGTATTACATTGTATTAAGTAGCGTTTTTTACAAATATATATATATTATATACGTATATAGTAATAATGAATTCCTAAAACACACAAAAGAAATAAAAATAAAGAGACAACTTTTAAAAATATCTAAAAACCGAGCATTTTCATTTATATGGAGTACCGACCGTATTGTGGTTGCCGTGGAGAAAAAAAAGGGGGGCGGAAGGGGTAAACGCACCGGGCCCGTGAGTTTAAAGGGGCCCGGAAATTTGAAACATGAAAAGAAGAAAGAAATCAGTTAGTTTTTATAGTTTTGCCCGTCAGCCGAAGGTGTGACAGGGGGACTAACATTTGGACCACCATGGTACATTTGCCGTAACTGTCATGCCCTAGGAAGTGCGACCTTTACCTCCGCGTGGTGACGGGTGGAAGCAGGCTGTTGGCAAAATCCTATCTGTGCCATCAGCGCTGACTAAACTTGGTCGGGCGGGGAGCGGTATCTCCCTTATAAACATACCCTAAATCCAAGGTGGAACAGCATACGCCGAGGGATGCATGGTCAAGAGGTTGCTTGGCCGCTAGTATGCGAACTCTGGATACCTGTCGACCTCCAGTTTTAAACCAGACTTCTGACGGCAGACCGGGTGATGTCGTCGGTGACTGTTCTTCCCGGATATTCATGGGATTCTATGAATAATAAAAAAGAAACACAAAACAAACCAGAGTGTGATGCAACTCCAAATGCATCAAACACAGTTTCCTCTGAGCTGCCTGCTAGCTCACTGCTCGACGGAGCCTCCAGGCCCGTTGTTGAGACTGTCGATGGACTGGCCGTTAAGCGATACAGTCCCTCTGAGTCGTCCTTGGACTTCTTTAGCCCGAGGAACCTCAGCGGCTCTCACCGAAAGGAGCGTCAACAAAAGGGGGACGGAGGCAAAAGTTCCCGACAGGGCAAGCAAAAGTGCCTTGTCCAACGCTCGCTATCCTCGCAGGACCATGAGCGCCATTAAGGTGCTTCAAGCGAACCTGCACCACGCAATTGGAGCATCGGCCACTGTGTGCAGGTTATTCGCCGATAAACAGGCCACCATTGCGCTTATTCAAGAGCCATGGGTGGCCCGTGGCCGTATTTGCGGTCTAAACACAACAACTGGTAAGTTGATATATGACAGGTTAGCGGGTTGTCCGCGTGCGGCGCTTCTGATCGACAAATGCGTCAACTACTTGCCATTAACCAATTTTATTTCTAGAGATCTAGCTGCAGCATTGGTGGAGGTATCCACGCTCAACGGTCGTCAGAAAGTGGTAGTTGCGTCTGCCTACTTCCCATCTGACAATGTTGAGATTCCACCACCCGAGGTCCAGCAGCTCGTTGACTTCTGTCGACGTACAAATCGGCATTATGTGATCGGTTGCGATGCAAACGCACACCACACGGTGTGGGGTAGCAGCGACATCAACGACAGAGGTAAGCGCCTACTTGACTATCTTATGTGTAAACATGTGAATGTCCTGAACAGGGGGTGCAAACCTACCTTTGTCACTGCGGCAAGGGCAGAGGTACTCGACATCACCCTTGCTAGCGGTTTCTTCTCCAGGTTCATTGCGAACTGGCACGTGTCGGACGAAGTGTCTCTTTCAGATCATAGACACATCAGATTTGACATCCTAGGACAATCCGACATTCGCTCGGATACTTTTTGTCCAAGGAAAACTAACTGGATTAAATTCCGTGAACTAGTTAGCTCCAAAGCGGAACTACTGGTCAGCCCCATAAGCACTACAGGGGAAATTGACATTGCAGCTGAGGAGCTCAATGAAATTTTAACTTCCTCCTACAGAGATAGTACCGTTTCACGTTCGGTGGAGTCGGGGCGTAAAGTACCCTGGTGGAACGAGGAATTGGCCCGCAAGCGATCTAAAGTTAGGAGGATGTTCAACAAAGCCAAGCGCTTCAATAGGTGGGATGAGTACAGAACTGCTCTCACCGAGTACAACAAACTCATTAGGCATTCCAAACGAGAATGCTGGAAAAGACATTGTGAAAGCATTCAGTCGCTACCGGAAGCGGCGCGCCTTCACAAAGCCCTTTCCAAAGACTCAGCTAATGGCGTCGGCCTTCTATTGAGACCAGACGGTTCGTATACTGAAGGTCCAGAAGAAACATTAAAGTTGCTTCTTCAGACCCATTTCCCTGGGTCCGTACTGTCTGATGGTGACCCCTGCCCAACTGCGAGGCCCCAACGGGTTCCCGTAAGCCGGGCTCGCAGTTTATCGGGGGTCATCTTTGACATGGACAAAGTAAAATGGGCGATAGAATCCTTTGAGCCATTTAAAGCTCCCGGTGTAGACGGCATCTTCCCCGCTCTGTTACAAAACAGCTTGGAGATCATAATAACTCCGCTAATCGAACTTTTTAGGGCAAGTTACACCCTAGGGTACATACCACAACCTTGGAGGAAAGTTAATGTGGTCTTCATACCCAAAGCGGGCAATAAGCCGGAACATATGCCCAAATCCTATAGACCCATTAGCCTTACTTCCTTCTTCCTTAAAACCATGGAAAAGTTGCTTGATTTGCATATCAGGCACAAGATGGAACTGTCAATCCCCCAATATCGTATGCAATTCGCGTACACGAAGTCAACAGTAACCGCCTTGCATAGCCTTGTCAGTACAATCGAAAAGTCCCTCAGTGAAAAGGAAATAGCGCTGTGCGCGTTTCTTGACATTGAGGGGCTTTCGATAATACCGGCTACGAGTGCATTTCTAGAGCACTGGAACTCAGGGACATCCCGCCCGCTACCATTGCATGGATAGATGCCATGCTCCGGGGACGGGATATTCACTCAACTCTAGGCAGTACATCCATTTGTGTGAATGCCGTAAAGGGTTGTCCACAAGGTGGCGTTCTGTCACCCCTTTTGTGGTCCCTTGTCGTAGACGAACTGATTTCCATGCTTAATGAGCGCGGTTATCTTACTATCGGATACGCGGATGATTTAACTATCATAGTCAGGGGCAAATTCGAATCTACCATCACTGAGGTGATGAGGTCGGCCCTTGACATAGTTCTACGCTGGTGTGTGGCAGTGGGCTTACATGTAAACCCACAGAAAACTGTGCCGTTCACACGAAAACGAAATATAACTTTGGATCCAATTTCGTTAGGCGGCACGACCTTAGATTATTCCACTGAAGTTAAATGCCTTGGGGTAACTCTAGACTCCAAACTCACCTGGAATACTCACATAGATAATGTACTTGGTAAAGCCACACGCACAATGTGGGCTTGCAGAAGTTTCTTTGGACGGACATGGGGGCTCACCCCAAAGATAATTGAGTGGTTATACACCATGCTGGTGCGGCCTATGGTGACCTACGCAGCGCTTGTGTGGTGGCCGAAAACTCAGCAATCTTCTGTCTTACTGAAGTGCAATAAGCTTCAACGCCTTGCCTGCCTTGGCATCACTGGAGCTATGCGCACTTGTCCTACGCCAGCCCTGGAGGCGATTATTGGACTTACTCCGTTGCATATATTCATTCAAGAATCAGCAGCTCTAAATGCTCTCAGACTTCGTTTAACTTCCGATGTGCGTAGTGAAGAAAGCGGTCACATGAGCATTCTGAATCAAATTCCTGACGTGCAGATCTGCTTGAGATCAGATTACATGATCACGGAGGTTTGCTTCGGCAGAAAATATTCAGCCCTCATCCCTAACCGCTCTGAATGGGTAAATGGCACACCCTGTCCAGACCCTAGATGTATCAAGTGGTTCACCGATGGGTCTAAAACAGAACAGGGTGTTGGTGCAGGTGTCTTCGGACCCAACACCAGGATTTCGATCGCAATGGGAATCTCGCCCAGCGTTTTTCAAGCTGAGATCCACGCCATTGAGGTCTGCGCCAGGGTAATCTTGGAAACTGGACTTCGCGGCGCTCACATTGCTATCTACTCAGACAGCCAAGCAGCTATAAAAGCGCTCTCCTCATTTAAGGTCTCTTCAAAACTGGTGAAGGAGTGTTACAATCTCCTTCAACTGTTGGCAACCAAAAACCGAGTCTTCTTGTGTTGGGTGCCAGGCCACCAGGGCATTGAGGGGAACGAGGCTGCGGATGAACTTGCTAGACAAGGATCATCCAGAAGCTTTCATGGCTACTGTGGCTTTGGACTGGCCTCGGCCAAACTGCGAATCACAGATTGGTTTGCACGATTGCGTCAACAGTACTGGAATAACCTTCCAGGGCTTCGTCAATCAAAGGAGCTGATAATGCCCTTCAGTCACAAGGGTACTACTCAAATGAGTAGAACCCACCTAAGACTCCTAGTGGGGTACTTATCTGGCCATCACTTGGTCAGATATCACCTGAACAAGATGGGTCTGTCAAGCGAGACTGAATGCCGTCTTTGTCTGGAGGACGTGGAAACGACCAAGCACATTTTGTGCGAATGTCCCGCCATCGCGCGTTTTAGGATGTCACTCCTCGGGCAAGCTACTATCAGCACTGCAGAATTCAGGTTGATTCCTGCTAAAGACTTACTGCCCTTTATTAGAAGGGTGGACGGTCTTTTGGATTAATGAGCTACGGCACAATAGATCTTTATGGTCGCAGTGCCTTCCTGCTGGGAAAGTAGCTCGAATCTTTATATCTATCTATCTATCCAGTTTTATAGAAAAAAACTACGAATCACGCGTTGCACACAAGTTGCACCCTGTCAACACTTTTATCCTTTACATGACGTAACAGCCTCTGCTTTTGCAGTTGTATGCACTTACTGTAAGTACCAGCTGAAATTTGCATAGGGCCGTTTTCACAATGTCTGGTTGAAGTTTATGCTATTTAGATAAAGGCTAAACGGCACCCATCCTCCAGTTAAAAATTTATCGTACCATAATTCTAAACAGCTGATACGGGCTGCTGAAATTTTGACAGCTAGAACTTGCACATTCAAATCAGACAATTAAACTAGTCACAAAGAACAGAGGAGGAGGATTTGAAATCAACTCAGCCGCAAATTGCTGCGAGACGGTACAGGCCTAGAATAGAATAGAACAGGCGGCAGAATTTCGCTAAGAAAATCAGCTGATTTTCTACTGCATTAGCTGAGCTTACTACTGCATTATTACATTTTGAGTGTTACATACGCTAAGGTTTAATTTAGTGTCCCGGATGGCTAACTGGCAGTTAGAGAAAACAGGCCATATTCGACTCAAATATCAACTGTGCGAAGCTCCGGCATCTACACCGCTTGCTGGATGCTGTTGCACAGGGTTTTGATGTAGAGAGGAGGTATAAATGTAATATGTCTGTAACGGCGTGTGTTCGTCAACCATCCCTGCAAGAAATCGCTACCGAAACTACCAACACAAAAGCGATTTTTTGTGGGACCACAAACACAAGCAAACTGAATGATATCTAGGGACACGGGAGCGTCCCGCCCGCCATAGAAAAAGGAAAAAATCGAAAAAAAAAGATACAAAGTATCTACACTGCATGCATATACATCGGAACATGGATATGTCTATGACTACCGACTGCGTGGAACCTGTTGTGTTGAAGATATCGACGTAAGTTTTATAAAGATCCCAGTATAGTTATACTGGATGAAATCATTCGAAAAAACATGTCACACGCTTTCGGTAGGCATAAGACATATCCATGTACCGATGTATCTGGTGGCAGTGTAGATACTCGGCATAAATTCTGCTTTGCTTTGTCCTGTCCGCTCGGGCTTCTTTCTGTCGCGGGATCGTTTCGTTTTCGTTTGCATCGCGTGTGTGCAATATTCACCTCCTCTCGTGCACCCTGTTCCATCTACCCGTTCGGTACAGTTTGCAGACTGCAGCCTATCGACATTTCTCTGAGTACGTTTCTGCTAATCGCAATCACGCTTCCCACCATTTTTCCCAATCGGACGTGTATTGTGTTTGTGTATCTATTGCAAAATCGCTCCCACACTATCCGCCTCATCCCGCCCCTTTAATCAACAGTCCGGGTCCGGCACACACAATCCGTTTCTCAAGTAACGCGTGCGACTCTATGCGATTGTGTCCGGCAAACAGAAAGGGAAACCAAATAGTATAGATTCCACAAGAGTTATCACTCCATATAAGTTTCTCCTCTGCCAGGAGATTTATATATTTATTGACAAATTGTATAGACTTCACAAGAAAGCTGACTCCGCCTCCGGCGGAAGATTTGTATGTATTGATTCTCTTGTGTATCTATACTGCGTAGTTTATACTATGTATAGGTATATACAATTTGTCAATACATACAAATCTCCTGGCAGAGGGGAAAGTTATATGGAGTGATAACTCTTGTAGAATTATCAATCCTCTTTGGGGAAACTAACAAAAGTAAACAAAACATTCCAACACACGCACAAAGAGAATGCACAAGAAAAATTTTGGAATTTTTGCAGAAGGGGGCGCATTTGATCTTATGCAGACCTCTGAATGTACAATACATCATGTCACGATGAGCTGCCCGGAACTACAACATCCTGCGATGAATATTTCTCTATTTCGGGGCTTGGGAGATTTTAACTCGCGCAGTACGAATCCGCCATTTTGTTTTATGATATGTTTATTGCACGTGTGGTGGGGATCCACATTGTGGGCCAGTCAGACCTCAAATCACGTCCGTTACGCCAGCACCCCCACCACTAAGTATCGATATCAGGTATGGTGCATAATTAGGCGCTAATTTGTTGCTAATTAGTTGCTCTATTCCGGAATTTATTGCTCCTGCCGATTCGTCGGAATTGACGATTTTATGTGGGGGTGCTAGCGTAACGTTACGCTAGCACCCCCACTTTTTTATCCAACATCTATCGCACCCAAATTTGATGCAAAATGAAAGCCAGAATTAATTGCTAATTTGTTGCTCTATTCCGGAATTTATTGCTCCTGCCGAATTGCCAGGATAATGTTTTTTGTGTGGTGGTGCTAGCGTAACGTTACGCTAGCACCCCCACTTTTTAATGCGGCATTTGTCGTCTCTAAATTTAATGCAAATTGTAAGCCATAATTAATTGCTAATCTGTTGCTCTATTCCCGAATTTATTGCTCCTGCCGATTCGCCAGGACTTCAGCTTATATATGGTAAGGACACCAAATTTGTACCACCCTGTACAATGCCCAATGGCACAAATCTAACAAAAACTTGATGCATAATGAAAGCAACAAACATTTGCTAATTTGTTGCTCTATTCCGGATTTTATTGCTCCTGCCGACTTGCCAGGATAATGTTTTTTGTGTAGAAAAGCTACATAGTATGTTTTTGTAGTAAGTTTTTGTTTAATTTGTGCCAGTGGAGATAGTACAGGGGGGGGCAAAAACTCCTCTTCCATAGTCCTCCGCGTGGGCGCCCCCTGGAACGGCAGTGGTCACTGACCATTGCCAACCAACGTCAAGCCGCTAGTGATGGCGGTGCGATGATTTGGTTGAGGTACCCCTGTGGTGTGGGGTGTGAAAAAAAAAAATACCACGGCCTTTCCCTTTGAGGGCCTGTCGTTAAAACCGACAATCAAAGGACAGGATGTGTATGCCAGCAACTTGCACTATCCGAAATCTTTATATGCTAACGAAACGTCAACTATGCCTCGGATAAGGACTGACTCAACGGTTCCGACTTTTAGCTATCGTACAATGACAAAGATTGGATTCTGGAATGTGCGTACTCTCCTGGACAATGGATCAGAAGGTCCCCAGAACGCACGATTTCTTCAATTAGAGAGTGAATTTCTGAGGTACAAATTAAATATCTTAGGAGTTAGTGAGATAAGATGGTGGAACAGCGGAGAATTCATCTCTCCAACGGGCAGCACTGTAATGTTGTACTCCGGTAAAGCTACCGGTAGTCGCCGTGAGTCAGGTGTGGGGCTCCTTTTAACCAGAGCCGCGCGAAACTGTCTCTTATCCTGGGAACCGGTCTCTGACAGGGTCTTGACCGCCAGGTTCCGGACCAAAATGAGGAACATCTCAATAATACAATGTTATGCCCCTACTGAACCCGACAATGTCTTGGCAAAAGACTCCTTCTACGAAGAACTAAACGCAGAACACCTAAAGGTGACATTATAATGGTCATGGGTGATTTGAATGCGAAAGTTGGCGCTGATAACTATGGGCTCAGACATGTGATGGGGAGACACGGTCTTGGTGATCGTAATGACAACGGTGAAAGATTTGTAGAGTTCTGCAACTTTCACAGTCTCTTCATCGGTGGTACTATGTTTGAGCATAAGGACCACCACAAAATCAGTTGGTCCTCTGTTGATCGGCGCAGAACACAAAATCAGATCGACCATTTTGCCATTAGTAAAAGATTCAAGAGTTGCCTCCTGGACGTGCGAAACAAGAAGGGTGCAGATATTGGGATGGGAAGAGACCATTATCTTATGATCGCTAATGTTCAATTGCGTATTGCAGCCGTGCGCCGCCCCAGCGACGAAAGATCCAGGCCCCGCAAATTCAACACCGCTCGACTAAAAAATCCAGCTGTCTTACAACAATATAATGACCATCTTGCGCAAAAAGCGGCTGAGATAACTAGTCACCCAGATAGTGACATAAACGAAAACTGGGATGCCATAAAAAATGCGTACATTGATGGCGCAAATACCATCCTTGGCCCAAACCCGGATTGCCGGAATAAGCCCTGGATGTCCGACGCTTCATGGCAGCGGATTGTTGAAAGAAAGGAGCTGAAAGTTCGTTTGGCTGCAGCATCAGATGACAATCGAAGCAGCATCGAACTCCTTTACCGTCAGAAAGCTCGAGAAGTTCAGCGTAGTGTGCGACGCGATAAAAGAGTTTATGCCAATTTTCTTTTAGCGTCAGCAGAAGAAGCCGCTAGAAGTAACAACTTACACGCCGTATACGGTGTCATCAAGGAGTTTACAGGTGGTCGTAACTCCTGCCAACATCCGGTGAAGGATAGTGATGGAAAGCTACTTATCTTGGAAGAAGATCAAATGAGGCGGTGGAAAGAACACTTCGCCGCGGTCTTGAACCGTGTAACCTCTGGTGAAGTTCCCCCTCATATAGATAATTTAGCTAACCATCAAAATGTGCGTATACGGTCCACTGCCCCGACTAAAGAGGAAATAGTCACTGCAATTATTGCACTAAAACGAGGAAAGGCCGCCGGACTTGACGGCATCCCTGCCGAACTTTATCAAGCAGCGCCAAGCGTAACTGCCGATTTGCTGCACCTACTTGTTGATAAAGCGTGGAATGCAGAGACCTTTCCCACTGAGTGGAAGGAAGGTTTGATCATCAAACTTCCAAAGAAGGGTAGCCTCACAGACTGTAATAATTGGAGAGGCATTTGTGTGCTCTCTGCCGTTGCCAAGATAATAGCTAAAATCGTCCTGGAAAGACTAAAGGCCCACTTAGAAAGCACAATTGATGAAGAGCAGGCTGGCTTTCGATCCGGATTCTCCTGTGTCGATCACATTAACACCTTGCGAATCATCATCGAGCAATGCGCTGAGTACGATTCTCCGCTTCACTTGCTTTTCATCGATTTCGAAAAGGCTTTCGATAGTGTGAACCGGGATTCTATATGGGCGGCCTTGCGCAGGAGAGGCATCCCTGAGAAGCTTGTGGCTATTATTAAGGCAACCTATGACGGCGCGAAATGTCGCGTTTTGCATAAAGGTAAGGTGTCGGGGGACTTTGAGATTCGCAGTGGAGTTCGGCAGGGGTGCATCCTCTCACCGATCCTATTCCTCATTGTGATCGGCGATGTGTTGCATGCAGCCCTATCCGGACTCGACAGAGGAATTCAATGAACTTTGACATCTTATCTACAACATCTTGACTACGCTGACGACATATGCCTACTCTCCCACAAAATCATGGATCTGTCCGCAATGGCGTTAGATCTCGAGAGGGAGGCAAGCAAGGTTGGGCTAAAGATTAATACCAACAAGACCAAGGTTCTTAGCCCGCCGTTGCGAAAAAAAAAAATCCGACACCTATTGCCATCAATATTAATGGGTAGCCTGTGGAGAAGGTGGACAACTTCGTCTACCTGAGTAGCATTGTTGCCGAAAATGGTGGTACGGAACAGGACATCGCTCGTCGTATCAACCAGGCTAAACGCGCATACGGCATGCTGTCCAAAATCTGGCAGGGCAGTTATCTCAGCATCAAGACCAAGCTGGGCCTGTTTCGCTCCCTGGTACTATCAGTGCTTTTGTATGGGAGCAGTACATGGAAAGTTTCCGTAGGAGTTACCAGAAAGCTGCAAGTTTTCGTCAACTCATGTCTTCGTCGAATTTTAAGAATTTTCTGGCCCGAAACAATATCAAATGAAGAGCTAAGTCGGCGTACGGGTCAGATGCCAATCGACGAATTGATACGCAGGCGAAAATGGCAGTGGATAGGTCACACATTGCGGAAGAGTGATAACTGCATTGCTATGCATGCCATGAAATGGAACCCCATTTCCAACCAAGGCCGACCAAGAGGGGGTCCTCGAATCACATGGCGTCGATCTGTGGCAAAGGAGTGTCAGGTACTTGGTAAGTCTTTTGGGGAGTTGCGCCCCATTGCCCAGAACAGAGTACGATGGCGCGCGGGAGTGGTTGACGCGCTATGCCCCGCTAGGGGTTAAGGCAGAGTAGTAAATGTGGTGTCTTTTCCATATATAAGCTGAAGTCCTTGCGAATCGGCAGGAGCAATAAATTCGGGAATAGAGCAACAAATTGGCAATTAATTATCTCCTTAATTGTTCATTGCATTTGAGGAAAATATATGCCGCATTTAGAAGGGAGGTGCTAAGGTGACGTCATACTAGCTCTACGACACAAAAAAACGTTATCCTGGCAAGTCGGCGGGAGCAATAAATTCCGGAATGTAGCAACAAATTGGTAAATATTTGTTGCTTTCCTTACGCGTCAAGATTTTGCTAGATTTGTGCCAGTGGGCATTGTACAGGGTGGTGTAATATGTGTAGAGCGGTGGTGAGAAGATGGAGAAAAAGGGGGTTAATTTAAGATGCGACCAAAATATTTAAACAGCGCTTGGCCACGCTAATAGAGTTAGGCATTGACTGCCGTACTGACCATTTTTGTTCGCTAAGTCTTTAGGACCTTATGCAGGCAGATGGACATCTGCCTCTGATCTGAAAATAGTGATAACTCCTTCATTTCCGTGTATCTTCTGATCTATTCTTCTATCGAACACTTTCTTTTTATACAAATTTCTTATTTACTATTTTCATACTTAATAAACTAAACATATGTATTGCTTAAACTATGAAGACCTATTTCCTTACACAAATCAATCGTCACCGAAAAAATGTGACGATGCATCAATAAATTAAAAAGGATATTCAATACGTACCCATGCGTCTGGCACTTACAGAAATGTGCATAGCAACGTCATAAGCACGTATTCCTGTTGAATTTGATTTGTGTAGGGAATTGATCGTGTGACCACGCAATATATGGTCACGGTCACTTGATATGCACTGTTAGTTGGCATAGGTCAAGATCAAGACATGTGTTTGTACTTATGTGCTATGAAATATGTTTCAATGAATTTGAGTGTAAGTATGGGATGTGTTGCATACCTTACAGTGGTACAAATTTGGTGTCCTTCCCATATATAAGCTGAAGACTGGCGAATCGGCAGGAGCAATAAATTCGGGAATAGAGCAACAAATTAGCAATTAATTATGGCTTTCAATTTGCATTAAATTTAGAGACGACAAATGCCGTATTAAAAAGTGGGGGTGCTAGCGTAACGTTACGCTAGCACCACCATACAAAAAACATTATCCTGGCAATTCGGCAGGAGCAATAAATTCCGGAATAGAGCAACAAATTAGAAATTAATTCTGGCTTTCATTTTGCATCAAATTTGGGTGCGATAGATGTTGGATAAAAAAGTGGGGGTGCTAGCGTAACGTTACTGCGGGAACTATGTAATGTACACACTCACAAATTGCGTCTGCGCATGTCCAAATGTTAGTCGAACTGACTACTTGCTACTTATTCTGGGACCCTAGTGATTCAGATAGTACAACACGGGCTATTTTATTAAATGATGAATGGGAATTGGCGGAAATTGAAGATCATCGAAAGTCCTTGGACATCCTTGACCTAAATAATGAGTAAAATGGAATTTCATTCATTGTGACCTCAGATTGGGTCTATGCATGTGCATGTCGGGAGTGCACAATTTGTTTAATAAAATGGTGAGAATGAGAATGATATGAATGAATGAGAGGAGGAGGTCCGCTGCACCGAGCGAAATTTCGCATACATTCAGAGACCATAAATTGCGTGTGAGCATGTCGAGCGAGGAGAGCAGACGATTTCTTGGGACGTGTTCTGGATGCCTAGTCAAGTTAGGTAGTACGGAGCGTACTCTATATTTTTGAGGATTTTGAATGTATGGTATGGTGTGTATGCAGGAGTTTTGATTATGGCGTCGCGTTGACTGAGAGCGTGGGACAGAGAGCACAGAGACCACCTGTTCACCCGTACCAAATAGTATAGATTCCGCAAGAGTTATCACTCCATAGAAGTTTCGCTTCTGCCAGGAGATTTGTATGTATTGACAAATTGTATAAACATAGTATAAACTACACAGTATAGATTCACAAGAGAATCAATACATACAAATCTACCGCCGGAGGCGGAGTCAGCTTTCTTGTGAAGTCTATACAATTTGTCAATACATACAAATCTCCTGGCAGAGGGGAAAGTTATATGGAGTGATAACTCTTGTAGAATTATCAATCCTCTTTGATCGTACACTATGTTATTTCTTGCCGTCCCCAACGTCAACCTTTATCGCTATCAAATCAACACCCCAGCATGTACACACAGGATCCCCGCAAGCGCACCGCCCGCGCGGATCTACAAGCAACAGCCATGCACAATGACCACTTCACTCAAACGACATGCACAACCAGAAAAGAAAAATTTTCAATGGGCTTGTTTCCTCTTCTGACCCCCGAGTAGAAAAACAGACATTTCGTGTGACGGACAGATTTTTAGGATGACCCCCAGCTATAAGACATATCCATGTCAAAAAAAAAATTCGGAAAAGTGACCAAGACTATGTTTACGCTACACAACAAATACGGGTTTTCGAACCTCTGTAGATGCGGCTCCAGGTGATTGTGGGGGCTCAAATTTAGTATGACCATTCTCTCCGGTCGTCTTACGAAGTGTTGCAAATTTGATGTCGATATGACGAAAAGCGACCGAGATAGGACAGTTTGAAAATCGCTATTTTTCAAATTATTCTTGTTCTCGTTGATCTCGTTGTTCGTTGACAGGGCTACAGCCTCGTAGGGAGCGTATCGAGGTCTGGTTTCTTTTCTCACGGATTGACTGTGTCCCAAGGGTGTGCCTTTTCTTTCATTTGCTCTGATCCGTGCAGTAGATAAAAAGATACATCCAAAAATGTGAAAAAAAAATATAGAGTTTCTCGCTTTCTCGAAGTCTTTTTAATGATTTCAATGAAAAAAAAAATCTTTCAGGTATTAACCGTGGTCCCTGGTTCAACTAAATTTAGTACATAGCTTGCTTTGGTTATTAAGTACAAAATGGTTATATTTTAGTGCTGCTGGAGATGTGCGTCAGGATAAAAGGACTCTATTATTATGAAATGAAACAAAAACCAAAGCTGGTAGGTAAGGGTGTATTCTAAGTTGTGGTAATGAGACCAATGCACTGGCATAATGATATTTTGAGTCCTTCGACCACGACTGATGGCATTTTGCGTCCTTTGGAGAAGGAAAAGGACATTTTTGGAAAAGAAGTGATATCAAGGTGATGATGGGTATGATATGACTGGGGGTGGTGAGGCGAATGCAGTAGACTATTGTTGAAGGCACTTTGAGTCCTTTGAACTAAATATTTTAGAAAAATGATATTCTTGGCAAGGAAGCGCTGTACTAACTTTTTTGAAATCATTCGGATCTTCAAAAGACCTAAGACACGTTCATATTTCAAGTACTTCGAGGAGGTGGGTTCTTTAATTATTAAAGATAGGGCTTATTGAGATGTTAATACAGGTATTTACAATTATTGCATAATAATAATAAATAAGGACAGGCTAAGGTACCCAAAGGTGGGCACTGCGACCATGAGATCTATTGTGCCTTATAGCCTTAAACTAATCCAAAAGACTCTCAATCAGTCTGATGAAGGCCAGTAGGTCCTTTGTAGGAGCGCTCTTAACGACCGCGGAGCTCACGATGGAATCTCCAAGAAACAAGAACCTCGAACGAGCAACCGCCGGGCATTCGCAGAGAAGGTGTTTGGTTGACTCAGTGTCCTCCAGGCAAAGTCTGCATTCCGTTTCAGTAGCCAGACCCATTTTGTTGAGGTGATATCTTACCCAGTGGTGTCCCGTGAGGTAACCAACGATTAACCTCAGGTCCGCTCTGCCCAGGCGGCTAGTTTCTTTGATACCGTATGGGTTTATAAGATCTTTCGACTGACGAAGACCAGCGAGATCATTCCAGTGACGCAACCTTTCATTTGCGGACCATTGCTTAACCAGCTGTCTGGTTGTAGCCCAGCTCAGACCACAGTACGGATCAGGCCCGATAAATTTCACAGATGAGCTCTGCCTAGCGAGTTCATCCGCAGCTTCGTTACCTTGAATGCCCTGATGGCCTGGTACCCAACATAGAGTTACCCGATTGGTGTTTGTGAGACACTGAAGGGTATCAAAACACTCTTTCACTAATTTTGAAGAAAATTTGTATGAAGAAAGAGCCTTAATAGCTGCCTGGCTGTCCGTGCAGATAGCAATGTTTGCGCCATCAAGTTTCTTGTGCAGAATTTCTCTGGCGCAGGTCTCAATGGCATGGATCTCTGCTTGAAATATGCTGGGCCAGACGCCCATGGCGATTGAAATCCTGGTGCTCGGTCCAAAGACCCCAGCACCAACTCCCTGATCAGTCTTTGACCCATCCGTAAACCACATGGTACAGCTAGGGTCAGGACAGAGGTTGGCACTATCCCATTCCGAGCGGCATGGAATTGAGACCGAGAATTTTCTATCGAAGCAAAATTCCGTAGTCATGTAATCTGATCTCGAACAGATCTGCAAACCCGGAAACCGCTCCAGGATGCTCATGTGGCCCTGATTGTACACATGAGCATCATAAGTTAAACGCACTCGAAGAGCGCTAAGAGCCGCAGATTCCTGTATAAAAATATGCAGCGGAGTAAGACCAACAATCGCCTCAATGGCCGATGTCGGACATGTACGGATGGATCCTGCCATACCAAGGCATGCAAGACGTTGTAGTTTGGTACACAACTGTATGGTGCAACGCTGCTGCGTTTTGGGCCACCATACTAGCGCAGCATATGTCACGACTGGTCGTACCAGCATCAAATATAGCCACTTAGTCATTTTAGGGGTGAGGCCCCAGGTTTTACCAAAGAGCGATCTGCAAGCCCACATGATTCGAGTGGCCTTATTAATGACAATCTCGACGTGATTGCTCCAGTTGAGCCTCCAGTCCAACGTTTTATATTTATATACAATTATTGCATATAAATAGTTGAAAGATAAACGAAAAATGAGGGGTCATGTTAAGATTTTTGTAAGGCGGAAAAGGAAATTTGAAAGAATTGAGTGCTAATTGTTTAAAACGACAATTTTAAGCCATCTGAATATTTTATGATGTATGATGATTTATATGGGAAAATGAAATGTACAGCATCTGAAACGCGATTCTTGCAACTGTTGCATAGCAAATCTAATCGAAAAATGATTAAATGAGATCTGCTATCGAACATTAAGCAAAATCATATCTGCCCCAAATTTGCGTCCAGGAATAGGATACTAATAAAGGAAGCATCATTAATGAGGGAATTCTTCGGTTTTCTTAGAAGTGATAAAATACGCTAAAAGTGCACTTTTAACGTAAACAAAGTCTACAAGGAGATCAAATGACAACAACTATATTTTAGGGACAGAAGGTGCAATTGAAGAATTCCGGAATTTATGACCTGTTTGTATCTTCATCCACACCGTTTTATGTTTTTTCGTGTGTTGAAAATTGTCGTTTCTTTATACCCTAGACTTAAAGTGACAAAAACAATATACCCTTGTTTTTGTCACGACGAAAATATGTAACACCTTAAGGAGGCCCCGGAGGTATAGCAATATATACATATAAACGATCAGGGTCACCTCCTGATTCGATTTAGTCATGTCTGTCTGTCTGACTTTCTGTCCGTCTGTCTGTCAGTCTGTCCGTTCGCACGATAACTTTCAATAGAATTAAGCCAGAGACTTGAAATTTTAGTCAAATGTTTGTAGTAGGATTTAGTTGGTTGGTATTGAAAATGGGCCAGATTCGACCCAAGGAGCCCCTATCTCCCCTATAAATGAAACTTCAAATAATCGATAACTTTTCATAGAATGAAGCCAGCGACTTGAAATTGTGGGCAAATGTTTGAAGTAGGATTGAGTTAGTTGGTGCTAAAGATAGGCGAGATCCTATCCAAGGAACCCCTACCTCTCCTACAAATAAAACTTCAAACAAGCGATAACTTTTGACAAAATGAAGCCAGCGGCTTGAAATTTTCGTCAAATGTTTCAAGTAGGATTGAGTTAGTTGGTGTTTAAAATTGGGCCAGATCCGACCCAAGGAACCCCTACCTCCCCCACAAATGAAACTTCAAATAAGCGATAACTTTCGATGGAAGGAAGCTAGAGACTTGAAATTTCGTTTAAAAGTTTGTAGCATGATCTAACTGTTTTTTTTTTTTTTTCATTAAAACAGCGCGTTCCCATAACGAGATCTTTATTTTTCCTTTTCGAATACAATTGTTTTGAGCGACACTTGCTCTCTTCCTCAGTTCGTGGTGCTGACTACTCAACGATGGCTAAACTACATCCTTAAATACTAATACTATTATGATCCTACCTTACACAACTTTTTTTAAAAAAAAAACTAAAATAATTAAGAGCAATAAATCCTTACACGACCTTACATCACTAATTAGGCCTGTATCCTAACCTAACATTTCATATTTTTTATTTTGGGAAATTTCCTTTACTTTACATTAGGTTTTCCCTGATTAACGACCTTCAATAATTTAGATGGGCAATTTCCATCATCGTGGTTCAACAAACGTCTTTTCGGTATCCTACTGATCTCGAGACTTTCCGCTGCGTCGAGTTTGTAGGGTTGTCGGACTGCTCGTAATATTTCGACGTCGTCAAAAACGATCGAGTGTCCCGATTCGACCAAATGCCTCGCAACCATAGACTTAACATGTCGTATGGGATTCTTTCGTCCTAGTTCCGCGTCTTTCTTGTGCTCCTCGAATCTCGTAGTGATAAGGCGTCGGGTTTGTCCTATGTATACCATCTCACAGTCCTTACAATTGATCTTGTAGATTCCGCTTCTCTCTGTTTTTCACAGGTGGTCCTTCGCACTACCTAGACGTGCTTTAAGCTGGTGCATTCTGCTGGTTCCTACTGCATCGATCCGGTGCTTTGCCAGCACCTGCCTGATACGACCGAACATCGGTGAGAAAGTTATCCCTGCTCTGCGCTCTTTTGTAGCGTCTACCTGTGAACCAAGTGTAGACAGACTTGCTCGATCGCTCTGGGTTCGCTTCTTCCGGATCAGGTTGTCAATGAGCTTAGGGCTGTATCCGTTGATACTCGCAGTTTCTTTAATGTAAAATAGTCGAGTTCGACTTGGTATCGGGCGGCGTTCAGCGGCGTACTTACTAGTCTGTGCACCATACTATGGTACGCTGCCAGCTTATGTTGCCATGTGTGTTGTGAGGTGCTCACGATGGTGCGTTGCGTGCTCGTCGGTTTCCGGTATATGTCGAATTGTATTTTATCGTCTTCTCGCATGATCTTCAGGTCCAGAAAAGGCAAAACGTTATTCTCCTCGACTTCCATGGTGAAGTTGATGTTCTTGTGGATTTTGTTGATGTCCTCTAATAGGCTGCTCGCCTGGTTCCTAGGTGCGATCGTGATAATGTCATCGACGTATCTAGCCCAAAATCGTGGCATTAGCCCTCGTTTCGCTATTTCTTCCTCGATCGACGCCATGAATATCTCGCTCAATAGGGGTGACAAAGGGTTCCCCATTGCTGTGCCTGCTGTTGTTTTGAAAAAATGCTCTCTGAAGGTGAAATATGTTTCACTCATACAGAGGGCCGCTAGCTTGGTGTATTGCCTCGTCTTTAGTCGCCATTCCGGTGTAGTGTCGTCGAACTTCGTCAACCATTCCTCGAATTTAAGCAATGCTTCCTTCACTGGAATACTCGGAAAAAGAGCTTGGACGTCGAAAGATATGATCACCTCGTCTTCACTGATGGATTTCACACTTTTTAAGCGCTCGATGAGGTCCCCTGAATTTTTTATAGCGTATGGGCTGTCAAAACTACCCAGCTTCTGACACTCCTTTATGAGCCACTTAGCTATGTTGAAGGTCGGGGAGTTACTATCCGCTATAATTTCCCGTACCTCGTTGCCGGGTTTGTGTATCTTCGGCTGAACTCTTATACGAGGTAGAGATGGATTCGGCATACGTAATGCCGCAATATTCTGCACCACTCCCGTGCATTCTTTTAAAGTTTTCTCCACTCGTTTTACAGAATTCGGTAGCGGATCGGCTCGGAGCTGAAAGAAGTTCCCCGTTTGGAGCTTAGCGTAGACCAACTCGTCGTATTTCGTCTTATCCATAATGACGATTGTGTTTCCCTTATCTGCCTTCAAGTAATAAACGTCTTTCTTCCTCAGGGACGAAATGACGGCTGCTTCTCCACTATGTCTGCTCTCACTGTGGTTCCCTTGGAAGGAACGAACTATCGTCACGACTTCTCGTCTAGTATCCTCCTTGTCATCTGTGGGGAGGTGGCGGATGGCTCCTTCTACATCGATAATTGTGTCGTCCATGGGTAATTTGCTTCTGGCCGCGTAGTTGAATCCTTTATTGAGCAGCTCTAATTCATCTTTGGAAAAAACCACGCTTGATTTGTTGACAACGAAATTCTCGACCAAGTGCACCTGTGTTTTCTCGACTTCACTCGTGGATCGCAAATGCCGCAGTTTCTTCTCCAGGTTATCCCTCTTCTTGTTCTTCTCGCAAGCGTATGCCGTTTGTATTTTATGGAAGGTGCTATAGATAGGTTGACCTTCAATGGCTAGCATATCAGCCAACAACAGATGATTGCTATACGTCCTTAGGGTGATCGCATCCAAGTGTGTATAATGATTTTTGATGCTTTCCTTGATCATGGAGGTTTCGACCTGTTTTTTGTAATTCGCCGCTCTTTTCATTCCTGACTTGATATAAACTTTATGAGACGATCGCACCTAGGAACCAGGCGAGCAGCCTATTAGAGGACATCAACAAAATCCACAAGAACATCAACTTCACCATGGAAGTCGAGGAGAATAACGTTTTGCCTTTTCTGGACCTGAAGATCATGCGAGAAGACGATAAAATACAATTCGCCATATACCGGAAACCGACGAGCACGCAACGCACCATCGTGAGCACCTCACAACACACATGGCAACATAAGGTGGCAGCGTACCATAGTATGGTGCACAGACTAGTAAGTACACCGCTGAACGCCGCCCGATACCAAGTCGAACTCGACTACATTAAAGAAACTGCGAGTATCAACGGATACAGCCCTAAGCTCATTGACAACCTGATCCGGAAGAAGCGAACCCAGAGCGATCGAGCAAGTCTGTCTACACTTGATTCACAGGTAGACGCTACAAAAGAGCGCAGATCAGGGATAACTTTCTCACCGATGTTCGGTCGTATCAGGCAGGTGCTGGCAAAGCACCGGATCGATGCAGTAGGAACCAGCAGAATGCACCAGCTTAAAGCACGTCTAGGTAGTGCGAAGGACCACCTGTGAAAAACAGAGAGAAGCGGAATCTACAAGATCAATTGTAAGGACTGTGAGATGGTATACATAGGACAAACCCGACGCCTAATCACTACGAGATTCGAGGAGCACAAGAAAGACGCGGAACTAGGACGAAAGAATCCCATACGACATGTTCAGTCTATGGTTGCGAGGCATTTGGTCGAATCGGGACACTCGATCGTTTTTGACGACGTCGAAATATTACGAGCAGTCCGACAACCCTACAAACTCGACGCAGCGGAAAGTCTCGAGATCAGTAGGATACCGAAAAGACGTTTGTTGAACCACGATGATGGAAATTGCCCATCTAAATTATTGAAGGTCGTTAATCAGGGAAAACCTAATGTAAAGTAAAGGAAATTTCCCAAAATAAAAAATATGAAATGTTAGGTTAGGATACAGCCCTAATTAGTGATGTAAGGTCGTGTAAGGATTTATTGCTCTTAATTAGTTTTTTAAAAAAAAAGTTGTGTAAGGTAGGATCATAATAGTATTAGTATTTAAGGATGTAGTTTAGCCATCGTTGAGTAGTCAGCACCACGAACTGAGGAAGAGAGCAAGTGTCTCTCGAAACAATTGTATTCGAAAAGGAAAAATAAAGATCTCGTTATGGAAACGCGCTGTTTTAATGAAAATAAGTTTCAACGGGAAAACTACCGACAACAAAAGTATGATCTAACTGGTTGGCAATGATGGACAACATCCGACCCAAGGAACCCCTACCTCCACTACAAATGAAACTTGAAATAAGCGATAACTTTCGATAAGATGGAGCTACGGGTACTCATAGTCCGACACGTAAATTCCCTTTTCCTATCGAAGACTACCGCATTCAGTAGGAATCGAATCGGACCGGAGTCCAGTGTATAGAAGGCGAACGTGCTTACCGTTGCGCCATCTGGATTACTACTACTACTATGCAAAAAGATGTGATATCTCCCAAAAACAACCCTGTTGTAAAAAAAATCCCCGCCAAGAAAAACTCCTCAGCCGCAAAAAGGATTGATATGAACACAATATCGCCAAAGTACTCGTAGCTTCGCACCTCGCTCTAGGGTATGCGTATTGAACCCTGATTGAAAGGTCTGTGAAGTTGGCACCTCGAGTTGATTTTTTTTTCATACAAACTAGGTAAATCGTTTGCCCATCGTTAGCCCACGTATGCCCAGGAAAAATTTTCGTTTGCCCACCTTTAGAAAAAAAGTTATTAACGAATGTATTTTTTCAAAGGTTGGGAGCCACTGAAAATCAAAATTTCGATTTTTTGCGATTTTATACGCTGTATCGTTTGCCCATCGTTAGCCCAGGTTTGCCCAGCCTTTACTTTCGTTTGCCCACTCAATATTTTTTTATTCGCACATCAAAATTCCTGTAAAAAATAAAAAACGCAAATTTAAAATATAATTTTAACATCGCAATTTGTGCAGTTCGTTTGCCCATTTTTAACACAAGATTGCCCAACCCTTAGTTTCGTTTGCCCACCCCCCAGTTTTTTTTTATTCGCACATCAAAATGCTAGTAAAAAATAAAAAACGCAAATTTAAAAATTTATTCGCGCAATTTGTGCAATTCGTTTGCCCATCGGAGGTTTATGTTTGCCCAAGAAAAAGTTTCGTTTGCCCACCCTTAGAACAAAAGTTATTAACAAAACAATTTTTCTGGGGGGAGTCGCAAAGAAACAAATTTTAATATTTTCCATATTTATGCGCTATTTCACGCCGTCTCGTCTGTCCATCGTTAACACAGAAATGCTCAAACTTTACTTTCGTTGCGCACCCCTCAATTTTTTTATTCGCTCATCAAAATGCTTGTATTGTAAAAAATAAAAGACACAAATCTGAAATTTTATTCGCGAAATTTGTCCAAGTCGATTGCCAGTCATAGGCCCGTGTTTGCCCAAGAAAAAGTTTCGTTTACCCACCCTTAGAACAAAAGTTATTAACAAAACAAATTTTCTGCGCCGAGTCGCTAACAACAAATTTTCAAATTTTCCATATTTATGTGCCATTTCACGCTATTTCGTTTGCCCATTTTTAACACAAGATTGCCCAACCCTTAGTTTCGTTTGCCCACCCTCCAGTTTTTTTATTCGCTCATCAAAATGCTAGTAAAAAAATTTTCCTGCGATTTTAAACGGTCAAAACCTTGATTTTTTGGTGTATTCCGCAAATTCACTGTCTCCTTTTCATTCTGATACTTTAATTTTGCCAGACGTGGTTTGATAGTATTGTCGCCTGATTGTAATTGCCGTGCGCGATTTAATTTTGAAAGACTTTCTATCGAATTGATATGCTTTATTACAAACTTATCGGCACGCAAAGGCTGATAATCAGGGCCTAAATCGCTATTTTTTAAAAGGTTAAAGTATGCCTCACAGTGAGCTGATGTTGCAACAGAAAAAGCCTGCGTAAAGTATGCTGTCATCACGTTTGTCCATAGAGGGAAATGCTTTGCAAACCTCATATAATGTTTCACTATCCCTGGACAAGAGAAAGCATTAATACTTTCTGTTTCTCCCATTTCATCAATTGCTGTTTGAGCTTTTTCGTGAATAGCATCAATAAATAGAGAAATATCATCATTCTCGATGTCATACAGATGATCATACTCTCGTTCATCTGAATTATTTTCGTTGCTTCCCTGAGAATAGGAAAACGATTTGATTTTATCAATCAAAAAACTGATTTTTCGGGAGCTTATGACGTTTTCACCAGTAACATTTGTCCCTTCATACTCACTTCCAGCTACGATAAGGAGGGCAAGCAAAATTGCTTCGAAATTTTTGATACTTTCGCAAGTTTACATTTTTCCCCCAGGCATCGAACATAAAAGTTTTTAACTTTGTAAGGTCTTCCATCGAAGACTTTCTTTCGGCAAGCTATCTTGATCAAATGAGCAATGTCAATCCTTATGAAACACCTTAAATTCTGCGCCATATTATGACGTAACCAAAGATGACAATCAAGAATGTATGTATATTAATTGAAAGCTAAGCAAGTTGCATTCAAAAGTGCCATGGAGTAATCACATACAACTTCTGGAGGACAAGAAACTCCATCTCTCAAAATTTCTCGAAGCCAGTAAGTTATAATATTTGTAACATGCTTCTGTGAAAGCATCGAAAAAAGTGGTTGAACCCTATTTTCTGTCGGTATTACAATTTGATACAGCAACGTTAATCTTTTTTCTCCATTTATAGGAGTAAGTGATTTTACAAGCCCTCCAGTAGCATCTAACTCTATTTTACCTTATTTTTGAATCGATTCTTTATATAAATGCACTTGCATTTTCGACCAATAAAAACAGTAAAACTTATCTCTACAAACTTCTTTTATGTATCCTGAATACTTTCCCTCATACTTCATTTTACATAAAGAGTCGACAGCATCTAGGTTTGAGCTAATGCCTAGTTGCCTATTTATAGCCTCTTGCTTAATTTTTCGAGTCGTAGCTCTGCGTGGTAAGTAAGGTGGCTCGGGATAACCGAACGAAATGTCTTTTATTTCTTCGTTGAGCCAAAATCGAGGCTTTTTACACAATAGTTCTTTGCCTATCAATTCACTTGCATAACTTTTTACAGGACGCCTTGCATTGTGAGGGACTCCCCTCGTATCAAATGTCACGATATCAAGAATAATACCATCGCCAGAAGCTGGTTCGTGAATACAGCGAGCATCGAATGTAGCTCCGCAGTCTTTGCAACTTCCACGAATCTTTAAAAAGGATTCCGCTTCTGGAGATTCATGCACTTTACCGTACTGAAAAATGTATGCGCAAGGTATTTTCGTTTTTAGGAAAAATACTTTTGCCACCAAATTTTTCCACCCAGTTTTCAAAATTCGATGAGCTTCGTCGTAACCATTTTTGTTGCTGTCTACCCTTGAAACTGGAGAAATGCTTTTCCATTTGTCTTCCGAAAGAACTAGGTTAGTGAATAGAGTAGGGCATTTGAAATTCAACCCTTTTAAACTACCACTTGGGAGATATTCTGAATTCGATTTTGAGTCAAAGGTAATATCTGAATTAGTTGTTGTGTCAATACAAGTATCGGTTTCTATTTCGGCCACGGGAATGCCAAAAAATTTTTTTAGATCGATTAGCAAATTCCACCGATTACATCTAACATACGAATTAAGCGTTTCGTATGAAATTGATTTTCTTGATTGATTGTCTTTCTAAATGAAAAGAAATTTATGGAAGGTCCAGACAGAGTTGTATCTGTCTGGACCTTCCAAATTAAATACTCCCATGATTGCAAGAAGGAACACCAGTTGAATCGCCTTCATAGTCGGGTGGGGTGTGATGGTGTGGGGAGCCATCTATTACTATGGTACGTGCGAGTTACAGTTTTTGACAGCAAATAAGAATGCAAACACTTACAAAAACGTACTTCAAACTGCTTTTCCCTTTTTAAAAATTTGTGAAAATGCAATGGCAAGCTACCAACCCATTGCATTTTCAACACAATTGAGGACCAAAATGTCAGTTTAATGCAGTGGCCGCCTTACTCATCTGACATCAATATAATAGACGTGTGGGGATGTCTGGCTCGTAAAGTTGTAATGAACCACCTGTAACGAACTATATTATGGTCTGGTAGTGCTGCTCCCACCAGCAGATCGAAGCAGCACCTGATGAGTAGTGATCTGTTGGTGGTACGAAACCAGAGGCCGGGGGTCCCATTACTCCCGGACCCAGGTGCGACCGTGTGGGCGTCTGATCCGTCCGCCAACCATTCCATCCTTATCGACTATTTTTTTTTATTCTCCATTTTTACCTCCCCTGTTTGTGTTGTCTTCCCCAGGCCTATGAATTTTTGTTAATACGTAAAGGACAGGGGCAACGAGCGGCGAAAACCCCGCCCACATTTCCCGAACTGAGCTACAGCAAGCATAGGCCGTTGCTTAGCTCGTTGAGGGGCCTTTTTCTTCGCCAGATGGCACGGCCCGACCTTCACGGTAATATGCTACCTAAGGCTCCGTCCCCACGGGCATCTTCGGATGCCCACCAAACCGTCCGTTACAAAGTTTACGAGTCTGGAAAACAATATTCCAACAAAGCGGAGCTAATTGAAGGCCATCAAGCGTGCTTCGTCAGCCATTTCTCTCAATTATATGGGATAATTGTACGAAATTGTACGAGTCGCTTCCCAATTAAATATATGATGTCAATCACAACAAGGGAGGATTCACACATTATCAAATTTGGGGGGCAAAAACTCCTCTTCCATAGTCCTCCGCGTGGGCGCCCCCTGGAACGGCAGTGGTCACTGACCATTGCCAACCAACGTCAAGCCGCCAGTGATGGCGGTGCGATGATTTGGTTGAGGTACCCCTGTGGTGTGGGGTGTGAAAAAAATACCACGGCCTTTCCCTTTGAGGGCCTGTCGTTAAAACCGACAATCAAAGGACAGGATGTGTATGCCAGCAACTTGCACTATCCGAAATCTTTATATGCTAACGAAACGTCAACTATGCCTCGGATAAGGACTGACTCAACGGTTACGACTTTTGGCTATCGTACAATGACAAAGATTGGATTCTGGAATGTGCGTACTCTCCTGGACAATGGATCAGAAGGTCCCCAGAACGCACGATTTCTTCAATTAGAGAGTGAATTTCTGAGGTACAAATTAAATATCTTAGGAGTTAGTGAGATAAGATGGTGGAACAGCGGAGAATTCATCTCTCCAACGGGCAGCACTGTAATGTTGTACTCCGGTAAAGCTACCGGTAGTCGTCGTGAGTCAGGTGTGGGGCTCCTTTTAACCAGAGCCGCGCGAAACTGTCTCTTATCCTGGGAACCGGTCTCTGACAGGGTCTTGACCGCCAGGTTCCGGACCAAAATGAGGAACATCTCAATAATACAATGTTATGCCCCTACTGAACCCGACAATGTCTTGGCAAAAGACTCCTTCTACGAAGAACTAAACGCCGTTCAGAACAGAACACCTAAAGGTGACATTATAATGGTTATGGGTGATTTGAATGCGAAAGTTGGCGCCGATAACTATGGGCTCAGACATGTGATGGGGAGACACGGTCTTGGTGATCGTAATGACAACGGTGAAAGATTTGTAGAGTTCTGCAACTTTCACAGTCTCTTCATCGGTGGTACTATGTTTGAGCATAAGGACCACCACAAAATCAGTTGGTCCTCTGTTGATCGGCGCAGAACACAAAATCAGATCGACCATTTTGCCATTAGTAAAAGATTCAAGAGTTGCCTCCTGGACGTGCGAAACAAGAAGGGTGCCGATATTGGGATGGGAAGAGACCATTATCTTATGATCGCTAATGTTCGATTGCGTATTGCAGCCGTGCGCCGCCCCAGCGACGAAAGATCCAGGCCCCGCAAATTCAACACCGCTCGACTAAAAAATCCAGCTGTCTTACAACAATATAATGACCATCTTGCGCAAAAAGCGGCTGAGATAACTAGTCACCCAGATAGTGACATAAACGAAAACTGGGATGCCATAAAAAATGCGTACATTGATAGCGCAAATACCATCCTTGGCCCAAACCCGGATTGCCGGAATAAGCCCTGGATGTCCGACGCTTCATGGCAGCGGATTGTTGAAAGAAAGGAGCTGAAAGTTCGTTTGCCTTCACCATCAGACGACAATCGAAGCAGCATCGAACTCCTTTACCGTCAGAAAGCTCGAGAAGTTCAGCGTAGTGTGCGACGCGATAAAAGAGTTTATGCCAATTCTCTTTTAGCGTCAGCAGAAGAAGCCGCAAGAAGTAACAACTTAAATGCCGTATACGGTGTCATCAAGGAGTTTACAGGTGGTCGTAACTCCTGGCAACATCCGGTGAAAGATAGTGATGGAAAGCTACTTATCTTGGAAGAAGATCAAATGAGGCGGTGGAAAGAACACTTCGCCGCGGTTTTGAACCGTGTAACCTCTGGTGAAGTTCCCCCTCATATAGATAATTTAGCTAACCATCAAAATGTGCGTATACGGTCCACTGCCCCGACTAAAGAGGAAATAGTCACTGCAATTATTGCACTAAAACGAGGAAAGGCCGCCGGACTTGACGGCATCCCTGCCGAACTTTATCAAGCAGCGCCAAGCGTAACTGCCGATTTGCTGCACCCACTTGTTGATAAAGCGTGGAATACAGAGACCTTTCCCACTGAGTGGAAGGAAGGTTTGATCATCAAACTTCCAAAGAAGGGTAGCCTCACAGACTGTAATAATTGGAGAGGCATTTGTGTGCTTCCTGCCGTTGCCAAGATAATAGCTAAAATCGTCCTGGAGAGACTAAAGGCCCACTTAGAAAGCACAATTGATGAAGAGCAGGCTGGCTTTCGATCCGGATTCTCCTGTGTCGATCATATTAACACCTTGCGAATCATCATCGAGCAATGCGCTGAATACGATTCTCCGCTTCACTTGCTTTTCATCGATTTCGAAAAGGCTTTCGATAGTGTGAACCGGGATTCTATATGGGCGGCCTTGCGCAGGAGAGGCATCCCTGAGAAGCTTGTGGCTATTATTAAGGCAACCTATGACGGCGAGAAATGTCGCGTTCTGCATAAAGGTAAGGTGTCGGGGGACTTTGAGATTCGCAGTGGAGTTCGGCAGGGGTGCATCCTCTCACCGATCCTATTCCTCATTGTGATCGGCGATGTGTTGCATGCAGCCATATCCGGACTCGACAGAGGAATTCAATGGACTTTGACATCTTATCTACAACATCTTGACTACGCTGACGACATATGCCTACTCTCCCACAAAATCATGGATCTGTCCGCAATGGCGTTAGATCTCGAGAGGGAGGCAAGCAAGGTTGGGCTAAAGATTAATACCAACAAGACCAAGGTTCTTAGCCCGCCGTTGCGAAAAAGAAATCCGACACCTATTGCCATCAATATTAATGGGCAGCCTGTGGAGAAGGTGGACAACTTCGTCTACCTGGGTAGCATCGTTGCCGAAAATGGGGGTACGGAGCAGGACATCGCTCGTCGTATCAACCAGGCTAAACGCGCATACGGCATGCTGTCCAAAATCTGGCAGAGCAGTTATCTCAGCATCAAGACCAAGCTGGGCCTGTTTCGCTCCCTGGTACTATCAGTGCTTTTGTATGGGAGCAGTACATGGAAAGTTTCCGTAGGAGTTACCAGAAAGCTGCAAGTTTTCGTCAACTCATGTCTTCGTCGAATTTTAAGAATTTTCTGGCCCGAAACAATATCAAATGAAGAGCTAAGTCGGCGTACGGGTCAGATGCCAATCGACGAATTGATACGCAGGCGAAAATGGCAGTGGATAGGTCACACATTGCGGAAGAGTGATAACTGCATTGCTATGCATGCCATGAAATGGAACCCCATTTCCAACCAAGGCCGACCAAGAGGGGGTCCTCGAATCACATGGCGTCGATCTGTGGCAAAGGAGTGTCAGGTACTGGGTAAGTCTTTTGGGGAGTTGCGCCCCATTGCCCAGAACAGAGTACGATGGCGCGCAGGAGTAGTTGACGCGCTATGCCCCGCTAGGGGTTAAGGCAAAGTAGTAAATTTACTGAAAAATGTTTAAATTACTATAATGCATAAGTTCAGAAATAAGTTCATTGCTTAAAAGCTTAACAAAAATGAAAAAAGGTGGTGTGTGACAACCTGATGACCAAAATTTGATTCTTATCTTTTGTATTACTTTTCGAAAAAAAAAATATAAATAAAAAAATATTTAAAAATGGAGAAACAATACTTTTTGATTTATTTAACTGAGAATTGAATCGGCCATAACCAACAATAATTTTATAATTTTAGCTCTTTTAGTTTGTCTGGAATTGAGCCGAAACCACTTACGCGAGGGGGTGTGCTAACCTGATGACGCGCAGTATATTTTATTAACCTTTAATTTGATATAATGACAAATAAAAAAAAAATCAAATATGAAAATCGGGGAAAATAGCGTAGTTAGTATGTGATGAGGAGAAATATTGGTAATTCCCAAATTTACCGTTTCGGCACCAAAACAAGAAATATATGTATGTATTACAAAACCCACCTAAATTTGTATTTGCTATAAACGAGCAAACTTGTTCCTTTTCCACGTTTTTGCAATTTTCCAAGATACTATTTATCGTACGAAAGTGGCTCATTAATCAAGTTAAAGATAATTGAATTATCTACAAATTTATTTTTAATAAGTTTTTTTTTTTCATGGACTGAGTCGTTTTCACGATATTTGGAAAGATATTGCAAAAATAACGAAAATGTTGGATTTTTTAAGAGTTTTTGAAGAACTGCTTCTTGAAAAGTTGTCGACGTATAGAGCTAAATTTAATATCAAATTTTAGCAAAGCTAGTGTACTTTAAAGACAACGTTATTGACTTTTTCTATGGGGTGTATACTTTTAGAAATATGGGTCAAAACCAAAAAAAAGGGGCGTTATTTTGGTCAATATCTTAATTTTTCATTCGAATTTCTATTGGCGAACCTCAGATAAATACATAAAGGTACACAAAAATCAAATGGTTTGCTAAACTTTCCACCCCTTGATTTTAAAGTTCCTAATATTAGAATATTATATCACGATTAGCCAGCTATTAGTCTGGACCCGGACAGCGTTATCTCTTCACCGCGTGATTCCTCATGCAATTCTAAGCAAAAATATTCAGGGTATCCTTTTTCTATTTTTTAACCACGCAAAGTCCTATGAAAAGAAGTTTTTAAGTTATCTCGTTTTTAGTAATATGAACTCGCCAATAATTTTTAGGCTGTAAATGCCAATAGCAGCTAAGCGGAGTTAAGAAATCGAACAAGTGTTCCTTAATATAAGTATTTTGGATAGAATTTCATGAGTAGCGTAGTGGTTAGATAATGCGTACACTAATAGCTGCGTGCCTTAAAAACAAATAATTTGAGGGTATATGATTTTAAGCCATCGCATATTAATTCGGACAGAGCTAGAATACGAGTGTGCTGTTCTGCTATAATACGAGTACTCACCCAAATAGAGCTCTTTGAATGGCGATAATTCTTGGAGTAAATACCAGGTTTTGTATAGCAAATCACACAAAATCACAATTAACAGTAAATCAACCACCAAACGCACTGTTAAAACAAATCAACCACCACACTAGAATTTTCACATTCGAATAAGAGCATGGTCTTAACTTTTGATATGCTAGACCAGTGCCCCAGTCCAAAAAGATATTATCCTTTTGGTCCCATATACAAAACGAATGTAAACAAATGCCGAGAAATAAGTACCATGCAATTATGGAAAATGAAAACAATTCGATATTGAATCCGTTTTGTTCAGTTAAATGTTGACATCTTTTACCAATTCAAAGTCATAACTCCGATCTAAAAATGCATTCAAATTACTATGCACTCTTATAACACATATCACTGTCACTTTCATACTCTTCATACATTAACTTGTGCAATGCACTGGACACGCATCCTTCTCTTTGTTTATGAAATTCAAAATTCGATTGCCTATTGGATTCGACCATTCGTATTGACAAAGGAAGAAAGATATTGTGCTGTCAAGTGTTTTCGGTCCTTGAATTGACTTTATGAGTGAGACTGGTTACTATCTAAAAAGGTAATTTATGAACATTTACCCATTACACGATATACTCTAGTCGATTTTTGATTAACACAAATATGGAAAATTTGAAAATTTGTTGTTAGCGACTCGGCGCAGAAAATTTGTTTTGTTAATAACTTTTCTTCTAAGGGTGGGCAAACGAAACTTTTTCTTGGGCAAACATGGGCCTACGATGGGCAAACGAATTGCACAAATTGCGCGAATAAATTTTAAAATTTGCGTTTTTTATTTTTTACTAGCATTTTGATGAGCGAATAAAAAAAAACTGGGGGGTGGGCAAACGAAACTAAGGGTTGGGCAATCTTGTGTTAAAAATGGGCAAACGAAATAGCGTGAAATGGCACATAAATATGGAAAATTTGAAAATTTGTTGTTAGCGACTCGGCGCAGAAAATTTGTTTTGTTAATAACTTTTCTTCTAAGGGTGGGCAAACGAAACTTTTTCTTGGGCAAACATGGGCCTACGATGGGCAAACGAATTGCACAAATTGCGCGAATAAATTTTAAAATTTGCGTTTTTTATTTTTTACTAGCATTTTGATGAGCGAATAAAAAAAAACTGGGGGGTGGGCAAACGAAACTAAGGGTTGGGCAATCTTGTGTTAAAAATGGGCAAACGAAATAGCGTGAAATGGCACATAAATATGGAAAATTTGAAAATTTGTTGTTAGCGACTCGGCGCAGAAAATTTGTTTTGTTAATAACTTTTCTTCTAAGGGTGGGCAAACGAAACTTTTTCTTGGGCAAACATGGGCCTACGATGGGCAAACGAATTGCACAAATTGCGCGAATAAATTTTAAAATTTGCGTTTTTTATTTTTTACTAGCATTTTGATGAGCGAATAAAAAAAAACTGGGGGGTGGGCAAACGAAACTAAGGGTTGGGCAATCTTGTGTTAAAAATGGGCAAACGAAATAGCGTGAAATGGCACATAAATATGGAAAATTTGAAAATTTGTTGTTAGCGACTCGGCGCAGAAAATTTGTTTTGTTAATAACTTTTCTTCTAAGGGTGGGCAAACGAAACTTTTTCTTGGGCAAACATGGGCCTACGATGGGCAAACGAATTGCACAAATTGCGCGAATAAATTTTAAAATTTGCGTTTTTTATTTTTTACTAGCATTTTGATGAGCGAATAAAAAAAAACTGGGGGGTGGGCAAACGAAACTAAGGGTTGGGCAATCTTGTGTTAAAAATGGGCAAACGAAATAGCGTGAAATGGCACATAAATATGGAAAATTTAAAAATTTGTTGTTAGCGACTCGGCGCAGAAAATTTGTTTTGTTAATAACTTTTCTTCTAAGGGTGGGCAAACGAAACTTTTTCTTGGGCAAACATGGGCCTACGATGGGCAAACGAATTGCACAAATTGCGCGAATAAATTTTAAAATTTGCGTTTTTTATTTTTTACTAGCATTTTGATGAGCGAATAAAAAAAAACTGGGGGGTGGGCAAACGAAACTAAGGGTTGGGCAATCTTGTGTTAACGATGTTTTGTTAAAAGCTGTTTTTGTAATGGTGGGCAAACGAAACTTTTTCTTGGGCAAACATAAACCTCCGATGGGCAAACGGATTGGACAAATTGCGCGAAAAAAAATTTAAATTTGCGTTTTTTATTTTTTACAAGCATTTTGATGTGCGAATAAAAAAAAATGGGAAGGTGGGCAAACGAAAGTAAAGGTTGGTCAATTCTGTGTTAACGATGGGCAAACGAACTGCACAAATTGCGATATTAAAATTATAAATTTGCGTTTTTTATTTTTTACAGGAATTTTGATGTGCGAATAAAAAAATATTGAGAGGTGGGCAAACGAAAGTAAAGGCTGGGCAAACCTGGGCTAACGATGGGCAAACGATATAGCGTACAAAATCGCAAAAAATCGAAATTTTGATTTTCAGTGGCTCCCAACCTTTGAAAAAATACATTTGTTAATAACTTTTTTTCTAAAGGTGGGCAAACGAAAATTTTTCCTGGGCATACGTGGGCTAACGATGGGCAAACGATTTACCTAGTTTGTATGAAAAAAAAAATCATCTCGAGGTGCCAACTTCACAGACCTCTGATTTAATTATTTTAGTTAATTTCTTTCAACGCTGTTTGGCGGGGAGCTTCCATCAAACAAAATAAATTGAACAATCTGAAGAAGAAAATTGTCTATTAATCACTTCTGCACTGAAGTGCATTTTTAGTCTTTTATAAGGTGGGAGCTTTATAACGAGATTCGGGCGAGAAGACAACAGTACTTGGCATAAGAGCTTTAAGCGCGCAATTACTTATCCATCATTTTATCGCAACGACATCGTTGTCATTATCATTGTCACTGATTCGACGAGTCCAACAGCAGACACATACGGTTTCTTTCGCGCCAATTTTAAGTTTTCACTAGTAAATACGAGCGATGATTTTAATCCCGACTGAAAGGAAAATTAATTTATCCCTCTGTGTAATGTTGTTGGTGTAACGCGTGTGTTATTGTGTAGGGTAACTACACCCGATAAATTCTCAAAAAAAAAAAACACACCTTATATATTTTCGTATCGAATTGGGTATTGTACCAGTATTTTATCTAAATGAATCCGCGTTTTCCCCATTGTTGTATTCTAGAGTGAAGATGACTGTGTTATGTTCGTTAGCTAACGAAGAATAGAGGTAAAAAATCACACACATGGGGCACTGTGGAAAGTATATAAGTGATTTTTTTTCCCGACGCCTTATACCTTTTAACTGGAAGATTACCGGGTAGTGCTAACACGTAATTAACCGGTTAGTTACCCGAGAGTGGTTTTGCAGGGACTGTACACAAATTGACAATTCTAATACTGTTTACGCATTCCACGGATTCTGCTGTTTTACACCGTGCCACGCCATAAGATGTTTACGCATCAAAAACTATCACTATCATTCAAGGGAGGGAAATCCCGGAATTTGGCTAAAATTTTGATTTGATTCCACTACAGAACCCTAAAACTCCAAGGGGTTGCAACAGAGCTGAAAATCACTACACTGCCTCAAGGAGACACTGTGTGCTTCGAATCGACAAAAAACCAGACCGAAGCGTATATACCCTAGACTTGCACAGACCTAGTGGTGATACCAAAAGTACAAATTGACAACGACCCTATGCATTCAAATTGAGTTTCCTATATGGTCAGTTTATAGGGGAGATTGGCGATCATTCAGAAGGATCTTGACCATTTTCAAAATCAACTAACTAACACACACTACAAATATGTATTTGTCGAATTTTTCAAGTCGCTAGCTTCATTCCATCGAAAGTTATCGCTTATTTGAAGTTCCATTTGTAGGGAAAGTAGGGGTTTCGTTGGTCGAATTTTCCGTATTTTCGATATTAGCCAACTGGATCTTATCACACACATTTGATCAAAATTCTAAGTCACTAGCTTGGCGGTCAGGTCTGTGGGGTAACTCACGGGCAAGTCTACATAGCACCTCCGCGTGATGGCCGCTGATAACTTCGCGAATAGCGAAGGCTGAGCTATGGGGCCGGTTGCGTGTACTGTCGCATTACGCGAGTACCGCCGTTTTGCGATATGTAAGCAATCGACACACTCCCTACCTGGCCAACTCTTGTGTTCTATAGTTTTGGCGAAGGTAGTCCATACGGAGTGTCAAATGTCCTAAATCCCCGGGGTGTTATGCGACCGTGCCCATCGGGGGAAGGTGACCAGGGACGCAAATGGTCGTCACAAACGGAGCAAGTTACTGCCACACATCTGTACAATAACCAGTTGTATGGGTAGTGTAAACTGTCTCCCCGACCGTACGTTGGCAGAGGGGCGCCTATGAAACTCTCTGCATAGGTGACACGGCGATCAGGTGTGAGGCTGGAGCTGGTGACTGAGGTGAGAGTTCACCTGCGGGGTTCTGGATCCAACACTTCACTTTGCTCCTTTCTTGCACCTGGTGAACCGTGGTCTACAGAGTAGCGATCTGTTAGACTAGGAGAGAAACCTTGATTTGCTTCAAGGGTAGCAGGTGCAGAGTGGCATGAACGCCTACGGAACTTTCGGGAGGTCGCGAGGGAGTCTGCTTCGCGGCACGAAGAGAGGAAAGGACGGCCGGATCGTCATAATGTTCCTATAGGGGCGGGGAGTAGCGGGAAGCAATATGCTGGCAGTTGCCTCGGCTGTGGTCCGAGAACGGGAAACCCAAACCTGAATTAATAAAAACAAGAATATGGAATTAGAAAAAAACATTCTTGGAGGAAGTGGCTGGAGGTGTTCCAATGAGATGGACAGCGACGACTCGCAAGGGTTGAAGAGGTTAATCTCTGAAGAAGACGCTCCAGGGGAGAAGGGAGGCGTTGTTGGAACGGACAATGACGCGCCAGAAGGCGCGGAGAGGTTAGTTCAGACAACGCGCACTCTGATTAACGATCGATCTGCCGACTCCGAACCAATGCGGATCACAAAAAGTGAGAAACAGAGGATGAAGAGGAGGCGTCGAAGGGAAAGGCAGGCTATCGAGAAGATCTCGAATCAACTCGATGAGTTAGGGCATGAGGAGTCGACTCCGGAAGTGGAAAGACCGGTGAAGAGATTCAAGGGCGGAAACCCTGGAAACTCAAAACCGGACCAACCACGGGGGGAGAAGAGTCCTCGTGGAAAGACTGTTCCACTTGGTGGACCACCCGCAAGGGAGGTTAACCAAGATGAAACAGTAGAGCATGCGAGCCAGCGACCAGGCAGTAGTACTAAGTACTAAGAGGCCGAAGGCAAGCAAAAAAGGGAAACCTAGCCAGGGAAAGCAATCTTTTGCACAAGTGGCAGGAAGAGACCTTACCCTGGGTATCACCAACTTGTCGCGGGAGGGGGCTCTAGGGACGACACACCTGAACGCTTTCAAAGCGTCTCTCTTGTCTGCTCTGGATAACCTCAGTGAAGGTGTTGGTGATATAGGTTTTGTTGGCAATGCCAAACTGGTCGACGGATTCATTACCATCACGTGTAAAAATCAGGCGACCAAAAGCTGGCTTATCAACACTCAGCAAACCCTGACCAATTTATGGGAAGGTGCCAACCTGAGGGTGGATACCTTGCATGTGTTGCGTGACGAGGTAAGGATGATCATCCTTGCTCATGGTTGTACCGACAGCAAGGATATCATTCTGAAGAGGCTGCAAAGGCAAAATGAATGCGTGAAGGACACTTCCAAGTCGAGGGTTACTAACGAGGGAAAATTTGGCAATGCAGAGAAGGGGGGCAAGATGCTCACGGTATGGTGTCCAAAGGAAGACGCGAAGGCTATCGAGAACGCAGGGGGGAGACTCAACTGCGGTCTTTATCAAGCCATTGTGAAATTCAAGAGGAATGTCCGGTGAGCTGAATGTCGAAGTTAGAGCGGGGGTAGATGATTCCGCAGGGAAGAGTCTATCAGGGATGGTGGCGGGCCCGCACAAAGAAACACTAACTGTGTGCCAGCTGAATATTCATCACAGCAAAGCGGCATCAGCGATGATAACGAGATGACATAAAGATAACTCCCTTACGGCTTTTTGGTTCGGAAATCAAGGTGTCCAAGGAAGTGAAGCATCTAGGAGTTACCTTAGATGCGAAACTAACTTGGAATGTTCACGTTGATGAAAAGATCCAAAAAGCGAAAAGGATTTTGCATCAATGTAAGAGAGTGTGTGCTCGTAGGTGGGGAATTTCACCTAAAGCGACACACTGGATTTACACAATGATGGTAAGAGCTATTCTAGCCTATGCATCAGTGGTATGGTGGCCAAAAGCCATGCAGAATACCACAAAGCAGAAGCTAGATGGGCTACAAAGGATAGCTTGTGTAAGCATATGTGGTGCATTGCACACCACACCAACGCGAGCAATGGAGGCATTGGTGGGACTGCCGCCGTTGGACTTATTTATAAAGAAAACGGCGGCGCTTTCGGCAATACGCATAGAAAGGGATGCCATGTGGCATCGCTTTGGAACTAGCAGCGGTCATAAGAGCATCCTAGACATTATTCATGATGAGGTCAGGGAGACTCTAATGCCGGTAGAAGGCATGAGTAGACGTAGGGTAGTTGAAAGACTACACAAGACTCACATTGCAGATGGAAACATACATAATGAGTGTATGTACAATGACATCAGCATTTTTACTGACGGCTCTCTAATGGACGGTAAAGCGGGGGCGGGGGTTTACTCTGAAGAGCTAAACCTAGCATGTGCGCTTAGTCTAGGAGAGTATGTGTCCGTATACCAGGCAGAGATGCTTGGCTTGTTACATGCGTTGGACCACCTGCTTGAAGGTCAGGTGCGGGGGAAGAAAATCCTTATTGCACTGGACAACCAATCGGTGATCAGACGCATGCAGCAGACGAACATAAACTCTAAACTGGTACTAGAGTGTGTCCGGAAGCTCAACACGTGTGCCTCAGAAAATGAGGTTACTCTGATGTGGGTAAAAGGACACATAGGTACAACAGGAAATGAGGCGGCGGATGCCCTAGCAAAACAGGGATCTGCGGCAACTTTCATTGGCCCAGAGTTGCTCTGGGGAACGGCATGATTGGAGCGAAGGTTGGGAAGTGGATGGACTCCATGCTCAAGGCTCATCTGGCCAAGATGAAAATCGGGGAAGATGACGTTTGCAGGCTATGCCTGGAGGAGGCCGAGACGGCAGCACACATTGTGTGCGAATGTCCAGCACTGGCTAGCACGAGGTTGAGGATCACAGGCAGGCACACGATAAGTGTAGAAGCCATGAGTGAACTCAGCTTCAAACAAATGCTAGCAATAACACGGGACTCAGTGATGAAGAAAGAGGTCGACAATTATCAGTCGACATCTGGAAGCCACTGATGACCGGGAGGGGGCGAAAAGGGACCCAAACGTTAGTGGTCTGCTTCGGCTATCCCCCAGAGTATAAAAAAAAAGTCACTAGCTTAATTTTGTCGAAAGTTATCTCTTATTTTAAGTTTCATCTGTAGGGGAGGTAGGGGTTCCTTGGGTCGGATCTGGCCCATCTTTAATACAAACTAACTGAATTTGACTTGAAACATTTGACCAAAATTTCAACTTGCTGACTTCATTCTATCAAAAGTTATCGCTTATTTGAAATTTTCTTTGTAGGGGAGGTAGAGGTTCCTCGGATCGGATCTTGCCTATTTTCAATACCAACAAACTAGAGCTCACTACCCATATTCTACCAACTTTCCAACTCGCTAGCGTCATTCTATCGGAAGTTATCGTAATTAAATAAATAATAAATTTTCGGAAATTTGTAGGGGAGGTAGGCGTTCCTTTGATCTAATTATGCCCAACTCATTTATGCTCAAGCAGCTTCTTGCCTCGGGGTTACATGCCAAAATTCAGGTATCTACGTCAATTGATTCAAGAGTTATAGACAAAAAACCTGAAAAGTAGGATAGTACGGGGCTCTTTGTAAGAAAATTACCGTTAGTTTTCAACTGATCGATTTTATTTTTCCAGGAGAATATGAGATTACCCTCACGAACAATCTACCAAAGCTAGAGCTTTTTATGTTTATTTGATCGGGAGTTATGGATACATTTAATTATTTTACATATGTAGGGGAGGTAGGCGTTCTCTTGGTCTGATCATGCCCATTTTCAATACCAACCAACTAGATCATACTGCCAACATTTGACCAAAATTTCAAAGCTCTAGCTCCATTCTATCGGAAATTACCGTGCGAACGGACAGACAGACATGGCTTAATCGAATCAGGAGGTGACCCTGATCATTTATATATACATATATACATTGCTATACCTCCGAAGCCTCAGGTGTTACATATTTTCGTCGTGACAAAAACAATATACCCTATATTAAAAGTCTAGGGTATAAAAATGCAATTTAAAGCACTACAAAACCCTAAACCATCTTGGGCTCAACGCAAAACCCTTACCTTTCACTCGACAAAGTAACACGTCATATTGAGCATGAAAAGCCAAAAATCACAAAAAAAAACTGTTCGAAGGTACAGTACACAACCTGAGTCCAATAGAGCCAACACAGAACCCTAAACCGTGCCGTGACATTAGGCTCCAGATCTGCTATCAGCCACTACCTTTATATCGCGGGACTATCTTCGAGGTTTAACTAAATCGATCTAACTCACGACGATGTAAACGTACCGGTTTAGTTAGTTTTGGTACTAACTTGTAGCTCCACTTGGGATGCAGAACTGGCCTAAAAAATTGGGACTAGGTGGTGTTGCTGTCTTCGCTAATGGTGCTGTTGGTCATAATTCCATTTTATGTTATACAAATACCTCATCTCTTTATGAAATTCTGCATTTGCTTCATCCTCTGATCGCAGCGGTATAAACGCGTTTTTATTAGGAGGTCACAGCCTCTTGACATTTTTCCAACCAAAGTCTCAAACCAACTACTGACATCCTTCATAATTAGTATCTCTCCGTATGGTCGGTATACACACACCACGAATAAGTACTAACACTAGTTAAAATACCTTTTAATGCCACGATATAAACGTGGCCACCGACCATCGCCAACATGACATTGGGCTGGAGATGTTGACGCGCCCGCCGCGCCCAAGCCCCCCTGGCGAGGGGTTAAAGCAATTACGTGTGGGTGTGAAATAATTTTGCATTAAGAAAAGTCAACGCACTTACCGAGCAGGAATCGCACTTGTAGGCGGAACGTGAATTTCAGAAGAAACGTCGAATTCCAATATAACGTACGCGTAACACTTGTTCACCTCTTTCGATCCGAACTAAACACACATTGGCGCACTTAACTTCATTAAAAACGTATTAATCACAAATTGATAAACTACTAAAAACCTTAATTGAAACCGGAACGACACGGTCGCGAACAAAGCCACTCGCATAAACATAAACAACATCTATCAATTAGCCGCCGCGACTGTCAGCTGATCAGCTGTCTGGTGGTCATGTGGCGCCTATGATTCAACGTAGCGGCAAATTATTGAAGCATTTGTTTCAAACGGTTTTCAAATGCATGACGTGACGAGGTAGTTCTTTCCGTGGAGACTGGGCTGCCTCAATAAACGAAATGTGGAGACTGGGTCGCAATATGTGTTCATGTAATACACTGACGCATTTCCTCAATTAGCATTTTCCTAAATTCACATTCTAAATTTGTTGACATTGCGACCCGTGCAAGGAAATTAAAGTGCACTGGAACTTTTAATGATAAATTGTTTATTCAGCTAAAATTGTAATGAAATCAGATTAATGAAACCGTGGACTTGTATTTAGTTGGGACGCTAAGCGATTTCACCATGCAAAATATGATAGAGAAATGCCATTTGGTATGATTGTTCGTGGTCCCTACACATTCATTTTAAGAGATGGAGCCATCTTGGACCCCGCGGCAGAGCGGCTGTGCGGGCGAAAAACCGCGAAATTTCGGCCCATTTTTTAATATTGTCCTAATAATTTGTAAAGGGTGCCTCGGATCAAAAAACTTAATAGGATTTAAATTAAAGAACATGAAATTCTACATCCAATGCATTGCTCAAAGTTGAAATTTGGTTTAGTAGTATAATCAAAATCGATAGTCGAAAAACGTCACTTTTTGAGGCTTTGGAGAAAAATCACACTAACGGATACTCCAAATGAAAAACCGTACCAGTAAAAGTTGGAGATATTTTGATTTCCGGTTCAACGTGACCAATACTTTTCAAATCGGCCCGTTTCACAGTGTCGCGAAATGGACAAAAATCGAAAAATCACAAGACTTTTTTTTTGTTTTAATTGAGTTTGAAAGTATCCTATCCCTTAAAGAACATATTAGAGCTTCCGAAAAATGTATTCCTAAGTTGGTGTTTGTTTGTTTTGTTAATAATATTATGGGCCAAAGTTGACCAATGGGAAACTTTGGAAATGTGATGTATAAGTTGCGATTCGCCTGTTGGTCATAATACAAGTGCTGGTTAATCATATTTTTATTTGTCGGTTAGATTGGACTGTAGACTTTTAGTTTAAGACAAAAAAATTATAAAAAAAATGTTAATAGTATTAAATAAATAACATAATTAATCTAATTCGAAAAATAAACTTTAAGCAAGGATTAGAAAAATGCGCCCAAAAAGGTATTTCCAGGATAAGAATTTTTGGTAAGCTACATATATATACTTTCAAGTGATCTAGAGTTTGCTTGCCTTTAGCTGCCTTTTTGGACGTAATTCACCTTTTTATACCCTTCACATATATGTGAAAGGGTATATTAAAATAACATTGTCATGAAGTTTGCAACGCACAGAAGGAAGCATCTCCGACCATATAAACAATATATATTCTTAGTCAGTATGATGAGACGAGTCGGTTAAGCTTTGTCCGTCTGTCCGTCTGTCTGTCTGTCTGTCTGGCTGTATGCAAACTAGTCCCTCAGTTTTAAAGCTATCGAACTGAAATTTTGTACAGAGCCTTCTTTCTATTGCACGCTGTAAATATG
This sequence comes from Chloromyia formosa, assembly GCA_964017055.1. Classification (NCBI taxonomy): domain Eukaryota; kingdom Metazoa; phylum Arthropoda; class Insecta; order Diptera; family Stratiomyidae; genus Chloromyia; species Chloromyia formosa. Next base: position 8,304,848 of record OZ024819.1, on the reverse strand, counting down.
TCGGAACGAATGGAATCGGACCACTATGTCATATAGCTGCCATAGGAACGACCGGTCCAAAAATTCGTTTTAGTGAGAAAAACTTTTTTATTTCTAAAGATATCTTTTTCAAATTTCATAGTAATCAATAGTATAATTAGCCAAATCACATCCCCGAATTTGGTTGAAATTGGACTACTCTATTATATAGCTGTCATAGGAACGACCGTTCCAAAACCAAGTTTTTGTTAGAAAAACTTTTTTATTTTTGAAGATATCTTTACCAAATTTCATATTATTCAATTATATTGACTATTAAATCACACACCTAAATTTGGCCGAAATCGGCCCACTATTTCATATACCTCACATAGGAACAATAAAATCGGAACAAGTTTTACTACAAAGGTATGATACCCTTCACGCGAAGGCTAGCTTGTTCAGGATAAAGTCGCAATAAATGCGATGGTTATTATATTTTCAGACATCCGAAAAGTGACAATTATAGCAAAATTATAACAAATCTAATAATATTTTATTTTGATAGATTAAATAGTAACTTTATAGTGCAACAAAAAAAAAAGTAAAAAATAATGATAATAATATATTCATAAACTCTAGAAATAAGAATAATTTCAAAAGAACTCTAAGGAAGGTTAAAAAAAATAAGGTATTATAAGCTATTTCTGTTAGCATTTAAGTTTAAAATTTGAATTTTGCGCCACTACTAGGACGCCATCTGAAGTGTTAGTTTTAAGTATGAAGTTTGAGAGGCACTGAATAAAAAAGAAAGAGGAGTCAAGTTTTGACAACCAAAAAGCGAGCACGCGTTTTAATAGTTCAAAGCGAAAAGACACAAATATTACGTTTTACAACATCAGGTGTGGGGTACAAGCTCAACAAGGAAAAGGAAATGTCAACCCGACTATCTAAGGCAGAGGTGGTGCAGGCATTAGCCCTGGCCAACATAACCGTGCCAGCTAGTGCCAGTATCTCGCAGCTCCGCCGCATGTACGAGACGCACTGCCAGAGCCCCGAAGGGGGCCCCGCCGACCACTCGGATACCGAGGAGAGCGCCGAAGACACCGACGCCGAAGATCCCGCCGTAGAAACCGACGCCGCCGACGCTGCAACTCAAGAAGCCGAGGAAACCGGGAAAAACACCGCTATAAGAACCGCAGAGAAACCCGCGGCCACCGCCGAGAAACCCGCAGCCACCACCGAAAGCGCAGCAACCAAAACCGTGAACGTGCCACCGTCCGTCGATCCCGAGGAGGAAGATTTAGACCGGCAATTACGTATACTGCGGAAAAAACGAGAGCTGATGGAGCTCCAACGCCACGTGTCGGAGATGGAGGAAGACCACCTGCGGAGCCCGAGGCGTGCAACGCCCATCCGACGAAACGTTGACTATCGTGACGTAGAATACGCCATCACAAAGTATTCCGGGGACGATACGTACGACGTGCGCGACTTCGAAGAAACCATGAACCACGTGGAAGCCGACGAAGCGTCAAGGCTGATGATTTTACGACGATCATTGGAAGGTACAGCAAAGTTCTTCCTGCAAAACACTCGTGCGGTTAACTACATCGAACTTCGAGACGAACTCGTCACCGAGTTCGGCCGGCGGTTCACCAGACAAGAAATTTACCGTCAGCTGCGGGAGCGCTCGTGGCAGAAAAGAACGGAATCGCTGAGACGCTACGTGTTGGAAATGCAGAGCCTTGCCCGACGATCCGACATAACCGAAATGGAGCTAATAGACTTCATAGTGGAAGGACTGCATGATACGTCGCCAGACATATCCATTTTGAACTCCGCGCAAACCATACAGCAACTGAAGGCCCTGCTGGAGAGATACGAGCAAAAGAAGACAGCGAAAGAGGAGGCGAATCGACCGAGGTATACCGCCGCCAAACCCGCAGTCCCCGCCGCCATCGCAGCTAAAACGCCAGATACCGACGAAATTAGGTGCTATAACTGCTCGAACCGCGGCCACCGCCAAAGCAGCTGCCCGTATGAAGTACGACCGAGGGATGTCTGTTTCCGCTGCTGGAAACCAGGGCACAGTCACCACAGTTGCAAAAATCCGAAGAAAGTGCATAGACTGTTAAGCCAGATCGCCGCAGTAACCGAGACGACCCGCCGACCGCCGCAAATACTCGACTCCGACGATGAAGATGACGACAGTCTTCGTACCGCCGTCAGCGCAATAAATATGGTAAGTGTTGCTATAGTAGTTGGTCAGACCGAGTGTTCCAAATTTACCGAGTGTCTTTCTTTCTTTGACACGGGCAGTCCAATTAGCTTAATGCGAAAGTCCGCGAACGCCGCAGCAGTATGCAGAGAAAAAACGACAACAAAATACAAAGGAATCGGAAACGTCCGAATCTCCACCTACGGTAAGAACAAATGTAGAATTCGGTTCTCAGATAAATTTTACGATCTGGACGTTTATGTTGTTCCAGATGATATAATGTCGATACCGCTGCTTCTGGGACGTGACGCGCTGAGATTAATGAATATAAAATTATGTAAATTTAAGAAAAAAAATATGAATTCCGAATTAAAAACAAACTGCCTTGGCACACTCGATCTGACTAAAATCCCTGACGTAATATGCAAGAGTAGTTGTTCGTGGTCATCAGAAACTAAACTTAAATGTGAGAGACCGAAAGATAGGAGAGTTGAGGAATCGGCAAAAAGCAGAAAACCGCGGATTAGAGGGAAGTCACCCGAAGCGTACGGTGGGTCGAGGGAGGTAAGGGAGGTGTGTGTTTCTCACCGGGGGGAAAGGTCTGCCGTCAAAGACGACGATAAGAAGAATCTTAAGGTAAATCCGAACCTTCCTCGCAGCGACTCTGAAAACCTCTGCAAGATGATAAACGAAATTTACTTGAACCCGAAAGGAGTTGAAGTGAATCCGCATGAGTACCGCATGGAAATTAAACTGAAGAACGATACTCCGATACATACAGTGGCCCGCCGTCTGTCATATTTCGAACGAGGCGAGGTGAGGAAAATAATAAACGGACTGTTAGATAGAGGAATCATACGTCCAAGCAAATCACCATACGCGTCCGCGATTGTTCTGGTTAAAAAGAAGGGCGGTGAACTGCGGATGTGCGTTGACTATAGGGCAATAAATAAAATAACTATCCGAGATAATTATCCCTTGCCGATTATAGAAGAGTGCATCGAGTATCTGGGAGACAAAAAATATTTCTCGACATTAGATTTGCGGGACGGGTTTTATCACGTGCACATGGAGCAGGATTCGGTAAAATATACCTCGTTCGTAGTGCCGGATGGTCAATACGAATACCTGAGGATGCCGTTTGGGTTGAAGAACGCTCCGTCAGCGTTTCAGCGCTACGTGACGGAGATATTCGAGGACTTTATAGTCTCGCAGAAGATTATAATCTATATGGATGATATAATAATCGCGACCGCTGACTTTGAGACGCATATTAAGATATTATCTGAAGTATTGAGAAGAGCTGCGGAGAAGGGACTAGACTTGAAGTTAGGAAAATGCAGGTTTGGATTTGAGGAGATAAATTACCTAGGCTACTTTGTTAGCGCCGCCGGTATTCGCCCAAATGAAGAGCACATCGAGGCAATAAAAAATTACCCACTTCCCAAAAACGCCAAGGAATTAAAATCATGTCTTGGGCTATTTGCATACTTCCGAAAATTTGTCCCGTCGTATACCCGCATCGCCAGACCGCTGCACCGACTGACGAGGGAGGGAATTCCCTTTGAAATGACCGACGAATGTACAGCGGCTTTCCAAAGTTTGAAAAATAAATTGGTGTCTGCACCAACTCTTGCCATATACGGCCCAGATAAAGAAACTGAGCTACACTGTGACGCCAGCTCGGTGGGATACGGGGCAGTAATGCTGCAGAGACAGTCGGACGGGCGACTACATCCAGTGATGTACTTTTCTAAAGCGACAACGGCCGCCGAGTCGCGTTACCATAGTTTCGAATTAGAAACGTTGGCGATGGTCAATGCCTTGAAGCGATTTGAAATTTATCTTAAGGGGATTCCTTTCAAAATAGTGACCGATTGTAACGCTTTGCGGTTGACCTTGGAGAGGAAACAAATGAATGCCAGGATCGCGCGTTGGGCAATCGAACTAGAAAACTACGATTACAAAGTGGAACACCGAAAGGGGGTCTCAATGGGGCATGTAGATGCGCTGAGTCGCTGCCATAAACCGAGTGATGAAAAACAGAAGGAGAAGGGAATGGGAGCCGGGGTGTTGGCGTTCGTCGAAACGGGAGATGTGGACTTCCACATACAAATCGCCCAGAGTCGCGACGAACGAATAAAGGGAGTTAGAGAGAGATTAGAACGAACGCAGATGGCAGGTTTTGAGTTAAGAGATGGATTAGTATTCCGGAAAAAGGGGTTGGAAGTTAGACTGTATGTCCCAGATGAAATGGAGGACGCCGTGATACGGCAAATTCATGAGAAATATGGACATCCAGGCGTTGAGAAAACTATAGAGCGGATAAGACGACACTACTGGTTTCCGGGAATGGTTAAAAAGGTAGACCGATTCATAAAAAACTGCATCAAGTGCATCATGTACTCGGCCCCTGCACGGGCAAACGAAAGGAATTTACACAACATACCGAAGAAAGCTGTCCCGTTTGATACACTTCATTTGGACCATTTCGGTCCCCTGCCGGCCTTACGTTCGAAGAGAAAACACATACTCGTGGTGGTGGATGCTTTTACGAAATTCGTTCGTCTGTATCCGGTAAATTCCACGAGTACACGAGAGGTACAGGCCTGTCTAGATAAATATTTCGACAATTATAGTCGCCCCCGAAGAATCATCTCAGACCGTGGAAGCTGTTTTACGTCCCTCGAATTTGCGGCATACCTTTTGAAAAACAACATAGAGCATGTAAAGGTTGCCGTGGCATCGCCCCAGGCAAACGGCCAAGTCGAAAGGGTAAATCGGGTGCTGAAAGGCATGTTAGGTAAATTAAGTGAGCCGGAGCAACACGCAGACTGGGCATTGAGACTGTCACAAGTAGAATTTGGAATGAACAACACTAAACACAGTTCAACCAAGGAAACACCAAGCAGACTGCTGTTCGGGGTGGATCAGCGAGGAAGGGAGGTAGACGAATTTTCGGAATATTTGGGAGATAAGTGTGACACTGGGGAAGGCAGGAATATAGAGGAAATTAGGAAAGCGGCCTCCGAAGAAATAGTAAAATCTCAGGAAGCAAATCTGAGGCTTTATCGAGAGCGGAGCGTGCCAGCGAAAACGTACGCAGTGGGTGATTTCGTTGTTATACGGAACGTAGACACTATAGTAGGCACAAACAAAAAGTTGTTACCTAAGTACAAGGGACCATACGTTGTCCACAAAGTCCTACCTAACGATAGATACGTGGTTAGAGACATAGAGAATTGCCAGATTACTCAATTGCCCTATGACGGAGTAATTGAAGCGGCCCGAATGAAGAGTTGGTCTAGTAAAATTAAGGAACCGAACGAAACCTTGCACCTTACGTAGAGAAGCAACACAAAAATGATGAAGCCCGGCGGTCAGGATTGAGGACAATCCGATTGTCAGGTTGGCCGAGGCTATAAGCTATTTCTGTTAGCATTTAAGTTTAAAATTTGAATTTTGCGCCACTACTAGGACGCCATCTGAAGTGTTAGTTTTAAGTATGAAGTTTGAGAGGCACTGAATAAAAAAGAAAGAGGAGTCAAGTTTTGACAACCAAAAAGCGAGCACGCGTTTTAATAGTTCAAAGCGAAAAGACACAAATATTACGTTTTACAGTATGTAAATCCATTTGGGTGGTTAGCTGCTTTTTATGATACAAATAAACAATTTCATTTTAAATACTGCCTGCGTTCATTCAGCTGGAGTTTCAAGCATAATTAAATTTTTTGTCTGAAAAGAAATCACTCTAAGAACTACGGCCAGCCATAAAAAACAATGCAAAGTGTTGCGGGTAGTTGATATTATATTGATGGTAAACACTTATAGAAATATCTACCTGCCTTAGAATGCCTTCTTGGGCGAAGTTACACTTTTATGAGTTTTCCTTAATTACTTAATAATGACGAATTTCCATTCATATCTTTCGAATTATATAATGATGTAAAGGTGGTTTTATGATTTAACTTTTTTTTAAAAGTTGAATAATGTAAGTTCTTATCCTTATAAGCTGCATTCATTCATACCGTTCATTCATTCATTTACTTATTTTTGACATCAATTAAAACCTTAGAAGCAATAGTTTTTTAGAAGTGAAACATGGATTTTACAAATCAAGGTAAGGTATTTTTATACTAACGAGGTATATTTTGGTCAAAGTGATAATTAGGGTTTTTTTTCTGTTTTTTTCCAGCATCAATAAAAAATTACGACCTTGCTATGATGTGCATCAGCAAGAAAAAGGAAGATCGAAAAAATAGCGTTTTCGAAACAATTTGCCAAATGTGGGATGTGAATGTATCCAAAACAAAATGCAAGGAGCAAATTATGGAGTTAAGTAGGACATTTTGCAGGACTTTTGAGAAAAAGTGGAGTGATGCTAGACGCTATCGCCCGTCATTCCTGACCCGTAATGGCCAGTGGCTAGAGAAGAATTTAATTCCGGCAAACAAGTCACCAAAACAACCAACACCGGAGGTCACTTTTAACCAACAAGGAACTAGTCGACTACGGGGACGACCGAGAATATCGTTTGAAGAAGCTTCCTCCAAAACGAAAAAGCGACGAGTAAAGGAGCTGTGCGCAACGAGGACTATGGATGAACTACAGCACGCAGCGCAAATCATTTCACAACATTCTCTTAGCACCACTAAGACGATAGCACTATGGCTTGATATCGATCTGTCTGTAAGGAAGTACAGACTGCTACGCTCGGTTGTCAATGCTATTCACAAGGACTTTTTCCCTACCGAATATGCAGTCAATTTGGCGAAAAATGCATTTTTAGAAATGCAAATAAATGCTTCAGAGTCTTCGGCAGAAGTGGACATTTTGCAGCTCCTTCGCGCTACAACGCGGAGTATTTTAAGACTAGCTAACTTGGAGTTAGTCAACTCAAGTCAGCTCCAACTTACTTGCAAATGGGGCTTTGATGGCAGTGGCGGTCATAGTCAGTACAAGCAAATATTCGAAGATTCTGGAAGCACCGATGAATACATGTTTTTAATGGCTATGGTTCCATTAAAATTGGTTGTCACCAGCACAGGAGCAGAAGTTTGGACGAATCCACGACCAGGGTCAACTCTTTATTGTCGGCCAATAAAGTTTTTATACCAAAAAGAAAACGCGAGACTTGTTCGGAGGGAAGAAAATGCGATGAGAAATAAAATAAGCAGTGTAGAATCCTTTGATGTAACGTCATGGAGTGACCAACAGTTCGTCGTAAAATCGGAAATGCTGTTTACGATAATAGACGGCAGTACCGCAAACATACTCTCCGACACAAACGCTACATCCAATTGTATAATTTGTGGAGCAACTCCAAAACAAATGAATTCGCAGGATGTAGTAACTCGACCAGCTAACGCGGAGCATTATCGTTTTGGACTGTCAACGCTACACTGTTGGATTCGTTTTTTTGAATGTTTGTTGCACATAGCATACCGGCTACCAGTAAAGACGTGGCAAGTTCGAGGCGATAATAAGGCCGTGGTAGAGGTTAACAAGAAGAGAATACAAGCAGAATTCAGAGCGGAAATGGGACTTTTGGTCGATTATCCAAAGCCCGGTTTTGGCTCTACTAACGATGGAAACACGGCAAGACGCTTTTTCGCTCATCCAGAAGTTAGTTCCAGAATTACAGGAGTTAGCAAGGAATTGATAACCAAGTTCTCAATTATATTGCGAGTGCTTGCTAGCGGTGAAAACATAGAGGTCGACAAATTCAAAACACTGTTGGCAAATACAAGGGCACTATATTTGAAACTGTATCCATGGTACTAAAATATATGCCCAACAGTGTTCATAAAGTGCTGACACACGGGTGTGAGATAATCGATTCCTTCTATTTACCGATAGGTAGTCTTTCCGAAGAAGCATTAGAAGCAACCCATAAACAAATTAGGAAGAATCGGTTATCTCATACCCGTAAGTCTTCCAGAATCGGTGGCAACAGCGATCTAATGAGGACACTCCTCCTATCTTCAGATCCTTTCCTTGCGTCAGAAAGGAGAACATCGTCGAACAAAAAAGTCACCATCGACAATCACGTACAGTTCTATTTGCAAAATAGACAGCAATCTTCAACATATTCAGTTCCAGGTTTTGATGTCAATGTCCTTCATTTAGGGAACAGCGATGACGACGATTCAAGCTAACTACGTAACAGTTGTCTAGTGCCTATTTTTCTAGTTAGCTAATATTTGTTAACATTTTAATAAAATGGATTCATATATTTTTATATTGTTTTTATTCAATAAATAGCGACCTTTTGCCTAAGGACAATATGCGTTTCTCCTGGATACATTAACATGACGATATGTTTATCTTACTCGACCCAATGTATTCAATTATGTCCACTTTCTCCAAATATTTGCTCCTTTATTGCCTGAATCTGCTAAGTGCACCTTCTGATCAAGTTGAAATTACCAAATGGCTAAGACAATGAACTGCTTATTATGTACATCAAATTTCATTAAAATCGATCCACACGTTCTAAAGATATTAATTTAACTTTCTCGTCTAACACCCACACACTCACACTATTGCCTATATCTCCGAAACCGTTTATTGAATCAAATTGAAATTTATCCCTAACAAAGATAACCAAACACTTAATATGTCTACCAAATTTCATTAAAATCTGAACATCCGTTCTCAAGATATTGATTTTTGTCCACTTTTTCACACATTCGCGACACTTTGCGTTTCTAGTGTAGTTGTGAGCGAAAATACAAAAAATGTTTTTTTTTAGCGATTTGAGCCTTAATAGCTCTATCTCGATAAATATAACAGCTAAAAGTTTTGGTTTAGCCTCAAGATACTTTAACCTTGTTTATAAAAGTTTTGCTAAGTTTTTTGTCAGACTAATTTAATTAATTAAATAATTAAATTTCTTCCATAATTTCAAAGTTCAAGCAACTTATATGACACTTTAGGTTGGTTCGTAACGTATTTGGTCATTCTGAGTCAAATGAAATCAACCGCTATTCCATACGGCTATTAGTTCAAAAGATATTCACTTTTTTCCAGATTCTGTTATTAATTAAATAAGCCTTTTTATTAAATACGTTGAAAAGAAAAAGCTTTTGTGCCAGTTTTAGGAAAGTCTCTAATGTATTTTGTCATTTTGAGTCGAATGAAACCAACCGCAATTTCTTGCGACCATTAGTTCAAAAGATATTCACATTTTTCCAGATTGTTTTGTTAGTTAACTGAGCTTTTTCGTTAAGTAAGTTGAAAATAAAAGGTTTTTATGGCAGTTTTAAACGTGCCATATACACACCGATCGATCGGCCGATCCGTCGCCCGAAATCAATATCGGCCGACGGATTGGCGTGTGTATGTGGAAATCGCCCCGATCGGGCGATCAATTTTGATCTGCCGATATTTTAGTGCGATTTTCGTGCGATCGATCGGTGAAGATTCGTTCAAAAAGAGTCAATTGATTCTTTTGACTCTTTTTGAACAAATCTTTTTGTGCGGTTCGATTTTGTATTGCTCTTTTTGAACAAATCTTTTTGTGCGAGTTGATTTTGTATGCCCGCCCCAGATTGGCTGCCCCGTTTTCATGGGAAATAGTGGTCCTATCGGGCTGGCTCGAACTAAAGGGGATTTGGGGGTCCCTAAGTCCGAATCTGGGCTCAAAAAAGAGAAAAATAACTGGGGTCACCCATCCCAGGCTGGCAGCCCCCTTTTCATGGCAAATAGTGGTCCGATCGGGCTGGCTCGAACTAAAGGGTATTGGGGGGTGGCTAAGTCCGAATCTGGGGTCAAAAAAGAGGAAAAAAATTGCGGTCGCCCATCTACGACTTTTTTTGAATATGTTATTAACCAAGCTTCAGACTCTTTGCATGACTCTTTTTGAACGACTCTTTTTGAACGACTCATTGGAAAGAGTCAGAGCTTATGTGCTGGCACAGTGAAATGAGTCATTATGCCCATCACTAGTGCACAATGTGGCAATAGTGGACAAAAATAATTTTTATTGTTTTTTATTCTTGACTAGTTCAAGAATTTTGACTACGTACATGCAAATTGTATCCATAACAAGATACCTGCACCCTTTGCTAACGGATTGGCACTATTACTTCTCTCTTAAGGTCACTTACGGGATATGCAGAGAGTAGTAAATCAAATTATCGAAATATACTATTATTAAACAACATCCTGGATATTTGTGACGTTTTCGACTATCGATTTTGATTATACTACTAAACCAAATTTCAACTTTGAGTAATGCATTGGATGTAGAATTTAACGCTATTTAATTTAAATCCTTTTAAGTTTTTCGATACCAGGCTCCGTTTAGAAGTTACGATGAGAATATTAAATCAAACCGGAATATAGAGGGTTACGCCCGCAATCCGAGGGTTTTGTAGCAAGTACTTATTTTGGTATGTAAGTATCGGCTCCTTGCTCTTCTTGGTACCACTTAGATGGATAAAAAAAAATGTCTGACCCATAATATAGTATCTTATATGCCCAATCATATTACGTGATTGTAATGAAACTTAGAACATATTATTGCCTATGGTGTTGGTTATCCTTGGCCATCGGTATTTTTTATCTCGGACGTGTTTAAGGAATGCAGGGATGCGCTAACTGTAACTATGGAAACAAACTATTATTAACCTATTTTGAGGAGATATACAAATTCCATTATTTCCCATTTTATATACTGTTCGGAACCCACCTTCCTGGAAGTTTTCATTTTTCTAAGTGTAACGGTCTGGAAATGCAAGAGGGCGGGGACAAATTACGATCTAATAATTTATCCTCCCTCATTGTTCCCCTTTTTCAAATATAAGTAAAGTAAACTCAACATTACCTTTCTCACAATACCCCACTTGCCTATACCAGTCGATAAACAAACTTTGACCTTAATTTTGCCCCTCACCCTCCCCTCCCCCGCCCGTTACAGTTGGCCAATTACCACACATCGTCCCCTACCAATCTTTACCCTTACATAAATGTGATTAACCATAATATGTAACAATAACTGCGATTCGCACTACGAAAAACAACGTGCAAGTAGTACTCGCACCTTTGAAGCCGGTAGGTGTATTTTTTGTATGAATAGTGTAAAAATGCCTAACTTTAAGTGAATGTACTATTGTTAAATATTACATGGTTGTAATGAAACGTAGAGGCATTATTGCCTATGGTGTTGGTTATCATTGGCCATCAATATTTTTGACCTCGGGTGTACTTAAGGGGTGCAGGGGTGTGCTTACGGAAAAAATAGAAATGTACTATTACAGTAGCCGCTCGGAAATTAGAACTCGTGGAAATTATTTTAGAATTGCTTGGAAATTAGAACAAGCGAATTATGTACATTCGCCGCTCTAAAATTAGAATAAACTGTTCTAATTTTCAAGCGTAAGAAGTGTGACTTTACATTTTCCCTTTTTTAACAATGAAATGCATTCCGTTACATTCTTGTTAAATAGGTGCATAATGTTCTAAGAAATCTGCTACCGGAAATTGTCACGTTTGGGTAATTGGGTAAATTTCGACAGATAAACGAAACGATTGCCCCGATATTTCCGGAACGAGATCGTGGATATGGCCCGATGAAATCGACGTACAGGCGTTGAAATATGCGCTCAGGAACGACAAGATTCCCCATGGGAGGTCTAAGAACTTCATTTGGGGCTTTAGTCTCCTTACACTTAACGCACGCGCTCACGAAATTTTTCGCTTCTACTGACATTTTCGGCCAAAAGTAAAAAGTCCTGAGGCGTCTTAGTGTTTTTCCTAATCCTCCGTGCGCACATAGTGGATGATTATACGCGCGTGCAATTAAGGTCGACGTTAAGCCCTCTGGAACCCATAATTTCCATGAGTTCTCCTCCTGTATTTCGTTCCCGGTCGCATACTCCGAGCTCCGGTATACAAATCCGTCCAGAACCTTTAGATCCGGAAGGCGGTGTTGGTTTTTTTGGATGTGTCGAATTAATGCGATATAAGAGTCAGACTTAAAACAGGGTGATGACAAGTCAATTTCAAGGGTCGTGTCTAAATTCAAGGATTCTATCGAGAGGGCGTCAGCTGAGTATCCACGGGAGAGCGTGTCGGGGACCACATGCTGGCTCCCTTTCCTATGCTTAATGGTGAATTTAAAGCCTTCTAGCTGTAACGCCCACCTCGCTAACTTCCCATTTAAGTCCGGTTGGGACATTAACCACTTTAACGAGGCATGGTCGGTGATAACCGAAAACTCGTGTCCCTCGACATACGCGCTGAATTTTTTAATCGCCAGCACCGCTGCCAGACATTCCTGCTCAGAGACTGAATAATTTTTTTGGGCCGAGTTGAACTTTTTCGACATAAAAGCTATTGGGACTTCAGCTCCGTCGTCGTTTAGCTGAACTAATACTGCTCCAATGCCAGACTGGCTCGCATTGCAATGGATAGCGAAAAGTTTTGCAAAATCCGGACTATGCAAAACGGAAGCAGACGACAAGCTATCTTGTAAAGCCCCAAAAGCCTTCAGTCCTTCCTCGGACCAAGTGAAACGTCCTCTGCGAAGCATGTCTGTCAGCGGAGCTGACAATGACGCGAAGTTGGGCACGAATCGACGGTACCACCCACATAATCCGAGAAATCGACGCATCTGTTTTACCGAACTCGGCCTTGGAAATTCGGCAATAGCACGGACTTTTTCCGGATCTGTTTTGATTGTTCCGTTCCCAATTATATGGCCTAAATAATGAACTTGCTTCATAAAGAACTTGCTCTTCTCAACGTTAAGGGTTAAACCGGCCTTGCGAAAACAAAGAGCCAATTCCTGGAGGATCTCAAAATGTTCCTCGAATGTCTCCGTAATTATCAGCAGGTCATCCAAATAAATGGAAACCTGGTGGCCCAGATGAGCTGGAACGACTCGGTCCATTAGCCTCTGCATGGTCTGACGAGCATTGCACAATCCGAACGGCATCGTTACGAATTGATATAATAGCCGACCTGGAACAGTGAAGGCCGTCTTCTCCCTTGACTCTGGGTCGAGTGGTATTTGCCAAAAGGCGTCTTTTAGGTCGAGACTCGAGATAACCTCGGCTTTGGGGAGTCGACCTAGTATACCATCGATCAAAGGCACAGGATAAGCGTCCTTGACCGTGACGTCGTTCACTTTCCGAGCGTCCAGACACATCCGGACCTTACCGGGCTTCACTACAAGGGTGACAGGCGAAGACCAAGGACTGGTGGACTCTTCAATGACACCCATTGCAAGCATCCTGTCAATTTTTGCAAAGAAGTGCTTCTCGATGGTGGGGGAGACTGCAAAATGTCTCTGCTTAATTGGCCTGCTGCCGCCGACATCGTTGACGTGTTGTACAAGACTCGTACGTCCTAAGCCCTCAGCAGAAAAGATACAAAGTATCTACACTGCATGCAGATACATCGGAACATTGATATGTCTGTGACTACCGACTGCGTGGAACCTGTTGTGTTGAAGATATCGACGTAAGTTTTATAAAGATCCCAGTATAGTTATACTGGATGAAATCATTCGAAAAAACACGTCCTACGCTTTCGGTAGGCATAAGACATATCCATGTACCGATGTATCTGGTGGCAGTGTAGATACTCGTCATAAATTCAGCTTTGCTTTGTCCTGTCCGGTTGGGCTCCTTTCACTCGCGGGATCGTTTCGTTTTCGTTTGCATCGCGTGTGTGCAATATTCACCTCCTCTCGTGCACCCTGTTCCATTATCTGTTCCATCTACCCGTTCGGTACAGTTTGCAGACTGCAGCCTATCGACATTTCTCTGAGTACGTTTCTGCTAATCGCAATCACGCTTCCCACCATCTTTTCCCAATCGGACGTGTATTGTGCTTGTGTATCTATTGCAAAATCGCTCCCACACTATCCGCCTCATCCCGCCCCTTTAATCAACAGTCCGGGTCCGGCACACACAATCCGTTTCTCAAGTACCGCGTGCGACTCTATGCGATTGTGTCCGGCAAACAAAAGTAAACAAAACATTCCAACACACGCACAAAGAGAATGCACAAGACAAATTTTGGAATTTTTGCAGAGGGGGGGGGGGGCATTTGATCTTCTGCAGACCTCTGAATGTACATCATGTCACGATGAGCTGCCCGGAACTATAACATCCTGCGACGAATATTTCTCTGTTTCGGGGCTTGGGAGATTTTAACTCGCGCAGTACGAATCCGCCATTTTGTTTTATGATATGTTTATTGCACGTGTGGTGGGGGCCCACATTGTGGGCCAGTCAGACCTCAAACCGCCGCCATTGCAAATGCACAACCACAGTTGCTGGATCACCCGATTTGGATAGAATGAACTTCATCCGCGATGGCTCTCGCTCTCTATCTTCGGGGGGGGGGCGGGAACTATGTAATGTACACACTCTCAAATTGCGTCTGCGCATGTCCAAATGTTAGTCGAACTGACTACTTGCTACTATTTCTGGGACCCTATTTATTCAGATATGTAGTACAACGCGCGCTATTTTATTTGCTTGGATTCCAGCCATTTTAAACATTTTGGAACTTTTGCGGAGGTGGGGCATTTGATCTTCTGCAGACCTCTGAATGTACATCATAACATATAACATCCTGCGACGAATATTTCTTTATTTCGGGGCTTGAGATATTCTAACTCGCCTAGTATAAATCCGCCATTTTGTTCTAAATGTTTATTGCACGTGGGGTGGGGGCCCACATTGTGGACCAGTCAGACCTCAAATCGCCGCCATTGCAAATGCACAAACACAGTCGCTGGATCACCCGATTTGGCTCGAATGAGCTTCACCCGCTCTCGCTCATCTTCGGGGGGCGGGAACTATGTACACTCTCTCAAATTGCGTCTGCGCATGTCCAAATGTTAGTCGAACTGACTACTTGCTACTTTTTCTGGGACCCTAGTGATTCAGATAGTACAACACGGGCTATTTTATTAAATGATGAATGGGAATTGGCGGAAATTGAAGGTCATTGAAAGTCCTTGGACGTCCTTGACCTGAATAATGAGTAAAAATTGAATTTCATTCATTGTGACCTCAGATTGGGTCTATGCATGTGCATGTCGGGAGTGCACAATTTGTTTAATAAAATGGTGAGAATGAGAATGATATGAATGAATGAGAGGAGGAGGTCCGCTGCACCGAGCGAAATTTCGCATACATTCAGAGACCATAAATTGCGTGTGAGCATGTCGAGCGAGGAGAGCAGACGACTTCTTGCGACGTGTTCTGGGGGCCTAGTCAAGTTAGGTAGTACGGAGCGTACTCTACATTTTTGAGAATTTTGAATGTATGGTATGGTGTGTATGCAGGAGTTTTGATTATGGCGTCGCGTTCACTGAGAGCGTGGGACAGAGAGCACAGAGAGCGCCTGTTCACCCGTACACTATGTTATTTCTTGTCGTCCACAACGTCAACCTTTATCGCTATCAAATCAACATCCCAACATGTACACACAGGATCCCCGCAAGCGCGCCGCCCGCGCGGATCTACAAGCAACAGCCATGCACAATGACCACTTCACTCAAACGACATGCACAACCAGAAAAGAAAAATTTTCAATGGGCTTGTTTCCTCTTCTGACCCCCGAGTAGAAAAACAGACATTTCGTGTGACGGACAAATTTTTAGGATGACCCCCAGCTA
The DNA here is from genome assembly GCA_964017055.1 of Chloromyia formosa. NCBI lineage: Eukaryota > Metazoa > Arthropoda > Insecta > Diptera > Stratiomyidae > Chloromyia > Chloromyia formosa. The sequence continues at coordinate 8,289,027 of OZ024819.1, read as the reverse complement.
TAAGACATATCCATGTCAAAAGAAGGAAAGCTTGCATGCAACGACTGCCATGAGTTTCGCCTCTTGAGTTGGAGAAAGATCATGGGTATACTATTGTAGATTCCGCTAGTGTGAATGTGAATTACGAAAGTGATTTTGAAGAGGAAGACAATATTCCCCTGGCTAACCTAAGGCTCCGGCAAGAGACAATAGAATTGTTTCAACTTCTGGGACAGGTAAATTACGACAAATTTAAACTATACAATAGATAATGTAAAGGTCCCTTATTTACAATATGTAGGAAGTAACGTCCCCGGAGTTCGAAGAGCGGAATGATGACTAAGTTGATGAAAATTCGATTTCAACCAACAGTTGCGACTCTGACGACGAGGAGGTTGATGCCCGCGTTTCCCATGCAGAGGCAATTAATTGTTCCAATCGCTTGCTTTGCTGGGCTAAAGAAAATTATGTAACGGCATCCGAAATATTTGCGATTTAAAATATTCGCGACAAAGGCGTAAACATGTCAGCAAATGTTGGCAAAAGACAATCAAAAATACAATAAGTGAATTTTTCACCACATAATTGTTTGCTTCATGTTTCATTTATATGCTTTTACCTTTTAATAAACAAACTTACATAAAACCTTAAAACGATTCTTTTTACATTAACTTACGGACCACTTTTTTCGACATTTTTTTCAAAACGCTTGGAAATTAGAAAATCTTGGAAATTAGAATTGGCCAAAACTTTTTTTTTCTAATTTTCGAGCGGCTACTGTATTAACCTTTTTTGATAAGATTTTGGAATTCTATTATTTATAGTTTTCTATGTTAGTAAAATGCCGCTTTTCTGTAAATTTTCATATCTCTAAGTATAACGGTTTCGAAATGCAAGGGGGGGGGGGACAAACTCGCATCACATATTTTCCCCTCTCCCTCTTTTCCCCTTTCTTCAAATTTGGAGAAAATTCCAGAAATGGAATGTACTCGATGGTACCTTTCTTACGATACCTCACTTGCCTATACCAAATGAAAAAAAAATTTCGTCCTTCATTTCCCCTCTATGGGGCCCCCCCCCCTCAAAGTTGACCTATTACGATGCATCACTTCCTCCAGAGAATTATAGCTCTTCTACATATTTTCACTAAATTTCATACATGTAGCCTCAGCGGTTCGTGAGATATTCCATGGAAAGACAGACAGACAGACGGATGCATGACCGATTTCATAAGGGTTTTGTTTTACTACAAAACCCTAAAAAAGGGTTCAAATTTTTCGCCCGCACAGCCGCTCTGCCGCGGGGTCCAAGGTGGCTCCATCTCTTAAATTGAAAGTATGGGCCCCACCAACATTCGTACCAAACGGCATTTCTCTATCATATTTTGCAAGGTGGCGTCGATTTATGTCGCTTAGCGTCCCAACTAATTCGAGTTCAACCGTCAAATACACTACGTACTGGAAATAATGTAATCGTTTGAAATTCTTGTTTCATTTGGCAAAGTATCATTTTCTTGTTTTTTTTTGCCAGTTCCATATAGAAATATAACGTACGGGCATATAAATTAAGAATCGTAACACAGATTTGATAAAAAAAAAATTGTATTTTTGAATCTGACTACAATATTTGATAGATATCAAATATATACATATAAATTCAAATAGAATTACAATTGACCGGTTACATGTACAGCTAGTCACGAAAGTATTGTAATGTTTCCGCTGACCCAGCGAAACCAGGTTCGTTAGATATTCTTGTGCTGAATAATGAAAACATTTCGATTGAAAAAAAACACACACTTTATTTACAAAACGAACTACATACGCGTAACTGACAATTAACGTCAAACTAGCTCGAACTATTTTTTAACGGCGAATAACGACTTTCCTCCTTTCCGCCTCAGAACGGATACTGTATAACGATCCAACTGCCACTGAGTGTCGAGTCTTACTGCTCGCCTCTCCCGGTGACATCTGCCAACGCCATCTATATAGACAGGCCTGCGCTCAGCTGGTTTTGACGCAATTATTTCCTTCGATGACGCCATCGTATCCACAATCCAGTGGTCGGCAACTGATGGCGGCGAGTCCCCGGTATTTGTGCGTTCCGTGATTAGTTTTCGTTTTCCGCGTTGAGTGTTTCTTTGTTAGTTAAATTTCATCTAGTGATCCGAGAAAACAAAGACGTGCGCGATGAAAGTGTGTCGTGCGGTCAAAATATGTATTTTGTCAAGTGTGAACTGTTCCACGATGCTCTGCGACTGATCCCCGGGGCTGCGGCTTCGACCAAATTGGTGCAAGTGTCCAGAAAGTGTGTTTTTAGAGGACTAAAATGCCGTCTGGCGCAATTCCAATTGTAAACATATGTCGTGCCGGGGACTTCGTCGTGTGCAGTCACTGCCTTGGCATGGCCTTGGCGAAGGAAATAATGACGTAACGATCAGCTGAGCGCAGGCCTGTCTATCTAGATGGCGTTGCATCTGCCTTTTATTGTTGGAACTGTTTCGAGAAGGTTCCAGACTCCAGATGGCTCTATAATCAGCTGGTACTTGTCAAGGATGATTCTAGACCAGGGGTCGGCAAACTCTAGCCCGCGGCCCAAATCCGGCCAGCCTCTGGTTCTCATCCGGCCCGCGAGCTAATATTGTTTTTGACATGACAAAATCAAATTTATACAAACACATAATTTAAAATCGTTTTGTGTTTATCACAACGAAGTGTGTTTGAGTTGAATTTAAAACAAATTTATTTGTTACATTGGAAACTCAATTGGAATAATAATCCAAATAGCAATACATGGTAAAAACCGATAACAGAGTCTTTGGTGGGGTATTTGAACTAAACACTAGGATCTTGCTATGGATGTCTGGCCCATCGTATATTAAGTCTATTTTCATGCCATTACGTCCTGCGCCAAGGAAATTGTAATGAACCACCTGTAACGAACCATATTATGATCTGGTAGTGCTGCTCCCACCGGCAGATCGAAGCAGCACCTGATGAGTAGTGATCTGCTGGTGGTACGAAACCAGAGGCCGAGGGTCCCATTACACCCGGACCCAGGTGCGACCACGTGGGCGTCTAATCCGTCCGCCAACCATTCCATCCTTATCGACTATTTTCTTTATTCCCCATTTTTACCTCCCCTGTTTGTTTTGTCTTCCCCAGGCCAATGAATTTTTGTTAATACGTAAAGGACAGGGGCAAGGAGTGGCGAAAACCCGCCCACATCTCCCGAACTTAGCTACAGCAAGCATACGCCGCTGCTTAGCTCGTTGAGGGGCCTCTTTCTTCGCCAGATGGCACGGCCCGACCTTCACGGTCATTATTCTACCTAAGGCTCCATCCCCACGGGCATCTTCGGAAGCCCACCAAACCGTCCATTACAAAATATTAATTCGGATTGCTATCTGTGCAGATAATAATGTAGGCATTAGAGCACGTATACACTCTTATCAAAAGATCTTATTGAGACTAGTAAAATGATGCTTCGAGGTCCTTGAATATCTGGTGAACACTAACCTGATCATTGAAAGTTTGGTTCACTTGGTTTCTTTCTGCGTACCGGCTGTGGTTCACGCCTCTCACGGTACAAATACTTGTCCAATAAATTCAGACTAATTAAAATACAGGAAATTCGGGAGACAAAAAGGATTTTTCACGTAAGGGCGCGAACTTCAGTCCACAGTGTTTCGACTAACAACGCAATGACACGCTGTCAAGCTAATCTACACATACTATGTACTTTGCCTTAACCCCTAGCGGGGCATAGCGCGTCAACTACTCCTGCGCGCCATCGTACTCTGTTCTGGGCAATGGGGCGCAACTCCCCAAAAGACTTACCCAGTACCTGACACTCCTTTGCCACAGATCGACGCCATGTGATTCGAGGACCCCCTCTTGGTCGGCCTTGGTTGGAAATGGGGTTCCATTTCATGGCATGCATAGCAATGCAGTTATCACTCTTCTGTATTGTGTGACCTATCCACTGCCATTTTCGCCTGGGTATCAATTCGTCGATTGGCATCTGACCCGTACGCCGACTTAGCTCTTCATTTGATATTGTTTCGGGCCAGAAAATTCTTAAAATTCGACGAAAACATGAGTTGACGAAAACTTGCAGCTTTCTGGTAACTCCTACGGAAACTTTCCATGTACTGCTCCCATACAAAAGCACTGATAGTACCAGGGAGCGAAACAGGCCCAGCTTGGTCTTGATGCTGAGATAACTGCTCTGCCAGATTTTGGACAGCATGCCGTATGCGCGTTTAGCCTGGTTGATACGACGAGCGATGTCCTGTTCCGTACCACCATTTTCGGCAACAATGCTACCCAGGTAGACGAAGTTGTCCACCTTCTCTGATGGCAATAGGTGTCGGATTTCTTTTTCGCAATGGCGGGTTAAGAACCTTGGTCTTGTTGGTATTAATCTTTAGCCCAACCTTGCTTGCCTCCCTCTCGAGATATAACGCCATTGCGGACAGATCCATGATTTTGTGGGAGAGTAGGCATATGTCGTCAGCGTAGTCAAAATGTTGTAGATAAGATGTCAAAGTCCATTGAATTCCTCTGTCGAGTCCGGATAGGGCTGCATGCAACACATCGCCGATCACAATGAGGAATAGGATCGGTGAGAGGATGCACCCCTGCCGAACTCCACTGCGAATCTCAAATTCCCCCGACACCTTACCTTTATGCAGAACGCGACATTTCGCGCCGTCATAGGTTGCCTTAATAATAGCCACAAGCTTCTCAGGGATGCCTCTCTTGCGCAAGGCCGCCCATATAGAATCCCGGTTCACACTATCGAAAGCCTTTTCCAAATCGATGAAAAGCAAGTGATGCGGAGAATCGTATTCAGCGTATTGCTCGATGATGATTCGCAAGATGTTAATGTGATCGACACAGGAGAATCCGGATCGAAAGTCAGCCTGCTCTTCATCAATTGTGCTTTCTAAGTTGGCCTTTAGTCTTTCCAGGACGATTTTAGCTATTATCTTGGCAACGGCAGGAGGCACACAAATGCCTCTCCAATTATTACAGTCTGTGAGGCTACCCTTCCTTGGAAGTTTGATGATCAAACCTTCCTTCCACTCAGTGGGAAAGGTCTCTGTATTCCACGCTTTATCAACAAGTGGGTGCAGCAAATCGGCAGTTACGCTTGGCGCTGCATGATAAAGTTCGGCAGGGATACCGTCGAGTCCGGCGGCTTTTCCTCGGTTTAGTGCAATAATTGCAGTGACTATTTCCTCTTTAGTCGGGGCAGTGGACCGTATACGCACATTTTGATGGTTAGCTAAATTATCTACAGTCATACAAAAAAGTATTCGTACACACGTCGTATCGTGCTTTACTGTCCTGCAACAGTTAAAACAGCTACATTTTTTTTTAACAAAAAATGTCTCTAATTTTTTTAGCAACACTACTTTCTTATATTAACTTAAAAAAAGTACTCTTTTCTGATCGTGTCAACAGAAAAGTGAGAAACAGTTATGCAATTCTCGAGAATTAGATCAAAAAAGTATTCGTACAGCAGCAATGCAGAAAGAATAATGCCGTTATTCCGTTGCCGATGGCGATCATTCGTATTGGGATCAGTCTTGTGATAATTATCAAGTATTTATCAATTGTTGTTAAGCAAATTTGTAGTGGATTTCCATTAAATTCTTTATTATGGGACGAAAAGGTAAAGAAACGACAGAAGGAGAAAGGAGAATTATCCTTTCCTTGCACAATCAATGCAAATCATTGCGTGAAATCAGCATTATTGTTGTGAGACCACGCTCAATCGTTCAAAGCATCATTGATAGATATTGTGTCACGGAAAGTCTTACGAATCAACGAAGATCAGGACGACCAAGATTATTAACGGCCAAAGATGAGCGCAGTATATGTAGAAAAGTGCGACAAAATCCGAAAATTACAGCTTCAGCGATTGCGGCAGAGGTAGCGGAAAAAGATAAAATAGACGTTTCTGGAGAAACAATCAGAAATGTGCTCCGCCGTGCCGGTTACAACTCTCGAATCGCTAGAAGAAAATATTACATAAGCGAAAAAAATGGGGAGGATCTATTAGAATTCGCCAAAACGATGCGAAATCATGGAATAGACTTCTGGGAAAATGTTAAATTTACTCTAATCAGCAAATATAATTTTTCCCAGAAGTCTATTCCATGATTTCGCATCGTTTTGGCGAATTCTAATCGATCCTTCCTATTTTTTCGCTTATGTAATATTTTCTTCTAGCGATTCGAGAGTTGTAACCGGCACGGCGGAGCACATTTCTGATTGTTTCTCCAGAAACGTCTATTTTATCTTTTTCCGCTACCTCTGCCGCAATCGCTGAAGCTGTAATTTTCGGATTTTGTCGCACTTTTCTACATATACTGCGCTCATCTTTGGCCGTTAATAATCTTGGTCGTCCTGATCTTCGTTGATTCGTAAGACTTTCCGTGACACAATATCTATCAATGATGCTTTGAACGATTGAGCGTGGTCTCCCAACAATAATGCTGATTTCACGCAATGATTTGCATTGATTGTGCAAGGAAAGGATAATTCTCCTTTCTCCTTCTGTCGTTTCTTTACCTTTTCGTCCCATAATAAAGAATTTAATGGAAATCCACTACAAATTTGCTTAACAACAATTGATAAATACTTGATAATTATCACAAGACTGATCCCAATACGAATGATCGCCATCGGCAACGGAATAACGGCATTATTCTTTCTGCATTGCTGCTGTACGAATACTTTTTTGATCCAATTCTCGAGAATTGCATAACTGTTTCTCACTTTTCTGTTGACACGATCAGAAAAGAGTACTTTTTTTAAGTTAATATAAGAAAGTAGTGTTGCTAAAAAAAATTAGAGACATTTTTTTGTTAAAAAAATGTAGCTGTTTTAACTGTTGCAGGACAGTAAAGCACGATACGACGTGTGTACGAATACTTTTTTGTATGACTGTATATGAGGGGGAACTTCACCAGAGGTTACACGGTTCAAGACCGCGGCGAAGTGTTCTTTCCACCGCCTCATTTGATCTTCTTCCAAGATAAGTAGCTTTCCATCACTATCTTTCACCGGATGTTGGCAGGAGTAACGACCACCTGTAAACTCCTTGATGACACCGTATACGGCGTTTAAGTTGTTACTTTTAGCGGCTTCTTCTGCTGACGCTAAAAGAGAATTGGCATAAACTCTTTTATCGCGTCGCACACTACGCTGAACTTCTCGAGCTTTCTGACGGTAAAGGAGTTCGATGCTGCTTCGATTGTCGTCTGATGCTGCAGCCAAACGAACTTTCAGCTCCTTTCTTTCAACAATCCGCTGCCATGAAGCGTCGGACATCCAGGGCTTATTCCGGCAATCCGGGTTTGGGCCAAGGATGGTATTTGCGCTATCAATGTACGCATTTTTTATGGCATCCCAGTTTTCGTTTATGTCACTTTTTGGGTGACTAGTTATCTCAGCCGCTTTTTGCGCAAGATGGTCATTATATTGTTGTAAGACAGCTGGATTTTTTAGTCGAGCGGTGTTGAATTTGCGGGGCCTGGATCTTTCGTCGCTGGGGCGGCGCACGGCTGCAATACGCAATCGAACATTAGCGATCATAAGATAATGGTCTCTTCCCATCCCAATATCGGCACCCTTCTTGTTTCGCACGTCCAGGAGGCAACTCTTGAATCTTTTACTAATGGCAAAATGGTCGATTTGATTTTGTGTTCTGCGCCGATCAACAGAGGACCAACTGATTTTGTGGTGGTCCTTATGCTCAAACATAGTACCACCGATGAAGAGACTGTGAAAGTTGCAGAACTCTACAAATCTTTCACCGTTGTCATTACGATCACCAAGACCGTGTCTCCCCATCACATGTCTGAGCCCATAGTTATCAGCGCCAACTTTCGCATTCAAATCACCCATAACCATTACAATGTCACCTTTAGGTGTTCTGCTCTGAACGGCGTTTAGTTCTTCGTAGAAGGAGTCTTTTGCCAAGACATTGTCGGGTTCAGTAGGTAATCTACACATGCACACTAAGATTGTACTTATGCAGAATGAAACCAAACCAACCAAGCTTCCAATTTTCAGTGAAACAGAATTCTTTGCAGGAAACTTGAATATCAACCAGGCCACTCTGTACTGTTTGCAGGATGACGCATTTAACGTATTCACTACTCCAGATCCGGTGCCGAAATTGATGCGTGTGATGCGATTAAATGCATTTAAATTCGCACCAATTTCGTCAATTCCAGGTAACGAAGCAAATACGTTTTCCGATGGAAATGTTCATGAGCTTTATTGAATCTTACAGGCTGGTATATAGTAGCTCAATTATTCTTACATGACTATCCAGTGCAATTCAGTTCAACAACAACATGTTAACCTGAAATATCAATGGGGGTGGAACAACAATGAGTCCGAAGCGTATATACCCTAGACTTGTACAGACCTAGTGGTGATACCAGAAGTACCAATAGGCAACGACTTTATGCATTAAAAGTGAGTTTCTTATATGGCCAGCTTATAGGGAAGGTTGGCACTCATTCAGGAGGATCTTGACCATTCTCAAAATCAATTAACTAACTAACCCATTCTACAAATATTTGTCGAATTTTTCAAGTCGCTAGCTTCATTCTATCGAAAGTTATTGCTTATTTGAAGTTTCACTTCTAGGGGAGATAGTGGTTCCTTGGGTCGGATCTTGGCCATCATTGGCACCAACCAATTAGATCACCCTACAAACATTTAAGCAAAATTTCAAATCACTAGCTTCACTCTATTGAAAGTTATCGCTTATTTGAAGTTTCATTTGTAGGGGAAGTAGGGGTTTCGTTGGTCGGATTTTACGTATTTTCAATATTAGCCAACTGGATCCTACTACAAATATTCGACCAAAATTTCAAGTCGCTAACTTTATTTTGTAGTGAGTTATCGCTAATTTTAAGTTTCATTTGTAGGGGAGGTAGGGATTACTGGTGTCGGATCTTGCCCATTTTCAATACCAACCAAGTAGATCTTACTAGCAACATTCCAATAAATGTTCAACCTGCTAGTGTCATTCTATCGAAAGTTATCGTAATTAAAGTAATATTTAATTTTCTGAAATTTGTAGGGGAGGTAGGTGTTCCTTTGATCTGATTATACCCAACTTACAGGACCTTAAGCAGCATCTCCCCTCAGGGTCACATGCCAAAAATCAGATGTCTACGTCAATTGGTTCAAGAGTTATAGACAAAAAACCTGAAAAGTAGGGTAGTACGGGGCTCTTTGTAAGAAAATTACCGTTAGTTTTCAACTGATCGATTTTATTTTCCCACGAGAGTATAAGATTACCCTCCTTAGCAATATACCAAAGCTAGAGCTTTTCATGATTTTTTAATCGGGAGTTATAAATACATTTAATTATTTTACATATGTAGGGGAAGTAGGCGTTCTCTTGGCCTGATCATGCCCAGTTTCAATACCATCCAACTAGATCATACTACCAATATTTGACCAAAATTTCAAGGCTCTAGCTTCATTCTATCAAAAGTTATCGTGCGAACGGGCAGACAGACAGACGGACAGACGGACAGACAGACAGACATGGCTAAATCTAATCAAGAGGTGACCCTGATCATTTATATATAAACATTGCTATACCTCCGGAGCCTCCTTTAAGGTGTTACATATTTTCGTCGTGACAAAAACAATATACCCTATACTATAAGTCTAGGGTATAATTAAGTTTACACTATACCCAGATTATTTCATCTGCTGCTTAATCTGAGTGTGGTGAGTTTAAAATTGTACATATTTGACAGTTGCAGATTAAGTCAGCCGGCGCAGATGAAGTAATCTGCGGATAGTGTAAACGTAATATTAGACAGTTGGACTTTTTAGTCGAGCGGTGTTGAATTTGCAGCGCCTGGATTATTCGTCGCTAGGACGGCGCACGGTTGCAATACGCAATCGAACATTGGCGATTATAAGATAATGCTGTCTTCCCACGTGCACCGAGTATCCTTCAATAATATTCTATAAATGCGTGGGAATTTTTTTTCTATATGCGTTGATGGACTATAAATGACGATATATGTACGCGCTGATGTAACTCGCGTCAATCTGATATATACAAATTGTTTCCTTCCGGCGAGGTCAACGGATAATATGAATGGTCACAGGACGGGGGTGTTATACGCGAGAGTTTGTTCAGAGAACATCGTAACATATACTTGAACGTTGACTTGTCCCCAAAGGTCCCCTATTAGCGTTGGTTGGTGTTTTGCCTTTTGTATTGCGCAAAACTTGTAATTGATTTGATTCATTCTCATTTGCACTGGATCGTTGTTGTTGTTGTTCTTTTTTTCTTTGCCACACTGCCTCTTAAGGTCTCTCCCATAAATCTGAATGTCTTTGATCCCATTTTGCACTTACTGCACTACATCATTGCCCTCATTGCCATCATCATCTTTATCTTCATCATCATCATCAAACATGGTCATGATCCAGTGTGTGATAATAATCGCCCAAGATCGTTCACAGAGCGTGTTATTCTGTGCCGTGCTGCTCTGCGCGTTGTTTTGATTAAGTCAAAACGCCAAAAGTGGATATTGTGCTCTTCCTTGATTCGGACACGTAAGAATTATAATGTGCGAATATTCAACAGCACCTCGACGGCGAAAAACATGAGAGTTCAGTCCCTGCTCCCCCGCCCTACAGTGTAAATCCCATAATTCCGAAACGCCTGATATGTGAGAACATGTTGTAACGCCTGTGGGCCCTAAATGATTTATTTTTACTGTCCCGTATAACGACACACACTGCAGTTCAGATTAGTCAGATTGCAAAACAGTCGAACAAAAAAACCTTAAAATAAAAAGAATTAAAGTCATCGCTGCCCCAAGATGCATTGATCCAGTTCTCCCCCCGCCCCAAACCCCAGATCACATGTACCGCCAAAGACCTTAAGATATTTCAATGACTCGGTTCGGTTATGAAGCGCGCGCTCTGAATAATTTGCCGATCGTGGGGTCGGTCAGTGGTGCAAATTGAGGCGCTCGATCTGATCACACATCGTATATCCCGCACTACTCTCTCACGTACCCCCGATACGTGTGAGTGCATCCCCCACTGCTCTCTCACGTGTCCTCCATATGTATTCCGGGGGTACGACGACCACGACGACGACTAATGATTTGCATTCAACTAAGAAAAAAACAAGACAATGCAAAAATGCTAAACAAAAAGAAAATTTAAATGAAAAAAATAAAAACTAAAAAGAAGGAAAAAATTAAAGAGATCAAGAACACAGAGGGACAAGCACAGCGCAGCGCAGCATCGCACATCTCATCAGAATGCCTTTGCGAAAGAAAAATCGTTTTAACCAGTTCGAGGCCAAACGACCAACGTCCTTTCTGGAATTATTTTGAATTATTTTCATTTTATTGTTTGTTGACGAGTTCACTGAAGGCAACGGCAGGCACAGCTCGCGATGGGCTCCATTCCCATGGAGTCATCATCGCCATCATCATCATCATCATCATCTCTTCATCTACCGCATACACGACTTCTTTTGTCTTTTTTCTTTTCTTTTTTTTTTTATGGTAACACTACAACGCAACAGAATAGCGCATCGCACCCGAATCAGATCAGTGCATTATCATTTATCTGCGCGCGGCTGTTAGCCCCATGCCCTTGCGAAATCATCTCCCATTCACTTTTGTGGATCATAATCGCACCTTTAATTTGAAATAATGGTCAACCGCCATCATCGCATCTCGGTCCCGGACGCAGAATTATTTTCAGGCACACAATCACGGTTCGGTTTCGCGAGTTTGGCGCATTTATTTTTAATTTTAGACATTTACTTTCCTTCAATTAGCCAGCACCAGCAGCAATAATGGTGGAGGTCGTGTTGGCGCGGGATATTTATTGTTGGGTCCTTAAGAAAGGATACCACTACTTTGCCCTAACCCCTAGTGGGGTATAGCACGTCAACCACTCTCAACGCCATCGTACTCTGTCCTGGGCAATGGGGCACAACTCCCCAAACGACTTACCCCGCGCCTTACACTCTTTTGCCATAGATCGACGCCATGTGATTCGAGGACCCCCTCTTGGTCGGCCTTGGTTCGAAATCTCGGCGCGATCAAAAACTGCCTGTGAGTACTAATAGTGCTCCGAACTTGTCAGTATAAAGACGGTGCGGATAGGTGGTGCATGCCAGCAACTGCACTTTCGAAAAGTGGATATGCTATCGAAACGTCAACTTCTTCTTCCTTGCCCTTTCATACCACTCTGTGGCTTCGCGTTGCTCTGCTTATGGTGTTGGTAGAGCACTAAAAAGGAAGGTACATTCGACGCCATTTTGTTGCCAACCAATGGACAGTGGCATGCATGTACACATGACAGCTCTCACCTGTTGTTGTTATGTAGTAGCGACGCACTAACATCCGATGAATGTGCTGTCTCTCTCTCTCATATGTCCATTCCATGGGCACAAATCTCCATTCGATGGCAACAAAATAGCTGCCGAGCGTACTCTCCTTTTTAGAGCCTTAGTGTCTCTAAGCTTTCTTCTGGAGGCAGCTCGGTCTTGGATCGCATCATCGTCGAAATTAATGCGTTGTTGTCAGTGGCGTGGCGTGATCATTCAACTAGGGGAAGCAATTGGTATTAAAAATTTACTATTATTATGCTTTCCACAAATTTACTGCGTATTAATTGAACCCCTCTCGTTAGCTACTTTTAACATTTCTAATATAAAAGCACCCAGGAATCACGAACGGGGACGTGAGAGTAGGTATACTGTATTTTATCAGCATTTTAATTCCCATGCTACCAATATATAATAATTTACTTTTAAATAAATAATTGTAAAAATTATATGTTGGTAGACTTATCAAAAAAGCAAAGCTGTAACTATAAGTATATAAATAAAGCATATTCGGATTATTAGAACTACTATAACAATAACAACAATAGCAAAAAAATTGCAAAATAAATATCCATACACTCATAAAGAAAGTAATCATGTTCAGCGAATCAAAATTTGAATAATAAAAACAATAACAATACAATAAAAATTAAAAATAATTCAACTATTTACTATTTAAAAAATCACAGTTAGTGAGTAAAATAAAATAATAATAATTGGGCAATAAATATATTACAAGTCAAAATAAATAATAAGATCCGTACATACTATTATTTGTAATTTAATTCTATTCGTCTTTCTTTTTTTGCGAATTCATCTATAATATCTGTATAAAAACTTTGCTCACACAAACATGATTTAAGGAAAACCTTTTCAATTGACATTATTGCCAAGTCGCTAAGCCGTTGTTCGCCTGTACAATTTCTAAGATACGTTTTAATCCTTTTTAAGCAAGAAAAACTGCGCTCTGCGGACGCACTGGTTACTGGTAATGTTAAAACTAAACATATTAATTTATAAAATTGTGTGAAGCTATCTTTTAATTTGTTATTAATGAAATAGTTAAAAATACCTTGAAAAGATTTTCCCTGCAAATCAGAATCAGAATAAAGCACAATGAGTTCAGTCTTTAATGAAATATGGTCAAATATATCAGCATAAGTTTTAGTTAAATTTAGTAAAAGATTGTCCGGAAATGTTTTCAAATATTGGTTAAATTTAGAAGAATCTAATAGGTTTTAAACTGTGAAACTTGCTAAGGATGAAAATCTTGAATTTATTTCTGCGGTAATATTATCTATAATTTCGACATAAATACGTGTAAAGAATAGTTCAACATTTTCATTACTGTCAACAAGGCACCTGGCTTTTTTCCGGCGTTGTGGAGTTTCGCAAATAGATGTGGTTTGGGTCCAAATTTCCGTGAAACTATTTCTTAACGATTGAAGTTGATTTTCAAAATCTGTAATTTTTTGAATGCAGTACATTATATCAGTTTGTTTACTTTGAAATATATCGAAAAGTACGTCGGTTTGTGGAAAAATTTTAGAAAAAACATTGAGCAGGAAAACAAACTGAAAATCTGTAAGTAAAACAAGAAGTCCCCTTGCGCTATTAACGGTCTCGCCATCCCACTTTCCACTCTCATTTTCAATGATATATTCAAAGAGTTCTTTTAATTGATCTAAATTATCAAAAATGGTTAAAACTAATCGACCATTAAAAGTCCAACGTGTTGGAGCTAATTTTGGAAGCTTTTTTTTGAGGAATAAATCTAGTGCAACTGTTCTCTTTGTTGAATGATTAAAAAATGTTGAAAAACAAGTAATAGATTGAAAAAAAATTCGACATTCGCGTATTTTATCGCATGATTTAGATAAAACTAAATTTAACCGATGAGCGAAGCAATGAATATATATTGCGTTTTTATACACATCCTTTACACGTGTTTGTAATCCAGTTATTTTACCAGACATTACCGAAGCCCCGTCATAGCTTTGACAAATAAGTTTGTTACCGCAATTGAATTTTTGAACAACATCTAAAACATGGTCAAATAAACGCGACGCAGTCTGATCATCAGAAATATCTGTAAAAGTTATGAAAGTTTCTTTAACCTCACCGGAAGGAGTAATGTAACGAAAGGTTGTTGAGAGTTGAGAACGACATGAAACATCGGTTGTTTCATCTAATATTATTGCTATAAATTTAGTTTGCTGAATTTCATTATAAATCTGTTTTAATAAAATTTTAGAAATGCTACTAATGAGATCGTTTTGAATATAATTTGATATTCCGGAAAAAACAGTCGCTTGCTCCAAGTGAGCTCGCAAGTCCGGATTATATTTAGCTAAAAGATTTAAAAGTTCAACGTAATTTCCCCTATTGCAAGAATTCACATTTTCATTGTGACCACGAAATGCCTGTTCTTGACATCCTAAATGGCACACAACGTCAATTAGCATTTTTAGTAAAATATATCTCGATTTTTCGAAACTTTCTCATTGTGCAATATTATTGAAGATCTATGTTGGCTACTTAATAATTCTTCAATTCTAGGACCGGAACCGAACTCGGAAAGAAGAAGTACTGACTTTAAATGATCAACGCTTTTCGTACCATGCCTGTCCACAGCTTTATGTAAATTATTTAAGTCACAAAACCCGGTAGTTCGCCAAACATTTGAATCATTTGAAAATAACAAGCATGGCCAACAAAATAATTTTTGCTTGGTCTTACAACCGGTAATCCATTCCGTATCTTCATAAATCTTAGCAGTAAAATGCCTAGTACATCTTTTTGTTTTAGAAACAATTTCCAAAATCGGTTTCGGTCGACCCTTTTCGATAATGTCTTTTTTTTCTGCGAAAGATCGAGATCCAAAAGACAATCGAAAAAGATCATCAACAACACAATATTGATCCATGCTACTTTAAAAACAAATCAAAACACTATAAGCAATTATAAGCACCTAGACCGATTAAAAAACCCCTTCACCTTTTCACCAACAAAAAGCACACAAATCGCACTACACTAAAGCACTACACTAGAGCAAATGAGTTTTAAATTTAACGGCTCATTCAATTCCTTGTGACGTCAATGACTTGAGGCAGTATTACCATCTCCCACATATTTTTTCTTGGAATTTTCCGTTAAATGGTTTTCGATTAGATATCAGTTATTGAAATATGCATAAATATCCCTATAATTGAGTTCGTCTCTTACTAATACTCGTATACACTAATAATTCTATGCGAAATCACTTCTTCTCGAATTTACCAATAATAATTTTTAACCATGAAGCCATTATATTTCAAATCGAAACTTTTTCCACAATTCAATTCCTATCCTACTCTGGTAACCCTTGTGAAACTCATATAGCACATCACATACGCATTGCAACACAGCAAATATTTTCAGTCCACAAGAAAATACGAACAAAGAGGAAATGGGAAGAAAAGTTCCCCAGCGTCCATGCGCCAGCAGCTCCGCTGCAGGCAAGAATTTCCTCTACTACATGTGAGGGGAACTTGGAAGCAAATTCCTGAGTGCTTCCAACCTACCGTGTACGTGAATTTTTTTTTATCGCGACACAGTAGGTTTACTGGGGAAAAAAATAAACGCTCATAGATGCAAATTTTGATATGCTTCCATGTGTCTTCTTCTTGGTGTGGTGTGGTGGTTTTCGCGGTGTTACCAATTCGGCTGTGTAAGATATTCGCGATTAGTTTCTTTGGAACTTTTATTTACATAGACTGTGCCGAAGAGTTTTTTTCGCGACTTTTTAGAAAATTTTCCACCAATCGCCAAATATAAGGGAAGCAATGCTTCCATGGACGCCACGCCACTGGTTGTTGTTGCTTCTTGATCTGATCGATCCACGCGTGTTTCCGTCTGCCTCGGGGTTTGGGTCCAGCAAATGGAACATTCATTGATAGTGCCTTCACGACTGGGTTCTCAGGTGAACGCCTTAGAACATGGCAATACCAATCCATACGACGAGCTCTTCAGTGATCGGTTGCTCAATAAACAAGCTGCCTCGGATGTAAATACTTTTGAGATCCTTTTTGGTCACACCGGATGACATCCGTGGCATTTTCATCTCGATCGCAGTCATTTTACTTTCGTATGTGACGCTTACATGAGTGCGGGACGTACGACCGTTTTGTAAAACTTGCCGTTAAGTTTTCGTGGCATCTTCTTGTCGCAGAAAACTCCAGAGTTTTCTCGCCACTTCATCCGACCGACACTGATACGATGTTTGATATTGTAATCGCAGGCAGCTTCCTTGTTGACCATCGAGCCTAGGTAGTTGAACCTTGTACATGACTTCAACTGCTCTCCTTTAATGTAGATATCTGGTATCGATCTCTCTGGATCTGAGAAAGGACAGCAAAGATACTCAGTCTTTGGTATGCTAATCCTCAGTCCATGATCCTCCAGTATCTTACACCACTTGGGACTTGACTACTTGCTTCCTCTGGACGTTTTTCATGAGCAACTTGCTGCCAGTATTGCCATCCGTCTTCGTGAATCGGATCAGTGGTCCTCGACAAACACTGGCCACTCATCGATTTTATACGTTTTTTCGTTCAAATTAACAAATTTGCGAATGAAATTAACAAACTTGCGAATGGAATTAACAAATTTACGAATCAAATTAACAAATTTGCGAATGAAATTAACAAATTTGCAAATCAAATAAACACATTTAGGAAAGAAATTAACATTCATATCAACCAATGGTTAAATGCCGATTGCATAGTCGTTATAGTCAAAATGCGCAAAAAAGCTTCGTGAGAATGGTAAGAATTCCAGTAAAATAAAACGTACGCTGTAAAGTTAAATTTGCTTAAAGTAATCAGACAACTTTGTTACAAACAAGTCGGGCTAATGTGATTTTGAGATCAAATAATAATTCAGGAGTATTGAAATAATAACTTTACTATTATCTGCAGCTATCAATTACTCTCATATTTTCAGCACAAGTGTTTCTGGCAAAGATTTAGTTCTAGAAATTCAGTATTTTCTTCCACATATTTTTTGCGAGGCTATATTGACTGTAATCCTTTTTAGGGCTCATGATTCATACTTGTAAATCAAAAATAAATAGAAACAGAACCTTGGTTTATCCTTAAGTAAACATACCTACAAATGTTTCTGAAGAATACTGAACACTGTTGCGAAAAAAAACGATACGTATATATAGGTATACATGTACCATACATGCATTGTTCCAATTTCTATGTTCGCCACATATTCTATTCAAACCGGAAATAAAAAGTCGTCGGAGAAAATATATGTTCGTTTGATTGACAAACTTGTTAGTTGATTCGAAAAATTGTTAATTTGAATCCCAAATTTGTCAATTTGAATCACAAATTTGTAATTTTGATTCGTAAATTTGTTAATTTCATCCGCAAATTTGTTAATTTCATTCGAAAATTTGTTAATTTGAACGAAAAAAGGTATAAATCACCGGAATATTCCGGCCTCCACAGATTACTCTTACCCTAAAATTGAGTTCGAAAAGAACTTTGTGAGCTGTATCCCTACTCGGGATCAGTGGAGTGAGGGGGAGTACCCACTATCTGATTCTATTGGTATTTATACGGATGCCTCCAAAAACGAAGATGGGGTGGGAGTAGGCATTTATTCTGACACACTAAATTTAAGCCTGTCCTTCCGTCTTCCGGATCATTGCAGTATTCTCCAGGCGGAAGTTGCTGCAATTCTGCAGGCCCTTACCTGGCTGGGGCGGCACGCCATAGCTTGTAGGAACATTGCAATCAAGCTGCGATTAGATCCCTGCAATCCGTCCTGCTTACATCCGAGATAGTAGTAGACTGTCGTTCAACCTTCAAAACGATGGGGGAGTTCTTCAATTTTATCCTGTGCTGAATTCCAGGCCATAGTGGCTTTGGTGGTAACTGCCACGCTGATGAGCTTGCTAGGCAGGGGATTCTGAGCGAGGCCCCGCAACTGCATAATAGCATTTTAATGCCCATCAGGGCATCCGAGTGCTTTTTGAAATCTGAGACCATTAGGAGGGCGAATGACAGGTGGTCAAGCAGTAATACGTGCCTCGCGACCAGGTCTTTGTGGCCTGAAATGGACCCTATCCGCTCCTCCCATCTTCTGTCACTGAGGAGGCGATACATCAGCTCTGTCGTAGGGGTTATCACCGATCACTGCCTTATTGGTGAGCACGCCAGCTGACTGCGTCTTCCTTTCAATGACTTCTGCAGAAGCAGTGGAGATATTGACGCGGAAGAAAGCTGCTACCACCTTCTCTGTGCTTGTCCGGCCTTGGCGGTTAAGAGGAGATCCCTTCTTGGCTCCTATTTTTTCCAGGAGCTTGAGGAATTGAGGACTGCCAGTATTGGCCGTCTGCTTCGCTTTATTACTAGCTCAGACTGGTTCAAGAACTAGTATGGTTAGATTGTTGGATCTCCAGGGTATCGCAATGGGCCAATTATATGGTCTAAGTGTGCTGTGTATTGTCATGGCAGCCTCCTTTACCTACCTACCTGGGACTTGGTCAGTGCAGCCTGCAAAGCAGCGATGTCTTTGCTACCCAGGACAACGTCATCGGCGAAGAGAAGGGATATTTCCAGGTCGTGAAAGATGAGTGTTAATAAATAGAGCATGATGATGTTGAAGAGCAAGGGACTCAATACACTGCCTTGGTGAACTCCGACTTTAACCGAAAACTCTTAAGACTCACCAGCTGTGCATCGTACTTTAGTAGTTGCTCCATCAGACATGTCTTGTATCATCTTAACATATGCCTCGGGGACCTTAACTGCTCTCAGGGCCACCCATATCAGATCAGGAGGAACTCTGTCGAAGGCTTTTTCCAAATCGATAAACACAAAGTACAAGTCCGTCCGTGTATCACGATGTTTTTCCATCGTAACACACAAGCACCGAATAGCATCGACTGTGGATTGACCGTCCACAAGCCCGCATTGATTGTTATACAACCGTACAATCTCTTTCAATCGATTGCAGGCAACCCGCTCATAAGTCTTCAATGTGTGAGATGTTAACTTGATTGCCCTATAGTTGTTGAGCTTGCGTGAGTCACCCTTGTTCTTGTAAAACGGGAGAAGGAAGCTTTTTTTGAAAGCGCCAGGCATCGGTTGCCCTCTTTTAATTTTGTTGAAAAGAACAGTGAGCCATCTAAGCCCGACATGATTCATCTTCAACCAAAATTGCAAAGGTATTTTATCCGGTCCGACTGCCTTTCCGCGTTTCATCTGCATCATTGCCTTCATCACCTCCTCCACTGAAAAATCAGCGATATCAGTGGTGTTTGGCTCCACAGCTTGGAAGGCTTCACGTGGAAATTCTTCGTTCAAAAGTTCGTCAAAGTACTTACGCATTCTGCTACAGATTGCTGTGTCTTCAACCAGTAGAAATCCTTGTGAGTTTTCAACGTACTTTGGCGCCTGAATCTCTCGAGCGTTTCTTCTTTATTGGGCTGCGACCTTATAAATCCTGGCATTGTCTTTAGGTTTCTCTTGCAATGACGATCTCTTATCCGCAATCAGAACTTCTGGTTCTTGATAGAACTTCTCGGCTGCAATCGGCTTTGCTTGAGCCACCTTTCGCTTTACTTCCTTCCGGCATTCATCATATTTCTCCCGAAGTTGAACCTTCTCGTCTTCACTGCTTGTCTTGTATGTTGTCCAAGCCTTGAATGCGTTCGATTTGGCCTGCACTGCTTCTTTAGTTTTATTATTCCACCACCTCGTCTCCTTGTTCGTGTGAAACGTCAACAAGTCAATGAAATGTTGGCACGCCCATGCCCCTGGAGGCTGGAGAGGTCAAGGCAATTAACAATCATACTTCAAAATAACAACGTTTTGATGAAAAAGCTATCAAAAAGACGTAGTTTTGCAATCATAAAATTTATTCATTTGCAAAATATCACAAGAATAATTCAGTTCACGAACCGCATCCCGGCTTCACCTTGGATGACATCCACATAGGTGCAATGTCGGAGGCAGACTTTTATAAGTACCTAGGAATTCTGCAGGGCGCGCATGCCCGCGTGGTTGACTTGAGAGAGGGACTGCTGGTGGAGTTTATGGGCAGGTTGAAACTGGTTCTGAAAACAAACTTGTCGGGAAGAAACAAAATAAGCACGATTAACCTCTATGTCATTCCTTCACTGACCTATTCATTCGGGATTGTGCCATGGTCTGCCATCGAACTGGAGGCAGTCCAACGGCGGGTTCGTGTAACAATGACCAAATTCCGAATGTTACACCCAAAATTGGCAGTGGAGCGAATGTGTTTACCTCGAGACATCGGAGGTAGAGGTTTAGTCGACATTGCAGGTCAACACCATAGGCAGATCGACTCACTTCGCGCTTATTTTTACGGCAAAACAACATCGAGTCCTCTGCATGACGCTGTCTGCAAGGCAGACGACGGTTTTACTCCGCTTAACTTGAAGGATCAGTCATTTGCTCCTTTAAGTTTGGTGAAGTCCGACCATGTGCAAATCGACGAATGGATGGCAAAGGCAATGGATGGTAAACACGTGTGTTGCTTGTGGCAGTCATTTGTCGATCTTCACCTGTCGAACAGACGGCTTCGTGCAGGGTATCTCTATGCCGAAACAGAAGGGTCTATGATTGCCATTCAGGACGGCGTGGTCCCTACTCGTGCATATCTTAAACATATATGTAAGCAACGGGTGGACGATGACCGATGCAGAATGAGTGGTTCGGTGCTGGAAACACTAGACCATCTCATCTCTGGCTGTTCTGCAATGGCACCGGCAGAGTACACGGATAGACACAATGCGGTATGCAAGGTAATCCATCAACATCTTGCATACAAGCATGAGCTGATCAGTGAGACACTTCCGATCTACCAGTACACTCCACAAGCAGTGCTTGACAGCACTCGCTTCACAATGTACTGGGATCGCCAGGTAAACACTGATCACCCGGTCGCCCACAACAAACCCGATGTACTCCTAGTCGACAAGACGAGTCGCTCCGCATACATAATCGATATTGCTATTGTCACTGGGATCTGTTTTTTTAATTAAACAGTTGAACCACTTGTTTGTAGTCTAAAAGGTTGAACAACACTTTTAAGTTTAAATGCCTTTATTGACTACAAAAGTCAGCAAAATAAAATAAAATAAAAATAACAAAATTATTATAATTTAATTTATTTTGTAAGAATGCATTTCGAGCAGACTTGCTGCTCATCTTCAGCAAACACGCAAACTAAATAATTTAACAATAATGCAAAAATGACTGTAAACATTTACAAAAGTATTGAGAACAAATTCCGTTTTTTGTGTATCAGTGAGAACAAATATTGTACATATATAAATAGATGGACGTTAATAAACATACAAACATATTTTATTACAGGTGGAAACATTATATAAACTATCGTACAAAAGAAATCAAAGGTGAAATTATGTTGCCATTGTCGCTATTCATTGTATTTTTGGTTTTTAGGGTTTTGTAGTAAATACAAAACCCTTATGAAATCGGTCAAATGTCTGTCTGTCCGTCTGTCCATGGAATATCTCACGAACGGCTGAAGCTACATACATGAAATTTTGTAGGAATGTGTAGAATTAGTATAATTCACCGGAGAAAGCGAATCGTTGTAATAGGTCAACTTTAAGGGGAGGTCCCCATAGAGGGGAAATGAAGGTCGAAATTTTTTTTCGTTTGGTATAGGCAAGTGGGGTATCATAAGAAAGGTACCGTCGAGTACATTCCATTTTTGGAATTTTTTTCAAATTTGAAGAAACGGGAAAAGAGGGAGAGGGGAAAATATGTCATCCGAGTTTGCCCCCCCCCCCTTGCATTTCGAGACCGTTATACTTAGAAATATGAAAATTTGCAGAAAAGCGCCATTTTACTAGCGTTGAAAACCTAGATTTCTAAAATTTTGAAATTTTATCAGAAAAGGTTAATAATAGTACATTTCTATAGTTGCAGTTAGCACACCCCTGCACCCCTTACGCGCACCCGAGGTCAAAAATATTGATGGCCAATGATAACCAACATCATAGGCAATAATACCTCCAAGTTTCATGACAATCACATAATATTTAATAATAGTACATTCATTTAAATTTTGAGATTTTGATGCCATTCATACTCGTACAAAAAATTCACATAACCGGTTACATACTAGTACTGCATACTAGAATGTTGTTTATTGTTTTTCGTAAAGTTAATTGGAGTTAACCACTTCTGAAAGGGTGGAGATTGGTGGTATAGGAGTGGTAGGGGAGAGAAGTTTAAGGGGGGAGGTAGGTGGGTTGCTGCTTTAAGGGGAGGTTCCCATAGAGGGGAAATTAAGGTCAACATTTTTTTTCATCTGATATGGGCAAGTGGGGAATCATGAGAAAGGTACTACCGAGTACATTCCATTTTGGGCGACTTCATTAAATTCGAAGAAAGGGGAAGAGAGGCAGAGGGGAAAATATGAGATCATATTGTAATTTGTCCCACCCTCTTACCATTTCGAGACCGTTACACTTAGAAATACGAAAACATACAGGAAGATGGCTTTCAACTAGCACAGAAAACAAAAAAAAATATGGAATTTTGATATCTTCTCAAAATAGGTTAATAATAGTATATTTATATAATTACAGTTAGCACGCCCCTGCATTTCTCAAACTCATCCGACGTCGAAAATATTGATGGCCGACGATAATCAACACCATGTGCAATAATATCTCCAAATTTCGTAATAATCACGTAACATTTAATAGTAGTACATTCATTTAGATTTGGTCATTTTGATATCATCCATACAAAAAATTCACATAACCGGTTACATACTAGTACTGCATACTTGAATATTGTTTATTGTTTTCCGTAGAGAGAATTGGAGTTAACCATTTTCAAAAGGGTAATGATTGGTAGGAGAGGTGGGAGGAGGGGGAAGGGGGGAGGAGGTATGCTCGTCGCTGACTCTATAATTATTCAAACAATTTATTTTCAATATTTTTTATGCAAACTTACGATTTGCAATATTGTCTTAACATGAATGGTTAAGCATCTCCAGAAGTAGGACAGTTCATCTCCTATTGGCATGGGACACTACAAAACCCTCGGATTGCGGCGTAGCCCTCTATTTTTATACCCTAGACTTTTAGTATAGGGTATATTGTTTTTGTCACGACGAAAATATGTAACACCTTAAAGGAGGCTCCGGAGGTATAGCAATGTATATATATAAATTATCAGGGTCACCTCCTGATTCGATTTAGCCATGTCTGTCTGTCTGTCTGTCCGTCTGTCTGTCTGTCCGTCTGTCTGTCCGTCTGTCTGTCCGTTCGCACGATAACTTTCGATAGAATGAAGCTAGGCCCTTGAAATTTTGGTCAGATGTTGCAAGTATAATCTAGTTGGTTGGTATTGAAAATGGGCATGATCAGGCAAAGAGAACGCCTGCGTCCCCTACATATGTAAAATAATTAAATATATTTATAACTCCCGATTAAATAAACTTAAAAAGCTCTAGCTCTGGTAGATTGCTCATGAAGGTAATCTTATACTCTCCCGGAAAAATAAAATCGATCAGTTGAAAACTAACGGTATTATTCTTACAAAGAGCCCCGTACTACCCTACTTTTCAGGTTTTTCGTCTATAACTCTTGAACCAATTAACGTAGACATCTGATTTTTGGTATTTAACCCTGAAGTGAGAAGCTGCTCGAGTTTTAGTAAGTTGGGCATAATCAGATCAAAGGAACGCCTACCTCCCCTACAAATTTAATAAAATTAAATATTACTTTAATTACGATAACTTTCGATAGTTGGTAATAAGATCTAGTTAGTCGTTGTTGAAAATGGGTAAGATCCGACCCAAGGAACCACTACCTCCCCTACAAATGAAAAAAAGCCATAAAGTTTGATTGAATGAAGCCAGTGACTTGAAATTTTGGTCAAATGTTTGAAGTGAGATTGAGTTAGTTGGCATTAAAGATCGGTTATATCCGACCTAAGGAACCCCTACCTCTCCTAGAAATGAAACTTAAAATAAGCGATAACTTACGACGAAATAAAGCTAGCGTCTTGAAATTTTGGCCAAATGTTTGCAGCAGATCCAGTTGGCTAATATTGAACATACGTAAAATCCGACCAATGAAACCCCTGCTTCCCCTACAAATGAAACTTCAAATAAGCGATAACTTTCGATAGAGTAAAGCTAGACACCTGACATCTTTTTTTTAATGTTTGTAGGGTGATCTAATTGGTTGGTGGCTATGATGGGCAAGATCCGATCCAAGGAACTTCTGCCACCCCTACAAGTGGGACTTCAAATAAGCAATAACTTTCGATAGAATGAAGCTAGCGAAGCGACTTGAAAAATTCGACAAATATTTGTAGAATGGGTTAGTTAATTGATTTTTAGAATGACCAAGATCCTCATGAATGTATGCCAACCTCCCCTATAAACTGGCCATATAGGAAACTCACTTTTAATGCATATGGTCGTTGCCAATTTGTACTTTTGGTATCACCACTAGGTCTGTACAAGTCTAGGGTATATACGCTTCGGGCTCCGGGCCACTGGTATAGCCAAGTGGGGTGTCGTGAGAAAGGCAATGTTGAGTACATTCCATTTTTGGCATTTTCTTGAGATTTGTAGAAAGGGGAACAGTGGAGGAGGAAAAAATATTAGACCGTAATTTGTCCCAGCCGCCCTGAATTTCGAAGCCGTTACACAAGTTTGCAATTTGCAATGTCGTCTTAATATGAATGGTTAAGCATTTCGAAGAGTTATCTCGTATACATACATATCTATCTACAGCTTCTCGTATTAAAACTATTACTTTGAGAGGTGACAGATGCAGTCTTTTTGTGAATTGGCATGTAAGATACAATATCATGGGTAAAACATTTAATTATGGTGTTTTTATTCAGCTGAGGGGTACCAAGAAGAGCAAGGAGCCAGTATTTACATGCCAAAATAAGCGCTTCCTACAAAACCCTCGAATTGCGGGCGTAGCCATCTATATTCCGGTTTCATTTTGATATAAAGTGCTTCATACGCATCTAGTTTTCGCTCGTTATGTAGGGCTTTCACTAAACGTACACTTTCCTCGAAAGAACCGATTCTGTGTGGTGGCGTATCGATATTACATGTTGAGTGTACATGAGCTGCGACTGAGGAGCGATTTATTTGCATGTTTTTTATGCAGGTTTTGTGTTCTTTGAAGCGGGTCTCTACGTTTCGCCTTGTTTGGCCAATATATTTGGCATCGCAATCCTTACAGCTAATTTCATATATTCCGCTTTGTTCAGCTAATGTTGGTTTGTCCTTCGTTGAGCCAAGAATATTTTTCAATTTGTTGCTGTTGGTGTAAACAATCTTCATATTTTCCTTTTCGAACGCATTTTGTAGATGATTTGTGACCGAAGGAACATAAGAATAGGGTACTCTTACGAAGTTTTTGGTTCTAATTTCTTGGTTTTGGCTGAAAAGTGTAGACATACATATTATTTTTCTTGCGAGCGTCTGAATGTTTTTTAACAATTTTGCCTACTCAGGATCTATCGAATCCATTAATTTCGGCTATTTGAACAATTTTTTCATATTCCTTCCGATAATTTTCAAGGGAAAGCGGGAGGTTTATCAAGCGATAGACCATTGAATGAAAAGATTTTTTGTTGGAAGGAACAGAATGAATCTTTTGTGATGAAGCGATCTGTTGAAGTCTGTTTACGAAAGACGGCAAATTTGATGTGTTTGTCTACTATAGTGCACTTTAAGTCCAAAAAGGATATCGAACGTTGATTGTTTTCTCTTTCAATAGTGAACTTAATGCTGTCATATCTATTATTGATAGTGTGTAATGTTTTGTCAACTTCTGTCTCCTTTATGATACTAAAAACATCATCCACATACCTATACCAGATCCTCGGTAACAATCCTTCTGATAATAAATCTCCTTCAAATTTGGTCATGAAAGCCTCAGCAATTAGTGGGGACAAAGGATTGCCCATACTTGTTCCGAAATCACTAGAATAAAACTGGCTTCTAAACACAAAACAATTGTGTGACATACATATTTTTGCAGCATTAACTAGGATTTAACAGCTAACATGGACAATATCTCATTTGATAATTTCCTCATCAATCAGACAAAATTTTTTGAGCAAAGCCGGAACACTTTTATCAAAAAACAAGGTACACAAAAGGAAAAAATGAAGAAACTTATGGAAAAACAAAACATATCGCCCAAGGAGAAACGCATAGTTCAACCAGTAGAGGATCTTGTATTGAACCTATCCAGTTTGGAATTCAACAGTAAGGAAATGGAACTTTTGAACAGAGGTCTTAATTACACACCGAACACAGGTAAAATCAATATTGAAGAAACTATAGTCGACATCGAGTCAGCTATTCAGTACAAACCTAGTAATACACAAAGGGGGCAAAGACCTTTTCCATAGTCCTCCGCGTGGGCGCCCCCTGGTAACGGCAGTGTATCAATTCGCTGACGGCCAATGTCTTAGCGATAAGACAGTTTGGAAAAGGCAGATAGCTGTAGCCTGAATGGCTGACGAACACCTAAGCGTCTCAGGTTTAGTAGGATGGAATGACTTGCGTAGTTGGACCTGCTATATAGTTGTGTGGGCTCCAGCACGTTTATTAAACCATCTGAAGCAGCTATCTCCGAGGCCATCCCCTGAATGGGGTTAAGCGACGTGCTGACAACTCGTCCTTGTAAAAACCATTCCATGTCAAGAAACCTGGAACAAAAGCCTCGGATTGGACGGATCAACAACGACGACCACACAAACGACTAAAGGATTATTCTTTCGGATCCTGGAATGTACGCTCCCTGAACAAACCGGGGGCCGAGAAGGCCCTCCTTCAGCAGGTCGAAAAGTACAAACTGAGCATAACTGCAGTCCAGGAAACAAATTGGCTTGGCAGCGAGATTAATGACAAGAAATCGCACACAATTTTTACAAGTGGCAAACCATCGGGCCGCAAGGAGTTTGGAGTAGCATTTATAGTGAACAACCACCTCAAACCACACATTACTGACTTCAAACCCATAAATGAACGGCTGTGTGCGATTCGCATCAAGACTCGATTCTTCAATCTCTGGCTCATCAATGTGCACGCCCCCACTGAAGTTAAAGAAGACGCAGTAAAAGACGAGTTCTCTCTTCGACTCACTTCCAACAAACGACGTCAAATTGCTGCTGGGAGACTTTAACGCGAAAGTCGGAAATGAAAGTTGGCACCGGGGGACCACTGGAGGCCACAGCCTCCATTAAGAATGTAACGATAACGGCCAGCGACTTATCGACTTTGCCTGCAGCAGGAATCTAGTCGTAAGCTCTACGTGCTTCCCGCATGGACGCATTCACAAGCAGACCTGGAAGTCTCCAGACGCACATACCGTCAACCAAATTGACCACGTCCTCATTTGCAGGAGATGGGCGTCTAGTGTCATGGATGTCCGCTCCTATCGAGGAGCAAACTGCGACTCAGATCATCACTTGGTGAAGACGATCTACAGATGTAGAATTTCCTCAGTGCACCAGTCAAGAATCAGCCCTCCCAAAATCTTTGCGGTTGATAAGCTTTTGAGTGATGCTACAGCGGTGGCGTATACTACCGCCCTTGAGGAAAAACTATCACCTATGCTACACAACATCAGCAACACAGGCGTCCATGGGTTCTGGGAAGAACTCAAGGGTACCATCAAGGATGTCGCAGAGAAGGTCGTGGGATATAAAGCCCGGCGAGCGCGAAATGACTGGTTCGACGAAGAATGCAAAGACTCACTTGACGCGAAAAACGAGGCCTACAGACAATGGATTCAACGAGGAACCAGAGCCAGAAGAGAAAAATATGACGAGCTACGGCGAATATCGAATAGAATAATTAGACGTAAGAAACGTAAATACTTTGACGAGCAGTTGCTGAACATAAACGAAAACTTAGCTAATAGGAACACCAGACAAGCGTACAAACTAGTAAATACAATTAAGAACGGCTACCAACCCAGGACTAGCCTTTGTAAGGACAAGGATGGAAACATCATCAGCGACACCGATGGTATTAACAAACGATGGGCCTCTTACTTTGAAGAGCTTCTAAACCGTCCATCTAACATCCCCACACAGGAAGCTCTCGACGATATTGTTGATCTAGGCCCACCCATTCAACCCCCGACAGTAGAGGAAGTTGATCTCGCGTTGCGGTCACTAAAACGAAATAAAGCGCCGGGCGCTGACGAGATTCCAGCTGAACTGCTAAGATTCGGTGGAACGAGTCTAGTTGATGCCATACATCAATTACTCCTGCGAGTATGGGAGAACGAGGAGATTCCAGACGATTGGCGCAGAAGCATCATCTGTCCAATTCATAAAAAGGGAGATAAACTGCGGTGTGAGAACTACAGGGGCATCTCACTAGTTTGTACGTCCCATAAAATTTTGACGAAAATTCTGGAAAATAGAATAAAACCGTACGCAGAACGAGTCATTGGCGAATATCAAAGCGGTTTCAGACCTGGTCGCTCCACAACCGTTCAGCTCTCCTCAGTCAAACTGATACTCCAGAGGTGCTGGGAATACAATGTAAACGTATACCAAATCTTTGTCGACTTCAAGCAGGCATACGACAGTATCGATCGTGGAGTACTGTACAACATCATGCTGCAATTTGGGATACCGGCAAAATTAGTGCGACTGACAAAGATGACGATGACCAACTCCGTCTCACAAGTCAGGATCCAGAATAGACTTACTGATCTATTTGAAACACGCACTGGTTTGAAACAGGGCGACGGACTGGCACCGACGCTCTTCAACCTAGCACTGGAACACGTTATTCGGGCCATGAATATGGACAACAGCAAGACGCTACTCATCAAGTCGACACAATTAGCAGCGTACGCCGACGACATCAACATCATGTCCCGAAGAGTGGTTGACGCAGAAGAACTTCTGCATACGCTCGATACCGCTGCAAAGGAAGTTGGATTACGTATTAACGAGGGTAAAACTAAAATAATGATGCAATCGGTGACAAGGACACCTGCACAACCAAGCATCAATGTGGGGGACCTCAACATCGAGTTCGTGAACAACTTCATTTACCTGGGTTGCAACTTGTCAAGGGACGCCAACGAAACTGACGAAATCAAGCGACGGATACAGTTAGCTATTAAGACTTTTTTCTCGGTTCTCCCCATAATGAAATCGAAGCATGTGCACAGAAACACGAAGCTCCGCGTGTACAAAACCATTATACGACCAGTGCTATGCTATGGCTGCGAAGCATGGACCCTAACTCAAGCCTCCGAAAACATGCTAGACACTTTCGAACGTAAGGTTCTACGGCGAATTTTCGGGGCTGTTTGCGATCGAGATGGATGGCGCATCCGGTACAACCATGAGTTGTATGAAATGTACGATGAGCTGCAAGTCTCGAAAATCGTCAAACTACAACGACTTCAATGGGCAGGGCATGTACAAAGAATGGACGATGATCGCATGCCTAAGAGAGTAATGAATGCAGAACGAGTCGACGGAGCGAGACTGCGAGGACGACCGAGATCTCGTTGGGAGAGCTCAGTAGGTGTGGACGCCGCGCAGCTGCTGGGCTCCCAAAATTGGAGGACGCGGTCACGTGACCGAGATAATTGGAGGACAATGATCCAGGCGGCCAAGGCCCGACGTCGGGCTGTCGCGCCACGATGATGATGATGATGATAATTACTTTTAATAACACTTTTATTTAATACAAAAACGAGCACAAGTACTGGTACATTAAAAGATTAGATATGATCCGAATAAATTTTTGTAACTGAATGATGAGCCATGTTTACGACGTTGATTTACAATATATTGTCTATTCGCGCGTATTCAACATTTTTCAATAGTGCGCATCTGTAATGAACGTCTTTCCAGACGGTGGTGTCGTATTTTGGCAACGTTCTCACGTTTTTCAAGACAGTGTCGCGTTGATGCAAAGTCTCGGATTCTATTTTTGAGGAATTTGATGACGGCGTATACATAACTTCACCATCCTTTACAAGAGGATTTTCCTGAATCCTACTATCTACTCTTATATTGATTTTATTTTTCTGTCTTTTGCGCAAGTAAATTAATGCTATACAAATGATAAGTATTATAGCGATAATAAAACTGATATTAATACCAAATGAAATATTTTTATAAACAAGTATTTCTTCAATTTTCTTATTGTTACTTATATTGTCTATTACAATGTCTTCCAGTGTAAGTTTATCTGAAAATTTAGTTAAGTTTTTATTAGATGGAAAATAAAGATAGAATTAGTTTTCGGTCATCACAATTTTGGCTGATATTCAGTTGGTTGGCATTTTTAATTATAATCGTTTTAGCATCTAATTCCATTATTTTATTTTAGTATTTGTATTTTTCAATAATTTATAATTTTCTCGGTACATACAATGTGTACTTAAAGCCAGTTCGTTTAAACTTTTAAAATTTTCGTATTTGTATACGGTATTATTCAAAACAAAGACAATTTCTTTGGGATAACCTATTTCCTTAAACTCTAAATTTGTTACAGGAATAATCATTTTTAATTGAACTGAAATAATTTCTTTTGGGATCTCTATTGCAAACATTATGGTATCATTGTCGAATTTCGCTAAGCCAATTTTGATTTACTGTAATTTATTAAAATTTATTTTGTATTTTTTCATTTCTCCATCGGTAAGGATACTGGGGTGTAATAATCTATATCTTGTAATGAACCACCTGCAATGGACCATTTGGTAGTGCTGCTTCCACCGGCAGATCTATGGCAGCACCTAATGAGTAAGGATCTGTCGGTGGTACGAAACCAGAGGCCGAGGGTCCCATTACACCTGGACCCCAATACGAGCGCGAGGGTAAGCGAGCCATCTGCCAACCATTCCATCCTTATCACCTCATTTTTTTTATTCCCCATTTTTACCTCCCTTGTTTGTGTTGTCTTCCTCAGGCCTATGAGTTTTTATTAATACGTAAAGGACAGGGGCAACGATCGGTGAAAAACGAACTGAAATGCCCCGTACTATTTGGGAGTTGACAGCCGCGGAGTTAAAACATGAACTAGCAAAACGGAATTCGTTAACGACGGGAGATGCGTTCGCGCTGTGTGCTCGTTTAGAGGAAGTAATAAGAGCCGGCGGACAGGATCCGCACATGGTCGAATTTCCGAATAAGGACAAATTGACGAAAAATCTCAACGTGTCGGAAGCAAAACCGGTTAGAGATTGGAGCCCTGTCATGCGGCTGCTACTGTCGATGTCCAAGCAACTTGGCGAGCGATCCAAGCAACTTGACGAGTTTGGCAAGCGAGTTAACAAGCAATTCGACGAGTTTGACAAACGAGTTAACGACCGATTTGACGAGCAATCCAAGCGATTCAACGAGCAAACTGAGCAGTTGCAGAGATTGATCGATGATAAAATAACTTCGAACACGACCTCATGTAGGAGGACGCCAAAATGGATGGCGGATTCGATACGGTTGCCGAGGAGGTCGAAGGACTGAGGAGCGAATCTGAGCGCGTAGAAACATCTGGAGTCGTAAGGGCCGAGTCAGCCGTGGGAAATCTGATGGTGCCAGTTTTCGACGGTCAAACACCCTGGGGCATATGCAGCACACAGCTCGAGGCCGCTGCGGTAGCCAACAGCCGGACCAATAGCGAACAGTCACCGAGGGCGGAAAAGTTGCCGAGTGATATGACAACGCAGATGAACGAGCGGTCAGCGAATTTCGAGGAATCGACAACACCGTTGAATGTACCGACAACGAAGATGGCCGAACAATCGGAAAAGTTGAACGAGTGGTTGGTGAGGTTGGATAAGTCACCGCGGAGAGTGACAACACAGTTGCAACCGCAGAAGACTCTACTTTCTATAATCATTCAAACAATTTACTTTTAATATTTTTAACGCAATCTTGCAACTTGCAATGTCGTCTTAACAAGCATCCCAAGAGTAGGATAGTTCATCTCTTATTAGCATGAGCCACTACAAAATCCCTCCGATTGCGGCCGTAGCCCTCTATTTTCCGGTTTCATTCTTAGGCCCTAACCAGATTGAACGCAGAATGCAGCAGCAGCGGCAGAAGCAACAACAACAACAGCAACAGGTAGATCTGCCATCGCCGCTGTGTCATGTGTTGTTGTTGTTGCTTCTGCCGCTGCTGCTGCATTCTGCTTTCACTGGTTAGGGCCTTATAATCATTCCCTGCGTTCAGAAGTTACCGAAGAGCGCGAACTGCTCGCGAGCAGTTCCGGAACTTGTCGATTATGCAGTCTGTGCCTGCTGAACGCGACTCTCGTTGTCACACACACTCCATACGAAAGTCAAGGAGAAAGAAGAAGAAGAAAAGTGCGAGCGGTGAGCAGAAATTTTTCCTGCTCGGTGATCAATTGATCTTGATCAGTTGAGCGGAAGTTGCTTAGTATCTTCTGAACCCACACATTGATCCGTTCGAATAAATTTGTATTCAAATCAAATTCCCGCCACATGATTTGAATAACTGAAACTCATATTCCCTGAAGATGGCATGCCGAATGAATTGAACTTTGAAGAGAGAATCAGAGGAAATGAAAAAGAGCGAAAGAAACGAAGTAATTCGGCACACGTGAGGAAGTAGGAAGGGGGATGGAAATTTGACATCTCCTTTGCTTCTATATGGACCGGGCGGGTGTTCTGCGGCAGAGAGACAAAATCGAATGTTATTGTTCATAAAGGAGAAATAAGAGAGGGGATGACATCTTTTGTGCTTCCTGTGCTTCTATGTCCCCGCAGGGGACACCCACTGGGTCGAAAGACTTATGGTGTTTTGGGTTTAGCGAACCCACGGACCTGAGCTACGCAAGGAGGTGGTGTATAGGGTAAAGGGGCCTTGGCGCTGATCCCTATGCATGCCTTTGGGGACTGACGACCCCATGTACCTTAGTTATGAAGTTAAGGTGGCTGATTGACGGTCTCGCAAGTGGTGTCCGTCGTTATGATACCACCGGTGTTGTGTGATGGTCTCTTGAGTCCGTCGTTATACGACACCTGGGGAGTGGTGCCCCCGCATAACGAACTACGAAAAGGGGCTATATAGGCTGAAAAGTATCTTGAATGATTCCTATTGGAGCAATCCTATAGGTGCCATGAAGCGGAAAGGTTGCTGGGGTCCTCCCAGTATTCCAATTCCTAGACTTGATGACGACACGGCTTTGGGGTTTTTCCCAAGCTCTGATTCTAACATAGGTGTGGATTGGTGGAAAGTAAGAGATACTGATTCCTATACTGCTTTGGGGCTAGACAATCCCACGTACCTAGTCAATTGGCTTCCTAGTACCTGAACATGGTGCCGACCTGTGATGCGAAAGGAAGCACTATCCCCGACTGAGGAGAATGCTTACTAGTACGTGAGGAACGGAAGCACATTCAACTCTCTTGGGGATAGTGGGTTTAACTGAGCCCGTGATGCACAACTTAATCAGTAAGATATTCCGTAAGGATATTGAACGGTGAGATCATTCCGGCTTTTGAGAAGTCAGTAGCAAATAATGAACCACGGGGATGGGTGTGCCCACAGTACCAAGGTACTGGCCCATCAAGGTGTTGGACTCGTGGTGGCTGTGAGTTATTGTTAAGTCGGCTAAGCTAGGTCGCAGCCTATAATGGTAAGGTTCTGAGGAAAGTGCATGTTCCAAAGTAGTCATCCTTCTGACTTCGGTCAGAGAAAACGCCATCCCCGTAAGGGGGGGAGGTAAAGAGCTTCGAGCTTAGGTACTCCTTAAGGCACCGAATGTAGACGATTATGGGGAATTCCTGTGCTTCTATGTAGACTGCGCGGGTGTTGCGCAGTGGAGGGCGTGTGTCTCTCTGTTTACTTTTTACTAGTTCGTATGTGGTGGAATTACGTCCAGAATTTTGTGTACAGTAAATGGGGGTTTCATCTCCTCTTCTATATGTCTCTGTGGAATAGAATCAGAGAAGAGAGAGATAACAAAGGATAATCACAATCTACTCATATGTACACCAAAGAACTAGAAGGTAAGATGGAATGAGGTTTTGAAACATAAATGTATACCCCTCCCTCTCTCCTTTTTTGAGTTTGTGCAACGATTGTGTCAGTTTGGACACAAACGTCATACGGCGATTGTGTCAGTTTGGACACAAACGTCATACGACGATTGTGTCACTTTGGACACAAACGTCATTCTAAAGCCATCTGATCGAAAGTTTTTGTCGTATCGTCAGTTTCGCAACTAAATACCAGTGCTCTCGCCTTGTGTTTTGCCGGTTTTGCATTAATTACTCGATTCCAAGCGAATTCAAAAGTACTTGTGATGACAATTAGCGCGTGTCATTGCCGTGAACTTTTAAAAAACTAATAATGAAGTACCGTGTTGCGTGGGTCGACCGGTAGCGCAGTGTGTTGAGGCATCAGTCTCATGTTTGACTACCGGCGTTTTGGGTTCGAATCCCGTCCATGACGACGTTCGTGGCCATGGATGTGGAGGAGGTGCATTCTCCGAAACCAGTTTATGCCGTCGAAACATCAACTGGGCCACATGGAACAGTTGACGCGCTGTGCCCCACAAGGGGTTAGGGCAATTGAGTGAGAGAGAGAGAGAGAGAGTTGCGAAAACACTACGTATTTACCAAATGGCGTATCGTTCCACATGTAAATATATATTTATATATTTGTGGTGAAGTTTCCTTAAAATCCACCGGTAATTTTCACGGTGTTCATTTAAAATTTGCATTTTTTTACGGTGCTGTGTAAACAAACAAGGATCGCCGACTTGACTTTTGTGATCCGAAACACTTTTCTCTTTTGTTATCTGGCATTGGCGTAGTTTAGCATTTTTATTTTGGGGGCTGGTAAATTTGACATTGAAATTAAAACTTTATGTAAATTATATAGGTATATTTACAGTTTTCGGCAAGAAAGTACTACAAGGTCATTGTGGTTAAACAATTCGAACTGAAGGAGTATGAAAATACACAAAACTAGTCGATAAATGAGGGTAAGCGTTAATTTGCTCACAATTATGTAAATGTAATCATTTTTTTTTCTGATTTATTATATATTCTAGGTTTCTGCCAATTTAAAACGGAAAACATGCTAAACACATTCGAACTGAAAGTTCTTAGACGAGAGAGCAGTTTTCGGCCAAAGTGGCTGGAACATCCAGTACAACCATGAGTTTTATGAAATATACGATGAGCTTGCAATTTCCATAATTGTCATACTACAACGTCTTCAATGGGCAGGGCATGTAC
Source organism: Chloromyia formosa (assembly GCA_964017055.1). NCBI lineage: Eukaryota > Metazoa > Arthropoda > Insecta > Diptera > Stratiomyidae > Chloromyia > Chloromyia formosa. The sequence goes on along the minus strand of OZ024819.1, from coordinate 8,253,311 downwards.
AATACCACGAATGAACGATGTTTGCATGCCTAAACAGGTAATGAACGAACGACGAGCTGACGGAGCGAGACTGCCAGGAAGATCGAGAGCTTGTTGGGAGAGCTCAGTATATGCTGACGCCGAGCAACTACTGGGCGTCCAAGATAGGAGGATGCGGCCACGTGACCGAGATAATTGAAAGACAACGACCTAGGTGGTCAGGCTCTAGCGCCATGATGATGATGATATGCAAAATGCAGAATAATTGATAACATCGTTCATCATCGCTCAACGCTGAGCGCAGGCCTGTCTATCTAGATGGCGTTGCGCCATCGTATCCACAATCCAGTGGTCGGCGACTGATGGCGGCGAGTCCCCGGTATTTGTGCGTTCCGTGATTAGTTTTCGTTTTCTGCGTTGAGTGTTTCTTTGTTAGTTAAATTTCATCTAGTGATCCGAGAAAACAAAGATGTGCGCGATGAAAGTGTGTCGTGCGGTCAAAAGACGTATTTTGTCAAGTGTGAACTGTTCCACGATGCTCTGCGACTAATCCCCGGGGCTGCGGCTTCGACCAAATTAGTGCAAGTGTCCAGAAAGTGTGTTTTTAGAGGACTAAAATGCCGTCTGGCGCAATTCCAATTGTAAACATATGTCGTGCCGGGGACATCGTCGTGTGCAGTCACTGCCTTGGCATGGCCTTGGTGAAGGAAATAATGACGTAACGATCAGCTGGGCGCAGGCCTGTCTATCTAGATGGCGTTGACGTAATTCCACCCATAGAGAATAACTATAGAGGAGCAATCCCCATATACTCAACACTAAACTATTTGAAGTAATTCCAGTTGTAAAAAGTAAACAGAGAGACACACGGCCTCCACTGCGCAGCACCCGCGCAGTCCATATAGAAAGCACATGAGATGTCATCCCCTCTCATACTTCTCCTTTGTGAAAAATAACATTCCAGTTTGTCTTTCTGCAGCGGAACACCTGCCCGATCCACATAGCCGATACATGAGATATCAAACTCCCTTCCTACTTCCTCACTTGTGACGAATTACTTCATTTCTCTCGCTCTCTTTCCTTTCCCGGTATATCTCTCTTCTGTGGATCTTATCTTTGAAGAGAGAATATAAGAGGAAATGAAAAAGAGCGAGAGAAAAGAAAGTAATTCGGCACAAGTGAGGAAGTATTAGTGGGGATGGAAATTTGTCATCTCTTTTGCTCTATATGGACCGAGCGGGTGTTCCGCGGCAGAGAGACAGACTGGAATGTTATTGTTCCAACTGGAAAAGTAGGAGAGGGGATGACATCTTACGTGCTTCCTGTGCTTTTATATATATGCGCGGGTGTTGCGCAGTGGAGGGCGTGTGTCTCTCTCTCTACTTTTTACGACTGGAATTGTTTCAAGTAGTTTAGTGTTGAGTATATGCGGATTGCTCCTCCATAGGTATTCTCTATGGATCTTATTCATTCGGGATGCCATCTTCAGGCAATTTCAGTCTCAGTTTTTGAAATCGAGTGGCGGGAATTCGATTTGAATGAAGATTTGTATGGATGGATCTAAACACTGATCCATACGAACAAATATGAAAAAGAAAGAGAAAGAAACACACCACAAATAACGAACATGGAGACATAGAAGGGGCACTCAGTACAAGATGCCCAAAGGTCGTTTTCTATTCCCGTAATTGTCAATGTGTTAAATTTCATTGTTCGTACACAATCGCTTTGCGAGAGGATTGTCAGGCTACCAAAACACATTTAAAAACGTGGCAAGCTTGTCATTTGAACAGCTGATTATGAAGTGATGCCGTCCTTATCTACCCAATACATTTTCTCGTTTAGATTCCTGTCAAAAATGGGTAAACATGTGTGTGGCTGACTATTTGCATCCCGCTTTACAAAAATTAATATACTGAGTGCCCCTTCTATGTCTCCATGTTCGTTGCGACGAATAAGTACCAACGAACATGGATCACATGTGATCCATGTTCGTTGTAAGTACTAACACGCTAACGCTGGCCGCGTTTATACTATACCTTGGAACTAAAACGAGTATTAACTGGATCATATTAGATTTACTTCTAATTCGACGAGTGTTTATACCGACCGGTACTAAATATGGCTAATGTCAGATGTTGGCTTATCACTTGGGTTTGGAGAATTTAAAACGTGCCATACACACAGTGATCGATCGGCCGATCCGTGTCGCCCGATATCGATATCGGCCAATGGATGGGCCTGTGTATGCGCTTAACGTTGACGACTTTTTTGACAGTTCCATATAATTTCGATCAGCTGATATTTTGTGGCGATCCATTAGGCCTTCCTCAGACGACGAAACGGCTTTGCAACTCAAGTTGCAAACCCGTTTGCAATGCAACTGATATTTGACGTTGCCTGTATATGGCAATGGGGACGCACACGAATCAACTAGCTGCAAACCGGTTTGAAATGAGTGCAACGCGTTGCGTGCGACTAGATTCCCAAGTCGCAAAGAAGTTGCAGTTGGAAGTTGCATATATATTTTATTGTTGCCCACGGACCACAAGAAATCTGGTCAGCTGTTCAGTCTGTCAAAATGTGTTAAGTGGCGATCGTGATGGTTGAAATGTGCTATGTTTCAAATATTTGTGTTTATTAGCATAGTAAAAGGTGGCGGCCGCAGTTAATTTGACAGGTAAGTAGAGTATAAAAAGTGAAAAGTGCCAGTGTGATAATTAGGATTTCAAATATAGTGTGCAACTTGTTTAAAAATCGGGTTGCAAATCAATCGCATCATGTGCGGACTGAGGTTGCAAACTGGTTGCAACTGCGTTCGAAACTAGTTGCATCGCAAACTGGTTTCCAACTCGTGTTTCAAACAAGTTGCGTCATGTGCGGAAGGCCTTAGGCCTTCCGCAGACGACGAAACGGCTTTGCAACTCGAGTTGCAAACCCGTTTGCAATGCAACTGATATTTGACGTTGCCTGTATATGGCAATGGGGACGCACACGAATCAACTAGCTGCAAACCGGTTTGAAATGAGTGCAACGCGTTGCGTGCGACTAGATTCCCAAGTCGCAAAGAAGTTGCAGTTGGAAGTTGCATATATATTTTATTGTTGCCCACGGACCACAAGAAATCTGGTCAGCTGTTCAGTCTGTCAAAATGTGTTAAGTGGCGATCGTGATGGTTGAAATGTGCTATGTTTCAAATATTTGTGTTTATTAGCATAGTAAAAGGTGGCGGCTGGTGGTCGTAGTTAATTTGACAGGTAAGCAGAGTATAAAAAGTGAAAAGCGCCTGTGTGATAAGCGTGATTTCAAATATAGTGTGCAACTTGTTTGAAAATCGGGTTGTAAATCAATCGCACCATGTGCGGACGGAGGTCGCAAACTGGTTGCAACTGCGTTCGAAACTGGTTGTATCGCAAACTGGTTTCCAACTCGAGTTTCAATCGAGTTGCGTCATGTGCGGAAGGTCTTAGCCGATCGATCGGGCGACGGATAATGTATGGCGGCTATTAGAAATCGCTTTTATACCGCCGACCTTTGAGTATATAACACTGGAGTGGCCCATAAGCGAAATGTATGGGACGAGAGAAGAGCGCGTTTAATTTTTCGTGGGAGAGAGAAAGAACGGGACTATTAATGAACACCACCAATAGGACGCGGATATTTGACAGCATTCTATACAGCGGGGAGTCAGAAACCAAAACAAACATCTTAATATCGGTTTTCTGACAGAAAACTCACAAAAACAAGTAACGCGCACATCATATCTAGATACATATTTAATGTTTTACCTAGAAAATGACACGTCTTATAGCCACCATATACGATGCAATCCGTCGTCAGATCGATCTGACGATATTGTGTCGTCAGATCGATCGCACAGTGTATGTAACTATCGTTGACGATTTTTTTGACATTTCCATATAATTTCGACCGTCAGATATTTTGTGGCGGTCCATCGTCAGATCGATCTGACGATGGATCGCACCGTCAATGGCAGGTCTTAGCAGTGGCGGCCCGTCACAGTGGGCAAGGTGGGCACTGTCCACCCTATCAATTACTAAACATCATCCTATCAGTTACTAAACATCACCCTATAAATTACTAAACGTATTGTGTCAACACATATTGAAAATTTGCACAACATTATTGCTTTATTAAACTCCCATTGATAAGTACATACAGTCATACAAAAAAGTATTCGTACACACGTCGTATCATGCTTTACTGTCCTGCAACAGTTAAATGAGCTACATTTTTTTTAACAAAAAATGTCTCTAACTCTATTAGCAACACTACTCTCTTATATTAATTAAACAAAAAGTACTCTTTTCTGATCGTATCAACAGAAAAGTGAGAAACAGTTATGCAATTCCCGAGAATTGAATCAAAAAAGTATTCGTACAGCAGGAATGCAGAAAGAATAATTCCGTTATTCCGTTGCCGCTAGCGATCATTCGTATTGGGATCAGTCTTGTGATAATTGTCAAGCTGTTTATCAAGTGTTGTCTATTGTTTTTAAGCAAATTTGTAGTGGATTTCCATTAAATTCTTTATTGTGGGACGAAAAGGCAAAGAAACGACAGAAGAAGAAAGGAGAATTTTCCTTTCCTTGCACAATCAATGCAAATCATTGCGTGAAATCAGCGTTATCGTTGGGAGACCACGCTCAACCGTTCAAAGCATCATTGATAAATATTGTGTCACGAAAAGTCTTAAGAATCAACCAAGATCAGGACGACCAAGATTATTAACGGCCAAAGACGAACGCAGTATATGCAGAAAACAAAATCCGAAAATTACAGCTTCAGCGATTGCGGCAGAGTTGGCGGTAGAAAATAAAATAGACGTTTCTGGAGAAACAATCAGAAATGTGCTCCGCCGTGCTGGTTACAACTCTCGAAACGCTAGAAGAAAATATTACATAAGCGAACGAAATAGGAAGGATCGATTAGAATTTGCCAAAACGATGCGAAATCATGGAATAGACTTCTGGGAAAAGGTTATATTTGCTGATGAGAGTAAATTTAACATTTTTCAATCAGATGGCTTTTGTAGAGTGTGGCGGAAGCCAAATACCGAACTCCATGTACAAAATTTATGTCCGACTGTTAAACATGGAGGTGGGTCCATATTAGTATGGGCTTGTATGAGCGCTTTTGGAGTTGGTGAAATACACATTATCGACGGTATTATGAACCAGGATGTGTATATTGACATTCTCAAGCAACATCTTCATACAAGTGCTGAAAAAATGGGAATCAGAAATGATTTTATATTTGTCCATGATAACGACCCGAAGCATTCAGCTCTGAAAACGAAACTTTGGCTGCTATATAATACGCCAAAACGGCTTAAAACTCCAGCTCAATCGCCTGATTTGAATGCTATCGAGCATTTGTGGGATGTGGTCGAGAAAAAAATAAGGTTAGCTAAAATAACTAACCGAACCACTTTAAAAGAAGAGATTGTGAAGGCTTGGCATTCAATCACAGCAGATGTGACAAGGAATTTAATTGAATCCATGCCGAGACGCTTAAATGCAATTATACAATCCAAAGGCAACCCGACGAAGTACTAATTACGGTAATTATACAGATATTTTATAAAAAGTTAATGTCAATATGTCAGGTGTACGAATACTTTTTTGTATCCATTTTCCAGACGACTCTCGGTATTTTGCTTATCATCCAACTATAACCAACGAAATCCAATTTTTTTTTAATTATAATTAAAACTGTATTATATGTGATATTTTCTAATTGTGTAAGTTTTTATTTTGATTATTGTTCCTTTTATGTTGAAATGAATATAAAATTTTAGAAAAAAATCCGCTGTACGAATACTGTTTTGAATGACTGTACATATTAATCACCTGAAAATAGCTCATCACTGTATCGTGCGTACGTACAACGTAAAAAGCTGAAACACTACCATACAGTGCATTGCACACAACAACCCTTTGCGTGCTGAACTATCTTCCAACCAACAGATATTGTTTCGTCTTTTCCCCACCATCGTATTGCGTTCCATGTTCCAACAATCCTCCAACTCCCACGAAATTTGTATGTACTCGTATACAAAACGCATGGTGAGTTCAACCTGGGCAGAAGCGCTCTTTGCCCGGTTGAGATATGCAATTATGTCAATAATCGCTAACATGCGATCGTTCGTTTGTATGGGATTCACGCGTGCAATAGCATTGGAATAGAATTCTCATATTGGGCTAGTCCGACCCGTATCACGATATAATGGATAAAAGACTTAGTCTATGGCATGATACAATCAATAGCATGAGTTTTGTTGTATCATGACCTGTACACTACTGTTTGCAGTGCATGTGCATGCTTTCATGACACCATGTATGTGTTAATGACTTTCGCTTAATTCTAGTTAATGGTGGTGTAGTGCTGTAGATGCATGTTTGCTTTTAACGGGTTTCTAGTTCAAATTTGGGTGTATCTTACGTACCAGTTGGTTTTGCATGCGTTTTTAAATTTTTTAGTAGTGTATTAATTCTCTTTTTTCCTCGTGAAGTGATCAATTGGGAAACGCATTTATTTAATTTGGTAAATACTTTTTTTTATATTATAATGGCCGAAACTCGGACGGATGATATTCGGCAAGCGGTAAGAAGTAATCAAGATATCGTCGCCTTTTTATTAAAAAATAATTTTTCGTCATTATCGTATGATGATAAAATGTTTGTTCGGGAATTGAAGCCCTGCCCGACAATGAAAAATCTTTCAGTTAGAAATCGTGATAATAATAGAAATTTTAAAATCATTTGGTATGAAAAGTGTGAATGGCTTTGCGGTAGTGAACAAATTAATAAATTGTATTGTTGGAATTGTCTCCTTTTTAATGACAAATCCAATACGCCATGGAATTCAAGCGGTTACAATGCCTGCATTCATGTGAAAAATTTTCGCTACGGAACGCTACATCCCCTCCACTACACATTTGAGGAGACGCTACCTGTCAACATTTCTTTCGTGATTGAACCGCTACATATGAAATGTCTGACAAACAGGTGACACCGCAAATATTTGACAATTGCCAATTTTCCATCGCAAAACATTTCTTTGGCACATCACGAAACAAGGAAATATCAAATCAAAGACGAGAAGACAGTGAATTTACATAGACGGGGATTCTATTTGCGCTTTTGATGTACACAAACGTCACAACGCACATACCAGCTGCGAATTGTCAAATGTAGCGCTACATGCCCAGAGAGCGTAAAAAATTTCTGCTACCAAGGGGAAGTAACCGCTCCGGAGCGGATGGAAGGAGCGGTTGCAATCACGACCGGGAGGGGTTGTAGCGCTACGGAGCGCTCCGTAGCGCTCCGTAGCGATCCGGATAAAACGAGCGTGGTGAATGCACTCAATGATTTAAAACATATTGGCGAATCTATTAAAAAACACGGAAATTCTGAGCATCATATATATTCCTCGCTAAAAGCCAAACTTTTTGGAAAACAAGACATCAAAGCTTCCATCAGTTCAGGTTACCGTGAGAGGCATAATAAACTTGTTGCAGACAACCGATCTATGATAACCCGGTTAATAGATATGGTTATTTATTTAGCGACTCAGGAGCAAGCTTTCAGGGGTCACGATGAATCACAAAATTCTTCTAACCAAGGCAATTTTCGAGAATTAACGAATCTTCTTTCCAAATATGATAGTAACTTCAAGGAATTTTTAGATGAGTCTTCAGTGTTCAGCGGGGTTTCAAAAACTATTCAAAACGATCTAATTCAAAGCATAACTACAATTTTAAGGAACTTTATATTTTCCGAAATTAAAAATGCCTCTTACTATTCATGGCAAATTGATGAGACTACTGATGCAAAATGTTTGTCCCAGTTATCAGTTATTTTTCGTTACGTTACTGAAAAAGGTTATGCGGTTGAAAGGTTTAAGGGTTTTTTCAATGTATCGGAGGGGAAGAAAGCTGAAGACCTTTATTAGTTATTGACTGAAACATTTAAGGATTTTGATATCGCTGCCAAACTAGTGGGACAGACTTATGATGGGGCTTCAGTGATGTCGGGAGACCTGAATGGCTTGCAAAAAAAAGTTAAGGACGTTGCCCCTCAGGCATTATTTATTCATTGCTATGCACATAGACTAAATTTAATTTTACAGGATGCCGCTTGTAAAATAAAAGAATGCCGAATTTTTTTCGCGAACGTATCTGGTTTAGCGGCATTTTTCTCCAATTCAACAAAACGGACTAGTATATTAGATAAAGTTTGTGGAAGACGGCTTCCCCGTTGTAGTAACACTAGATGGAATTTTAAGTCGCGGTCAATAGAAATAATTCTGAGACATAAAAATGAACTGCTGGAAGCTTTCGACTTGTTTTTAGAAGATGAGGACTTCGCCCGTGATAAGGAGACAATTAGAGATTCAGTAGGGTTTAAAAATATTTTAACAGATTTCTCGTTTTTGTTTTTATTAAAGACTTTTAATCTTCTCTATCAACAAACAGATTTAATATTTACTATTATACAATCTCGTAGTTCAGATATCATTTATTGCAAAGACCGAATCAGCAACTTATTATCTACATTAAGAAAGTATAGGGAAGATAGCACGTTTTTGATGAAATTTTCAACGAAACGTGTAATAATATTGGACAACCATCGAAAAAACGTAAAACAGACCATGATGGCATGTCGAATTCCGCGACATATTTTAAAAGGGTGTACTTTGAAATATTGGATTTAGTTATTTCTCAGATAAACAATAGATTTGCCGATTTTGAAAAATTAAACTTCGTCGAATTAATTAATTTGGACAACACCAAAAGTTTCCAAAATACTTTTCCCCAAGAACTACTGGAATCTTTAATACAGTCTTATCCAAACATGTTTGACAAAGGCAAATTAAAAAGCGAATTATCTGTATGTTACTCTGATCTTGACATATTTGGAAATGATAGAAAATGTTCGACCATTTTAAAATTTATTAAAAATAATAATTTAGAAAAGGATGTATCAGAAATATAAATATATAAATTGCTGTGTTTAATTGTTTCACTACCTGCTACTTCCACTTCGGTTGAACGGAGTTTCTCAACATTAAAGCGTATAAAAACTTACGTGAGAAATTCCATGAGTCAAACACGTTTAACGGATTTAAGTACAATTTCAATTGAAAAAGATTTAATAAAAGCTCTACAAAGTGATAAAGATTTAAAATTTTATGATAAAGTCATTGATCACTTCGCAGTAATGAAGAGTAGGCGAATAGAGCTACTTTACAAGCATGTGGAATAATTTTTTTTTTTTGCTTATATTCATTTTTGTGCAATTTAGTATTTAAATAACTCAAAATTTTATATTTATTAGCTAGTTTGTATTTATAAATATGAATTTATTTATTTTATTTGTTTTTAATTCCCGTGGTAGCCTGTATTCCTTCAACCTTTACTCCGTGCTCCCTAGTTCCCTTTCCCATGGCAAGAGAGCTCTAGACCTCCTCGTTGGTTCTTGCTGGACAGTGCATGAATAATATAAAAAAATTTGGATTTACTTATTGTTTATTGCTTGACAAGAAGACAATTATTTTATTCATGATTTTTATTTTAATGTTCAAATAACTTGAACTGCACAGACTGACATAGAGCACAATTAAAATTAACTTCTTTTGTGCATTAATAAAACTGGGGCCCTATCAAGTAATTCGACTCGAATCAAATTTATTTCGAAAGGATGAAAATGGTACCATGTATTTTACATAACTCGAAAACGAATTTCCTCATTTCAATAATCATCTAGTATTCGATATAAAATGTGCAATTCGAAGCGAATTCTCGCTGTCGCCACGAATTCGTGTCGCCTTGGTGTGAACAACTCCATAAGACGCCATATAAACAAATTTGCGAATCCGCCGGCTGTGAATAAATCGCGTTGGTTTGAGGGATGCATTAATTGGGAAATTCGTTCAGAGTACCATTTTCATCCATTCGAAAGCAATTCGACTCAAATCGAATTACATGATAGGACCACGAATTTCTGCCCACCCGGCCTCACAAGGCACGAGCCGCCACTGGGTCTTAGGGATACGCTGGTTATTTTTGCAGCCACCGACGAGGCATTTCTATTTACCACAACTCACTACCGCACCAATTTGTCCTACCGGAAATTTCACTAGTGTCTTTTCTACATAATCGCGGCTCTTTACACACAAAAACCGGCTCCAAACTTTTGCGAATTAAACTGTATTCACTATTTTCACGAAGTGCTTGACAGCGTTGTGCACAACTGGAGAATGACAATCTTAAAACCGTTAACTTTACTCTCCCAGCTCTCGTCTTTTTCAAGAAGAACATTGTCCCATTTTCAGGCTGTCAATTTGTATGGTTTGACAGACATATACCCACTCCTGTTGTTAGTTATATACTCAAATCCGCCGACTCCAACAGAACATAAACACCGAAAAAAAAGCAACCGTCAACAACGGAAATGCGCAAATCTAATCGAATTTTTTTGGTCAAAGTGTAGCTAAAGGCCGGTTGACATGTTCAAGTACACTTTGACAAAGTTCTACTTAGAAAGCATACCCACAATTGTGAATTATCACTCTGCCACCTGCAAAAAAACGCTGGATTTGGCTCAAATCAGATTGAACGCAGAATGCAGCAGCTGCGGCAGAAGCAACAACAACACGTAGATCTGTCGCAATGACACAGCGGCGATGACAGATCTACCTGTTGTTGTCGTTGCTTCTGCCGCTGCTGCTGCATTCTGCGTTCAATCTGGTTTGGGCCTTTCGCATTTCTAGCGAATTCACAACAAAACACATTATTCAAACCACCACAAATTGAATAAAAGCTACCAGCATCTCATTATTTCCCGGTTCAACCACCACTGAATTGTGGATACGATGGCGTCATTAAAGGAAATAATTGCGTAGTTTAGCCGTCAAAACCACCTGAGCGGAGGCCTGTATATCTAGATGGCGCTGACTATACGCAGATTATTTCATTTGCGGCGTAATATTACGTGTACACTATCCCCAGATTATTTCATCTGCTGCTTAGAGCGCGTTGACATGATCAAACTACGATTTGACAAACTAGCATTTGATGGAAAGTTGAGCACCGTCCAACTACGGTTTGACAGAAGCACAAGACATCAAACCAGTTTGACAAGGGGTTGACACGTTCAAGTAGGTGGTTTGTCAAGCCGTAGTTTGATCGTGTCAACGCGCTTTTAATCTGGGTGTGGTGAGTTTAAAATTGTACGTATTTGACAGCTGCAGATTAAGTCAGCAGGCGCAGAAGATGTAATCTGGGGATAGTGTAAACGTAATTTTATATAATATTACGTTTACACTATCCCCAGATTACTTCATCTGCGCCAGCTGAGATAATCTGCGACTGTCAAATACATACAATTTTGAACTCACCACACCCAGATTACGCCGCAGATGAAGTAATCTGGGGATAGTGTAAACGTAATTTAAGTCAGCCGGCGCAGATGATGTAATCTGCGGATAGTGTAAACGTAATATAAGATGATTTTTTTAAATTGCCTTTTAATTCCACGGCATAAACGTGGCCAAGTAGACAGAAGAAGAAGAGCGTGAGCAGAAATTTGTATGTCTAGCTAGGTGATCATTTGATCATATTCACCCGATCACAAGTTGCTCAGTAACTTCTGAACCCACCCAAAATGTTTCAATTGATTTTACAAATGACACACTGAAATTTGTATCTGGCAACGCTCACACGAATCCATCCGTCACGAATGTCTGAGACGATCGTTTGCCGAGCCCGCGGACATTGTGTGCGTTCAGAAGGAACTGAGCAACTTCCGCTCAGCGAACATGTTCAGAACGAGCGGGTTCAGAAGTGACTGAGCAACTTCTGCTCGGGTGATCATGATCAAATTTCACCGAGCAAGAAATATTTCTGCTCACTGATCAGTGCTCAAGTTCTTCTTCTTCTTCTTCTTTTTCAACCTCACGCTCATGTTGCGAGTTTCCGAGCTTTGACAGTTATCAAATTGATTGTTGTGTTTTCGCCGTTTTCGGCTTCTAGTTCTTTGGTTTTCGGGTTCTTTTGAATTTGTTATCTCGTTGTTCGTGATTTTTGTAATGGACAGCATGGGATTCATGTATTTTCCACTTTTCGGCACTTGACGTCTAAAATTGTCATCGTCAGCTTTCAGCTGGTCGATTTGTCAGCTGGTGAAGTAGCGTTCAGCAGGTGCAGACTCCAAACCGATCAGCTCCGGAGCTGATCGCGAGCAGTTGCAGAGCTGCTCGCGAGCGGTTTCTGCTCTTTTGCCACCTTCTGAACGCACTCATTGTCACCGAGGTTCACATATGGCGTGTGGCCGACGGTTTGTTTTGTTATTGCTCGCGTGAAAATACACACACACACCCGCACCCATTCTCATATTCGATTCGGCAGTACGCATGTGTGTGTTGTGTATGTACATGTCCCCGTTCCCGGGGCCTTGTCTCTTAGCTGTCAATATGGTGGCTGGCAGTTTGCGGCGACAGGACGATCGCGAGTGGTGTTAGGGCAAGCGTCGCGTTATTTCTTTTCCAGTATTTCCGCAAAATATTGCGCTGGAATCGTGGGTTTGTGCATTTTCTGGAATTGTGCCATTCACGCGCGTCGCGTTTGCAGCCCTCAGCGGGCGCAGTGCACCATATCGCGCGCCTCTAGAAGAAATCCAATCCAAGAAAAAACGAGCACAGGGTGCACCGAACGAGTGTTTTCTGAGTGTGTGTGTTTGTGTGATGCGGAAATGCGTTTTTGTTGTGTCGCGGGACAGCCCCTGTAGCCCTCTGTTTCGAGTGCATCGTGTGTTCGAGGTGCCCTCAGCCTCCCCCTTCCATTGGCTAGTGAGTGAGTGAGTGCGTGAGTGAAAATTTTGAACCCTCCCCCCGTGGCAAGTGAGTGCGTGAGTGTCCTGGCGAAAACGAACGGCGAGCGGCTGTTGACGTATCTCGCAGGTGAGTGACACATACACACACCCATACATTTGTTAATTTCGTCCTTCGACCCGGTACTGACTCACGGACGGACAAAACAGCGCCCGTCCGCCCTTGTGTCACCGATTTGACGATTGTTTTTCGACCGGAAGGGCCGCCCTCCAGCTCCACAGCCCACACTGTCTCGTCCGTCCGCGCCCTCATCTACCCACCAGCCACCCTGGCGGCCGTTCTCGCCTGTGCGGGGTCGTGCACCTTTTCGCTGATAGTGTCGAGAGGCCATGGGCACCGAGCCACGGACGACCGTCTCCAGAAAGAATGGTTGCCGTCTGTTGTGCGCCGCGCAGCCAACGATTGTTGTTGTTGGGCTGTTGCCGCGAGTACGCATGCACCCCCTTCACATACGCGCCCGAGCACCCATTTCCAGCAATCATCCCACAGGCATATCAGTGTCAGCTGAAGAGTGTTCCCGTTCCGTCGCAGTATGAGACGCGACTCCGACCACAGTCGGAAAGGCACCTATCGCCTATCGATATTTGCTCCTGATCCCGTTCCGCGGACGTGGGTGTACAGGGGAGGGTGCAGTGTACGTCTCTGGAATTCACGTGACCTGGAAATGCGTGCCCCACGAGTGGTCTCGTGACGTGAATTGCGGTCGTGGTCGCGTGCGCCATTCACCCGCACGAATTGGGTCACCAGCAGCTGCAATGGTGGGTGCGAGGCTATGTTTCCCGGGGGAGGAACAAGGAATAGCGATGAAATCCTTGTGCCGACAGCTTGTTTAATGGACTCGTAGCACTCCTGAGGGCTCCTGCGGGGCGCCGTCTTGTCGTATGTGGCATGTCTCCGTCGTGCTGGGAGTTGTCCTCGGCCATAAGAAATGGAATTCCGACGATTCAGGACAGGACAGCGCTTTGTTTTTCCTTCGTACTTAGTTTTTGTCTTCTTGGTAGGAAAAGGGACTCTAAAACGCACCTCGCACTTCTAGTATTCCAGCAGCGCTTCGAACAGCGCTGCCTTGTCTTTGAAGAGATCCTTGAGACTTCATCCACATCTGAACCCCAAGAAACAGCACGGGGAGCATTTTAGCTGATGAAGGAAGCGTCATACCTTCCAAGAGACGAATAAGGGCAAGACAGCGCACTTTAGAGCGCTGCTGAAAACCACCAAGGGCAAGGTGCGCACTGTGAGGCACAAGGGAAGGGTTAAAATTTATTGAGGATGATACTTTTATCATCATGAGATTGTAATCTGTTTCCTCTGGATCACCTAGACTTTCTTGTCTTCCAGCAGCGCTCCAAGGAGCGCCGCCCTGTCCTTGGACTGATCCTTCAGGGAATATCAGCCTCTCTTCAAGACTTCATCTACATCTGGACCCCAAGAAACCAGCACCCTGAGCCTTTTAGCTTAAGGAGGATGCGGTACACCTCCCAACAGACGATCAAGGACAAGACAGCGCTCTTTGTCTTCCAGTAGTGCTTCAAGGAGCGCTGGCTTGTTTTTGAAGTGATCGTTGAGAGGCAGCGTGCCTTTCAGCGTTCAGCGACTTCGTTTACATCTGGACCCCAATAAAGCTGCCTGCTTCTTCGGAGGAAGCGTCCCACTTCCCAAGAGACGATGAAAGGCAAGACAGCTCACCTTGGAGCGCTGCTGCAAGCCACTAACGTGCGCGTCGTTCGTTCGTTCACAGGAAAAGGTTAAATTTCGAATGATGCTCATATCATCATGAGATTGTAATCTGTTTCCTCTGAATCACCTATACTTTCTTGTATCCTGTGGCTCGTCGCGCGATCCGCTCGCATTTGCCTTTCATATATCCGTATACAATACCAACAGCGCCGCCCCGGTTTATCCTTAAAGGGATGCTTGAGAGGATGTCAACCTCCCGTTAGGACTTAGAGGCTTCATCCACATCTGGACCCCAAGAAAGCAGCTCAGGAAGCATTTTAGCTGATGAAGGGAGTGTCATTCCTCTTAAGAGACGATAAAGGACAAGGTAGCACTCCTTGGAGCGCTGCTGGTATATATGAAAGGCGAGGGTTAAAATTAAATTGGGGACGATACTTCTATCCTCATGAGATTTTAATCGTATTCTGTGGCATACCGCGCTCTTCGCACGCACCTCGCCCGTATCTCGCTTTTCCTATCTTTCAGCAGCGCTCCAAGGAGCATCGCTTTGTCCTTGAAGAGATCCTTGAGAGGATGTCAGCCTCCCTTTAGGACTAGGTGACTTCATCCACATCTGGACCCCGAGAAAGCAGCACAAGGAGCCTTTTAGCTGATGGAGGAAGCGTCACTCCTCCTTGCGCAGGAGAGGCATCCCTGAGAAGCTTGTGGCTATTATTAAGGCAACTTACGACGGCGCGAAATGTCGCGTTCCGCATAAAGGTAAGGTGTCAGGGGACTTTGAGATTCGCAGTGGAGTTCGGCAGGGGTGCATCCTCTCACCGATTCTATTCCTCATTGTGATCGGCGATGTGTTGCATGCAGCCCTATCCGGACTCGACAGAGGAATTCAATGGACTTTGTCATCTTATCTACCTCTTGACTACGCTGACGACATATACCTACTCTCCCACAAAATCATGGATCTGTCCGCAATGGCGTTAGATCTCGAGAGGGAGGCAAGCAAGGTTGGGCTAAAGATTAATACCAACAGGACCAAAGTTCTTAGCCCGCCATTGCGAAAAAGAAATCCAACACCTATTTCCATCAATATTAATGGGCAGCCTGTGGAGAAGGTGGACAACTTCGTCTACCTGGGTAGCATTGTTTGCCGAAAATGGTGGTACGGAGCAGGACATCGCTCGTCGTATCAACCAGGCTAAATACGCATACGGCATGCTGTCCAAAATCTGGCAGGGCAGTTATCTCAGCATCAAGACGAAACTGGGCCTGTTTCGCTCCCTGGTACTGTCAGTGGTTTTGTATGAGAGCAGTACATGGAAAGTTTCCGTAGGAGTTACCAGAAGGATGCAAGTTTTCTTCGTCGAATTGTAAGAATTTTCTGGCCCGAAACAATATAAAATGAAGATCTAAGTCGGCGTACGGGTCAGATGCCAATCGACGAATTGATACGCAAGCGAAAATGGCAGTGGATAGGTCACACATTGCGGAAGAGTGATAACTGCATTGCTTTGCATGCCATGAAATGGAACCCCATTTCCAACCAAGGCCGACCAAGAGGGGGTCCTCGAATCACATGGCGTCGATCTGTGGCAAAGGAGTGTCAGGTACTGTGTAAGTCTTTTGGGGAGTTGCGCCCCATTGCCCAGAACAGAGTACGATGGCGCGCAGGAGTAGTTGACGCGCTATGCCCCGCTAGGGGTTAAGGCAAAGTAGTAGATAAGTACTTGAAGTTAATCGGGAAATTTCCTTCACTAACGGAATTTTAATTTGATTTGAAAATTTCAATTTAAATTATCTCAAAATTAGAACAATGTAAGTTAGCATGTTTTTGCAGTAACCCGACGATATATGATTATGATTAATAAGGGGTCGGGAAGTGTATGGGTACGGAGTCGAAGGTCTTTTTTTTTCAGTTTTCCTTCGTTTATGGTCTAGGCTAGGGTATACATAATATCATATAACATTTTATGCTCGAATGTATGATATATCAGTGTATAAGGAATTTTATGTGAGTTAATTCGCCTTCAGAACTTATTATACCCTTCACGGATGTGATAGGGTATATTAACTTTGTCATGAAGTTTGCAACGCACAAAAGGAAGCATCTCCGACCATAAAAACTACACTTGCGAGCAAAAATACTGAATCAAACCGAAAGTACATGTATTTGTATGCACATTTTGAAAAGTACGTTATGTATCCTTACAAATCGTATATCATTAGAAAACTTGTAATCTTAGCTTTACATTAATACCATTTTTAACAATATTTGAAGATAGATTTTAAAAGAGTGGGGCTTGAAATCAAAAAGTAGGAAAAATGGGGATTTTAGAAAATGGAGTGTGGTCAGGTTTTTGTTAAATAAAACAAATTTTTTTTTTTTTAAATAACAATTATTTATTGGTTAATATCTGGTATTACTACCTCTTGTTCTAATCACAGCTTGTACTCGATTTTTAAATGAAATTATTAATTTTTTAATGGTATCTTGAGGAATTTCGCTCGATTCCTCCCTCTATTAAGGCCTCCTCCAATTCGTCGATAGTCGAAGGCGCGGGATCTCTGTATCGGACTCTTCTTTTGAGCTCGTCCCACAAGTGCTCAATGGGATTTAAGTCTGGACTGCGTGCAGGCCAGTCAATTGTCGCAATATTAGCTTCGTTCAGGAACTGCTGTGCTTGACGCAAAAAGTAAAGTTGTCGCCAATAGATGCTGCGTAGGGAACAATATGGCCACGTCGAATACCGGTAATATACCGTTCGGCTGTCAGTCCTCCTCCTCGGCCTCCAGAGGGGGCACGAATACAATTTCCGTTTTTGAATCCACAGAGATACCGGCCCACACCATACACGAACCGCCCCCGTATGCTACCGTTTCTGTAATACAGCATTGCGCAAATCGCTCACCTGGACGCCTGTATACCCAACCTCCTGTCGCTGCCATGTAGACACACTCGTCGGTGAACAATACGGACCGCCATTGCTCGAGGGTCCAATTTAAGTGATTCCTGACAAACGTGAGTCGCGCTTATCGGTGATGTGGGGTCAATTTTGGGCCTGTGGCGGGCCGTCTTGGAGTCAAATTCGCTTCCTTTAGTCGTCTCCTCACTGTCCACTCGCTTACAGTTACTCCGCGAACGTCCCTCAGATTCTGCTGCACGTCAACTCCCGTGAGGTGCCGATTTCGTAGCATACTTGTTACAATAAAACGATCGTCTCTATTAGTTGGGACGCTAAGCGATTTCACCTTGCAAAATATGATAGAGAAATGCCATTTGGTATAATTGTTCGTGGGCACTATACATTCATTTTAAGAGATGGAGCCATCTTGGACCCCGCGGTAGAGCGGCTGTGCGGGCGAAAAACCGCGAAATTTGAGCCCATTTTTAGGGTTTTGTAGTAAAACAAAACCCTTATGAAATCGGTCATGCGTCCGTCTGTCTGTCTGTCTGTCTGTCTGTCTGTCTGTCTGTCCATGGAATATCTCACGAACCGCTGAGGCAACATGTATGAAATTTAGTGAAAATATGTAGAAGTACTATAATTCTCTGGAGAAAGTGATGCATCGTTATAGGTCAACTTTGAGGGGGGGGTCCCCATAGAGGGGAAATGAAGGACGAAATTTTTTTTTCATTTGGTATAGGCAAGTGGGGTATCGTAAGAAAGGTACCGTCGAGTACATTTCATTTCTGGAATTTTCTTTAAATTTGAACAAAGGGGAAAAGAGGGAGAGGGGAAAATATGTGATCCGAGTTTGTCCCCCCCCCCTTGCATTTCGAAACCGTTATACTTAGAGATGTGAAAATTTACAAAAAAGCGGCATTTTACTAACATAGAAAACTATAAATAATAGAATTCCAAAATCTCATCAAAAAAGGTTAATAATAGTACATTTCTATTTTTTCAGTTAGCACACCCCCGCACCCCTTAAGTACACCCGAGGTCAAAAATATTGATGGCCAATGATAACCAACACCATAGGCAATAATGCCTCTCCGTTTCATTACAACCATGTAATATTTAACAATAGTACATTCACTTAAAGTTAGGCATTTTTACACTATTCATACAAAAAATACACCTACCGGCTTCAAAGGAGCGAGTACTACTTGCATGTTGTTTTTCGTAGTGCGAATCGCAGTTATTATTACATATTATGGTTAATCACATTTATGAAAGGGTAAAGATTGGTAGGGGGCGATGTGTGATAATTGGCCAACTGTAACGGGCGGTGGAGGCGAGGGTGAGGGTTAAAATTAAGGTCAAATTTTGTTTATCGACTGGTATAGGCAAGTGGGGTGTTGTGAAAAAGGTAATGTTGAGTTTACTTTACTTATATTTGAAAAAAGGGGAACAATGGGGGAGGATAAATTATTAGATCGTAATTTGTAATAATACAATGTTATGCCCCTACTGAACCCGAAAATGTCTTGGCAAAAGACTCCTTCTACGAAGAACTAAACGCCGTTCAGAGCAGAACACCTAAAGGTGACATTATAATGGTCATGGGTGATTTGAATGCGAAAGTTGGCGCTGATAACTATGGGCTCAGACATGTGATGGGGAGACACGGTCTTGGTGATCGTAATGACAACGGTGAAAGATTTGTAGAGTTCTGCAACTTTCACAGTCTCTTCATCGGTGGTACTATGTTTGAGCATAAGGACCACCACAAAATCAGTTGGTCCTCTGTTGATCGGCGCAGAACACAAAATCAGATCGACCATTAGTAAAAGATTCAAGAGTTGCCTCCTGGACGTGCGAAACAAGAAGGGTGCCGATATTGGGATGGGAAGAGACCATTATCTTATGATCGCTAATGTTCGATTGCGTATTGCAGCCGTGCGCCGCCCCAGCGACGAAAGATTCAGGCCCCGCAAATTCAACACCGCTCGACTAAAAAATCCAGCTGTCTTACAACAATATAATGACCATCTTGCGCAAAAAGCGGCTGAGATAACTAGTCACCCACATAGTGACATAAACGAAAACTGGGATGCCATAAAAAATGCGTACATTGATAGCGCAAATACCATCCTTGGCCCAAACCCGGATTGCCGGAATAAGCCCTGGATGTCCGACGCTTCATGGCAGCGGATTGTTGAAAGAAAGGAGCTGAAAGTTCGTTTGGCTGCAGCAGCAGACGACAATCGAAGCAGCATCGAACTCCTTTACCGTCAGAAAGCTCGAGAAGTTCAGCGTAGTGTGCGACGCGATAAAAGAGTTTATGCGAATTCTCTTTTAGCCTCAGCAGAAGAAGCCGCAAGAAGTAATAACTTAAACGCCGTATACGGTGTCATCAAGGAGTTTACAGGTGGTCGTAACTCCTGCCAACATCCGGTGAAAGATAGTGATGGAAAGCTACTTATCTTGGAAGAAGATCAAATGAGGCGATGGAAAGAACACTTCGCCGCGGTCTTGAACCGTGTAACCTCTGGTGAAGTTCCCCCTCATATAGATAATTTAGCTAACCATCAAAATGTGCGTATACGGTCCACTGCCCCGACTAAAGAGGAAATAGTCACTGCAATTATTGCACTAAAACGAGGAAAGGCCGCCGGACTTGACGGCATCCCTGCCGAACTTTATCAAGCAGCGCCAAGCGTAACTGCCGATTTGCTGCACCCACTTGTTGATAAAGCGTGGAATACAGAGACCTTTCCCACTGAGTGGAAGGAAGGTTTGATCATCAAACTTCCAAAGAAGGGTAGCCTCACAGACTGTAATAATTGGAGAGGCATTTGTGTGCTTCCTGCCGTTGCCAAGATAATAGCTAAAATCGTCCTGGAAAGACTAAAGGCCCACTTAGAAAGCACAATTGATGAAGAGCAGGCTGGCTTTCGATCCGGATTCTCCTGTGTCGATCACATTAACACCTTGCGAATCATCATCGAGCAATGCGCTGAATACGATTCTCCGCTTCACTTGCTTTTCATCGATTTCAAAAAGGCTTTCGATAGTGTGAACCGGGATTCAATATGGGCGGCCTTGCGCAGGAGAGGCATCCCTGAGAAGCTTGTGGCTATTATTAAGGCAACCTATGACGGCGCGAAATGTCGCGTTCTGCATAAAGGTAAGGTGTCGGGGGACTTTGAGATTCGCAGTGGAGTTCGGCAGGGGTGCATCCTCTCACCGATCCTATTCCTCATTGTGATCGGCGATGTGTTGCATGCAGCCCTATCCGGACTCGACAGAGGAATTCAATGGACTTTGACATCTTATCTACAACATCTTGACTACGCTGACGACATATGCCTACTCTCCCACAAAATCATGGATCTGTCCGCAATGGTGTTAGATCTCGAGAGGGAGGCAAGCAAGGTTGGGCTAAAGATTAATACCAACAAGACCAAGGTTCTTAGCCCGCCGTTGCGAAAAAGAAATCCGACACCTGTTGTCATCAATATTAATGGGCAGCCTGTGGAGAAGGTGGACAACTTCGTCTACCTGGGTAGCATTGTTGCCGAAAATGGTGGTACGGAGCAGGACATCGCTCGTCGTATCAACCAGGCTAAACGCGCATACGGCATGCTGTCAAAAATCTGGCAGGGCAGTTATCTCAGCATTAAAACCAAGCTGGGCCTGTTTCGCTCCCTGGTACTATCAGTGCTTTTGTATGGGAGCAGTACATGGAAAGTTTCCGTAGGAGTTACCAGAAAGCTGCAAGTTTTCGTCAACTCATGTCTTCGTCGAATTTTAAGAATTTTCTGGCCCGAAACAATATCAAATGAAGAGCTAAGTCGGCGTACGGGTCAGATGCCAATCGACGAATTGATACGCAGGCGAAAATGGCAGTGAATAGGTCACACATTGCGGAAGAGTGATAACTGCATTGCTTTGCATGCCATGAAATGGAACCCCATTTCCAACCAAGGCCGACCAAGAGGGGGTCCTCGAATCACATGGCGTCGATCTGTGGCAAAGGAGTGTCAGGTACTGGGTAAGTCTTTTGGGGAGTTGCGCCCCATTGCCCAGAACAGAGTACGATGGCGCGCAGGAGTAGTTGACGCGCTATGCCCCGCTAGGGGTTAAGGCAAAGTAGTAAGTTTCGTTACAATCACGTAATATGATTGGGCATATAAGATACTATATTATGGGTCAGACATTTTATTTTTTTTATCCATCTAAGTGGTACCAAGAAGAGCAAGGAGCCGATGCTTACATACCAAAATAAGCACTTGCTACAAAACCCTCGGATTGCGGGCGTAGCCCTCTATATTCCGGTTTCATTAAATATTGTCCTAATAATTTGTAAACGGTGCCTCGGATCAAAAAACTTAATATGATGTAAATTAAAGAGCATCAAAATCTACAACCAATGCATTACTCAAAGTTGAAATTTAGTTTAGTAGTATCAAATCAAAATCGATAGTCGAAAAACGTCACTTTTTGAGGCTTTGGGGAAAAATCACACTATATCGCTTTTCAAGCTCACATATCTCTGTAAAGGGGACTACAGACCTTCAGTTTAACTGCGCAGATATCTGTGCTAATATCTGTGGAAAAATCTGCGCAGTTATCTGAACTGAAGGTGTGTAGGCTACATTCGATTTTCGCTAAATTAGTTGCGATATTTTGTACAGTTCTATCAGTTTTGTCGAAGTGTTCACATCGTACGTGGCTGAGCAAGTATCTGTTTAGTGTTCCCGACTATTCTATATTTTCTGTGTTGTTGGTGTTTTACTGCCATCTATCGTATCTTTTATGGTATCTTTCTGTGCTGGACTTACTGATGAACGATGCGCTGGGTTTTGGTGGATGTGGATGAATGTATGAAAGAGGGGAATGTACTAGAAAACAGTGTGGCCATTCTGAGATGGGCAATCCAAAAAAAAAAATTTTCTTTTTTGACTTCAGATTCGGAATCAGCGACCCAAAATCACCTTGTAGTTTGAACCAGCCCGATCGGACGAGTATTTCCCCATGAAAACAGGGTGGTCAGGGTGCATAGCCAGAAAAAAAAAATGCTGGATGCAGATATGCTAGCACGAAACGGCTGCAGGTACATGTAAAATACAAAGAGTGAAACGGGCAACCTAGGGCTACATGCGGGGGCTTGCAACGCCCTATTTCCCCATGAAAACAGGGTGGTCATTCTGGACTGGGCAACCTAAAATCTTATTTTTATTTTTTTCACATCAGATTCGGAATCAGCAACCCAAAATTACTTTGTAGTTCGAGCCAGCCCGATCGGACGAGTATTTCTCCATGAAAACAGGGTGATCATTCTGAGGTGGGCAACCCAAAAAAAATTTTTTCTTTTTTGACTTCAGATTCGGAATCAGTGACCCAAAATTACCTTATAGTTCGAACCAGCCCGATCGGACAAGTATTTCCCGATGAAAAAAGGGTGTCCATTTTGGGGTAGGCAACCCCAAATTTTTTTCTTCTTTTTTGACTTCGGATTCGGAATCAAAATTATCTTCACTTGAAACATACTCGCACAACGTTCACATTATAGTGAAACTACATATACCTGTACGAACATGACCGCGAGTGCCACTCGCGTAAAAGCACGTATCAAGTCTGGTACAGACAATGGCCGATCGCCATGGTTCGAACTACAAGGTAATTTTCAGTCGCTGATTCCGAATCTGAAGTAAAAAAAAAAAAAAAAATTGGGGTTGCCCACCCCAGAATAGACACCCTGTTTTCGTGGGGAAATATTCGTCCGATCGGGCTGGTTCGAACTCTAAGGTAATTTTGGATCGCTGATTCCGAATTTGAAGTCAAAAAAGAAAAAAATGTTTAGGGCTGCCCAGGCCCACCCCAAAATGGACACCCTGTTTTCGAGGGGAAATACTCGTCCGATCGGGCTGGTTCGAACTATAAGGTAATTTTGGGTCGCTGATTCCGAATCTGAAGTCAAAAAAGAAAAGAAAAATTTGGGGTTTCCCAACCCAGAATGACCACCCTGTTCTCTAGTACATTCCCCTCTTTCATACATTCGCCTACAAAAATTCCGCATTTCACAGTCACACAAATCGCAAACCCGAAAAAAAGATACATTGCAAAAAAAAGATACATTGCCAAAGAAAAGATACATTTCTACACAATTGGCCGTCCTCAATCATCCTCTCACCCAAAACGAAACATTCACATATCAGTACGAGAGCGAAATCTCTGTACAAACTTAGTGGTTTCATGGTCATTGCGAAATTTAGTAGAAAACTGATAAAACTGAACGGGGGGCAAAGACCTTTTCCATAGTCCTCCGCGTGGGCGCCCCCTGGTAACGGCAGTGTATCAATTCGCTGACGGCCAATGTCTTAGCGATAAGACAGTTTGGAAAAGGCAGATAGCTGTAGCCTGAATGGCTGACGAACACCTAAGCGTCTCAGGTCTAGTAGGATGGAATGACTTGCGTAGTTGGACCTGCTACATAGTTGTGTGGGCTCCAGCACGTTTATTAAACCATCTGAAGCAGCTATCTCCGAGGCCATCCCCTGAATGGGGTTAAGCGACGTGCTGACAACTCGTCCTTGTAAAAACCACTCCATGTCAAGAAACCTGGAACAAAAGCCTCGGATTGGACGGATCAACAACGACGACCACGCAAACGAATAAAGGATTATTCTTTCGGATCCTGGAATGTACGCTCCCTGAACAAACCGGGGGCCGAGAAGGCCCTCCTTCAACAGGTCGAAAAGTACAAACTGAGCATTACTGCAGTCCAGGAAACAAATTGGCTTGGCAGCGAGATTAATGACAAGAAATCGCACACAATTTTTACAAGTGGCAAACCATCGGGCCGCAAGGAGTTTGGAGTAGCATTTATAGTGGACAATCACCTCAAACCGCATATTACTGACTTCAAACCCATAAATGAACGGCTGTGTGCGATTCGCATCAAGACTCGATTCTTCAACCTCTGGCTCATCAATGTGCATGCCCCCACTGAAGTTAAAGAAGACGCAGTAAAAGACGAGTTCTACGCCCGCCTTGAAACTCTCTTCGACTCACTTCCAACAAACGACGTCAAATTGCTGCTGGGAGACTTTAACGCGAAAGTCGGGAATGAAAGCTGGCATCGGGGGACCACTGGAGGCCACAGCCTCCATGAAGAATGTAACGATAACGGCCAGCGACTTATCGACTTCGCCTGCAGCAGGAATCTAGTCTTAAGCTCTACGTGTTTCCCGCATCGACGCATTCACAAGCAGACCTGGAAGTCTCCAGACGCACATACCGTCAACCAAATTGACCACGTCCTCATTTGCAGGAGATGGGCGTCTAGTGTCATGGATGTCCGCTCCTATCGAGGAGCAAACTGCGACTCAGATCATCACTTGGTGAAGACGACCTACAGAGGTAGAGTTTCCTCAGTGCACCAGTCAAGAATCAGCCCTCCCAAAATCTTTGCGGTTGATAAGCTCTTGAGTGATGCTACAGCGGTGGCGTATACTACCGCCCTTGAGGAAAAACTATCACCTATGCTACACAACATCAGCAACACAGGCGTCCATGTGTTCTGGGAAGAACTCAAGGGTACCATCAAGGATGTCGCAGAGAAGGTCGTGGGATATAAAGCCCGGCGAGCGCGAAATGACTCGACGAAGAATGCAAAAATTCACTTGACGCGAAAAACGAGGCCTACAGACAATGGATTCAACGAGGAACCAGAGCCAGAAGAGAAAAATATGACGAGCTACGGCGAATATCGAATAGAATAATTAGACGTAAGAAACGTAAATACTTTGACGAGCAGTTGCTGAACATAAACGAAAACTTAGCTAATAGGAACACCAGACAAGCGTACAAACTAGTAAATACAATTAAGAACGGCTACCAACCCAGGACTAGCCTTTGTAAGGACAAGGATGGAAACATCATCAGCGACACCGATGGTATTAACAAACGATGGGCCTCTTATTTTGAAGAGCTTCTAAACCGACCATCTAACTTCCCCACACAGGAAGCTCTCGACGATATTGTTGATCTAGGTCCACCCATTCAACCCCCGACAGTAGAGGAAGTTGATCTCGCCCTGCGGTCACTAAAACGAAATAAAGCGCCGGGCGCTGACGAGATTCCAGCTGAACTGCTAAGATTCGGTGGAACGAGTCTAGTTGATGCCATACATCAATTACTCCTGCGAGTATGGGAGAACGAGGAGATCCCAGACGATTGGCGCAGAAGCATCATCTGTCCAATTCATAAAAAGGGAGATAAACTGCGGTGTGAGAATTACAGGGACGAAAATTCTGGAAAATAGAATAAAACCGTACGCAGAACGAGTCATTGGCGAATATCAAAGCGGTTTCAGACCTGGTCGCTCCACAACCGATCAGCTCTTCTCAGTCAAACTGATACTCCAGAGGTGCTGGGAATACAACGTAAACTTGTACCAAATCTTTGTCGACTTCAAGCAGGCATACGACAGTATCGATCGTGGAGTACTGTACAACATCATGCTGCAATTTGGTATACCGGCAAAATTAGTGCGACTGACAAAGATGACGATGACCAACTCCGTCTCACAAGTCAGGGTCCAGAATAGACTTACTAATCTATTTGAAACACGCACTGGTTTGAAACAGGGCGATGGACTGGCACCGACGCTCTTCAACCTAGCACTGGAATACGTTGTTCGGGCCATGAATATGGACAACAGCAAGACGCTACTCATCAAGTCGACACAATTAGCAGCGTACGCCGACGACATCAACATCATGTCCCGAAGATTGGCTGACGCAGAAGAACTTCTGCATACGCTTGATACCGCTGCAAAGGAAGTTGGATTACGTATTAACGAGGGTAAAACTAAAATAATGATGCAATCGGTGACAAGGACACCTTCACAACCAAGCATCAATGTGGGGGACCTCAACATCGAGTTCGTGAACAACTTCATTTACCTGGGTTGCAATCTATCAAGGGACGCCAACGAAACTGACGAAATCAAGCGACGGATACAATTAGCTAATAAGACTTTTTTCTCGGTTCTCCCCATAATGAAATCGAAACATGTGCACAGAAACACGAAGCTCCGCGTGTACAAAACCATTATACGACCAGTGCTATGCTATGGCTGCGAAGCATGGACCCTAACTCAAGCCTCCGAAAACATGCTAGACACTTTCGAACGTAAGGTTCTACGGCGAATTTTCGGGGCTGTTTGCGATCGAAAAGGATGGCGCATCCGGTACAACCATGAGTTGTATGAAATGTACGATGAGCTGCAAGTCTCGAAAATCGTCAAACTACAACGACTTCAATGGGCAGGGCATGTACAAAGAATGGACGATGATCGCATGCCTAAGAGAGTAATGAATGCAGAACGAGTCGACGGAGCGAGACTGCGAGGACGACCGAGATCTCGTTGGGAGAGCTCAGTAGGTGTGGACGCCGCGCAGCTGCTGGGCTCCCAAAATTGGAGGACGCGGTCACGTGACCGAGATAATTGGAGGACAATGATCCAGGCGGCCAAGGCCCGACGTCGGGCTGTCGCGCCACGATGATGATGATGATAAAACTGAACGATAAACTGTGTAATCTGCGCAGATTATCGTTGCAAAACAGGGTCCGAATGCGCAGATCTCAGATCTGCGTAAAAATCTGCAAAAACTCTGCAGTTCACACAGATTATCGTTCAGACATGATGTCACACGCGTTAAACTGAGCGATAAACTGAAGGTGTGTAGTCCCACTAACGAATACTCCAAATGAAAAACCGCACAAGTAAAAGTTGCAGATATTTTGATTTCCGGTTTAACGTGCCCAATACTTTTCAAATCGGTTCGTTTTTAGTGTAGTTGTGAGCGAAAGTGCAAAAATGTTTTTTTTTTAGCGATTTGAGCCTTAATAGCCCTATCTCGATAAATATAACGGCTAAAAG
This sequence comes from Chloromyia formosa, assembly GCA_964017055.1. Lineage (NCBI taxonomy): Eukaryota > Metazoa > Arthropoda > Insecta > Diptera > Stratiomyidae > Chloromyia > Chloromyia formosa. Next base: position 8,225,904 of record OZ024819.1, on the reverse strand, counting down.
TTTTGGTTTAGCGTCAATTGTTTATAAAAGTTTTGCTAAGTTTTTTGTCAGACTAATTTAATTAATTAAATAATTAGTTAATTAAATGATTAAATTTCTTCCATAATTTCAAAGTTCAAGCAATTTATATGACACTTTAGGTTGGTTCCTAACGTAATTGGTCATTCTGAGTCAAATGAAATCAACCGCTATTCCATACGGCTATTAGTTCAAAAGATATTCACATTTTTCCACATTTTTGGATTAGTTAAGGAAGTTTTTTAATAAATAAGTTGAAAATAAAAAGCTTTTTTTGCCACTTTTAATATATTTATATTTTTTCCAGACTATTTTTTTTTATTAACTAAGCTTTTTTATCAAATAATTTGAAAATAAAAAGTTTTTATGCCACTTTTGGGTTGATTTCTAATGTATTTGGTCATTCTAAGTCGAATGAAGGCAACCGCGATTCCATGCGGTCATAAGTTACAATAATATTCGCATTTTTTCCGGATTTTTTTCAAACTTAAACTTAAATGAAGGAAATATTTACTTCATTGAGGAAACATCAAAGATGAAGCGTTGTAAATACACAATAAGTATGTTAGGCTACCCTACAGCGGCTGACTCATAACTGCAGGTGCACCTCTTTGTGCAGGACACTTTTTTTCCTGCAGCCACAGTTACTCGTGAAGGGTGTCTTGCACCTGCAACGCTGAAGAGTGGCACATGCCTTTGCAGCAACCGGTGCTGTTATCCATAATGGGAGCCAACGTTCTCCTTCTAGTTTCCACCCCCAATCTCCAGGAGATGGAATATGTTGCTGCGTTTCCACAACCTGCCAGAATTTCATGGCTTGAAGGGATGCCCTTTTCAGGTGTCCCTCAAACTCATCAAATAACAATCAGCATCTATCATACGCACTATCGCTTTTGATAACTGTAACACATTATCACTTGTCACGAAACACAAAACAAATCAGTTTCAAATCTATCCGCTTACTGACTCGACGGTGCACAATGTGGCAATAGCGGACAAAAATAATTTTTATTGTTTTTTATTCTTGACTAGTTGATGAATTAGGACTATGTACATGAAAATTGTATCTATAACAAGATACCTGCACCCTTTGCTTCAGCTGTTTTCTAGATATTCTTTGAACAGGCTGACATCTGACTGATTTCATAAGGGTTTTGTTTTTTCTATAAAACCCTAAAAAGCGTAACTATGACCTAAGCTATCAAGCAAAGACTTTTTGAACAAGATTTAATTATCTGTAAATTGAGACTAAAACAAAACTTCAGCTACTATACTTACCGAAATAGAGCTATTAAAGCTGGAATCACTAAGAAAGCATTGCAGCATTTTCACTCACAACTACACTAAAAACGGGCCGATTTGAAAAGTATTGGGTACATTAAATTGGAAATCAAAATATCTTCAACTTTTACTTGTCCGGTTTTTCATTTGGAGTATCCGTTACAGAGATATGTGAGCTTGAAAAGCGATATAGTGTGATTTTTCTCCAAAGCCTCAAAAAGTGACGTTTTTCGACTATCGATTTTGATTATACTACTAAACCAAATTTCAATTTTGAGCAATGCATTGGATGTAGAATTTCACGCTCTTTAATTTGCATCCTATTAAGTTTTTCGATACGAGGCTCCGTTTAGAAGTTACGAGGAGAATATTAAAAAAAGAGCTAAAATTTCGCGGTTTTTCGCCCGCACAGCCGCTCTGCCGCGAGGTCCAAGGTGGCTCCATCTCTTAAATTGAAAGTATGGGCCCCACAAACATTCGTACCAAACGGCTTTTCTCTATCATATTTTGCAAGGTGGCGTCGATTGATGTCGCTTAGCGTCCCAACTATATCGGAAGTGCCCCTAGAGCGGCCGGGTCGGGGTCTCTGATTGTAGCTACCTTCCCCCCAAAACACTCTTGACACAGTAGACTGACTCATTCCTAGCTGACGAGCGACTGTTCCTCTGAGTAAGCCCTTCCGATAATAGGGCGACAACTTGAGCCGCTTGCTGACGCGTGGTACTCATGAATGACAAAATTGTGACTTTTATTGCGTTAAACTTATTCAATCAACCTTCCAGATTCAACTGACCATTGAAAACCCTTTGCGGATGCATTTATAGGGTTAGTTTGCCTTGTAATAACCCATTCATAAATGTTCAATTTCACGACTTTTTAACTCCACGTAGCGTTCATTCATAAAACACTCATTAAATGGTGATAAAGAAGGTATCATTGGGCTCATTCACCAAACATTGAGCAGCTACGTAGCGACATCTCCCCTCCATGTCACACGGAGCGACTGCTCCCTGTCACAACCGTCACACACCTGTTTTGTGAATACACCGGCTACATATCGAATTTGAGACAATCAGCTGACATGGCATATGTCTAACAAACGGCTAACGGCTGTCTGTTTAAATTGTTTGGTTTGGCTGGGTTATACAAATATACAATTAATTGAAACACCACTCACCTTTTAATTGTAATTTTGCTGCAAAATTCCCGTAAAATAACACGCAGGACGTTGTGTTCTCAAACACTCAATCAAATGACATATGACGCGCGCACCATCTGTGATGCGAATTGTGAAAACAAAAATGTATCACGCTCCAAGCCAAGGGAGCGTGGAAAATTTTCGCTCAAAAGGAGAAGTAGCCGTTCAGCAACGGCTCCATGGAGCGATTGCATTCACCAGACATTGGGACAGTAGCACTTCACAGCGCTCAAGAGGGGAAGGACCGCTCAGGGAGCGATGATGATTCCTGAATGCAGGCATTGTAAAGCTAAGCTCTCAAACTTTCAAATGACATACGATTTGTAGGGAGACATAACGTACTTTCGAAAATATACATTCAAATACACGTGCTTTCGGTTTGATTCAGTATTTTTGCTCGCAAGTGTAGTATCTTACATGCCCATTCATATTACGTGATTGTAATGAAACTTAGAACCTATTATTACGTCCGTTACGCTAGCACCCCCACCACTAAGTATCAATATCAGGCATGGTGCATAATTAGGGGCTAATTAGTTGCTCTATTCCCGAATTTATTGCTCCTGCCGATTCGCCAGAATTGGCGATTTTATGTGGGGGTGCTAGCGTAACGTTACGCTAGCACCCCCACTTTTTTTATCCAACATCTATCGCACCCAAATTTGATGCAAAATGAAAGCCAGAATTAATTGCTAATTTGTTGCTCTATTCCCGAATTTATTGCTCCTGCCGAATTGTCAGGATAATGTTTTTTGTAAGGTGGTGCTAGCGTGAAATATTGTAGTAAAAAGTTTAAAAAGAAGTTCACTTAGTTTGTGATAATAGCGTCATAAGCAGGAAAGTGCAGTTTGGATGAAAAAATAGCATGCGATATGAACTCAGAAAATTTGGAACATCGCCATCTTTTTTTTTGTGTGTCCATATTTAAGCAACATGTTAGCGACTGATGAATCTGCGTGCGGCGGAAACTTCGAGAAACGCTCAGCACTGAATTCCTTTGAAGATTCTGGAGGGTTTAAGTTGTGGGATTTTTTTTCAAAGACCTTTTCCATAGTCCTCCACGTGGGCGCCCCCTGGTAACGGCAGTGTATCAATTCGCTGACGGCCAATGTCTTAGCGATAAGACAGTTTGGAAAAGGCAGATAGCTGTAGCCTGAATGGCTGACGAACACCTAAGCGTCTCAGGTCTAGTAGGATGGAATGACTTGCGTAGTTGGACCTGCTACATAGTTGTGTGGGCTCCAGCACGTTTATTAAACCATCTGAAGCAGCTATCTCCGAGGCCATCCCCCGAATGGGGTTAAGCGACGTGCTGACAACTCGTCCTTGTAAAAACCACTCCATGTCAAGAAACCTGGAACAAAAGCCTCGGATTGAACGGATCAACAACGACGACCACGCAAACGACTAAAGGATTATTCTTTCGGATCCTGGAATGTACGCTCCCTGAACAAACCGGGGGCCGAGAAGGTCCTCCTTCAACAAGTCGAAAAGTACAAACAGAGGATTACTGCAGTCCAGGAAACAAATTGGCTTGGCAGCGACATCAATGACAAAAAATCGCACACAATTTTTACAAGTGGCAAACCATCGGGCCGCAAGGAGTTTGGAGTAGCATTTATAGTAAACAATCACCTCAAGCCGCACATTACTGACTTCAAACCCATAACTGAACGGCTGTGTGCGATTCGTATTAAGACTCGATTCTTCAATCTCTGGCTCATCAATGTGCCTGCCCCCACTGAAGTTAAAGAAGACTCAGTAAAAGACGAGTTCTACGCCGGCTCACTTCCAACAAACGACGTCAAATTGCTGCTGGGAGACTTTAACGCGAAAGTCAGAAATGAAAGTTGGCACCAACCATTGGAGGCCACAGTTTCCATGAAAAATGTAACGACAACGGCCAGCGACTTATCGACTTGCCTGCAGCAGGAATCTAGTCTTAAGCTCTACGTGTTTCCCGCATCGACGCATTCCCAAGCAGACCTGGAAATCTCCAGACGCACATACCGTCAACCAAATTGATCACGTCCTCATTTGCAGGAGACGGGGGTCTAGTGTGATGAATGTCCGCTCCTACCGAGGAGCAAATTGCGACTCAGATCATCACTTGGTGAAGACGACCTACAGATGTAGAATTTCCTCAGTGCACCAATCAAGAATCAGCCCTCCCAAAATTTTTGCGGTTGATAAGTTTTTGAGTGATGCTACAGCGGTGGCGTATACTACCGCCCTTGAGGAAAAACTATCACCTATGCTACACAACATCAGCAACACAGGCGTCCATGGGTTCTGGGAAGAACTCAAGGGTACCATCAGCGATGTCGCAGAGAAGGTCGTGGGATATAAAGCCCGGTGAGCGCGAAATGACTGGTTCGACGAAGAATGTAAAAATTCACTTGACGCGAAAAACAAGGCCTACAGACAATGGATTCAACGAGAAACCAGAGCCAGAAGAGAAAAATATGACGAGCTACGACGAATATCGAATAGAATAATTAGACGTAAGAAACGTAAATTTTGACGAGCAGTTGCTGAACATAAACGAAAACTTAGCTAATAGGAACACCAGATAAGCGTACAAACTAGTAAATACAATTAAGAACGGCTACCAACCCAGGACTAGCCTTTATAAGGACAAGGATGGAAACATCATCAGCGACACCGATGGCATTAACTAACGATGGGCCTCTTAGTTTGAAGAGCTTCTGAACGTACCATCTAACATCCCCACACAAGAAGCTCTCGACGATATTGTTGATCGAGGCCCACCCATTCAACCCCCGACAGTAGAGGAAGTTGATCTCGCCTTGCGGTCAATAAAACGAAATAAAGCGCCGGGCGCTGACGAGATTCCAGCTGAACTGCTTAAATTCGGTGGAACGAGTCTAGTTGATGCCATACATCAATTACTCCTGCGAGTATGGGAGAACGAGGAGATCCCAGACGATTGGCGCAGAAGCATCATCTGCCCAATTCACAAAAAGGGAGATAAACTGCGGTGTGGGAATTACAGGGGCATCTCACTAGTTTGAACGTCCTATAAAAATTTTGACGAAAATTCTGGAAAATAGAATAAGACTGTACGCAGAACGAATCATTGGCGAATATCAAAGCGGTTTCAGACCTGGTCGCTCCACAACCTTTCAGCTCTTCACAGTCAAACTGATACTCCAGAAGTGCTGGGAATACAACGTAAACGTATACCAAATCTTTGTCGACTTCAAGCAGGCATACGAGAGTATCGATCGTGGAGTACTGTACAACATCATGCTGCAATTTGGTATACCTGCCAAATTAGTGCGACTGACAAAGATGACGATGACCAACTCCGTCTCACAAGTCAGGATCCAGAATAGACTTAGTGATCTATTTGAAACACGCACTGGTCTGAAACAGGGCGATGGACTGGCACCGACGCTCTTCAACCTAGCACTGGAATATGCTATTCGGCCTATGAATATGGACAACAGCAAGACGCTACTCATCAAGTCGACACAATTAGCAACAACTTCATTTACCTGGGTTGCAACTTGTCAAGGGACGCCAACGAAACTGACGAAATCAAGCGACGAATACAGTTAGCTAATAAGACTTTTTTTCTCGGTTCTTCTCATAATGAAATCGAAGCATGTGCACGGAAACACGAAGCTCCGCGTGTACAAAACCATTATACGACCAGTGCTATGCTATGGTTGCGAAGCATGGACCCTAACTCAAGCCTTCGGAAACATGCTAGACACATTTGAACGTAAGGTTCTACGGCGAATTTTCGGGGCTGTTTGCGATTGAAATGAATGGCGCATCCGGTACAACCATGAGTTGTTTGAACTGTACGATGAGCTGGAAGTTTCGAAAATCGTCAAACTACATTGAATCGTCAAACTACAACGATTTCAATGGGCGGGGCATGTACAAAGAATGGACGATGATCGCATGCCTAAGAGGAATGCAGAACGAGTCGACGGAGCGAGACTGCCTAGACGACCGAGATCTCGTTGGGAGAGCTCAGTAGGTGTGGACGCCGCGCAATTACTGGGCTTCCAAAATTGGAGGACACGGTCTCGTGACCGAGATAATTGGAGGACAACGATCCAGGCAGCCCAGGCCCGACGTCCTTACGTTTATACCGGCTTAATTAATTAATTAATTAATGCTGAGCATTAATTTCCGGGTGACTTGGTTTCAAATCCTCTTCAGATCGAATGAATTTCCACAACCCTTTTCTTTGTGACCCGTTTAATTGTCTCATTTGAATGTGCAGACGTCATAGAGAATAACTATGGAGGAGCAATCCGCATATGATCAACACTAAACTATTTGAAGCAGTCGTAAAAAGTAAACAGAGAGACACACGCCCTCCACTGCGCAACACCCGCGCAGTCTATATACAAGCACAGGAAGCACTTAAGATGTCATCCCCTCTCCTACTTTTCCAATTGGAACAATAACATTCCAGTCTGTCTCTCTGCCGCGGAACACCCGCCCGGTCTATATAGAAGCAAAAGAGATGTCAAATTTCCATCCCCTTCCTACTTCCTCACTTGTGCCGAATTACTTCGTTTCTCTCGCTCTTTTTCATTTCCTTTGATACTCTCTTTTCAAAGGCAGACGTAAACAATTCAAGCTGTCAAAATTTTAGACGCCCGTATCAGCTGTTTGGCATTATCGTCCGATAAATTTTTAACTTTAGGATGAGTGCCGTTTAGCGTTTATCTGTAGGATAACCTTTAACTAGACATTGTGAAAACGGCCCTAAGTCTTTTTAAAGATTTTTCCTTCTGGCATTTCCCGCGGTCATATTTCAACCAAATTTTGTACGTAGCTTCCTTGGGTTATAGTTTGGTCCTCCTGCATGTGTGCGTCAGAGAAAAGGATTTTCGTTATCATGAACGGATACTATCAATAAACGGATACCAAACCCGGTTTAAGTGGCTATCTCCTGGTTCGGGTGATGAGACCAATGCACTCGAGTACTGTTGAAGGTATTTTGAGTCCTTTGATGTGGAAAAAAGGACATTCTTGTTAAAAAAAAGGACATTATTAGTTATGAAGCGATGACTAGGCGTGATGGGGTTCATATGACTGGGGGTCATGAGGCGAATGCACTAGACTCCTGCTGAAGGCATTTTTAGTCCTTTGATGCGGAAAAAGGACATTTTGGAGGGGGGGGGGGGGACCGTTAGCGCAGTGTGTTGAGGCATCAGTCTCATGTTTGCCTACCGGCGTTTCGGGCTCGAATCACGTTCGTGGCCATGGATGTGCAGGAGGTGCATGCTGGCAACTGCATTCTCCGAAACCAATTTATGCCATTGGAACAGAAAATGGGTACATTCTGGGATTCGCCTGTTAGCTATGGGTCGCTCCTGAATCGGGGCGATAAGGACAATATTTTTCAAAGCAAACCACAGACAAGTTGAAAGCATTTAGATTAAAATTGAAATGTACTTGCATGGGACGGGCCTGAAGTGTCGATGAACTTCATCGCTCTTTTTGTGTCATTTTCTCTGTCCATCGCTTCGCTCGCAATTTTTCCCTGAAGTCTTGATCTGATGTTTTTTTATTGATTTTTTCTCTCTCTCTCTCTCTCTTTTGCAGAAATTGTGAAATCGCGACGCGAACAATCGAAACGGAAGAATCGAAAAGAATCGATGCAGGTAATTTTTGTCAAAGTCCATTTTGCCGCGAAAATGAATGGGAAGAAGTTGAACAATTGGCGAATGTTCGCGACGGGTGTGAAGTGATCGCGCGCGAACGCGCATTCGCGAACAATTTTAAAGCAAATCACGGGGGAACATACGCACACACACGCACGCAAAGCAATAGAAGAGAATAAAAGGTGGAGAGAGTGAAAGGAGGGTTGTCCAATTGCGACATATACTCGTATGGTGCCAATGCAAGTGATCAAGTGATAAATCTTCCAAAGTTTTTTTTTCTCTATTTTATTTCCTATATTATCATTTTTAAAATATATACAAACACACACACATACACACACGCGCAATCCTATTTGTTTAATAACTAAAAAGAGAGAAGAGAGAATCAAAAGCCAACATGGCCGATATCAACTTTATCGTCCTAAAGGTGAGTAGTAGCCGCATCGGCCTCCAGCCAGGACCATCTCAACAACAGGGCCAGGAAGTAATGAAATATTTGAATCGGCCTCAGTTGTATTCACTCACTGTCCCTTTCTATTTTCTGGTGCAATTGGTAAAGAACAGAGACAGGGTTGTCCAAAGGAGGCGGTCGCTTGTCGGCCAGCCTGGTGGTTCCTGGCTTGTTGTTGTTGACGATGGTTTTGCTTCTGCATCCAATAATCGAATGGCAACTCCTTCTTTTCGTCCCCGCCCTGTACAGATTAACGGTATCGATATAAGTGAAATGCCTCACAGTGATGCAGTACAAATGTTCCTAAAAGCTTCTGAGCCAATGACTTTGGAAGTTCGACGTCCAAAACCTAGCGATGTTCATAAATTTCACATTTCCAATGCCTATATCCCGCCCGTGCCGCCCATTATATCGCCACCGTCGTCCACCTCGTCGCCATCGTGTCATTCGTCCTCGTCGCCCCGACATCAGCCGACATCGGCTGTGACGTCGACGACGACGGCGCCATCTACAGTGGTTGCAGCCGCAACTCCACGTTCGGGAAGTGGTTCGTCGATGGTATTGTCGCCACTTCGCACCAGCAGCGGCGCCCGCCCCGCCCACAACAAAAGCGACGATGACAACGACTGTTGCTGTCCCGTCGTGGACGATGACGAAACGGAAAAGGATCTGTCGCCATCGACACTGGTCATTGGGTCGTCGTCGTCGCCCTTTTTTCCCGGCTCGCCCGCCGCCACCAGTCGACCCAATTTCGTCTCGACGGGCATTCAAACGGACACGATGCTCACCGAGTATATGTTCAGCGATGCCTCGATCGAGGATCAATCGAACGATGCCTGCTTTGATGAAGGACTGCCGCCCGAGATCGATATTGAGGTGAGCGAGATACTGGGAGTGTGTGTCAGTAGAGCGGATCTTGAAGACGCGCCTTGTTTGTTGTGCCTTTTCAGGAGGTCACGTTACAAAAGTCGGCCAGCAACGAGAAGCTGGGATTGACAGTGAGCTACAGCTCGGGATCGGACGATACCGACACGTGCACAGAAGTCTACATCAGCGATATTATACCGAACAGTGTGGCGGCACGCGATGGACGATTGCGACAGGGCGATCAAATATTGCAGGTCAATGGTCGCGATGTGTCCTGCAAGGAGGACACAGAAACTCTGATTGCAGAGAATCGCAACGCGGTGACATTCCTGGTTAGTCGATATTTGTATGTGGTAAGTATCGAGTGCTCAGTTCGTGCGTTGTTGGCTACGAGAGGCGTGTCTGCGGAGTTCACCACTTAACCGCCCCCCGGTCCTTTTCGTTTCGTTCTTTTTTTTTCAGGACGATGACGTCCACATCATGACCGACGACTACGATCCGGAAATGGCGCAACAAACCTACGAAAATTGTCAATCGTCCTCGTCGCCAGTCAAATGTCGCAATAGCAACTTCCTATCGGAAACGGTGGAAATTCGTGGCTCGTCCAACTCCAACACGTCGCGTTCGTCCTCCTCGCACAAGAGCGCCACCATCGACAAGATCCCTATCGGCGCCGCCGGTGCCGGTGCAAGCACTCTCCTCAAGCATCATCTGCTCATGGATCCGCTCAATCACATGAACATTGAAGCGCATCTGGAGTCGGTCAATCAGGAGCTGGCACAGCTCACGACTCGAATGGAGAACAGCATGATGTTACACAATAGTATTCCTGGTAGTGGCAGCAGCGGCGGCAGTGGCGCAAGTTGGTGGCGCCCGAGTGCTACGTCCACCGCATCCACACGTCCGCTTGCCCAAAATTCCTACATTTATCGGGCACCTATTGACAATGTTGCTGCTGCCGCTGCCGCCCCGGCCGCCGGCGGCGGCGGTCTATCGCTGTCAACTGAACCGGCAACATTGCCCGCCTCCAATAAGCTCATGGCGAACATTACGAACACAAAAAGCCTAAGTAATCGAACGGTGTCGACCCGACGACAAGTCGATTCCGACACGGAGCACATCTACGAAACAATTCCCGAAGATGTTGAGCTCGAGCCGTTCTATTGTTTGCCGTACGAGGCAGTCGAGCGGAATTTAGTTGAGCGATGGCTCGAAATGCAACACTATCAGCAACAGCTTTTGCTACAAAAACAACAGCAGCAGCCGCCTGTTGCTTCGGCTCCTGCTAGAACACCGACAAAGGGAGTTGCGACGACGACAACGACCACGGCTGGGACAACGGGAATGATGACGAGCGCCGGCGGCAAAAAGGATCGTGCCGGACTACTTTTGCAGCAAATCAAATCGATCGCAACGAGCAATCACCGACCGTTCGGAGGATCGCTGAAAACGATGAAAAGCAATTCGAGCGGCGAGGATCATGAGAACAGCTCGAGCGCCTATAACACGGGCGGATCGTCTAATAGCAATAATCATCTTACGCTTGAGCTCAACTCGAATGAGGATGCAGGCGGCGGTGGTGGAGCAGCGGACAAACGGTGAGTTTTCATCTGTTTGACCGGTGCGGCGTCATTTAAGCTCATCTCCCTTTTTTCAATCGGTAGGACGGCAACGCTGAATTTGAACATGACAACGGCCGTAGGACAACAAATTCTCCAAGCCAACGTCGACGACTCTCTTAATACGTACATTCAGGACATCAATGATAATTGCGAGGAGTGTCAACGACAGCGCAAGGACAAGACCGGGGGTAGTCCAAAGCATGAGCAACAATTAAAATCACCCCAAAAGTGGCAACAGCAGCAGTCGGGGGCAGCGATGCGTTCTGCGAAAATACAAGGTGTCCTGCCGCCACCACCCAACCTGGCCGATAATGCCACAATCCAGCAACAGCAGCAACAACGTTCCGTAGGTAGGTAGGGCAGAAGGAAGGACGCTTTCTCTCCTTTATTCGGGGTGTTGCGAATTTCATCTTGAATGTCTTATTTCGTTGCAGATCCCGCGGGCTTGGATAAGTCGCCGGCGGACATTTCGGCCGATACGATGTACACGAATATGGCCAATCTGAAAAGGACGATGCTACTCCAACAGAAATTATTTCGACAGACCTTAATTCGACAGAATGCGGCGCTTGCTCAAGCCTCGCAGGCGGCTGCCCAAGCGACCGTAGGCATGGGCAAGATATCATCTTCGCCCGCAGCCCTCGTCAACGATCGCGTGCATTTTAACGCGCCGAATTTAAGCCAGTATCATTTCGTGAGCAGTCAAGAGGTGAGTTTCTTGTTCAAGATCCTTGACAGGATTGTGGGCAGCAATGACATGATTTTTCCTCCCCTCCCCATCGTTTCAGGTGAGTGCCGTGCAAACTAAACAGGCGACATGTGAAGAGCCGCCCATGGTGTGGAAGGTAAAACGACGTCAGGATGGTACCCGCTATATTGTACGTCGGCCGGCACGTAATCGTATATTACGCGAACGTGCTATTTGTCGGTTGACGACCGAACGTAACAACGATCAAACGACCGAGGACGATACAATATCGGAAATAAAGACGGGTCGCTATTGGACCAAGGAGGAGCGCAAAAAACATATTGAACGTGCCAAGGAGCGTCGTTTGCGTCAGCAACAACAGTTGGCCGCCGCCGCAGCCGCGACAATGGACAATACACTCTTGTCCAACAGTGTACCGGTTGGAGCAACGGCCGCTACCGTTGTTCGACGACAACAGCAGCAGCAACACCAACAACAAATGCCCATTTCCATCGGCGGCAGCGGCATTCAGAGCAACAAATGCCCCGTTGTCACCAACGCCACCGCCGCTGCCACCACGCTAGTGCCTCAATCGAATCCAACAGTTGCAATGGGCAGTGTCGATTGCACCGGTGCTGCTAGCACTAACACTCACAAGAAAAGCACGAAAAAGAAACGGAAGGATGACGAGAGAGGCGGTACCAATTTGGGTGTTGGCGTGACGACAGGGGCCGGTACAATTTTGAGTGGTGGTGGCGGGCCCGTTTCGGCCGTCGCTTCGACTGCCGCTGCTGCGGGTGCTGCTGCTGGAACAGATAGTAACAATAAAATGGTCGGATTGCTGTCGGTTACGACCGTCTAAGGGACGCACCATTATCCCACTTTCCCTGATATCGGGTGTTTGGTGTGGTTCAACTTGAATTCCTCTTTGAAATATGTGCTTCCTACGATATACTACTGGCTATACTACTTTTGACGATCTCAGTTCAGTATAATCACACTCCCGTCGCTACCCCTTCCCTCCCTTACCTCACTCAACTCGCAAGCATTTGTTCCATTGTAATCCGTTCCATACGCACACACACGCAAACAGACAATTCGCCTCGCCATAAAGTCTCGTCGCCGAAAAATCTGGTTACCACAGAATTAGGTCGCCGAAAAATCTCGCCGTCACAAAATTAGAGCGCCACTGAATCTCGTCGTCACAAAATTACGGCGCCACAAAACGCCCCAAAATCTAATCACCACAAAATTAGGGCGCCGCAAAATCTGGTCGGCATAAAACCTGGTTGCCACAAAATCTTATCGCCGAAAAATCTGGTCGCTACAAAGTTAGGGCACCGCAAAATCTCGTCGCCGAAAAATCAGGTCGCGATCGAATTTGGGGCGCCGCAAAATTTTGTCGCCATAAAATTATGACGGCGCAAATCTCATCGCCGAAAAGTAGGAGCGCCGCAAAATCTTAACAGTACAAAATTAGGGCACTGCAAAATTTTAACGCCAGGAAATCTGGTCGCCACAAAATTAGGGCACCGCAAAATTTCGTTGTCGAAAAATATGGTCGCAATCAAATTTGAATCGCCCCAAAATCTGGTCGTCACAAAATCAAGGCGCTACAAAACGTTCCAAAATCTGGTCGCCACAAAATTAGGGCGCCGCAAAACGCCCCTAAATCTAGTCGCCACCAAATGCTCCAAGAGCTTGTCGCCACAAAATGCCCCGAAATCTGGTCGTCTCAAAACGCCCCAAGAGCTTGTCGCCACCAAATGCTCCAAGAGCTTGTCGCCACAAAATGCCCCGAAATCTGGTCGTCTCAAAACGCCCCAAGAGCTTGTCGCCACAAAGTGCTCCAAAATCAGGTCGCCACATAATTAGGGCGCCCCAAAACGCCCCAAAATTAGGGCGCCGCTAAAATTTAGCTCCCCAATACCTGGTCGCCACAAAGTTAGGGCACCGCAAAATCTCGTCTGGTTTTAACGTCCCAAAATCTGATCGCCATAAAATTAGGGCGCCGCAAAATGTTGTCGCCACAAAATTAGGGCGCCGCAAATCTCATCGCCGAAAAGTTAGAGCGCCGCAAAATCTTAACGGTACAACATTTGGGCACCGCAAAATCTCGTTGTCGGAAAATGTGGTCGCAACCACATTTGGAGCGCCCCAAAATCTGGTCGCCACAAAATTAGGGCGCCACGAAAACTTAGCGCCCAAAACCTGGTTGCCACGAAGTTAGGGCACCGCAAAATCTGGTCGCAACAAAATTTGGGGCTTCGCAAAATTCCTTCGCCGAAAAATCGTTGACGAGAAATTAAGGGTGCCGCAAAATCTCGTCGCCACGAAATTTGGGGCGGCGCAAAATCCCGTCGCCGAGAAATCTGGTCGCAACCAAATTTAGAGCGCCGCAAAATCTCATCGCCACAAAATTGTAACCCCCAAAAATCTGGTCGCCACAAAATTAGCGCGCCGGAAAATATTAACGCCTCAAAATCTCGTCGCCGAAAAATTTAGGGTATCGCAAAATCTCGTCGCCACAAAATTAGGGCCCTGTAAAATCTCGTCGGCGTAAAATCTGGTCGCCGAAAATGATTATGACTTCGGTTCGAATCGAATTACTTTCGAATGGATAAAAGTGGTATCATGTAACTCGGAAACCAATTTCTCCATTTATCATCGAATATTCGATAGAAAGATTTTTCATTCGTAGCGAATACTCGAAAGATTTTTGGAATTGGGAAATTCGTTTTCGAGTTGCATGGTACCATTTTCATCCTTTCGAAAGCAAGTCGATTCGAATTACATGATAGGGCCCCAGGTCGCCACAAAATTCGGTCGCGCCGTGAGCATTTGACTTTGTGTCCATGACTGACGGTTTCGAGCGCGCGCGAAATGTTTAGATATCGAGCGATTGTGTGTACTTGTTTGGGTGTGTGCGCAACAATTCATTGACAATAAGCAAAATCCTAGATAGCAGCACATCGTCGGGGGGGGGGGGGGGGGGGGGGGGAGAATAGGGGGAAAAAAGAAGGCTCGTTTTGCCACCACATCGTGACTGACTCCACCCCTCTCCTCCAGTCCGTTCCTACTTATTTTGATCATCTTTTCTCCCCTTCATCTTGTCTTTTCTCCCCCTGGATCCCCTGTCCTTTCTCCTCATGTATCTCCCCATCTTTTCTCCCCTTATCTCCCCCGTCTCTTCTCCAACCTCCTGTCACGAAGTGTCGAGTAAACTCAATTGAGATTATATCTCCGCTGATCAGATATTTTATGAATAATGTAAATAATTAAAGGCCAGAGGACGTTGTATAGCGAGACTCCTCAGGAGTGGAGAGAACACAGAGAAAATTGAGTGATACTGGCATAGAGAGAGAGAGAGACAGAGAGTTAATGAAAACAAGAGATCTTTGCAGAAAGTATATAGCAAGCTCCTTGCCCACGATCTCTACTGTCAACAATAAAAAAAAAACAATTATTCTCCTACACGTCGTTACTAAAATCCCAATCAAGAGTAGTGTTAGTTGTTAATAATATAATAGAGAACCTAAGTAAAAAAAATAAAATAAAAAGAAAAGAAATGTGAAAGGCAAAGATATACAAGCAACAAAAAAAAAATACGTAATATTTCGTAGATGCATCTTTCGATCGATATTTTAGTTTTACAATAAAAATTCTAACGATACGTAATAAATAAGTTTTTCTCCAGAAACGTCCGCGCGACGAAAGAGGGTTGACAGAGAGATAGGAAATTATCATCATCAAAATTACCGCCCTCCACCCAAAAAAAATTGACTTGACGACATTGTTTCGATTGAAAGATGCCGCGAAAAAATAGAATATTTTAAGTGTTTATATAAATCTATATATATATATATATATATATGACTCTCTTGTTATACAGGATAACATTTAGTAAAAGCAAAGAAAAAAACATAAACCAACAAAAAATCGAAAGAGATATCCAAAATGAAAAATCGCGCGAAAAAAAACCACGAAATCCTGTAATCAATATATATTAAAACTAAAAAAAAAAAAGAAAAATACAGAACATTGTCATACGAAAAAACAATAAATGTGTTTGTTTTTGGTCCAGTTTCAGATTTCCACCTCCCTTCTCCACACACAGTTGTTCCCGTCAGAATTCTGCTCTTAGAACTGCCACGGGATGTTAACTGCGTTAACCCCTCCATTCTATTTCGATAGCACTCACCTCCTATCCGCGCCGTTTTGATACTGACAAGCCCGGAGCGCAGTGGGAGTTCAATTAGTACCCACAGACAGTTTTTTAACTGATTTTTGAAGAAAAAATCAGTTATTCGACCCTCCCTCGATAACGAGTTTCAACCCCGGAGTTGGTTTTCTTTGCGTTTCATGACCCCAGGAATCGACTGGCATCATTATATAAATATATCCGCAAAATGTTGTGGACACGATAACAGTCGAACGGAAGTCGTAAGCGAAATGAAACTTTTCCAGTTGATAGATGTCAGTGGGGAGCCGGCGGCTATTGAAATCCAGCGGTATCGTTAAAGCGGTTAAAAAGTTACAGCCATATAACGGCGAAAGTATCTAAGCCTGAATACAAGTGCTAAATTCCTCGCCCTGCCAACTCCCACCGACGTACGTAAGGCCGAGTCCAATATCAGGAAAGTCCTCAATAAAGCAGCTGCGAAATTTATTCCTGCAGGACGCATTCCTAAAATTAGGCCAAACTTTCCTACCACAGCCGCCAGATTGGCAGACGAGAGAGATAACATCAGGAGCACTAACCCAGACGATCCCAGAATACATGAACTGAACTGTGAAATCAAAAGACAAGTGGCCGAACATAAGAGGTCAAAATGGAGTTCGCATCTGAATGAATACAACCTAACAACAGGTATTAACAAACTATGGTCGACAGTCGGTGTCCTCTCTAATCCACCCGAAACAGATGGGAAATGTCGCCATACAGCTCGGGAGAAAACGCAATCTCCAAACCTGCCCATTGTGCAAGTCGCTTCACTAGCAGTTTATTGAACACCCTCCACCAGACAGACAAAAGCGCGTAATCCGAAGGAGGATTCATAACCGAACTGCAGACAACATACCAGTCTTCACCACGGACGAAGTGGCTGCAGCAATCAGGAAAGCGAACAACTCCAAAGCCTTGGGACCTGATGGAATCTCAATGACAATGCTTAAACATCTCGACACACCAGCTATCGAATACCTCACGGCCACATTCAATCTATCCATCACATCACTGATCGTTCCGGAACTCTGGAAGAAAGGGAGAATAATCCCAATCTTGAAACCTGGGAAAAAAGCGACACTCGGCGAGTCCTTTCGTCCCATCACACTTCTATCACCAGTTGTCAAAACGCTCGAAGCATTGATTCACCCTGTTCTTGCGGCCCGCATCAGGCTTGCAAACCACCAGCACGGCTTCAGAAGGATGCATAGTACGACGACGGCCCTGGATGCCATTACAACTCGGATCCACAATGGCCTCAACCAACCTCGTCCATGTCACAGAAGAATTCTGGTGGCACTTGACCTGTCGAAAGCTTTCGACACAGTCAGCCACTCAGCACTTCTGTCCGACCTTTACAATGCATCTCTTCCAACGAATATCACAAAATGGATTGCCAACTACCGCGCGGACAGGCAGTCTTATACCGAATTCAGGTGCAAAAAATCGAAGCTAAGGAAGATCAAACAAGGTGTGCCACAAGGAGGAGTCTTGTCTCCCACCTTGTTCAACATTTACCCATCTGGAATTCCAACCCCACCTCAAGGAATCGAAATTATCTCCTATGCAGACGACTGCTCCATCCTGGCAACAGGGAGCGACATCAAAGAAATGCGCGAGCGAATAAATGCTTACCTGGAACAGCTTAACTCCTTCTTCACGGGCAAGAATTTAATCGTATCCGCGCTTAAAATCCTCGACAACATCATTCACCACCTGGACGAAGGAAGTCAAGATGCAACTTGAGATCTCGATTGGCAACCAACTTATTCCGACCGTGAACCATCCTAAAATCCTAGGAGTAACCCTGGACAGTATGGCCACGTCATCCCCCCATGCTTCAACAGTGTGTAACAGGATGCGCGGAAGGAACAAGATCCTCAAAGCCTTGGCCGGTAGCACCTGGGGTAAGGATAAAGAGACCCTACTGGTCACATACAAAGCAGTCGGAAGGTCTGTAGCCAACTATGCGGCTCCAGTGTGGTCACAGAGTCTCTGGAATAACATCCAGGCCTGCAAAAATGCCGCCCTCCGTACTGTAACTGGGTGTCTCCTGATGTCTTCCCAGGACCATCTACATCAGGAAACGAGGACGATGCCTCTAAGGGATCACAACAAACTTCTTGCAAAACAGTACCTGGTGGGTTGTTATCGTGAGGAGCACCCCAATTCTGACCTCATGGACAAGACGCCGCCACCAAGACATGTCAGGCGTGATTTGAGGGACCTCGAAAGAGACGTCTAGAGGTACAAAAGGGACCCCTTCGACAACAGCGCATACAGAACAGCCATCGCAGCAATACACCACGAGGAAGTACAGGCATCAATTGCGAGACTAGGTCTAAACAAAGTCCTCTCGACACAACCACTAGCCATCTCTCCAGACGAGAGAACGCTTCCGAGAGCAACGAGGACGACACTTGCCCAACTTAGGTCGGGATTGGTGCTCGCGTCTAAACTCCTACCTGTCTCGCATCGATCGGGATGTTACGAACACATGCCCCGCCTGCAATGGCACACCTCATGATGTAGACCACATTTTCAGATGCCCAGCTGCACCCACACACCTGACCCCCAGATCGCTGTGGGAGAGCCCCGTAGAGGCAGCTACCTTCCTATCACTCAACACCGAGGAAGACGAAGAACAACACAACATGTAACACACACACAACGAACTTCTGACCATTGCTACAACAACAACAACAAGCCTGATAACTCCATAACGGAAATGAAACCGGAATATACAGCGCTACGCCCGCAATCCGAGGGCTTATTTTGGTATGTAAATATCGGCTCCTTGCTCTCCTTGGTACCACTCAGATGGATAAAAAAAAAACAAAAAGTCTCACCCAAAATATAGTATCTTACATGCCAATTCATATTACGTGATTGTAACGAAATTTAGAACATGTTATTACCTATGGTGTTAGTTATCGCTGACCATCATATCAGTTCTTCTGATCTCCATTATTTTACATTTTATACGCTATTCCGAACCCACCTTCCTGTAGGTTTTCATACACTTGCGAGCAAAAATACTGAATCAAACCGAAAGCATGTAGGCCAGTCAAATTAAGCCAATTTTGGGGATTTTTAATAATAATGAGTGAAATATCTGGAAATACATAATTTTAATCCCTTCTATAGATACTGAGTACATAAAAACTGAGTTTGCACGGTCGTAGAAGGTGAGCTTAACTTTTGGAGGGCGAAAATCCGAGAAATTTGAGCCCTTTTCTTAATATTATCATTATAAATCCTAAACGGTGCCTCGCATCGAAAACCCTTGCATGTGTAAATTAAAGACCGTTGAATTCTGCGTTCAATGCACTGCTCAAAGTTGAAATTCGGTTCAGTAACGTAGTCAAAATCGATAGTCAAAAAATGACAATTTTCGAGGCTCCCGAGAAAAATCACACTTTTTCACTTTTCAAGCTCACAGATCTTTGCAACGGATCCTCCAAATGGAAAATACTACATTGCCTTAACCCCTAGCGGGGCATAGCGCGTCAACTACTCCTGCGCGCCATCGTACTCTGTTCTGGGCAATGGGACGCAACTCCCCAAAAGACTTACCCAGTGCCTGACACTTTTTTGCCACAGATCGACGCCATGTGATTCGAGGACCCCCTCTTGGTCGGCCTTGGTTGGAAATGGGGTTCCATTTCATGGCATGCAAAGCAATGCAGTTATCACTCTTCCGCAATGTGTGACCTATCCACTGCCATTTTCGCCTGCGTATCAATTTGTCGATTGGCATCTGACCCGTACGCCGACTTAGCTCTTCATTTGATATTGTTTCGGGCCAGAAAATTCTTAAAATTCGACGAAGACATGAGTTGACGAAAACTTGCAGCTTTCTGGTAACTCCTACGGAAACTTTCCATGTACTGCTCCCATACAAAAGCACTGATAGTATCAGGGAGCGAAACAGGCCCAGCTTGGTCTTGATGCTGAGATAACTGCCCTGCCAGATTTTGGACAGCATGCCGTATGCGCGTTTAGCCTGGTTGATACGACGAGCGATGTCCTGCTCCGTACCACCATTTTCGGCAACAATGCTACCCAGGTAGACGAAGTTGTCCACCTTCTCCACAGGCTGCCCAATAATATTGATGGCAACAGGTGTCGGATTTCTTTTTTGCAACGGCGGGCTAAGAACCTTGGTCTTGTTGGTATTAATCTTTAGCCCAACCTTGCTTGCCTCCCTCTCGAGATCTAACGCCATTGCGGACAGATCCATGATTTTGTGGGAGAGTAGGCATATGTCGTCAGCGTGGTCAAGATGTTGTAGATAAGATGTCAAAGTCCATTGAATTCCTCTGTCGAGTCCGGATAAGGCTGCATGCAACACATCGCCGATCACAATGAGGAATAGAATCGGTGAGAGGATGCACCCCTGCCGAACTCCACTGCGAATCTCAAAGTCCCCCGACACCTTACCTTGATGCAGAACGCGACATTTCGCGCCGCCATAGGTTGCCTTAATAATAGCCACAAGCTTCTCAGGGATGCCTCTCCTGCGCAAGGCCGCCCATATAGAATCCCGGCTCACACTATCGAAAGCCTTTTCGAAATCGATGAAAAGCAAGTGAAGCGGAGAATCGTATTCAGCGCATTGCTCGATGATGATTCGCAAGGTGTTAATATGATCGACACAGGAGAATCCGGATCGAAAACCAGCCTGCGTTTGTAGTCTAAGGCACTACTCACACGGGGATACTCAAGTCTTCGATATTTGGTGAGTGAAAGGCGGAGACTTGGAGTCTTGAAATTATAATCGTCCGTCATATTCATGGTTATGGGTGATTTGAGTGCGAAAGTTGGCGCCGATAACTATGAAATCAGACATGTGATGGGGAGATACGGTCTTGGTGATCGTAATGACAACGGTGAAAGATTTGTAGAGTTCTGCAACTTTCACAGTCTCTTCATCGGTGGTACTATGTTTGAGCATAAGGACCACCACAAAATCAGTTGGTCCTCTGTTGATCGGCGCAGAACACAAAATCAGATCGACCATTTTGCCATTAGTAAAAGATTCAAGAGTTGCCTCCTGGACGTGCGAAACAAGAAGGGTGCCGATATTGGGATGGGAAGAGACCATTATCTTATGATCGCTAATGTTCGATTGCGTATTGCAGCCGTGCGCCGCCCCAGCGACGAAAGATCCAGGCCCCGCAAATTCAACACCGCTCGACTAAAAAATCCAGCTGTCTACCAACAATATAATGACCATCTTGCGCAAAAAGCGGCTGAGATAACTAGTCACCCAGATAGTGACATAAACGAAAACTGGGATGCCATAAAAAATGCGTACATTGATAGCGCAAATACCATCCTTGGCCCAAACCCGGATTGCCGGAATAAGCCCTGGATGTCCGACGCTTCATGGCAGCGGATTGTTGAAAGAAAGGAGCTGAAAGTTCGTTTGGCTGCAGCATCAGACGACAATCGAAGCAGCATCGAACTCCTTTACCGTCAGAAAGCTCGAGAAGTTGAGCGTAGTGTGCGACGCGATAAAAGAGTTTATGCGAATTCTCTTTTAGCGTCAGCAGAAGAAGCCGCAAGAAGTAAAAACTTAAACGCCGTATACGGTGTCATCAAGGAGTTTACAGGTGGTCGTAACTCCTGGCAACATCCGGTGAAAGATAGTGATGGAAAGCTACTTATCTTGGAAGAAGATCAAATGAGGCGGTGGAAAGAACACTTCGCCGCGGTCTTGAACCGTGTAACCTCTGGTGAAGTTCCCCCTCATATAGATAATTTAGCTAACCATCAAAATGTGCGTATACGGTCCACTGTCCCGACTAAAGAGGAAATAGTCACTGCAATTATTGCACTAAAACGAGGAAAGGCCGCCGGACTTGACGGCATCCCTGCCGAACTTTATCAAGCAGCGCCAAGCGTAACTGCCGATTTGCTGCACCCACTTGTTGATAAAGCGTGGAATACAGAGACCTTTCCCACTGAGTGGAAGGAAGGTTTGATCATCAAACTTCCAAAGAAGGGTAGCCCCACAGACTGTAATAATTGGAGAGGCATATGTGTGCTTCCTGCCGTTGCCAAGATAATAGCTAAAATCGTCCTGGAAAGACTAAAGGCCCACTTAGAAAGCACAATTGATGAAGAGCAGGCTGGCTTTCGATCCGGATTCTCCTGTGTCGATCACATTAACACCTTGCGAATCATCATCGAGCAATGCGCTGAATACGATTCTCCGCTTCACTTGCTTTTCATCGATTTCGAAAAGGCTTTCGATAGTGTGAACCGGGATTCTATATGGGCGGCCTTGCGCAGGAGAGGCATCCCTGAGAAGCTTGTTTCTATTATTAAGGCAAACTACGACGGCGCGAAATGTCGCGTTCTGCATAAAGGTAAGGTGTCGGGGGACTTTGAGATTCGCAGTGGAGTTCGGCAGGGGTGCATCCTCTCACCGATCCTATTCCTCATTGTGATCGGCGATGTGTTGCATGCAGCCCTATCCGGACTCGACAGAGGAATTCAATGGACTTTGACATCTTATCTACAACGTCTTGACTACGCTGACGACATATGCCTACTCTCCCACAAAATCATGGATCTGTCCGCAATGGCGTTAGATCTCGAGAGGGAGGCAAGCAAGGTTGGGCTAAAGATTAATACCAACAAGACCAAGGTTCTTAGCCCGCCGTTGCGAAAAAGAAATCCGACACCTATTGCCATCAATATTAATGGGCAGCCTGTGGAGAAGGTGGACAACTTCGTCTACCTGGGTAGTATTGTTGCCGAAAATGGTGGTACGGAGCAGGACATCGCTCGTCGTATCAACCAGGCTAAACGCGCATACGGCATGCTGTCCAAAATCTGGCAGAGCAGTTATCTCAGCATCAAGACCAAGCTGGGCCTGTTTCGCTCCCTGGTACTATCAGTGCTTTTGTATGGGAGCAGTACATGGAAAGTTTCCGTAGGAGTTACCAGGAACCTGCAAGTTTTCGTCAACTCATGTCTTCGTCGAATTTTAAGAATTTTCTGGCCCGAAACAATATCAAATGAAGAGCTAAGTCGGCGTACGGGTCAGATGCCAATCGACGAATTGATACGCAGGCGAAAATGGCAGTGGATAGGTCACACATTGCGGAAGAGTGATAACTGCATTGCTTTGCATGCCATTAAATGGAACCCCATTTCCAACCAAGGCCGACCAAGAGGGGGTCCTCGAATCACATGGCGTCGATCTGTGGCAAAGGAGTGTCAGGTACTGGGTAAGTCTTTTGGGGAGTTGCGCCCCATTGCCCAGAACAGAGTACGATGGCGCGCAGGAGTAGTTGACGCGCTATGCCCCGCTAGGGGTTAAGGCAAAGTAGTATTAAAGTCGCGAGTTGTGCATGTCGTTTGACTGAAGTGGTCATTGTACACGGCTATTTCATCACGTTATAAAACCCTTTTTGAAACACACATGCATTTCTCTTGTATCAGTAGAAAATGAGATTGCAAGAAACTTCGACTTTGGAGAAATCCTGGGCGATTAAAACCTTGCCTTGGGCGCCTACATACCACGCGACGGCCCTGCGCCCGAGAGTAGAGGAAGTTGATTTCGCGTTGCGGTCACTAAAGCAAAATAAAGCGCCGGGCGCTGACGAGATTCCAGCTGAACTGCTAAAATTCGGTGGAACTAGAACCTTTTCCACCGAATAATGCCATACATCAATAACTCCTGCGAGTATGGGAGGACGATATGATCCCAGATGATTGGCGCAGAAGCATCATCTGTCCAATACACAAAAAGGGAGATAAACTGCGGTGTGTGAATTACAGGGGCATATCACTTGTTTGTACGTCCTATGAAATTTTGACGAAAATTCTGGAATACAGAATAAAATCGTACGCAGAACGAATCTGTAGCGGACGGTTTGGTGGGCATCCGAAGATGCCCGTGGGGACGGAGCCTTAGGTTGCATAATGACCGTGAAGGTCGGGCCCTGCAATCTGGCGAAGAAAAAGGCCCCTCAACGAGCTAAGCAGCGGCCTTTGCTTGCTGTAGCTCAGTTCGGGAGATTGTAATATTAGTTGTAGTGTTATTATTAATTATTATTAACTAATTCCATTCAATTTCAATTATTTCAATTACTTTACAAAAACTTACCCAAATGTTACATTAACACAAAAGGGTTAAGAATTTCTCAAAAATTGTAAATATCAGTAACTGTATAATTCCAAAATATCGATCGTAGTGCACTATGCATTGTGCATAGTGCTTGAAAACTAGTTATCATAGTATAAGCATTGTTATCTTAAGAACCGTTAGCTTAGGTAATTTTGCATGTATAAAAGGGCAGCCACTCAGAATAATAAATCAGTTTTGCTCTAGCAGTAGAACTATCCATTTCGAGAGTGCTTGCACCAGAGGCACCTCTAGTCAAAAGTAAGGACCGTGCCTTGCTCGTAGGCACTGTACTCAGAGAGTACATTAGGGTCCGATGGCCAGTGGCGTTCCCCATACGCCAGCCTTGCAATAATTTCTACGTCGTTGTTGCTTCTCTTCTTTTGCGCTCATCAGGATACAACACGACTCATTACATAGTCCATTTTGGGGAAATTTACATGCATTATATTTACGTATATTCTTTGGACTATAAATGCTATGCATATACACCCAGTACATGGCAGAGTAGCAACAACTACAACGTCTACATAGAATTGCAATGCAGTGTGGATATGTTTGCACTAGTGCATCTAGATCTGGTTTTGCATTGCAATTGTATGTACAAATGTATGTTCGCTATGCTATGCATAGCCGGCATCGCCTGGCAACTGGAATGGTGGAAGGTACAAGCGTTTTGGAAAATTTATGTATGAATGTAATAATACATATATGTATAATTACATTCATGCAAATTTAATTTTTGAGTTTTTAATTCCTATAGAATTTGTATTGAAAATTGAAGAACGGAATAACGGGGGTGATGGGAAAATGAAACCGGAATATAGAGGGCTACGCCCGCAATTCGAGGGTTTTGTAGCAAGCGCTTATTTTGGCATGTAAATATTGGCTCCCCGGTCTTCTTGGTATCACTCAGATGGATAAAAACACCATAATTAAATGTTTTACCCATGATATAGTACATGCCAATTCACAAAAAGGCTGCATCTGTCACCTCTCAAAGTAATAGTTTTAATACGAGAAGCTGTAGATAGATATGTATGTAAACGAGATAAACTGTCCCACTCTTCGAGATGCTTAACCATTCATTTTAAGACGACATTGCAAATTGCAAACTTGTGTAACGGCTTCGAAATTCAGGGCGGCTGGGACAAATTACGGTCTAATATTTTTTCCTCCTCCACTGTTCCCCTTTCTACAAATCTCAAGAAAATGCCAAAAATGGAATGTACTCAACATTACCTTTCTCACGACACCCCACTTGGCTATACCAGTGCATAAAAAAAATTTACCTTAATTTCGCCTCTATGTGGACCCCCCCCCCCTTAAAGTTGGCCAATTACAACACAACGCTATCTCCAGCAAATTATAGCATTTCTACACATTCTCGCCGAATTATGTGTGCAGCTTCAGCCGTTCGTAAGATATTCTATGAACAGACGGACAGACAGGTATTTGACCGATTTTGTAAGATTTAAGACACAAAACCCTAAAAAAAATTAACTGTGTGAATAGTTATTGTTAGGATCACCAATCACCAATCTTCACCCTTCCAAAGTTGGTTCATTAAATAACTGCAATTCGCCCTACGAAAAGCAACATGCAACTAGTACACGCATATCTATGCGTGAGGCCGGTAAGTGTATTTTTTGTATGGATAGTGTCAAAATGCATAACTTTAAGTCAATGTACTATTATTAAATATCATGTCATTGTAATGAAACTTAGAGGTATTATTGCCTATGATGTTGGTTATCATCAGCCATCAATATTTTTGACCTAGGGTGTGCTTGAGGGGTGCAGGGGTGTGCTAACTGCAACTATAGAAATGTACTATTATTAACCTTTTTGGATGAGATTTAAAAATTCTATTATTTTCGGTTTTCTATGCTAGTGAAATGCCGCTTTTCTGTAAATTTTCATATGTCTAGCTATAACGGTCTCGAAATGCAAGGGGGGGGGACAAACTCGGACCACATATTTTCCCCTCTCCCTCTTTTCCCCTTCCTTCAAATTTGAAAAAAAATCCAGAAATGGAATGTACTCAACGGTACCTTTCTTATGATACCCCACTTGCCTATACCAAACGAAAAAAAATTTCGACCTTCATTTCCCCTCTATGGCGACCCCCCCTTAACCCGAATGGTGCCAGAATTATTTATTTTGAGTTTTGCATTTTTTTTTACACGGATTATAGACTGGACCACTTAGAGCCAAGAAAACCTATTTATTCAACTTAGGTGTCACAGATGGGCATGCAGAAGAGATTTTCCGGTCGGTACCATATGGTGACGCTGGCACCAAAGGGGTACAAGTTTGCCTAAATGGAAAAATATATATTTAAAATCGCAAACTTTAAAAAATAAGAGTGGAGTTGGTAGTTATTAATTCAATTCACTTCATTTTTTATAACAAACGATTCATAAATTTTATACATAATCGAGAAAATAATTAATTATTATTAGAAGGAGGAGTGTGATAACCCGCGAAACATTTAACACAGAGTCCAACATCACATTTTATGCATCGCGTTATTCCCTTACTATTGCATTCCTCGCTCGCGCAACGCCTCCTATTTGAAATAGGTCCCACAAAATGATTTAATCCATCATAACGAATGGATCTGGTCACGTTTAATTCACGCCTTTGTTGCTTTGGTCCTGGCTGTATTGGCAATTCCCCATAATGCTTACAATAAAACAAGGCGATCTCGCGTTTAAATTCAAGCTGGGGAATTATGTTTGATCCTCTTTGTAATTGCCAAGCATTATTAATGGCTGCGTCCAGCAACCAGGTGAAAATACACGACCACCACTTTTTTCCTCGATAGCCTATCCGGTAATTATTTACATTTTGATCTAAACGATCAACTCCGGCCATGTATTTGTTGTATTCGCTAACAGCATTCGGTCGCGGAATATTTATTTTCTTTTTTGCTTCACGTGAATAGCGAGAAGCGTTAGATTTTGGTAATTCACCGTGGCACGTGGAAGCAATGCAAACGACAGAGTTGTCTACCCATTTCGTCACTTTGATGCCAGTTCCCTTCATTTCCATTGATTCGGAGGATCCCCGAGGCATTTTTGTCATGCTTTTTTTCGTCGGAAGTGGACATGTTGCTGGGATGCGATTTTCCCTAATTGTTCCGGTCCCATTGTAGCCTCTTGCTTTTAAATAGGTAAGCAGTGGCAATCCCGTAAAAAGATTATCAAAATAAAACAAAAACGGAAGGTTTTTAACTTATTCCGGAAAGTCATCTATCATTGATACAAGCGGCGCGGCACATTTTCCAAATCGCTCTTCATACTTAGAGTTTGACCGGGGATTTGCGCCTTGGTATATTTCAAAGTTTATTAAATATCCGGAGTCTGTACACAGAGACCACACCTTATACCCAAAACGCAAAGGTTTGCCTTTTATGAATTGCTTGCATCCATGTCGGCCATAGTAGGCAATCATGCTTTCATCGTATGACAAATGCTGCGTTGGGTGGAAGTTTTTGATCATATTCCACTTTAGGTGGTCAGTTATCGGACGCAGCTTCCATAACTTATCTCTATTTCCATCCGGCGCTACTAAATCTGGCTCAAAATGAAGACATCGTAGTATCTCTTCGAATCGGGCACGCCTCATTGAGTTGAATACTAGCTCATTACGCAGATCAGCCGAGCTATTCCAGTAAGCTTTATAGCTGGAAAGGGGGTTATATCCGGTAACCAGAAGTATGCCAATAAAAGTCCGCAATTCTAAAGAAAAATAGTGCAATTAAACACTTAACAAAGATGGAAATACAATAACTTACCCCTAATCAGGCATACCAGAAACACAAAACGAAAACTTATCAGAGGTATTTGCACGAATATCAAACGTTATGGAAATCGCTCAAACTACAATTCCTACAGCAATTGCGCGACAAACCAATAACATCAGAGCTAACCACCCAAAAACCATCATCGTCAAATTCAGCACTACAACCGATCGCAATGCTTGGCTAGAACAAACTAAGCAGAAGAGAACGACTCTCACTGCGGATAAAATTCACAGCAGCTTCCCCAACAATAGAGTGTACATAAATTGTCACCTAACTAAAAGGTTCAAAGCACTTTTGTATAAAAGCAAAGCCTTTGCACGAGAAAATAAATACAAATTCGTATGGATCAAAAATGAAAATGTATTCATACGGAAAGCTGAGAATACAAAAATACACAAAATTTTATGCGAATCGGATCTAGACATAAGCCACTTAATATAAATGTAGTATAAATAGAACGTATATATAAGTAATGTAATTTTAGTTTTATGAACGTTAATGAATTTGATGAATTTTTAAATGAACTCAGCTCAGATAAACACAATAACACAGTAATCTTAGATGATAGTGATAATAACAGTTTCCCAAGTACTGAATTCTTATGCAACAATAATAATCATCTTAAAATTATACATTTGAATATTAGAAGTATTGCTAAAAATTTTAATGAATTCTTGCTACTGATAGAATCAATGAGAATAGACTATGATATTATCTTTCTTACCGAAACGTGGTTGCAACACAACAATGAGTGCATTCACCACGCTCGTTTTATCCGGATCGCTACGGAGCGCTACGGAGCGCTCCGTAGCGCTACAACCCCTCCCGGTCGTGACTGCAACCGCTCCTTCCATCCGCTCCGGAGCGGTTACTTCCCCTTGGTAGCAGAAATTTTTTACGCTCTCTGGGCATGTAGCGCTACATTTGACAATTCGCAGCTGGTATGTGCGTTGTGACGTTTGTGTACATCAAAAGCGCAAATAGAATCCCCGTGTATGTAAATTCACTGTCTTCTCGTCTTTGATTTGATATTTCCTTGTTTCGTGATGTGCCAAAGAAATGTTTTGCGATGGAAAATTGGCAATTGTCAAATATTTGCGGTGTCACCTGTTTGTCAGACATTTCATATGTAGCGGTTCAATCACGAAAGAAATGTTGACAGGTAGCGTCTCCTCAAATGTGTAGTGGAGGGGATGTAGCGTTCCGTAGCGAAAATTTTTCACATGAATGCAGGCAATGAATGCTTTGAAATCCGAGGTTATAACAAATTTATCCAACCAAACCGTTTTAATAAATCTGATGGTGTCGTTACATATATTAAAAACAATATAAATTTTAAGATCTTAGATATAAATATTAATGAAATTAACTCCAAGCATATAGAGTTAAATTTAGATAATAATATATATTTACTCTCAACTATGTATCGATCGCCGAATGATACAGACAGTAATATTTTTTTGAGGAATCTAGAGATATTTTTGGAAAACAATAGGAAATACGAAAATCATATAATTGTTGGAGATATCAACATAGATATAATGCAGAAAAACATTGAACTAATAGGGAATAAATATCTAGACATACTTCATGAATATGGTTTTACACAGTACTTATATGGTTGTACCCGAAAATGCATCACTAGAGAGTCTTGTGTTGATCATATATTTTTAAAAAGCAAAAATCAAAACACATTAACCACAGCAATATATTTAACAAATATTACAGACCACTACGTTATACTAGGGAACATATTACTGACATCAAATAGGGATCTCAGTACCACACCAATTAATAACACATCAAATCAACTAACACCAAATTTAAATAAGTTAAGAGAAAAATTAATTTGTCAGGATTGGAAGGACGTATATAATGAACAAGACGGCAATCTATCTTTCGAAATATTTTATAAAATCTTAATTGAACTTTATAACAGTTGTCTGGAGGAAAGGGAAAATAGAAAACAAAAAAAGTTAAAACGCTGGATAACCAATGATCTGATAACTGCAATTAGAAAAAGGGACAAAATGGCCGCTAAACTCTGCAAACAACCATTTAATACAGCTCTAGGAAATGAATACAAAAACTTTAGAAATGAGTTAAAGGGATTAATACGTAGAGCTAAAGATAACTATTACAAAAACCTATTTCAAAACTGTGGAAGCAACTTAAGAAAGTTTTGGAAAGTACTTAATGACGCCACAGATTCAACGCCAGAAAAGAAACAGTTTAATAGTAATATAATTTCACTAGATGGTCAGCTTATATTGCATTCGGAAAAGCTTCAAATTGCAGAAGAATTTAACAAGTTCTTTGTCAAGATCGGTCAGGATGTACTAGAAAATCACAATCGAGTAAATGGTAATAATTCTGAGGAAACGGGTAGAATTTCCTTTAGTTCGAATTCTTTCTTTTTATATCCAGTAATTGTTGAAGAAATTTCAGATATAATCCGGAGCCTTAAAATAACTGCATCTCCTGGCATTGACGGCATGCATTCAAACATATTAAAAGAAAATGTAGACGTTATCTCTGGACCACTTACACATATAATAAATGTATGCTTTAGTCAAGGTATATACCCAGTGAAACTAAAGGAAGCGGTAGTCATCCCAATTCATAAAGGCAGTGACACATCGAACTTGAATAACTATAGACCAATTGCCCTACTATCAAATATAACTAAAATTTTTGAAAAATGCCTGAAGAAAAGACTAATGGACTATTTGGAAAAAAACAGTATTCTATCGGATAGGCAATATGGTTTTAGAAGTGCACGTAGTTCAGAAGACGCAATATATCAGGTAACAAAAACAATTGTTGGAAACATTGATAAATATAGAAAATGCATAGGTATATTTTTAGATTTTCGAAAGGCGTTCGACACTGTAAATCATAATATATTGTTGCACAAAATGAATTCTATTGGAATAAGGGGTATTCCACTAGAACTTTTTAAAAACTACCTGTGCAATAGAAAGCAATGTGTTCGAATTGACAAGGACACCAGTCAGTTACTCACATATAATATGGGTATTCCCCAAGGTACAGTACTAGGTCCTGTGCTATTCCTAATTTATATTAACGACCTGCTTTCGTTAAATCTAAATAACTGCTCTCTATATTCATATGCAGATGATACAGTGGCATTATTCTGGGGAAACAGCTGGCAAGAAGTTACAAATATCACAAATGAAGGTCTACAAGTCTTAAAATCATGGTTAAATTCCAATACAGTAAGTCTTAATGAAAACAAGACAATAGCAATACCATTTTCTTCAACCGCAGCTGGAGCTCCGACGGAGCCTCCAACTATAATTATACACAAAACCTCTTGTAAGGGTGATGATTGCGACTGTTCCAAACTAACTATCGCAAAATATTCGAAATACCTAGGAGTGACCATAGACTGCCACCTGAAATGGAATAAACACATATCAGACATTTGTCTTCGTTTAAGACGCACAATCTATAAATTTGTAGAGCTAAGAGCGATGCTAACAATAGATAGAATGAAATCCGTCTTTTTAGCTCTAGTTCAATCTGTGATAGAATATGGTTTAGTTAGTTGGGGTGGAGTTGCACCAAGTATTTTGGAACCTTTAATTCTAATCCATAAAAAAATAATAAAGATCATACTGCGAAAACCAATATTGTATCCAACATCACAACTTTACAAGGAATTAAAGGTTCAAACAATACCAACTTTATACAAATTTAAACAATTAAAGTACATTTATGATCATCCAAATGAGTTTATAGTAGAAAGAGAAATAGGAATCTCAACGAGAAGACGGAATCGTAGGTTATTACAAGAACCAAGATACTCAACATCAGTTGCATCCAATCATACATCTTATTCTGCTCCAAAATTGTATAACTGTTTACCAGAATGTATCTCTAGTCAAATAAATACAAGAAGTTTTTTAAGAACTTTAAAGAATTATCTATTCCAATTTGAATGAAATATATGATTTAATTAGAACGGTTTATGGAAATATAATTAATAAATACAAATCAATAAATATAATATGTACTATATATACTATGTATTTTAGTAACTTGAATCAGACCGATAAAATAAGATAAATATCCCACACCACGAGCATTGCTTTTTGTGGGATAGCCAAGTATTAAAAAAGTTGTCTACTTAACATTAAGAATTAAAATTAGTATATAATTTATAATATATAATATTTAATTGTATCTAATTATTATTTTTTGGCAATAAATTGAATTGAATTGAATTGAATTGATATCGGATTTATTTTTTTTTCGGGAATTTTATTTGCATACTTTGTAGAGCAATCGATGATGTGTTCTAGCAATTCATCATCAAAGAAGCGTTCGAATAGTTTATGTGGTTCTACATCACGGCAATCGTCGAAGTTGGGTTCAGGGAACACTGGCAGTCCACTGCTTTTCGATCCTTTCTTCCACGTAAATTTGGTATCTATTGGAAACCGGTAAAGGTATATTGGAAGGAGTGGATGTCACTTTTCGTAGACGGTTGCTGAGTTTCATGAGCGGTATATTTTCGTTCATGATTTCCTTGACAGTCCCTTCGATATTAGCATTTTCGCAATCATCTTCAACGTTAAGTGTGGTTGTATGGCGACCATCCCGAAAAACGACTTCGCAACCGGCAATGAGTTGATTTCGGGAAAGATTATCAATCATCCCGCGCTCATTTTCATCCCCATCATCCTCGCAACTAATGTCTCCATCCAATTCAGGTGGTTCTATGAATATGCCATCAATATGATCCTCGAAATTGACGTCATCAATAGCACATAACTCTTCGAGGTAATCTGCGACCTCTTTTAAAGAAAGTTTCCTGTATGAAAATGACAATTCATTGGAATTTTCGGGAACATCGATTGAATTATAAATTATTTCAAATGGTTTCATGGTACTTGATAACCTGTACCCCTTTAGTGCCAGCGTCACCATACGGAACCGCTAACAGTAAATAACGGGAAAATGTCTCAAGAGTAAACACTGAGTACATAACCATATATTTCAGTGGCGTGGCGTGATAATTCAACTAGGGGAAGCAATTGGTATTAAAAATTTACTATTATTATGCTTTCCACAAATTTACTGCGTATTAATTGAACCCCTCTCGTTAGCTACTTTTAACATTTCTAATATAAAAGCACCCAGGAATCACGAACGGGGACGTGAGAGTAGGTATACTGTATTTTATCAGCATTTTAATTCCCATGCTACCAATATATAATAATTTACTTTTAAATAAATAATTGTAAAAATTATATGTTGGTAGACTTATCAAAAAAGCAAAGCTGTAACTATAAGTATATAAATAAAGCATATTCGAATTATTAGAACTACTATAACAATAACAACAATAGCAAAAAAATTGCAAAATAAATATCCATACACTCATAAAGAAAGTAATCATGTTCAGCGAATCAAAATTTGAATAATAAAAACAATAACAATACAATAAAAATTAAAAATAATTCAACTATTTACTATTTAAAAAATCACAGTTAGTGAGTAAAATAAAATAATAATAATTGGGCAATAAATATATTACAAGTCAAAATAAATAATAAGATCCGTACATACTATTATTTGTAATTTAATTCTATTCGTCTTTCTTTTTTTGCGAATTCATCTATAATATCTGTATAGAAACTTTGCTCACACAAACATGATTTAAGGAAAACCTTTTCAATTGACATTATTGCCAAGTCGCTAAGCCGTTGTTCGCCTGTACAATTTCTAAGATACGTTTTAATCCTTTTTAAGCAAGAAAAACTGCGCTCTGCGGACGCACTGGTTACTGGTAATGTTAAAACTAAACATATTAATTTATAAAATTGTGTGAAGCTATCTTTTAATTTGTTATTAATGAAATAGTTAAAAATACCTTGAAAAGATTTTCCCTGCAAATCAGAATCAGAATAAAGCACAATGAGTTCAGTCTTTAATGAAATATGGTCAAATATATCAGCGTAAGTTTTAGTTAAATTTAGTAAAAGATTGTCCGGAAATGTTTTCAAATATTGGTTAAATTTAGAAGAATCTAATAGGTTTAAAAATGTGAAACTTGCTAAGGATGAAAATCTTGAATTTATTTCTGCGGTAATATTATCTATAATTTCGACATAAATACGTGTAAAGAATAGTTCAACATTTTCATTACTGTCAACAAGGCACCTGGCTTTTTTCCGGCGTTGTGGAGTTTCGCAAATAGATGTGGTTTGGGTCCAAATTTCCGTGAAACTATTTCTTAACGATTGAAGTTGATTTTCAAAATCTGTAATTTTTTGAATGCAGTACATTATATCAGTTTGTTTACTTTGAAATATATCGAAAAGTACGTCGGTTTGTGGAAAAATTTTAGAAAAAACATTGAGCAGGAAAACAAACTGAAAATCTGTAAGTAAAACAAGAAGTCCCCTTGCGCTATTAACGGTCTCGCCATCCCACTTTCCACTCTCATTTTCAATGATATATTCAAAGAGTTCTTTTAATTGATCTAAATTATCAAAAATGGTTAAAACTAATCGACCATTAAAAGTCCAACGTGTTGGAGCTAATTTTGGAAGCCTTTTTTTGAGGAATAAATCTAGTGCAACTGTTCTCTTTGTTGAATGATTAAAAAATGTTGAAAAACAAGTAATAGATTGAAAAAAAATTCGACATTCGCGTATTTTATCGCATGATTTAGATAAAACTAAATTTAACCGATGAGCGAAGCAATGAATATATATTGCGTTTTTATACACATCCTTTACACGTGTTTGTAATCCAGTTATTTTATCAGACATTACCGAAGCCCCGTCATAGCTTTGACAAATAAGTTTGTTACCGCAATTGAATTTTTGAACAACATCTAAAACATGCTCAAATAAACGCGACGCAGTCTGATCATCAGAAATATCTGTAAAAGTTATGAAAGTTTCTTTAACCTCACCGGAAGGAGTAATGTAACGAAAGGTTGTTGAGAGTTGAGAACGACATGAAACATCGGTTGTTTCATCTAATATTATTGCTATAAATTTAGTTTGCTGAATTTCATTATAAATCTGTTTTAATAAAATTTTAGAAATGCTACTAATGAGATCGTTTTGAATATAATTTGATATTCCGGAAAAAAACAGTCGCTTGCTCCAAGTGAGCTCGCAAGTCCGGATTATATTTAGCTAAAAGATTTAAAAGTTCAACGTAATTTCCCCTATTGCAAGAATTCACATTATCATTGTGACCACGAAATGCCTGTTCTTGACATCCTAAATGGCACACAACGTCAATTAGCATTTTTAGTATATCTCGATTTTTCGAAACTTTCTCATTGTGCAATATTATTGAAGATCTATGTTGGCTACTTAATAATTCTTCAATTCTAGGACCGGAACCGAACTTGGAAAGAAGAAGTACTGACTTTAAATGATCAACGCTTTTCGTACCATGCCTGTCCACAGCTTTATGTAAATTATTTAAGTCACAAAACCCGGTAGTTCGCCAAACATTTGAATCATTTGAAAATAACAAGCATGGCCAACAAAATAATTTTTGCTTGGTCTTACAACCGGTAATCCATTCCGTATCTTCATAAATCTTAGCAGTAAAATGCCTAGTACATCTTTTTGTTTTAGAAACAATTTCGAAAATCGGTTTCGGTCGACCCTTTTCGATAATGTCTTTTTTTTCTGCGAAAGATCGAGATCCAAAAGACAATCGAAAAAGATCATCAACAACACAATATTGATCCATGCTACTTTAAAAACAAATCAAAACACTATAAGCAATTATAAGCACCTAGACCGATTAAAAAACCCCTTCACCTTTTCACCAACAAAAAGCACACAAATCGCACTACACTAAAGCACTACACTAGAGCAAATGAGTTTTAAATTTAACGGCTCATTCAATTCCTTGTGACGTCAATGACTTGAGGCAGTATTACCATCTCCCACTTATTTTTTCTTGGAATTTTCCGTTAAATGGTTTTCGATTAGATATAAGTTATTGAAATATGCATAAATATCCCTATAATTGAGTTCGTCTCTTACTAATACTCGTATACACTAATAATTCTATGCGAAATCACTTCTTCTCGAATTTACCAATAATAATTTTTAACCATGAAGCCATTATATTTCAAATCGAAACTTTTTCCACAATTCAATTCCTATCCTACTCTGGTAACCCTTGTGAAACTCATATAGCACATCACATACGCATTGCAACACAGCAAATATTTTCAGTCCACAAGAAAATACGAACAAAGAGGCAATGGGAAGAAAAGTTCCCCAGCGTTCATGCGCCAGCAGCTCCGCTGCAGGCAAGAATTTCCTCTACTACATGTGAGGGGAACTTGGAAGCAAATTCCTGAGTGCTCAGTTCAGATAATTTTATTTTCAACAATTGTTTGAACAATCTATGACTTAATTTCTAACACTGTTTCTTAACTTAACTTATTACTAGCGACTATACAAATGTTTGGTCTACTATATACTTCATTTACTACGAGTTCGATATTACCTTCCGGTTTACATAACTAAAATTACATCATTAGTAAAACTACTTGTCTTGTTTTTTTTTTTCTGTTAAATGCTTTCGCATGTACTTATCATTTCGTTCTTATATCTAACTTACAGCTACCTTACAACTAACTGAGCTATCTCCTATTTACATATATACATATTTACAGCAACGGTAGAACTTGACATCGCTGATTATCCTCTCGCCTGCAAGGGTTTACTTGTGTACTCATAGAGATGGTCGAAGAACTGGTTGTGGTGTTCATTTACTATCGCTGCTGGCTGGATGTATTTTTCGATACGATTAGTGTTTTCTTCATCGCACATGCCACGAACATTGATGTTCGGATGATTCTTCGCCTGGTTGAAAAATTTCCTCGTTGCCTCTAAAATGAAGTGCCGGAGAGGTTTGATCCCCGCTTTCTCATAGAGGACGGTGGTCCGGATGTAGCGTTTGCTGCTCCAATCGTAGAAGTTTCCAACGCAGTAACGTAGTATTCGACGTTCAAATCTCTCTGCATCCATCATGGCCATCTTGGAGCAGGTCATCCATGTCGGGGCGCCATATGTAAGTATAGGACGTAAAAGAGTTTTGTACAGTATAATCTTAACACGAGAGGATAGACCTACTGTTTTACTGAGTAAGTACCTAACTCTACTAAAGGCTATCTGGGTTTTCTTGAGAGCTAACTTAACATATGGCATATCAGAGGTAAATACATTGTACAGAATGGGGCCTGAAACGGAGCCTTGGGGGACACCTGAAGAGCTGCTGTGTAATTCAGACAAAAACTCTCTTACACTCACACGAAAGTTCCTGTTCTGGAGGAAGCTAAATATTATCTTCACTAATTCAGCTGGGAAGTTAAACTGAATCAGTTTGAAGATAAGGCCCTTAATCCAAACGGAATCGAAAGCCTTTTCCAAATCAAGAGCACACACAACCATTGGACTTCTTCTCTCGTTGAGACTCTTACTGATGACGTGTAGTAGAAAAGATGCAGCATGTTGTGTTCCTTCCTGAGTGCTTCCAACCTACCGTGTACGTGAATTTTTTTTATCGCGACACAGTAGGTTTACTGGGAAAAAAAATAAACGCTCATAGATGCAAATTTTGATATGCTTCCATGTGTCTTCTTCTTGGTGTGGTGTGGTGGTTTTCGCGGTGTTACCAATTCGGCTGTGTAAGATATTCGCGATTAGTTTCTTTGGAACTTTTATTTACATAGACTGTGCCGAAGAGTTTTTTTCGCGACTTTTTTGCGCGATTCAGAAAAAAATATTTAGAAAATTTTCCACCAATCGCCAAATATAAGGGAAGCAATGCTTCCCTTGCTTCCATGGATGCCACGCCACTGATATATTTAGTCATTGTACGAAACCTTCCCTGTCGTTTGATATATTTTCCAGGATGATAGATCACAAACTGCATTTACAAGAAATTTACTTACTTTTGTCGGTTAGCCATAATCCACTTTTGTGCACTTTCAAAATTTATCCCAAATTCACTGTATCACTGTATTCACTTTACTGATTCTATTTACTTCAGACACGCATTATTTTGCTGCAGTTGAGTGTTGTTGTGAGTACCGACAACAACTATGTGCATTTCGTAGCATAGTTAGGTCACTAGACACATTTAACGGTACATCATATGGCTGTCACCATATGGTCCCGCTAGCACTATTCGGGTTAAAGTTGACCTATTACGACGCATCGCTTTCTCCAGAGAATTATAGTATTTCTACATATTTCCACCAAATTTCATGCATGTAGCTTCAGCGGTTCGTGAGATATTTCATGGACAGACGGACAGACAGACGGACAGACGGACGCATGACCGATTTCATAAGGGTTTTGTTTTTATACAAAACCCTAAAAACGGGGAGTTTGGTTTTGAAAGTGGTCCGAGACG
Organism: Chloromyia formosa; assembly: GCA_964017055.1. NCBI lineage: Eukaryota > Metazoa > Arthropoda > Insecta > Diptera > Stratiomyidae > Chloromyia > Chloromyia formosa. The sequence continues at coordinate 8,187,506 of OZ024819.1, read as the reverse complement.
GATGGAGATCGAGCAAAAAAGGCCACAAAAAGGGAATTGAATTGAAGTTAAAAGTGCTGATAGATCCTAAATATTGTGTAATTGTTGCAATTCGATAGTGACGGGCAAATAATAATCGAAAGATCTTGCACACCCCATAATATTGTAATGTTTCCTCTGTTGAGCGAAACCACGAAACCAAAACAGGTTCGTTAGATATTCTTGTGCTGAATAATGAAACACTTCGATTGAAATACACACACACTTTATTTACAAAACGAACTAACTATATACACGCGTACTAACAACCAACGTCAAAATGTCAAACTAGCTTTAACTATAACGACGGCACTATAGCGATCCAACCGCCACTGAGTGTCGAGTCTGACTACTTCTTCACGACTGCTCTTCGTTCGGTGACATCTGCCTTTTATAGGTGGAGATCCATGCATTCGTCAATTTAGTGAAGACTCCAGATTTTTCGAGATGTTCCAGTCTCGGGTGCTTACTCAACGAAGGTTCGAGAATCCGCTTCAATGTTTCTGTTTGGAGAAGGTTCTAGACTAGAGATGGTATGCTCTTTTCATACCTGCGATTTTTTCACCGCTCTTTTAAAAAAGCAGTAGCATATTGTGATTGAAAACTCAAAAGAGCTGCGATTGGAAGAGCAGAAATAATGAGTACTGCATACTACGTATTATTTACGGTCTATCGCCAATACAATTCTCGTTTTAGCTCGCTAGGATCGCAACGCAAGGTTTTTGTTTTTATTCGTATCTCTTTTCTACGAAAACAAATTGAAAAAAAAATTCGGGCGAAATACCACGAGCAAAAAAACCACGGGCAAAAAAAAAACACGGGAAAAAAACCACACATTAAACCAATGCGAAAACACTAACAACGCTATACGCCACGAACAACAACAACAAAAACAATGCTGCACAGAAATGAATTGAATGCGAGCATTCTTGCATCATCTACGTTTCTTGATAGTGTCGGCGCCAGAGCCCGACAATCATTTCGCGCGCACTACCAGCTCTAAACTCGCCGATCTGCTAACACACAGCTCGCAATGTGCTCCTGCTCAGTTTCGTTCATCGATCAGCAATCTTCCGACGATCAGTATCAGAATTTCTGATCCGATCTCTTCCAAAGAGCAATACCAGAATTTCTCATCAGCTATCTTCGAGCAGTACCGCTCGTCGGAAGAGCTGATCGGAACTTAGCGCTTTGCGTTGCGAGCTGTTAGCAATCACTATTTTCCATTCCTTTTCAATAAAATCACTGCTATTAGAAGAGCTGCTCTTTTTCACAGTTATTGAAAAAGAGCAATCGCAGTTTTTTGCCATCTCTTGTAATGAAACGCTCTTGATGCCTTCAATTTTTCTTGTATATTGACACGTTATTATCCTTCTCTCGTCCCACTCCCTCACCACCGCTTATGTCCACGTCAATAACGTAGACTTGGTGAGTTCCAAACTCACACTTCTCATGCTCCTGTTTTGTTTTCTCCGTCAATCTTGAATTGTTTAAGCTGATGACTTGACATACCCTCAATGGGCCTGTTTTTTTTTGTTTTTCCCTCGACCATTTCGATTTGTCACTGTGCCCATACCTTGACAATTGAGAAGTGTCAAAACAAGGAGAAATGTCATACAGTAATAGGGGGAAATATGCCAAACTCATCATGGATGTTGCATGTTCCCAAATTTCAAAGGGGTATCGTTCCGAAAGGAATAAATTTCCCATGGCGATCGAGAGGTGGACTTCCAGTAATTCACCTCACAGTGACGTCCGGAAGGGGAGCACCAGCCAGACTGCCGACCACATGCCTTTTCGGCAGTGAATGTAGCAGCGGGAGGTTGTGTTACAAACGTTGCAAGTGTTCGATCTTCTGTGTTTTTGCAATTTATTAAAAATAAAAAAATACACGAAAAGTGGAGGTGAAAAATAAAGTTTCGGCCAGCAAAGAAAAACGGAAATTTCAGAAATCAGGAAAAGGAAGGTAAATGGGGTGGGAATATCTAAATTCGAGGCACGGCTCCCATATCTAAGGCGCCGGAATTTATCGGCAGCTCATGCACAATGATGTTCGAGAAAAAACCTTCACTAAAATTCGGCGACCAGATATGGAAGTCGCTCCAAATTCCATCGCTCACTCAGTGACTTATTATGTATTTTAGCCTATTCGGGCGGTGGAACGGGGTGACCGCATGGTCAGGGAAACCCGCGTGCATTTCGAATTCCCAAACCCAACGGAGTGTGAAAAAACGGCTCAGTCGTACATCACCATCTGCCGCCCGAAAAGAAGGATCATCCCGCCACTGCTGATTTACCGAAAAGAAGCATCATTCCGCCGCTGCTGTCTTTACCGGCGAAGACTCATTCCGCCACTGCTGATTTACCGAAAAGAAGCATCATTCCGCCGCTGCTAATTTACCGGCGAAGACTCATCCCGCCTGGTGCCTCATACTTTACCGAAAAAAAAATCGTCCTTCGTCTGGTGTGGGACCCCCTCCCGGCCGGCACGAAAAGGGAATGCAACACAACCACAGTCTTGGGGCGCCTGCAACCCACCGACTGAGCCGAGGCTTCGCCCTCTTTTAACGTATTAAAAATTAAAAGAAAAAGAGAAAAAAAAGACAGCCTAGATCAAATTTGTAAGTTATTATGTTATTCCTTGTTAGTGTTAGGTTAGCGCATGTTAGATTGTAGAGACAAAAGTATTTATCGTGTAAAGATTGATGTTAGTTTAAGACACACAATACTAATTTCACGTACGAGATTTCCGCTATCAACGAAGCAGCAACTAAGCAGCACTTCTGTCGCGGCCGCCACCGGAGTTCCTGCCAGTCAACGCCTGCACCAAAAAAAAAAAAAAAAAAAAAAAGGAACTAAAAATAATCTTTCCGTGAGTAAAAATATAAATATATGTACTATATGTGAGTGGAGTCGCTTGTGAAGTTAGTATACCCCGAATATTAAACCGCGGTCTTAAGTGTGTTAATTATTTTGTCTTCTTTCGCAACGAAACAAAAAAAAAAAAGAGAAAATCAAAACCTAATTTTTGTGGTCCTTCTTCGATTTCCGCACTTGATGATAAATATGTGTAGTAGTAGTATGGAAACATAAATAAAATTTGTGATGTATAAAAATATGATGTTTGTTGTGTGAAGCGTCGCGATAGGGGGTGTCTTGGCACGACCGGGGGGTGCTGTCGGGGCATGCCGCCCGGAGCAGATTTCGCTTTCCTCGACGACCCCAACCGTTTTTTTCGTTGTACAAGATGCTGGTCTTGTCGGTGCGGAGTGTTCGTGGGTTCTTCGTTGTTTTTTCTCGCTTTACCGATGTGTTCGCGACTTTAGTCGTTTTTACGGGGTGTTTGGCTCTCCAGCCGAACCACTTGATTTTTGACGCGTCCCTCTCCCGCTCTTTTTCTTTTTTTTGTTATTATATTTCTACAATCGGGCTATACAGCACCTGAATCATCGTTTTGAGCCATGCGACCATCCGTCCCGGACCTTCCTTTTTTTTCCCCGACCCGCATCTCATCGAACGGAGCTGCTTGCAAGCAGGTGCTAGGTACCGGTGGAGCGCTTGACAACATCCAGCACTAGGCTCATTACACTCTATTCTAGACTATAGATGGCTCGAGAATAGCCTAGTGTCCATTCAATTTGTACTGGTCATCGATCATCCGAGATTAGTACAGTGTGGGTCGTAAAAGATACCCACCCCGTACACGCAACAATATATTAAATCAAACGCGACATTTGATTAAATAATATGTAATTCGATCCGTACTGTATCTGACTGTGACTGTGCAAGCGTTCCGCCAGAATCACCAATCCGCGATATTCCTTAGTGTGCGGGTCCCAACAGGATCTGAAGTCAGCTATATTCCTTGATTGAGGAAATTTGAATTTGAGCCCGATTTTAGTGGCATTAAGTTTTGTGTAAAACCTTCCTTTGATGCTGCTGTCCGATTCTGATTTTCGATTACCGGCACTTCGTGAAGCGGCTTGGGAATTACCTTCATAGTTTTATCGTGGCCACGGTGATACATATAATTAAATTACCAGAATCAACCATTTATGCCTTCCGATACTTGCCGAGGGGCAATACCTTCATCATCATCATCGTGGCGCAACAGCCCGACGTCGGGCCTTGGTCATAATATCTGGGCTTAGCCATAATATCTGGGCCAAAGGAGCGCCCGTCCGTTACGTGGATTTTCGCCGTTCTTCGTTACACGAGAATATTGACGTCGAGTGGATTACACAAAATCTTTAGTGTTAACTATCCGGTCCTTTTTAATTGGTTTTCTTGCTTTGATTTGTTTGTTGTTGTGATAAAATGTGGTAGATTTAATAACAAGTTCGCTTACAGTTGCACCCTTCTGCATCCTAAACGGCCGTGGCGGATTGATAGGGGTAAGTTTTATACTGATTGTAATTTAATCTTGTAATCTTTAGAGTTGACATAGGTGGCGTTTACGTGCAGACCAGACCAGTCTTAAAAGACCCAAAAAACCAGTTCGGTCGCACGCATAAATGTAAACCGGACCGGTCCATTGGGACTTATTTTGGTTCTGATTTTGGTACGAACCAAACGAAACCGAACCAGTCTACTACTACTACTACACATAATCGGTCTTAGACCAAAACATAACCTACAATAGTGCTAGTAAAACAAAACTTAGGCACTGAAAGGATGAAATTTTGTAATAAATTGTATTGGTTCCGCTTGTACCATCCTCTAAGTGCTCTGAAAAAATAAATATGCATAGATACAGTTAATTGATTAAGAAATTATCATTAATGTCCTACCTTAATTTATTATTGTAAGTTTTCTTTTCTTTTGCTCTTCTTTGCGCAAACTTAGCGATGTGCAGTTTCAAATTTGCATCCATGATTGAAAATAATATTTAAAATGACAGCTTCAAATTGGTTATGTTGAAAAGCACACATACGTAAATGCAAGACCGAAAAAGACCAAACCGGTCTTTTTATACTGGTCCGGTCTGCACGTAAACGCGACCATAGAGGACCGATTTAATTACATGTTATGGTAACCCTTATGGTATAGAAAAAAAACATATTAATTATTGTATGGTACTTTTGTTAATAAAAACATGCATAATGGAGCATGATTAATTGAACGTGATCCCGGTCTTCTCCTTTAAGGACCTCTTCCACCCCACTTCCTTTTCAGCAATGTAAAGCCAGCGAGACAGCAACAAGAGAACGGGAATCTCGCAACTTAAGGCTCCGCGAGCTATTGGTAAGATGTGGGTTAAATGAGCCCCGGGTTCATTTTATCTGAACCTTAGCGTCGGGCTAGTCGGTAAAGTAATGCGCTCATAACACAATGGTCTTTCTTACATTTTTTTTCACGTGTGTGTTTCTGTCTTGTGTTGTTTTAGCAGGTGAATTAATATTCTTTATGTAATGCAGATGGAGGCAACAGGCAGGCCCAAAAGCCCACCCCATAACTCCCAGACAGAGCTGCCCTCAAGCACCTGCGACCGCTTTCCTGTTGATATGAACAACTTCCTCCACGACAATTTCTTGTCCCAAGAATCTCATTACAAGATGTTGGCGGGTTTTTCGCCGCTCGTTGCCCCTGTCCTTTACGTATTAACAAAAATTCATAGGCCTGGGGAAGACAATACAAACAGAGGAGGTAAAAATGGGGAATAAAAAAAAATAGTTGATACGGATGGAATAGTTGGCGGACGGATCAGACGCTCACGCGGTCGCACCTTGGTCCGGGTGCCATGGGACCCTCGGCCTCTGGTTTCGTCCCACCAACAGATCAGTATTCATCAGGTGCTGCTTCGATCTGCCGGTGGGAGCAGCACTACCAGACCATAATATGGTTCATTACAGGTGGTTCATTATAAATCATTGGTGAATATCAAAGCGGTTTCAGACCTGGTCGCTCCACAACCGATCAGCTCTTTACGGTCAAACTGATACTCCAGAAGTGCTGGGAATACAACGTAAACGTATACCAAATCGTTGTCGTCTTCAAGCAGGCATACGACAGTATTGATCGTGGAGTACTGTACAACATCATGCTGCAATTTGGTATACCGGCAAAATTAGTGCGACTGACAAAGATAACGATGACCAACTCCGTCTCACAAGTCAGGATCCATAATAGACTTACTGATCTATTCGAAACACGCACTGATCTGAAGCAGGGCGACGGACTGGCACCGATGCTCTTCAACCTAGCACTGGAATAAGCTATTCGGGCTATGAATATGGACAACAGCAAGACGCTACTCATCAAGTCGACACAATTAGCAGCGTACAGGGACGAGATAAACATCATGTCCCGAAGATTGGCCGACGCAGAAGAGCTTCTGCATACGCTCGATACCGCTGCAAAAGAAGTTGAACTACGTTCCAGTGCGGGTAAAATTAAAATAATGATGCAATCGATAAGGACACCTGCACAACCGAGCATCAATGTGGGGGGACCTCAACATGGAGTTCGTGAACGACTACATATACCTGAGTTGCAACTTGTCAAGGGACGCCAACGAAACTAACGAGATCAAGCGACTGATACAGTTAGCTAATAAGACTTTTTTCTCGGTTCTCCCCATAGTGAAATCGAAGCATGTGCACAGAAACACGAAGCTCAGCGTGTTCAAAACTATTATACGACGAGTGCTATGCTATGGCTGCGAAGCATGGACCCTAACTCAAGCCTCCGAAAACATGCTAGACACTTTTGAACGTAAGGTTCTACGGCGAATTTTCGGGGCTGTTTGCGATCGAGATGGATGGCGCATCCGGTACAACCATGAGTTGTATGAACAGTACGATGAGCTGGAAGTTTCGAAAATCGTCAAACTACAACGACTTCAATGGGCAGCGCAAGTACAACGAATGGACGATGATCGCATGCCAAAGAGAGTAATGAACGCAGAATGAGTCGACGGAGCGAGACGGCGAAGACGACCGAGAGCTCGTTGGGAGAGCTCAGTAGGTGTGGACGCGGCGCAGCTACTGGGCTTTCAAAATTGGAGGATGTATTCACGTGACCGAGATAATTGGAGGACAACGATCCTGGCGGCCAAGGCCCGACGTCGGGCTGTCGCGCCACGATGATAATGATGATGTTGGTTTGACAGACATACGTCACTCCTGTTGTTAGTTCTACACTCAAAGGCTGTTCCACCATCTTATTTCACTACCTCCGAAGATGTTTAATTTAATATATACCGTAGAAATTCACTCTATAATTGAAAAAAAAAAACGTGCGTTCTGGCGCCTTCTGATCCATTGACCGGGAGAGTACGCACATTTGAGAAGCTGAACCACACTGAAACCACACTGTGTCTAGAGAAGAAACGACTAGGGTATAAAAACACTGACACGCATAATTTTTAACATACTTCAAACTTTTAAATATATTTTTCTTTTATTTGTATTTATTTTAAAGTTTTTATTTATTTTTTTTTAGGGAAGAGCGCAGAGTTCTCTTCAATTCTATATAATTCGCGATTTCTGTTTTTTTTTGTCCGTATTTTCAGATTGATCGTCTCTGTCATAAATATAATATATAATAATAGACTTTTTATTTTTTATTTATATGCATTTATCTGTATATAGCTGCTTTGTTCTTTCTCGTTCTGTTTTTTTTTTAAGTATTAATTAAAATTATTAGTAATGAATTTTTTTCCAAATTTTTTTTTTTTTTGCTTTCATAAATATATTTATATATTATATTACGTTTACACTATCCGCAGATTACTTCATCTGCGCCAGCTGAGATAATCTGCGACTGTCAAATACATACAATTTTGAACTCACCACACCCAGATTACGCTGCAGATGAAGTAATCTGGGGATAGTGTAAACGTAATTTTATCGGTATCTATATAAATGTATGTTCTTTTTTTTGTCGTTTCAACATTGTTTAATTTTTTTTCCTATTATTTATTAAAGAAATAAATTTTTCAATACATATAATCTTGTCGGGTGCATTTTATCTCTGATTCGAAAACACGTTGTTATGGTGTGTCACATAACCTAATTTTTTTTTAAATAACTTTTTTCGCGGTATACATTCCTAGCTGGCCGCGGGAGAGGAGGTCCGTTTTGCTAGAGACGATTCTGAGTCGATCGCAAGCGATGATCAAAAAGGGTGGGTTCAGGTCCCGCAACGTTTTAAACGCTATTGCAAACAGTTCGACTGATTTTTCTTGTGGACGCTCCGTTTCAGTTTGCGTTTGATCAACCAGACATCGGGGAAATTAACCAGAAATTTTTCCTGGTTGATTTCCGGTCAATGGTCAATGACTGTCAGATGGTGTGGATCTTCGTTTTCGGTTTCTTGATTTTTACATGGCGTCTTGTGTGCTTATTTACACCGGAGCAACACAAATTAGTGGCGATTTTGCAGTGTTTTTAATTTTTCCTGAAACCGTCGCGAATTTAATTGAAGTTTTGTTTGAAATTCAATAGCGAATCGGCTGTCAGCTGTTTAATACATGACAACTGCAAAACAAGACGTTCGGGTGAAGAGTTAATGGTTGGGTGGAGGGAAAATCCTTACCGCAATTACAACGTTGCGGAACGTGAACGCAGGCAATGTGTGACGATCGTGTGCCAACACAGAAGAGAGAGTTAGAAGCATAGAGAATACCTATGGAGAAGCAATCCGCATATACTCAACACTAAACTATTTGAATCAATTTCAGTCGTAAAAAGTAAACAGAGAGACACACACCCGCGCAGTCTATATAAAAGCACAGGAAGCACATGAGATGTCATCCCCTCTCCTACTTCTTCTATTGGAACAATAACATTCCAGTCCGTCTCTCTGCCGCGGAACACCCGCCCGGTCCATATAGAAGCAAAAGAGATGTCAAATTTCCATCCCCCTTTCTACTTCCCCACTTGTGCCGAATTACTTTCTTTTCTCTCGCTTTTTTTCATTTCCTCTGATTCTCTCTCTTCAAAGATTCAGACACTTGCTTGAATTCAGCCTTCCTTCGTTTGCGGCCGAAGAACCCCGAATCCGGTTTCGCCTGAATGGGCTTACCTGAGCATTCGTAATCGCTTTTTTTTTTAACTTGATTCATATCCTCTCCGCTTATAGTGTGGTGTCTAAAAACCACGTCCACCTCGTACCAAGTGCCCAGCTCAACTAAGTTGTTTGGCGGGTTAACATCTGGTCGTGCTGCTTACACAGGCAGATCGAAGGCAGCACCTGACGAGTGACCTGTCGGTGTACGAAACCAGATGGGGGGGGGGGGGGGGGGTCTTCGGCGTTTTGGCTGCAAATGGAGGAAGGCTTAATCCATGCGAGTGGCTGGATCTTGATATAGCGTTCTCTCACTCTTTTCACAATGAATGGCCTTACCTGAGCATTCAGGAAGAATGTTCGAAAGAATGTTGTCCAGGATAGCCAGAGTGTCGGTCTTAATTATTTTAGCGCCCGTTCAACTAGTATAGGAAATCGCTGATGTCATTTTAGCGATTCCATCGCAGCCTACTGTAACGCGTTTATATGTTGATAGGATTCGCCCATTTTTCCCACAAATTAAGAGGACGCGGTAAATAAGGATCGAGTTGAAGCAGTATCCCGTCTGTTTGTGTGCTGAAAATTAATTCTTAGTGACTAAACATCCATAAAAATTAATTTTAAGCACACACACACACGGGATAGCTCAAATCGATCCTTAACTCACCGTGTCCATTTCATTTCAGTCTGAAAAGAAGGCGAATCCTGTCTACATATAAACGCGATACTGATGGCTGGAATGGAGTTGTTGACCCGTTATGTCAAACAACCGGCCACGGAGAATAGGTACACGCTACATTGAGCCTTCCTTAAGGCTTTTTCCAAGTCCGTGAGAATTAACAGTAGAAAGAAGATTGTTTAAAAGATGTGGTTGAAAAGGATCGAAAAAATTCGGCGTTGTACCGTTAGTCACAAGACACAAACACCCGAAACCTTTTTGAACCCGATGGCTGTTTTTTTTTTATCCCGCACGATGTGGTAAAAATTTAGCGATTGAGAAATGGCCGGAAAAAACCCTAAAAATTGTCGGCGCCCAATGTGAGGTTGACACGATCCTGTCAATGAACATCAAATATCCAATCGAGCAGGCGAGTGGTACCGTTAGTCACAGACCTTACAACAAATCTCCTTAGATTTGTTAAAATTAAAAATAATATTTTATTAGACCGCAGATTTTGCAGATGACGCCCTGTTCAAATGCATAGTCTGCGTCAGTCTGTGCATATGATAGAACCGGGCTGATCTTGAGGATAGCTGCCAAATCGCAAAAATTGTGAGAATTCTCTCTCTTTCTCTCTCTCTCTATTTTTTTTTCGCGAAGTAGGAATGTTTACCCGTTCTTTTTATCCAATTTTGATTTAGATTTTTTTAAATCGTTTTTTTTGTTTGTTTTTTTTTTAACGATTTTCGAGCTTTGTTCTGGGGGTTTGAATTTCTGGATTTTTGTTTTTTTTTTGTTTTTCGTTTGCATTTCTTTTTTTTTTTTGCAAAATTTCTGAAAAATAATACAAAATCAACTCACTGGAGAGACAAAAATTGCTGGCGGGGAATATTAAATATTTTATATATATAAATACATAAAAATCAAACAAGCAATATATATTATGCATCTTAAAATTAAATTTTAAAGAAACGGTTGTGTGTGAAGTTGCCATTGAAATATTTGAATTATAAGATTCGAGGAGCACACAGAATTACCACTGCTAAAAAAACTGGGTAAATTATCGAAAAGCGAGTAATTATGAAATATATAGGCATATATAAACGTATATATAAATATAAAACAGATCCTTAAAGATGTTTGCGTTCCTCGTGCAAAAATTGATCGACCACTTGTTTAATTGGTTTGTCATCAAAAATTTGAATGTTGGCGATTGCTTCGAGCCCTTTGATTGTGGCCGCCGTGACGGCCGCTTCGGCTGCCTCAACTATATCGGCTCGATTCGGTGCCACGTCATCGTTGTCGTCATCTTCGGTTCTGTCATACGTTGCGCTTGACAGTTCACTTGAATCCTGAATTTCGACAACGCCACTCAGATCCTCGTCATTTTCACCGGAAGCGCTCCAAATGTTACTGCTTGATGGTTTTGTTGTTGTCGTTGTTGTTGTAGTCGTTTTGATGACTTTCAAATCGCTACAAGACGGAAATGACAAAAAAAAACAAAGAAACATTATTTAAAAAAAGGAGACGTGAAAATCAATCAAACACACACATCAAACAAAAACTAAAAATTCCGAAAATGGTCCAAACTTTTGACTTTATCCCGAGCGACAAAATTTCGACCATTTTCGAGATTCCCCCCCCCCCCCCCCCCTTCTTCCACCAAGTTTGAACAAAGTGATAATCTACGCTCACTGTTGTTTCAACTATTTTTTTCGTGACACAGAAAAGGTAGAACGTAAGCGTTCTTTTCACAAACGCGACCTTTAAAAAAAAAAAATCTCGACCATTTTCGAGATTTTATAATAAAGAGCTCAGCAGATTACCCAAGAGACGGAGATTTTTTTTACCCTACGAAAGGTGCGGTAATTCTGAATTTTATGATCCCACTGCCTTCCGGAATCTCGGCGATTACCTTGAGCGCCCATTCGAAGGACTCTTTTTGCTTTTCGGTCCTTAGCGATTCTTCGATCCTAGAGATGTAATCGCGGACGCGAATGGCGTTGTGCCTCTCTCGCGAGCGGGTCTTAGATGGTGTAATGTGCCTACGCCTACGATCCGGATTGCTAGGCCCGCCCCTACTAGGTCCAGATTCTGCCACAGCCTTATGATCAAGTTGAGCATTGTGCGCGGATGCTCTTGGCGAGGGGCGACCGGTAGCGCAGTGTGTTGAGGCATCAGTCTCATGTTTGACTACCGGCGTTTCGGGTTCGAATCCCGTCCACGACGTGGCCATGGATGTGCAGGAGGTGCATGCTGGCAACTGCATTCTCCGAAACCAGTTTATGCCGAGAAACGTCAACTGCGCCACATGGAACGGTTGACGCGCTATGCCCCACAAGGGGTTAGGGCAATTGAGAGAGAGAGAGAGAGAGCTCTTGTCGAGACATCCCGAGTGCGACAGGTGCCAGATGTACTTGGCATACTCTTGCAAGGGCTAGGCTTGTCCCCGGGGGCAGCATTGTGAGAGGAAGCTCTTGACGAGTCTTCCTGACAGCTTGTGCCCGAAGTTGAACTAGCTGGGACAGGTCTAACCGGACCAGGCGCGTTCGCAGTCCGTCTCTCCTGTTCTGGGGACGATCCCCCGCCCCCCTTACGGGGCGCCTTATTGGAGCTCATAAAATAATGTAAAAAATTTTGAAGAAAAAAATAAATAACTGGGCGCTTGATACCAGTAGGAAACACTGCCGCCCAGCTTACCTGGCGTCGCGGTCCACGACAGACAAGTGGGTCACGTTGAGCCGACTCCTTTGTGACACAAACTAAATTTTACACTTGTCAAAAACGGCTAAAAATTTCCAATGAATAACAGCAAACAAACGTTCAATGTGCACTTTGTTTGGATTGCGACCGGACACCTGTTCAATGCATGCTCGCGGCCAAAATGCTTGTCGTGTATGTCGACCTTCAGACATGACTCTGGTATCGTATGATATCATTCACCTTACCAGAGATTGGAGAGTGTTGTTGGAAAAATCCTTCTCTGAAAACCGACGCCTTCAGTTCAGCCTTGCGGAGCGTTCTGAAGCAGTTCAGCGTACGTACAGCAGTGTCTGCATCATGTCCGGAGACCTCACATGTAGGCAAGAAAAAAACCAACCTGGTGGAGTACTAAAATCTCCGAGCTTAGGGCTGTGTGTAGGAAAAGTTTCAGTAAGGCTAAAGCCTCAGGGCTAGAGTCGGATTGGCACTCCTATAAAAAACACCTGAGCGCTTTCACGAAAGAGTTAAGGGGTGCCAAACGCAATGTATGCAGGAGCTTCTGCGAGCGGATCGAAGGGTCCTGCGAGACCTCTAGGCTTAGGAAAATTTTGGCTTCCAATCCATCTATGCCAAGTATTCTACAAAAGGAAGACGGATCATGGACGTCTTCGAGTAAAGAAACCGTCGAGTGCCTACTGGACACACATTTCCCTAGAAGTTCGGCTGCTGCCTCACTTGGGGACTTCACTATGAGTTGCACATCGCCATGCGACAGTGAATCTAGCGTATATTGAGAAAAGATTATGTAGGCGATCTCCAGCTTTGCACCCTTTACCTATAAATCAGCTACGCCTGATGATATGATTCCGGCGGACTTGCAGCATTGTTCAGATATAGTATATCCATGGATAGAGTGTATCCTGACAGCCTATCTGACGCTGGTGTACGTTCCTCGCATCTGAAGGCACTTGCGGGTAGTTTTTATCCCGAAAGCGGGTAGAAGCTCGCATGTGCGACCAAACGGCCTCCTTCCCATCAGTCTTTCTCCAACCATGCCGAAACTACTAGGTAGACTGGGGGACATCCATTTGCGAGAGACCATTCCGCCACTGATTCTATCCCCATCGCAACATGCCTATTGGAAGGCTAAGTCGGTGGACACGGCTCTGCACTCTTTGGTCAATTACATTGAGAAATCTCTTGATCAAAAGGAATGCACGTTGGTTGTCTTCCTGCACATCAAGGGGGCTTTCAACATCATGAGACCTAGTGTGATCATTGAGGCACTGCGAGGTCTCCAGGTCGATGAGTCGCTCTGCAAATCATGTTATTAACTTCTATTCTTCTGCATCGTCGGTATGAAAGGGTTTCTGTAGAGGAACCCCTCAAGGGGGTCTCCCCTCCTTTGGATACTACGGATCAACAGACTGCTTCTGAGACTGGAAGAAATTGGGTGTTTTTCACATAAGTTTTCCCATGAAATTAGAGACACGTTTGAAATGAAATCACTTAACAAGAATTTTTGTATTTAATCAATAGATTGAACAAAGTAAAGTCATCGTTCTCAGAAGAAAGCTACATGCAACTCTTGGAGCAGCATCGTTGTCGTGGTAGAAGATCCAACCAAAACCCAGAAACTCAACTTTGCAGCCATATCAGACCCATCCAGAACTATAAGAAGGATGAAAGCAGCCGTTACTGCCTAGCCTACTTCGAGACGAGGCTGCAACATCTGGAGGAACGGTGGAAGGTTTTCGACGAGATGCATACTCAGACGCATGCATACTTTGTCCAGCAGTACGTTAAGGAGTTCAGTGAAAACGAAGTGATGCTCCTGAACTACACGACGCTGTGTAAGGACTTCAACTGGAGCAGGTGGAAGTCCCCTTATTCGATGGGTGGCATTTCGCGATCTCTACAAAAGTACGGTTCATGATAATGTCCACGAACGGGAACGATCACAGATCCAAGTTCTGAATATGACAATGTGCGATCACCGTTGTTCCCACTGTTTTCGTGGCAAATAAATGGCTAAGCCGGCCGGTGCAGGTCTGGGCGCCTGTACAGCGAGCTAACACACACAACGATACACCTGTGCAGGTATACCTCCAGTTATTCGTGCACAGGCATACCTCAAGGTGTACCTGAAGGTATATGGTCGGCCTAAGGGTGTCCTTCCAGGCGGCCAAGTCCCGACGTCGGGCTGTCGCGCCATGATGATGAAGGGCGTTCTTTTCACAAACGTGACCCCTGGGAAAAAAATTAAAAAAAAAACTCAAAAATGACCCAAACTCTTGACTTTGTCTCGAGCGCAAAAATTTCGACCCTTTTCGAGATTTCTCCTCTTTGCGTTTGAACAAATAACAACAATATCCACGGACTATCTCTTCTACTGTTTTCGGGACAAACAAGAGGCTAAGCAAAGTCCAACTTTACGTCGTATCCCTAAATTTCAACTTTTTCCGAGAATTCGACGCTTTCACGTTTGAACAAAATGAAAATCTTTGAGCACCGTGTCGTCGCATCGTTTCCACAGTTTTCGTGATAAATGATAGGCTAAGCGTGGTATTTTCACAACGCGACATTTAAAGAAAAAAAAGGAAAAAAAAAAATCCCCTCAAAGCTAAAAATGTTGACTTTTTTCGAGATTTTCCCCTTTGTCATCCCCCATGCCAGGAGGTGCATGCTGGCAACTGCATTCTCCGAAACATTTTTATGCCAACGAAACGTCAACTGGGCCACATGGAACAGTTGACGCGGCCCCACAAGGGGTTAGGGCAATTGAGCAAACCAATTTCGCCGTGAATTTTAGCCATTTTAGCGAAATTTTACCGTCTGAAAGGGGTAATCTTGAAAATCATCGTAATTTCGAATTTGAAGTCAAACGTTGAATCATTTTGTGAGATAGATTTCCCCACATGTCTGAATGGCACGGCATGCTCGCTGTCTTTTTACGTTTTCAGCAAAATGACATCTCGGGGCACTACCACTTTATTCATGAAAAATAAAAGCCTAATCGGCTGTCCTTTCACAAATCCCACAACCTTTGAAACAATAACAGAAGAAACAAAGAAAAAAATCTCAAAAAGGGTCGAAACTTTTGACTTTAGCTTGAGCGCCAAAATTTCGACCATTTTTTAGATTTCCCCGTTTTTATCCCATTCAACTTCAACGCCGTATATTTTGTGGTTTTTTTTTTAAATTTTTCCGTTAGAAAGGCGAAATTTCGAAGAGTTTTCGCAATCAGAACTACGACAACTTTTGTGAAAAAAATTCCGATTCTGAAAATATTCACATTCTAGCCGCCAGGGAGCTTCGGTTGAGGCTTCCTTGTCTGATGCAGTGCACGGCGGCGCCAGGACTCTGGACAAATCTGGTCCTTATGCTCTCAAGCGCATGCTGAACTCTGATCTGGGTAACCCGCTCAACGACTCGGCTCTGGCAAGACCTGGGACGCTAGTGGTAATGTGCCTGGAAGCCAGGCACTTGACGCTGGGGTTCCGCGCGGTTTCTATTCAGTGCAGCACAAGCAACACCTCGGCTCTGGACAAACCGAACCCGCTAAAGCCCTGTGGACACGGTGCAGCGTATCCCGAATCCGTGATTTCGTTGGTATTATACCCGGAGGAATGTAGGACGGATAAGGAAACGATGTTGGTAACGCATCGCGGTTTATTAACCCACGGTAGTAAAAAGAGTCGCGCTCGGTGGCCGTGGTTGTTGGGTCACCGCTCTCTCCGGGTTCAAAAAAAACTGCCTGTGGGTATTAATAGAACTCTCACGGTGCTCCGAGCTTGTCAGTACGGAAGTTGCCTTTTATATTTCGGGATTGGACAACCCTAGTGCTGCAATCTGGCAACTGACAGCTCTATCGTAAAGTTTGACATTTTTGAGTTTATACGTACTCAGAACGTTTTGACATACGAGCGCAATTTGTATTTTTTACAGTAACTTAAAAGATTAATCTCGGCGAAATAATGGAATTCAATCGTGAACATTTTCGTGCGATTCTTTTTACAACTTTCGACGTGGATTAACTCAGCAACAGTGCATGGATGAACTGAATTCAATTTTTGGCGATGAAGCTCCATCAAGGACCAGTGTTTATCGATGGTATGGTGAATTCAATCGAGGTCGTAGTTCACTCCAAGACGAATTTCGTGAAGGTAGTCCAAAATCAGTTGTAGTTCCGGAAACCATTGATGCTGTGAGCGAACTGAGATCGTCATGTGACCTATCGTGAGATTGAGACAACCTTAGGCATTAGTGGGACCAGCATACATTCAATATTGCATGAACATTTGACTGTCAAAAAAATTTGTTCGCGTTGGATCCCACACAATTTGTCAATCGCTCAAAAAAGGCTCGTGTCCATTGGTCGAAAGAAATGCTCAAAAAATATGATCGCGGTGCTTCGAAACACGTCTATGACATCGTGAAGGGCGATGAATCGTGGATTTACGCGTATGAGCCCGAAAGTAAACAGCAGTCGACTGTGTGGGTGTTTCAAGATGAGTCAAACCCAACAAAAGTTGTTCGCGCACGAAGCACTTCCAAGCAAATGGTCGCCTGTTTTTTCGGAAAAACTGGACATGTCGCAACCTGAGTGGTACACAACCATTTGTTTGTCAGTTGTCTTCCAAGAAATCAGGAAAACCAACCGCCGAAGACGGATCACTCTCCACCACGACAATGCGAGCTCTCACACATCAGCTCAAACAACTGCATTTTTGAGCACTCAAAACATAGATTTGATGGGTCATCCACCGTATAGTCCTGAATGGCACCGAATGACTTCTTTTTATTCCCGTACGTAAAAAACAAACTGAGAGGTCAACGTTTTTCAACACCTGAAGAAGCGGTTGCTGCGTTCAGAATGCATGTTTTGGAGACACCTCAATCAGAGTGGCAAAAGTGCTTTGACAATTGGTTCAAACGCATGCAAAAGTGTATAGATCTTCATGGGGAATATTTTGAAAAACAATAAAGCGATTTTCAATGATTAATATTTGTTTTTGTTCTCTAATCCCGAAATATAAAAGGCAACCCTCGTATAAAGACCGCGCGGATAGGAGGTTCATGCTAGCAACTGCACTTCCGAAAAGTAGATATGCTACCAAAACGTCAACAAGGTAAAGAAATGTTAGAGGTGTTGACGCGCCCATGACCCTGGAGGGGTCAAGGCAATTAACAAAAAGAGATCGATCTGAAGACAGTTAGTGGCACTTCGCGCTTCCACGAGTTGGCAGCTCTTGACAGGGATGATCCTGACATGGCAATAACATTATTGCCTGCGTTCAGAAGTTACCGAAGAGCACGAACTGTTCGCGAGCAGCTCCGGAACTTGTCGATTATGCAGTCTGTGCCTGCTGAACGCGACTCTCGTTGTCACACACACTTCATATGAGAGTCAAAGAGAAAGAAGAAGAAGAAAAGTGCGAGCAGTGAGCAGAAATTTTTCCTGCTCGGTGATCAATTGATCATGATCAGTTGAGCGAAAGTTGCTCAGCATCTTCTGAACCCACACATTGACAAGTGGAGATACATTAAGAGCGAAATGGCCGCCAACTTCCGCTTTTTAATGGCGAAGATTTGCACCGTATGAAGCTGATGCTCTTCGTCGATGAGAGTTTTTTTTTTCTTTTCAGGATCGCTATTGAAAGAGCTGACGAACCTTGGCCTTGACTGTATGTCGTCACTAGAGATGAAATCCCTGTGAAATCTAGAGCTCGCACCTGCCCTGTCATTGAAGGTCACAAGAGCTGAGGACATTCTTTCGCTATTAAATCATTCAATCTCAACCGCCCGACACATGACTGGAGGGTCGTGAAGCTGACGAAGCCTCAAGGAAAATCCCGATGTGCAATAATCATCATCAATAGGTAATACTTGGCACCTCCGGCAAATTGTCCTCGGGTTCTTTAGAATTACTCCTTAAAGTCAAAAAGGGAGACGAGAAAGAAGAGGGCGCAAAGAGATTGGTAGGGCCGTGTCTATGGAGGACGATTGGACAATTTAAAATGATTCACTAAACTGCTATCGATGAAGAAAGCCCATACGAGCCCCGTTGTGGGAGTCATTATTGCCCACTGTGTCATCGGCGAACACGCCAGAAGGCTCCGACTTCTGTAGAACCCATATCAAGGGGATATCTCGAACTGTTTTCGCGAAAAGAAAAATCTCAAAATCTCGACTAGAGGTTAGTCTCGTGACACACCCTCTCCCCTCCCACTCTCCTTTCTCTCTGAATAGGTGCTCGCTGTTAATGATCACCGAAAGATGGAATCGCTGTATCCATTAATTTGGCGAAGCTAAAATCATTGCCCTCGACATTTCGAAAGCTTTTGATAGAGTTTGGTATCCGGCTCTTCTAGCTAAGATCCAGGCTTTTGGTTTAGACCCAAAATTAGTTAAATGGATCGAAAGTTTCCTTCACGACCTTTCCTTTCAGGTCCTTCTTGATGGAGTTAAATCAAATGGCCATACCACCATCGCAGGGATCCCGCAAGGTACCGTTCTTTCACCAACGCTCCATCTGATCTGGCTCAAATTTACAAGGCTCATATGAGACTGATACTTGAATTTAATTCCTACATATGGGCAGGCGCAGGTAGAACCGCATTATCCGCGTTAGGCAAAGTCCAACGGAAAGCCTTCAAGCTTATTGGCGGTGAATCCATAACATCTCAAATCGAACCGCTTGAGCACCGGCGAAGTGTCAGTTGTCTCTCACTCTTCTATCGCTACTACAAGCGCCGTTGCTCTGATGAAATATCCAACTTCAATCCTGAGCGTGTTTTTCCTTTACGCAACACCCGACTAGCCAGCCGTGCCCATCCTCATCTTCTAGATTCAGTAGCAGTCGCACCGCCAAATTCTATAACTGGTTCGTATCCAGGACGACACGAATGTGGAACAATTTACCATCTTTTGTTTTCCCCTGCAATTATAACCTGCAAAAATTGAAACAGAATGTACACCGTCACCTTATGCAAACTCAACCCATCTTCCCACTACCTTAGATAGATAGATAGATATAAAGATTCGAGCTACTTTCCCAGCAGGAAGGCACTGCGACCATAAAGATCTATTGTGCCGTAGCTCATTAATCCAAAAGACCGTCCACCCTTCTAATAAAGGGCAGTAAGTCTTTAGCAGGAATCAACCTGAATTCTGCAGTGCTGATAGTAGCTTGCCCGAGGAGTGACATCCTAAAACGCGCGATGGCGGGACATTCGCACAAAATGTGCTTGGTCGTTTCCACGTCCTCCAGACAAAGACGGCATTCAGTCTCGCTTGACAGACCCATCTTGTTCAGGTGATATCTGACCAAGTGATGGCCAGATAAGTACCCCACTAGGAGTCTTAGGTGGGTTCTACTCATTCGAGTAGTACCCTTGTGACTGAAGGGCATTATCAGCTCCTTTGATTGACGAAGCCCTGGAAGGTTATTCCAGTACTGTTGATGCAATCGTGCAAACCAATCAGTGATCCGCAGTTTGGCCGAGGCCAGTCCAAAGCCACAGTAAGGCTCAGGTCCATGAAAACGACTGGATGATCCTTGTCTAGCAAGTTCATCCGCAGCCTCGTTCCCCTCAATGCCCTGGTGGCCAGGCACCCAACACAAGAAGACTTGGTTATTGGTTGCCAACAGTTGAAGGAGATTGTAACACTCCTTCACCAGTTTTGAAGAGACCTTATATCAGGAGAGCGCTTTTATAGCTGCTTGGCTGTCTGAGTAGATAGCAATGTGAGCGCCGCGAAGTCCAGTTTCCAAGATTACCCTGGCGCAGACCTCAATGGCGTGGATCTCAGCTTGAAAAACGCTGGGCGAGATTCCCATTGCGATCGAAATCCTGGTGTTGGGTCCAAAGACACCTGCACCAACACCCTGTTCTGTTTTAGACCCATCGGTGAACCACTTGATACATCTAGGGTCTGGACAGGGTGTGCCATTTACCCATTCAGAGCGGTTAGGGATGAGGGCTGAATATTTTCTGCCGAAGCAAACCTCCGTGATCATGTAATCTGATCTCAAGCAGATCTGCACGTCAGGAATTTGATTCAGAATGCTCATGTGACCGCTTTCTTCACTACGCACGTCGGAAGTTAGACGAAGTCTAAGAGCATTTAGAGCTGCTGATTCTTGAATGAATATATGCAACGGAGTAAGTCCAATAATCGCCTCCAGGGCTGGCGTAGGACAAGTGCGCATAGCTCCAGTGATGCCAAGGCAGGCAAGGCGTTGAAGCTTATTGCACTTCAGTAAGACAGAAGATTGCTGAGTTTTCGGCCACCACACAAGCGCTGCGTAGGTCACCATAGGCCGCACCAGCATGGTGTATAACCACTCAATTATCTTTGGGGTGAGCCCCCATGTCCGTCCAAAGAAACTTCTGCAAGCCCACATTGTGCGTGTGGCTTTACCAAGTACATTATCTATGTGAGTATTCCAGGTGAGTTTGGAGTCTAGAGTTACCCCAAGGCATTTAACTTCAGTGGAATAATCTAAGGTCGTGCCGCCTAACGAAATTGGATCCAAAGTTATATTTCGTTTTCGTGTGAACGGCACAACGACAGTTTTCTGTGGGTTTACATGTAAGCCCACAGCCACACACCAGCGTAGAACTATGTCAAGGGCCGACGTCATCACCTCAGTGATGGTAGATTCGAATTTGCCCCTGACTATGATAGTTAAATCATCCGCGTATCCGATAGTGAGATAACCGCGCTCATTAAGCATGGAAATCAGTTCGTCTACGACAAGGGACCACAAAAGGGGTGACAGAACGCCACCTTGTGGACAACCCTTTACGGCATTCACGCAAATGGATGTACTGCCTAGAGTTGAGTAAATATCCCGTCCACGGAGCATGGCGTCTATCCATGCAATGGTAGCGGGCGGGATGTCTCTGAGTTCCAGTGCTCTGGAAATGCACTCGTAGCCAGTATTATCGAAAGCCCCCTCAATGTCAAGAAACGCGCACAACGCGATTTCCTTTTCACTGAGGGACTTTTCGATTGTACTGACAAGGCTATGCAAGGCGGTTACTGTTGACTTACCCTTCGTGTACGCGAATTGCATACGATGTAGGGGGATTGACAGATCCATCTTGTGCCTGATATGCAAATCAAGCAACTTTTCCATGGTTTTAAGGAAGAAGGAAGTAAGGCTAATCGGTCTATAGGATTTGGGCATATGTTCCGGCTTATTGCCCGCTTTGGGTATGAAGACCACATTAACTTTCCTCCAAGGTTGTGGTATGTACCCTAGGGTGTAACTTGCCCTAAAAAGTTCGATTAGCGGAGTTATTATGATCTCCAAGCTGTTTTGTAACAGAGCGGGGAAGATGCCGTCTACACCGGGAGCTTTAAATGGCTCAAAGGATTCTATCGCCCATTTTACTTTGTCCATGTCAAAGATGACCCCCGATAAACTGCGAGCCCGGCTTACGGGAACCCGTTGGGGCCTCGCAGTTGGGCAGGGGTCACCATCAGACAGTACGGACCCAGGGAAATGGGTCTGAAGAAGCAACTTTAATGTTTCTTCTGGACCTTCAGTATACGAACTGTCTGGTCTCAATAGAAGGCCGACGCCGTTAGCTGAGTCTTTGGAAAGGGCTTTGTGAAGGCGCGCCGCTTCCGGTAGCGACTGAATGCTTTCACAATGTCTTTTCCAGCATTCTCGTTTGGAATGCCTAATGAGTTTGTTGTACTCGGTGAGAGCAGTTCTGTACTCATCCCACCTATTGAAGCGCTTGGCTTTGTTGAACATCCTCCTAACTTTAGATCGCTTGCGGGCCAATTTCTCGTTCCACCAGGGTACTTTTCGCCCCGACTCCACCGAACGTGAAACGGTACTATCTCTGTAGGAGGAAGTTAAAATTTCATTGAGCTCCTCAGCTGCAATCTCAATTTCCCCTGTAGTGCTTATGGGGCTGACCAGTAGTTCCGCTTTGGAGCTAACTAGTTCACGGAATTTAATCCAGTTAGTTTTCCTTGGACAAAAAGTATCCGAGCGAATGTCGGATTGTGCTAGGATGTCAAATCTGATGTGTCTATGATCTGAAAGAGACACTTCGTCCGACACGTGCCAGTTCGCAATGAACCTGGAGAAGAAACCGCTAGCAAGGGTGATGTCGAGTACCTCTGCCCTTGCCGCAGTGACAAAGGTAGGTTTGCACCCCCTGTTCAGGACATTCATATGTTTACACATAAGATAGTCAAGAAGGCGCTTACCTCTGTCGTTGATGTCGCTGCTACCCCACACCGTGTGGTGTGCGTTTGCATCGCAACCGATCACATAATGCCGGTTTGTACGTCGACAGAAGTCAACGAGCTGCTGGACCTCGAGTGGTGGAATCTCAACATTGTCAGATGGGAAGTAGGCAGACGCAACTACCACTTTCTGACGACCGTTGAGCGTGGATACCTCCACCAATGCTGCAGCTAGATCTCTAGAAATAAAATTGGTTAGTGGCAAGTAGTTGACGCATTTGTCGATCAGAAGCGCCGCACGCGGACAACCCGCTAACCTGTCATATATCAACTTACCAGTTGTTGTGTTTAGACCGCAAATTCGGCCACGGGCCACCCATGGCTCTTGAATAAGCGCAATGGTGGCCTGTTTATCGGCGAATAACCTGCACACAGTGGCCGATGCTCCTATTGCGTGGTGCAGGTTCGCTTGAAGCACCTTAATGGCGCTCATGGTCCTGCGAGGATAGCGAGCGTTGGACAAGGCACTTATGCTTGCCCTGTCGGGAACTGTTGCCTCCGTCCCCCTTTTGTTGACGCTCCTTTCGGTGAGAGCCGCTGAGGTTCCTCGGGCTAAAGAAGTCCAAGGACGATTCAGAGGGACTGTATCGCTTAACGTTCAGTCCATCGACAGTCTCAACAACGGGCCTGGAGGCTCCGTCGAGCAGTGAGCTAGTAGGCAGCTCAGAGGAAACTGTGTTTGATGCATTTGGAGTTGCATCACACTCTGGTTTGTTTTGTTTTTCTTTTTTATTATTCATAGAAGCCCATGAATATCCGGGAAAAACAGTCACCGACGGCATCACCCGGTCTGCCGTCAGAAGTCTGGTTTAAAACTGGAGGTCGACAGGTATCCAGAGTTCGCATACTAGCGGCCAAGCAACCTCTTGACCATGCATCCCTCGGCGTATGCTGTTCCACCTTGGATTTAGGGTATGTTTATAAGGGAGATACCGCTCCCCGCCCGACCAAGTTTAGTCAGCGCTGATGGCACAGATAAGATTTTGCCAACAGCCTGCTTCCACCCGTCACCACGCGGAGGTAAAGGTCGCACTTCCTAGGGCATGACAGTTACGGCAAATGTACCATGGTGGTCCAAATGTTAGTCCCCCTGTCACACCTTCGGCTGACGGGCCACTACCTTGGTCCCTCACCGCCAACGTTGTGATCTCGCATCAATGGGTTCCCCCCTAAGCTTTGGTGTCAATATAAAAAAAATATTTTTAAGATATTAATGAATCTCTATTTCCCTCTCTCCTCTTCCTCTCCTTCTGCCTAATCCTCCCCTCCCCCACCCTTCTCTCTATCTCTCTCCCTTTCGCTCAGTCTGTCTAGCGGCAAAAGGCGTTTTGTGTGTGATTTCGCGTATATTCTCACAAAATCACAAAACTTTTGTTACAATACCTAAAAGAACAAAATCTCAATTCTGAAAATATTCAAAAATGATCTGAAAAAAAAGCAAAGAAAACTCTCTACCAACCTTCCGTCATCTGTGGTCAACGTCTCTACTTGGGTCCTCGTCGTTGTTGCTGTCGTCGTTGGTTGTTGTTCGTTGTTTTGATAAAAAACAGCTTCTGCAATAATCGATAAAAATTAAATTTAGTGTCACGTTCTAAAAAAAGAAAAGACAGAAAAAAAAACAGTTTAAGGCTAGCCACACACCATCAAACCTAACCATTTCTGACCATGATCACCACCACCGCTGAACCACGTCAACTTCATCGAAGGTGCGCAAATTCAACTCATTCCCACTGTTCTATGAAGTTGACGTGGTTCGGCGCTGGTGGTAGTCACAAATGGTTCGGTTAGCCTTAAGGCTAGCCACACATGAGCATTGAACCCGAACCATTTTTGTTTTTTGGTTCATTTGGCTCAACGAAGCACACGTGATGTGACCCACTTTCCTAGGAACGTGGGTCGGAGAGGAGAATTTTTTCCTGCACGTGTTCGCATGAAAGTCATGTGGTTGACGGCCCAAGAAACAAAAAAAATGGTTCGGCTCGACAGTGAGCGTGGCCTTCAGCCCAATCATTTGTTTGGTCGCGCGCGCACACCGAAATACGTCAGTTTCCAAAGGAAGACGTGCCATCAAAAATTCTCCAAATTCCACAACCATGTTGCTATGAAGGTGACGTGTGACGTGACACGTGACGTGACGTACGACGTGGTACGGTACGCGCGACCAAATAAATGGTTCCTGCGGTTCGGTAGTGAATGTTGGCCCTTACTAAAAAATATCCAATTAATGAAATTTATTAATCGATTAAATTAAGAAAAGAAAAAGAAAAGACAATAAAAAACATAAAAGAACTACGATTGGGGTAAACCCCAATCATGCAATACTCTAGATGAATTTGAACCTGGTTAAAGCCAATAAATAATTTTGGTTGCAATCTCGGATGCATCGTATACGTACTGAGTAAATAGGCTTAACGTATTTCATGAAATAGTGCAGTTTGTATGGGAGGGGGTAGAAGGAGGGTGAGGATTACAATAAATTTTATAATGTAGGTTACAATTATCATAAAAGTGATATATTCAAAATTTCAAAGCAATATGTTTTATAGTTTCTGAGAAAATCTGATTATTGTAAATTATCAAAAATGTGTCATTTTGTATGGGAGGGGGTAGACGGAGTAAGGGTAATCGATTACTTTTTTTGAATCTAACTGATATTGTTAATTAAGTGTTAAGTACAAAATTTCAGCCCGATAAATTGTATAGGTAATGAGTAAATTGGCTTAACGTATTTCATGAAATAGTGCAGTTTGTATGGGAGGGGGTAGAAGGAGGGTGAGGATTACAATAAATTTTATAATGTAGGTTACAATTATCATAAAAGTGATATATTCAAAATTTCAAAGCAAGATGTTTTATAGTTTCTGAGAAAATCTGATTATTGTAAATTATCAAAAATGTGTCATTTTGTATGGGAGGGGGTAGACGGAGTAAGGGTAATCGATTAATTTTTTTGAATCTAACTGATATTGTTAATTAAGTGTTAAGTACAAAATTTCAGCCCGATAAATTGTATACGTACTGAGTAAATTGGCTTAACGTATTTCATGAAATAGTGCAGTTTGTATGGGAGGGGGTAGAAGGAGGGTGAGGATTACAATAAGTTTTATAATGTAGGTTACAATTATCATAAAAGTGATATATTCAAAATTTCAAAGCAATATGTTTTATAGTTTCTGAGAAAATCTGATTATTGTAAATTATCAAAAATGTGTCATTTTGTATGGGAGGGGGTAGACGGAGTAAGGGTAATCGATTACTTTTTTTGAATCTAACTGATATTGTTAATTAAGTGTTAAGTACAAAATTTCAGCCCGATAAATTGTATAGGTAATGAGTAAATTGGCTTAACGTATTTCATGAAATAGTGCAGTTTGTATGGGAGGGGGTAGAAGGAGGGTGAGGATTACAATAAATTTTATAATGTAGGTTACAATTATCATAAAAGTGATATATTCAAAATTTCAAAGCAATATGTTTTATAGTTTCTGAGAAAATCTGATTATTGTAAATTATCAAAAATGTGTCATTTTGTATGGGAGGGGGTAGACGGAGTAAGGGTAATCGATTACTTTTTTTGAATCTAACTGATATTGTTAATTAAGTGTTAAGTACAAAATTTCAGCCCGATAAATTGTATAGGTAATGAGTAAATTGGCTTAACGTATTTCATGAAATAGTGCAGTTTGTATGGGAGGGGGTAGAAGGAGGGTGAGGATTACAATAAATTTTATAATGTAGGTTACAATTATCATAAAAGTGATATATTCAAAATTTCAAAGCAAGATGTTTTATAGTTTCTGAGAAAATCTGATTATTGTAAATTATCAAAAATGTGTCATTTTGTATGGGAGGGGGTAGACGGAGTAAGGGTAATCGATTAATTTTTTTGAATCTAACTGATATTGTTAATTAAGTGTTAAGTACAAAATTTCAGCCCGATAAATTGTATACGTACTGAGTAAATTGGCTTAACGTATTTCATGAAATAGTGCAGTTTGTATGGGAGGGGGTAGAAGGAGGGTGAGGATTACAATAAGTTTTATAATGTAGGTTACAATTATCATAAAAGTGATATATTCAAAATTTCAAAGCAATATGTTTTATAGTTTCTGAGAAAATCTGATTATTGTAAATTATCAAAAATGTGTCATTTTGTATGGGAGGGGGTAGACGGAGTAAGGGTAATCGATTACTTTTTTTGAATCTAACTGATATTGTTAATTAAGTGTTAAGTACAAAATTTCAGCCCGATAAATTGTATAGGTAATGAGTAAATTGGCTTAACGTATTTCATGAAATAGTGCAGTT
Source organism: Chloromyia formosa (assembly GCA_964017055.1). NCBI lineage: Eukaryota > Metazoa > Arthropoda > Insecta > Diptera > Stratiomyidae > Chloromyia > Chloromyia formosa. The sequence goes on along the minus strand of OZ024819.1, from coordinate 8,160,529 downwards.
TGTATGGGAGGGGGTAGAAGGAGGGTGAGGATTACAATAAATTTTATAATGTAGGTTACAATTATCATAAAAGTGATATATTCAAAATTTCAAAGCAATATGTTTTATAGTTTCTGAGAAAATCTGATTATTGTAAATTATCAAAAATGTGTCATTTTGTATGGGAGGGGGTAGACGGAGTAAGGGTAATCGATTACTTTTTTTGAATCTAACTGATATTGTTAATTAAGTGTTAAGTACAAAATTTCAGCCCGATAAATTGTATAGGTAATGAGTAAATTGGCTTAACGTATTTCATGAAATAGTGCAGTTTGTATGGGAGGGGGTAGAAGGAGGGTGAGGATTACAATAAATTTTATAATGTAGGTTACAATTATCATAAAAGTGATATATTCAAAATTTCAAAGCAATATGTTTTATAGTTTCTGAGAAAATCTGATTATTGTAAATTATCAAAAATGTGTCATTTTGTATGGGAGGGGGTAGACGGAGTAAGGGTAATCGATTACTTTTTTTGAATCTAACTGATATTGTTAATTAAGTGTTAAGTACAAAATTTCAGCCCGATAAATTGTATAGGTAATGAGTAAATTGGCTTAACGTATTTCATGAAATAGTGCAGTTTGTATGGGAGGGGGTAGAAGGAGGGTGAGGATTACAATAAATTTTATAATGTAGGTTACAATTATCATAAAAGTGATATATTCAAAATTTCAAAGCAAGATGTTTTATAGTTTCTGAGAAAATCTGATTATTGTAAATTATCAAAAATGTGTCATTTTGTATGGGAGGGGGTAGACGGAGTAAGGGTAATCGATTAATTTTTTTGAATCTAACTGATATTGTTAATTAAGTGTTAAGTACAAAATTTCAGCCCGATAAATTGTATACGTACTGAGTAAATTGGCTTAACGTATTTCATGAAATAGTGCAGTTTGTATGGGAGGGGGTAGAAGGAGGGTGAGGATTACAATAAGTTTTATAATGTAGGTTACAATTATCATAAAAGTGATATATTCAAAATTTCAAAGCAATATGTTTTATAGTTTCTGAGAAAATCTGATTATTGTAAATTATCAAAAATGTGTCATTTTGTATGGGAGGGGGTAGACGGAGTAAGGGTAATCGATTACTTTTTTTGAATCTAACTGATATTGTTAATTAAGTGTTAAGTACAAAATTTCAGCCCGATAAATTGTATAGGTAATGAGTAAATTGGCTTAACGTATTTCATGAAATAGTGCAGTTTGTATGGGAGGGGGTAGAAGGAGGGTGAGGATTACAATAAATTTTATAATGTAGGTTACAATTATCATAAAAGTGATATATTCAAAATTTCAAAGCAATATGTTTTATAGTTTCTGAGAAAATCTGATTATTGTAAATTATCAAAAATGTGTCATTTTGTATGGGAGGGGGTAGACGGAGTAAGGGTAATCGATTACTTTTTTTGAATCTAACTGATATTGTTAATTAAGTGTTAAGTACAAAATTTCAGCCCGATAAATTGTATAGGTAATGAGTAAATTGGCTTAACGTATTTCATGAAATAGTGCAGTTTGTATGGGAGGGGGTAGAAGGAGGGTGAGGATTACAATAAATTTTATAATGTAGGTTACAATTATCATAAAAGTGATATATTCAAAATTTCAAAGCAAGATGTTTTATAGTTTCTGAGAAAATCTGATTATTGTAAATTATCAAAAATGTGTCATTTTGTATGGGAGGGGGTAGACGGAGTAAGGGTAATCGATTAATTTTTTTGAATCTAACTGATATTGTTAATTAAGTGTTAAGTACAAAATTTCAGCCCGATAAATTGTATACGTACTGAGTAAATTGGCTTAACGTATTTCATGAAATAGTGCAGTTTGTATGGGAGGGGGTAGAAGGAGGGTGAGGATTACAATAAGTTTTATAATGTAGGTTACAATTATCATAAAAGTGATATATTCAAAATTTCAAAGCAATATGTTTTATAGTTTCTGAGAAAATCTGATTATTGTAAATTATCAAAAATGTGTCATTTTGTATGGGAGGGGGTAGACGGAGTAAGGGTAATCGATTACTTTTTTTGAATCTAACTGATATTGTTAATTAAGTGTTAAGTACAAAATTTCAGCCCGATAAATTGTATAGGTAATGAGTAAATTGGCTTAACGTATTTCATGAAATAGTGCAGTTTGTATGGGAGGGGGTAGAAGGAGGGTGAGGATTACAATAAATTTTATAATGTAGGTTACAATTATCATAAAAGTGATATATTCAAAATTTCAAAGCAATATGTTTTATAGTTTCTGAGAAAATCTGATTATTGTAAATTATCAAAAATGTGTCATTTTGTATGGGAGGGGGTAGACGGAGTAAGGGTAATCGATTACTTTTTTTGAATCTAACTGATATTGTTAATTAAGTGTTAAGTACAAAATTTCAGCCCGATAAATTGTATAGGTAATGAGTAAATTGGCTTAACGTATTTCATGAAATAGTGCAGTTTGTATGGGAGGGGGTAGAAGGAGGGTGAGGATTACAATAAATTTTATAATGTAGGTTACAATTATCATAAAAGTGATATATTCAAAATTTCAAAGCAATATGTTTTATAGTTTCTGAGAAAATCTGATTATTGTAAATTATCAAAAATGTGTCATTTTGTATGGGAGGGGGTAGACGGAGTAAGGGTAATCGATTACTTTTTTTGAATCTAACTGATATTGTTAATTAAGTGTTAAGTACAAAATTTCAGCCCGATAAATTGTATAGGTAATGAGTAAATTGGCTTAACGTATTTCATGAAATAGTGCAGTTTGTATGGGAGGGGGTAGAAGGAGGGTGAGGATTACAATAAATTTTATAATGTAGGTTACAATTATCATAAAAGTGATATATTCAAAATTTCAAAGCAAGATGTTTTATAGTTTCTGAGAAAATCTGATTATTGTAAATTATCAAAAATGTGTCATTTTGTATGGGAGGGGGTAGACGGAGTAAGGGTAATCGATTAATTTTTTTGAATCTAACTGATATTGTTAATTAAGTGTTAAGTACAAAATTTCAGCCCGATAAATTGTATACGTACTGAGTAAATTGGCTTAACGTATTTCATGAAATAGTGCAGTTTGTATGGGAGGGGGTAGAAGGAGGGTGAGGATTACAATAAGTTTTATAACATAGGTTACAATTAACATAAAAGTGATATATTAAAAATTTCAAAGCAATATGTTTTATAGTTTCTGAGAAAATCTGATTATTGTAAATTTTCAAAAATGTGTCATTTTGTATGGGAGGGGGTAGAAGGGGTGGAGCGATTTAGCCCGTTCACGAACTTAGCCTTCATTTTTTGTCAAAAATAACGTGTGCAAAATTTGAACTTCATAGCTCAACGCGTTCTCGAGCTAGAGAGGTCACGGACGGACGGACGGACAGACGGACAGACGGACAGACGGACAGACGGACAGACGGACAGACGGACAGACGGACATCCGGTTTTGAGATATTCGAGTGATAATATGAACTTCTGTATCATTCATTTTTTTCTGCGAGCCTTATTTCTTAGCGTTACAAACTTTGTGGCAAACTTATAATACTCTCAGATTTCATCTAGAGTATAAAAATCGAAAATTTAATAAGCGGCATATAGTTTAAGCCTACGGTAGAAAATAAAAGAAAGTTTTAGTGGATTGGTAGCTTTATGTTTTTTGGATCACAATTTTTATGCATTTGCAGGACACAAGATTTAATAAGAGCAGAAGAAGCAGGGGGCAGTAGAGTGGTCACAGGCTCAAGGCCATAATTTATTGCTGAATGCGGTTTAATACTCCGAAAAATAGTGCTAACAGGCTACAGATCATGGTAAAGCAAAGCAATATTTGTACCGTACCTAAAGGCTGAATTTTTGTACGAACTGTGCTTTAGGTGCTTCAAAGTCACATTCTCCCAGCCGTAAGGTAAGACAAGGAAATGTTTCCATGCTGCAACAACCATCTCCCGAGTAGCGTTCGAATCATTGAATACGCGCACCTCGCTTTCACTGTACTCATTTGTTGGTGTGGGCCTTCGACCTACTTCGACTCGTCCGTAACTGATGAGGCAGCGCTCCTCGGAGCTGAGGCACATAAGGGCGAGGTGCGCGGTTACCCAGTGGAAATGGTCAGAATTATTCTGGAGACGATCCTTTCGTAGTTCTAATCTGCCGCGCTCGGTGGCCGTGATCGTTCGGTCACCGCTCTACGATACAAATCTAGAGCTCGGAGATCAAATCTCGGCGCGATCAAAAACTGCCTGTGAGTAGTAATAGAACTCTCACAGTGCTCCGAGCTTGTCAGTATAAAGACGGCGCGGATAGGAGGTGCATGCTAGCAACTGCACTTCCGAAAAAGTAGATATGCTATTGAAACGTCAACAAGGCATAGAAATGCTAGAGATGTTGACGCGCCCATGCCCCTGGAGGGGTCAAGGCAATTAGACAGACACAATGGCTCACCGCACGCTACGCGCGCACCTCACCCTCCTTGCACCTAAGCAGCGGTGTCTCTTCCTTTGAAGCTCATCTATGGATGCGAGGCTTGCACATACTCCAAGGTCTTTGACTGATGATGAATGAAGTACCTAAAAGGACGAGGTGCGCACAGTGAGCCGATCGCAAAAGTTCGGAATTATTCTGGAGACGATCGTTTCGTCACAATTATTCTGGAGACGATTTTTGTAGTTCTAATAAATTCACAATGGTTCAACTCGCGCTCCTTGTACTTAAGCAGCGCTGTCTCTTTGAAGCTCACCCATGAATGCGAGGCTTGAACATAGCCCAAGGTCGTTGACTGATGACGTATGAAGTACATAAAAGGCTATGTGGGCGTAGAGCACGGCGCGTCGGCGAAAAAGGTCAGAGTTATTCTGGAGACGATCTTTCCGTAGTTCTTAATCCATTCACAACGGCTCACTGCGCGCACCTTGCCTTCCCTCCCCTAAAGCAGCACTGCCTTTTCCTTTCAAGCTAATTAATGGATGCCACGCTTCGACACACTCGAAGGTTCTTGACTGATAATGAAGCGCTCTTTGGAGCGCTGCTGTAGTAGAGCAAAGGTGAGGTGCGCGCGTAGTGCGCGGTGTAGATCTAATCCATTCACAATGGCTCACAGCGCACTACACGCGTACCTTGCCCTCCCTGCACTTAAGCAGCGCTGTCTCTTCCTTTGAAGCTCATCCATGGACGCGAGGCTTGGACATACTCCAAGGTCCATGACTAATAATGCAGCGCTGCTTGGAACGCTGCTGAAGTAGATAAAAGGCGAGGTGTGCGTAGTACGCGGTGAGCAAAAGGTCGGAATTATTTTGGAGACGATCCTTTTGTAGTTCTAATCCATTCACAATGCCTTACCGACACTCCGACTTTGACTGATGAAACAGCGAGGTGCCCGCGTAGCACGCAGTGAACCAGTAGAAAAGGTCAGAATTATTCCGGAGACGATCCTTTCGTAGTTCTAATCCATTCACAATGGCTCACCGCGCGCTACGCGCGCACCTCGCCCTCCCTATTTTTAAGCAGCCTCTTCCTTTGAAACTCTTTCATGGATGCGAGGCTTGGATACATTCCAGGGTCCTTGACTGATGATCCAGCGCTCGTTGGGGCGCTGCTGAAGAAGCAGGATAGCGAGATGCGCTCAAATCGCGCGGTGAGCCAGTGGAAGTGGTCAGAATTATTCTGGAGACGATCCTTTCGTAGTTCTGATTCGTTCACAATGGCTAACCGCACGCGCACCCTGCCATCTTTGTGCTTAAGCAGCGCTATCTCTTCCTTTGAAGCTCATCCATAGATACGAGGCTTGGTCACACTCCAAGGTCCTTGACTGATGACGTATGAAGTACCTAAAAGGCGAGGTGCACGTAGCGCGCGGTAAGCCAGTAGAAAAGGTCAGAATTATTCTGGAGACGTAATTTTGTTGTTCTTATCTATTCACAATGGCTCATCGCGCGTCTAAGATCGCTGCCTCCTCCTTTGGAGCTGATTCGTGGACGCAACACTTGGACTCACCCCAAGGTCGAAGACTGATGATGCAGCACCTCGCCTTCCATGTACAAGGCAATCGTTAGCCAAGGACCAAGGATGTGTCCAACCAAGAACGGACTTGGAAGGAATCGGCAGCGCGCTGTGAGCCCATGGAACAAGGGTCAGAATTACTCTGGAGACGATTCTTTTGAAGTTATAACCCATTCACATGCCGGTGATCTAATGGAAAGGGACTAAATTTATATTAGAGGCGATCGTTATGTACTTGCAAGCCTTTTCCTTAAGCTAACGGAAAAAGCGTCATACCTCGCAATTGGCAATCAAGAAGAAGGCAGTGAAGTATTGAAAAAGCGAGACGAGTGCGTAGCGCGCGGTGAGCGAGTGGAAAAGTGTAGAGTTGTTCTTGAGACTATCCTTTTGAAGATCTAATCTATTCACAATAGCTTACAGCACGCTGCGCTCTTTAGAGCGCTGCTTAAATAAATGTAGGGCGAGGTCTTAATCTTATCTTTCCTAGGGACTGAACTCACTCCTTCAAAATCCTTCGTCTATGCTATCGGTCCTACTATTGAAGTCGAGGGCCCAGTTTAAACAGAACCTACTTGAGTTAGAATTAGACCCTGTGCGTCGATGGAAGATAGGAAAGGGACGACGACTTCTTTGCCGTCTTAAAATCCTTGTCTAGGCATTAATTAACCCCCAACCGCTTGAGCCTTTGCCTGTACCTGTACTATCAGGTCAGTTCGACTAATGAATCTGAGGGAAGTCGAGAGTCGTATTCATTCGGTCACCGCTCTACGATCGGTTCGATCTGCGGCGTGAATAAAACTGCCTGTGGGTACTAATAGAACTTCCATTGCGCTCCGAGCTTGTCAGTAGAAAGGTGGTGCGGATAGCAGGTGCATGATATCGAAACGTCAAGAAGGCATAAAAATGCAAGAGATTTTGACGCGCCCATGCCCCTGGAGGGGCCATTAACAATTGGAATAAGGTTCAAACCTTCTGGAGCGGAGAATAGCGACGGAGGAGGGGTTTGCTGGAATTCTTTACAGAGCTAGATAAGAGAACTCCGTCGCAGAATTAAATCTCAAGTTTTCGTGTCCTAATTCTTAACTATTCCAACGCAAAACGCAATAGTAGGTCCATTATGAGGTGTTTCATGTCTTAAGACTATGAACTATAATTTGTTGTGTTTGAATCCTCAGCAGATGTCATAACTGTCACGCGATCCGTTTTTTTTTGCGTCGTTCAGTTCGATCGTTTAGGGGGGAAAGTGATACAACAAAAATAAGGATACAAACCGTAAAACAAACAAAACGCGGGAGAGATTAACAAGGATCGTATGTGACACAGATGCAAGTTTATAGTGTTTTATGTCCAACCTCTACGTGCTCTTACCTAGAAAACTTAAAGAAACTGACCGAAAAAAAAAGACGAGACAAACTAAAACTAAACTGAAAAGAACTCAGGAGAGTCATAACGGTAACAACACAACCAACAAATCGTCTGATACCTGTTTCGTCCTCACTCAATTCAGCGCCGGACTCATGCAATGCAATATCTGAATCGCTCGATGAGCCCAGTAGCTTTTGTTGTTGTTGTGCCACCGATTCAGCACCGGTACACTGCCTTTCCGGTGTCTGTACTGTTGCCGGCAACGCCATCTGTTGCTGTTGTACGGCGGGGGCACAATTTGTAGACGTTGGACGACTTGGATCCGATCCGTTGCTGTGGGATTTGTGGAACGAATCGATCGTTTGTGCGGTCGAACAACTATCGGTCGTGACTGTGATCATATGCGACAACAACTGATCACCGTCATCATTCACGATCAGCTCGTGACTTTTGTTAGCTGTTATGTTATTGGTTGTAGGGGAAATGGTAGTGGTTGTTATAGAACTAGTGGAAGAATCCTTCATCTGATCATCATCGGCACAAATACCTTCTTCAGTTGTTCTTCGGCCGGCGGCAGTTGTCGGCTGGTGGATTTTTTGCTTCTCCTCAATCTCCATCTCCTGCATGTCCTTCTCCTGCTGCTGCTCCATGTCAGCAGCCGTAACGGATGTTGATAGTGTCGGATCCTGGACCCATTCAATTTCATCGACCGTTGGGCGTGTCGATTGTTGACTCTTGCCCAAATTGCTGGTTACAGCGGCCGCCGCTTTTGAATGTTTTTTGATCGTTTTCACCTTGATCGGTGTGGATGTTTTTGTTGGTAACGGTATACGACTGCGATCCTCATCGTCCTCATGATAATTATTGGTGGTTGCAACAGCACGTGCCGCGTGCTCGTCAACCGATTTTTCCAGATCGTCAAGTATTTGATCGGCGAGAATTTCGGCTGCCAAATCATCGGCTATCGATGAGACGCCGATGACTTCGCGCCGGCTATCAGCGTCGACAATCGGTGCTGATGTTATTGTAGTGGTTGTAGTTGTTGTTGTTGTTTGCCCAGCAATCGGTTGTGATGATGATGATGATGTTTCAATGGTGATGATGTCGTCATGGGATTTTTCAGAAATCGCATTCTTCTTGTCGGCTGTTGTATGTATATACACAAACACAATCATATATGGGGCAGTGTGTGGTTGGTTTTGATTGGTTGCATTAAATAAGTGTGTGTTAGACACAGACATAGAGAAAGACACGATTATACTATAATATACGAGTATTTAAATAGAAAAGACAAAGAGAATATAAAAATATAAAATAATTTACAACATTTATTTTTGGGTTACACATTGACCGGGAGGCTCAAGGCTTTCAATGGGGCTTGACCCTAGACTAGATGATGCTGTTAGCTAGTGACATCTCTTGGTAAGTGTGTGTATATGTGTCTTTGTACTTTTCGCTTAATCACCACCATATAATGCGACAATTACACATGCAATATAAAGACTTTAGGAGCTGAATGCTGGATACCGTTGTCGGTTGGAGAGTTATGGGAGTTCATTTGGCAGGGGGGAGTGGGAGGATGGGGGTCGCCCTGTTCGACAAGGTTAGGGTACCGTTAGACAAGTAGTACTCGCATCTATCACGCGCAAGAAGTCCCGTCCTCACGCGCAAATAACCCCGTCCAGATATCTTTAAAACTGTGGGCACAGGGGCCCGATGTCCGGGCCGTAAGTACCGCTTTTTGGGCTGTTTCCTGGAAGCCCATGGAATAAACCGTCATTTCTCACGAGGTACGCCCTCTAGCGGCAAGATTAGGGTAACTTTAGATAGGTAGCACTCGCAGCTATCCCGCACAAAACACCTCGTCCAGATATCTTTAAAACTGTGAACACAGGAGCCCGATGTTCGGGGCCGTACCAGTTTTTGGCCTGTTTCCTTGGAGGCCCATGAAATCCACCGTCATTTCTCAGGCAGTACGCCCTCTAGCGGCAAGGTTAGGGTACCGTTAGGAAGGTAGCAAAAACTTAAAAATTAAAGTTTCGCCGCGCAAAAACAGCCACAAAATTCACATGGCGAAATTCATCGCAACAATGCAGCGTGGAGGCAGCATTTTTGCGAAATTTCACTGTTTTCGTTTTTGAGCGTGTTGCTGATCACACATCTGCACAAAACACACCGTCACGATCTAGTACATGAAATGAAGCTAACTCATTTCGAGGCCTTGGTCCAAGATTGGACTGTTGCGCCAGTTATTTATTTTTACCGTTATTTTGCATTCATTCGCCGCGTTGATCCTCTTTCGACATTGCCACAAAACGCTGTCATCCTTCGCCACCCGCAATTTCGCTGTGTGGCCCTTTTTTATGCGAAATTTAACGTCGTCACATTTCGCATTAATTCTCGATTCTTCCCCTCCCCCCGCGGGAATTTGAATCAAATGACGCATGCGTGCGGGAAAATGTCAAGTCGACAAAAATAAAAATAAAAAATAGAGGAGGAAATTTTACCGTCCTCACGACGAGTGTTCATCGTGAGGACGGTAAAATTTCGCGCTGAAAATGACCCCAAAATTCCCACTTTTAAATTGGGGAATGACGGCGTGCATTTTGTACAATAATATTGCCGCAAAACGCACTGTATCTCCCCCTCCCCATTTTGCCGTGTGGACCTTTTTTTTATGCAAACTTTTAGCGTTAGTGTTTACCGTGTAAATCACCCCGACGCGTAAAAAGGTCGTCCGCGGCGGATTCGTGGCGGAAATTTGCGGCACAGTGGTTAGATTTTTTACGCCGCGGATTCGCCGTGCGATTTTTTTTCGCTTCGGTGTGATGATCGCTTTATTTTGCATTAATTCTCGCTATCCGTGTTATTCGGGATTTTGAATAAAAATCCAAGTGAAAAAAAAGAGGTTCAGACTTACGGCGAAAAATAATTCGAGCGATAAAAATACGCGTCAAAATGGTAATGTCCCTTTACTGTTATTTTCCATCTAATTCTCCATCGCTTTTTCCCCTGGGAGTTTGAATTTGGATTGAAGCGCGCGTCGAAAAATCCATGTCAATAAGGAGAGAAGGTCAAGATTCGTTCGTATACTTTCACACATTGCGGCGAAAAAGAGAAGAAGGTAAGGTTACTAGGGCTGCCATGAATACCACGGCCTACTTAGACTATAGCTAGGTCCGTTGCTATGTCCTTGATTCGTAACACTAGACCTCCGTGAATCATTTGAGCCAGCCAGAGCTGACTATAATTCGGCTCAGCAAGTGAATGTCTACCCCAGCCAAGTCCTGCAGAAGCTTGAAGAAGCTAGATCTTCGTGAGAGTGCCGGACAGGCACAGAGCAGATGGAAAACGCTTTCCTCCTCCTCGACATCATCGCAGCTTCTACAGTAGTCATAGCGAGGAGCCCCAAGCCTCCTAGAATGCTCCCTCTCATCAGACAGTGTCCTGTGACCATCTGCACAGTAATGCTTAATTGGCTTTTGTTCAGCGTTCACAGTATTTTAGGTTTAGCGGGTTCTATCTAAGGCCACAGGCTTATAGCTGTTTCGACATACCCTGCCATTCTTCCACCTAAGGCTTGCTTTTAGTACAATGCTGCCGAGAAAATCGCGTGCTTGCAGGAGGACATCAATATACTTAAATGCCTATAAGAGTCGTACAACTCCCCAGTGGATCCACTACGCGCAAGTTCGTCCGCCCTACAGTCACCAACGAAGCCGCTGTGACCCGGGATCCAGCACAGTATGATGTGTTGAAGTAACCCCCCATCATCATAAGAGCCGAGCAGCATTCGGCAACTGTTTTAGAGGTGGTTGTCACAGATTTCAATACTCTAACCGCGGCTTGACTATTCGTGAGGATAGTGACGTCGGTAGTTGACACAATGTTGCGGCCCTGCCACGCCACAATTTCCATAATCGCGGAAACCTCCGCCTGTAAAACACTGCAGTGATCTGGGAGACGTCCTGATAAACAAACGTTCTGCCCGGTAGAATACACACCTATGCCAACCCCAACGTCATTTTTTGAGCCATCCGTGTAGAAACAAACCGTGCCTGCCAGTACAAACCCTTCATTCATCCAAAGACTGCATGGTGGGATCTTGACTTTGAAGTTTTTACCAAAGGTGTGCGACGCCACCGCGTACTCTGTCGAAGCTGGAGTCACCCTATTGTAGAGGACAGATGAGTGCCCCGTTCTTGCTGCAGTCCATTGACCAACCACGCGCAGACGGATGACCGCGTTTGTAGCTATTTACTGTCCTAGAATATCCAGTGGAAGCAAGTTGAGTAACACGTCCGCTTATAGCCACAGCATCTGCTCTCTGAACCTTCCCCAGCAGAGTTTGATTTGTCCCGATGCTAAGAACTTTCCACCAAATGATCACTCACTATGGGTCTTATAACAGCAACGTACAGCCAGTGTAACATTTGAGGCTGTAAGCCCCATCTCTTCCCAACAGCCTTTTTGCATGCAGTGCGACAGTCGCTTTATTGACGTGTTCCTGGATGTTGAGCGTCCAGCTTAGCTTCTTACCAAAATTATTCCCAGAAACTTAGCCTTATCGAAGAAAGTGAGTACTACGCCTCCAATCGTTGGAGGTTCCACTGGAGGGATCATGAGTTTCCTTCTGAACAGAATGAGCTCTGTCTTAGTGGGATTCACGTCAGCACCGCACATATTAAAGAAGACTTTCTAACGGTAAAATTTCGCATAAAATGACACATCACAGCCTTAACTCTCCTTCAAAAGACAAAAGACGCACCCTCACGCAGATTGAGTTTGGATAAAAATCCAAGCGAAAAAAAGGTTAAGCAGCGAAAAAAAAAAATCTAGCGACAGAATTTTGTGGCAAAACGGCTACGAAATTATGGGATGAGACCGTTATCCCGTTACTGTTATTTTCCGTTAATTCTCCATCTCTTCCCTTCATCCCGGCGATATTCAGATGGCCGCTACTGAAGCTGTGCTTGTTCTCCTCAGTCTCCTTCCGCCACAAATTTTACATTGGATTCTTGATCACTCCTAAAGGTCGTCACACATGACCGCGCAGAGCCACGACCGAACTTCCATCGAACCATCAAATATCATAATCTATTAGACGACGCTAATACAAATTTCAGACTGATTGATAGGTTAGTTTCGATTTGGCAGCCATCCGAGTGAGACGTGTTTCGTGATTTTCGCTAAGATGAAAAAAGAGCAGTATTGTTCGATAATTCGCTTTTTGTTTTTGGATGGGAAAAAATGCGAGGAAATAAAAGCAAAGTTGGATGCTGTTTATGGGGACACGTCGCCATCTATGACCACAGTTAGATATTGGTTCGAATTTAAACGTGGGCGAACATCCGTTTTTGATGAGGAGCGACCAGGACGCCCGGCAGACGTGGTTACCGAGGAAATCATTGAAAAAGTCCACGACATGATTCTCGCTGATCGACGAACGAAAGTGCGCGAAGTAGCAGAGGCCGTAGGTGTGTCGACCGGAACGGCAATTAATATTTTACATGATAAGTTGGCGATGAAAAAAATATCGGCTCGATGGGTGCCGCGATTGCTCACGCTGGAGAACAAGCGGAAAGACCTGTTCGGTCCTAAGATTTGTAGACCGGTTTTAGGTTTTTATGAAAACCGGTTTTCCTAGCGGTCAACCGAATCATTAAAAAAAACCTTCTTATGGTGCTCTGGAGAATCTGAAAGTTCTGAAAATTCTGAATCAGCCCGATCGGACGAGTATGTCCCCATGAAAACAGGGTGGTCATTCTGGGGTGATATCTATTTAACTTTGAACGCATGCCTCTTGTCAACCAAATGTGTGGATATACCACATACCAAATCACACTCAAATCAAAAGCTAAAACCTTTTCTTGAATACTTCCGTCCTGTACTGTCCACACAAAAATACTCCATTTCCTCAACGGTTTTAATTAATAAGTCGGTTTTTAACTCGTCCGAGTCGGTCGGTTTTTAACAAGTCGGTTTTCGGTCGGTTTTTTGGTGAATCGGTCTTTTAATGAGTCTTTTTAACAAGTCGGTTTTCGGTCGGTCTTTTGGTGAATCGGTTTTTTAATGAGTCTTTTTAACAAGTCGGTTTTCGGTCGGTCTTTTGGTCAATCGGTTTTTTAATGAGTCTTTTTAACAAGTCGGTTTTCGGTCGGTCCTTTCGTGAATCGGTTTTTTAATGAGTCTTTTTAACAAGTCGGTTTTCGGTCGGTCTTTTGGTGAATCGGTTTTTTAATGAGTCTTTTTAACAAGTCGGTTTTCGGTCGGTCTTTTAGTGAATCGGTTTTTTAATGAGTCGGTTTTAAACCGGTTTTTTTGACCATAAGAAGGTTTTTTTAATGATTCGGTTTTTTCGAAACCGGTTTTTGGGAATCTCGGGACCGGTCCTAACAGAAGACCGGTTTTAAACCGGTGGACCGGTTTTAGGAACAGGCCTACAAGCGGATACGGCTGTTAACTTCGAAGCAGTGTTTGGGGCAATTTAAGCGAGATCCGAAGGACTTTTTGCGTCGAGTTGTCACCGTTGATGAAACCTGGATTCATTACACACCAGAAACTAAGCAACAATCAAAACAATGGATTTCTCCCGGTGAATCTGCACCCAAGAAGGCGAAGACGGTCCCATCGGCAGGTAAAGTCATGTCGACGATTTTTTGGGATGCGAAGGGCGTCATCCTCATGGATTTTTTAGAAAAAGGAAGAACGATCACTGGACAATACTACAGTGAGTTATTGGACCGCTTCGACAAAAAATTAAAGGAGACACGGCCGCATTTGGCGAAAAAAAAGGTGTTGTTTCATAACGATAACGCACCAGCGCATTAATCTGGTGTTCTCGCCGCCAAACTGCATGAATTGCGTTATGAATCGCTGCCGCACCCTCCGTATTCACCCGATCTGGCTCCCTGCGACTTTTTCTTGTTCTCTAACCTGAAGAAATGGTTCAAATTAGCTCAAACGAGGAAGTCATCGCCGAGACAGAGGCGTATTTTGGAGAGTTCGACAAATCCTATTTTTTGGAGGGGTTAAAAAAATGGCCGGAACGTTGGGAGAAGTGTATCCTTCTAAAAGGGGACTACGTTGAGAAATAAAAACATTTTTTTGAAAAAATTGTGTCTTCATTTCTAACACGGGTACTTATTGAAACGCCCATAGAACGGTGGAAATGAGGAAATTTTCTTTTCTATAGAGTTTGACGCAGTTCGATGCATGCTCGCGGCCAAAATGCTTGCCGTGTTTGTCGATGTGAAGTGATCACCACGCCGACGCGAAAACAAAAATCGAACGGCGAATCAGCGGCGGAAATTTCCGCAGCGTCAGAAATTCGACCACGTGGCTCAGTGTTTTATGAGAATGCTCACACTCCACCGCGAATTTCTGCTGCGAATCCGCCGCGGAATTTTTCGCTGCGAATTTTTTCGCTGCAGTGTGTTGTTCACTTTATTCATACCTTTTTACGCGAAACCCAAAGGACTGAGCGATTGAGCGATTCGGAGACTTTGAGTCAAATCTTCTAGTCTCCGGTTGCCCAATTGCCGAGTATCCGCCACTGGAGTATCCCCGTAAGATTGCCACCGTCCGATTACACATGGCAGATCTCTTAGGCGTCTATTACACTATAAAAGTTCTTTTAAAAATATCTTTTATAAAAGATATTTTTAAAAGAACTTTTATTAAAGATTTGCGACATGAACGTTGCTTGTTTCAAGTACTTTTCTTACAAGCTTGCACACCTTCCCCCTTAGGCGGCTAATATCATTCATAAAAGTTCTTTTAAAATATCGTGCGTACATATCTTTGACGAAAGAACTTTTATAGTATAACAGCCGCCTTAGTCGCCGAGTACTCCAGCCGCTCGGAGATTTGAGTACATATCCCTGTGTGAGCAGTGCCTACAGATCTGTGTTCCTCGGGGCGATCCATGCGACGACAGCGCAGCTATCCGAGCTCAGCGACCAGCACTAAGCACTATTTGTGTGTATTGTCTATGCAGCTGTGTTCCTCCAAACTACTGCGACTATGCTTGCCACGACCATCGCATGGCAAGATCAGTCGCATTGCAGGTGGAAGAAAATCGTTGCGATCGTAATAGCCGTAATCGGCTGCCTGAGGTGGACGTTGCGCATAGCAAGAAAAATGTATGGGTTGCTGATTGCTTGTGCATGCGCGGGGTCGGCTTATTGGGGGGTACCCCATTCACTGTCGTATATTCCGTCCATGTGGTCATGCTATTATTGCTTGTGTTTGATCATCGCTTTTAGTTACATACACCCCGTAAACGGTCGTCGATGAGCTTTCGTCGCAACCTCACGTCTGGACGCCTGTGCACGTCTGGACGCCTGTGCACGTCTGGACGCCTGTGCACGTCTGGACGCCTGTGCACGTCTGGACGCCTGTGCACGTCTGGACGCCTGTGCACGTCTGGACGCCTGTGCACGTCTGGACGCCTGTGCACGTCTGGACGCCTGTGCACGTCTGGACGCCTGTGCACGTCTGGACGCCTGTGCACGTCTGGACGCCTGTGCACGTCTGGACGCCTGAGCACGTTCCTCAAGGTATACCTGTACAAGCATACCACAAGGTATACCTGAACGTATATGGCTGGTTTATCATATTTCACACGAAACCTCACAACACAAATTCCCCAACATCGTAGTGAGCAATTTCTACGCGAAAACGCAATTCCTCTTGGTTTTATTTTGCATGAAAATCGATCATCGCCGGTGGGTGGTTATGATCGTTCTCTCTTTTCGAGTGGGAAGGGGTTAGGTTGGTTAGGTTAGTTGGTACCTGATGTTCATTCGCTCAGACCTTAATTTCGTGGGAGCAACGCGACGAGTTGATTGAATCAATCATGGAGGTGTAAATGACGGGTTGGTGGGCATCCGAAAACGCCCGTTGAGGCGGAGCTAAGAGTTGCCATAATGACCATGAAGGTTTGGCAGTGCCAGCTTGCGAAGAAGTAGGGCGCTCAGCAAGCTAAGCAGCAGCCTGTGCTTGCTCGCCACTTATTGCCACTATCCGTACATATTAAAAGGAATTCACAGGCCTGGGATAGGCAACACAAACAGGGGAAGCAAAAATAGGAAATAAATAAAAATGGGGCGATAAGGATGAAATGGTTGGCGGCGCATCGGGGTCCGGGTGTAGAAGGGATTCTCGTTTCTTTTTTGGTTTCGTGCCACTGATAGATTACTACTCATCAGGTGCTGCTCTCGATCTATCGGTGGACGCAACACGACCAGAATATGGCTCATTACAAAGGGGAACTAGTCGAGCGTCAGCATTTTGTTTGGAGAATTGCAAATATTTTCGGAATATACGATTTTCGTTGGCTTCGACTTTCGTCTGCGGCCATTTTGTTAAAAAAAAGAGTTGCAATACGTGGGGAAGGGTGCGGGGGATACACGCACGATCTTCGTTGGTTTAACCAAAGAGGATTGATAATTCTACAAGAGTTATCACTCCCTATAACTTTCCCCTCTGCCGGGAGATTTGTATGTATTGACAAATTGTATAGACTTCACAAGAAAGCTGACTCCGCCTCCGGCGGTAGATTTGTATGTATTGATTCTCTTGTGTATCTATACTGTGTAGTTTATACTATGTTTATACAATTTGTCAATACATACAAATCTCCTGGCAGAGGCGAAACTTCTATGGAGTGATAACTCTTGTGGAATCTATACTATTTGGTTTAACATTCGGAAGGGGGGGGGGGGGGTAATAACAGGCTCGTCATTCGCTAAGACCTTAACTACTTAGCAGAGGGTGCTAGTTTCGCCAAAACCGCCATTTTGTTTGAAAAATTGCAAACATTTCCTGGGGGGAGAGGGGAGGGGAATAAAACGAAACGAAAGCAAATCGTCAGATCATGTTCGGTCAAATTTTCTGACGGGCTGCAAGCGGATTATGGCACGGGATTGCGGTGACTAAGGTGCGTTTTGCTAGACACAACTCTGTGCCGATCGTCGGCGACGATGAAAAAGATACACAAATAGTGCTACATACTGTATGGGTTGATCGTCAATCGCAAACAATGTGCGTCGATCGTGTGCCTAGCAAAACGCACCTTAATGACGACTAATCGACTAATTGCATTTCCCCGCCGCGCCCTCGATGATAGCTCGGCTGATTAAAAACAAGAAGAATAGTTAAAAAACAAGTAGTAAAAGCGAAAATAAAAATTAGAAAAAAAAAACTTCGACCTGCTCCACCCCCATCAATCGATACTTCTCTTGTCGTCACCCCTTCAAGCTAATTAATGGATTAAAGCGACTAAGTGTTTCCCCAATGCACTACTTCATCGAAACAAAAACAAAATTAACGACAAATTTGTACAATAATTCAAAGCGCAAAGAGCCATTCGCGAAACGAGAAATTTAAGTAAATAGATGTGTGAGTGTGGCGAAAACGGATTCTTTTTAGAGCATTTTCCAAATTAAAATAACACCGCACCGCTCGCGTCCAAATCATATTAGCATTTAGTTGGATAGGGTTAAAGTTCTCACTCTCCACTCTCTCTTCCTCTCGCAGTTTCTCTTTGGTTTTTTTTATTGTTATCGCGTGCTTTTAAATTTTAAACTCTAGTGGCGGTTTTCCGAATCCACGGGGTCATTGAGTTTTCCAATTCAAATTGACGCTGTTTTGTTTTAATTTTCACTACTGTGGAAATATTTAATGATTTTTATGATGCAAAAAATATTACTTGATTTAAGAGAGCGTGTGTGTGTGCGAGAGAGAGAGAGAGAGGAGAAAGGGAAAAAGTGGAGGGGGGGCAAAAAGTGAGAATGAGGAACAGAGAGACAAAGAGAGGTGGGGAGAGGGGAAACCTGAGAGAGAGAGAGAAAGAGGGAGGGAGGAGAACAGAGAGAGGGAAAGAGCGGGAGAGGCGGAGAAGGGAAAAGAGACAGAGAGATTGGTAAGAAGAGTGAAAGAAGTGCTCCACTTGGACAAGGGCGGTTGTGGGCGTGACTTTTCAAGCGCCACTTTAAAAATTGGAAAGAAGGGTGAAAGAGGGAGAGAGGAGAAGTGAGAGGGAAAGGGAGGAAGAGCGAGAGAGACAAAGAGGGAGAAAGTGGTATAGACGGGGAGACAGGGGAAAATGGGTAAGAAGAGTGAAAGAAGATGGGGAGGGGGGGGGGGGGGGCGACAAGTGCGCCCCACTTGAACAAGTGGTTGTGAGCGTCACTTTTCAAGCGCCACTTTTTTTCAAGCGGTTTTGTTTCAAGCAGTGCCTTTTTGTTCGGGCGGTTTGGCATGGTACTAATTATCGACGGTAAGTCACTACCTCAGTGACGAATGAAACCCAAGATTCGAAATTGAATCCGTCGAGCGTGTCAATTTGAACATGTGAGAATTACACTCAATCGTACGAATCGCAAATAATTTATAACTCATTGAAATTATATTCAGCTCTTAATTAATAAAATTCACTCTCAACCCCGGGTTTCGTCTTGGCGCCCTAGGCAACCACCTGCTTCACATTAAACTTTGACCGGCCATGTGTGTGTGTGTGAGAGAGAGAGAGGATAAGGGAGAGAAGAAAAAAGAGAAAGAGGAAGGAGGGATAAGAGGCAAGCAGGGGAATAGCAAGAGAAAGGGGGATGAGAGGAAAAGGGGAAAACGAGGGACAGAGGGAGGGGGAAAAGAGAGAGGGAGGGGGAGGGAAAGCGGAAAGAGAGAGAGAGGGAGATAGATCGAGAGGGGAAAAGAGGTCGACAGAGACAGGGGAAAACGGAAAGGAGAGAGAAAGAAAGGAAGGGGCAGTGAGAAATCGTTAGTTAAAGTAAAAAGAAGAACACTTCGATGAACAGTTATTGCCGTAAATTAATTCACGAGATGCATTTCTCTAAATTACGTTTGATAATTATTTGAAATACCCGCAAAGAAAGAAGAAGAAAAACAAAGGGGGAGGAGGGGGGCGGCTTGTATTGCGCGGAAGAAAGTCGAAAGAAAATGCGAAGGAAAGCGCGAATTTTGAATTAGAAAAACACTTCGATCATTCAATTGCCAATTTGATCTATTAAAGTGTTAATAAGATAAAAATAGTCGAGCTACTGTCCCAGCAGGAAGGAACTGCGACCATAAAAGTCCTATTGTGCCGTAGCCCATTAATTCGAAAGACCGTCCACCTTTCTAATAAGGGGCAGTAAGCGATGGCGGGACATTCGCACAAGATTTGTTTGCTCGTTTTCACGTCCTCCAGACAGAGACGGCATTCAGTCTCACTGGACAGACCCATCTTAAAATAAATAACTGGCGCAACAGTCCAGTTTGAACCATGGCTTCGAGATGAGTTAGCATCACCCCATTTTCTTGATCGTGACGGTATGTCTTGTGCAGAGGTGTGTGATCAACAACACGCTCAACCGAGTTATTTACCTCAGAAATGGGTACTCATTTAACAGCTGAGTGGGCTCATAATCCGACACGTAAATCCCCTTTTTTTATCGAAAACTACCGAATTTGGTAGGAATCGAACCGGGGCCCAGTGCGTAGAGGCGAACTTGCTAACCGTTGCGCCATCCGGACCCATCTTGTTCAAGTGATATCTGACCAGGTGATGGCCAGATAAGTACCCCACTAAAGGTCTTAGATGGGTTCTACTCATCTGAGTAGTACCCTTGTGAATGAAGGGCGTAATCAGCTCCTTTCACTGACGTAGCCCAGGAAGGTTATTCCAGTACTGATGAAGCAATAGTGCAGACCAATCTGGGATCCCCAGTTTGGCCGAGGCTATCCCAAAGCCACAGTAAGGCTCGGGTCCATGAAAACAACTGCATGATCCTTGTCTAGCAAGTTCATCCGCAGCCTCGTTCCCCTCAATGCCCTGGTGGCCTGCCACCCAACACAAGAAGACTCGGTTTTTGGTTGCCAACAGTTGAAGGAGTTCGTAACACTCCTTCACCGGTTTTGATGAGACCTTATATGAGGAGAGCGCTTTTATAGGTGCTTGGCTGTCTGAGTAGATAGCAATGTGGGCGCCGCGAAGTCCAGTTTCGAAGATTACCCTGACGCAGACCTCAATGGCGTGGATCTCAGCTTGAAAAGCGCTGGCCGACACTCCCATTGCGATCCAAATCCTGGTGTTGGGTCCAAAGACACCTGCACCAACACCCTCTTTTGTTTTAGACTCATCGGTGAACCACTTAACACATCTACGGTCTGGACAGGGCGTGCCATTTTCCCATTCAGAGCGGTCAGGGATGAGGGCTGAAAATTTTATGCCGCAGCGTACCTCCGTGATCATGAATTTGATCTCAAGCAGATCTGCACGTCAGGAATTTAATTCAGAATGCTATGTGACCTCTTCCTTCACAACGCACGTCGGAAGTTACACGAAGTCTAAGAGCATTTGAAGTGTGAATGAGTGCTAATACGATTTGGAAATTCCATGCAAGAGAGAGGGAGAGCGAGAGAGAGAAGGAGACAGAGAGAAGAAGAGAAGGAGAGGGAGAGAAGGAGAAAGAGAAGGAGAGAGAGAGAAGGAGAGAGAGAGAAGGAGAGAGAGAAGGAGAGAGAGAAGGAGAGAGAGAAGGAGAGAGAGGAGAGAGAGAGAGAGAAGGAGAGAGAGGGGGAGAAGGAGAGAGAGAGAGGGAGGAAGAGAGAGGCACACTAGCTCAAGCCCAATTTAAGAGAGCATGTGGGTGTAGGAGAGAGAAAGGATAAGGAAGAGAATAAAAGGGGGAGGGAGGAAAATAGAGAGAGGAAGAAGAGGGAAGGGGTGAAATAGAGAGAGGGGGAAGAGTGGGAAAGAGAGAGAGAGGGGAAAAGAGAGGGAAAAGAGAGAGAGGAGGAAAGGAGGAAGAAGAGGAAAGGGGGCGAAAATGAGTGGGAGAGAGGGAGGGAAAAAGGAAGAAGAGGAAAGGGGGTAGGGAATAAAGAGAGAGAGAGGAGGGGAGAGAGAGAGAGAGAGGGAAAGAGGAAAATAGAGAGAGAGGACAAGAGCGAGATAGACAAAGGGAAAAAGATGTATATACAGAGAGACAGGGGAAAATGGGTAAGAAGAAGAAGAGGGGGGGGGGGGGGGGAGGGGAGGGGAGGGGGAAGGAGTGAAGAGAAATCGTTAGTTAACATGAAAAAAAGAAAACCTTGCTGACCACGTAAATTAAATCACCGGACGCATTTCGCCAACTGGCGTTTGATTACTTTTAAAAATAGGTAAAGGAAAAAAACGCAAAAGGGGGCGGGGCTGCATTGTGTACAAAACAAAAGACGAAAGAAAAAGCTAAAGAGAGCGCGAATTTTCAATTAGAAAAACACCTGGACCACGCAATAGTCAATGCGAGAGAGACAAGCAGTCGGCACTTGAGTTTAAAGTTGGTGTGTGTGTTAGTAGATTTGTTAATTTTTTTTTTGTGTATGTGTGAGAGAGCGAGAGCGAGAAAGACACACACAGCGACAACACGTGTAGAACAGCGACAACAACGCACTGACTAATTGTCCGTCTTGCCAGTTGACCGGCAATACGTATTTCCGTGTGTGTATGTGTTCGTCTGTATGGCTGTGCGTGTGTGTGTTCATGTATGCGTGTTTTTGCACTCAATACTAACCTTCTTGTTGTGAAAAATCAGATGTTTCAGGCTGTGCCGTGGGCGGTATACGATTTTTTTGATCAATTTGCCAATTAGCTGCCGTTTGAGGATCAACCGGTGTTGGTGGCGGTGTCGATGATGTACCGTGTGTAGTGGCACGATCTTCACTGATATTTAGGGTCCTTTTCAATAGTTCCTTGTCGACTGAATTATTGTTGTCAATGAAGATGGTGTGAGGTGAAAAAAAAGAAACAGAAAAAAATCAAAATCATAAAGTCATATAAAAAAAAATACCCAAATATAAGAAGAAAAAAAAAACCCCGATTGAAAGCCCCCAAAATCTCGAAATAGTCTCAGAAAAAAAAATTCTCAGGGGAAGGGGGCGCTACATGCCGAGGGATTTCACTTCCTTCTGTTCAATTTCTAGACGCGCAAGGACAAAATATCGACGCGCTCGGTGGCCGTGTTCGTTCGATCATCGCTCTGTGATCTAGAGAATGGAGGTTTGATCCTCGGCGCAAATAAATGTGCCTGTGGATACTAATAGAACTCCCATCGCGCTCCGAGCTTGTCAATATAAAGAGGGCGCGGCGGTGCGATTAGGAGATGCATTCTAGCAACTGCACCCCGAAAAGTAGATATGCTATCGAAACGTCAACAAGGCATAGAAATGCAGAAAATTTTGACGCGCTCATGCTTCTGGAGGAAAATACAAAAATACAAACAAAGTACAACTATGCATATATACTCACTGATTCTCTCGTCATCATGCGTGACGACGATTACGTCATCATGATCGCCTGCCGACGCATCATCCTTTTTCCCATTAAATTCGGGCCTCTCGTCCGACTTCTCCGTAGCAGCATTCAAACTTTGATTACGTCGTCGCAACGATGCATCACGCGAGCCTGCGCCCAAGTCCAGCTCCTCCTTTAAATTATCAAAACCACTCTGATCCAACTGCATTTTGGCCACCGCCTTCTCCATCTCATCGGTCACCAGCTCCAAATTAAACACACACTTATCGACAATATCCGATCGTTTAATCTTGTGCAAGGCCTGCTCCAACGTATTGCCGGTCGCCTGTTTTGGTCCCGCCTGCGACATCCACAACCGCAACATGACCATAGCCCGTTGCGACGAACGCTGCGGATATTCCGTTCGAATCAGATCGATATCGGCATCGGGCACGCCCAAAACGTGGGCCAGCTCCTCCCAATCGTCGCCCAGTAAATTGCAAATGTCCGATAGACGAATGTCCGCCTTGCGGATTTCATTCTCGTTGCCCATGCCGCCGCCGCCCAGCCCGAGTCCTCCCATACTTCCGTTCACGGTAACGCGATAGTTATGATCCAAACTGCGCTGACTCGCGTTCAGATCGCGACGACCCTCCTCAATGATTCGCTCCTCCTTGAGCGAAACGTTGAGCGTACAAATGGGCGTTTGCGGTGGATCACCCTTGGCAATTTTCGGATCATTCATAAAGCTGATTCGGCCAAACGGATCCTCCTGATCCTTGATACGGACCGTGAACGACAGACGATTCTCACGGAACGCGTTGAATTGCATGTTCAATTGTTCGCCGGACTTCATAATTGGCGACAGGTTGCCCGAGAACTCCAAATAGATGCCCTGCCCCTCGAGAATCTCGACGTCGCGACTTTTCGCCACCTCGGTGAAGAATTCCTGCTGTTCGAGCGTTTTGTCCTCCTTGTCGTCGGTCATGCAGAAAACGCTCAGCTTCGCTTCGGTCGTGCTTATACGCTTCGCGAACACAACAAACTTCACCATGAACGGCACCTTTGCCATATACGTGTACAGTTCGGTGGCCATGCGACACGCCTCCGAAATGTTACGACAATCCATGAGCCAGAAACGTGCCGAAACGGTGGTGGTGAACGATACACTGTCCTTGACAAAGGTGAGCGGTGTCGAACCGGTGACATCCTCCCAAACGGCACGATTTTGTCCGCCCGTTATCGAGCACAATAGACGCAAAGTCGGTGCATTGCCCGAATATTGATTGACCATACCTTGCGTGTGGGCACGCGGTGCCGGCATACTTAGCGTTATAGCCTTATGGAATTTACGACGTCGCGGCTCAACCGTAACGACAGGCGATACGGCCACGCCCTGTCCCAACAGCTTAGCACAATTGGACGGCTCGACTGGTTGCGCTTGCAATCCCACGCGGATTTTTTTCGTGAGAGCGTTGGCCGGAAAGATGGCCTGCACCTGAGGCACGGCCGTTGACGACACTGTACCACCTTCGGGCCCGATAGCATGAACCTCTTGACGAATGCGCGATACGACGGCGAAAAAATGCGGAAAATCGTGCGTGACGATACGTATAATGCGTGATGTGTGCAGATCCTCCAGCTGGCTGAGCTCGTTACTCTCGAATGTCTCGTTGAGAACATCGCAAACGGCCTCGTCACTATCCTGTAGGGTATGTTCGCGCCATGTTTGTCCATTGTCCGAGCGTAGGATAATGATTTCGCGCTCCTTCTGACGCAACGCACCGAAATGTGGCACCTCCAGAATAACGGGGCTGTTTGAACGGCGGAAAGGGGAGAAAGTAAAGTGAATATTATCGTTATGCATGAAAAGAGGGCGTGACTTACCCCAAAAATTTCGCCTCCACTGGTGATAGTTCTAGAACGCGACTGACTAATGCCTCGCCCTCCATCAGCGGTGGCGGATTCGGTATACGTTGCGCTTTCACATAGCGACACGTTATACGTGTGGGTTGCGGCGCTGCCTTAGGCGGCACAATGACACGCACGCCACTGTGACGACAACCACGCATAGCACCACCACGGGCGTCCACTAAAAATGATACCAAGAAGCTGGGGGTGGGCGGACGAGCACGTACAGAAGGGGGAAAAACGGAAAATTTATTTATATTTTGATGCGGTCATTTTTATCAGGAGATTCAAAAATGCAATAAAAAAAAATCATGCGAGTGATGGGATCGTGATGGTGGAGTGTTGAGGCCTATGTGGGAGGGAGAGGGGGGGGGGGGGGGGGTGGATAAGAGTCTGGTTGACTATATTTTGGGCAGTTAATATTACAAAAGTAGACGCGTAACGGTATCGGTCTCCATTGAAAAATTCTCACTCGCTGCTCAGCTTGCTTCTTCGGCGAGCTGTGAGCAGCGACACGTTCCACCCGTTTTTTTCCAAAGGCGAAGTGAGCCCGAGGAATAGGGTTTACAGTAATGATATGCTTAAATGTAATTTAAAGATCGTCTCTAAAATAACTATAACTGGCATATAACTGTCATCCCTTTTCCACTGACTTACCGGGCGCTAGGTGCGCACTTTTCATTTTCGGTGTTTTATGTCCTTGATGACCCTTTGGCGAGTGCGACCCTCCCTCTATGAGTTGAGACGCTTTCTCTTCTACCTGATCGAGATATAGGCACAGAAGACGCATCTTTGAACACTGAATAGTGCTTTAGACCTCCTCAGCGCTCCATGGAGCGCTGCTGAAAAACTAGGAAGGCGAGATGCGCGCGTAGCGCGCAGTGAACCGGAGAAAAAGGGTTTACAGTTACATAAAAGATGTTAGAACAATTTAAAGATCGCCTATAACATAATTTTAGGCCTTTTTCTTCTGGCTCACCGCGTGCTATGCGCTCACTTCTCCTTTTGATTATGTTAGCTGTCCTTGATGACCCATTGCCAAGTCCTTGCTGATTCGTTGCCAAGTGTGACTCTTCCTCTATGAGTTCAGATACTTTCTCTGCTACCATATCACAGAATAGGCGCAGAAGACGCGTCTTTGATCCCTAAAGGATGCCTTATACCCCTTAAGTTTTATAAAGGTCAGGGCAGAACTCCGTGGAGCGCTGCTGAAATATTTGGAAGGCAAGGTGCGCGCATAGCGCGCGGTGAGTCCAGGGAAAATGGTCTACAATTATATTAGAGATGTTAGAGTAATTTAAACATCGTCTGTAATATCATTATATGACTTTTCCTTGGGCTCACTGCGGGCTACGCGCGTACTTCGCGTTATCGGTGATTTAGGAGCGTTCCAAAGAGCGCTGCTTTCTCATTGATAGCCCATTGGCAAGTGTGATCCTCTCTCTAAGAGTTCAGATATTTTCTCTGCTACCTGATCAGGACATAGGCACAGAACATGCGTCTTTGAAACCTAAAGGGTATCTTACACCCCGTCAAGTGTCATAAAGATCAAAGCAGCATTCCTTACAGCGCTACTTTTTCGTTGATGACTCACTGCCAAGTGGGACCCTCCCTCTATGAGTTCAGATACCTTGCCTGCTACATGATCACTAAATAGGCGTAGAGACGCGTCATTGAACCTTGAAGGATGCCTTACACGCTCTCAAGTGCCATAGCGCCCTAAGCAGCGCTCCTTGGAGCGAGGTGCGCGCGTAACGCTCGGTGAGCCCAAGGACAAGAATTTACAATTATATTAGAGATATTAGTACAATGCAAAGATCGTCTCTAATATAACTGTAGGGCTTTGTCCTCTCGCTCACCATGCGCTACGCGCGCACTTCGTCTTATCGGTCTTATAGCAGAGCTCCAAGGAGCGCCGCTTTATCCCGTATGATCCATTGCCAAGTGTGATCCTCGCTCTATGAGTCCAGACACTTTCTTTGCTACCTAATCAGGAAATGGGCACAAAAGATGCGTCTTTGAACCGTTAATGGTACCTTATACCCCCTCAAGTGGTACAGAGGCCTAGGCAGCGCTCCTTGGAGCGCTGCTTAAATACTTGAAAGGCGAGGTGCGCGCGTAACTCGCGGTGAGCCCGAGAACAAGGATTTACAATTATATTAGGGATGTTAGAATAATTTAGAAATCGTCTCTAATATAACTGTAGGCCCTTTCCTCTGGCTCACTGCGCGTGCGCCCTTCGCCTTTTCGGTGTTTTAGCAGCGCTCCAAGGAGCTCTGCTTTATCCTTGATAAATCCATTGCCAAATGTGACCCTCCGTCTATGAGTTCAGACAAAGCTCCGATTCCGATACCTGATCACGAAATAGGCGCAGAAGATCCGTCTTGGAACCCTGAAGGGTGCCTTACACCCAGCAGCGCTCCTTGAAGAGAAAGTAGTTACAGTTGTGTCAGGTCAATATAAAGAACGTCTCTGACAGAATTGTAGCCCCTTTCCTGCGGTACGCCGCCCGCTAAGCGCGCACTTTGCCTTTTCGGTGACTTAGCAGCGCTCCAAGGAGGAGAAGACGCGTCTTTGAACGCTAAAGGGAGCTTTACACCACATCAAGTGTCATAAAGGTCGAGCTCCTTGGGGCGCTGCTGAATTATTTGAAAGGAAGTAAGGAAAAGGGTCTACAATTATATTAGAGATGTTAAGACAATTTAAGGATTGTCTCTAATATTTTCTAATTGTAGCCCCTTTTCCTCTGGCTCACCGTAATATAATTGTAGCCCCTTTTCCTCTGGCTCACCGCACACTTCCAGAGAGTGGGCCCAAGGAAAGGGTTCACAATTATTAGAGACGTTAGAGCAATTTAAAGATCGTCTCTAATACACTCTTCCACTGGCACCTTTCGGGTGTCCTTGTCAGGACCGTCGAGAATGGGGGGGCCGAAGGGGCGAAACGCCCCGGGCCCAAGCTTTTCTCGGGGGCCCGAAAATTTGAAAAATTAAAAAAAAAAACCTATCTACGCACTGAGCTTTTTTTTTGCTCCTAGCCCTTTCATACCACTCTGACGCACTGACTACTGACTCTGACTACAGGTCGCCATATATGGCCCCCCTACAAAAAAAGAGAAACGTACGCTTTTACCTTTTTTTTTTTTTGTTCATTGAGCTACCGGTCTCCATATATGGGGCCCCTACGAAAGTTGAGTACCGGTCCCGGATTTTCTCTCGACGGCCCTGGTCCTTGTTGCCCCATTGGAAAGTGTGACTCCACCTCGTTGAGATCAGACACATGCTTTGACAATATTGTGGGACAATTAATTAAATACTACAAAATGAGACGCGTACGTCGGCTTTCACACGGAACGCATGATACACGTGATTCTAGCAGAAAGCACCAGCTTTGTATGTCCAAAGATTAATTTAAAATTGCACTCGTGTTGAAAGCTCGCTCGCCACTGGTGTTTTCTGCTAGAGTCTCGTGTATCGTGCGTTCCATGTGAAAGCCGCCTAAAGGTAACGGTCTCCGTTGAAAAGTTCTCTACATCAGTCACATCGTGTCACTTGCTTCTGCAACGAGCTGAGCAGCGACACGTGCCCGTTGTAGTCAAACGTAAAATATGTAGATGGGAAAAGGTCTGAGAGGGGGAGGAGGGCTGGCAGGTAGTCGATGGCAAACAAAAAAGGGCATGCATAAAATATATTTAAAAAAAAAGTAAAAATTAAAAAATTGTTAAAAGAGGTTAGTTAAGACACGGGCGACACGTGCTAGAATACTTAAACTTGAATTTAGGGGGGACGCAATACGAAAACGCAACGGAAAGATTAAACGGAAACTTAACCGCAGTGTTACAGTTCTAGGTCTGTTTTCTCAATGTCCTGTTAAACTGCCTGTTAGCTAACAGGGACTAATTTATCAAAGGCCTTGACCTAAATCATATACAACACCCAAAAGACGATAAAGCAGTTCAAAAATAAGAGGAGGAAATCTCCATATTTTGTCATAGTTTTGTATATGATTTAGGTTAATGCCTTTGATAAATAAGTCCCTGTTAGCTAACAGACAGTTTAACAGGACATTGAGAAAACAGGCCTTAGATTTCTAATGTGTTTGTGTATGAGTCAGCGATCCAAACGACGCAAAACAGACACATTTAATTCTTTATTTTCAAGGTATGTACAGTTCAACCTCGATAACCCGAAAGTTAAGGAAACATCTTTTGAATTCGACTTATACAGTTTTCGATTTATAGAGGCTTTTGACTTAGCGAAGTTATACAAAATCGGTATATTCCTACTTCATCGCGCGACGCGGTTCGCGCATTGGCTAATAGTGGGTTTACCGCTGTCGGATATAGAGTGAGTGCAGCGAGCATTCTAGGGCGGTATACTGAGGATTACAACCCCTTAAGCCGCTCAAGTCGCGGGGCGAGCGCAGCTCACGCAAGGGAAGTGAGAAATCCACTCAAATTAATACCAACGCTTGAGGCCAATGAAGTGGAAAAGGATCTAGGAATAGAAACCCCAACCCTGGCGGCTGACAAGATAACGCTGAGCGAGGAGGATAGCGAATCTGGGAGTGAGGACCCAGACGCTACAATAATCTCAGCGACGGACAGAGTGCATCCCTTGTAGCATGCTAAGGGTGCTGCAAATAAATCTGCACCACAGTAGTTCCGCGTCGGTCACTATTAAACTTTATTCTCAATACTAACCTAAGGATCGCTAATCGTGGTAATGAACCCACATACATATAAAGGGCCCACCAGCGAGAATGTTCTAGATCTAACTCTCTACACGAATTTTAATAACTCTGAAATCCGTGACTGGAAGGTCCTGGAAAGACCCTCCTTCTCAGATCATAGGAACATTAGCTTTAACATTGTACTTCAAACCCATAACCAGATCAAAGCATATAGAAATCCAATCATACGCGACAAGCTCACCAACTATTAACATCCAGAATATCTACGTAACGGTAAAAGCATCGAACGCATGAATAAGTCTCTTACCGCCATGCTAATCAATGCTTTCAGAGCGTCATGCCCTTGTAGTAATCCTTCAAAAAAAGCTCAGCCGAAATGGTGGAGTAAGGATATCGGCGCCTGTCGCCGTAAGGTACGGTCGCTCTTTAGTACTGCTAAGCGCACAGGGAAAGACGAAGACTGGGGTGAATATAAAATAGAAATTCACTCAAATCCTTCAAAAAACAGCTCAGAGCAGCGAAACGAAAAAGCTGGCGAGACTTCTGCAGCCAAATTGAATGCACATCAGAGGCATCGCGGCTAAGGAAAGTCATCTCCAAAAATCCGACACCGCCATCTACACTCAGTAAGGGGGATGGACAATGGACGGAAGGAAGTGATGACACGCTGGAACTACTCCTTTCAACACACTTTCCGGACTGCGAGAGTCCGCCAACCCAACCACATACAACAACTTCAGAAACTAACTCGCGCGGCAGCAACATACCAGGGCTCTTCACGGTCAGACGAGTAAAACGGGCCATTAATTCCTTTGATCCGTACAAATCAGCAGGACCGGATGAGATCATACCTGCTATGCTACAAAAAGCTGCCGACTCCATAGCAATCTGGATTGTTGCTATATTCAAAGGCTGCATCAGAATGGGCTATGTACCGCATGCTTGGCGAAAGGCCAGTGTTGTGTTTATACCCAAAACTGGCAAAAGCAGTCATGACAACCCGAAAGACTTTAGACCAATCAGTCTCACATCCTTCATGTTAAAAACTATGGAAAACATACTGGATGGACACATTAGAGAGTCACTCGTACCGGGCTATCTATCTAACACACAACACGCGTATCTAAAGGGGAAATCCGTGGAAACGGCCCTGCACGAGGTGCTCTCCACCATCGAAATCTCTCTACAGTACAAAGAATACACGCTCGGCACTATAGGTAGCCGTCGATCCAATCATAACTAACAAGTAGGCATAACACTACTGTTAGCTGCGATCGGATCATTGCTGCTTGGTCCAACTATTAAGTGACAAAATCCACCATCCTTCCCGTAACGTTGTACGTTTCGTTACTCCTACACGGAAACATGAAAGAATTCATTTTTGATTTCTGCAGTATTCGTGGGATAAGGGCGAATCATACTGCGGTGCATGCTCATCTGATGTTGCATAATCCAGCAGTTATGGCCTTAAGCGAAACGAAAGTTTCTAGCGATTCCGACATAAGCCAATATTATGTCCCTGCATATCGCCTCTTGCCTGTCTTCTCACCCCAAAGGGGAATTGCAATCTACATTAGAAATAATGTCGCTTATTCGACCATCAGCCCCCAGTTTACTTTATCTAATCCAGAATTCACCTACACCTGGATTAGATTCAATTTTTTTGTTTTTTATATCGGAGCCCTGGGACTTCTGATTCCGATACGGAACACTACTTCGATATACTTTCTAGCAATATAGATGAGTTGTTAGAGAGGTTCCCTTCATCAGAAATCGCCTTGGCAGGCGATTTCAATGTACACAATACTGAATGGCTTAAGTACTCTTCGTCCACAAGCCCAGCAGGAAGACTGGTTGAGTTATTTTGTGAATCATACAACCTAGACCAATTAGTAGATTCAGCAACCAGAATACCTGATATCCAAGGCCAAAACGCCAACCTATTGGACTTGTTTATCACCTCACACCCCGATAAATACTCAGTATTGGTTTCATCTCCTTTGGGAAGTTCCGACCACAAATTGATATCGACCCGATTCACTACTTGTGCCCTGAATGCCAAAGGCCTATCTCCCACCAAAAGACTATTATGGCATTATAATAAGGGGGATTGGGTCGCTTTCAATTAATACATCAGTGAATTGAACTGGGCCGACTGCTTCTCCACGAAGAACGTCGATTATATAAGCGAATCAATTATAAATATCATCTGGTACGGAAAGGATCGGCACCGAAAGGAGCGTCAACAAAAGGGGGACGGAGGCAACAGTTCCCGACAGGGCAAGTGAAAGTGCCTTGTCCAACGCTCGCTATCCTCGCAGGACCATGAGCGCCATTAAGGTGCTTCAAGCGAACCTGCACCACGCAATAGGAGCATCGGCCACTGTGTGCAGGTTATTCGCCGATAAACAGGCCACCATTGCGCTTATTCAAGAGCCATGGGTGGCCCGTGGCCGAATTTGCGGTCTAAACACAACAACTGGTAAGTTGATATATGACAGGTTAGCGGGTTGTCCGCGTGCGGCGCTTCTGATCGACAAATGCGTCAACTACTTGCCACTAACCAATTTTATTTCTAGAGATCTAGCTGCAGCATTGGTGGAGGTATCCACGCTCAAAGGTCGTCAGAAAGTGGTAGTTGCGTCTGCCTACTTCCCATCTGACAATGTTGAGATTCCGCCACTCGAGGTCCAGCAGCTCGTTGACTTCTGTCGACGTACAAACCGGCATTATGTGAACGGTTGCGATGCAAACGCTCACCACACGGTGTGGGGTAGCAGCGACATCAACGACAGAGGTAAGCGCCTTCTTGACTATCTTATGTGTAAACATGTGAATGTCCTGAACAGGGGGTGCAAACCTACCTTTGTCACTGCGGCAAGGGCAGAGGTACTCGACATCACCCTTGCTAGCGGTTTCTTCTCCAGGTTCATTGCGAACTGGCACGTGTCGGACGAAGTGTCTCTTTCAGATCATAGACACATTAGATTTGACATCCTAGGACAATCCGACATTCGCTCGGATACTTTTTGCCCCAGGAAAACTAACTGGATTAAATTCCGTGAACTAGTTAGCTCCAAAGCGGAACTACTGGTCAGCCCCATAAGCACTACAGGGGAAATTGAGATTGCAGCTGAGGAGCTCAATGAAATTTTAACTTCCTCCTACAGAGATAGTACCGTTTCACGTTCGGTGGAGTCGGGGCGTAAAGTACCCTGGTGGAACGAGGAATTGGCCCGCAAGCGATCTAAAGTTAGGAGGATGTTCAACAAAGCCAAGCGCTTCAATAGGTGGGATGAGTACAGAACTGCTCTCACCGAGTACAACAAACTCATTAGGCATTCCAAACGAGAATGCTGGAAAAGACATTGTGTAAGCATTCAGTCGCTACCGGAAGCGGCGCGCCTTCACAAAGCCCTTTCCAAAGACTCAGCTAACGGCGTCGGCCTTCTATTGGGACCAGACGGTTCGTATACTGAAGGTCCAGAAGAAACATTAAAGTTGCTTCTTCAGACCCATTTTCCTGGGTCCGTACTGTCTGATGGTGACCCCTGCCCAACTGCGAGGCCCCAACGGGTTCCCGTAAGCCGGGCTCGCAGTTTATCGGGGGTCATCTTTGACATGGACAAAGGAAAATGGGCGTTAGAATCCTTTGAGCCATTTAAAGCTCCCGGTGTAGACGGCATCTTCCCCGCTCTGTTACAAAACAGCTTGGAGATCATAATAACTCCGCTAATCGAACTTTTTAGGGCAAGTTACACCTTAGGGTACATACCACAAGCTTGGAGGAAAGTTAATGTGGTC
Source organism: Chloromyia formosa (assembly GCA_964017055.1). Taxonomy (NCBI): domain Eukaryota; kingdom Metazoa; phylum Arthropoda; class Insecta; order Diptera; family Stratiomyidae; genus Chloromyia; species Chloromyia formosa. The sequence goes on along the minus strand of OZ024819.1, from coordinate 8,127,440 downwards.
TTCATACCCAAAGCGGGCAATAAGCCGGAACATATGCCCAAATCCTATAGACCGATTAGCCTTACTTCCTTCTTCCTTAAAACCATGGAAAAGTTGCTTGATTTGCATATCAGGCACAAGATGGAACTGTCAATTCCCCTACATCGTATGCAATTCGCGTACACGAAGGGTAAGTCAACAGTAACCGCCTTGCATAGCCTTGTCAGTACAATCGAAAAGTCCCTCAGTGAAAAGGAAATCGCGCTGTGCGCGTTTCTTGACATTGAGGGGGCTTTCGATAACACTGGCTACGAGTGCATTTCCAGAGCACTGGAACTCAGGGACATCCCGCCCGCTACCATTGCATGGATAGATGCCATGCTCCGGGGACGGGATATTTACTCAACTCTAGGCAGTACATCCATTTGCGTGAATGCCGTAAAGGGTTGTCCACAAGGTGGCGTTCTGTCACCCCTTTTGTGGTCCCTTGTCGTAGACGAGCTGATTTCCATGCTTAATGAGCGCGGTTATCTCACTATCGGATACGCGGATGATTTAACTATCATACTCAGGGGCAAATTCGAATCTACCATCACTGAAGTGATGAGGTCGGCCCTTGACATAGTTCTACGCTGGTGTGTGGCTGTGGGCTTACATGTAAACCCACAGAAAACTGTCGTTGTGCCGTTCACACGAAAACGAAATATAACATTGGATCCAATTTCGTTAGGCGGCACGACCTTAGATTATTCCACTGAAGTTAAATGCCTCGGGGTAACCCTAGACTCGAAACTCACCTGGAATACTCACATAGATAATGTACTTGGAAAAGCCACACGCACAATGTGGGCTTGCAGAAGTTTCTTTGGACGGACATGGGGGCTCACCCGAAAGATAATTGAGTGGTTATACACCATGCTGGTGCGGCCTATGGTGACCTACACAGCGCTTATGTGGTGGCCGAAAACTCAGCAATCTTCTGTCTTACTGAAGTGCAATAAGCTTCAACGCCTTGCCTGCCTTGGCATCACTGGAGCTATGCGCACTTGTCCTACGCCAGCCTTGGAGGCGATTATTGGAATTACTCCGTTGCATATATTCATTCAAGAATCAGCAGCTCTAAATGCTCTTAGACTTCGTCTAACTTCCGATGTGCGTAGTGAAGAAAGCGGTCACATGAGCATTCTGAATCAAATTCCTGACGTGCAGATCTGCTTGAGATCAGATTACATGATCACGGAGGTTTGCTTCGGCAGAAAATATTCAGCCCTCATCCCTAACCGCTCTGAATGGGTAAATGGCACACCCTGTCCAGACCCTAGATGTATCAAGTGGTTCACCGATGGGTCTAAAACGGAACAGGGTGTTGGTGCAGGTGTCTTTGGACCCAACACCAGGATTTCGATCGCAATGGGAATCTCGCCCAGCGTTTTTCAAGCTGAGATCCACGCCATTGAGGTTTGCGCCAGGGTAATCTTGGAAACTGGACTTCGCGGCGCTCACATTGCTATCTACTCAGACAGCCAAGCAGCTATAAAAGCGCTCTCCTCATATAAGGTCTCTTCAAAACTGGTGAAGGAGTGTTACAATCTCCTTCAACTGTTGGCAACCAATAACCGAGTCTTCTTGTGTTGGGTGCCTGGCCACCAGGGCATTGAGGGGAACGAGGCTGCGGATGAACTTGCTAGACAAGGATCATCCAGTCGTTTTCATGGACCTGAGCCTTACTGTGGCTTTGGACTGGCCTGGGCCAAACTGCGGATCACAGATTGGTTTGCACGATTGCGTCAACAGTACTGGAATAACCTTCCAGGGCTTCGTCAATCAAAGGAGCTGATAATGCCCTTCAGTCACAAGGGTACTACTCAAATGAGTAGAACCCACCTAAAACTCCTAGTGGGGTACTTATCTGGCCATCACTTGGTCAGATATCACCTGAACAAGATGGGTCTGTCAAGCGAGACTGAATGCCGTCTTTGTCTGGAGGACGTGGAAACGACCAAGCACATTTTGTGCGAATGTCCCGCCATCGCGCGTTTTAGGATGTCACTCCTCGGGCAAGCTACTATCAGCACTGCAGAATTCAGGTTGATTCCTGCTAAAGACTTACTGCCCTTTATTAGAAGGATGGACGGTCTTTTGGATTAATGAGCTACGGCACAATAGATCTTTATGGTCGCAGTGCCTTCCTACTGGGAAAGTAGCTCGAATCTTTATATATATCTATCTATCTGGTACGGAATGTACTGCTTTGTCCCGCATAGCTTTAAGAACATCAAACCAACTACCACCTCTTGGTTTAACAGTGATTGCAAAGAGGCTATTAGGAGAAAAGAAGCGGCATACCGTACATACAAACAACGCCCCTGTGCCGAACTGAGAGAGGTCTACAACTCTGCGCGGAACACATGCAAATCTGTTGTCAATAAAGCTAAATTTCAGTTCGATAGTAAAATCAGACAAAAAGTTTTCGTTGAGCGAAAAGGTAGCAAAGGCTTCTGGTCACTTGTTAAAGCTGTGAAGAATAACTTCAGCTGTTCTTCCATTCCACCACTTGTACATGATGGGAAAATATATAGTGAATCACTAGAAAAGGCCAATTTGTTTGCTGAAATCTGCGGTGCAAACTCTTGCCTGCTGCCCACTACGCACAATCCACCTGATATACCCTTATGCGATTCACACCAGAAGCATTTACATTTCCGCACTAGGGAAGTATTTAAAGTACTTTCGAAGCTCGATGTATCAAAATCGGCTGGACCTGATGGCATCTCCCCATTAGGTTAGGTTAGGTAACAGGGTTGCTGAAAACAGCACACTTAGACCAGAAAACATAGGTCCATTGTGATACCCTAGGAGAACCAAACAGCAACGTATTAGAACCACCCGGAGCCGCTGACGAAACGAAGGAGTTGTCCCACCTCCACCTCCGCCAGCTCCCCAAGATGGTTGTAAAAGTATTTACCAAGAGTTGACCTTCTCAATTGCGCAAAAGCAGGGCACTCGCAGAGCAGATGAGTAATACTTTCCTCTTCCTCCTCGTCCCCACAGCTTCTGCAGTAATCAAAGAAAAGAAGCCGTAGCCTCCTGGCATGTTCGCCGATAAGGCAGTGTCCAGTAACGGAGCCGACCACCAGGCTGATCTGGTATTTAGTCAACGACAGTAGTTTAGTAGTGCGGTTGATATTCTGCCTCGGCCAGATTAGCTTGGCATTATAGCAGGAAGCGCCATCAGTCCACCTAAGGTGGGCTTCCCTGATCGCAGCTGATTTCATTCTGGATTTTACCAGGGCAATCGGTGTAGCGATATCGCTGCTAAGCTGCAGAGCCTCATCGGTGGCACCCCTCCAGGCGAGCTCATCAGCCCTGCAATTACCAGAAAAGCCATGATGGCCAGGTATCCAGCACAGGATAATATCGAAGAAATCACCCAGCTCCGCTAGCCTCCCCCTGCACTCCGATAGGCTTTTCGAAGTGCAGAACCCTGATTCGAGGGATTTTATTGCGGCTTGACAATCCGTAAAGATAGTGATTATGGTCGTGGAGATCGCGTGAAGACTCAGCCAAGTCACCGCTTCCTTAATCGCAAAAATTTCCGCCTGGAAAGCACTGCAGTATTCCGGTAGCCGGAAGGATAGGTGAAGGTTCAGCTCCTCAGAGAATACTCCAGCACCCACACCTTCGGCAGTTTTCGACCCGTCCGTGTAAATTTTCAGCGAGTGCGGTATAGATGGACCACCACTTTCCCACAGACTCCGCGATGGAATCAGGTTTATGTGATTCTTCATGAACCATCGCTTTGGTGAGATGTAATCAATCGACTCAGGAATCTCTGCGTCGTTCAAGATCGTTGAGTGACCGGTTCCCAAGGTTATCCACTGGTAGGTCTCTCTAATTCTAATGGTTGAGTTCGCCGCCATGAGCTTCGCCTGAATATCCAACGGCGACAGATTGAGCATCATATCCAAAGCAGCAGATGGGGTTGATCGTAGAGCACCACTGATCGCCAGACAAGCTGTTCTCTGCACCTTGGCTAATAATTTAAAGTTAGCTGCCTTTTGAAGGGCATTCCACCAGACTACGACTCCATACAGCAGTATGGGGCGAAGCACTGCCACATAGAGCCAGTGCAGAACTTTGGGTTTCAAACCCCATGTTTTGCCTATAGCCCGCCTACAGCAATAAAGAGCAGTAGTAGCCTTGTCCGTGCGCTTCTGGATATTCAGTCTCCAATTTAGCTTACTATCCAAAATGAGGCCAAGGAAGTTTGCACTCTCCGCGAAAGCAAGTCTCACCCCCTCCAGAACAGGAGGCATCACTGGTGGAATGCTGCGTTTCCTGGTGAAAATGACTAAGTTGGTCTTGCTGGGGTTAACACCCAGGCCACATCTATTAGTCCAATTAATCAAAAGAGATAGCGCATGCTGCGTTACTTCGCTAAGAGTTCCTGGGAACTTACCAGAGACAGCAATGGAGATATCATCGGCATATGCGGTCACCTTACAACCCAATTCCTCCAGGTCTAAGAGCAGTCTGTTGACCGTAACGTTCCAAAGGAGCGGTGAAAGCACACCGCCTTGAGGAGTACCCCTGCAAACACTACGGCAGACTGACGAAGTCCCCAGTTTTGATGTGATCACTCTGGATGTTAACATCAGGTTAATGAGTTGGACCAAGGAACTCTCAACCTCAAGGTCTATGAGAGCGCCGATGATCGCCTCTGGCTTGACGTAGTTAAAGGCACCTTCTATATCCAAAAAGGTAACTAGAGTAAATTCGCCGTAGCTGAGCGATTTCTCTATATAACTCACAATGGAATGTAGAGCTGTATCTACAGATCTGCCCTTGGTATAGGCATGTTGTGATGCCGCAAGCAGACTTTCTGGTATCGTGCTCCGTAGGTAGATATCAATGAGTCTCTCGAGCAATTTCAAGAGTGTTGATGAAAGACTAATGGGTCTCCCCATTAGTTCTCAGGCATTGCGCTCCCTCGCTAGCGAAACCTCTTCGAAAACTATTCTATCTATCCTACTCGACAGGAGCATATCCATCAACATGGAAGCTGGCACATGTCCAACCAATCCCCAAAAAAGGTGAAGCATGTGATCCCTCTAACTATCGACCAATAGCATTGACTTCGGTCCTGTCAAAAGTCTTCGAAACCCTTGTCAACAACCAACTTTTGAGCTATCTTGATTCACACCATCTCATCAGCGATCGACAATACGGTTTCCGTTCTTCGCGCTCCACCGGAGATTTAATGACATATCTCACCGAAAGATGGAATCGATGTATTCATCAATTTGGTGAAGCTAAAATCATTGCCCTCAAGACATTTCGAAAGCTTTTGACAGAGTTTGGCATCCGGCTCTTTTAGCTGAACTCCAGGCTTTTGGTCTGGACCCAAAATTAGTTATATGGATTCAAAGTTTCCTCCACGGCCGTTCGCTTCAAGTCGTCCTTGATGGAGTAAAATCGAATTGCCATACCACCAACGCAGGGGTCCCTCAAGGTACCGTCCTATCACCAACGCTTTTTCTTCTGTTCATCAACGATCTTTTAAGTGTGACATTAAACCCAATTCACAGTTTTGCAGATGACAGCACTCTTGATTCTATTTATACTTTTAACTCTGCAGCTGACTCCTGCCAAAATGCTACATCTCGCAATCGAGACCACATGTCTGACTCACTAAATAGAGATATCTCAAAAATTATTGCATGGGGGAAAGCGAATCGAGTAGAGTTTAATGCCAACAAAACTCAATGTTGTCTTATCTCCAATAAACGACGTGCCCGATCTACCGCCCAACCCATTCTTGTCGATGGTGTCGGCATTACTGATTCACCCACATTGAACGTACTAGGTATAAGCATCTCTAGTAAACTAAATTGGTCTGACCACATCTTTAACATTGCAACAAATGCAATGAAGTGTCTGGGTTTCATGAATCGCTGTAAAAGATACTTTACTCCATCTGATTTGGCGCAAGTTTTTTAAGGCCCACATAAGACCGCGACTTGAATATAATTCCCACTTATGGGCAGGCGCAGGTCGAACTGCCCTATCCGCATTAGACAAAGTTCAACGGAAAGCTTTCAAGCTTATTGGCGATGACTCCATAACTTCTCATATAGAGTCGCTTGAACACCGGCGAAATGTCGGTTGCTTATCACTTTTTTATCGCTACTACAACCGCAGTTGTTCTGCCGAAATATCCAGTCTTATTCCTGAGCTTGCTCTTCCTTCGCGTAACACCCGGCTAGCCTGCCGTGCCCATCCTCATTTTCTTGAACTCAGTAGTAGTCGTACCGTTAAATTCTATGATTCATTTGTATCCAGAACAACACGAATGTGGAACAACCTACCATCTTTTGTTTTCCCCTGCAGTTATGATCTGCAAAAATTTAAACGAAACGTACATCGGTACCTCATTCAAACTCAACCCATCCTAGCCCCACTACCCTAATTTCCTTCCCGCCAAGGCTGTGCTCTCGCATCAAAGGGTATCCCCTAAGCCTTAGCATAAACATAAAAAAAAACCACAATGCTTCGCTCGGTCAAGTAAGAATGTTCCGAAAATTCAATTCCAGTTGTAGAGGTGTTGAAGCCTCAAGCCTGATTGTTAGTTGTAGAGAATGAATGGCAGTAGCCTCTACAATCTTTTGCAAAGCAAATTACCGAAATGCCGCTGATAGATTCCTAATCGAAAGTTCTGGTTCGCGTCTAGGCTAATACTGGGTTTTGACTGGAGTGGATTTCTCACGCCCCTTGCGTAGGCGGTCGAGGGTTGCCCCCCCCCACAGTATCGAACCCTAAAGCGCTCGCTTCGCTTGCTCTATACCCTATAGGGGTGAACCCGCCGTCAGCCAAGACGCGAAAAAAACATCGAAAAAACGTTGATTAGGAATGTACCATGCCGCCATTTTGGGAATTTGTTTCCGAAAGATTCGAGCCGGCTTTGAATTTGAATTCAATTCGACTTATAGAGGCGATGAATTGAATTTGATGAATGAATTCGAGTTCTAGAGGTAAGCAGCGCGCCAAGAAAATTTTGCAGTTATGGAGGTTTTTTTGGACTCGTGGAGGGTTGGTTTCTGGCTTCGAGCGAAAGGTACTCGATTTTTTTGTTTACTTAAGGTCCGTTTTGCTAGGCGACGATCAAAAATGTACATGCAAATAGTGTTGCGTGCTCTATGACTTGATCACTAATCGCGAACAATATGCGACGATTGTGTGTCTAGCAAAACGCACCTTTATTGACGACTACTTTGCCTTAACCCCTAGCGGGGCATAGCGCGTCAACTACTCCTGCGCGCCATCGTACTCTGTTCTGGGCAATGGGGCGCAACTCCGCAAAAGACTTACCCAGTGCCTGACACTCCTTTGCCACAGCATGGAGGTTTGAGTTATCGAGGACCGACTGTAGGTACATACAGCTTGAAAACCGAAGGACAGCTTTTTACAGATTTATTTTTTTCTGGTTAGTGTGTTATGAGAGTATGTGTGTTAGGCAATGGCATTCTAGTGATGTTAGTTTGAAATTATATTTACAAATACGATCGATACAATTTGTTACAAGATTATTGTATACCGACGTCAAGATTGTTGTTTCCTTTTCGTGGAGATTTTCCTTTCGAGATTTTTTTCGGGATTTTTTTTCGGGATTTTTTTTTGAGATTTGTTTTGAAATTTTATATTTTTTTTTCGATTTTCGTTGATACTGTTTTATATTTTTTTTAAGGGTTCAATTTAGTATTTTTGGCAAATTTAATTATTTAGTCGGTGTGTGGGTGTGTAAATTTTATTCTTATGTGTGAGTGTGTGTGTGTAAAAGGAGTGGAACTATGTATAAATACATTAATGTGATTGAGTGTGTCTGAAAACTTTTTTTTTGTATTACATATCAGTACCTTTCTCTGCACATGGGCAACAATGGATAGCGTCCGTTCAAATTCTGAAGATATATTTCAAAATCTCGTAGGGGATCGATACTGGCGAAGCTGTAGGAATGTGTAGTGTTGGTTTTTCGTTTTTGGTTTTTAAATATTGTTTTTTTTTTTTGTTTATGAAATACAATGTTTTTTAAATTGTTGAATTGTTTTTGGTTTTTTTGGTGTTGTGTTTGTGTGTTTGTTGTTGTAAAATAAATTTACATAAACCCGTTTTGCAGCCATTTAATTGTGTTAAAGTTAGTTGGAATTATTTGTTTTCGTTATTTATTATTTTAATTTATTGAATTTTATTATTTTTGATTAATTTATTGTCACATGTTTTGTGCGTGGTTTTTAGATTGTTTTTTGATAATTTGTTGTGCGTGTGTGTGTTAGAGATAATATTAATTTATGTTTTTTTTTTTAATTTTTATTTTATTAACGTTTTTATTATTTTTAGAGTATGCGTGTGTTGTTTGTTTTTTTTCGTAATTTTGTGAATGAATTTTTTGTTTTATTTTTGTTAATTTAATTTTGATGTTTAGAGGCCAGGAAGTTGTTTTTATGACACCCAAACCATACAGATTACACACCACCAAGTGTTAATTGGACGATAATAATCGACGATATGTGTGTGCGCGTTGATGATGATTAGAATGGGCGAGACAGATGTGTGATGTGTAGGTGTGGCCAGTAGATTATATGTTTGATGAAAAAGATGTGTGACGAACAAGCAAACGCGCGCATATTTCATTTTGCGCATTTCGGAAAAAAAACGTAGTCAGTTAGATCACAAGCCAATAACGAGGGAGGAAAGTTATGACATATCACATTGAAAAAAAAAAACAATTTGTTACTATCAAATATTATGTGTTTTCTGCATATTTATGTATTCTTTTTTTAATTGTTAAAAATAGTAAACTTAAAAAAAAAACATAAAAAACACAGTGTGTGATAATTAAAACTATTCATAAAGACTTCATTAACGGAGGGCCGAGAGAGGAACGAGGAGGACAGGCGTAGATACCAAGCTGTGGTAGACTCATTGAATCGAATCAAAATCAACAGGCAGGGGCATCCAAGCATTACCGGTCTCGGGATCACGGTGCCAAACGAACCAAAGCGACGAGGGTAACGGGGAAGTCCTCCGTTATAGCCACTACACTATGACTATCAGGGTCTACAGTGAAGTGGCGAAGGATCACCTTTCTGACGCGCTTCTGGATGAACTCACCAAGGATGGTAAGTTAGCGACCGGAGCCTGGACCAAAGTTGAGGTGAATTGATCAGAGTTAATGAGGGACCGATCACCTGCTATTGGTAAAAGAGGGGGAGTGACTGCTCTGCTCTGACAGCAGTATAAACATCAGAGGATCGGTTGCAACGGTTTGCGACGCTTTGGAGCGCATGAAGCTCAAGCTCGTCCCAGCTTCAGAGATTCCAGAGCGACTGAGAGGCCGGCTTTAGTTGCCCATGATGGGCGGGAATGGTGCAAGTCATCTGCAGTATCTCGGCATACACAACCCTATTATATCCATGAAGAACTGGGAAATTCTAAAGGTTAAGGTGCCCCAGTCTTATAGCCTCACTTTTCTCATAAACGGGGAGAGTTTTGGCATCAGGAATGCTATTATTATTATATTCTGGGGGATAGCCGAAGCAGACCACTAACGTTTGGGTCCCTTCTCGCCCCCTCCCGGTCATCAGTGGCTTCCAGATGTCGACTGATAGTTGTCGACCTCTTTCTTCATCACTGAGTCCCGTGTTATTGCTAGCATTTGTTTAAGGCTGAGTTCACTCATGGCTTCTACACTTATCGTGTGCTTGCCTGTGATCCTCAACCTCGTACTAGCCAGTGCTGGACATTCGCATACAATGTGTGCTGTCGTCTCGGCCTCCTCCAGGCATAGCCTGCAAACGTCATCTTCCCCGATTTTCATCTTGGCCAGATGAGCCTTAAAATTACCATGCCCTGTGACCAAGGCAGTTATCCAGCTTAGGGTACTTAGGGCATGCTAAAGTGAAGGTGTTTCTCGAGAGAGGAGGCACATCTGGTGCAGGATGCAAAGGAGATGCCAGGTGAGCTCAGTCTCGACGAGGAGGAAGAAAACAAGGCGAAGACAATATTAACCTAAATCGAGCTATGTAGGTGCGCCTCGGATAATTGTAATGAACCATATTCTGGTTTGGTTGTGCTGCTTCCCCCGGCAGATCGAATGCAGCACCTGTTGAGTAGCAATATGTCGGTGGTACGAAACAAGTGGCCAACGGGCTCATTACACCTGGACCTCGATGCGAGCGCGAAGGCATCTGCGCCGTCCGCCAACCATTCCATCCTTAACGCCCCATTTTTATTGTTCACCCATTTTTGCCTTCCATGTTTGTATTGTCTTCCTCAGGCCTATACATTTTTATTAATACGTAAAGGAGAGGGGCAACGAGCGGCGAAAACCCCGCCTACGTGTCCCGAACTTAGCTACAGCAAGCATAAGCCGTTGCTTAGCTCGTTGAGGGGCCTTTTTCTTCGCCAGATAGTACGGCCCGAACTTCACGGTCATTATGCTACCTTAGGCTCCGTCCCCATGGGCATGTTAGGATGCCCACTAAACCATCCGTTACATATTTGGCGCCCAACGTGGGATCAATTTCTGGAAAAGAACAGGACTTAAAAGGACCTCATCGGGTTCTTTATAGTCCTTCCACCATTTGCGTCCCCACAAGTACAATAAGGTTACTTGCTCCAAGTCTTAGGACACTTTACTTCACGTATTTTCCCATCAAGTAGCTGCGCTTTCCTTTGTAGCACCCCCATCCTTCCTATAGAGTAGATTATCCTTTTAGAGTTAATTCAACAAGGCAATCTTGATGTTGTGTTTGCCTCCATAAATGCTTTGACCCACCGGCATTGGGAGCTTCTTCGGTTTCCGGACATAGCGCGGAGGATCCCTGGGTACCTTTCTGTTTTTCAGGATTGTCCTTTCACATCAGTTTATAATTGTTGATTGCGTAGTATTGCACTTTTCTATTATTCATGTGTTCAGCAGCTTACAGAGTTTATGAGTGAATTACGGCAAGGAATGCAGTGTTGCGCCTCTGCTGGCCACAGGATTCTCTGTAACCTGTTGATCATCTGGATGATGGGAGATGCAGCATTTTTTTTCTTTCCTCTTTGCTATTTTCTCCTCTACAATGGTTGCTGGCTAGCTCAGGAACCCAGTTAGTTTTTTCTCCTTTTGCAGCACACTCTCTCTTCAGCTTTTACCTCTTGGCAGGCCTCGAAGTAGAAGCTGGCCTGTAATGAACCATATTCTAATCTGGTTGTGCTATTTCCACCGGTAGGTCCAGTGGCGGATCCAAAGGGGGCCTCCAAAAGGTTTGGTGTGTAAACCTTAGTGTTGGTATATTCTAGGAAATACTCGAAAATAATTTATAAAAATGACAGCGAATACAAAAGATACCCTTCCCAAATATGCCGGCAAGGGCTGACTACTACTGACCTCTACCAAATATGCGCTTGACAAATGTCATAGCCTAATAAAATCACGCAGTCAATGGGAAGAAAACGCGCTTCTGTTGCCCAATTTAATAGGTCTCTCTAAATACTGCAATGTTTAAAAAAAAAAAGGGTTACGGCGATTACGGAAGCTCTGACCAGACTCGGGTGTCAGTGAATGCGCTAGAGATATTGTAACTTTCACAGACAGCTAAGGCCGGCCATATATGTTCAGTTATATGAAGTATGCCTGTGCAGGTAGACCTTGAGGTATATCTGGACAGGTCAACCGTAGTGTGCGTTGTGGCCCTGATTGTATTCTATTTGCACTGTTGTTGTCGCTGTAAAGGAAAGGAAGCTCAGTGCGTAGAGAAATCAGTCTTATGTCTGACTACCGGCGTTTCGGGTTCGAATCCCGTCCACGACGACATTTGTGGCCATGGATGTTTGTGTTGTTTTCCTCCTGTTGTGCGGGGCGTAATGATAAGGGATAAGCCCCAGCATCTCCCGACTTTTCGCAGGTAGGCGGCCAAAAGGGGAAGCTGGAGGTGCACCCTGGCAAGTACATTCTCCGAAACTAGTTTATACCAACAAAACGTCCATTGGGCCACATGGAACAGTTGACGCGCTATGCCCCGTAAGTGGTTAGGGCAAGTGAGTAGAGCTGCTGTGGGAGTCATAACTGGACCATAGTTGGGATCACGCTCTGATGCTTCGCATCCCCTGTAATGGCTGCTGTAGAAGATACAGTGACGAGAAATAGTGGAGGAGGAGTTTATTTTTTATTTCTCTGCATCTTTTTTTTTTCTCTGGCAAGAAGGGGGAAGGCATTTCTTGGATCCCATTTCTTCGATGAACTGGATGACTTAACTAATGTTGATGATGCCAACAGGCACCGTTTTATTGGAAGTTCTGTCTGATTCATTGATTACGATTATCTGCTAATGAGGTCCTGGTGGAACGTCCATGCAATCCATGTGTGCTATGCCAAGCACTGCAACCCTTGTACCTAACTTAACCTGAGTGCATGGTCTTGTGCAATACATTCATCATTGGCCTCCTCTCGAATAAGAATGCATCCGCGCTTTCAGTAGAAATATCCCAAATGTTGAATAGATGTGGACATACCCTTACGCAATTGCGTTAACCCCTTCCGGGGCATAGCGCGTCAACCGTTCCGTGTGGCCCAGTTGACGTTTCGTTGGCATACAAAGTTTTCGGAGAATGCAGTTGCCAGCATGCACCTCCTGCACATCCATGGCCACGAATGTCGTCGTGAACGGAACTCGAATCCGAAACGCCGGTAGTCAAACATGTGACTGATGCCTCAACGCACTGCGCTACCGATCGCCCCCGGACATACCCTTAGCTGTGGTACGAGCTAGAGGCCAAGAGGTCTATTACACCCTGACTCTGATACGAGGGCATCTGCGCCGTCCACCAACCATAAGGATGAATCCTTATCGCCCCATTTTTTATTATTTACCATTTTCGCCTCCAATGTTTTTGTTGTCTTCTCCAGGCCTATGAATCTTTATTAATACGTAAAGGATAGGGGCAACGAGCGGCGAAAACCCCGCCCATGTCTCCTGAACTGAGCTACAGCAACCATGGGCCGCTGCTTAGCTCGTTGAGGAGATTTTCCTTCGCTAGATGGCACGGCCCGACTTTCACGGTCGTTATGATACCTCCGTCCCCATGGGCATCTTCGGATTGTGTGAATTGAATGATCGATGAACAGAAGAAAGAGCGTTATGGTGGTAGGACAGTTGTAATGAACGTAAAGGACAGGGGCAACGAGCGGCGAAAACCCGGCCCACATCTCCCGAACTGAGCTACAGCAAGCATAGGCCGCTGCTTAGCTCGTTGAGGGGCCTTTTTCTTCGCCAGATGGCACAGCCCGACCTTCACGGTCACTATGCTACCTTAGGCTCCGTCCCCACGGGCATCTCCGGATGCCCACTAGGCCGTCCGTTACACAGTATATTTAGGGACCCCTGCGTTGGTGGTATGGCAATTCGATTAACTCCATCAAGGACGACTCGAAGCGAACGGTAGTGAAGAAAACTTTAAATCCATTCAAATAATTTTTGGTCCAGACCAAAAGCCTCAAGTTTAGCTAAAGTAGCCGGACACCAAACTCTGTCAAAAGCTTTCTACACCAGGTGACGAGTGCCAATATTCGGTGATCGAAGGAAAAAAAAGGAAGTTTGAAACCTGGCCCGATTTGTTGGCTGGTACTAGGAGTATATCATACTAAAAGTCCTCGCCTGGGGGTGTGAGCTCCCGCGGGGGGAGGGGGTTAAAAGGGATTTTTTAAAGTGTAACTTTTATAGCGACGACGCATCGATGGGTAGTGAATCGAAAAAATATACTTATTTGTTCTGCCACCCAAATCAGAGAAGCGCTCGCGTCGCTGTGATACAAGCTCATATATTTGTATTGTACATAATTTTTAAATTCGGTTTTTTGGCCATAACTTCTAAACTATAAGGAATTTCGGATTTTTGACGAAATGAGTGAGAGGGAGGGGATAAAAAGCTAAATCTTTAATTACAAAATCCAGTATGCAGCCTTAACAAGATTTTTAGAAGTTGCACTTTTGACGCGCGGTAATCTTAGCACGCATTTAATTTTTTGTGTTTTTTTTTTTTTTGAAATATCTGTAACTGTCACCCCCAGCGATTAAAGGCGTAAGAACAAAATAAAGTAGACAAAATTGTCTATATAAAAGCTCAAAATAATTTTTGCCGGAGGACCAATGCTTTGAAAGATACAGGGTGGCCAATATATAGGAACTTTACAAAATTTTTCTTCTTTTTAGGATAAGTTATTAAAATTAAAAGTAAAATGCATCGCAACGTTCTGAAATTCGGCATGGTAATTGGCTAGTACCTGAAGTACATTGTATCAAAAATAATCACCGAAAGTGGGAAGTCCACTTTTGAAGGGAGAGGGGGGAGACCCTTGAAAGAGTTTTGAAAGTTTTTTTTCCAAGTTTTTGCTAATATCTCTGCAACTCCCAGTCCTACAGCAAAACTTTTTAAGAATAAAATAAAGTAAACCCAATTTCCTACAAAAATTTTTACATCATATTATCGCAGAACTAATATTTTTGAAGTTATCGGGTGGACAATATGTCGGCATTTGGCGAAGATCATAATTTTCAATAGATAATTAATTTAAAGCAAATTTGAACGGATAATGGACATTGTCATTGAACATAATCAATAAAATTCATATCATTAATGACGTAGCATTTAATTTTAAATTGGAATATTAACACTGAAGCATTATTTATTGTTTAAATATGCGTATAGTTTGGAAGATGTCGATTGACTTCAAACAATTTGTACGTATATATGTGTATGTAGCAAATAGTCATCCCTGTTTGCTTACATGAACAATATGTCAACAATAATACCCTCAAAGGATTTCGAAAATGTGGCTCCTGGTTTTGCCAACCGAAGCAAAACCTCAACTAGTCAGGTGCAATGGTTGGAGAGGTGCGACCAGGAAACTACCGGGTGGATAGTATTTTGACTATATATACGCATGGTACCAAAACTTCGGTTGCAGTGGTTTCTGGTTTCGTCAACCGTAGGAAGGCCCTAGCGGGGCATAGCGCGTCGACTACTCCTGCGCGACATCGTACTCTGTTCTGGGCAATGGGGCGCAACTCCCCAAAAGACTTAGGCTAGTCGTCCAGTGGAACCGGAAAGCTACGAACTGCGAAGCAACGAATTCGTGCGAACGCCGTTTGTCCAAAATCGTGCGAATGACTATCGTCCATTGCTTCAGTATTCATCCGACGCCATGTGATTCTAGGAGACCCTCTTGGTCGGCCCTGGTTGGAAATGGGGTTCCATTTCATGGCATGCAAAGCAATGCAGTTATCACCCTTCCGTAATGTGTGACGTATCTACTGCCATTTTCGCCTGCGTATCAATTCGTCGATTGGCATCTGACCCGTACGCCGACTAAGCTCTTCATTTGATATTGTTTCGGGGCAGAAAATTCTTAAAATTCGACGAAGATATGAGTCGACGAAAACTTGCAGTTTTCTGATAACACTAACGGAAATTTTCCATGTACTTGCTCCCATTCAAAAGCACTGACAGTACCAGGGAGCGAAACAGGCCCAGCTTGGTCTTGAGGCTGAGATAACTGCTCTGCCCGATTTTGGACAGTATGCCGTAGGCGCATTTAGCTTGGTTGATACGACGAGCCATGTCCTGCCCCCGTACCACCATCTTCGGGGACAATGCTACCCAGGTAGACGAAGTTGTCCACCTTCTCCACAGACTGCCTATCAATATTGTTGGCAATAGGTGTTGAATTTCTTTTTCGCAATGGAGGACTAAGAACCTTGGTCTTGTTGGTATTAATTTTTGGTCCCCCCTTGCTTGCCTCCCTCTCGAGATCTAACGCCATTGACAGATCCATGATTTTGTGGAAGAGTAGGCATATGTCGTCAGCGTAGTCAAGATGTTGTAGATAAGATGTCAAAGTCCATTGGATTTCTCTGTCTAGTCCGGATAGGGCTGCATGCAACACATCGCCGATCACAATGAGGAATAGGATCGGTGAGAGGATGCACCCCTGCCGAACTCCACTGCGAATCTTAAAGTCCCCCGACACCTTACCTTTAAGCAGAACGCGACATTTTGCGCCGTCATAGGTTGCCTTAATAATAGCCACAAGCTTCTCAGGGATGCCTCTCCTGCGCAAGGCCGCCCATATAGAATCCCGGTTCACAATATCGAAAGCCTTCTCGATGAAAAGCAAATGAAGCGGAGAATCGTACTCAGCGCATTGCTTGACGATGATTTGCAAGGTGTTAGTGTGATCGACACAGGAGAATCCGGATCGAAAACCAGCCTGCTCTTCATCAATTGTGCTTTCTAAGTGAGCCTTTAGTCTTTCCAGGACGATTTTAGCTATTATCTCAGCAACGGCAGGAAGCAAACAAATGCGTCTCCAATTATTACAGTCTGTGAGGCTACCCTTCTTTGGAAGTTTGATGATCAAACCTTCCTTCCACTCAGTGGGAAAGGTCTCTGTATTCCACGCTTTATCAACAAGTGGGTGCAGCAATTCGGCAGTTACGCTTGGCGCTGCTTGATAAAGTTCGGCAGGGATACCGTCAAGTCCGGCGGCCTTTCCTCGTTTAAGTGCAATAATTGCAGTGACTATTTCCTCTTTAGTCGGGGCAGTGGACCGTATACGCACATTTTCATGGTTAGCTAAATTATCTATATGAGGGGGAACTTCACCAGAGGTTACACGGTTCAAGACAGGGGCGAAGTGTTCTTTCCACCGCCTCATTTGATCTTCCTCCAAGATAAGTAGCTTTCCATCACTATCCTTCACTAGATGTTGGCAGGAGTTACGACCACCTGTAAACTCCTTGATGAAACCGTATACGGCGTTTAAGCTGTTACTTCTTGCGGCTTCTTCTGCTGAGGCTAAAAGAGAATTGGCATAAACTTTTTTATCGCGTCGCACACTACGTTGAACTTCTCGAGTTTTCTGACGGTAAAGGAGTTCGATGCTGCTTCGATTGTCATCTGATGCTGCAGCCAAACGAACCTTCAGTTGTTTTCTTTCAACAATCCGCTGCCATGAAGCGTCGTACACACAAAGCTTATTCCGACAATCCGTGTTTGTTCCAAGGATGGTATCTGCGCTATCAATGTACGCATTTTTAATGGCATTCCAGTTTTCATTTATGTCACTATCTGGGTGACTAGTTATGTCAGCTGCTTTTTGCGCAAGATGGTCATTATATTGTTGTAAGACAGCTGGATTTTTTAGTCGAGCGGTGTTGAATTTGCGCCCCTGGATCTTTCGTCGCTAGGGCGGCGCACGGCTGCAATATGCAATCGAACATTAGCGATTATAAAATGATGGTCTCTTCCCATCCCAATATCGGCACCCCTCTTGTTTCGTACGTCCAGGAGGCAACTCTTGAATCTTTTACTAATGACAAAGTGGTCGATCTGATTTTGTGCTCTGCGCCGATCAACAGCGGACCAACTGATTTTGTGGTGGTCCTTATGCTCAAACATAGAACCACCGATGAAGAGACTGAAAGTTGCAGAGCTCTACAAATCTTTCACCGTTGTCATTACGATCACCAAGACCGTGTCTCCCCATCACATGTCTGAGCCCATAGTTATCAGCGCCAGGTTTAGCATTCAAATCACCCATAACCATTACAATACCACATTTAGGTGTCCTGCTCTGAACGGCGTTTAGTTCTTCGTAGAAGGAGTCTTTTGCCAAGACATTGTCGGGTTCAGTAGGGGCATAACATTGTATTATTGAGATGTTCCTCATTTGGGTCCGGAACCTGGCGGTCAAGGTTCTGTCAGAGACCGGCTCCCAGGATAAGAGACAGTTTCGTGCGGCTCTGGTTGAAAGGAGCCCCACACCTGACTCACGACGACTACCGGTATCTTTACCGGAGCACAACATTACAGTGCTGCCCGTTGGAGAGATAAATTCTCCGCTGTCCCACCATCTTATCTCACTAACTCCTAAGATGTTAATTTGTACCTCAGAAATTCACTCTCTAATTGAAGAAATCGTGCGTTCTGGGGACCTTCTGATCCATTGTCCAGGAGAGTACGCACATTCCAGAATCCAATCTTTGTCATTGTACGATAGCCAAAAGTCGTAACCGTTGAGTCAGTCCTTATCCGAGGAATAGTTGACGTTTCGTTAGCATATAATGATTTCGGATAGTGAAAGTTGCTGGCAAACACATCCTGTCGTTTTTTGTCGGTTTTAACGACAGGCCCTCAAAGGGAAAGGCCGTGGTATTATTTTTACACCCCACACCACAGGGCGAAGATTTACCTCAACTAAATCATCGCACCGCCATCACTGGCGGCTTGACATTGGTTAGCAATGGTCAGTGACCACTGCCGTTCCAGGGGGCGCCACGCGTAGGACTATGGAAGAGGAATTTTCACCCCCCCCCCCCTACCGTACTACCGTAGTTCTTGTGGTTAAATTTTACGAAAGAAAATTAAAAGATAGACCCACGCCGTTATAGTATGTGTCTCTGCGTGTCTGTCAGTTTATATTTTTGTTTGTTTAGTTTTGTTGTTGTTTGGCCGAACCGTAATCTGAAGCATATGATAACATGATATATGATGAAAATAATGAACCCAAAAGCACAAAATATATGAAAGGCACCACACCAAAAATAAAAAAAAAGCAAATACAAAATTATATATAGCAAAAATGAGCAATGTAATGAGTAATATCGATAAATAATTAAAAAAAATTGTTTATAGACATCAATATATAGATTGGAAAAAATGACAAAATGTTTGTCCATTGTACATACCCAACATTGATAGGCTGTCGCACAATATTGACATTATCAATTGACTTGATAATGTACGGATTCGATACGTCTGCGTTGACGTAATTACTTGTAACGGCTGTTTCGTTATACGATACTGTCGCGTCGGGATGGATTGCACGGCGAAAGAAAAAGAAACAGAAAGAGAAAAACCAATTCAGTATCATGGGTTTTATGAGCCCACGCACAGTCAGTCAGACTTGCACACTAACCGTTTTTCTGCTCGCACAACAAACCATCGTCCGTTGTATCCGTTGTATCATATTTCATATTGTACGATGCATTCTTCAGATCATCCGTTGCCATATATTTGTATTGATGCTGATCGGCGGCATCCTCGATAATTGCCTCATCCTCGGAATCCGACATGAACGCTTCGTGCATTGATTCGGGCGCACATACTTTGTACTTCTCCTCCAGCACGCCGGTCACGGTATTCGAAATGCTCGTTTCCGTGACAACTTTAAGCGTTTCAACGGCCGTCACGTAGCCCAATTTGTTTGCTATGCTGAGAGCTGTTTGACCATTCTATAGACGCGGATGTGACCATAATACGCAAAAAAAAAAAAAATAGTGGGAGAATCAGTCAACAAAAAAGTGTGCGCGGTCCAGGGAAGAGAGAGAGGGGGAGGTATTTAAAAAATATCGTAACAATATCGTTAAAAATATCGTTAAAAATATCGTAAAAATATCGTAACTATTTTTTTTTCCTGCATGCTCAAAAAAATAGCACAATTGCGGTGGATCAGAGCGCCGGAGGTCTATTCCATATTTTAAAGAGCAAGGGAAAGAAGGAAGCGGGGGGGGGGGGGGTCAAAAACGCAGACTTGGCTTCTTGACCCGAGATTTGCCAGTATCGGTTTTAGGTATTGCAAGCGGTTTACTGACAATTCTCAAGTACGGGTATCGGATTCGGTCTTTTTTTCGACATGGATATGTTTTTTGCGTCACGTCACGATCGTCACAATCGCAGTACGTGTAAAACAATACAATGGAATATCAACAATGTGCAAACTCTGAAATTTGGCATGGAATCGACCTGCGGCACTCCGTAAATCTACCTGCCGATAATTTATACTTACGTTGGTCAGTGCATTTGGATTGGCCTTGTGTGTCAACAGCAAATTTATAATAAGCGTGTGTCCTTGTTGGGCGGCCTGATGCAACGGCGTGTATCCAACATTTGTGCTAATCTCAATGTTGGCATCGTTCTCTAGCAAAAACTTGACCATATTCACTTGACCGAAATGCGCGGCAACATGAAGTGGCGTATATCCTGCCTTGGTCCTTTCATCAATTTTCGCCTTATGATCGAGCAAAACGCGAGCGACCTGTATTTTATCCTCTTGCGCGCACAAATGCATTGGCGTCAAGCCATTCTTTGCCGCACGATCCGCATCCGCACCATGCTCCAACAATAGTCGCACCATATCGACATGACCCTCCTGGGCGGCCAAATGCAATGGCGTAAAGCCCGACTTACTTTCGGCGTCGGCCGTTGCGCCATACTGCAATAAATGCGTGGCAATGTCCATTTGATTCTTTTTCGCGGCAATATGCAACGCCGTGTGTCCATTTTTCGCGCTAATATGCGGCGAAGCGCCCTTGTCCAGCAACAGTTGGGCCACATTCTCGTGATTGTAGTGGCAGGCGACATGCAGTGGCGTCACCGAATTCTTGCCCTGTACATCGATTGCGGCGCCCTTTTGCAAGAGCTGTTGCACGATATTGGTGTGACCGTACTTGGCGCCCAAATGCAGTGGCGTAAAGCCTTTCTTCGTGGTGGCATCCAGGCCGGCGTCATGATCAATGAGTATCGCGGCGATCTCTTCCTGTCCCTCCTTGGCGGCAATATGCAACGGCGTGTAGAGATCATTCGTTACCGAGTCGACATTGGCGCCATGCTGTAGCAGCAACATCACGATATCGGTATTGCCGAGACGCGAGGCCACATGCAGCGGCGTTTGACCCTCGCGTGCCTTTATGTCGACCTGCGCCTGATTGCGCAACAATATACGTATAATGTCAGTCTGATTGGCGCGTGCGGCCAAATGAAGAGGCGTCTCGCCCCGCACCGTTGGTGCATCCGGATTGGCATCATGTTGCAGCAGATAAATGACGATATTCATGCATCCCATGAAACTTGCCACGTGCAACGGCGTCAAACCACTCTCCGTGGTTGCGCTAATATTCGCATTGTTCTTCAGCAACAGCTCCACGACCTTTATGCGATTCTTCTTGCACGCTATATGGAGTGGCGTGAAACCGTTCAACGCCCGCGAATTCGGATCGGCATTGTAGTCGAGCAACAGTTTTGCTACCTTCACGTGACCGCAATGCGCCGCAACATGCAATGCCGTCAAATAGTCCACGGTCACGTCGTCGACGGGAGCGTTATGCATGAGTAGGATGCGTGCGGCCTCGTCATGCTCGCCCTGTGCGGCCATATGCAGTGGCGCCAAACCGTTCTTCGTCTTGGACAAAATCGGTGCACTGTGCTTGAGCAGAATTTCAATGACACGCTCGTGTCCGGATCGTGCGGCACAATGCAGTGGCGTCAAACCATCTCGTGTCGTACAATCGATTTTCGCCCCCTTCGCCAGCAACAGATTTAACATATTGCTCTTGCCCCACTTGCACGCCACATGAATTGGCGTGATGTTGTGCTTGGCGGTATAATTTACATCCGCTCCTTTCTCGATCAGCAAATTGGCAACGTCTACGTTGCCGTAGTGGGCGGCAATGTGTAATGGCGTGAAACCACTCTTGGACGCCACATCGGGATTATGTTCGTTCTCCAGCAATAGGCTTGCGGCCTTCACGTCGTCCTTTTTCGCGGCTATGTGCAAGGCGGGCAAGCGTACCTTACCGCGTGAATCACTTTCCAACAGTACGGCCACGACTTTGTCGTGACCCTGTTGCATGGCAACAGCTAAGGGCGTAAAACCATCCTGCAAGAGAAAGGTCCCGTTGAAGGAAAGAGGGGTTACGATGTTAGCCTATCTGGAGTAACGAGAGCTCGTGTGTGTCAACTACTTTTGTCCTGAATGTCCGGTGGGTGTTTTTTTTTCTTTTCAAGGTTCATAGGTTCGGTTTAGCCGACCTCGGCCATACCTGAAAGTGGGCTGAGAAATTAGTTTTTCCATTTTCAGGGGGGGCCGAACCAAGGCCCAGCACCAAATTCAGGACAAAAGTATCGTCATGTCTATATTCACACCCGCCGACAACCCCGTGTAACCGAACTAACCTCCGTTGCTAGCGATGGATTTGCACCCTTGGCCAATAGATATTTGACGCATGCATCGTGATTCTCTTGCGCTGCCATATACAGTGGCGTGAAGCCGGTCAACGATTGTACATTCACATTGGCATTGTACTGTAGAAGTAATTTGATGACCTCCTTTTGACCGGCTAGCGAGGCTATGTGCAATGCTGTGTTACCTTTCTTCGTTGCATTATCCACGGCTGCACCGCGCTTCAATAGCTCCTGCACGATATCAACGTATCCATCCTTGGCAGCTAAATGTAGGGCATTTAAGCCATTCTATAGAGATACACGTGTGTGAAGAAGAAAGGATACGAAAAGGATATGTGAAAATCATCATAATCATTCGAGTGGAGAGTGTGGAGCGAGAGTCTTTTCTGGCGACCCATATCGGCCTTAGGCTCTCTTCGGCGTCGACTCGTCAAAGACTCCCTTCTGACTGTAGTCCTCCACGAATAAGAAAAAACCAAAATTAAAATTAACTCTTTCTCTCTAGAGTGCCCGACCGAAAAGAGGGTCAAGCAGGCACCTTATTCATTTACCGTCAGTCACTCACACACGCTCGCACTTTCACTTATAAAAAAAAAACAGTTGCCAATGGGCGTGTGTACTTACCGCATTGCTTGTATTTATATCGGAGACAAGACCGGATTCTAGGAATTCAATGACTTTTTCCTTGTCTCCACTGCGGGCGGCTCGCAAAAAGGATATGTTGGCATCGGCCTGAAAAAAAACAAAAGAAGGATAAGTTACACTCAGTTCATTAGTGGCTGATATGAGAGGGGGGGGGGGGGGGGGGAGAACGAGATTGACGAGAATAAAATCATGAAAAGAAAATCTGATTGAAAAAGTCAAGACCTTCCGAAAACTAATTTTATGGCGCCAAACGTGGGTCGCTGAAGTTCTTCTCCGAAAATCACTGCGTTTGGCGATGCCGCGCTCAACGTGGGGCTCCACAGTTCTTCTTCGAAAATCAACTGCATTGGGCGATGGCCTGAGGCCTGAGGTCTTTTTTGAAAATTTCCTGAATATGAGCTTCGTCTGTTGATGTCGCTAAACCCGACGATCTGCAGTTCTTTTTCGAAAATCAACTGCATTTGTCGATGGCGCCCAACATGGGGCTCTGCAGTTCTTCTTCGTAAATCAACTGCATTTGTCAATAGCGCCCAACGTGGCGCCTGATGTCTTATTTTTGAAATTTTGATACCAACCAGGATGGCGCAGCGCAGTTTTGTCCTTCGAAAATCAACTGGATTTGTCGATGGTGCCCTCAACGTGAGGCCTGCGGTAAGGTTTTTTTTCCGAAATTTTTGTGAATATGAATCATGTCTGTTTGTGTGTGTGTGCTTTTCGATGGCGCCCAACGTGGGGCTCTGCATTTGTGGTTCTTCGATTCATCAACTGAATTTGTCACGATGGCGCTTTGAACGTGGGGCCTGCGGTTTGCTTTTTCAAAATTTGTTGATGGTACCCAACGTGGGGCTCTGTAGTTTTGTTCTTCGAAAATCAAGTGACTGGACTTTTTTTTTAGGCCGTCTGCAGTCCAGCCTGATGGCGACAATCATCAGGAGGACCAGAAGCATTGGCCTTAAGGGCTGATGTGACAGGGCGAACACCAGGTGGAGTTTTGGCAGTCCATGTAACACAAGCTTACACTGAACCCTAGGTATCAGCCCCGTGTCTGACTACGGTCGTTACGGGCTCGTTCGTGGCTAGGATGTTTGTGTTGTCTTTCTCCTGTGGTGCGGGGCGTAACAATAAGCCACAACTTCTCCCGATTTGTCGCAAGTAGGCGGCTAAAGGGGAGCAGTAGGTGCATGCTGCCAACGTCATCATCATCATCATCGTGGCGCGGCAGCCCGACGTCGGGCCTTGGCCGCCTGGTGCATCGTCCGAAAACTAGTTTATGCCAACGAAACGTCTGCTAAGCAATAGTTGACACGCTATGCCCCACTAGTGGTTAGGGCAAATGAGTGTGTCAAAAGACTTTGAGTCCCGCTCTCCTTCCCCGTTGAGCAAGAAAATTGTGCACCTACAAAGATCTAATTGCTGCAGAATACTCAGGAGCCAAAGTTGAGGTGGCAAAGGATTTTGTCTTTGGCGATACAGGCAAAACGAAACCTTCCCTCAAACGGTTCCCAACTGGCAAGGCAACGTCTGCTTGAAAGCAGCGCCAACGCATCAATTGCGCTGTGGCAAGTGCCCCTTAATACACAAGCTGAGGTACAGCAATGGATCAACTTTGCAGACAATGAAATATTGCTCGTCATCAAGCCACACAGCAGTGAATCGTGGCCGGGGGGACGTTGCGACTGTGCTCAAGTTGATCAACTCAAAGCTCTTACCAACCACAACTTCAAAAGGTTGTGCAGAACTTTGAACTGTGTGCTAAGACGCAGCAGCACGATCCACAACGGTGTGCCGAGTTGCGGAAGAAGTGCATGTCGAAATGTCGGCCGCTTCAGTCGAGCCCATGAGACTAACGGACCCAAAAAGGAGGAGAAGCCATCCGAATTATGACGACGGAGAAGTTCAAAGATCCGTTCGACAGCATGCCAAAAGGATACGTTCAAAGTCGACGATTTCAAGCGCTGCTACTCCAACGAATACGAGTCCAAGTCCATTTCATACTTATGGTGAAAAGTTCGATCCGGAGAGCTGCTCTCCATTTGGCTCGGCGAGTGCAAGAGTACAACGACGACCTGGCCAAGGTGTTTATGAGATGAAACTTGAACACCGGAATGTTCAAGCGATTGGAAAAAATGCGCAAGCAATCCTTCGCGTCAGTCTATCTGTTTGGCGAGGACAAGAACAACAGATCAAGATTGGGCTTTCAAACTCCGGCCAGACTAACAAATCGACTACGGCTGTGTAATGAACCATATTCTGGTCTGGTGGGGCGACCGGTAGCGCAGTGTGTTGAGGCATCAGTCTCATGTTTG
This sequence comes from Chloromyia formosa, assembly GCA_964017055.1. Classification (NCBI taxonomy): domain Eukaryota; kingdom Metazoa; phylum Arthropoda; class Insecta; order Diptera; family Stratiomyidae; genus Chloromyia; species Chloromyia formosa. The sequence continues at coordinate 8,102,449 of OZ024819.1, read as the reverse complement.
ACAACCGGCGTTTCGAGTTCGGATCCCGTCCACGACGACGTTCGTGGCCATAAATGTGCAGGAGGTACATGCTGGCAGCTGCTGTAATGAACCACGTGTAACGAACCATATTATGGTCTGGTAGTGCTGCTCCCACCAGCAGATCGAAGCAGCACCTGATGAGTAGTGATCTGTTGGTGGTACGAGACCAGAGGCCGAGCGTCACATTACACCCGGATCCAGGTGCGACCGTGTGGGCCTCTGATCCGTCCGTGAACCATTCCATCCTTATCGACTATTTTTTTTTATTCCTCATTTTTACCTCCCCTGTTTGTGTTGTCTTCCCCAGGCCTGTGAATTTTTGTTAGTACGTAAAGGACAGGGGCAACGAGCGGCGAAAACCCCGCCCACATCTCCCGAACTGAGCTACAGCAAGCATAGGACGCTGCTTAGCTCGTTGAGGGGCCTTTTTCTTCGCCAGATGGCACGGCCCGACCTTCACGGTCGTTATGCTACCTAAGGCTCCGTCCCCACGGGCATCTTCGGATGCCCACTGAACCGTCCGTTACACTGCATTCTCCAAACCTATGCTCCACAAGGGGTTAGGGCAATTGAGAGAGTGCTGGTTCGACCGACCGATCGAAGGCATTACCTGATGAGAAGTGATTTGTCGGTGGTACGAAGCCGGAGGCCGAGGGTCTCATTACACCCGGACCTTGATGCGAGCGCGAGGGCATCTGCGCCGTCAGCCAACCATTCCATCCTTATCGCCCCTCTTTTTATCATCCCCCAATTTTTGTCATTTATGTTTGTAATGTCTTCCCCAAGCCTACGAATTTTTATTAAAGGACAGGGGCAACAAGCGACAAAAACCCCGAGCACGTGCCCCGAACTGAGCTACTGCAAGCATAGGCCGCTGTTTAGCTCGTTGAGGGGCCTTTTTCTTCGCCAGATAACACGGCCCCACCTTCCCGGTCATTATGTTACCTTAGGCTCCATCCTCACGGGCATCTTCGGCTGCCCGCCAAACCGTCCATTACAACTGCCACGAGTGGATGAAGTTGGATGACAAGTCGGAGGACACCAAGAAGCTGGTAGTACAATACTTGCAGTGGACGGGCACTGTTAAGGATGGGCGCAAATTGAGCCAGGGTAAATTCTTCAAATAGGCTAAGCCATAGCTCTCACTACTCAGTTATACACACACTTTCACCTATACCTCTATGATGTTCCGATCCTTAATCAGACAAAATTATTGCAGAAGCTGACGAAGGTGACGGGGATGGTGTAGAGAGCTCTTTTTATTTGTTCTGTGTCTCAACTCCTCCTAAAATTCGCCCCGTCGTCGTAGCTCCTCCTAAGATTCGTCCTAGAATTGGTCCAGTTCTCGCAGCTTCACCTAAAATTCGCCCTATCGTTGCTCCTCCTTCTAAAAATCGTCCCATTCGCAGCTTCTCCCAAAATTCGTCCAGTCGTCGGAGCTCCTCCTAGAGCTCGTCCGATCGTTAGAGTTCCTTCTAAAGTTCGTTCTATTGTCGCAGCTCCTTTTTAAATTCGTTCAGTCATCGCAGCTTCTTCTAAAATTCGTCTAATCGTCGCAGCTAATTCTAAAATTCGTTCTATCGTCGCAGCTCTTTCTAAAGTTCGTCCTATAGTTGCAGCTCTTCCTAAAATCCGTCCTATCGTCGCAGCTTCTCCTAAAACTCGTCCAGTCGTCGGAGCTCCTCCTAAAATTCGTCCAGTCGTCGGAGCTCCTCCTAAAGTTTGTCCAGTCATCGAAGCTTCTCCTAAAATTCGTCCAGTCGTCAGAGCTCCTCCTAAGGCTCGTCCTGTCGTCGCAGCTCCTTCTAAAATTCGTGCTATCGTGCAGCTCCTCCCAAAATTAATCCAGTCGTCGCAGCTCCTTCTGAAATTCGTCTTGTCGTCGCAGCTCCTTCTAAAAACCGTCCAGTCGTCGCAGCTTCTCCTAAAACTCGTCCAGTCGTCGCAGCTAATTCTAAAATTCGTCCTGTCGTCCCAATTTCTTCTAAAATTCATCCTGTCGTCGCAGCTTCTCTTAAAAATCGTTCTGTCGTCGCAGCTCCTTTTAAATTTCGTGCTGCCGTCGCAGCTCTTTCTAAAAATCGTCCTATCGTCGCAGCTCCTCCTAAAATTCGCCCAGTCGTCGGAGCTCCTCCTATAATTCGTCCAGTCGTCGGAGCTCCTCCTAAAGTTCGTCCAGTCATCGTAGCTTCTCTTAAAATTCGTCCTTTCGTCGCAGCTACTTCTAAAATTCGTCCTGTCGTCGCAGCTTTCCCTGGAATTCGTCCAGTCGTCGCAGCTTCTCCTAAAATTCGTTCTAACGTCGCAGCTTCTCCCAAAATTCGTCCAGTTGTCACAGCTCCTAATCAAATTCGTCATGTTGTCGCAGCTCTTCCTAAAATTCATCCTGTTGACGCATCGCTATCTAAAATTCGTCCTATCGTAGCAGTTCCTCCCAAAATTGGTCCTGTCATCGCAGCTCCACCTAAAATTCGTCCTATCGTCACAGCATCTCCTAAAATTCGTACTATCGTCGCAACTGCTTATAAAGATCGTCCAATCTTCGCAGCTTCTTTCCAAATTCGTCCAGTCGTCGGAGCTCTTCCTAAAGCTCGTCCTGTCGTCGTAGCTCCTTCTAAGATTCGTGCTATCGTGCAGCTCCTCCCAAAATTCATCCAGTCGTCGCAGCTCCTTGTGAAATTCATCCTGCCGTCGTAGCTCTTTCTAAAAATGTCTAATCGTCGCAGCTCCTCCTATAGTTCGTCCTGTCGCCGCACCTCCTCTCAATTCGTTCTGTCGCCACAGTTCTGAATGCGCGTTGTTGTCGCAGCTCCTCCATCCGTTCAATTGTCCTTGAGCGTGTTCACAAAATTGTCTCAACAACGTTACAATCTGAATCGTCGCTAATCGAAACTTCCAAGACTGCACAGTCTTTGTCGGAGCAGTTCCCTTTTGGGGTGTTGGGTGAGAAGGCGCGCTCCTATCGTAGCCTAAGAAATTGCATTGTCCCAACGGGACTAAAGTCCGCCTTCTCGCTCGATCCACGATGCGTTCCAGTTCATGAAGGACATTCAAAAGCGCGCGCTGCGATTCCAGTCCAGTAAAGATTTGGAATTACAGGCGATTTATCCTTGAAGAGAGCGCAGAGCGTCTTACTAAAAACGAATTTTGAATTACAGAATTGGGGATCTGCAGATTTATGATTAGACGACGCCCTTGGGTTCACCGTGAGCTACTCGCACACTTCGCTTTTTTTGTCCTTAAAGGCCCTTGCGCTAATGCGCTAATAATCGTTTCAGGGGCTTCCTTTTCTACTTGATTGATGGCCAGCTACTGGGAGAAAAAAAACCTGAATGCAAGGGGAGCCCTCATTCCCTCATGATCCTTGTTTTTCATTCACGCGCTTTGTTTTCGAAGGTCCTTGGGGAGGTTTCCTTGGCAGTTCATAGACTGCTACATTGCCTTGATCGCGATCGAGCTTCAATAGAAGTTCTCCCATGGGACTATGAAGGATAAGGCAGGAAAAGGTCTTTGTGTAGTTGGAACATTTTCCTTAGACACCTCACTTTCTAGGTATTCCAGTAGCGTCTCGAGGAGCGCAGCTTCATCCTTGAAAGTCCTTCTTCATAATTTTAGAGGGTTCTTTTATTACTCGACTGATGTCTAGCCACTGAAAAAAAAGTCCGGATCGAATAGAATGTTATTTCTGCGAGTGTCCTTGTTCACAGACACGCCTTGTAAGTGAAGGTCCTGGGGAATGTAACGTTCCCTCTACAGTTCAGACACATTTTTTCTTTTGGCTCGTAGTAGAACAAGGTCATCACCGATTTTAATGCCCTGATGAGAGCCTGTCAGCTGAATCATTTCATAGTCAGCTCCCCGGCTGGGGCGACTCGTAGCTCTATGAGTAGAGGCGCCAGCCTCATGTCTGACTACCGGCGTTTCGGGTTCGAGTCCCGTCCACGACAACGTTCGTGGCGATGGGTGTTTGTGGTGTCTTCCCCCTATGGTGCGAGGCGTAATAATAAGCCACAGGATCTTCCGACTTGTTGCAGGTAGGCGGCTAAATGGGGGAGTAGGAGGTGCATGCTGGCAACTGCATTCTCCGAAACTAGTTTACGCCCACGAAACGTCAACTGGGCGACATAGAACAGTTGACGCGCTATGCCCCACAAGGGGTTAGGGCAATTGAGTATAGTATCCCCGGCAGGTTTGCCGGGTAGGTTTGAGCTGTAGGCGATGAGTCCATGAGGTGATATCCCAACGAACGGGGCCTAAGTGTGCCCTGTATATGTCAGAGCCGAGTAGAAACCCTATAACCTAACCTAACAATACCCTGGCTCTACGATATCTGCAGGCTTTTTATCGAAATTAGATACATAAATTTATCGTGATATCTTATACGATGTTTTGTTCAGGAGCAATTGGAGCGAATCATTCGCGTGAATTGTAGCGTATGCGAGTATGATGGTCTCTCGATTCATGACATCATCGTTCGTGGCTCGATATTTTTTATTGCTTATGTTGAGTGATTTGTGTGTATGTTTGTGTGTGAGCCATTACCGCACCCTTTGCGCTTTTCGCCATTGGTATCTCACACGCTCTCCATTACTGTGTGCATCATGTATGGGACTTGCCATACTAGTATCTATTGTATGTGTATGTTACGTAACAGATGCCGGACTCGCTGTACGCCCCCCAATTCGAAATATTCAAATTTCACTGACCGGAAGCAAATTACCGAACACATGCTCAACATTATAATTAACTATTGCCGCGCTGACATTTTGTTGTTTGTGAATGCGGCGAATATAAAGAAAAAACAGAACCAACAGCAAAAACTACAATACATCGTATGTGCAGATACAAAGATAGACTCTTGGAACCCGCGATATCCGCGCATCTAACCGTGACTTTATTGTGTTGTATATTAAAATGTACGCCGGGTATCTTTAGATAGCGATATAGGGTACGGTGTTGTGGTAACATAAATATTAGATACACACTCTTGAAATATGTAGGTGACTTGAGGTCAATTGTGTAGCCGGTTCCATGCCGCGCCCGCACATACCGAGTGCACCCATCCACCCCTCTGATTACAGGTATACTTTGGTATTATAATGTAAATCGTCTATTTATAGGCTAGAAAATAACGGACTAAGTCTCCGGGATGATGCTGTTGTTCTTGGTAATCTGAAGTTTTAGGTCCCTTTAGGTACCCAGCGAAACCTCAACTGGGGGATCTTAGTTTTCGGACTATCGAGGTCTCTAGGGTGAAGAAGTTTCAGGGCCGTGAGGTACCCAGAGGAACCCTAACTGGGAAATTTTGATTTTACCGACTATCGAAGTTTGATGATGTATTCCTGGCAACATGAAGAAGTTTCAGGGATGTATGGTATCCAGAGGAACGTCAACTGAGGGATCTTGATTATTCTTACAATCGGAATCTCCAGGAACATGCTGAAGGTTGCGGCACGAAGCAGAAGTTTCAGGCCCGTGAGCTACCCAGAGGAACCCTAACTGGGAAATTTTGATTTTACCGAATATCGAAGTTTGATGATGTATTCCTGGCAACATGAAAAAGTTTCAGGGATGTATGGTATCCAGAGGAACGTCAACTGAGGGATCTTGATTATTCTTACAATCGGAATCTCCAGGAACATGCTGAGGGTTGCGGCACGAAGCAGAAGTTTCAGGCCCGTGAGGTACCCAGAGGAACCCTAACTGGGAAAATCTTGATTTTGCTGGCTATCGTAGTTTGATGCTGTGTTCCTGGCAACATGAAGAAGCTTCAGGGATGTATGGTATCCAGAGGAACCTTAACTGAGGGATCTTGATTATTCTTATAATCGAAATCTCCAGGAACATGCTGAAGCTTGAGGCAGTTGTGGTACCCAAAGGAATCGGAACTGCAGGATCTTGACATTTCGTATCATCGAAGTCTCCGGGATGATGCTGTTGTTCTTGGCAACCTGAAGAAGGTTGAGGCCCGTGTGATACTCAGCGGAACCCTTACTATAACGGGTGCCATTATTAGCTGCCCTACTGCCGCCCTTGAGGCACTACACGACCTCCCTCCACTATACATTCACAAATTAGCTAAAGCCAGGTTTAAAGCCAATCAAATCTCAAATAAACTGAATTCAGAGGAGAATAAAGAGACCCTTGAAGTCAATGAGCGAAATATGCCCTCTGATCACTTAACGAGGGAGCTACGCTTCGACCGACTCTTCTCTACCATAATTTCGAATAGATAAGAATGGCATCTGAAGCACTCGTCACTCTCCCGGTATACTATGAACTGGTTTACTGATAGCTCCAAGACTGATGAGGGTGCCGGAGCAGGAATTTTAGACCCCTCTATAAGACTATCAGTCCCCATGGGGAAGCACTCGACGGTCTTCCAAGCTGAAATCCATGCAATTCGAACCTGTGCTAGTGCATGTATGGATGCCTACTACCGTGCAAGAAACATTGCTATCTTCACTGATGTCTAGGTCAGTACTTGATTGTTATGAGGTTTTGCAGAGACTTAGTTTGCTTAATAAAGTCACAATATACTGGGTCCCTGGTCACATTGGCGTCTCAGGTAATGAGATTGCCGACGAATTGACTAGGAAAGCATCGGCAACCCCATTCATTGGGTTCGAATCGTGGTATACCCCTACGTAGGGATAAAATTCATATTATGGAACAGTAGCATATAGATGTTCATTCCATACCACACACGCAAACGCCCCCTGGAACTGCTAAATCTGAGCAGGCACAGGGTAAGAATCATTTGGGCCTTCTCACGGGGCACTCGACCCTGAGGTACCACCTACACAAAATGGGCATTGTCGCTGACACCAGCTCTTGCTTTTGCGAAGCCGATGATGAGACATCACAGCACATCCTATGCGAGTGTGAGGCCCCTTCTCGTCGTCGCCTAGAATGCCCTGGAGATCTTTTCCCTGATATGGATGAAATTGCCTCACTTTAATTTAAACAGTTGTGTACCTTTATTGACAGGATTAAACTTGATCGCCAACCCTTAAGCTAGACCATGTGGGCTCTCCTGGTCGCGGTGCTTGTAGGCCTCTCGGACTCACAGCTCTCTTCCTCTAATCTTATCTAACTGGAAGATCTTGATTTTCCCGACTATCGAAGTCTGATGCTGTTGTTCTTGGCAACTTGAAGGAAGTTCAGGGCCGTGTGGTACGCAGAGGAACCCCAGCTGGGGATCTTGATTTTTCGAATGAAGTGTCCAGGATGTTGCTGCTGTTGCTCTTGGCAATCTTATTCAACAAACCATCATCCAGCCATTAGTCTTTCTCAACCCCATTGCCAGTGCTATCCTAATAAAAAAAAATCGCCAAAGACAATCAACAGAATCCTGAAATTGTTACACTCGGGAGCTGTGTCTCGGACCCTTATTCCGTGCGGTGTGCAAGAGCTCCTTATCTTTTATATGCTTATCCCGTGACAATGTCCAACGTCCACGAGCCCCCTTTGGTGCACATCGCAAGCCGTTGGAAACGTCCGCAATCCATCCAAAATGCTTCAAACCCATCTGAAACGCTTTAAAGCCCGTCCAATGTGCCCTAAAGTTTTCAAAAACTCACTTAGTACGCTCTAAACCTATCTAAAACATATTAAACCCGTCTAGTACGCTACAAAATCGTCAAAAACCCTCTAAAACTGTCTGAAAGGCTCAAAACTCATGCGAAACGCTTTAAATCCATCTAGAACGCTTTAAGGTGCGTTTTGCTAGACACACGATCGTCGCATATAAGCGATCAATGCATATAGAGCACGGAGCACTATTTGTTTGAATCTTTTTAAACGTCGCATGCGGTTAACGCAGAGTGGTGCCTAGCAAAACGCACCTTTGAACTCGCCTAATTTAGTCTCGAACCACCTAAATCGCTTTAAAATCGTTTAAAACACTTGAAACCCGTCTGCATTGCTCTACACCCATCTAAAACGCTTTAAAGTTAAAAGGGTTAAACATAAATTAGGGGTGAAACTCGTATCCTTGTGAGCTTATAATCCTTTCCTGTCGCTGATCCCTAGCTTCGCCATGTCCTTGAAGAGATTGTCAGGAGGATTTCAGCCTGCCTTTAGGGTTCTGGAACCCAATAGAACAGCCCAGGTAGCCTCCCTACTGATGGAGGAGGTGCCACACCTTCCAAGAGACAATAAAGGACAGAGCAGCGCTACTTGGAGCCAAGCTACTGGAAAAGGGTTAAAATTAGGAACGATACTCGTATTCTCAAGTGGTTGTAATCTCTTCCTGTTGCTCACCGCGCGCTTCGCGCCCACCTCGCTTTTTTTCGTCTTCCAGCAGCGCTCTAAGGAGCGGTGCCTTGTCCTTGAAGAGATTGTTGAGAAGGATATCAGTCTGCTTTTAGGATTCAACGACCTCACCTACGTCTGGGCCCCAATGGAACAGCCCAGGTAGCCCTTCTATTGATGAAGTAAGCGTCACACTTTCCAAGAGACGATAAAGGGCAAAACAGCATTCCTTGGAGCGGAGCGTGTAGTGAGCCACTGGAAAAGAGTTAAAATTTAATCAGGAACGATACTCGTATCCTTATGTGGTTGTAATCCTTTCCTTATCTGTTTGTATCTTCCAAGTTCCCCTCCTTGTCCTTGAAGAGATCGATGAGAGGATGTCAGCCCGCCTTTAGAGTTCAGCGACTTCAACCACGTCTGTTGTTAATTGTGTTGACTCCTCCAGCGGGATAGGCGCGTCAACATTTCTTGCATTTTATGCCTTATTACCTTATCCACGCCGTCTTTATACTGACAAGTTCGGAATGCATTGCGAATACTATTAGTACCCATAGGCAGTTTTTGTTCGCGCCGAGGATCTAACCTCACTTCGCTAGATTAGTAGAGCCATGGCCTACAACCGCGTAAATCACCCACCTCGAACTCCAATAAAGCCGCGCATTAAGCTTACTGATGGATTAATCGCGACACCTATTAAGAAGCCCTATAGGACAAGGCAGCGGAGTGCGCAGCATGAGCCACTGGAGAAGGGTTTAAATTAAATCAGGGACGATATTCGTATCCTCATAAGGTTGTAATCCGTTTCTTCTAGCTCACCGTGTGCTTCAATTATTGCTCCTACTTGCCCTAACCCCTAGTCAGGGTCGTCGAGAAAATTTCCGGGCCGGGGCTGAACAACTATTGGCCCATATTTGCCGAAGATTTTACTACTTAAATTTTTTTTTAAGATTTTTTAAATTTGATTTTTAATGTGATAATTGCCTCAGTGGCACGGGCGCGTCAACATCTCTTGCATAGCTATGCCTAGTTGACGTTTCGATAGCATATTTTTCGGATGGTGTAGGTAATTGATGGCATTCACCTCCTGTCCTAGTCGTCTTTTACAATACTAACAATCTTGGAGCGCTGTGGGAGTTCTAATAGTACTCATAGGCAGTTTTTATTTGAAGCGCTGAGGATTGAACCCCTTTTTCTCTGGATGTAGTATCACAGAATGGCGATCGGGGACGCACGGCTACCGAGCACGTCTTGTCCCTTGCTTAAATAACGACAGTCTCAATTTGCAAAAAGGAGCACTTGAAAAAATTTTTCGTCCGCGGGCTCGATAGCTCCGAAGCAATGCCTTTCAGTTGCTGAATTGTCTGGGTCTTATTTCTGTACATTTTACTTCTCAAAAAATCCCAAATAAGTATGTTTCTATCAAATCATTTCAACATTCTATGTGGAAGCTACGCTGCTAACTATACCGTCGCTCAACAGCTGATGAAATATTTAATGAAAGTAATTGATAAACTCATGGCGACGTCATCAGCTAAGTAGCTGATGACTTTTTTACATTTTCTACTGAAATACTTAAGGAGGGTTGTGGTAGCTCGATGAGAAGAGTTGATCTCTTATTCGAGCGGTGGCTTGTTCAAGTTCTGCTACGAGCAATATGTTGAATAACCCAACGCACTCCGAAACCTGGCCTTCGTATCTGCATCGATCCAGATCAATGGCTTTACTATTTTATGTCTTCAGTTTTCAAAATCGAGAGCGGACCGAGTAGCTGAGTAGGATCTGCACCGGGACAAATCGAAAATTGAACACGGAAAGAAGGGAATTGAAAATCTGTATATTTCAAAATCAATCCCTTTTTTGTGTGCACCGAGCTGGAGCCTAAACTACTGGGCCGATTTAAATGAAAATTTCACAGTTTGTTAGAATTAGCTCGCTACGGGTTTTGATGCTGTCTTACAAAAAATCCAAAAAGGATAATATACCATAAGGAAAACACAGCATTTAATGGCCCATAAAAAACGCTCTTATCAATTAATTTCATTACTTCGAACAGAACGATGAACTGTACGGTTTTTTGTCAAGTGGTTCGCAGTTCAAGCTATCCAGTATGCATAATTGAATATTAATAAACAGCTGGTGTTGTTTATGTCAAATGGTTCGCTATCCATGCAAGCCAAAGTGCATAGTTGAAGAAGTGTATTGATCATAGGTGTGAACATGCTCATGGGCGGCAGGCAGCTCAGCCTGCAAATATACCCTTTGCAGGCTGAGCTGAGCGCCCCCCCCCCCCTTTTCGACGGTCCTGCCCCTAGTAGGGCATAGCGCGTCAACTATTCCCGTGTGGCTTAGCTGACGTTTCCTTAGCAGAAACTGGTTGCGGATGACGCATGTTGCTAGCACGTGAAAGCTAATATAAATTTTAATACAATTTTATGAACTTAATTTTACTTTGTTTGCAATTTATTGATTATTAGTTGTAGTAACTTTGATAAAATTTTAAATGTCAATTGATCATAAATAATGGAGCTGTGTATATTAAAATTTATATTAGTGAAAAAGTGCTGTCAAGATAGTAATTTCTACAATTAGTGAAAAAGTTAGTAATTTTTTATAATTAGTGTAAAGTGCGATTCAAGATAAATAAATAGTAGACGAGGAATATAAAAAGGGTGAGTTCACTGAGCAAGTTGCCTAATTATAAGAGTATTGAATAAAGGACCTAGGGTATGTAAGAAAAAGTGGTCCAAGTGAGGAGCGAGAGAGAGAGTGTGAGAAAAAGAGCTGAAGGTTGACTTCTTCTTAGGAGAAGAAATTGTCCACCTCAGCGTATTTTCGAATAAGATGTTGTCTACTTATTGAGATGAGAAGTAGTCACTTCGGTGACCTTGAGAAAGGTTGTGTAGGAGGTTATGTACTTATTGAGATGAGAAGTAGTCACTTCAGTGTGAAAGGTTGTGTAAGAGGTTGTCTACTTCTTGAGATGAGAAGTAGTCACTTCAGTAACCTTGTGAAAGATTGTATAAGAGGTTGTGTGCTTCATGGAGTTGTTTCACCTCGGTGATATAAATAGATTTCGTAAAGGTTGCGGCCCCTTTATAGAGTGGTTGTTTCACCACTGCTCTTTTCCAAGCAGTGGTTGTGTGCCACCTATTAAAGGATGTGTATCACCTTTATTATCTATCGACATACCCAAATAATTAATTTTGCCAGTAGTTGTGTGCTTTTGGTAGAGGAGTTGTTCACTACTGGATGAGCTTACTTAACTTCATCTTTATTTTAACTTTTAAAATACTCTTTCTATTTGGTAGCATGCTCATCTATAATTAATTTTACAGGTGAGACGTTTTGTCAGGAATATCTGACTAATCAAAGTGGAATAGTGAGTATGGTATCATAACGTCCAGGAATCCATGTTTTTAATAAACTTTATATCAAATTATTAATTCGTCTTACACATGTACCTCCTGCTCATTTAGCCGCATACCTGCGACAAGTCGAAAAAGTCTGTAGCTTATTGTAAAGCCCCACACCACAGGAGGAAGACGAAAGAAATATCCATGTCTGTGATGCGACGTGGACGGGACTCGAAAACATAACTGACCAGAAGCATGAAACATCAACGAATCATCATAGGTGTGAACATGCTCATGGACGGCAGGTAAGGGTATATTTGCAAGCTGAGCGCCCCTCCCCCCCCCCCCCACCTTTTCGACGTTCCTGCCCCTAGCAGGGCATAGTGTGTCAACTATTCCCGTGTGGCTTAGCTGCCGTTTCCTTTGCATAAACTGGTTTCGGACGATGCATGTTGCTAGCACGTACCTCCTGCCCATATAGCCGCATACCTGCGACAAGTCGGGAAAGTCTGTAGCTTATTGTAAAGCCCCACACCACAGGGGAAGACAAAATAAACATCCATGTCTGTGTTGCGACGTGGACGGGATTCGAACCCATAACTGACCGGTAGCATGAAACATCAATGCACTAAGCTAGCGGCCACCCCGATTTAATTTCAATTCAATTATCGCTGCCTTGTCCTTTATGGTCTCTTGGTAGGTGTGGCGCTTCCTTGGTTAGTAAAAGGATTTCAAACCATCTAAAATGCTCTAAAATAATCTAAACTGTTAAAACGCTTCAAAAACGATATAAAGCACTCCAATACCATCTACTACTTTGCCTTAACCCCTAGCGGGGCATAGCGCGTCAACTACTCCTGCGCGCCATCGTACTCTGTTCTGGGCAATGGGGCGCAACTCCCCAAAAGACTTACCCAGTACCTGACACTCCTTTGCCACAGATCGACGCCATGTGATTCGAGGACCCCCTCTTGGTCGGCCTTGGTTGGAAATGGGGTTCCATTTCATGGCATGCATAGCAATGCAGTTATCACTCTTCCGCAATGTGTGACCTATCCACTGCCATTTTCGCCTGCGTATCAATTCGTCGATTGGCATCTGACCCGTACGCCGACTTAGCTCTTCATTTGATATTGTTTCGGGCCAGAAAATTCTTAAAATTCGAATTAAAAGTCACCGCAAAATCGTCCAAATCATTTCAAATTCGTATGCAATGCTCTAAACCTATCTAAAATTGCCTAAAATGCTCTGAAATATTCTAAAATCGTATAAAACGGTCTGGGATTGTCACAAACATTTTAAAACCGTTTAAAAACCTATCTAAAATGCTTTAAACCCATCTAAAATGCCTTAAACTCCTCCAATATGCTCTAAAACTGCCTAAAATGCTCTCGAATCGTCTAAAGTACATCAAAAACGTATGCATCGCTCTAAACCTATCTAAAACGTTTTAAATTCGTCTTATACGCTATATAACCCGCTAAAACTGTCTAAAATGCTGTAAAATAATCTAAAACCGTCTAAGAAAGTTCTAAGCCAAACTTAAACCATTTCATACGCCCTAATCCCGTCTCGAAAGGTTTAAGTTTATCTAAAATGCTATAATATCGTTTATGCTCCAAAACCGTTTTAAACGCGCTTTAAACCCAGTCAAAGGGCTTTTAAACCGTTTAATACAATTTAAAGTCACCTAAAACAGTTTAAACCTATCTAAAACTATGAAATAATCTAAAATCGTCTAAAACGCTAGAAGATCGTCACAAACATTGCAAACCCGTTTAAAACCCATCTAAAATGCTTTGAACCCGTCTAAAGCACTTCAAAACCATCTGCACCACAGAAACCCATTCAAATCGCTTACAATCTGAAGTCACCTAAAGTCGCTCCATCTCAATCACTCCAAAGTAACTTTTGAAATAATCTAAAATCGTCTGAAACGCTCTAAGATCGTAACAAATATTCCAAAACCGTTTAAAACCCATCTAAAATGCTTTAAACACATTTTAAACGCTTTAAGCTCATCCAATATGCTCGAAAACCGCCTAAAACGCTCTAAAATCGTCTAAAGCACTTCGAAACCGTCTGCACTGCTCTAAACCTATCTAAAACATTTTAGATTCCTCTAATACTCTCCGAAACCCGCTAAAACTGCCTAAAATGCTCTAAAGCAATATAAACGGTATAAAGAAAATTCTAAGATCAACAAAAACACTCCAAAGCCATTTGATTCGCTCTAATCCCATATAGAACGGTTTAAGTTTATCTAAAATACTATAAAATCGTTTAAACACTCTAAATGCGTTTTAAACGCGCTTTAAACCCATTCAAAGTGCTTTAAAGCCATCTAATACAATCTAAAGCGACCTAAAGCCACTCTAAAATCATCTTAATCATTTCAAAGTCATACGCAACGCTCTAAGCCTATCCGAAACTGTCTGAAATAATCTTAAATCGTCTAAAATGGTATAAGATTGTCACAAATACTCTAAAACAGTTTAAAAACCCATCTAAAACGCTTTAAACCCATCTAAAATGCTTTAAGCTTATCCAATATGCTCTAAAACCACTTTAATCTCTCCAGAATCGTCTAAAGCACTTCGAAATCGTCTGCACCGCTCTAAATCTGTCTAAAACGTTTTAAATTCGTCTAAGATCTAATCTAATCTAATCTAAAACCCTGTTTGACTGTCTCTAAAACGCTACAAAATCGTTGAAAACACTCCAAAACCATTTTAAACTCGTTTACAACCCATTCAAAGCGCTGTAAATCAGTCTAATACAATCTATAGTCACCTAAAACCCGGTTGTATGCAATGATCTAAACCTATCTAAAACTATCTGAAAAACGCTGAAATCGTCTAAAATGCTTTTAGATCGCCACAAACATTCCAAAACCGTTTAAAGCCCATATGAAACGCTTTAAACCCATTTTAAACGCTTTAAACTGATCTAATATGCTCGGAAACCGCCTAAAATGCTCTAGAATCGTCCAAAGAACTTTGAAACTATCTGCACCACTATAAACCTATCTAAAACGTTTTCAATCCGTCTAATACAATTTAAAACCCGTTTAAACTGTCTAAAATGCTCTAAAATCTAAAATCGGCTAAAAAAGTTATAACATCGACAATAACATTCCGAAACCATTTGATACGCTCTAATCCCATCTAAAACGGTTCATCTAAAACGCTATAAAATCGTTTAAAAAGCTCCACCATCGTTTTAAACGCGCTTTAAACTCATTCAAAGCGCTTTAAGCCCTAATACAATTTAAAGTCACCTAAAGCCGCTCTTAAATCATATCAAAGTCCTATGCAATGCTCTAAACCTATCTAAAACGTGTAATCGTCTAAAACGGTCTAAGATTGTTACAAACATTCCAAAGCCGTTTAGAAACCCATCTAAAACGCTTTAAACCCGTCTAAAATGCTTTAAACTCATCCAATATGCTCTAAAACTGCCTAAAATGCTCTAGAATCGTCTAAAGCACTTCAAAACCGTTAGCACAACTCTAAACCTATCTAAAACTTTTAAATTCGTCTAATACGCTATAAAACCTAAAAAAAATCTAAAACCATCTAAGAAAGTTCTATCCCAATTTTAAACTATTTCATACGCTCTAATCCCGTCTCGAACGGTTTAAGTTCATCTAAAACGCTATAAAATCGTTCAAAACACTCGAAAAAACGCTATAAAATTGGTTAAAACACTCCAAACCCATTTTAAACACGCTTTAAACCCATTCAAAGCGTCTGATACAATCTAAAGTTACCTAAAATTGGTTTGAAATCATCTCAATCAATTCAAAATCGTATGCAATGCTCTAAACCTATCTAAACCTGTCTAAAACGCTTTGAAATAATCTAAAATCGTCTGAAACATTCGAAAACCGTTTAAAACCCATCTAAAATGCTTTAAGCACATTTTAGACGCTTTAAACTCATCCAATATTCTCGAAAACCGCCTAAAATGCTCTAGAATCGTCTAAATCACTTCAAAACTTTCTGCACTGCTCTAAACCTATCTAAAACGTTTTAAATTCCTCTAATACGCTCTGAAACCCGCTAAAACTGCCTCTAAAGCAATCTAAAACCGTCTAAAAAAGTTCAAAGATCAATGAAAACACTCTAAAACCGTTTAGTACGATCTAATCCCATCTAGAACGCTTTTAACCCATCTAAAACCCTTTAAGCTCATCCGATATGATCGAAAAACGCCCAAATTGTTCTAAAATCGTCTAAAATGCTTCAAACCTTTCTGCATCGCTCTAAACTTATCTAAACCTAATAGAATTTGTTAAGAATAATTCTCCCCCTGGAGGGGGCGCAAAAAACGTGTTCGCCGGTTTCGACCGCTGATGCGAAGCGCGTCTCATCAGACGCCTCTGCTTCGCGCATCGCACCAGTTGGGGAGGCGTGACCGGAAACAACCAAGTCGATTTTGTATCGCCTTATATAGGACGGCCAACACGACATGGGTTCGAATCTCGCAGCAATTCAAATTGCAACATGCAGTT
The DNA here is from genome assembly GCA_964017055.1 of Chloromyia formosa. Lineage (NCBI taxonomy): Eukaryota > Metazoa > Arthropoda > Insecta > Diptera > Stratiomyidae > Chloromyia > Chloromyia formosa. The sequence goes on along the minus strand of OZ024819.1, from coordinate 8,086,303 downwards.
TGCCAATGCGAAACTCTGTTTATGTTCTGGCTAGGCGCCAGTGGCCACATTACACGAACAAGTTTATTAGACGACGGCCATCGACATCAGGCATCTGATGAGACGCGCTTCGCATCAGCGGTTGAAACCGGCGAACACGTTTTTTGGGCCCCCTCCAGGGGGAGCATTATTCTTAACAAATTCTATTAAGTGCTGTCCCACTTGGAACAAACGGTCGTCGCCTAATAAACTTTTTGGTGTTATCTAAAACCCGCTAAAACTGTCTAAAACGCTCAAAAATAATCTGAAACCGTCTAAAAAGCTCCAAGATAGACAAAAACTCTCCAAAACCATTTGATACGCTCTAATGCCATCTAGAACGGTTTAAGTCCATCTAAAACGCTATGAAATCGTTTAGAACACTCCAAAACCATTTAAACCCATTTCCAACCACTTTTAACCCATCTAATACGCTCTAAAACCATCTAAAACGCATAAAAATTCTCCAAAACCGTCTGAAATTCGCTGCAGACCCATGTAAAACGCTTTAAATGCTTTTATTGACCCATTTTCTGATATGGATTTTGGGGTACTATAGGATATAACACCGAATATGAGATTTCTGTTGCGTCAAAACGATTAAGGAACCCCTTCAGCTAATAAAGAGGGCGGGAGCTCCTCTTCTCATACCCAAAAAAATAAGTTCGATTGCGTGGCGGTCCCAGTAGCGACCTTAAGTCAGCCACTCACGACACAAAACATTCAGCACATTCCACATACTCGTATGCTTGTAATCCATGGCCATTATACTTCCAAGCTCTCTATGCACGCCAATTTTTACGACTAGTGTATAAATAGTAGATTAATTAATCGCCAAAATATCTGACATCACTCTATCCATGAATTCATTCTGCTAAGATTTTTTTTTTAATTTTATTTTTACTCCGGGGTAGTAAATTAGTTTTCAAGTGCGCAAATTCAAAGACTCTACCGCCGTGGATTAATTTCGTACTACATGTCGGGTATATCTAAATAATTGTTTAGTTTAGGTTTTTTTCCGGAAATATCTAAAACCCCTAGAAAAAATTGATGAGCCCCGTATGTCCCTGAAAATCGTTTGGATGAGTCTATTTTGTGTGGGTGTGGATGTTTTTTTTTTTTTTAAATTGCCCGACTTTTTGAGCCATTATGTACCTGCACGAATAGCGCGGATATATATATGTGTATCTGTGTATCTCTCATTTGAATCGATGATGATGGCTCATGTCATAAAGTGACGATTATCATGATATTTTGAGGTGTGGTTCGAGCCCGTAAAAGCCACAGTTGAAATGAGAACGCAACACAGTGCGGGGCGTACTTTCGCCGTGTCGGACATTTAATCAGGGTCATGAAATATACTCCTATGTTGTATGTGAGTGCGTGGTTAAAGGCCGGTTGACACGTTCAAAGTGCACTTTGGCAAAGTATGACTTGAAAAGAATGTCCACCATTGTGAATTACCACTTTGCTACTTGCAAAAAACGCTGGTTTTAGCATGTCTAGGGAATTCACACCAAAACACATTATTCAGACCACTATAAATTGAATTAAAACCACCAACACCTCACTACTTCCCGCTCCAACAACTTTTTTCTGTGAACTTGTCGATTTACAATCAATTCTTTGATGGAAAGTTGAGCACCATCCTACTTTGCTTTGATAGGATGCTAGAGACTTCAAAGCACTTTGAAGGGGGTTGACACGTTCAAAGTAACCTCAAAGTAGGTTGTCAACGTACTTTGCCAAAGTGTACTTTGAACGTGTCAACCGGCCCTAAACCGCGCACGCGAAATACTCGTATATCCATATAAATGTGTCTTAAGGTCAGTCAAATCGACACACGATTTCATCTGAATTAAGACGCGCTCTTTAGGCACGCACACTGAACTGTGCATTGCGAATGGTCTTTTTGATAGACTCCCAAGCCCCGGCGATGACACACAGTTGTCCGGCACGAACTGCGGTGCGACCTCTAGTACATTCCATAATGTTAATACATATGCTGAGATGGTGACGTACGTCAGCATGGTGCTCGGAACATTTTAAACATATACAGTCGAACTTCCATTTAACGAACTTCCATTTAACGAAATTTTCCAAATAACGAACTATTTTCCAGCACCGCGAAATTTTCATACACAAAACCTTTCTGTTTAACGAAAAAAAATTCTATTTAACGAACTAATATTCGGGGATATTGAATTTCATTGTGACAAAAAAAAACTGAGCATAAACCGGTTGTTCGCCTAGTTGCTGTCTGGCATAAATCATTATCCCAATCAACCAGATTTCTCAGATATTAGCGACGTTCTTCATACGACATGCGTTGCCAAAAAGCTTTGCTAATGCCTTCCATCGTTCGAAAAAGTAGAAAATTCGTTGACTGATCAAAATGAAACTCAGCCAATATAGAAAATCCTTCCTAAATTGCAATAAAAATGAATTTTACACTTTGGCTTTATTAAAAGACTTGGATAGCGGAGTGCGAAAGAAAAATGTTGCGAAAAAGTACGGTATTCCACCCAGTTCCGTTTCGACGATTATAAAAAGCCGAGATTCGATTTTTAAAAGTGCAAAAGTTTTAGAGAGCAACAGAAAACGGGCGAAAACATTGAAATTCGAAGACGTAGATGAAGCCGTCTTAAAGTGGCTCAAAATTGTACGCGATAAAAACATGCCGTTATCGGGGCCAATTATCAAGGAAAAAAGATACAAAGTATCTACACTGCATGCAGATACATCGGAACATGGATATTGTTGCGACCCCTCCTGAAGGCTTTTCAGATCTTCAGGGGAAGTCTAATAAATGTGAAAGTATATACAAATATCCATATATATGTATATATGTCACATCGCAGCAGGGGACCGGGAGATGGCCCCTTTGCAACATTAGTCGGCTTAATGGCCGACAAAAAAAAAACAAACATCCTTTTACGTCCCGGCCAGGACAGCTACTTGGGGTGGGGCTTGAAAAATAATTCATCGTCATCACATCATCATATACTCACTCCCTCCCATTCATCCGGAATTCCCCCATTCTCATATTGACCTACATTTTAAATAAATAAATTAAAGAAAACATTTAGATACATTATTATTATTTTTTTATTTTTGTGACCAACCGAACTTCTGTCAAAAATCGAACATTCGTGCATTACGTTTATTATAAATTTAACTTTTATGCGCATTTACATAAATAAAAAATTAGATTCTGAATGACTGAATCATACAAAAAAATATTATTACTTATTCTAATAGTTTTTCTTTTCAATGTTTAACATCACTGATGCGAAATGGGCAATATTTAAACCAAATTATCAGGTTCACACAAAATAAATCCAAACTATTCGACTGTATTACAAATTTAATCCACAAAATGATCTGACTACACAAACTTTCTATGTTTAACATCACTGATGCAGAATGGGCAATATTTAAACCCTATTATCAGGTTCACAAAATAAATCCAAATTATTCAACTGGATCTCAAATTTAATCCAAAAAAATAATCTGACTACACAAACTTTCAATGTTTAACATCACTGATGCAGAATGGGCAATATTTAAACCAAATTATCAGGTTCACACAAAATAAATCCAAACTATTCAACTGGATCTCAAATTTAATCCACAATATAATTCGATCATCAACTTTAAACATCACTCCCACCATCAATTGCACGCCTATCCACCGCACAAAATCAACCCACACCAAAAATGACCAGCTTCCATCCGCGATCCTCTCTATTCCAACTCCTGACCAATTCTAACGACCATAATCCAAAGCCTACGTGACCAAAACTAAACGGATCGTGTTCTTTTCTCTACTCCGACCCACTCGTCATCAACCCATCTCAAAAAAAAACCAAACTCATTCTTCTTGGACATAACTGGAGCAATCATCGTGTATGTGTGTCGTCTGACACGAAAATTCACAACGGAAAACCATTCCCCGATGGCAATCACATACTCCATTCTCCCAGCAGGAAAAGAGTTGTTACCTTTTTTTTTTTTTTTTTTTTTTTTTTTTTTATTACATTATTACTACAAACGAGGGGCCGACCCATCCCTGAGGAAGAGTCTCCTAAATAAAAGCCGGGCAAATATACAAAAAAAAATGTTTCCAAACCTACAATAAATTCACTTCTACGATGTATCTTTACATATAATTTTTTTCTTTTTCCAGAATTATAGTCACCAATACGTCACCAGATTCAATAAAAAAAAACGAAAATATCTCTGCTCTCACAAATTCAGTATACCTCAGCGGAAGGATCTCAAACCAGAACAAACTGTAATCTAAACCATTCCAAGGTCGAAGAACCAGCAAGTTCGGCGCTTATACCTGACCGATGAAGATAACCAACACAGATAATACAGGAAGATTACTTTTGGATTAAAAAAAAAATCAAAACAAAATTCTCGTGTTGCTACATGCTAACCGACAGCATTTATCAATGCTAAATTTAAAAAAAAAGAGCATTTTTCAATGCTTACAAAATTACAATAAACAAAGAGTAAAATGGAACAGTATTGATTCTTGATCAATCCCCAAATCCTCCTGAATCCAAAAATAATCCTTTAACGAAAATAATTAATAATTCCTTATCTTATATACTAATACTATGAATTAATGTACTACGCTAATAAATTTTTGGAAGCCGAATTACGGAAATGCAATACAAAGTTTACACAGAAGGTGTACACCAAATAGCTAAATTTTATGAACTCTACTTTAATAGACCTGCAACTATTTGATAAGTGAATTCCAAATAGCGGTGGTGCTTCTCAGGATGGTTACGAAAGCAAAATTTAATATGAACCTATCACCTGAAATGAATATAAGTTGCAACCAGACTCAGGTGCGAATGTCTTGAGCATGATATATACCTAATGATTTTCCTGAGGAATCGGCCACCTCATAGGCAACATTGCCGTTAGGTCGTACTATAACTCCATCAATGAATTTCGGGGCTAATTTGCTGGCGAAATAATCCACAGCTGAGCTTTGCACATGATTGCGCACCAAAACCTTTTGGCCAATTTGAAAAGATCGTGGTCGACTCCGAAGATTATAACGGCGAGCACCTTTAAAATAAGCCTCCGTCAGTTTGGCTTTAACTTGATCTTGAATAAGACGTAAACGCTCTATATGAGGCGATAATTCAACTGTTCCATCCTCAAAGGCATTGAGTTGTCTCAATAATTGGTATTGAGAACCGTGATGAATACTTTGATAACCAAACATAAGAAAATATGGGGAACAACCCGTGGACTCATGAACAACGTTCCTAAAAGCAGCTGCGGCATCACTAAGATGAACATCCCAATTTCGGTGATCTTCCTCCACATATGCCCTAATAGATGCTAAAATTGATTGATTAACACGCTCTGACGCATTAGATTGCGGAGAGTAACGTGGCGTGAATATGTGTGTAACCCCATATTCAATCAACAAAGTTTCAAGTGCCTTCGAAGTAAACTGCACTCCATTGTCCGAGTGCAAAAATTCAGGCACACCAAACGTGTGAAAAATCAAATCCTTAAGAAACTTGACGACTGAATCTGCCGTGGCTCTAGGCACAGCTTTCAACCATATGAACTTAGAAAAATGGTCCAAAATCACTAACAGTTGGGTGTTCCCTGCCTTTGAACGGGGATAAGGACCTAAAAAGTCTATAAACAGTCTTTGCATAGGCCTTTCGGATGTTCGCATTTTTCCCATAGGAGGTTTCATTACACAATTGGCTGGTTTAATTCTCTTACATGTCATGCACTCGGAAATATACTTTGTAACGTCCTTTCGTAAAGTCGGCCAATAATAATAGCGCTGCAAAAGCTCGATTGTTTTGCGAATCCCAAAGTGCGACGAAGTTGGTGAGTCATGTGAATTAAAAATCAATTTCAACCTTTGACTCTCAGGCACCCAAAGTTTGGTAACTGGTATATCCACATCATTAGGACGTGAACCGGTATTAATATACAGGCGACCATCTCGAATCCACAAATTTTGAAACCGATCAGGCGCTTGACTGACCTTCATAATAAGTTCCAAATACGATGGTTCAGTAAACGCTGTATCCGGTAAGATTTCATCCAAGTGCAAATGTTCAGGTAAAAATGCAAGAGAATGACAAGATCGATTACAAACCACACTGACAGATGCAACAACTTCAGACTCCTTGAACATACGTGATAACGCGTCTGGTACTAAATTGTTGATCCCTTTACAATGCTGAATTGCGAAATCAAAGCTTTGAAGCTTTAAGCTCCACCGAGCCAATCTACCCGAAAGATCTTGCTGAGACATCAGCCATTTAAGGCTGGCATGGTCAGTAATAACTGTGAAGGGCAAACCTTCGATATAAGCACGAAAACGCTTAATGCTCTGTACGGCTGCCAAGCATTCCAATTCTGTAATAGTGTATTTCTGCTGAGCGGAAGTAAGTTTAGCAGACATGAAAGCCACTGGGTGCTCTTTATTATTTTCATCCTTTTGGAAAAGGACACTACCGATTCCGGTACTGCTAGCGTCACATTGGATAAAAAATCGCTTAGAAAAATCTGGATTGACCAAAACAGGAGCGGACACAAGTGCTTGTTTTAGTTGCTGAAATGCATTTTCAGCTGCGTCAGTCCATTTAAATTTTTTCTTTCCTTTTAATAAATCTGTAAGAGGAGCTGCAATTGTGGCAAAACGAGCTATGAATCTGCGGTACCAGCCCGCCATTCCCATAAAACGACGGATATCTTTTGCAGACTTAGGAGTAGGATAGTCTACCACACTAGAAATCTTGTTCGGATCGGGCTTGAGAATACCATCGCTTACTATGTAACCCAGATATTTAATTTCAGATTGAAGGAACCTGCTCTTTTGTACATTAATGGTAAGACCAGCATCTTTAAGTAAATGAGCCACTTTTATCAACAATTCAAAATGTTCCTCCAATGTAGAGCTTGTGATAAGTAAATCATCAAGATACACAAATATTTTGTCATGTAACTCATGCGGTATCACTTTATGCATAAGACGACACATGGACTGTGGCGAGTTACACAGACCGAATGGCATTACCTTAAAATGATAAAGAGGACGCCCTGGCACAGTGAAGGCAGTTTTTTCCTTAGACTCATCGTCTAAAGGAATTTGCCAAAAGGCGTCCTTGAGATCGAGGCTTGATATAAAACGAGTTGATTGCAAACGGGATAACAATCCATCTATAAGAGGGAGAGGATATGCATCTTTTATCGTCACTTCATTTAGCCTGCGTGCATCTAGGCACAGGCGCACTTTGCCAGGCTTACGCACTAAAGTGACAGGAGCACTCCACGAACTATGACTCTCCTCTATTACACCGAGTGCCAACATTCTGTCTAATTCCTCATATATCTGTTTCTGTATTATCGGGGATACAGCATAATGACGCTGTTTGATAGGTTTGGCCTGACCAGTATCAATGTGGTGAGATAACAGATTGGTTTTTCCCAATCCAAGAGAATTATAAGAAGGAAATCCTTTTATTATTTCCTGTAGTCTAAAATTATCCTCCGGAGATAAATTAGAAAACGTAGGACCGTCAAGAGATTGTGAGGGCACCACTTCGCAGACTGTTGGATTTTGATAAGGCACAATGTTGAAAGCTCTCCAGAAATTAATACCTAAATATAAGGTACCTGATAACTCTGGCACAACCAAAAATCGTACAGACCTGATAGAATCCTTAAAACTAACCTCAAGGTCTATATAGCCCAAAGCTGTGACTTTTTGTCCGGATGCTGTACTTACATTTGTTCGAAAATTGTATAAACGAGAGGACAACCCAAGTTCATCCAATATAGACAAAGCCTCTCTTCCAAAAACACTAATGCTAGCCCCACTATCCAAAAGACCAACAATCCCACGATCCCCAATAAAAATCTCACAATGCGGCCGAGAATCTCCCGGGACAGATGACGTAATAATGGAACTAATTGCACTCTTGTACAAAAGACGAATGTCATGAAAATAACGATTTGATCGGGTACGACGGTTTTTAGCACGATTACTAGAATGACTAGAGCCATAGAGAGGAGTGTTACTAATTTTAGAAAAATCTGAAGATGAACTGGTAATTTCAAACTCCTCCGAACTATCCTCGAATGTGGTTAATATATCATTTTGAGTATCAACATCTACTGACTTCATTGTTTGAACTGATTTGTGACACATTTTTAATGAAGACTTCACATAATCAGAACTATATGTTGCGGAGTTTAACGCTGATGATGCAGCTCTGGGTCCACATTCGTGGCCGCATCCACTGTCTTTGATACCGGGGGCAGAAACAATTTTGGTGAAGGAATGTGATGATTCCCCGGGTTCCTCACATTCCTCATCACGTTTCCCGAACACTTGCCACATTTCGGCTTCAAAGTGTCCTTGGCACCACACCCGAAACAGAAAATATGCCTTATTGGGAGAGGACAATTATAAAAGTTATGACCCAAATCCTGACAATTCCAGCAAATGTTATAATTTGGAACATTTAATTCGGAATTCGGTACAAAATTACGTGAAGTATTTCCTAAAGGAGCCTTATTTCCCAGAACATTAACATGTGCCATAGGAACGAAAGACTCTGAACATTCAATCTCGTGGACAGGTTTTCGTATATAAGAGGGACGTTCCGTGGGCTGGTCCAAATTCCAAACAGCCTCTACCGAAATACAACATTGAACTAGCTCTCTTGTGTTGACAAATTGCCGACCAGCCAGATGTTCACGTAAACGTTTCGACATATTTCTAAAAAGAATACATTGCATGTCATAATCATGAAAACTATGCCGCAATTCCAAAGACATAGTTTCTATACTATCATAAAATTCTATGAATGATTCATTGGCTTTTTGCAAACGAGAATCAATTCGCCTACGAATATCTACATCTGATTGTGTAGAACCAAATCTATCCGTTAAAGCTTCCTTCAGCTTAGACCATGAAATATTGGGTGAGTTTAGTTCATGGAACTTCCAATACCAGTCACTGGCATAGCCACGCACTAGTAGATGGAAATGTCCTGCCAATTCAGACAAACTCACATTATGGGTATTTGCCAATACCAGTATCCGATAAATAAAAGAATTAACTGGAATACTATTATTCGATCCATCAAAGTATATACCCCATTTAGACACAGGCAAACCAGATTGTCTAGACCTATAATTACTATTTACACGTGAAGACAAAAATTCAGAATCTGGAATATGAACCTCAAACTGTTGTTGGTTTTCAATACAGGGAACGTTAACTGAAACTACTTCGGGTGGAACATTATTAACGAAAGGGTTATGGGAAATATTATGATTATCGGCAGACACTGCAGGTTGATTTCCAGCTGAAGAACCTAAACCAGTATCTCTAGTTTCACGAGCGTTTCTCTTAGGAGTATCCATGACTTTAGGATTATTTATAGCAGGAGTAGAAGCGAATTCAGGTCCAAAATCACACGGGCTTCTACGCGAATGCCAGGCCATAATTTGGTATTTTATATTATATTTAATAGTTAGAATCAGATGAACTACGTTATAAAATAGAGACTATAGAAGAAAAAAAAAATGAACATACTAACCTAGACAACATTAATATTGGTTTTAACCTACGAGTATATACCAGAAAAACTATCAACAAAAATGCTATTGATATCTAGAAGAATTTATCAAACTGATGAAGTTAACAAACTTGAAACCAGTGGATACGCGTGCGCAGATTGTTTTACGATATGGATGCGAAGTTGAGTCCAGAAGCAGCAAACGTGAAAACTTGATCAGACGAAATCTATGGTTTAAAAATTTTTTTTTTTTTTTCTGATTAGTAAATATATTTGATAAAGTTATTAATTGAAATAATGAACAATAACAAATGTAAATTATTTAAGTAATAAAAGAAGACAGATATGTATTGTATTTTACTTTTTTTTTTCTTTTTATATGCAAACTTCAAATTACAGAGACAAGAGAATCCCGGATGAACGAGATGCGAGGAGTATTCAACAAAACACAAAAAAAAACTGGATGTAATAGGTCCATTTCCAATCCTTCCAGCAGAAACAACACTCTCAAATAACTTATTCCAATCAAAAAAAATGAAAAGGAGTCAAAACGTCTCGCGTCGAATATACCTCTTCAATTTGACGAATTACAAATTATTTAGTTTAATAACTCCTTAAATCAAAACGTTTTAGTCGAATAAAGGCCGATATGACGTGTTACGTTTCCGTAAAAAGATTTTCAATGACGAAGTTATATGTTGCTCATACAAAAATATTGGGCGCCAGCCACGATGTGAACTTTCACTCTAGCCGTGAAAGCTACTGAACCCTACCACAAAATTCCCGAATACGCCACCAACTGTGACAATCAAAACAAATCCACTTAAGTGAGCTACAAGCTCAGGCCACAAAATTTGGGCGCCATTTGTTGCGACCCCTCCTGAAGGCTTTTCAGATCTTCAGGGGAAGTCTAATAAATGTGAAAGTATATACAAATATCCATATATATGTATATATGTCACATCGCAGCAGGGGACCGGGAGATGGCCCCTTTGCAACATTAGTCGGCTTAATGGCCGACAAAAAAAAAACAAACATCCTTTTACGTCCCGGCCAGGACAGCTACTTGGGGTGGGGCTTGAAAAATAATTCATCGTCATCACATCATCATATACTCACTCCCTCCCATTCATCCGGAATTCCCCCATTCTCATATTGACCTACATTTTAAATAAATAAATTAAAGAAAACATTTAGATACATTATTATTATTTTTTTATTTTTGTGACCAACCGAACTTCTGTCAAAAATCGAACATTCGTGCATTACGTTTATTATAAATTTAACTTTTATGCGCATTTACATAAATAAAAAATTAGATTCTGAATGACTGAATCATACAAAAAAATATTATTACTTATTCTAATAGTTTTTCTTTTCAATGTTTAACATCACTGATGCGAAATGGGCAATATTTAAACCAAATTATCAGGTTCACACAAAATAAATCCAAACTATTCGACTGTATTACAAATTTAATCCACAAAATGATCTGACTACACAAACTTTCAATGTTTAACATCACTGATGCGAAATGGGCAATATTTAAACCAAATTATCAGGTTCACACAAAATAAATCCAAACTATTCGACTGTATTACAAATTTAATCCACAAAATGATCTGACTACACAAACTTTCAATGTTTAACATCACTGATGCAGAATGGGCAATATTTAAACCAAATTATCAGGTTCACACAAAATAAATCCAAACTATTCGACTGTATTACAAATTTAATCCACAAAATGATCTGACTACACAAACTTTCAATGTTTAACATCACTGATGCAGAATGGGCAATATTTAAACCCTATTATCAGGTTCACAAAATAAATCCAAATTATTCAACTGGATCTCAAATTTAATCCAAAAAAAATAATCTGACTACACAAACTTTCAATGTTTAACATCACTGATGCAGAATGGGCAATATTTAAACCAAATTATCAGGTTCACACAAAATAAATCCAAACTATTCAACTGGATCTCAAATTTAATCCACAATATAATTCGATCATCAACTTTAAACATCACTCCCACCATCAATTGCACGCCTATCCACCGCACAAAATCAACCCACACCAAAAATGACCAGCTTCCATCCGCGATCCTCTCTATTCCAACTCCTGACCAATTCTAACGACCATAATCCAAAGCCTACGTGACCAAAACTAAACGGATCGTGTTCTTTTCTCTACTCCGACCCACTCGTCATCAACCCATCTCAAAAAAAAACCAAACTCATTCTTCTTGGACATAACTGGAGCAATCATCGTGTATGTGTGTCGTCTGACACGAAAATTCACAACGGAAAACCATTCCCCGATGGCAATCACATACTCCATTCTCCCAGCAGGAAAAGAGTTGTTACCTTTTTTTTTTTTTTTTTTTTTTTTTTTTTTTATTACATTATTACTACAATATGTCTATGACTACCGACTGCATGGAACCTGTTGTGTTGAAGATGTCGACGTAAGTTTTGTAAAGATCCCACTATAGTTATACTGGATGAAATCATTCGAAAAAACACGTCCCACGCTTTCGGTAGGCATAAGACATATCCATGCACCCATGTATCTGGTGGCAGTGTAGATACTCGTCATAAATTCTGCTTTGCTTTGTCCTGTCCGCTTGGGCTCCTTTCTCTCGCGGGATCGTTTCGTTTTCGTTTGCATCGCGTGAGTGCAATATTCACCTCCTCTCGTGCACCCTGTTCCATCTACCCGTTCGGTACAGTTTGCAGACTGCAGCCTATCCACATTTCTCTGAGTACGTTTCTGCTAATCGCAATCACGCTTCCCACCATCTTTTCTCAATCGGACGTGTATTGTGTTTGTGTATCTATTGCAAAATCGCTCCCACACTATCCGTCTCATCCCGCCCCTTTACTCGTAATCAACAGTCCGGGTCCAGCACACACAATCCGTTTCTCGAGTAACGCGTGCGACTCTATGCGATTGTGTCCGGCAAACATTCCAACACACGCACAAAGAGAATGCACAAGAAAAATTTTGGAATTTTTGCAAGAGGGGGGGGGGGGGGGGCATTTGATCTTCTGCAGACCTCTGAATGTACATCATGTCACGATGAGTTGCCCGGAACTATAACATCCTGCGACGAATATTTCTCTATTTCGGGGCTTGGGAGATTTTAACTCGCGCAGTACGAATCCGACATTTTGTTTTATGATACGTTTATTGCATGTGTGGTGGGGGCCCACATTGTGGGCCAGTCAGACCTCAAATCGCCGCCATTGCAAATGCACAACCATTTGGATAGAATGAACTTCATCCGCGATGGCTCTCGCTCTCTATCTTCGGGGGGCGGGAACTATGTAATGTACACACTCTCAAATTGCGTCTGCGCATGTCCAAATGTTAGTCGAACTGACTACTTGCTACTTTTTCTGGGACCCTATTGATTCAGATATGTAGTACAACGCGCGCTATTTTATTTGTTTGGATTCCAGCCATTTTGAACAGTTTGGAATTTTTGCGGAAGGGGGGCATTTGATCTTCTGCAGACCTCTGAATGTACATCATAACATATAGCATCCTGCGACGAATATTTCTTTATTTCGGGGCTCGAGAGATTCTAACTCGCCTAGTATAAATCCGCCATTTTGTTCTATATGTTTACGTTTATTGCATGTGTGGTGGGGGCCCACATTGTGGACCAGTCAGACCTCAAATCGCCGCCATTGCAAATGCACAAACACAGTCGCTGGATCACCCAGTTTGGCTCGAATGAACTTCATCCGCTCTCGCTCATCATCGGGGGGGGGGGGGGGGGGGGGAACTATGTACACTCTCTCAAATTGCGTCTGCGCATGTCCAAATGTTAGTCGAACTGACTACTTGCTATCTTTTCTGGGACCCTAGTGATTCAGATAGTACAACACGGGCTATTTTGTTAAATGATGAATGGGAATTGGCGGAAATTGAAGGTCATTGAAAGTCCGCCCGTTCACCCGTACACTATGTTATTTCTTGCCGTCCACAACGTCAACCTTTATCGCTATCAAATCAACATCCCAACATGTACACACAGGATCCCCGCAAGCGCACCGCCCGCGCGGATCTACAAGCAACAGCCATGCACAATGACCACTTCACTCAAACGACATGCACAGCCAGAAAAGAAAAATTTTCAATGGGCTTGTTTCCTCTTCTGACCCCCGAGTAGAAAAACAGACATTTCGTGTGACGGACAGATTTTTAGGATGACCCCCAGCTATAAGACATATCCATGTCAAAACAGCGGAGTATGCGAGGCACTTAGGACATCAAGGATTTATGGCAAGTTCATGTTGGTTGGGCAAATTTAAAAGGCGTCACGGTATCACCGAGAAAATCCTTAGTGGAGAAGGCAGCAGCATTTCTGAAGAACATTCAACTGCGTGGAAAACTACTACTCTGAAAGCAATTTTAGGAGAATATGATCCAGACAATGTTTTAACATGGATGACACAGGACTGTTTTTTAAGTGTCTGCCAAACAAAATACTCACTTTCAAAAATGACAAGTGTTTTGGAGGAAAAAATAGCAAAGAAAGGATAACTGTTGTCCTGTGCTCCAATGTCAGGGAAAGACAAGCTGAAAATGCTTGTAATCGGAAAAAGTAAACAGCCAAGATGTTTCAAAGGTGTAAAATCCTTAGAAGTGGATTACAAATTTAATTTCCTTCAGTTGAAAGAAAGTTAAAGAATATCAAACTAGTATTTTTCCACACAACCGCAAAATTACAACCAATGGACCAAGGGGTCATCACAAATCTGAAAATTCACTATCGTAACCAAATTCTGAAAAAAACTTTTATTGGAGCTGGAAAATGGTCAATCAATTGATAACGTTATTAACCTAAGAGCAGCAGCCTGCAAACTGGTCAAAAAGGTGTTGGCATACGATAAGGCTAACACCAGATGGTGTAATGGCAGTACGTGTCATGCAACTAGGCAAATATGGCCGAAAATGGTCCCCGGCCGCTCTCGCAGGCTATTGCTGTTGAGCAAAAACCCATTTGAGAAACGTGGTGGGGCTTATCACTGGGCACTGCCTTATTGGGGAGCATGCTAAGAGACTTCGGCTCCCACACAATGATTACTGCAGGAGCTGTGGGGACGAGGAGGAGGAGGAGAGTCCTTTCCACCTTATTTATTTATTTATTTATTGAAGGAAATTACCGAACAGGACATAGTCCCAAAAATACAGTAATATTTTGTGAGTAAGAAAAATTAACAAAGAGAAAATTAATTGTAATACATAAGAATCCAAAATTAAAATAATAACAAGAAAAAAAGAAATACAGTAAAGTGAAGGATCAAGATTGAAATTCAATTTAAAAATAAAAAGAGAGAAGAAAAAAAAAACAAAACAAAATAAAATAGTACAGAATCAAATAATAAGGTTACAAGGTAATAAGAACCAGGCCGAAGCGTATATACCCTAGACTTGTACAGACCTAGTGGTGACACCAAAAGTAATAATTGGCAACATATGGTCGTTGCATTAAAAGTGAGTTTCCTATATAGCCAATTTATAGGGGAGGTTGGCACTCATTCAGGGAGACCTTGACCATTCTCAAAATAAATTATCTAACCCATTCTACAAATATTTGTTGAATTTTTCAAGTCGCTAGCTTCATTCCATCCAAAATTATTGCTTATTTGAAGTCTCACTTGTAGGGGAGGTAGGGGTTCCTTGGGTCGGATCTTGCCCATCTTCGCCACCAACCAATTAGATCACCCTACAACCAGACAAACAAAATTTTAAGTCTCTAGCTTCACTCTATCGAAAGTTATCGCTTATTTGAAGTTTCATTTGTAGGGGAAGCAGGGGTTTCGCTAGTCGGATTTTATGTATTTTCAATATTAGCCAACTGGATCCTACTACAAACATTTGACCAAAATTTTAAGTCGCTAGCTTTATTTTGACGTAAGTTATCGCTTATTTTAAATGTCATCTCTAGGGGAGGTAGGGGTTCCTTAGGTCGGATGTAACCCATCTTTAATGCCAACTAACTCAATCTCACTTCAAACATTTGACCAAAATTTCAAGTTGCTGGCTTCATTCTATCAAAAGTTATCGCTTATTTGAAGTTTCATTTGTAGGGGAGGTAGGGGTTCCTTGGGTTGGATCTTGCCCATTTTCAGTACCAACTAATAAGACCTTACTACCAACATTCCACCAAATTTTCAATCCGCTAGTATCATTCTATCGAAAGTTATCGTAATTAAAATAATATTTAATTTTTTGAATTTTGTAGGGGAGGTAGGCGTTCCTTTGATCTGATTATGCCCAACTTACCAAGACCTAAGCAGCTTCCCACTTCAGGGTTACATGCCAAAAATTAGATGTCTACGTCAATTAGTTCAAGAGTTATGGCTAAAAAACCTGAAAAGTAGGGTAGTACGGGGCTCTTTGTAAGAAAATTACCGTTAGTTTTCAACTGATTGATTTTATTTTCCCAGGGGAGTACAAGATTACCATCACGAGCAATCTACCAAAGCTAGAGCTTTTCGTGTTTATTTAATCGGGAGTTATAGATATATTTAATTATTTTACATATGTAGGGGAGGTAGGCGTTCTTTTGGTCAGATCATACCCATTTTCAATACCAACCAACTAGATCATACTTCCAACATTTGACCAAAATTTCAAGGCTCTAGCTTCATTCTATCGAAAGTTATCGTGCGAACGGACAGACAGACAGACAGACGGACAGACGGACAGACGGACAGACAGACAGACAGACAGACAGACATGGCTAAATCGAATCAGGAGGTGACCCTGATCATTTATATATATACATTGCTATACCTCCGGAGCCTCCTTTAAGGTGTTACATATTTCCGTCGTGACAAAAACAATATACCCTATACTAAAAGTCTAGGGTATAAAAAGGAAAAAAAAAATAAATTAAGAAATTTAAAGATCCGCCGAAGCTACTTTATGAAGTAATTTTTTTTTTGAAGGCAAGAAATGAGATGGATAAAGGACCAAGCTCCAGTTTGTCATAATTAGTCATAATTCGAGGTAGTGGCGAATTCTTGTAGACAGACAGTGAGGCCGTGGGAGGATCGAAAATGGCGGTAGTGCGGGTATTATAGGAAGGATGTCTAAGAGCAATGTCACGGGAAAACGGTGAGCGTAATGAACCACTACATATTTTGTAGAGGAAACATTCATCAAGAAAGATTCGTCTGCTCTGAAGGTACATCAACTTGAGGAAAGTAAGACGTTCAGCATAAGGAGTATAGGGAATGTTGAATTTAAAAAACAAGGAACGGGTAAATTTACGTTGGACGGACTCTAATGCTTCACAGGAGACAGTTGTAGAAGGTGACCATACCACGGATGCGTACTCCATAATACTCCGAACAAGTGAAATGTACAAGTTTACTGCAATACTTATGTAACGGAAATCTTGGGAACAGCGCAAAACAAAACCCGCTAGTTTAGCGGCCCTGCTAATGATGACAGCATAATGATCATTAAATTTAAGTTTGGAATCAAAGACTACACCAAGGTCCTTGGTAGAGGGGACATACTCAAGCGGACAGCCATTAATTTTATATGGAAAAAAGACATGAGATAATTTTAGGGAATAAACCATAGCAGAGCATTTAGATACGTTGAGAGCAAGGTCATTAGAGCAACACCAGGAATGTAATACATTAATATCCGATTGCAAGGCAGAACAGTCAGATGGACCTGATATGGAGGAGACAAGCTTGCAATCGTCAGCATATAGCAAGCAGAGGCAGTCAAATAGAACAGGAAGATCGTTTATAAAAAAGGCAAACAGCAAGGGACCAAGAATAGAGCCTTGTGGAACACCTGAGCATGGACAGAAAGACGAGGAGACAGAATTTTGAAATATAACATTGGAGGTACGGTCAAGAATATAAGAAGAAAGCCAGGAAACTAGATAAGGAGGGAAGTTGAAATTTTTCAATTTGTCAAGTAGAATTTTGTGGTTAACTGAGTCAAATGCTTTTGAGAAGTCAGTGTAAATTACATGAACGTCCAGGTGGTTTCCAAACGATTTGGCAACATAATTAACAAACTCAACTAAATTGGTCACAGTAGATTTGCTTTTGCAGAAGCCGTGTTGGTTGGGACTGATTAGATGGCCAAACGAATCATAAATATAGTTATAGACAATTCGTTCCAAGATTTTGGAGCAACAGCAAAGGAGTGAGATAGGTCGGTAGTTGAAAGTAAGTGTTGGGTCACCATTCTTTGGAATGGGAACAATGAAGGATGTTTTCCACTGATATGGGAAAACTCCTTCTTGTACGCTTTTATTAAAAAGAATAGCAAGAGGAAGTGAGATGGAGCTGTGCGTATGTTTTAAAAAGTAGTTCGGAATACCATCTGGGCCGGGGGAAGAGTTAGCTTTAAGGGTGGAAATGATGAGATCTACATACGTCGGTGAAATAAGTGGCAGAGAGGAAAGAAAATCAACCTGCTGGGAAAAATTGTAGGTGGTAAGATGCGTGGAGGGCTGTCGAAATGTGCTTGAAAAGTAGGAAGCGAAGAGCTGACAAATTTCCTGAGGAGTTTGCGCGGTAGTGTTTTCGTGGACAAGGAAAGACGGGCGAGATGAAGAAGAAGAACGCATATTATTGACAAAGGACCAGAAAAGTTTTGACTCGTTTTTATTGACGCTGTTCTCGATGTTAAGCAGATAGGTAGCGCGTGCGGATTTAATTAGTCGTTTGGTGTGAGATCTAAGTTTTTTTAAAGAGACCAGATCAGAGAAACATTTAGAGCGCTTATATCGAGAGCGAGCCCGATTTTTTCTCTTAATCATTTTGTAAATTTGTGGAGTGAACCACACCGGGCCCTTGCGGTGGTTCGGTTTATAAAAAGGAACGAAAGCATAGACGATATTGTAGAGAACCGTATAGAATTTTTCGACTGATGATTCGCAGCTGAGGTTTTCAAAGGTATGATACCAGTTAATTTCACACAGTCTCTGGTTAATGGCTTCGTAATTGGCTTTTCGGAAATTTAACCGGCTAACATTGACATTCCTCCAAGAAGGGGGAAGACTGATGTTGAGCTCGTGCAGTAGCGTAGGATGGTATGGATCACACGGGACATAGGCCAAGGTAGCACAAGAGGTGGAGAGGGAGGACAAAGGTAGGTTGCTAAGGATAAGGTCAAGGACACGATCCATAAAATTGCGAACTAAATTAAACTGTAAAAGATTACAGTAGTTCATGAAAGATAAAAGAATTGACGGAGACGAGGCTGTAACTGGAAGACCCGGGGAGTCAGGCCAACTAAGGCTTGGAGTGTTAAAGTCTCCGCAAACGATTATGAAAGATTCAGGGTACAAGATATTGCAGATGTCAGACAGATGCGAAAACAGACTGTCGTAGGTAGCTATAACGGAACCACATGGAACGTAAACACAGGAAATTAGAAGAAATGTTGAAGAAGAAGTGGCAATTTTGACAGTGACACAGTCGTATGGTTGATTGTCAGTCTTGGATAGTAAAGAACATTCTATGTGGTTCCGTGTGGCAATTAGGGCACCACCACCGGTCGATTTCCCAAGAAGGTCAAAATTTCGATCACACCGAAAGATATTGTAACCCTCGAGGATCTCACCACTGTTAAAGGAAGAGTTCAGCCATGTTTCGATAAGGCAGATGACATCATGTAGAGAAGATAAGGCAGAATTGTTTAAAGTATGAAGCTTTGTCCTTAATCCACGAACATTTTGATAATATAAAGAGAGACTACAGCTTATTTTGGAACTTTGGTGTATCTTTGGCGATGAAAATCCTCTTTGCGTGTGAATTCTTTTATTAGAATCCCAGGGGGCCAAAAGGATTCGTTGAAAGGTAGCAGTAAGTCGTGCGGAATAGTTAGCTTGAAGGAAGCTACCACCTTGTTAGGAATATTATCCTTAGTTAGCTTCCTACGAGTAAGAACTGACGGTTCATAACCCAATTTGCAGATGATGTATTGCCTTATTTCGTTTTCCGTGGTATTGTAGGCAAGTCTAGATAGGAACAGCTGCTTTGGAGGTGTGCAAACTCGTAGTTGCTCCTGATGGTCTTGCGAATGTTGAGTCTGCGGTATGCCTGGTAGTGGTAATGGTTGTTGCCTCTGCAGACCAGGTGAGAAGCTTTGTGGAAATAGCAGACTTGGTGTTAATTGAAGTTGAGACAGCGACGAACTGTTTGCAGGTAAGGATGATGGTTGAGCGGCGAGATGAGTGGAAGTAGCGTCCAGGTTAGCCACCTCCAAAGGCGCCATGACAGACGTCCGGTCAAGAGACAGATCGGATTGCGATTTAGCTCTTGAGCGAGAGCGAGTCACAATACCGTCACTTGTAACGTCCTCTGTAAGGTCTCCAGTAGCCTGGGAAGCAGCTCCCGTATTGTCTGAAGTCGGGCAAAGTTGTTTTGTTAGGGCTGCAAACTTGACTTGAAGTTGGTTGAGTTCGCGTTGTAACTCGTTGAGGCTAGGGGCGTCAGGTTGATTAGGCAACAATTGTGGTTCCTGGTATTGTTGTTGTTCAGTCTGGTGAATACGCTGTCGTTGAGGTCGTTTTTGTTGTGGAAGATATTGTTGGTTATCAGCTCGACCAGGGTCGCCAGGAGTTAATAGCGGTGCCAGTTCGTTAATGGCTGAGCCAAGCTTCGATTGAATGGTGGCTATTTCAGTCGAAGTCGCCATTAGGACCTGGTTGGCAGTTTTCAGCTTACTGACGTATATAGCCATAGAAGATGATCGGCATTTAACGCAGAACCAGTAAATACCTGTGTTAGCTTGGCGAATAACATCTCCAATCGTACCGGATAAGTGTGCTTGTCCTGCCCTGGCGAGGCGCAGGAAGGATATCCTTGGGTCCTACTTCTTTACTGAGTAGGATGAATTAAAGGATGATAAGGTCGATCGGCTTCATCGCTTCATTGTCAGCTCTGGCTGGTGTAATGACTGAGGTAGGCTCGGGCTGCTGTACTAAGGGGTATCACAACGGGCCCAGTGGGGTCTAAGTGTGCTTTGATCATTGTTTGGTTGAAGCAGCCCATCTAACCTAACCTAACCTAAGAATCTGCATTTCAGAGCTATCAAAAGTTTGGCAGAACGAGGTTACAGAAACAATTATGAATTGTTTCAATAAAGCGGGATTTTCCCAAAATCCAATTGTAGCAGAAGAAAATGATTTACCGTTTATTGAAGAATGCTGGAGCCAGTTGCAGTCACAAAATGTGGTTAACGAGGACATCTAGCTGAATGATTATTTAAACGTGGATGAGGACGTCGTTGTCGCAGAATATCCGTCAGATGCTGACATTCTGGATTCAGTGAAGGAAGATGATTTTCATGCCGATGAAATTGAAGCGTTTGAAGAAATGAAAGCTCCTCCTCCCTCCAGGAAAGAAGTGTTGACCGCGTTTGAAACTATACGACGTGGTTTGCAAAATACAGATAACGTGCCAGATAAAATTGTTGAACTATTTAACAAATGCGAACATTTTTATGAAAATCGTTGTAACAATACAGTCCAGCAAGTCATACGTCATAAATTACGATTTACACATATATGTAATACTATATTTCTATAAATAAAGATAATTTCTACATAGCGAAGTTTCTACTTAACGAATTTTTTTCAAGGAACCTTGAATTTCGCTATACAGAGGTCTGACTGTAGTTCAAAGCAAATGCCACAGTCGGCGTGTTCTCAGAACACTTCTAAGTTAGCACTGCCGCTGATACACAATTCTATAGATACTGAAAGCGCGGTAGCGAGTGATCTCACTTGCATTGTAGCAAGTGCAAATTATATTAACAGCTAGTGCACACACAACATTTGAATATGTACTTATATATGTAGAAAAGATTGCGATCGAGAAATTGGGCAAGAACACAATCAGAAAAAAGCGACAAAAACAAAAAAGATGGAGACACAGTAGCCGGGCATCAAAAAGTTGAATAAGCGCTAATGGAGATAACAAACAGACATTACCGCCTGCACGTCCGCTAGACACTTGACATGTGGACATGATGGTACCAGTAATAGAGTTATCAATAAAAAATTGTTTTCTCTCTATTATTACTTAATACATTTAGATTGACGTATTCATTTATTCGGACTATTTAGCGGATTTTGTGATGATCAAAATATCATCAAACGTCGCGTTTGCTTTGTTTGATTGAATTTCATTTGAGTTCTTGGGTGGGCTGATATTTTGTTTCTTTTTTCGACCGTTCGAGATTTCGAATTGTTGATATTTTGGAAAATTTTTCGATATTTTCAATATACACGCTTATCCATTTTCTGTTTCGGAAAGTAAACTTAAATTAAACAGTAAATATTTGAATTTCGATGGAATTTTTATTTCATAATAAAGTTTGGATTATGCCATTATACGTGGAATACAATATCTGTCAAATGTCTCCCACGGGACCGCTTGCAGGACTCGATCCTTTTAAGGTAATTTTCGATTACCTTTTCACACATTTCGGGCAATAACTCGGCTATAACTCGACGGATTTCGTCCTTCAATTGACCAATCGTCGTGGGATTGTTCGCATAAACACGGTCCTTCGCATAGCCCCACAAAAAGAAATCTAACGGCGTTAAATCGCAAGACCTTGCTGGCCAAGCCACATCGCCGAATCTCGAAATTACGCGTCCCGGGAATTTCTCGCGCAATAAAGCCAAATTTTGTCGCGTGGTGTGGCATGTGGCCCCGTCTTGTTGAAACCACATATTGTCGAGATCCATATCTTCAATTTCCGACCAAAAAAAGTCATGAATCATGGCGCCATAGCGCTGGCCATTGACTGTAACGGCGGATACTTCATCGTTTTCGAAGAAAAACGGCCCAATGACGCCGCCGGCCCACAATGCACACCAAACAGTCACTTTTTGCGGGTACAACGGTTTCTCAGCGGTCACTTGCTCACTGCCCCAGATGCGACAATTTTGTTTGTTTACATAGCCGCCGAGCGCAAAATGGGCCTCATCGTTAAAGAAGATTTTCTTCGAAAAATCAGCATCGGTGGCCTGCTGTTCGAGGACCCAATCTGAGTACTCACGACGCAATCTGTGATCAGTCGGCTTTAATTCTTGCGTGAGCTGGACTTTATAAGGATGGAGATGAAGGTCCAAATGCAAAATGCGCCACAATGTGCCGTAAGATAGGTCTAAATGCTGGGATCGGCGCGGAATCGACAAATTCGGGCCTTCGGCCACAGTTTCACTCACAGCGGCGATGTTTTCGATCGAACGAGCAAAACGATGATGCACAGGTGTAGAAATGTCTGTCACCGATCCAGTTTCTTCAAATTTTTTCACTGTGTAGGCAATTGTGCGCTCATTGGGACGATTATGTCGACCATAATCTGCGCGTAATGCACGAAACGTGGCCACCGCAGATTCACCATTTCGGTAGAATAATTTAATAATTTTAACGCGTTGTTCAGTCGTAAAACGTTCCATCCTGTAAAATGGCAAACCTTCAACTAAACCAATACCAGTTTGGAATACACTGACATTTGATAGATGTCGAATGGCAGGGCTTTACTTTCCGAAACACGAAATGGATAACCCTTTATATCCACATTGTTAGTATACATATCGACATTTTCGATATATCGACATATTTCGATATTTTTAAAATTATGTCGATAAGAATATATCGTCGGTTCAATGCCAAAACGATGAATGTGCAATTATGGCCTTTTCACCTATGTAACTGCATCAATAGACGTATTGACCTCGACATTTTTTAATCGCGAATCGCCCCCAATGTGCAGCATTAGCCTAAACCTAGGGCCGGATTAAAGGCGGGGCCACTGGGGCCCCTACCATACTCAGTACTGCTGTGAAGTCACTAGAATCTCTGAAATCTTTCGTCGAATCAAGAAGAGATTATTTCGAAAAGTACGAAGCTAAAGAAAAGAAATTGGCTAAAACTGAAGAGACTCCACATTTAGAACTACGCCCGCAATTCGAGGGTTTTGTAGCAACCGGTGATTTTGGTGTAAATATCGGCTCCTTGCTCTTCTTGGTACCACATAGATGGATAAAAACAAAACCGTAATTAAAATGGTTTACCCATAATATAGTATCTTACATGCCAATTCATATTACGTGATTGTTACGAAACTTAAAACTTAGTAGGGTGGAACAAATTATCTGATATTTTCTCCTTCCCCACTGTTCCCCTTTTTTTTTCAAATTTAAAGAAAATGCCAAAAAGGCCCCCCCCTCCCTTAAAGTTGGTCAATTACAACACATCGCTTTTTCCAACGAATTATAGCATTTCTACACATTCTCACCGAATTTGATGTACATATGTAGCTTCAGCGGTTCCTGAGATATTCTTTGGACAGACGGACAGACAGATATTTGGCCGATGTTGTAAGATTTAAGACACAAAACCCTAAAAAAGAAATTGTATGAATAATTATTGTTAGAATTACTGCTCCAACCAATCTTTCCCTTCCAAAATTGGTTCACTAAATAACTATCAAAAACAACATGCAAATATGATAGTACTCGTACCTATGTACGAAGCCGGTAGATATATTTTTTGTATGGATAGTGTCAAAATGCCTAACTTTGAATGAATGTACTATCATTAAATATTATGTGATTGTAATGAAACTTAAATACATCATTGCCTATGATGTTGGTTACCATTGGCCATCAATATTTTTGACCTTGGGTGTGTTTAAGGGGTGCAGGGGTGTGCTAACTGCAACTATAGAAATGTACCTTAACCTTTTTTGATGAGATATCAAAATTCTACGATTTTCGGTTTTCTATGCTAGTGAAATGCCGCGTTTTTGTAAATTTTCATAATTCTAAGTTTAACGGTCTCGAAATGCAAGGGGGGGGGGGACAAACTCGGATCACATATTTTCCCCTCTCCCTCCTTTCTTCAAATCTGAAAAAAAATTCCAAAAATGGAATGTACTCGACGGTACCTTTCTTACGACACCCCACTTGTCTATACCAAACGAAAAAATTTTCAACCTTCATTTCCCCTCTATGGGGACCTCCCCTCAAAGTTGACCTATTACAACGCGTCACTTTCTCCAGAGAATTATAGTACTTCTACATATTTCCACCAAATTTCATGCACGTAGCTTCGGCGGTTCGTGAGATATTTCATGGACAGACAGACAGACAGACAGACAGACGGACAGACGGACGCATGACCGATTTCATAAAGGTTTTGTTTTTTTACAAAACCCTAAAAAACCAAACGTACGACTGCAGCCTCTGGATTATGGAAAAACAAGTTCTGTCCAAATGTCACCGAGGGACAAGTTCCGCATTGAATCCTTTTTACCAGCAGTAGACTCACTAATCTTGGCAATATCACAACGGCTTTCAACTTACGAAGTTCTCTACGACAGATTTGGATTTTTGAGTGAGCTCATGACAATTACACCTGAAGAACTAGATAGATAGATAGAAATAAGATTCGAGCTACTTTCCCAGCAGGAAGGCACTGCGACCATAAAGATCTATTGTGCCGTAGCTCATTAATCCAAAAGACCGTCCATCCTTCTAATAAAGGGCAGTAAGTCTTTAGCAGGAATCAACCTGAATTCTGCAGTGCTGATAGTAGCCTGCCCGAGGAGTGACATCCTAAAACGCGCGATGGCGGGACATTCGCACAAGATGTGCTTGGTCGTTTCCACGTCCTCCAGACAAAGACGGCATTCAGTCTCGCTTGACAGACCCATCTTGTTCAGGTGATATCTGACCAAGTGATGGCCAGATAAGTACCCCACTAGGAGTCTTAGGTGGGTTCTACTCATTTGAGTAGTACCCTTGTGACTGAAGGGCATTATCAGCTCCTTTGATTGACGAAGCCCTGGAAGGTTATTCCAGTACTGTTGACGCAATCGTGCAAACCAATCTGTGATCCGCAGATTGGCCGAGGCCAGTCCAAAGCCACAGTAAGGCTCAGGTCCAAGAAAACGACTGGATGATCCTTGTCTAGCAAGTTCATCCGCAGCCTCGTTCCCCTCAATGCCCTGGTGGCCTGGAACACAACACAAGAAGACTCGGTTATTGGTTGCCAACAGTTGAAGGAGATTGTAACACTCCTTCACCAGTTTTGAAGAGACCTTATATGAGGAGAGCGCTTTTATAGCTGCTTGGCTGTCTGAGTAGATAGCAATGCGAGCGCCACGAAGTCCAGTTTCCAAGATTACCCTGGCGCAGACCTCAATGGCGTGGATCTCAGCTTGAAAAACGCTGGGCGAGATTCCCATTGCGATCGAAATCCTGGTGTTGGGTCCAAAGACACCTGCACCAACACCTTGTTCCGTTTTAGACCTATCGGTGAACCACTTGATACATCTAGGGTCTGGACAGGGTGTGCCATTTACCCATTCAGAGCGGTTAGGAATGAGGGCTGAATATTTTCTGCCGAAGCAAACCTCCGTGATCATGTAATCTGATCTCAAGCAGATCTGCACGTCAGGCATTTGATTCAGAATGCTCATGTGACCGCTTTCTTCACTACGCACATCGGAAGTTAGACGAAGTCTAAGAGCATTTAGACCTGCTGATTCTTGAATGAATATATGCAACGGAGTAAGTCAAATAATCGCCTCCAAGGCTGGCGTAGGACAAGTGCGCATAGCTCCAGTGATGCCAAGGCAGGCAAGGCGTTGAAGCTTATTGCACTTCAGTAAGACAGAAGATTGCTGAGTTTTCGGCCACCACACAAGCGCTGCGTAGGTCACCATAGGCCGCACCAGCATGGTGTATAACCACTCAATTATCTTTGGGGTGAGCCCCCATGTCCGTCCAAAGAAACTTCTGCAAGCCCACATTGTGCGTGTGGCTTTTCCAAGTACATTATCTATGTGAGTATTCCAGGTGAGTTTCGAGTCGAGTGAAGAACTAAATATCAAAGTGGAAAATCTTGTTAATTGCTACCCAGAAGATGTGGAAGATTCCTTATGTGCCGAATTATTGCAACTTTCTGCATTATCAAAGCTCTACACACAGCTGAATGAAGAGTCAATAGAACTATTTCTTTATGGTATTATCATAGAAAACAATCTTCGCCCAACTTTTGTGAATGTGGAAATAGTTCTTCGTATGTACTTATCAACGATGGTATCCAATTGTAGTAGAGAAAGATCATTTTCAAAAATGAAACTCATCAAAACAGATTACGCACAAGTATGGGACAAGATCGCTTTAATTGTTTGATGATTTTGAGTATTGAAAGTGACAATCTTCGGAATTTATCATTTAATGATTTAATCGACGTCTTTGCTACGAAAAAATCACGGAAAGTTACTCTATCTTAAACATCATGTGACTTTGTAAGTAATAAATTAATAAATGCATTCCTATATGAACCCCTGAATGGGGTTAAGCGACGTGCTGACAACTCGTCCTTGCAAAAACCACTCCATGTCAAGAAACCTGTAACAAAAGCCTCGGATTGGACGGATCAACAACGACGACCACGCAAACGACTAAAGGATTATTTTTTCGGATCCTGGAATGTACGCTCCCTGAACAAACCGGGGGCCGAGAAGGCCCTCCTTCAACAGGTCGAAAAGTACAAACTGAGCATAACTGCAGTCCAGGAAACAAATTGGCTTGGCAGTGCAGCACGCCTACCTGACGATACAAATGACTCAAAACCATTCTACAACTACGATAGCTATTTGAATACACTAAAAATTAAATTAAAACATGCTCAGGAAACAGCTCGTGAACGATTGTTAAAATCAAAAGAACAAAGACAAATTTACAGTCAGAAAAACACAAATATTGTAGAATTAAAAACTGGCGATTTAGTATTCATAACTAATGAGAATAGAAAAAAACATGACAGCCCTTACAAAGGCCCATACCAGATAATAAAACGATTAGATGTAAATTCACTTGTAAAAATAGATGGTAAGGATAAATTAATACATAATAATAGACTAAAGAAATTCCAGTCAACTAAATAGTAAATTTTTTTTTTCTCTATAATACAAAAAAATTTTTTTTTTTAAAGGTTAGTGGTGTAGGGTATGTATGCTCTGCATACTTAATAATAATGTTGGACTCGTGACCCAAATCTGTTGGCGAAACAGTAAACAAATGTTTTGATTTTTTTAAATTTGAGACGGCCAAGATTTCCCGCGGAGTACGCGCAATTCATTTACTTGGCATGCATACGCACCGATATCCTTTCCCGTGTGTGTCACCATGCATAGGAAAGAATATCTCATAATACCCCGCGGTGCATGCCCATCCGTTTTACATTACGTGTATACGGAACAAGGTCCGTTTTCGTGTGTGGTCATAACGTAAAAGAAAGGTCTATTTTCGTTTCGTCACTAAATTTCATTTGTTTTAGGATACAAGTGAAATTGGTTAAATTGTTATCAGATTTCGGTCACTGAGGTCTGTTTACATAAAGAATATTTGTAGATATAAGACCATATGTAATAGTTTTGAGTACATAACTAAAAATGTATAAAAAGAGAGAAATATTGAAATAGATCATCATTATCTTGACGAAATACAAATCGGCAGCATTGCCTTCTTTTTCTATCAAGAAAGTTCCAGTTTTTGCAGTCGCCAACTGCAGATCTTCAAGATCAAGAAATCGTGAGTCGCATCTTTGGTGCGTTAGTAATTCGGCAGTGAATGCCTACAATATTAGCGTGGCTTGTTCGCTGTATAAACATAAACTTGCCTCCCCCATTCCTATAATACTCTCTCTCTTCTCCTCCTAATGTGTTGCCTCACACATTACAACAGTCTCCATGAAGAATGTAACGACAACGGCCAGCGACTTATCGACTTCGCCTGCAGAAGGAATCTAGTCGTAAACTCTTCGTGTTTCCCGCATCGACGCATTCACAAGCAGACCTGGAAGTCTCCAGACGCACATACCGTCAACCAAATTGACCACGTCCTCATTTGCAGGAGATGGTCGTCTAGTGTGATAGATGTCCGCTCCTATCGAGGAGCAAACTGCGACTCAGATCATCACTTGGTGAAGACGACCTACAGATGTAGAATTTCCTCAGTGCACCAATCGAGAATCAGCCCTCCCAAAATCTTTGCGGTTGATAAGCTTTTGAGTGATGCTACAGCGGTGACGTATACTACCGCCCTTGAGGAAAGACTATCACCTATGCTACACAACATCAGCAACACAGGCGTCCATGGGTTCTGGGAAGAACTCAGGGGTACCATCAAGGATGTCGCAGAGAAAGTCGATCGACGAAGAATGCAAAAATTCACTTGACGCGAAAAACGAGGCCTACAGACAATGGATTCAGCGAGGGACCAGAGCCAGAAGAGAAAAATATGACGAGCTACGGCGAATATCGAATAGAATAATTAGACGTAAGAAATGTAAATAAAATACTTTGACGAGCAGTTGCTGAACATAAACGAAAACTTAGCTAATAGGAGCACCAGACAAGCGTACAAACTAGTAAATACAATTAAGAACGGTTACCAACCCAGGACTAGCCTTTGTAAGGACAAGGATGGAAACATCATCAGCGACACCGATGGCATTAACAAACGATTGCCCTCTTATTTTGAAGAGCTTCTGAACCTACCATCTAACATCCCCACACAAGAAGCTCTCGACGATATTGTAGATCTGGGCCCACCCATACAACCCCCGACAGTAGAGGAAGTTGATCTCGCGTTGCGGTCACTAAAACGAAATAAAGCGCCGGGCGCTGACGAGATTCCAGCTGAACTGCTTAAATTCGGTGGAACGAGTCTATAGGTAGTTGATGCCATACATCAATTCCTCGTACGAGTATGGGAGGACGAGGAGATCCCAGACGATTGGCGCAGAAGCATCATCTGTCCAATTCATAAAAAGGTGCATAAACTGCGGTGTGAGAATTACAGGGGCATTAAACTAGTTTGTACGTCCTATAAAATTTTGACGAAAATTCTGGAAAATAGAATAAAACCGTACGCAGAACGAGTCATTGGCAAATATCAAAGCGGTTTCAGACCTGGTCGCTCCACAACCGATCAGCTCTTCTCAGTCAAACTGATACTCCAGAGGTGCTGGGAATACAACGTAAACGTATACCAAATCTTTGTCGTCTTCAAGCAGGCATACGACAGTATCGATCGTGGAGTGCTGGACAACATCATGCTGCAATTTGGTATACCGGCAAAATTAGTGCGACTGACTAAGATGACGATGACCAACTCCGTCTCACAAGTCAGGATACATAATAGACTTACTGATCTATTTGAAACACGCACTTGTCTGAAGCAGGGCGATGGACTGGCACCGACGCTCTTCAACCTAGCACTGGAATACGTTATTCGGGCCATGAATATGGACAACAGCAAGACGCTACTCATCAAGTCGACACAATTAGCAGCGTACGCCGACGACATCAACATCATGTCCCGAAGATTGGCTGACGCAGAAGAACTTCTGCATACGCTCGATACCGCTGCATAGGAAGTTGGATTACGTATTAACGAGGGTAAAACTAAAATTGATGCAATCGGTGACAAGGACACCTCCACAACCGAGCATCAATGTGGGGGACCTCAAGATCGAGTTCGTGAACAACTTCATTTACCTGGGTTGCAACTTGTCAAGGGACGCCAACGAAACTGACGAAATCAAGCGACGGATACAGTTAGCTAATAAGACTTTTTTCTCGGTTCTCCCCATAATGAAATCGAAGCATGTGCACAGAAACACGAAGCTCCGCGTGTACAAAACCATTATACGACCAGTGCTAGGCTATGGCTGCAAAGAATGGACCCTAACTCAAGCCTCCGGAAACATGCTAGATACATTTGAACGTAAGGTTCTACGGCAAATTTTCGGGGCTGTTTGCGATCGAGATGGATGGCGCATCCGGTACAACCATGAGTTGTATGAAATGTACGATGAGCTGCAAGTCTCGAAAATCGTCAAACTACAACGACTTCAATGGGCAGGGCATGTACAAAGAATGGACGATGATCGCATGCCTAAGAGAGTAATGAATACAGAACGAGTCGACGGAGCGAGACTGCGAGGACGACCGAGATCTCGTTGGGAGAGCTCGGTAGGTGTGGACGCCGCGCAGCTGCTGGGCTCCCAAAATTGGAGGACGCGGTCACGTGACCGAGATAATTGGAGGACAATGATCCAGGCGGCCAAGGCCCGACGTCGGGCTGTCGCGCCACGATGATGATGATGATCAAATAAATAAATTAGTGGCGTTACAGTTCAATTAATTAACAGAGGCCTTGGGATAGCATTATCTAATTTTCATGATCATGAAGGTGTACTTCTTACAGATGTGTGGTCATAAACACACTTACCCGATAATTTACCTCGAATGGGTTCTCATTTTAACAGCTGGGTAGGATCATAGTCTGACACGTAAACTCTTTTTATCGAAAAGACTACCGCCTTCAGTAGGATTCGAACCAGTAGCCCGATGATCGGAAAGCGAACGTGCTAACCGTTGCGGCTTCCGAACTACTACTGCTTTGATCATTGGCCTGGTATAAATCGCTATGCTCCTCTGGCCTCGCGTATTTTAAGCCTATATCGATGCCATTGAGTTCAGAGGATTCGTTAGACTAGCATTTCCATCTGTGCAGACGTGCGTCTTACAAGCTCATATCGAAGTTAGTGAAAAAGTATTTCAAGGTCCTTCAATGTCCAGGGAATACCAGTCAGGTCACTTTGTATTGAGTGCCGGGTGATCATTTTGATTTCGGCCAGCTTTAAATGCAAAAGCCAAACGAAAAAGTTCTCAATACGCCTAGCAATACAAAGAGTCATTCTAAGGCCGCGTTTATCCAATCTGCGGGAGCCGCTGCCTTTTGCAAATTTACGTTGAATTTAAATACAATCTCGCCGTTCAATAAACCGTAGAGGCTCCCGCTGCTGCCGCGGTTTCTTCTATTTTAATTCAGTGTAAATTTGTAAGCCGCAGGTGCCCCGCAGCTTCTAAACTCGGCCTAACTTGATTTAAATCACTTAGTATTTTCAAAATTGTTTTTAAATACTTCGAGAACACTTTATTTAAGTTACAAAGCTTAAGTCCTTAATTCAACATCCAACTTGTAGTATAAAGTTCTTCGCATGTCGCTTCGCCTTACATCCTTATCACTTTTCAAGGGCAGCAACAAAATCAGTGGCAGGACAATGAAAAGCTAGCGCTTCTACCAGATTGGCTGCGAGGACGCATTCCTAAGACTTGTTCGGATTCGTAAAATGTTCTCACTTTAGATGTTACGAGTTCAGTTTTTAAATTTATCGCATTTAGAATTAAGCAGAAATTATCTGAGATTGCTCAGAGTGTCAAAAGTATCTTCTTTTGTTTTGTACTAAAAGCATGAAAAAAAGACATTTTTTTAGTGAAAAACAATCCAGTCCATAATCTGAATTCAATTTCGTCTGCATCTAGTGGTCGTATTGAAACTATTTTGTAGGTTTTTATGCCACAGAAGCTATCGAAAAAGGTATCTACTACTTCATCCTCTCAAATAGACGAAAACGATACAGGTCTACGATCATTTACTCAATAGAAATATATATCGATTTCGGCATGGCTTTGGGCCTAACGACTTAAGCCGCCGCCCGCTGTGCCGGGTCACCGTGACATTGATTCAAAGAATGCGAGTAAACTTGATAGGCTGGGCTCATCCTTGAAATTTTACGGGGCAGAACTCTTCTTTTGGCTTACGGCCTCAGCCAAGACTGCATAGTCTGCATTGAACAACTACAGGCAAATATATATTCAAGTAGGTCACTTCAATTGGTCATGCTTTATGGATCCTGTTTTGTCGACGGTCAACTTTATTCCTTCTTCTTTTGGCGACCGAATTTAGGTTCGACTAGAAGTCAAAGCTCAGTACCTAACTTGCCCTAGCATACAATATTTTCATGGCTCGACAATGAAAACATTTACTCGTATTACCTAAGATTTTTTGGGCTCATTAAAGTTATAGGCATGTTGAAATAGAATGGCTGCTGAAATGAGCATTTACTTCTGACCTTGTGGGATGTCTTTACAAATTAAAATGAAACCGGAATATAGAGGGCTACGCCCGCAATCCGAGGGTTTTGTAGCAAGCGCTTATTTTGGTATATAAATTAGGGATGGGTATCGATTAATCGAAATAATTATTTTGTCGAATAATCGATTTTTATTTAATCGATTACATTAGGATTTTATAACGATTATTGAACTTTTTTCTTCGCTGAGACTTCAGATTTCAAGAGCGATATATTTTTCTTTCCTTGCGAAAAATCACTTACAACAGTCGTGTATAGTATTTATCTACTACTTTTCTCATTCTACTTTTACCTATCTACCACAATTTTTTTTTTTAATATTTGTGGTGGTCATTTCAGAGAAAAATAGAAAAATAGAAGAAGAACACCCTCAAAAATCTCGTTATCATTATCAGTCACATAAGTAAAGTCATAGGTTATAAAAGACCCGACTCAGCCCAT
Source organism: Chloromyia formosa (assembly GCA_964017055.1). Taxonomy (NCBI): domain Eukaryota; kingdom Metazoa; phylum Arthropoda; class Insecta; order Diptera; family Stratiomyidae; genus Chloromyia; species Chloromyia formosa. The sequence goes on along the minus strand of OZ024819.1, from coordinate 8,053,211 downwards.
ATCCTGATGCTGAGTCGTGTTGTTTTGTATTCCTAATGATCCTTTAATGCATGCCCATAGCATGCACTCTATCCTGTTGTTTAAGAAGCACGACAAAAGTATTCAGAAGATATGGTCCAAAAGTCGTGCGACACCCCAGGATGCTTCAGGTGGCATCAATGAGGAATTCAGTTTGTATCTGAGGACACCACAGGAGAGGATTCAACAAAATCCGGTCTTATTCTGAAAAGAGATGGCTGAAACGTTCCCAGCAGTTTCTAAAGTCGCCTTAACATATTTTATGTGCCAGCGGTAGCGACCTCAGTTCCTTCAGAAAGGCTTTTCTCTGAAGCTGGTCAAATTGTGAGGGAACAGAGAAGCCGGCTGACCGCCGCCATGGCCAATACACTTATATTCCTTAAGAACGTTCATGATAAGTATTGGTATTAATAAATAAGCTCAATACTTCTCACAACTCAATAATTACTATTATTTCTGGGAACGTTTCAGGCAACTGCTTCCAGTAGGTGTAATTATTATTTCTCTGTTTGATGATCTTTCTTCTGTTTTCATGTGTATAAAAAAGGACTATTTTTTACTTGGAGTTCGTTGTTTTCATTGTATTCAGTTTTTCATTTTTTCCCAACCTTTTTTGAAATTGTCTATTAATCGATTAATCGATTTTTCAAGTCACAAATAATCGGTGTATCGATTAATTCGTAAAAAATTATAATCGATTTCATTAATCGATTACTTGTTGGTCGATACCCATCTCTAATATAAATATCGGCTCCTTGCTCTTCTTGATATCACTCAGATGGATAGAAAAAACGTAATTAAAATGTCTTACATTTTACATGCTAATTCATATTACGTGATTGTAACGAAACTTAGAACATGTTATTGCCTAAGGTGTTGGTTATCGTTGGCCATCAGTACTTTTGACCTCGAACGTGTTTAAGGCGTGCAAGGGTGTGCTAACTGTAACTATACAAATAAACTATTATTGACCTATTCTGAGAAGATATACAAATTCCACTATTTTCCATTTTATATGTTTTTCGAAACCCACTTCCTGTAAGTTTTCATAATTCTAAGTATAACGGTCTCAAAATGCAGGCAAGGGGGGGGGGGGGGGTCAAATTACGAACTAATATTTTCTCCTCCCCCACTGTTCCCCTTTCTATAAATTTCGAGAAAATGCGAAAAAAATGGAATGTACTCATCATTACCTTTCTCACGACACCTCATTTCGATAAAAAAAATTGACCTTAATTTCGCCTCTATGTGGACGCCCCCCCCCTTCCTTCCACCCGGTAAAGTTGGCCAATTAAGGCACAGCGCCCCCAACCAATCTTTACCCTTTAAAAAATGATTAATTAAATAACTGCAATTCGCACTACGAAAAACAACATGAAAGTATAGTAGTACTCACACCTATGAGGCCGGTAGGTGTATTTTTTGTGTGGATAGTGTCAAAATGCCGAACTTTAAATGAATGTACTATTATTAAATATTATGTGATTATAATGAAACTTAGAGATATTATTGCCTATGATGTTGGTTATCATTGGCCATCAATATTTTTGACCTCGGCTACGCGTAAGGGGTGCAGGGTTGTGCTAACTGAAACTATAGAAATGTACTATTATTAACCTTTTCTGATGAAATTTCAAAATTCTAGAAATCTAGGTTTTCTACACTAGTAAAATGGCGCTTTTCTGTAAATTTTCATATTTCTAAGTATAACGGTCTCGAAATGCAAGGGGGGGGGGGGTGGGGGACAAACTCGGATGACATATTTTCCCCTCTCCCTCTTTTCCCGTTTCTTCAAATTTGAAAAAAATTTCAAAAAAGGAATGTACTCGACGGTACCTTTCTTATGATACCGCACTTGCCTGTACCAAACGAAAAAAAAATTTCGACCTTCATTTCCCCTCTATGGGGACCTCCCCTTAAAGTTGACCTATTACAACGATTCGCTTTCTCCGGCGAGTTATAGTAATTCTACATATTCCTACAAAATTTCATGTATGTAGCTTCAGCCGTTCCTGAGATATTCAATGGACAGACGGACAGACGGACAGACAAACATTTGACCGATTTCATAAGGGTTTTGTTTTACTACAAAACCCTAAAAAAAGTACAGGGAACATTTCGTCATTCATATTGAGGTCACATTATTTGCTTTTAATCCTCAAACAAATCATTGCTGAGGGCCGGTTGACACGTTCAAAGTACACTTTGGCAAAGTACGGTGACAACCTACTTTGAGGTTACTTTGAACGTGTCAACCCCCTTTCAAAGTACTTTGAAGTCTCTGCGTCCCATCAAAGCAAAGTAGGATGGCGCTCAACTTTCCATCAAAGAATTGATTGTAAATCGGCAAGTTCACAGAAAAAAGTTGTTGGGGTGGGAAATAGTGAGTTGTTGGTGGTTTTTATTCAATTTATGGTGGTCTGAACAATGTGTTTTGGTACAAGTTCCCTAGAAATGCTAAATCCAGCGTTTTTTGCAAGTGGCATAGTGGTAATTCACAATGGTGAATATTCTGGCCTAGTCATACTTTGACAAAGTGTACTTTGAGCATGTCAACCGGCCTTAAAACCTATTGCATTCAAATACATAAAGTTTCAAATTTTAACGGAAACGCCATTTTCAAAAATTTCGCTGCGGAAACAGTTACATACTTCAAAATCCGTTTGACAGAAAAATTGATCAAGCTTCTGTCAGACCTTCAACTGGAAATAGGTTGACCATATCGGTAAGCAGTTGCACTTCGAACTTCGGCCCGCTGACAATAAAATCAAAAAATTTGGCCCTTTTCAGAAAAAGTTTGCCGGCCCCTGTATAGACTATCAAGCGTCCAACGATGGACGGTCTTCGTAGCATCGCCTAGAAGCGGCTTTATTACAAAAGGAATTATTGCTAATATGACCATATTTCAAACAAATCGTTACCGATTTGATGAGCTTTTCGATATACCGAACGACCCCGGACACTATATCATTCGTTATACTGGAGCACACTTGTAATTGGAATTATGCCGTAAGTACAAAGTGGAAAGTTGCCTAATCCTTTGAATCCGGAATATCGCAACAAATGATCTGCAATAATGTCTGCTGGAATAGCGGAGCGTCGATCAAACTAATCGGGCTACCAGTATCAAAAAGAGACATAAAGAAGAAGACATTACGGCACCAAACGGCCAGCATGAAAAGCAACACTCACCAGTTATGTTTCGGAAATGACCTTTTGTTCGGACTCGATATTCGCGGAACAATTTTTTTCTTTTCGTCTCTCTTACCATTGGATCTTCGGAAATTATCTACTAGGGCTGCATGATTTGCGTTGTTGGGAGCTGGCTTCGGGTAGGAGCTAATTGGGTGGTTTCTATAGATCGACATCGAAAACACGAGCTAATCACCCGTCTCGGTTCGAGGCATCGTGCCGAAATGCCTGGAACAGTTGAAACATCCGACAGAAGATTGTAGATTGGGACTGAGCTCCGCAGCAACTTATGCAAAAGATACTAGAAGCGAGAACAGCATCGAACAGGCACTCTGTGTGAGTGAGCGTCGAGCCCAAAATTACAAACGCCTCATAGCTTTAGGTGCTTACTGGTTTCAAAAGTTAGCTGAGGTGATCATAGTGCCGTCTTGTTGAGTCAGTTGAATAAATTTAGCGGAACTGTCACCTGGTAGCCTAATGCGGACTATGCTATCGACAACCCTCTTATTCAACCTCACACTTTACTACGAGCAAAGTGTTGTTGTTCGCGGCGAAAAGACGTACGTCCTTCCCCCCTCCTTTCCTTTCGGGTACACAAATTCAAATCGTAACTACAATTTAATTCTTTCACGTTCACGTGATCTCACAAACGTTAGATTGGACTTTTAATTGTTTTATTGAATAAAAAAAAAATTCATGTCAATTGGCGCAAGATACGGATATAATTATGACGTCGCCATAAAAAAAAAACTAATTACCTCTATCAAAATGGATCATCCACTGATAAATGCCCCACAAATATTTCAATTTATCAAATGTGTGTCGCATTGCTAAAAATTACATAATGCTTAGATGTCGGTCGGAACAATGGGAATAGTAGGTGCAGGTTTTGAGAAGTGGCCGCAAAGGTCGTTCGTTGGTCAGCAAAGGCACTGAAAAACTCTATCTCCAATTAACTGATATGACACGTGCGCAGGTATCTAATCTAAAGGCAGCTCTATTGGCCTCCTCCATTACAATTGAGAGGGAACGGATATGTTTGCCCGTTAGGTAGAGAGTAAGGGTAAAGACCCAACACCAGGATTTCGATAGCAATGAGAGTTTCGCCCAGCATTTTTTAAGCTGAAATCCACGCCATTAAGGTCTGCGCTAGGGTAATCTTGGAAACTGGACTTCGCGGCGCTCACATTGATATCTACTCAGACAGCCAAGCAGCTATAAAAGCGCTCTCTTCATATAACGTCTCTTCAAAACGGTGAAGGAGTGTCACGGACTCCTACAACTGTTGGCAACCAAAAACCGAGTCTTCTTGTGTTGGGTGCCAGTCCACCAGCGCATTGAGGGGAACGAGGCTGCGGATGAATTTGCTAGACAAAGATCATCCAGTCGTTTTCATGGTTCTAAGCCTTACTGTGGCTTTGGGATAGCCTCGGCCAACTACGGATCACAGATTGGTTTGCACTATTGCGTCTTCAGTACTGGAATAACCTTTCAGGGCTACATCAATCAAAGGAGCTGATAATGCCCTTCAGTCACAAAGGTACTACTCAAATGAGTAGAACCCACCTAAGACTCCTAGTGGGGTACTTATCTGGCCATCACCTGGTCAGATATCACCTGAACAAGATGGGTCTGTCCAGCGAGACTGAATGCCGTCTCTATCTGGAGGACGTGGAAACCACCAAACATATCTTGTGCGAATGTCCCGCCGTCGCGCGTTTTAGGATGTCACTCTTCGGGCAGGCTACGATTGATTCCTGCTAAAAACTTACTGCCCTTTATTAGAAAGGTGGACGGACTTTTGGATTAATGAGGTACGGCACAATATATCTTTTATAGTCGCAGTGCCTTCCTGATAGGACAGTAGCTCGACTATTTTATCTTATCTTATCTTAAGGGTAAGGACGTGCGGCCCCATACTATTTAGGGTCCATTGTGGGAGCCGCATTCCACCGTAGGCATAGCAACATCGTCCATAGGCATATAAGTAATCATAACCAAGGATACAGTGAGCACAATACTTATTTACCCCTAGTGGGGTATAGGGCGTCAACTATGATATTCCATCTGACTCAGCTGACGTTTGGTTGGCAGAAACTAGTTTCGGACGATGCACGTTGCCAGTATGCACCTCTTGCTCCCATTTAGCCGCCACTCTGCGACAATCAGGGAGATGTTGTGGCTTATTATTACGCCCCGCACTACAGGGGGAAGACAACACAAACATCCATGGCCGCGACCGCCGTGGATGGGACTTGAACCCGTAACGATCGTAGTCAGACGTCGAACTGATGTCTCTACACACTGAGCCCCAATTTTAGTCAATTTTGGATTCATTAACTAGATAAATCGCAATGACCCCACATTGGGCGCCAACAATTTTCAGGCTTTTCGAACATTTTTCGACATTTCCCCGTATAATTTTTTTATTTATATATATTAAATGCTACTCTGATATAGGATAAGAAGGCCTGCAGGTAACTACGAGGTAGCCTTAACGTAAATTAATAATAAATAAATAACTGGCGCAACAGTCCCATTTGAACAACGGCCTCGAGATGAGTTAGCATCATCTCATTTTCTAGATCGTGACGGTTTTCGTGCAGAGGTATGTGATCAGCAACAGGCTCAACCGAGTTATTTACCCCCGTAACGTAAATTAAGGGTGCATAAATGCAGCGTTATGATAAGGTCTAGAATGGTTTCGATTTTTGTGTCTTGGTACCACGCGTCTACACGATTGCCCATTTTAGGTTTCTTTGACTAGATAAAAGCACACCGAGCCCATATTGGGCACCGAATATTTTCGGTCTTTATGATAATTTTTCGACTATTTTGTACTAAAAAACGGCCTTAAGGTAACTTATACCCGTTGATCTTAACCCCTTGTGGGAAAGAGCGCGTCAACAATACCAGCAGCAACCTGTACCTGTTGTATAGGTATACAGATTTATTCTCCTACTTTTTCCAAAAGTGAAAACGACTGAAATATGCGCTGATTGTAAGAACTACTAACATTTCGAAGCGGCTAAAATGTTACGAGCGATTTCCTATTACATAGTTGAAAGGTGGCCTGAGATAGCAATGGTGGGCGGAAGGAACAAATGTAAGCATCGCCGAGTTTCTCCTGTAATTGAAAATGTTCGTTATGCCAATGGTGCGTGTTGGGTATCAGAAGATGAGCCTCAAGATTTCTGTGATATAAGGAGGCTAATTTTCTTGCTTAAACTCAACAGATTAGATTTTTTTCTCTAGTTCTGCAAACAAATAATAAAATGAAAAAAAGCAAAAAAATGGCGAAAAATACCGTTATGTTAGGAAAAAGGCTCCCAATTAAAATTAGTGGGCGAATTTCAGAGTCGTAAAAATATTAAGGTACAAAAATGCCTTTTTCGACCCAGTGTCGTTGCTGTTAATGGCTTTGACCCCTCCAAGGGGGCCTCCTATCCCAGCTGTCTTTTACTGACGAGCTTGGAATGCTTCTAAAATTTTCATAGCACTCCATAAGCGACTTCAAGGCACCTCAGAGTCAGAACTCTTAGGTGCTGGTGTCCTCCGTCCGCCACTCACTCACTCAGTGACATCACAAGTATGAAAATTAAAAATATAAAAAAATACGCCACACTCGCTTTGATCCTGCCGAACTCATAGGAATTTCCAAAATCTTCATAAATTTTAAAAGCACAGCAAACTCAGAGCTCTTGGGTGCTGATGTCCTCCATACCCAACTCACCCGACAAGTGACTACATATTTATAGACATAAATTTAATTAGCAAGTATAACTCAACAGGAGAGTTAAGAAATGAAGTCACTGGAAATCAGATTTCACAAACGTATCTTATAAAAAAGGTGTTCCATTTAACATCATAATGTTAAACAAACCTTTGTAATGAACCACCTGTAATGAACCATATTATGGTCTGGTAGTGCTGCTCCTATCGGCAGATCGAAGTAGCTCCTGATGAGTAGTGATCTGTTGGTGGTACGAAACCAGAGGTCGAGGGTCCCATGGCACCCGGACCAAGGTGCGACCGCGTGAGCGTCTGATCCGTCCGCCAACCATTCCATCCTTATCAACTATTTTTTTTATTCCCCATTTTTACCTCCCCTGTTTGTATTGTCTTCCCCAGGCCTATGAATTTTTGCTAATACGTAAAGGACAGGGGCAACGAGCGGCGAAAACCCCGCCCACATCTCCCGAACTGAGCTACAGCAAGCATAGACCGCTGCTTAGTTCGTTGAGGGGCCTTTTTCTTCGCCAGATGGCACGGCCCGACCTTCACGGTCATATGCTACCTTAGGCTCCGTCCGCACCAAACCGTCTGTTACACCTTCTATCAATTGGTTCAACTGGTCTTCCTTTCTGCGCTGACACTTAAGAGAGTGTCCTGAATCGAATGACATTTTAATCAAGATTGTGCAGTGTGCGTGCACATAAGGAAGGTGGCGCTATTCGCGATGTTGATGACGTATTCCCGGGTTATTAATGCGAGCTTTAAATATCGCCCAAATTTCCTATTTTCAATACTTTGACCGCGGTGGCCGCGATGTTTGAACCGGAATACTGGTTTGTTTTTTTGCGCTGACACTTAGGGGAGTGTCATGCAAAAATGTCGTTCGGATCAAGATTGTACATTTGTGTACGATTTTTATGTCGCAATTCACATTTTCATATTTTACAAATTTTAAACTTGTCTGCCTCGGTGTTACGAATGAGTTTTTTGTCTACCTTTTGCATTTACACTTGTGGGTGGGTCCCTAATCAAATGGTACTAGAATCAAGTCTTAGCAAATGACTTGAATTTGGTCAATTTTTTATCACTTTTAATGTTGTCTGCCACCACTTTGCCAACACCCTAATTGTCTGCCTTCCAATTTTTCGATATGAGTGGACCACTAACTGCTACCATGTAAAAGACGAACCGTTAGCAAATGACTGGACCTGCTTCCATTTTTAACCATTTAATTGGCAAATTTTCTACCTGTTAGACAAACTTTTTCTCGTACATCTAACCAAGTACTATTCGATGATATCTATTAAAATTTATTTCGGGGACAAAAATTCCTCTTTCATAGTCCTCCGCGTGGGCGCGCCTTAGAACGGCAGGGGTCACTGACCATTGCTAACCAATGTCAAGCCGCCAGTGATGTGTAATGATTTGGTTGAGGTAAACCTCCCCCCTTGTGGTGTGGGGCTTTTCCGTTCGACGGTCTGTCGTTAAAACCGACAAACAAAGGACAGGATGTGTATGCCAGCAACTTGCACTATCCGAAATTTTCGATGTGCTAACGAAACGTCAACTATGCCTCGGATAAGGACTGACTCAACGGTTACGACTTCTGAGCTATCGTACAATGACAAAGATTGGATTCTGGAATGTGCGTACTCTCCTGGACAATGAATCAGAAGGTCCCCAGAACGCACGATTTCTTCAATTAGAGAGTGAATTTCTGAGATACAAATTAGGAGTTAGTGAGATAAGACGGTGGAACAGCGGAGAACTTATCTCTCCAACGGGTAGCACTGTAATGTTGTACTCCGGTAGAGCAACCGGTAGTCGTCGTGAGTCAGGTGTGGGGCTCCTTTTAACCAGAGCCGCACGTAACTGTCTCTTATCCTGGGATCCGGTCTCCGACAGAATCATGGGGCCACCGGTAGCGCAGTGTGTTGAGGCATCAATCTCATGTTTGACTACCAGCGTTTCGGGTTCGAATCCCGTCCACGACGACGTTCGTGGCCATGGATGTGCAGGAGGTGCATGCTGGCAACTGCATTCTCCGAAATCAGTTTATACCGACGAAACGTCAACTGGGCCATATGGAACAGTTGACGCGCTATGCCCCACAAGGGGTTAGGGCAATTGAGAGAGAGGTTCTGGACCAAAATGAGAAACATCTCAATAGCACAATGCTATGCTCCAACTGAACCGGACAGTGTCTTGGCGAAAGACTCCTTTTACGAAGAACGAAACGCCGTTCAGAGCAGAACACCTAACGGTGACATTATGCATAATGGTTATGGGAGATTTGAATGCAAAGGTTGGCACTAATAACTATGGGCTCAGACATGTGGTGAGGAGACACCGTCTTGGTGATCGTAACGACAACGGTGAAAGATTTGTAGAATTTTGCAACTTTCACAGTCTCTTCATCGGTGGTACTGCTGATCGGCGCAGAACACAAAATCAGATCGACCACTATCATTAGTAAGAGATTCAAGAGTTGCCTCCTGGACGTGCGAAACAAGAAGGGTGCCGACATTGGGATAAGAAGATACCATTTACTTATGATCGCTAATGTTCGATTGTGTATTGCGGCCGTGCGCCGTCGACAGACCCAGGCGCAGCAAATTCAACAGCGCTCGATTAAAAAATCCAGCTTTCTTACAACAATATAACGACCATCTTGTGCAAAAGCGGCTGAGATAACTACTCACCCAATTGGTGACATACATAAATGAAAACTGGGATGCTTAAAAAAATGCGTACATACATTGATAGCGCAGATATCATCCTTGGCACAAACACGGATTGCCGGAATAAGCCCTGGATGTCCGACGCTTCATGGCAGCGGATTGTTGAAAGAAAAGAACTGAAAGTTCGTTTGGCTGCAGCATCAGACGACAATCGAAGCAGCATCGAACTCCTTTACCGTCAGAAAGCTCGAGAAGTTCAGCGTAGTGTGCGACGCGATAAAAGAGTTTATGCCAATTCTCTTTTAGCGTCAGCAGAAGAAGCCGCTAGAAGTAACAACTTAAACGCCGTATACGGTGTCATCAAGGAGTTTACAGGTGGTCGTAACTCCTGCCAACATCCAGTAAAAGATAGTGATGGAAAGCTACTTATCTTGGAAGAAGATCAACTGAGGCGGTGGAAAGAACACTTCGCCGCGGTCTTGAACCATGTAACCTCTGGTGAAGTTCCGCCTCATATGGATAATTTAGCTAACCATTAAAATGTGCGTATACGGTCTACTGCCCCTGGCATCGGCAGGAGCAATAAATTCGAGAATAGAGCAGCAAATTAGCAATTATCTCTTCCATTGTGCATTAGATTTAATTAAAATATATGCCGCATTTAAAAGACGGGTTCTAAGGTGACGTCATACTAGCTCCACCATACAGAAAACGTTATCCTGGCAAGTCGGCAGGAGGAATAAATTCCGGAATGGAGCAACAAATAAGCAAATATTAATTGCTTTCATTATGCATTAAGTTTTTGTTAGGTTCGTGCCAGTAGGGATAGTACAAGGGGGTACAAGTGTGTGGTCCTTCCCATATATAAAGTGGAGTCCTGGCGAATCGACAGGAGCAACAAATTCGGGAATAGGATAACAAATTGGCAAATAATATTGGCTTTCATTTTAGATACATCAAATCCGGGTGCGATAAAAGTTGTATAAAAAAGTAGGGGTGTCAGCGTAAGGCGGAATTCCACTGAGGCAACAATTGCCGCATGCTCAAATGTCGAACAATGTCGCCGCTATCCAATAGCCAGCGGATCGGTGCGGCTTGTAGCATGCGACACTGAAAATGTGTGAAAAAAACTGAAAACAGCGACACTAGGCAACATGTAGCAATCCTCTTGTCGGTCACTGTTGCCTCGGTGGAGTTTCGCCTTAACGTTTTCCTGGCAATTCGGCAGGAGCAATAAATTCCGGAATAGAACAACTAATGATGACTGATGTCGATACTCAGTGGTGGGGGTGCCAGCTTAACGGACGCCAATTCACGGTGGTGTGTGTGTTGTCGGATAAGTGACATTTGTTTGTGTACTAAAAGCCCAATTAGAATCCGCGTCTAGATTCGTGTCGTGCAAAAGTAAGTAAAGCGTGATGTTAAAAAATAATTGCAGCCGTGCCATCATACTTTAGCGACTCAAAAATCAAATATTTGCGGTGTCAGCTGTTTGCCAGATATTTGATATATAGCGTTTTAATCACGAAGCAAGGCTTCTGACAGCGCCATCTAAATATACAAGCCTGCGCTCAGCTGGTTTTGACGGCTAAATTACGCAATTATTTCCTGTGATGACGCCATCGTATCTACAATCCAGTGGTCGGCGACTGATGGCTGCGAGTCCCCGGTATTTGTGCGTTTCGTGTTTAGTTTTCGTTTTCCGCGTTCAGTGTTTATTTGTTAGTAAGATTTCATCTAGTGATCCGGGAAAACAAACACGTGCGCGATGAAAGTGTGTCGTGCGGTCAAAAGATGTATTTTGTCAAGTGTGAACTGTTCCACGATGCTCTGCGACTGATCCCCGGGGCTGCGGCTTCGACCAAATTGGTGCAAGTGTTCAGAAAGTGTGTTTTTAGAGGACTAAAATGCCGTCTGGCGCACTTCCAATTGTAAACATATGTCGTGCCGGGGAGAGCGTCGTGTGCAGTCACTGCCTTGGCGAAGGAAATGATGACGTACGCGATCAGCTGAGCGCAGGCTTGTCTATCTAGATGGCATTGCTTCTGACAGGTAGCGGCTCCTCAATTGTGTAGTGGAGGAGGTATTTTGATACAGAGCGCCACCTCCTGCTACTGACTGCCTGAATGTAGGCAATTCGTCGATTGGCATCTGACTCGTACGCCGACTTAGCTCTTCATTTGATATTGTTTCGGGACAGAAAGTTCTTCGAAGACATGACATTTGTAACATATCTCTTGCATCAATAATAGCTCTTAAGGTTTAGCTCTAAGCATTGGGTGGTATGCATAATAATGAGGATATACTCAAGAGTGAAGTCTATTGAGGACATTCCTGAGTCTGCTATGTTCGGTGAATCGAGTGAAAAATTTGTATGCATAAAACTACTCTCCGCTCCACAGTGAAAATTGAGTGGAATTCTGTCAACTCAGCTTTACTCCACTCGACTCACTTTATGCATACCACCCATTATGTACAATTATTAATGACGTAAAATAAAAACCTTATAAATTGGTTGAAACATTTTTGGAAGGGTTGCCTGTTCCCTGCAGCGGCGGCACGCAACAAGAACACTGTCGTCCCGCAATAATTCAACCGATGAGGTCAGAGAGAGAGAGAGAGAAAGGCAGATCAGCCCCGATCCCGAACGGCGCATGAAAGATACAAAAATGGTCTGTGTATCTTCTTTCTTGCGCGTAAAATGTAAAGAATATAATGATGTTGTAATTGCTTACCTGTTTTCCCGTTTTTTGTTGCATTTTGTTGTTGTTGCTGATGTTATTATTGGCTGTAGATACGGCTGTTGTCTGTTGCGACGATGCCGAACCATTTGCCGTCGTTGTCATCGTTGTCTGCATATTATTTTTCTCCAAATCTTGCTCACCATGTTCGGCATTCGACCGTGTATTCAATAATTCTTGCTGCTGTGTCACTGTACTGTTGCTTATTTTTGTATTATTACCCATTACTGTTGTAACACCATTTTCCGATTCATCTAGGGCCATATTTTTTTTCCGTATCTTTTATACTTTTAATTAAATATTTTATTTTTATATCTCTGGATTTTTTTTTATTTCAGGTACACACATAAGGGATTGGACCGATGATGGGAGAAGGTGGAGACAGCGTGGGGATGATTAGGAAGGTAGGAAAAAAAACGAATCACGATGTTAGGAAAAGAGATAAATGAAGACCAGCATTTTTTTTTATTATTATTATTGAACGGTGTCTCCCAATAGGTATTTCGCCATGTAAAGTGTCAATAAAAGCCGCGTTCTTTTCGCTTAATCAAAAGCTAAATCCCATATAGGGTCGTGAAGAATGGGAGGGCGGACGGTGCGAAACGCCCCGGTCATAGGCGCCGACCAGGGGGGGGGGGGGGGGGGTCAAGGCGTTTGTTGCCCCCCTAAAACCAAATGTTGGGGCATAAATAACGAAAAGCGATCCTCACTCGATTTCTTCGTTTAAACCATAGGTTCCCATAGTGGGAACCTACGGACCTCTGGGCGGCCATGAGGCCGCTAATGGGGTCAGTGGCAGATTAAAATTAATTTGGGGGTCCGTGGATAACGTCAGGGGGTCCGCGAATTTGTTTGGTAAAAAATAAAATAATTGTGTGAGTATGTAGCCGGTTATGTGCATTTTTTGTATGAATGGCATCAAAATCTCAAAATTTAAATGAATGTACTTTTATTAAATACTATGTGATTGTAATGGAACTTGGATGTATTATTGCCTATGATGTTGGTTATCATTGGCCATCAATATTTTTGACCTCGGGTGCGCTTAAAGGGTGCAGGGTTGTGCTAACTGCAACTATAGAAATGTACTATTATTAACCTTCTCTGATGAAATTTCAAAATTCTATAAATCTAGGTTTTCTACGCTAGTAAAATGGCGCTTTTTTGTGAATTATCATATTTCTAAGTATAACGGTCTCGAAATGCAAGGGGGGGGGGGGGGGACAAACTCGGGTGACATATTTTCCCCTCTCCCTCTTTTCCCGTTTCTTCAAATTTGAAAAAAAAATCCAAAAATGGAATGTACTCGACGGTATCTTTCTTATGATACCCCACTTGCCTGTACCAAACGAAAAAAAATTTCGACCTTCATTTCCCCTCTATGGGGACCTCCCCTTAAAGTTGACCTATTACGACGATTCGCTTTCTCCGGTGAATTATAGTAATTTTACACATTCCTACAAAATTTCATGTGTGTAGCTTCAGCCGTTCGTGAGATATTCCATGGACAGACGGACAGACAGACATTTGACCGATTTCATAAGGGTTTTGTTTTTACTACAAAACCCTAAAAAGACTGGTTAATTATTTAGACATACACAACATTCTATCTGATAAGCAGTATGGCTTTAGAAGCTCACGTTGTACAGAAGATGCAATTTATCAGTTGACTAAAACAATTGTCGAAAATATGGATAAAGGTAAACAGGTATAGGAGTATTTCTTGATTTTCAAAAAGCATTCGACACAACCAATCATGATATATTGTTGCGCAAAATGAATGCAATTGGCATAAGAGGTATAGCATTGGAGCTTTTTAGAGACTACCTGCACGGTAGAAAACAATGTGTTCGAATTGATAAGGACACCAGTCAGTCACTCACTAATAATATGGGTATTCCTCAAGGAACAGTCCTAGGACCTATATTATTTTTAATTTATATCAATGACCTACTCTCGTTAAATCTAGATAGCTGCTCGCTATACTCATACGTAGATGATACAGTGGCATTGTTCTGGGGAAATACCTGGCAAGAGGTTGTCTATACTGCAAACGAAAGTATGCATGTTTTAAAATCCTGGTTGAACTCTAATGCAATAAGTCTAAATGAAAATAAAACCGGAATATAGAGGGCTACGCCCGCAATCCGAGGGTTTTGTAGCAAGCGCTTATTTTGGTATATAAATATCGGCTCCTTGCTCTTCTTGATACCACTCAGATGGACAAAAAAAACCATAATTAAAATGTCTTACTAACTTACATTTTACATGCCAATTCATATTACGTGATTGTAACGAAACTTAGAACATATTATTGCCTAAGGTGTTGGTTATCGTTGGCCATCAGTACTTTTGACCTCGAAAGTGTTTAAGGCATGCAGGGGTGTGCTAACTGCAACTACAGAAATAAACTATTATTTACCTATTCTGAGAAGATGTACAGATTCCATTATTTTCCATTTTATATGCTATTCGGAACCCACCTTCCTGTAAGTTTTCAATTCAATTCAATTTCAATTCTAACAGTCTCGAAATGCCACGGGGGGGGGGGGATAATTACGAACTAATATTTTCTCCTCCCCCACTACATATTCCCCTTTCTACAAATTTCAAGAAAATGCGAAAAAATGGAATGTACTCAACATTACCTTTCTCAGGACACCTCACTTGCCTATACCAGTCGATAAAAAAAAATTTGACCTTAATTTCGCCTCTATATGGACCCCTCCCCCTTCCAGCCGGTAAAGTTTGCCAATTACGACGCAGCGCCCCCAACTACCCTTTCAAAAATGATTAATTAAATAACTGCAATTCGCACTACGAAAAACAACATGAAAGTAGTACCAAAGAGGATTGATAATTCTACAAGAGTTATCACTCCATATAACTTTCCCCTCTGCCAGGAGATTTGTATGTATTGACAAATTGTTTAGACTTCACAAGAAAGCTGACTCCGCCTCCGGTGGTAGATTTGTATGTATTGAGTCTCTTGTGTATCTATACTGTGTAGTTTATACTACTTGTATGTTTATACAATTTGTCAATACATACAAAGCTCCTGGCAGAGGCGAAAATTCTATGGAGTGATAACTCTTGTGGAATCTATACTATTTGGTAGTACTCACACCTATGAGGCCGGTAGGTGTATTTTTGTGTGGATAGTGTCAAAATGCCTAACTTTAAATGAATGTACTATTATTAAATATTATGTGATTGTAATGAAACTTGCAGATATTATTGCCAATGATGTTGGTTATCATTGGCCATCAATATTTTTGACCTCGGGTGTGCTTAAGGCGTGCAAGGGTATGCTAACTGCAACTATAGAAATGTACTATTATTAACCTTTTTTGATGAGATATCAAAATTCTACGATTTTCGGTTTTCTATAATAGTGAAATGCCGCTTTTCTGCAAATTTTCATATTTCTAAGTATAACACAACATCAGCAACACAGGCGTCCATGGGTTCTGGGAAGAACTCAAGGGTACCATCAAGGATGTCGCAGAGAAGGTCGTGGGATATAAAGCCCGGCGAGCGCGAAATGACTGGTTCGACGAAGAATGCAAAAATTCACTTGACGCGAAAAACGAGGCCTACAGACAATGGATTCAACGAGGAACCAGAGCCAGAAGAGAAAAATATGACGAGCTACGGCGAATATCGAATAGAATAATTAGACGTAAGAAACGTAAATACTTTGACGAGCAGTTGCTGAACATATCCGAAAACTTAGCTAATAGGAACACCAGACAAGCGTACAAACTAGTAAATACAATTAAGAACGGCTACCAACCCAGGACTAGCCTTTGTAAGGACAAGGATGGAAACATCATCAGCGACACCGATGGTATTAACAAGCGATGGGCCTCTTATTTTGAAGAGCTTCTAAACCGACCATCTAACATCCCCACACAGGAAGCTCTCGACGATATTGTTGATCTAGGCCCACCCATTCAACTCCCGACAGTAGAGGAAGTTGATCTCGCCTTGCGGTCACTAAAACGAAATAAAGCGCCGGGCGCTGACGAGATTCCAGCTGAACTGCTAAAATTCGGTGGAACGAGTCTAGTTGATGCCATACATCAATTACTCCTGCGAGTATGCGAGAACGAGGAGATCCCAGACGATTGGCGCAGAAGCATCATCTGTCCAATTCATAAAAAGGGAGATAAACTGCGGTGCGAGAATTACAGAGGCATCTCACTAGTTTGTACGTCCTATAAAATTTTGACGAAAATTCTGGAAAATAGAATAAAACCGTACGCAGAACGAGCTATTGGCGAATATCAAAGCGGTTTCAGATCTGGTCGCTCCACAACCGATCAGCTCTTCTCAGTCAAACTGATACTCCAGAGGTGCTGGGAATACAACGTAAACGTATACCAAATCTTTGTCGACTTCAAGCAGGCATACGACAGTATCGATCGTGGAGTACTGTACAACATCATGCTGCAATTTGGTATGCCGGCAAAATTAGTGCGACTGACAAAGATGACGATGACCAACTCCGTCTCACAAGTCAGGATCCAGAATAGACTTACTGATCTATTTGAAACACGCACTGGTTTGAAACAGGGCGATGGACTGGCACCGACGCTCTTCAACCTAGCACTGGAATACGTTATTCGGGCCATGAATATGGACAACAGCAAGACGCTACTCATCAAGTCGACAAAATTAGCAGCGTACGCCGACGACATCAACATCATGTCCCGAAGATTGGCTGACGCAGAAGAACTTCTGCATACGCTCGATGCCGCTGCAAAGGAAGTTGGATTACGTATTAACGAGGGTAAAACTAAAATAATGATACAATCGGTGACAAGGACACCTGCACAACCAAGTATCAATGTGAGGGACCTCAACATCGAGTTCGTGAACAACTTCATTTACCTGGGTTGCAACTTGTCAAGGGACGCCAACGAAACTGACGAAATCAAGCGACGGATACAGTTAGCTAATAAGACTTTTTTCTCGGTTCTCCCCATAATGAAATCGAAGCATGTGGACAGAAACACGAAGCTCCGCGTGTACAAAACCATTATACGACCAGTGCTATGCTATGGCTGCGAAGCATGGACCCTAACTCAAGCCTCCGAAAACATGCTAGACACTTTCGAACGTAAGGTTCTACGGCGAATTTTCGGGGCTGTTTGCGATCGAGATGGATGGCGCATCCGGTACAACCATGAGTTGTATGAAATGTACGATGAGCTGCAAGTCTCGAAAATCGTCAAACTATTGTACAACGACTTCAATGGGCAGGGCATGTAAAAAGAATGGACGATGATCGCATGCCTAAGAGAGTAATGAATGTAGAACGAGTCGACGGAGCGAGACTGCGAGGACGACCGAGATCTCGTTGGGAGAGCTCAGTAGGTGTGGACGCCGCGCAGCTGCTGGGCTCCCAAAATTGAAGGACGCGGTCTCGTGACCGAGATAATTGGAGGACAATGATCCAGGCGGCCAAGACCCGACGTCGAGCTGTCGCGCCACGATGATGATGAAGTATAGCGGTATCGAAATGCAAGGGGGGGGGGGCAAACTTGGATCACATATTTTCCCCTCTATCTCTTTTCCCCTTTTTGCAAATTTGATGAAAATACCGGAAATGAAATCTACTCGGTGGTATCTTTCTCACGATACCCCACTTGCCTATACCAGATGAAAAATTTTTTTTGACCTTCATTTCCCCTCTATGGGGACATCCCCTTAAAGTCAGCCTATTACAACGAATCGCTTTCTCCGGCGAATTATAATAATTCTACATACTCCCACAAAATTTCATGTATGTAGCTTCAGCCGTTCGTGAGATATTTCATGGACAGACGGACAGACGGACAGACATTTGACCGATTTCATAAGGGTTTTGTTTTTAATACAAAACCCTAAAAAACAATAGTTATGCCATTTTCTCCGACTGCAGCAAGTGCGCCGATAGAAACTCCAAGAATAATTATTCACAGCACCTCATGCGAAAGCAACAATTGCCACTGCTCTCCTGTTACCATTGCAAAATACACTAAGTACTTAGGAGTCACTTGAAGTGGGACAAACATATATCCGACCTTTGTCATCGTTTAAGACGAACAATCTACAAATTTGTAGAACTAAGAGCAGTTTAATCACCAAACAGGATGAAAACGGTATTTTTGGCATTAGTCCAATCAGTATTAGAATACGGCTTAGTTAGTTGGGGTGGAGTTGCACCAAGCATTTTGGAGCCATTAATTTTAATGCATAAAAAGATAATAAAAATTATACAGGGTGTCCCATTCATGAAGGTAAATATTTAAATGGTAGATAGTTTGGTTCATTTGCAGAAAATTAATGTACTACATGAACCCTCTATCTTTAACCGTTACAGAGTTATAGCATTTTTAAAAAAAACTGTCCAAACCCTTGACTTGTCCAACAAATCCTAAATTTTCTAAGCCCCCAATTATTCGATCCAAGATTTGATCTTACTTTCTGAAACTACATAAAATTTCAAATAAATAAACTTTTTACCGGTTAAAAAAATAAACATTATTTCAAAGATACAACCGTTCAAACTTTGAAAAAATTGTGAAATCTATTTTTCATCAAAAATCCAAATGATTATTTCGTAACGGTACTTTGAACTGACATATCTGCAAAGTTGACAAAAGTTTCCCCATTATGTTATATTTCGAACGGTATATAAATATTAGGGACATAGATTTGAAAATTTGCGAATGTGACGTTTTAAAGGTAAAAAAACGTGATTTTCATGTAAAGCAAATCACATGATTTGATCAAGATAATTATGTATTAACAGTGCCAAGTTAATGTGGCAAAAACTTTACATTGGAAATGTTTCTGGAAAATCACGTTTTTTTACCTTTAAAACGTCACATTCGCAAATTTTCAAATCTATGTCCCTAATATTTATATACCGTTCGAAACATAACATAATGGAGAAACTTTTGTCAACTTTGCAGATTTGTCAGTTCAAAGTACCGTTACGAAATAATCATTTGGATTTTTGATGAAAAATAGATTTCACAATTGTTTCAAAGTTTGAACGGTTGTATCTTTGAAATAATGTGTATTTTTTAAAAAAAAAAAAAGTTTATTTACATGAAATTTTATGTAGTTTCAGAAAGTAAGATCAAATCTTGGATCGAATAATTGGGGGCTTGGAAAATTTAGAATTTGTTGGACAAGTCAAGGGTTTGGACAGTTCTTTTTTAAAAATGCTATAACTCTGTAACGGTTAAAGATAGAGGGTTCATGTAGTACATTAATTTTCTGCAAATGAACCATACTATCTACCATTTAAATATTTACCATCATGAATGGGACACCCTTATAGATTTCTTTTTATTGTCCTCACAAAACGTAAAAATCGGATTCTCGGTTTTTCAAAGCCGTAAAATTTGTTCTAGACCTCGAGAAAAATCGTAAAATCGTATTTGAAGCTGAAAATCGTAAATCGTACCATTTGGCATCGCTAATCATAGTTTTCGCCTGCTACACGAATACGCATATTTGAGGTGTGCGAGTTACAGCCCTGCCGTAAGAAACGTTTCACGGTCCGCCTTAGAGCATTTTGGAAGAAGGTTGTAGCTTCCAGAAGGCAGTTCTGTGGGGCACTACTGTCGGATCGTCCCAGAGGCGATGTGCGACCCTATGCTTCTGTTACCCTCACCCTTTCCCTTACGATAAATTCATTACAGATTGACGGGACTGCAACCGCTTGATCAAGCGGCTTGATCGTCTAGGGGCTTCTTAATAAACTACTGCTTGTTACTTTTGTATTCAATGTTCTTGCAAATGTGCAAGTGCGAATTATTTCAGTGAAAATCGGAATTTTTTGTGACACTTGGTTTCATTCTGCACACCAACTACTATATTAAAAGAATTCTCACACTTTCGTGGTCGTCTTGCACATCTCTCAATTGCCCTAACCCCTTGTGGGGTATAGCGCGTCAACTGTTCCATGTGGCCCAGTTGACGTTTCGTCGGCATAAACTGGTTTCGGAGAATGCAGTTGCCAGCATGCACCTCCTGCACATCCATGGCCACGAACGTCGTCGCGGACGGGATTTGAACCCGAAATGCCGGTAGTTAAACATGAGACTGATGCCTCAACACACTGCGCTATCGGTCGCCCTCGTCTTGCACATGGATAGCTACAAAGATGCAAGACCTGATGAGTGATTCTATCCTTACGAAACCACTAAGTTTGGAGAAATTAAAACAGAGGGAATTTGGGAACAAAAAATATATGGTCCCCTAGCGGGGCTTGAACCGCAGAGACCGTGTTTCGAGTAGCAGAAAGTGCCCGGTGCGTTGCCGAGCTAAGCTACAGACACAAGGCATAGGAGTTGATGTACTGGTTGTTATTGCTCTTAATTGCTCCTTCCAGGAGCATGCGAGCATCAGTCTTTTGCATTACTATACCTTGTTGACGTTTCGATAGTATTGTGACATGTACGAACGGTCGGGGCAGGCGAGCGACGTGCGCTCGGGGAGTCGAGCGAACAGGCGAAAAGCGAGAGACGTGTTGCGAGAGAGAGTCAGGCAAGCGTATTGACGAGGAGAGGTTGTGTCAGAACTGATGGCGATAGTTGGTGAATAAAGCGATTAAATATAAGAGCTTCGCGTTTTTATTGTTAAATCCAGGATTCCTTGTGTCCCCCCACGTATGTCACACTGGTGTCAGAAGTGGCATCCTGGTGGAATCGCGAAGAAAATCGAGCGACGAAAGTGGTGGAATTGTCAGACAGAGTAGTGCGGTGCGCGAAGAAACGAACTGGTCGTGGGAGCAGTACGGTGCGCGAATTGGACAGATAGAGTGGCGCGGTACGCGGAGAAACGAACTGGTCGTCGGAGAAGTACGGTGCGTGGTGGAACGAATTGGACAGATAGATTTGGGTAGTGTGCGGAGAAGTGAACTTGTTACACTATGCCTACTATTGAGGATCTGAATGTCGTCCAGATGAAGGAGGAGTTGGAGAGGAGGAGTCTCCCAACAAATGGCAACCGGGTAGCACTAATGGCCCATCTTGTTGAGGCAATCGAAAAGGATGGGCATGATGCAGTCACCTTTCAGTTTGTGGTGGACGACAAACCCAACAACGAGTATGCTGGTTCCATAATGGTGGTCTTGCAAGAAGTTTTATCAAAAATGGACCAGCAACGGCAAGACATTGAGACGTTTTCGATTACTCTTCACACTCAAATTGAGAACCGACTCGAGCAAATGGAAGTCCGAATGAGTGGCAAATTGGAGGATTTGCGACAGGAGATGAATGCTAAAATCGTAGCTATGTCAGCACAAATCGACCACCCGTTGAATGAATCGGAGGTAACGGAAGTGGTCGCCGGAGCTTCGGCTGCAGTTATACCTATTGGATCCCGAAGCTTGAAGGCTCCAATATTTGACGGTGAATCACCCTGGGGCATTTATAAGATGCAGTTTGAAGCGGCCGCCTTAAATAATCAATGGACCGATCAAGAACGTCGACGGCACTTATACTAAGCCTGAGGGGAGCTGCGGCTGAAATTCTTCAAAGGGTCTCAACTGAAAACCAATTAAACTACAACCAACTGGTAAATGCTCTAGACATGCGGTATGGTGAGGAGCATATGAGACCAATATATCGATCACAACTGCGGAATGGGTCCCAGAAAGCAGGCGAATCTCTCCAACAACTGGCGCAAGACATCGAAAGATTAACGCTCTTGTCGTATCCAACATCAGATCCGGAACATCGACATGAGATGACGCTGAAAACTTTCATCCGGGCATTGAGGGATCACGATCTTCATCAGTCACTGCTATTAGCTGACAAAAGAAAGCTTAAAGATGCTTTAGCGTATGGGCTGACTTTCGAATCAGCCAAATATGCTTCGCGTGTTGAAACCAAAGTGCGAGAAGTCATGGACGAGTGCATATGCCAACGAGCCAGAGGAGAATCACGCCCAGAGGGAGGCATAACATGCTGGAACTGCAGTAAGAAGGGGCATTTGAGACGTGACTGCCGCCAACCACCGCGTGTTCAATATTGCCAAGGATGCGCTGCAAGGAAACGGCAAGAAAATCAGCACAAGATAGCTCTTCCTCCACTGCTGAGACGGGAAACGAGTGAAGCCTAACTTCGCGGGGTGGAAGTGGACTTGTAAATCGAACGCTCCCAGTACTATCATCGATATATCCCGATTACATCGGGGAGGAAACGAATTGTGCTTACGAGGTCAAATTGAAAACCGAAGTTGCTTATTTACCATCGACACCGGAGCGACCAGGTCTATTGTCAGAACGGATAGGGCGGAGAATTGGAGACTTACCAACGTCGGCAAGTACGTCCTGCGAACGGCTACAGGCGGAACAACCCGAGTGCTTTGGGAAATTGGCCGCAAAATACGACTAGGTGAACTGACTTTCCAACATGAATTTCTAGTTGCTGAAATTACCGATGAATGCATCTTAGGTATGGATTTCTTGAGCCGTCATGGATTCCATCTGGACTTGGGAGAACGATTGCTGAAATGGAGGAACGTCGAATTGTTAATGACGACTTCTGCTACCGATGACGTTAAAATGAGGATAGTGATCGACGAAGACGCGAGCATGCCACCAGCTTCGGAGAATGTTATCTGGGCCAAGATCGATGGGGATACCAGTGGACATCGATGTTGCCTCATCGAACAGGCGGAAGCAGCACGCTCATCAAATATTATGCTAGGCAGGAGTTCGGTTAAAATTGAGGACAACCGACGTGTTCCTGTGAGAATATTGAACGTGGCTGATACTGCTACCAAGTTGAACAAAGGAGATGAGATCGGTAGTGGCCACCTTATATCCTCCGTAGCATCGTTAGATGAAGTCACCGGGTGTCATAAGCAGTTACCGACTATAAATGGACGAAAGGAACAGCTTGTCCAACGTCTTCTCCGATCAGCTGAACTGAGTGAAAAGGAATACCAGCAGGCAGCAGCGGATCTACGAAAACGGTGGGACGCAATACACTAGACGATACGCAGTCGGATGCAGCTTAATACATACAGATCGAATGAAAACGCAGTACGATAGGAGAGCAAATTCATCAGGATTCCAGTTGAACGATCTGGTGTGGTTATATAACCCCCGTCGTCGCAAGGGGTTGTTCCCGAAACTCCAACTCAAGTGGGAAGGTCCCTACAGAGTCCTGGACCGCCTAAGCGATGTAGTATACCCCATACAAGAAGATGGAAAACCACGGGAAAAAATGAAAATCGTCCATCTCGATCGTCTGGCTCGATACCATGGTAATGAACGTACTCACGATGAAAACAAGTTATCTGTTCGGGACGAACAGAGCTAAGGAGGGGATAATGTGACATGTACGAACGGTCGGGGCAGGCGAGCGACGTGCAGTCGGGGAGTCGAGCGAACAGGCGAAAAGCGAGAGACGTGTTTCGCGAGAGTGTCGGGCAAGCGTATTGACGAGGAGAGGTTGTGTCAGAACTGATGGCGATAGTTGGTGAATAAAGCGATTAAATATAAGAGCTTCGCGTTTTTATTCTTAAATCCAGGATTCCTTGTGTCCCCCCACGTATGTCACAGTATGATGTATTTTCGGATGGTACAGTTGCTACTCGTAGCATCGCATTGCTCAACCACTGACTACTGACTAAAAAATAAAGTTCTCAAATTTTTCCAAAATTTTGCACGTTCGCCTTTTATGCATTGGGCCCCGGTTCAATTCCTACTAAATGCAGCAGTTTTCGATAAAAAACAAGGGAATTTCTGTGTCGGACTATGAGCCCACTCAGCTGTTAAATGAGTACGCATTTGGGGTAAATAACTCGGTCGAGTGTGTTATTGATCACACTACCGAAGAAAACACACTGTCACGATCTAGAAAATGAGATGATGCTATCTCGAGGCCATGGTCCAGATTGGACTGTTCCGCGCCAGTTATTTTTTTGTTTTATTGACACTTTACATGGTGGAGGGACATCCTTTATTATTATGCACTTAAATTATTTGGGTTTTATTTTCTTTTTTTTGGGATTTTCGCGACCCGAATTTACACACTGGGGTTGGTGCAGATCGCAGGGTATAAGCCCAACTACCCGTCCGCTCGGCGAAATTGCACATATACGATACAAAAACTTTTGCGATCCACTATAACAAAGCTTGGTCCATCGGCATGTTAGAGGAGCGCGACGCGGCGCACTCTATACGTACTAAGATGCATAGATAAACTATACATATTCATGCGATTTGATACGGATACCAGATATATGGTACTATCCGTATAATTATGTGGTTGTGGTGCTTAGATCTGGAGCGCGAGATATTGTGTGGTCTGCCTGTACCCGCAAAAAGAATTTTCACTAATACCGCAATACGGTGAAGGAAGCATCTGTCTATCTGGGATATCGTCTATCTATCTATCTATCTATCTATCTGTCTATCTAGTGTCGAACGACTTGGCAAGAGATATCGCGCGGGGAGAGAAAGGGGGCGAGACAAAAAAAAGACCTACTCGTATGCTGAAGTTGCATTTTGGGAAAATAAAAAAAAAACTGGAACTTGAGCGCGCTTCCACATAATGGTCTCTCGTGTCTTTTTCTGCTTCTTTTCCTTTGGGTCGGCCTCCCAGAGGAGACGAGGGAAGGGAGTAGCAACAACCTGAAGTAGAAGAGGAAGAAGAACAACTTTGAATGCCAGTTTTTTTCTTGGGATACGAAGGGGTGGGTGGTGGTGAGCTAGGATCACTTGAAAATGAGAGATATTCGGTGCCATATCAGCAAAGGATATGCGGCGGGATGAGGCGGTTTGGGTGCATGTTTACATTTTCGCAAGAAAAGAAACACAAAAACAAAAATTTCAAACGAGCCGAAAATAAATTCAAATCCGCATTCTCGTCCGCGCGCTATTTCGTGGCGAAAAAAAAAATCGAAAATCTCAGACCGGGTATATGGGGCGCCTCTGCATGTGTGCATATGGGGGTGACCGTAAATCTACGAGTATATATGTATATCAAATAATTGATGAGCACTGGAGCGCGAGGCCGTAACCTTGATGCTATGTCTATATAGCGATTCTAAAATTTGTTTAATTCATTTTGTTTTTTTTTTTCTTCCGGTCACTTCTATCCCAGCGGAGGTGACTCATTTTGCGCTACAATGCACCCAATTTGTAAACACGGCAGCGCGGACAAGGCTCAGTCAAAACATAGGCTTTGCATGATAGTGAACTAATTTCAAAAATCGCCTCCCCTCCCCCCCATCCTTTGACAGATCAAAGCGCGCGGCGATGACTCACTATGTTTATATCGCACACGATTTAACCCGGCATTACACGGTCATGCACTTTCATCAAAATCTAAAAATATATTTTTATTTCGGATAAAAGAAAAAACGCAAAAGTCACTTAATCGTCGTACAGTCTAAGTACGGTCACTCACTATACATTTCTACCAGAAGGACCTAAAATCCGGGACAAAGCAGTGTCATGGAGTGTTCTGTCAAAATTGACATATGACGGACGTTTTGCTTAGGCGCACGATCATCGCACATTATTCGCGACTATTTGTGTGTATCTTTTTGATATTCGCCAGCGATCGACGCAGAGTGGTGTATAGCAAAACGGACCTTTAATTCGTATTAAATCGTGCGATTTAAATATGCGGTCACTGGGACCGAGAGAGAGAGAGAGAGATGGAAAACCATCCTGGGCATTATAGTACCATCCCTTGATGCCGTCATTTCTATCTGCTCGTTTTGATGTTGTTGTTGCGATTGCTTCTGTAGTTGTGCGTTGTCGGGAAACCGGGTCATCTGCCGAGCCGGGAATCCAAACATTCAGAGCAGGTCGCAAGGACATCAGAAAGGATTGCGTAGATACATATATTTATCTATACCCTGTGTCCATAGTCGGGTCAGTTCAGTCACTCATTGGACGGATTAAGAATTAAGACGGCGCAAAAAAAAAAAGAATTAAACAAAACAGAAAAAAAAAATCAAGCCCCGGAAGGGATGACGATATTTGGGACATTCAACATTGAATATGTATATATATAAGTATATATACATGGTAAAAATCGTCGCGTTCAAGGACATTTTTAACACACAAGTCACCCGTCAAATCTAAGCACCTCCACACATTTATTAGGTGACATTTCTCTCCGTATTGTTCTTTATTTTTATTTAATCAATTTGATTTCTTTTTATACCCTAGACCTAGATAAGTTATAAGCTATAGGGTATGTTTTTATTTTCTAGCACACACGTCCCGAATTTTTGTTATTATTTTTGCCGGCGGTTTTTGTTTTGTTAATTTTTATTTTTTTATTTTTTTTTGTTTCCTCGATATACACGAAAGATTCACCACCCTCACCGCGTTTACCGCGCGCGAAAAACAATAATTATAGTATGTATGCATGTGTATGTGTACATCGCATCACATCATCGCACTCCTCTCGTCGTCTTGACCGTCGTTTCCCAACAACGCGCGACATTTTAGTTTTTTTCTCTTCCCCATACATATTTCGGAACGACAGATTGGGTTAATTGGTAAGTTTACACGAAATAGGACTCTTAATATTATTTCGATTTATTTTGAATTTATTTCAAAATATCCACAACATTTTATTTAAATATATATACTTATGTACGTAATATACATGTATATATAAATAAATAAATAAATAGATATATATATTTTATATATATGTATATTTACACGAAACTCACACGCACGCCCCGTTTACACGTGATATAGCCGAAACGTCACCCCCAATCTTCACAACTGGGAAGTTACTCATGTACTGCTGAAATACAATTTCTGGTCGCAGCTCAATGGCTCGTTTTGTTGGCTCGATGAGAATTGAGAATTTTCTACTTTTCTCCAGAGTTATATTTGTATATATTCCGGTTATCGAGAGGGAGAGAGATGGCATGCGACGCGCTCTTCTCTCAAACGAGAGCAAATTTACGATATATGAAGGACACTCATGTGTGTAGATATATGAAAATGGTGCATATTTTGCTTCGTATCTTTTTCTGCTCACTCTCTATTCATAATTTGGAAGATATACACGCACATACACACACACACACGCAAACCTAAACCAATTAAAAAAAAAACCCATTTGCATAGTTCTCACAAGTAGTACTCTTCAACATACTCTCCGTATCGCTCTATCTATTTTTCACTGTCTGTCCGTCTTTCTTTCTCTCACTTCGTCTAAGATTCGAATGAAAATCTCAGATGAAATTCCATAATGAAAATCATTAAAGATATACGAGCATTCTCTCGCAAGACATTGTCGCCTACATACACGCACATATTTCAAGTTCTACGCCAGAGAATAGGTGTAGGTAGGTAAAGTTGATTGGTGTAGGTAGATACACAAAATGGAATGAAAACGTGTTCTACCTTTCGCCGCAAAACTTTGGCGATGTCGCTTCCATCGATGGTTTGTGCCACAAATATTCTCCGATGACTTCGATATGAGCTTTCAACCAATTGACAATGGGCTTTCGGTCTACATTTTATACCAGTGGAAGTCGAAGTTGACGGGTGCTTTATTCTGGAAATTTTCAACGAATTTTCTACACTGATGAAGATTGCTGTCGTCATATTTATGAAATGTGTTCATCAACAGAAGAGTTCGATTTGACACCTCAAGCGAAGAACATCGTTCTAACAAGTGTGATTTTTAATCGCGATTTGTCTTAAGTCATTGAGCTTTAAAATAACATCAAACTATTCGAACGTGGTGGGCAAAAGACCTTTTCCATAGCCCTACGCGTGGGCACCCCCTGGTAACGGCAGTGTATCAAATCGCTGACGGCCAATGTCTTAGCGATAAGACAGTTTGGAAAAAGGCAGATAGATGTAGCCTGAATGGCTGACCAACACCTAAGCGTCTCAAATTTAGTAGGATGGAATGACTTGCTGGACCTGTTGGACCTGCAACATAGTTGTGTGGGCTCCAGCACGTTTATTAAACCATCTGAAGCAGCTATCTTCCGAGACCATCCCCTGAATGGGGTTAAGCGACGTGCTGACAACTCGTCCTTGCAAAAACCACTCCATGTCAAGAAACCTGGAACAAAAGTCTCGGATTGGACGGATCAACAACGACGACCACGCAAATGACTAAAGGATTATTCTTTCGGATCCTGGAATGTACGCTCCCTGAACAAACCGGGGGCCGAGAAGGCCCTCCTTCAACAGGTCGAAAAGTACAAACTGAGCATTACTGCAGTCCAGGAAACAAACTGGCTTGGCAGCGAGATTAATGACAAAAAATCGCACACAAATTTTTACAAGTGGCAAACCATCGGGCCGCAAGGAGTTTGGAGTAGCATTTATAGTGAACAATCACCTCAAACCGCATATTACTGACTTCAACCCCATAAATAAACGGCTGTGTGCGATTCGCATCAAGACTCGATTCTTCAATCTCTGGCTCATCAATGTGCACGACCCCAGTGAAGATAAAGAAGACGCAGTAAAAGACGAGTTCTACGCCCGCCTTGAGACTCTCTTCGGCTCACTTCCAACAAACGACGTAAAAATGCTGCTGGGAGACTTTAACGCGAAAGTCGGAAATGAAAGTTGGCACCGGGGGACCACTGGAGGCCACAGTCTCCATGAAGAATGTAACGACAACGGCCAGCGACTTATTGACTTCGCCTGCAGCAGGAATCTAGTCGTAAGCTCTACGTGTTTCCCGCATCGACGCATTCACAAGCAGAACTGGAAGTCTCCAGATGCACATACCGTCAACCAAATTGACCACGTCCTCATTTGCAGGAGATGGGCGTCTAGTGTGATGGATGTCCGCTCCTATCGAGGAGCAAACTGCGAGTCAGATCATCAC
Source organism: Chloromyia formosa (assembly GCA_964017055.1). Taxonomy (NCBI): domain Eukaryota; kingdom Metazoa; phylum Arthropoda; class Insecta; order Diptera; family Stratiomyidae; genus Chloromyia; species Chloromyia formosa. The sequence goes on along the minus strand of OZ024819.1, from coordinate 8,023,988 downwards.
TTGGTGAAGACGACCTACAGATGTAGAATTTCCTAAGTGCACCAATCAAGAATCAGCCCTCCCAAAATCTTTGCGGTTGATAAGCTTTTGAGTGATGCTACAGCGGTGGCGTATACCACCGCCCTTGAGGAAAAACTATCGCCTATGCTACACAACATCAGCAACACAGGCGTCCATGGGTTCTGGGAAGAACTCAGGGGTACCATCAAAGATGACGCAGAGAAGGTCGTGGGATATAAAGCCCGGCGAGCGCGAAATGACTGGTACGACGAAGAATGCTAAAATTCACTTGACGCCAAAAACGAGGCCTACAGACAATGGATTCAACGAGGAACCAGAGCCAGAAGAGAAAAATATGACGAGCTACGGCGAATATCGAATATAATAATTAGACGTAAGAAACGTAAATACTTTGACGAGCAGTTGCTGAACATAAACGAAAACTTAGCTAATAGGAACACCAGACAAGCGTACAAACTAGTAAATACAATTAAGAACGGTTACCAACCCAGGACTAGCCTTTGTAAGGACAAGGATGGAAACATCATCAGCGACACCGATGGTATTAACAAACGATGGGCCTCTTATTTTGAAGAGCTTCTAAACCGACCATCTAACATCCCCACACAGGAAGCTCTCGACGATATTGTTGATCTAGGCCCACCCATTCAACCCCCGACAGTAGGGGAAGTTGATCTCGCGTTGCGGTCACTAAAACGAAATAAAGCGCCGGGCGCTGACGAGATCCAAGCTGAACTGCTAAGATTCGGTGGTACGAGTCTAGTTGATGCCATACATCAATTACTCCTGCGAGTATGGGAGAACGAGGAGATCCCAGACGATTGGCGCAGAAGCATCATCTGTCCAATTCATAAAAAGGGAGATAAACTGCGGTGTGAGAATTACAGGGGCATCTCACTAGTTTGTACGTCCTATAAAATTTTGACGAAAATTCTGGAAAATAGAATAAAACCGTACGCAGAACGAGTCATTGGCGAATATCAAAGCGGTTTCAGACCTGGTCGCTCCACAACCGATCAGCTCTTCTCAGTCAAACTGATACTCCAGAGGTGCTGGGAATACAACGTAAACTTGTACCAAATCTTTGTCGACTTCAAGCAGGCATACGACAGTATCGATCGTGGAGTACTGTACAACATCATGCTGCAATTTGGTATACCGGCAAAATTAGTGCGACTGACAAAGATGACGATGACCAACTCCGTCTCACAAGTCAGGGTCCAGAATAGACTTACTAATCTATTTGAAACACGCACTGGTTTGAAACAGGGCGATGGACTGGCACCGACGCTCTTCAACCTAGCACTGGAATACGTTGTTCGGGCCATGAATATGGACAACAGCAAGACGCTACTCATCAAGTCGACACAATTAGCAGCGTACGCCGACATCAACATCATGTCCCGAAGATTGGCTGACGCAGAAGAACTTCTGCATACGCTCGATACCGCTGCAAAAGAAGTTGGACTACGTATTAGCGAGGGTAAAACTAAAATAATGATGCAATCGACGACAAGGACACCTGCACAATCGATCATCAATGTGGGGGACCTCAACATCGAGTTCGTGAACGACTTCTTAAACCTGGGTTGCAACTTGTCAAGGAACGCCAACGAAACTGACGAAATCAAGCGACGGAAACAGTTAGCTAATAAGACTTTTTTCTCGGTTCTCCCCATAATGAAATCGAAGCATGTGCACAGAAACACGAAGCTCCGCGTGTACAAAACCATTATACGACCAGTGCTATGCTATGGCTGCGAAGTATGGACCCTAACTCAAGCCTCCGAAAACATGCTAGGCACTTTTGAACGTAAGGTTCTACGGCGAATTTTCAGGGCTGTTTGCGATCGAGATGGATGGCACATCCGGTACAACCATGAGTTGTATGAAATGTACGATGAGCTGCAAGTCTCGAAAATCGTCAAACTATTGTACAACGACTTCAATGGGCAGGACATGTACAAAGAATGGACGATGATCGCATGCCTAAGAGAGTAATGAATGCAGAACGAGTCGACGGAGCGAGACTGCGAGGACGACCGAGATCTCGTTGGGAGAACTCAGTAGGTGTGGACGCCGCGCAGCTGCTGGGCTCCCAAAATTGGAGGACGCGGTCACGTAACCGAGATAATTGGAGGACAATGATCCAGGCGGCCAAGGCCCGACGTCGGGCTGTCGCGCCACGATGATGATAATGACTGCTATTTTTGCCTCCGCCTTTATGTGAATGTGAAGCGGCGGAAGTTCGAGTAGCGCTTCAAGAGCTACAGTCGGGCAGCTGCGGATAGCCCCCGTGGCTGTGAGACATGCTAGTCTCTGAATCTTACCCAGTTTGGTTTTGCCATCTTTGGTGGTTGATGTTTTCCACCAAACAACAGCTCCATATTCAACAATTGGTCTGACAATCGCCTTATAGATCCAAAGGATTATGTGAAGGTTTGTTTCCCCCAAGTCTTTCCCGCAAACTGCCTACAAACCCATAGGGCCTTAATGGCATTGTCCCATATTGTCTGTAGGTGTTCCGACCAGAGTAATTTCCTGTCTAGAGTAACACCGAGGTATTTGGCGGTATCCGCCAGGAGCACTGGAGAGTTGTACATTGTGGGACATCTCATTTGTCTGGGATTTCTTTTTTTCGAAAAGGGGACAACAACTGCCTTAGGCGGATTGACTCGGAAGGCCGTTGTCATTGCACCATTTTTGTACTGTGTTTAATGCCGATTGAAGAATTTCCGTTAGGACTTCATCAAACTTTCCACTAACAGTTATGACCAGGTCATCGGCATATCCCTGAGTTGAATATCCCATCTTTGTAAGCTTCCACAGTAAGCTGTCTACTACGATGCCCCAGAAGAGAGGAGATAGTACCCCTCCTTGCGGGCATCCTCGAGTGACATTTGCTGTTAAAGTGCAGTCTCCTATCTCTGTGATGACCTTTCTGGATGATAGCATCCTTTTTATCCATAGTGCCGTCGTGGGAAAAAATGGGGACAGGACCCCAACCTGAGCGCAACCCTTAACAGCATAGCCACTAGTTTGGGTGCCGCCAATGTTGGGTGAATTTTTCGCCCATCGATCCACATGATTGTGTATATCTCTGAGCTCAAGTGCTCTAGATATACAGGTGTAGCCAGTATTGTCAAAAACTTCTTCGAAGTCAATGAAGGCGCGCAGAGAGCAGTTTCCTTATCCATGATGGTTTTTTCAGTCGTTCCTACGAGATTGTGTAAGGCAACCACGGTCGACTTGCCTTCGACGTCGGCGAACTGAGTACGACGCAAGGGAGACGTGCAATCCACTAGCTGTCTGATGTGCGATCCACTAACCTCTCCATGGTTTTCCAAAGAAACGATGAAAGGCTTGTCGGTCTGTAAGATTTCGGTAGCTCTTCCGGCTTGTTTCCATTTTTTCGGAATGCGTACCACATTCACGCCCTCCATAAATATGGAATATAACTCAAGGACTCAACTGCCCCTAAACAGAACAGTCAAAGGGGTGATAATAAAATCAAGGCTGTATTGTAAAAGAGCAAGAAAATACCATCGGCACCAGGTGCCTTTAAGGGTTCAAAGAACTCCACGCCCATTTGACCTTTTCTTTATCGAGAATAACCTCCGGCTGTTTAACCGGCTAAGAGGTATGCAATGGTCTGCCGATGCAATAAATGAACAGGGTTCCACTTGGACAGAACCCGGAAAATGGGTGTTTAGGAGGAGCTCAAAAGTGATGTGTGATCTGTGAAGGTTGCAAGCTATGTGCTTTCGCTATCAAGTTTCAAGAGAAGCTTCACAAGTATGAGGACTCTTGAGACTGCTGACGAAGAGCAAAGTCTTGAACTCGTCGGAGGTAAAATACATTTTTTACATCAAACTTCTATGCATGTTTTTAAATACGAGCGGTATACTACGCCAACTCCACGGAGCTCTCTTTGGCGAAGCTAAAGCATTGATGGCGCATTGAAATGTTTGTCTGACGGTGACCCAAAAATGGTAATGACCTTCTTGACGACTTCCTCTAATGTCAGCTGAATTATTGTCAGTGAATCTTTTGGTAGAATGGCGTCGGTGAATTTTTTGACGCAATAAGGAATAAGCGATCCTTCATCTGGTCGGTGAGTGAGGCTGCTTCTATCGTGAAAACCGAGTTTTTCCATAAGGCTACTTTGACACGACGTGTACGAGACACGTTATTTGACGGAAGCTTTTATCGAATTAAACATTAGCAGTGTAGCATGATCACTTGATCGAAGACCACTTCATCTAAGATCACTTGAACCAGTTACCTGGATGGGAGGTAGGCAGGGACTGGGTCATATGCTGTTTGACATAAATCGTTCTTTTGTCGAAAATCACGGAGATGGATAGAGATGAAAGGGTGAATGTGTGTGCACCATAAACTGGTAAAGTGGCGGAAAAAAAAAACGAAGTATGCCAGAAGTGAAATGCATTGTATGACGCAGTCCTTTTAATTGAAAAAATTGCCTTTTCTATTAATATTCTGTAAGTTTTATTTTTATTTCTTTTTTTTTTTAATTAATTTCAATTGTTTTTATTTATTTTATTTATTTTTAATTCACAACCGTTTTTCGTCTGTTCTTTTTATTAATTTTTATTTTTTTTTTCTTTGCGAATTTCAATTTTTTTTAATTATTTAATTCCTTATTTTCCTTTTTCTTCATTTTTATCTCTGATATTTTTAGTTGTTGTGGTGTTGTAGTTAAAAAAGAAATAAAGAAAAACATGGGAAAAAAAATAAAAAAAAAAAAAATTTATACGACACGCTCGGTAGCTGTGAAGTCTCGGTCACCACTCTACGATGTTTTATCTAGAGAACATGGGTTCGATCCCCGACGCATCAATTAAAACTGCCTGTGTGTATTATCAGAACTCCCACAGCGTTCCAAGCTCGTCAGTAAAAGACGGCTCAGGTAGAAGGTGCTTGCAAGCAACTGCATCATCCGAAATCTATATGCTAGTGAAACGTCAACAGGGTATAGTAATGCAAGATAGGTTGACGCGCCCATGGATCAAGGTAATTAACAAATAATAAAATAAATAACTGGCGCAACAGTCCAATTTGAACCATGACCCTCGCGATGAGTTAGCATCATCTCATTTTCTAGATCATGTCGGTATGTCTTGTGCAGAGGTGTGTGATCAGCAACACGCCCAACCGAGTTATTTACCCCATAAATGGGTACTCATTTAACAGCTGAGTGAGCTCATAGTCCGACACATAAATCCCCTTTTTTATCGAAAACTACCGCATTCAGTTGGAATTGAACCGGGACCCAGTGCGTAGAAGGCGAACGTGCTAACCGTTGCGTCATCCGGACATCCGGAAGGTAATTAACAACAGAAATAAAATGAAATAAAATGAAAATGGCATTCGGAGGAGGAAAGGGACCGCTCTTGTCGTTGCGTACTAGGCCCCCTGACAGTATGTATTTTTTAAGTTTTTTTTAAAACCAACCACACATATCCCTGCAGACAATAGCAATTATGGAGTTTTTCTTCCCTGTGGTCATTGATTTAATCTGTGTCCATATTGTCATGAAGTTTTGCTAGCTGAGCTATATATCTCATAGCTCCCCTTCGACTTGATGGAATCATCATCCTCATCGTGGCGCTACAGCCCGACGGACGACGTCGTCGAGCCTGGGCCTCGTCTGGATCATTTCCTCCTCCAATTAATTCGGTCAAGTGCGCCACGTGTCCCGCCATTTTGGAAGCAACTCTTGTTCGGCGTCAGTCTTCCCAACACGTCGAGCTCTCTGGGGGGGGGGGGGGGGGGGGTCTTCATCGAAGCCTTACTCCGTGTCGATGAGTTTGGAGCTTTGAATATTCGACTTGATGAAATAGTCTCGCCAAAGAAAATGAAGAAGATAGGTAGGTGGGTTAAGGGGTTGTCGTGAGTATCACGGCACACATAAACCACTCATGGTTCGTTGTGATACCACCAAGATTCTGTTACCTAAAACTCTTAACCCGAAGTATCCAGCCAGCCGACGCTGGCAGTAAATCGATTAATTTGAATCGCATTAACTTTTACGAGACCCTCTAGGTCCTGGAAAAGGAGAGACCTCAAACCCTTCTCCTCCTATTAGCCAGGGCTGGGCAGTAACAAAGAAGGTGAGCAACACTCTCCTCGTCATCCACATCATGACCACTTCTGCAGTAGACGTGATGAGGAAGGCGAAGCCTTCTCGCATGCTCGCCGATAGGACAGTGCCCTGTGATGATCCCCACCACCCTGCCAATATGCTTCCTGTTTGATGAGAGCAGTGAGGCGGAGCGATTAGGAGCCATATCATCCTCGTTGTTTGGCGAGTACTACCGTCGAGCCATCTAGCCTTGGTCCTGCCGATATTAGCGGCCTCGATTACCATTTTACACACTGTTATGGGTGTCCTGACGTGCTTAAGATACGCATCAGTGGATGCGATTGCCCCTTAACGGGCTAGCTCATCAGCCTTGCAATTGCCCGTGAAACTCCTGTGGCACGGAAGCCAACAAACAGTAATATCGAAGAAGCTGCTCATTTCCATGAGTGTCGAGCAACAATTTATAACCGTTTTTAATGCAGAAATAACCGATTCAAGTAACCTTATCGCCGCTTGACTATTAGCGACATTACTATCTATCCTTAAAAATAACGATATGCCTTCCCAGCCAGGACACAGCTTCCGCGGTTGCTGAAATCTCCACCTGGAAGTCGCTGCAGTAGTCGGGGAGATGGACCGATATGTTAGTATTTAGTCCATCCGAATCCTTCATCGGTCTTGGGGCTACCTATGTAAATGGCCAAGGAGTCAGGCGTAATAGGGTTGCTGCTCGCTCATTAATCTCTAGAGGGAATCAGGCTGATGTGGTTGCTGCCAAAGGTAACTTTTGGTTTTGGTTCTCTAACCGGGTCACCCTTTGTTGGGTACCTGGGCATCGGGGCATTCATGGCAACGAAGCTGCAGATGAACTTGCTAGGCAGGGCTCATCGGGGGAATTTTTCGGACCTGATCCCTACTGCGGTCTAAGCTGGGCCACAGCCAGGGCGCTGGTGAGGGAGTGGTCTGCGGGTGAAAGGCTGCGGCACTGCAATAATCTCCCGGGACTACGACAGTCCAAAGATCTTATCAACCCCTACGGTCTCACAGAAGCCAGCCGATTGGGCAGAGCTGACCTGAGACTGGTCGTTGGTTTCCTCACGGGTCACCACTGGGTGAGATATCACTTAAACAAAATGGGCCTGTCCACTGAGACGGAATGCCGACTTTGCCTGGAGGATACTGAGTCCACCAAACACCTTCTCTGTGAATGCCCCGCGGTTGCTCGCGCCAGATTCTTGTTTCTTAGAGATTCCATCGTGAGCTCCGGTGTCATTAAGAGTACTGCTACAAAAGACCTACTGGCCTTTATCAGGTTGGTTGAGGGTCTTTTGGATTAGTTAAGGCTATTATGGCACAATAGATCTTATGGTCGCAGTGCCTACCAGCTGGGTACCTTAGCCTGCCTTTATTTATTATTATTATTAACTTTTGGAACGGTATAGTCGGTTACTGCTAGAAGATTTAGACTACCCAGAATAGCGGAGTGTCCGCTCCTCAGCGCGTACCACTGACCAGTATCTCGAAGACGCAGGGCTGCTTTGGCCGCCAGTTTTTCGCCAAAAGTATCCCCCGGAAGCAGGTTGAGCAGCATGTCCAAGCCAGCCAACGGAGTAGTTCTCAAAGCTCAAAGCCCCAGTAGCGGCAATCGCAGCAAGTCTTTGCACTTTCCCCAGTAAGTTACAATAGGACGCAACTCTGAGTGCCATCCACCATACGCGTATGCCGTATAATAAGATAGGCCGTACCACTGCAGCATATAATCAGTACACCACTTTCGGCTGGGGGCCCCAGTTTTTACCTATAGCCCTTCTACACGAGTAAAGCGCAACTGTTGCCTTTTTCACCCGTTCTAGAATATTTAGTTTCCATTCCCTGTTAACTTCTTATCGAAGATAAGTCCGAGGAACTTTGCTTTGCCAGTAACAACGAGTCTCTTGCCATCCGAAAGTGGAGGTTCAACAGAGGAAATTTTGTGCTTTCTAGTGAAGAGCACAAATTCGGTTTAGTCGGCGTTTACTCCGATGCCGCAGCTGTCTGCCCAATTATTTAATAAAGCATTCTGGACTACCTCACTTAGGACACCCGGAATCTTACCGGAACTAGCAATGACAACATTGTCTGCATAGGCAGTCACATGACACCCAATTTCTTCCAGTTTCAGAAGCAGCCCATTGACCGCTAAATTCCAAAGAAGAGGAGACAGTATTCTGCCTTGAGGGGTGCCATTACAGACGCCTCTACTGACAGTCGACATTCCCAAAGTAGTGCGAATGATCCTGGATGTGAGCAGCAGGCCAACGAGAGCGATTCATCGTCTTGCAGGTTCCTTAGTGCCCCTATTATCGCACTAGGCTTAATATTGTTGAAGGCGCCCTCGATATCCAAGAACACAGCCAACGTATATTCCCTGCAGTTCAGGGACTTTTTAATGCAGCCAACCAGAGAGTGCAGAGCCGTATCAACTGACCTTCCCTTCCAGTAGGCATGTTGCGAGGTAGGCGGAAGACGTGGCGATATGGTGTTACGAAGATGGAGGTCAATCAGTCTCTCCAGGAGTTTACGCAATGTTGAATTTGAATGTTGGCAGGCTGATTGGTCTGAGGTCATTTGGACGGGCATGCGAGCTTCTGCTCGCCTTAGGAATAAAAATGACTAGCACTTCCGACCAGCTTCTCGGAACGTAATCTAATGATAGGCATGCAGTTAGGATAGCTTCTTCTATCAACGGAGTTTTGAAGGTCCGCAGGAATGATTCCATCGGGTCCAGAAGATTTCAAGGGCTCGAACCTATTAATCGCCCACAGAATCTTTTCCCTTGATAGAATTGATTCGTAATCGCAGCGTGCTGTACAGGGGCTGGATGAGTCCCTCAAAGAATTGTACCCTTCGCCGCCAGGAAAATGCTTGTCCAGCAGAATCTCGATGGTTTTCCTACTGGACGACGTCCACGATCCGTCATGTCTTTGCAGGAAGCTAGGCATGGATGGATCTGAAGACAAAACTGTGCGAAGCTTGGAGGCGTCACTTGACTGTTCCACGCCTTCGCAGAAGCTCCTCCATGAGTTCCGTTTAGCTGTCCCCAGCTCCTTTTTGTAAGAACTCAATTGTCTTTTGTAGGAGAGCCCATCCGATGCCCGTTTAGATGCCTTTGCCTTATTCATGCCTTTCCTGCAAACAGATCTGTGCACGGAAAGTCTATCATTCCACCAAGCTGGTTTCTTTTTGCCTGTGTGAATGGACACGATGTAGATACCGCCATCTTAATTGCATCAGCGAGAGTGTTAAGCATAATGTCCAACTCGAATGTGTTGCCGGGTTTGCCTGGTTGGCACCGCCGAAAGAGTGTCGCGATACCTAGGCCAGTTGGTTCTTCTATAATTTACAGAATGCGGTTTGACTGCAAGACATTCGGCGAGGCCAAATTCGAAATACCGATGGTCGGAGAAAGAGTGCTTCGAGGACACTCTCCAATCCCTTATCAGATGCAGAATGTTCTCCGAAGCAAGGGTATTATCGAGGACCTCTTGCCTATTACTAGTGATGAAAGTGGGCTCATTGCCCACAATACAAAACAGAAGGTTAGTTCCCAATAAGTACTCGAGCAGCGATTCGCCTGGCTCATTAGTGTTGGAACTGCCCCAGATGTCATGGTGGGCATTTGAGTCGCAACCAAGAATCAGACTAGTTTTAGCAGCTCTAGCCGTTGCGATAGCCTCCCTATCTGCCATATGGTAGGTATGCCGAGGCAACCCAATAAACTTTGCCATTGAGTTCAAGACAGACCAATACGAAGTCCGTATCACTATACATCGATAGAAGGAAAGCCTTATGAGGTTTCCTCACAAGAATGCACGACCGAGGTCTACCCTGGTCCTTCACATAGAAAAATGAAAAAAGGGAGACGACAGTTTTTTTGTAGCTGTTATGGATGCACAAAGCGGAAATATACTCTAAGCCCACACTCAAGGAATTTCCGCCTATGGAAGCAGCACAAATCCGCCGTGAGTACATCATTAGAATGGATTCATAAAGAATGGGCTAGTTCCCCAGCTTGAGGACGTACTGAGCCTGATTTTATCGCCGCTTTAGACGACAAACGCTCTAATGAAACTTGGCCGTTGGATGCGCTTATATTCTGCACTAATGATCGTAGTTCACTGGAAAAATTCTGCCTGGAATGCATATTCCTTCACATGCATGCAACAAGGAATATTGGATGGAGACCTGAATTAATTAAAGGACGATTCTTCCGAACCGCCTCTCTGGAGGCGTCAATGCAATTTATGGGCGCGTCAACATCTCTATAGCATTTCCTAAGCCTTGCGGCCGTTTCGATAGCATATCTACTTTTCGGAAGTGCAGCATGCACCTCCTATCCGCACCATCTTTATACTGACAAGCTCGGAGCACTGTGAGAGTTCTATTAGTACCCACAGGCAGTTTTTTTTTCATCGCGCCGAGATTTGAACTCCGAGCCCTAGATTAGTATCGTAGAGCGGTGACCGAACGGCCACGGTCACCGAGCGCAAAATTCGGACTGTCCTCCTCTTGCCTCATTTGCCAAAATAAACTGGCCAATAGCGCGATGGTTCCCGCTAAATTAAAGCGTCATTTCACAACGGAACGCAGGAAACTTTCATCAAAAACTGAAAAATACTTCAAAAGACTTTTAGAAAGGCAAGGTGAGGAGTATTTTTTCCTCACCTAAAAATCTAAAAAATTATGAAAATTAGCGATAAAGCTCAACTTGCTTCGAATAAAGTAGCCGAGTTGGTAGGTTTTAAATTAAAAGCGCACCAAATCGCAGAATCTTTGATTTTATCTACTTGCTCTGAAATAGCGGCGATTGTGTTTGGAGAGGAAGAAAGAAATTTCAAAGATTCCGGTATCTGATGATACGATCCGCAGAAGAATTAATGGCTGCGTTCATAAAACGCCATCACTGAATAAGCACTAAGAAAAGATTAGTGCTGCATTGTATTGTAGTTTGTCGTAGCAACGTTTGCACTGACCTATATATAAGTTAATAATGTAAAATTAAACCTTTTTGATTTCGGCTAAAAATTGGAATCGCTACACGTCCCGCAATTGGAGAACTCTAGTTACGTCCTTCAGCGGACATCAGTGCGTAACTTTGTTATTTTCGGCTTAAATTAATAAAAAAAAAACTAACAAAAGTTGTTCGAAACAGTCATGGTGTGGCCTGCAGCTCTTGCGGATCAGGTTGACCTACTCCGAGTCCGACAACGGAATAGGTTCAAGAAACTAGGTTCGCAGACCTACTCCGTACATGAAAAGAATCTGTCGTGGTCGTCCATCATGGAGTTGGAGATGGAGTGAAAGAACAAAAGAGTGGGTGAACTACAATAGGTTCGTCGAAGTCTGAGTCGTAATTGTAAATAAGAGAATGGGGAACTGAACTACTGACTAGATTAGAAGACATATCTACATATCGCTATATTGCAGTGTTTGTAGTCCAGATGGCGCAACGGTTAGCACGTTCGCCTTCTACGCACTGGGCCCCGGTTCGATTTCTACTAAATGCGGTAATTTTCGATAAAAAAAGGGGATTTACGTGTCGGACTATGAGTCCACTCAGCTGTTAAATGAGTACCAATTTATGGGGTAAATAGCTCGGTTGAGCGTGTTGCTGATCACACACCTCTACACAAGACCGTCATGATCTAGAAAATGAGATGATGTTAACTCATCTCGAGGTCATGGTTCAAGTTGGACTGTTGCGCCAGTTATTTATTTATATTGCAGTTTCGAATAAAATGGATAGTATTTTCAATAGGATTTTATTGATATCAGATGGAGTGGAGCTTTAATGGCCGGTTTACATTCTCGCCGAGTGGACGAGGCGAGTATATTCGGTGCGAATGCCCGAGGCAAGTCGCCTAGGCGAGGTGCGCATTCACATTCTCGCCCGAGTCACGAGCATTGGGCAATAACAAACAACTAATAGTGCGGTAACCTGCGGGCTCCAATAGGGAAATAATGTGCGCGCTTGTGAAGAGCGTTTAACCCCCTACCAGCTTTTTGCAGACTGATTGGCCGAAAAAGGATTGCCGTTCAGAATCTCTTTATTTTTTTTTTTGCTACTTTGACTTCAGATTCCCAATCAGCGACCCAATCAACTCCCTACCAATTTTCCTTCCAGTAAGATCGACCGTGTTTATAAAAAGGTGTTGCCATTCTGGATCCTTCATTTGTTTTTTTGCCATTTGGACATCAGATTTGCAATCAGCTACCCAAAAAAAACCCCACCAGCTTTTTCCAACAAGATTCGCCGTGTTTTTGAGGAAAAAAGGATTACCGCTCAGAAACTCCCTTATTTTTTTTGAAATCTTCTGACTTCAGATTCGCAATCAGCGACCCAGTCGACCACCTGTCAGTTTTTTCCAGCAAGATTGGCCGTGTTTATTAAAAAAAAGTGTTGCCATTCTGGATCCTCCATTTGGTTTTTTGCTATTTGAACTTCAGATTTGCAGTTACCGACTCAAAAAATTCCCAATCCATCATCGGCCACGACCACCCACAACACAATGAAAGACGAAAATCTTCACTCCACCCAACATCAATAAAATCCAATTGAAAATTTACTCCACTTCATTCTACACCACAATATAGCGTAGCGATATCGTGTGTATGTCACATCATCTAATCTAATCAATAGTTCAGTTCTCTCATCTACTTTTCTATTCCCCCCAGACTTAAACGATCTGATCTGATCATGCTCCGATACCGACAGACAGAACTACTAAACCTATTCACTTTTCAACTGATCCGACTCCGACCTGAACTTATCATTTTTCGACTTGATCATTTTTCGATTGCAGAGTAGGTCGACCTAGTCCGGTGTACGGAGTGAGTTAAAAAGAGTTCGTTTTCATATACTACTTTGCCTTAACCCCTAGCGGGGCATAACGCGTCAACTACTCCTGCGCGCCATCGTACTCTGTTCCGGGCAATGTAACGCAACTCCCCAAAAGATTTCCCCTGCTTGACACTCCTTTGCCACAGATCGACGCCATGTGATTCGAGGACCCCCTCTTGGTCAGCCTTGGTTGGAAATGGGGTTCCCCTTCATGGCATGCAAAGCAATGCAGTTATCACTCTTCCGCAATGTGTGACCTATCCACTGCCATTTTCGCCTGCGTATCAATTCGTCGATTGGCATCTGACCCGTACGCCGACTTAGCTCTACATTTGATATTGTTTCGGGTCAGAAAATTCTTAAAATTCGACGAAGACATGAGTTGACGAAAACTTGCAGTTTTCTGGTAACTCCTACGGAAACTTTCCATGTACTGCTCCCATACAAAAGCACTGATAGTACCAGGGAACGAAACAGGCCCAGCTTGGCCTTGATGCTGAGATAACTGCTCTCCCAGATTTTGGGCAGCATGCCGTATGCGCGTTTAGCCTGGTTGATACGACGAGCGATGTCCTGCTCCGTACCACCATTTTCGGCAACAATGCTACCCAGGTAGACGAAGTTGTCCACCTTCTCCACAGGCTGCCCATTAATATTGATGGCAATAGGTGTCGGATTTCTTTTTCGCAACGGCGGGCTAAGAACCTTGGTCTTGTTGGTGTTAATCTTTAGCCCAACCTTGCTTGCCTCCCTCTCGAGATCTAACGCCATTGCGGACAGATCCATGATTTTGTGGGAGAGTAGGCATATGTCGTCAGCGTAGTCAAGATGTTGTAGATAAGATGTCAAAGTCCATTGAATTCCTCTGTCGAGTCCGGATAGGGCTGCATGCAACACGTCGCCAATCACAATGAGGAATAGGATCGGTGAGAGGATGCACCCCTGCCGAACTCCACTGCGAATCTCAAAGTCCCCCGACACCTTATCTTTATGCAAAACGCGACATTTCACGCCGTCATAGGTTGCCTTAATAATAGCCTCAAGCTCCTCAGGGATGCCTCTCCTGCGCAAGGCCGCCCATATAGAATCCCGGTTCACACTATCGAAAGCCTTTTCCAAATCGATGAAAGGCAAGTGAAGCGGAGAATCGTATTCAGCGCATTGCTCGATGATGATTCGCAAGGTGTTAATGTGATCGACACAGGAGAATCCGGATCGAAAGCCAGCCTGCTCTTCATCAATTGTGCTTTCTAATTGGGCTTTCAGTCTTTCCAGTACGATTTTAGCTATTATCTTGGCAACGGCAGGAAGCACACAAATGCCACTCCAATTATTACAGTCTGTGAGGCTACCCTTCTTTGGAAGTTTGATGATCAAACCTTCCTACCACTCAGTGGGAAAGGTCTCTGTATTCCACGCTTTATCAACGAGTGGGTGCAGCAAATCGGCAGTTACGCTTGGCGCTGCTTGATAAAGTTCCGCAGGGATACCGTCAAGTCCGGCGGCCTTTCCTCGTTTTAGTGCAATAATTGCAGTGACTATTACCTCTTTGGTAGTCCGGATGGCGCAACGGTTAGCACGTTCGCATTCAACGTACTGGGCCCCGGTTCGATTCCGGGGATTTACGTGTCGGACTATGAGCCCACTCAGCTGTTAAATGAGTACCTATTATGGGGTAAATAACTCGGTTGAGCGTGTTGCTGATCACATACCTCTGCACAAAAAACCGTCACGATCTAGAAAATGAGATGATGCTAACTCATCTCGAGGCCGTGGTTCAAACTGGACTGTTGCGCCAGTTATTTACTTATTTATTACCTCTTTATTCGGGGCAGTGGACCGTATACGCACATTTTGATGGTTAGCTAAATTATCTATATGAGGGGGAACTTCACCAGAGGTTACACGGTTCAAGACCGCGGCGAAGTGTTCTTTCCACCGCCTCATTTGATCTTCTTCCAAGATAAGTAGCTTTCCATCACTATCTTTCACCGGATGTTGGCAGGAGTTACGACCATCTGTAAACTCCTTGATGACACCGCATACGGCGTTTAAGTTGTTACTTCTTGCGGCTTCTTCTGCTGAGGCTAAAAGAGAATTCGCATAAACTCTTCTATCGCGTCGCACACTACGCTGAACTTCTCGAGCTTTCTGACGGTAAAGGAGTTCGATGCTGCTTCGATTGTCGTCTGATGCTGCAGCCAAACGAACTTTCAAGTCCTTTCTTTCAACAGTCCGCTGCCATGAAGCGTCGGACATCCAGGGCTTATTCCGGCAATCCAGGTTTGGGCCAAGGATGGTATCTGCGCTATCAATGTACGCATTTTTTATGGCATCCCAGTTTTCGTTTATGTCACTATCTGGGTGACTAGTTATCTCAGCTGCTTTTTGCGCAAGATGGTCATTATATTGTTGTAAGACAGCTGGATTTTTTAATCGAGCGGTGTTGAATTTGCGGCGCCTGGATCTTTCGTCGCTGGGGCGGCGCACGGCTGCAATACGCAATCGAACATTAGCGATCATAAGATAATGGTCTCTTCCCATCCCAATATCGGCACCCTTCTTGTTTCGCACGTCCAGGAGGCAACTCTTGAATCTTTTACTAATGGCAAAATGGTCGA
This sequence comes from Chloromyia formosa, assembly GCA_964017055.1. Taxonomy (NCBI): domain Eukaryota; kingdom Metazoa; phylum Arthropoda; class Insecta; order Diptera; family Stratiomyidae; genus Chloromyia; species Chloromyia formosa. The sequence goes on along the minus strand of OZ024819.1, from coordinate 8,008,360 downwards.
TCTGATTTTGTGTTCTGCGCCGATCAACAGAGGACCAACTGATTTTGTGGTGGTCCTTATGCTCAAACATAGTACCACCGATGAAGAGACTGTGAAAGTTGCAGAACTCTACAAATCTTTCACCGTTGTCATTACGATCCGATACTGATCATTTTTCGATCTGATCTTTTTTCGATTGCGGAGTAGGTCGACCTAGTTCGGTGTACGGAGTAGGTTAAAAGAGTAGGTTCGTGAATTGGCAACCATGACTTGTTCGAAATATGAATAAAGTGATGTCAAAATTAGATTAAATTCTAGTTAATTCTTCCTAGCCAAAAAAGAATCCTAAAAAATCAGTGAAAATGAGCCTCCTAATGTGGTCCCCCCCCCCTTTAAGTGTTCCACGACATCGAAAAGATTGAGAGCCGCTGCACTAGACTACTGCTGACTACTTGGGTGGATGGGGGGGGGGGGGGGGGGGTAAGAACAAGTGTCGGTTGCTTAATCGGGGCGATAAAGACAACATTTTTCAAAGGAAATCATGTCCAACTTAGAAGCTAATTGATCAAAATGAAAATGGATCTGCAGTTCCGATGAATATCATCGCTCTTTTTGTGTCATTGAAATGCGCTTCCAGGTGTAGGTTTAGCATTGCCTCGCGACGAGCATCATCGCAGCATTCTAAAGCGTATATGAAAAATGGGTACACTACAGGCTCATGAGACGACGCCGACCGCTGGGGCGCGTCCAAGAACATGATATATAGAAATAATTAAAAATGAAGAAAAAGATGACATTTTTTTTTCGATTTTCATTTTTATTTATTTTTTTTTTATATATACTCTCATTCTTATTGGTGTTATTGAAAAAAAAAGAAATTCATTATTTTTACGATTTAATTTTATTTTTTCCGTATGTTTTCTTTGTCTTTTTTTTGTTTCTTTTCGCTTTTCATTAAATATTAACCTATAGCGCGTGTCGTAAATTCTACGCGGGGGGAGGGGGTCACTTAAAAATAGAAGAACACCGTATGAAAAAAAAAATCATCGGGAACAAATATCAAAAAAAATTAGAATAAAGTCTATATCGCACTGTTGGATCTATATGTATGTACTTTCATCGAAATCGATTTAATATGTGTTATAAAAAAAAAAATAGGAAAATAATATAAAGAAACAATTTACAAAAAAATGTCTAAATCTTGTTTTTTTTGTAGTTTGAATTGCGTTGCTTTTTTCTTTTTTCCATAATATCAGAATCAGTCAATATTGTTTGTTTTTTTTTGGTTTTATTTATTTATTTTATTGAAATATATTTTATTTAAATCAAATTTATTTATTTGTTTATTTATTTATTTATTTATTTATGTTCAAAGTTTATTTTTAATATATATATGTATATACAGGATGTCCCGTGTTGGATTGACAGTACTGATAGGGGTGATAGTAAAATCTGTTTGAGGAAAAATGCCATCGATTGAATCGGCCCATCCTTAAACGTTACCGAGTTATCGCCAATAATACCCTTTACTCCTAAAAAAAGATACATACGTTACAAGATCATAATCAAAATTTGCCATTGTCTCAATCATTTAATCATTTCTGAAAATACTTAAAAGTTCATTGGGTTATTTTTAAACCACTTCCGCAGATACATTTGGTTTCTATTGTATTACATTTCATGGTCCTAGAGCGGGAACTTTGGTCCTGACCCACATCTGCGGTAGCACCCAAACGTTGCCAGGAGGCGCTTAGAATCCACTCGAGAAAGTCACGTACCAAGTTTCATTAAATCGAACCACTGAAAACGCCTCGAAAAGCGACTTTAGAAAATATATCTGTCATCCCGGTGAATAACTGGCTAAGTCCAATTTTGGCAAAGAGAGAGAGAATTGTCAGTGTCCGGACGTATCAACCCGCGCTCGTGAAAATAATATAAAATTATTATATTTAACGAAATAATTTAAATTATTGTTTTAACAGTGGATTCCGGTGTTTACGGATAATTCATTTTTAATATTATTTTCGTGTTTAAAGTGAAAATCTTAGATTTGTGTGGTTTTTCATTTTGCGCGATTTTGTTTCTTTGTTTATATTTGTCCATTCGTGTGTGTCAATTTGCAATTCGTGTGAATTCGATTGTACACACAGATACGATATAAATTGTTATCTACATTTTATTTCAAGCTCTGTTTAAGAGCCCTTATAGCGTAGTGTTTGGTGCGTCCGCCTTGCAATCTTCGGGCCCTGGTTCGAGGCTTACTTGCGACTTTAGCTTTTATTTTTTCGTTTTTTTTTTATCGATTTTCTTTCTTTGTTCTTTTCGAAACATATTATTAAAAACCAGTATGAAAAATTGCATTTGCTCCGAAATTTATAAAATTCAATTAGATGGGCTTTCTCAAGTGGTTGCGTCATTGCAAAGCCAACTTAGTAAGATGAAATCCCTTATGAATTTGAGTAATTTCTGTAATAGCAATAGTAATTTGGACAATTGCAGGTGCAGGATCATTCCTAATTGCATCAGCATATCTCCCTTATGATGCACCAGAACCACCTCCATCAGAGGAAGTAGAAAATCTGGTAAGGTATTGTAAAGAAAGAGATATGGCCCTGATCATAGGCTGTGATGCCAATGCGCACAACACTGTGTGGGGCAGCACAGATGACAATCCCAGAGGACAGCAGCTGCTAGAATTTGTGGAAAAGTACAATCTGCTGGTAGCAAACAAGGGGGTCGCTCCCACCTTCGTGGATGCACGAAGGGCTGAGGTGATCGACATTACCCTAAGCTCTGTTAATATGCTTGACAGAGTTCAGAATTGGAGAGTGGTGGACAGGCTAACCATGTCTGATCACAGGGCTATCCAGTTTGAAATTCTGTATGGCAGAAAACGGAGTAGCGAACGCAAACGTATAAGAGTGCCAAAAAATACTGATCGTGTTAAGTACGAGACATATTTATTGGAACAAGTCGAGGATATTCAAGACGGAATACCTCGGAATACGGTCGAGATAGAGCGAACAGTGGAACAACTGAACTCCGCTATTAATCGCGCCTTCGAACACGCTTGTCCCTCCACAGTAGTGGACGAAAAGGACCCAACACCATGGTGGAGTAGGGAACTGGAGTCTATGAAAAAAGAGACAAGGAAAGCCTTTAACCGTTACATGAGGGAGAGAGACTCTCACTCTTGGGAACTATACAAGGATAAAAAGAGGGAGCTGAAAAGAACCTTACGTCTTCGGAAACGAAATACGTGGAGGGAATTCTGCTCTAGCATGAAGGATACGTCAGAAGTATGCAGATTACAGAAGATGATATCGAAAGACACTGCTTCGAAAATGGGGCTGATACGCAAAGTTGATGGTTCCATGACAGAAACAGTGGAAGAAACGTTGCAGGCCCTGATGGAGGTACATTTTCCTGGAAGTTTCAAGTCAGACCAACCATGGCCTCAAACTAACATGGGAGCTGCTGGGGTAAGTCAACAAGAAGCTGAGAGGATAATAACTCTAAATGGAGTCAAAAGTGCTATAAACTCTTTTGCTCCATTTAAAACAGCTGGAATGGACGGAATATTCCCGGCACTATTACAGTGGGGCATGAGCGCTCTACTAGATAGGATCCGGAATATATTCGTCGCCTGTCTTTCAGCAGGCTACATCCCGAAGGCATGGAGGGAGGCTAATGTGGTCTTCCTGCCTAAACCGGGAAAGAAAGACTATACAGAGGCAAAGTCCTTCAGGCCGGTTAGCCTTACATAATTCCTGTTGAAAACAATGGAAAGGGTGTTGGTGGACTACCTGGAGAACACCACGCTAATGTATTGTCCTCTGAGTAGGTGCCAACATGCTTATAGAGCAGGCAGATCTACGGAAACCGCTCTACATGAACTTGTTAGAGTTGCAGAGAGAGAGATTAACAATGGCGGGATCGCTATGTCTACTTTTATGGATATAGAGGGTGCTTTTGATAAAATCTCCTTTACCAAACTAAGGAACGCCCTGATTGAGCGGGGGGTTGATTACATTATAATTAAGTGGATCGACTCTATGCTTAAGCAGAGGGCGGTAAATCTTAGCAGTGGATGTGACAGAATACGGGGTAAGGTAGTCCGAGGATGCCCACAAGGAGGTGTTCTTTCGCCTCTACTGTGGAACATCACCGTGGACAGTCTTCTCTGGAAGCTGGACTCGATGGGCGTACACACTGTAGGATACGCCGATGACTTGGCACTCACGGTCAGTGGAAAGTTCATGGACACAATTCTAGGTTGCATGGGACAAGCTCTCAAAGTAACCGAAGACTGGTGTAATGAGCAAGAGGTAACCATAAACGCTAGTAAATCAAACACTATGATTTTTACTCGTAAGAGGAAAGACATAGAGATAACTCCCTTACGGCTTTTTGGTTCGGAAATTAAGGTGTCCAAGGAAGTGAAGCATCTAGGAGTTACCTTAGATGCGAAACTAACTTGGAATGTTCACGTTGATGAAAAGATCCAAAAAGCGAAAAGGATTTTGCATCAATGTAAGAGAGTGTGTGCTCGTAGGTGGGGAATTTCACCTAAAGCGACACACTGGATTTACACAATGATGGTAAGACCTATTCTAGCCTACGCATCAGTGGTATGGTGGCCAAAATCCATGCAGAATACCACAAGGCAGAAGCTAGATGGGGTACAAAGGATAGCTTGCGTAAGCATATGTGGTGCAATGCGCACCACACCAACGCGAGCAATGGAGGCATTGCTGGGACTGCCGCCGTTGGACTTATTTATAAAGAAAACGGCGGCGCTTTCGGCAATACGCATGGAAAGGGATGCCATGTGGCATCGCTTTGGAACTAGCAGCGGTCATAAGAGCATCCTAGACATTATTCATGATGAGGTCAGGGAGACTCTAATGCCGGTAGAAGGCATGAGTAGACGTAGGGTAGTTGAAAGACTACACAAGACTCACATTGCAGATGGAAACATACATAATGAGTGTATGTACAATGACATCAGCATTTTTACTGATGGCTCTTTAATGGACGGTAAAGCGGGGGCGGGGTTTACTCTGAAGAGCTAAACCTAGCATGTGCGCTTAGTCTAGGAGAGTATGTGTCCGTATACCAGGCAGAGATGCTTGGCTTGTTGCATGCGTTGGACCACTTGCTTGAAGGTCAGGTGCGGGGGAAGAAAATCCTTATTGCACTGGACAACCAATCGGTGATCAGACGCATGCAGCAGACGAACATAAACTCTAAACTGGTACTAGAGTGTGTCCGGAAGCTCAACACGTGTGCCTCAGAAAATGAGGTTACTCTGATGTGGGTAAAAGGACACATAGGTACAACAGGAAATGAGGCGGCGGATGCCCTAGCAAAACAGGGATCTGCGGCAACTTTCATTGGCCCAGAACCCAGAGTTGCTCTGGGGAACGGCATGATTGGAGCGAAGGTTGGGAAGTGGATGGACTCCATGCATCAACAAAGATGGCAGGAGCTAGTCACTTGCAAACAAGCTCGGAATGCAATGACCAGCCCTTTAGGCAGGGAAGCGAGAAAGGTACTTAGTTATAAACGGAGTACTCTAAGCTGGATAACTGCCTTGGTCACAGGGTATGGTAATTTTAAGGCTCATCTGGCCAAGATGAAAATCGGGGAAGATGACGTTTGCAGGCTATGCCTGGAGGAGGCCGAGACGGCGGCACACATTGTGTGCGAATGTCCAGCACTGGCTAGCACGAGGTTGAGAATCACAGGCAGGCACACGATAAGTGTAGAAGCCATGAGTGAACTCAGCTTCATACAAATGCTAGCAATAACACGGGACTCAGTGATGAAGAAAGAGGTCGACAATTCATCACTTTTCAAAAAACGCGAATCGCGAAAACAATGCTCAACCGAAAACTTAAATTTAACAAATTTATTTTCGGTTTACTATCAAAATGTAGGTGGTCTTCGTTCTAGAACGAATGACTTTTATCTTGCAATTTCACAAGAAAATTATCCTACGATATGTTTGACCGAAACTTGGCTTCATTCTGAGATTACAAATGAGGAGTTATTTGTAAGTAACTACCATGTTTTTCGTCGAGATCGTTATGAAAACTCAACTAGAAGAGGGGGTGGTGTTTTGATTGCTGTCAAGACAGTATTCCCATCTCATGAAGTTGATCTATTCCATAACGATGTGGAACAAATATGTGTGAGTATAAATATTTCTCGCAGTGAAACAGTTTATATTTTTAACAGCTATTTATTTACCACCCCTGAGTTCGATTGATATTTTTCAAAAACATGTAGAGAATATTTCAAAAATTACTGCGTCTTTTAAAGAAACTGATAAATTGATTGTTGTTGGGGATTTCAATCTTGGTAACATAAGTTGGTATTGGAATGATGGAGAAAAAAGATTTTTGCCACGCAATCTACGTTTCGAGTGCGAATTTTTTCTAACAGATTGTCTTTCTGCCATGGATTTGATGCAAATTAATCATGTTGAAAACTCCATTGGTAGAATTTTAGATCTAATTTTTGTGAGTACTAACTTAAATGCTTCCGTAAATAGAGTAGATTACCCACTTTTGCCGAATTCAGTACATCATTATGCTCTTCTTTTAGATTTTATATTTTATGATTACATTCAGGAAGAGTTGGTTGTCACTCCTAGTAGAAATTTTGAAAAAGCCAGATATGCTGATTTGAATACTTACTTTTCTGATATTGACTGGACTTCTATTTTCTCAAATAAAAGTATTGTTGAGTCTTAAATCAATATTATCTGAAGCTATTGATAAATATGTTCCTCTAAAATATTTTAACAAAAAGCAGAGAAATCCTTGGGCTACCAAGGAGTTGGACCAATTTAAAAATTCAAAAAATAAAGCACATAAATTATTTAAAAATTCACAGTCTCTTGTTAACAAAGCTAACTTTTTTAGATTGAGGAAAGAGTATGAATTGTTAAATAAATATCTTTATAAACAATATATTGCTCGAGCGGAGCAAAATATAAAGAATGATAGTAAAGCTTTTTGGAAATTTATAAACAGTAAACGCAAGAATACGGGCATTCCGAAAAATTTAAAACTCAATGGTAATTTTTATAATGATGTTCAATCGGTATGTGATGGTTTTGCAAGTTTTTTCAATTCGGTTTATGATACGCCAGGTTCGGTTTCGTCGGAATTGAATGACAATATCAATGGGAGATTCCCGATTGCTCAAATAGCTCATGAACGTCTTAGCAGTGCTCTTCAGATTACTGAAGATGACCTGCTATGTGCTATGACTGAGCTTGATATTAGTATTCAAGCTGGACCTGATTGCATTTCTAACATTTTTCTAAAGAATTGCATGCAGTCATTATGTCGTCCTCTAACGAACATTTTTAATATGTCATTGTCTACAGGTGTTTTCCTTGATGAATGGAAGACATCTTTTATTACTCCTGTTCATAAGAAGGGTCCAAAACATCATATAGACAATTATAGGCCTATAGCTAAACTTTCGGCTATCCCGAAGCTTTTTGAATTAATTGTTAAAAAGAAAATAGATGTCTTGATCAGCGAGTTAATATCGCCATGTCAGCATGGCTTCCTTAAAGGTAGATCAACTACAACAAATTTAGTTTCCTTTACTAAATTTGTTGCTGATTCTATGGAAGAGAGCATGCAGGTTGATGTTGTGTATACCGACTTCTCGAAGGCTTTCGATAAAGTTGATCATAACATATTACTTCGCAAATTAGAAAATTCAGGTATACAGTCGACTTTTCTCAGCTGGGTGAGTTCCTACTTAACTGATAGGACTCAATTGGTGAAGTTAAACGGCTGTACATCGCGCTCTATGATAAGATGTACATCGGGAGTACCACAAGGAAGTCATTTAGGGCCGATATTCTTTTTAGTTTTTGTAAATGATATCATCCAAAATTTTGAATACGTGCGGGTATGGCAGTTCGCGGATGATATGAAAATTGCTATGAAAATTGGCGACGTAAGCGACTGTCTCAAAATGCAATGCGATTTAGAGAAATTGGAAAATTGGTGCCGCGATAATAATTTAAATTTAAATGTTAGTAAATGTAAAGTTTTGAGCGCGTTTAGAATAAAAAATCCTCTCTTTTATGAGTACTCCATAGCAGGTAGTGTTCTTGAAAGAGTTTCTGAGATATCCGACTTAGGTGTGATTTTTGATCAAAAGCTTTCATTTCGACCACATACCGATTACATTTTGTCAACAGCGAATAGCATGTTAGGGTTTGTTAAACGGAACGCGCGCGAATTTAATGATCCTTATACTTTGAAGATTCTATATTCTTCATTTGTTCGTTCGATTCTTGAATATTGTTCAATTGTGTGGAATCCTTTCTATAATGTTCATATCGAACGTATAGAGAGAATTCAACATAATTTTACTCGTTTTGCTATTTACCAAATTGGCTGGCGTTTTAAGCCTGATTATATTTTAGTACTCGTTGTGCCTTATTTGGTTTACAAACGTTAGCTTATAGAAGGACTTTCCTGAACGCGATGTTTATAAGAGACTTGCTATGCGCTCACATTTCGTGTGAAGATATTAAAAATTACTTTGTAGTTAGAGATGTCTCACACGATTTGCGGCGCAACAATCTTTTTATTCAGCCTTTTCATAGAGTGAATTATGGTCTTAATGAACCGATTACACGGTCTATTATCTTATATAACAGCTTGAAGGATATAATTGACTTTCACTCAATTAACAAACTTATTTTTAAAAGGGAATATTTTGATAAATTTCCATTCTAATTAAACAATCTGCTAGGGTTCGCACTCGATAGATTGATAAGTCACTTACGTTGAGTAAGTAAAGTGATGCAGAGAGGCCCAGTCCCGGGATGAAAGCTTCTGTGATGCACAAAAAAAAAAAGTTAAATTTTTTGATAACAATCACGAAAAGAGTGATATCTCGGTAATGGTTAAAGATAGGCCAATTTAATTGGTGTCATTTTTCCTCAAACAGACTGTACCAGTGCCCCTATCAGTATTGCCCACTCAACACGGGACACCCTGTATATATCTTCTGATTTTCGGATAGGGTATAATAGCGAGTCTTGTCTTTTTTACTACATGGAAATATTTTTTTTTGATTCGTGTTTGTGTGTGTATTATTTTTAATTGTTTTTTCTTTTTAATTTTTCATGTTTTTCATTCTTCTTTCGAAACTATAAAAAGTTTAATTTTAGTTTTTTTTCTATTAAGTTGTTGATTGATTTTTCGATAGAGATTTCACAATGTATGTAGGTTAGGTAATGAGCACAAACTAATTGGGAGATGAGCTATGTTTGAAATAGAAAAGAATAACACACACAAACTTAATGTGTATTAATTATATATATATATTTATATATACTATGATATTACTATATGTTTGCTGCTTCTCCTCACGTACATTATATATTTATATATATATAATATATATTTATGTTAATTCAATTAATTTTTAGTATATATGAAAAATAATTAAAATATATATTTATATTTTTTATTTCATTGTTTTCTTAATCTTAGTCTTTATTTTATATGTATTTTTTACGTTTCTGTGTGTTCTTTTCTCTTGCTAATTATTTAATTCTTATTTTGCCATATTTTTTGTTTGTTTGTTTCATTAGAAATAACAGTCAATTTTCATCTCATCTCTTGCTTATAGAATATTTTTCATATCTATATATATACGTACATATATATATGTACATATATGTATGTATTGTAAATATGACGATTTTTATCCTATTTATGCTGCTTGATTATTATTTTATATATACTATATTATATTTTTTTTGTGGTTCTTGAAAATTCAATAGTGTTTTTTATGTAATTTCAAATAAAATGTAACAGTGAAATTTAAAAAATTCTTATTTAAAAAAATAGGAAAATGGCAAAACAGTTATTTTTTTAGTAATCTTCATAACATAAAATAACTGAATTCAATATATTATATAATTTCTTACTAGAGAAAAATAGATTTAATGTTGTATATATATATATAGCATATTTATGTATTTGAGATACATTGAAAAAAGTCTAATATAATTATTGTATTTTTGTGAATAGTCTAAAAAAAAAACTAAGGAGAAATATCATATTTAAGTCTTCTGATTTCTTGTTGACTTTGGGTATTCACGCGAACAAAGCCACGCACACAAAACAAGTGCGAATCCAAAGTGTCATATTTGGGGGAGAGGGGTGGGGGGCGATGCGTGCCAGAAATTTGTCGCAGAATGTTCACATGCTCGCTGAATGCACTCTAATAGCACTCACGAGACGTAAATTCCTTTAATAAGAGTTGATGTCGGGCATTTACCGATGATAACGTCATCAAAAACGACTCTCGCCAACGATTTCAGCAGCTACAGCCTGATCATCATTCTGCAATGAATTTCATCAAGTATTTCATCAGTTACGGCTTGATGAATGCGTCAAAGACTTTCATGGAATATTTCATCAGCTACGGTCTGAGCAGCAAAGCCACCGTAATAAAGCCCTGCAGGAGAAAGACGTATATTTTCTAAAAGCTGAACTGGAACTTTGTCATCATAGAAAAACATGGAGTACCAGAAGCGGTTTTACGAAAAGTTGCAGACGGGAAACTTCTTCGAGCTCCGGACCGATCCGTTACCAGCGCCAGTGAAAAGTGTGGAAAGGTCTTAAAGAAATGCAGCAGTGTCGTGAAGAACATCGCGGAATTATGGATGTCGAGCCTGTTGCTACCCCGGATCAGATTCCCCCGCAGGGGGCGGCTTGCTAGTCAAAGACTGTAAGTCGATTTGGGGTGTAGCGACCCCACGGACCTAATGCTACACAAGGGAGGTGATGAGTGGCGGCAACGACTGGGAGAGTGTTACATCAGTTGGATGAAAGACATGGAGTAGTATGTCAGACGTGAGATAATGGTGAAGGAGCTTTTGAAAGATAGTGCCAGGATGTAATGAAATATATCGCCATGTCTGACCGAAGCAGCAAGCGAATATTTCAGATGTAGGACCGAAGTATGCAATATGTCGCCATGACTGACTGACCGCCCGGCAGCATCCGAATATGCATGACGGAAGACCGAAGTATAAGGAGGAAGATGGAAGACCGAAGATCAAGGAGTGCAATCGATTAATTCAACAACTAGGAAGTATGCCCCGCATACCAAAAGGCTCTTCAGCGGATCCGTAAATGAAGTTTATACAACTGAATCTAAACCACTGTCAAGCGGCGCAGGATCTGTTGTCGCAAACCATACGGGAGAAGGGATTAGACGTCGCAATTATATGTGACCAATACAAAAACCTAAACAGCTCAATTTGGGTGACTGACGAAGACAAGCAGGCAGCTATCTGGGCATGCGGAACCAATGAATGGTTTTGTAAGAGCAAGGATTAACGGCATTCCCGTGTATAGCTGCTATGCTCCACCTAGACTGAACCTGGTAGAATTTGAGAATTTGCTGGATCGCATAGTGCACGACGCCAGAACGCACAGTCCGGTAGTAATTGCAGGGGACTTCAACGCGTGGGCTACTGATTGGGGAAGCCGCGAGACGAACGCTAGAGGGCGCACGCTGCTCGATGCCTTCGCTCAGCTCAATGTCGTGCTAATGAACTCGGGTAGCAGCAATACATTCAGACGTGCAGGAACGGGATCCATCATTGACCTAACATTCGTCAGCAGTTCCTTGGCACCTAAAACGGAGTGGTATGTCAGCGAAGACTATACCCACAGCGACCACCAGGCCATCTTCTTTGAGATTGTTGTTAGAACCAGCCAAGTCAGTTCAAGCCCGACAACGAAGGGATGGTCCGTAAGGACCTTCGACGAGGAAATATTTAAGGAGGTCCTGCATCAACAGGGCCAGGCATCATTCAGGTCCGTAGAATTAATGAAGCAGATTGCGGAAGCCTGCGACGCCTCAATGACCGTGAGGAGAAGCACTCGCCAGCGCAAGGAAAACTACTGGTGGAACGAGGAGATCGCGAACCTGCGTCGCGAATGCCTGAAAGCTCGTCGGCTAAGTCAACGGTCAGCAGACTCGCCGGGATACGTAGACTTAGTCGCACGATATAAGACTGCAAGAAAGCTTCTCAAGCAAGCAATTAAAAGAAGCAAAGAAACCTGTTTCAGATTGCTCTGCGATGATGCGGATATAAATCCATGGGGAACGGCCTATAGAGTGGTGATGAAAAAAATAAGTCAAAAACCACCCGAAATAAAATGTCCCATTCTATTGAGGAGGATAATATCAGTTTTGTTTCCTCCTCACGAAGTGCGACCAAGGGAGCACAACGTTGGGAATGGAGACGAATTTCCGGCCATAACGCTAACTGAGATTTTACACGTATCCTCTAAAATTGATGATTCAAAAGCACCAGGCCCGGATGGTATTCCCAATAAAGCGTTGAAAGTGGCAATTCGCACGGTGCCAGAGAAGTTCATTGGTACATTTGGAGCCTGCCTGGAAGAACGAACTTTCCCAAATATATGGAAAAAACAGAAATTGGTTTTGATACCCAAACCGAATAAGCCGCCAGGGGAACCAAACTCATACCGCCCAATCTGTCTCTTGGACACTGCCGGAAAGATGTTTAAGCGGATAATTCTCAACAGGCTATCCCAGGCCGTGGAGCAAAAAGGAGGCCTCTCAGACCGACAGTTCGGCTTTCGCAAAGCCCGATCCACGGTTGACGCGATTATGTCGGTGATTACCTTGGCAAAGGATGCATTGCGGGAGAACCAATGTTGTGCTGTGGTGACATTGGACGTGAAAAACGCTTTCAATTCCGCCAACTGGGAACACATCCACACGTCTCTCCATAAAATGGGCGCGCCGGCCTACCTAGCCGAGCTAATAAAGAGCTATGTACCTCTCAAATCGTATCCTCCAGTATGATACAGGTGAGGGACCCAAGGATTACAATGTGTCATCAGGAGTTCCACAAGGATCGGTTCTTGGGCCCGAATTATGGAACATAATGTACAACGACATTCTTAACCTCCCGATGCCTAAGGGCGTGACAATAATCGGGTATGCTGACGATATTGCGGTAGTTGTGGTAGCTAAGGACTCGGACTACGCAGAAATGTATGCCGAGGCAATAACAACAATTAAGCTGTGGCTTGAAAAAGTGGGACTTGAGCTGGCAGAGCAGAAAGCGGAAGCTGTTCTAATTAGCAATCGCAGAAAGAGGAACTCTTTGAAAATCAGAGTCGGAAGTAGCATCATCACTTCCAAAAAAGCTATTAGGTACCTGGGAGTAATGATCGACTCAAAACTGACCTTCGGGGAGCATCTCAAATACGTTTGTGAAAAAGCGGCTAATGCAACTGTCGCACTGGCAAGAATGATGCCTAACATAGGGGGCCCGAGACCGAGTAGAAGGCTTTTATTGTCTAGAGTCATCACCTCAATACTATTGTATGCTTCACCGGTGTGGTCTGGGGCGCTTGTTCACGCAAGTAACATTCGAAAGATAAGCTCAGTCTACCGAAGGAGTGCGTTGAGGGTGTGCTGCGCTTATCGAACGACATCCCATGAAGCTGCCTACGTAGTTGCTGGAATGATTCCAATAGATATTTTAACCGACGAAATGAACCGGCCCTATGAAAGTCGTCATTTGGAACCAGCGGGGGTTCCGGAAGCACGGAGAGTAAGAGAAAGAAACGAGTCTCTAGGAAAATGGCAGGTATGTTGGGAGGAAGCCCAAACAGGTCGTTGGACCTACACACTCATCCCCCGAATTGAGAGTTGGATGAATAGGAAACACGATGAGGTAAACCATTACCTGACACAATTCCTAACCGGTCACGGCGCCTACAGGCAATATCTGCACCGGTTCAAGATTGACGAATCGGCGGAGTGCCCGAGATGTCCTGGAATAGAGGAGGATGCCCAAGATTCGCTAGGAACCGCGAAACACTAGAAGCGGAATTGGGCGCAACAATCAGCCCGGAGAACCTTGTTGAGCACATGCTCTTATCCACGAGCAACTGGGACGCCGTGAGTCGTGCAGTGTGCAGCATTCATATCGAGCTCCGAAGGGAGGAGGAGAGGCGCAGGTCTGCGCATGTTAGCGTAGGCTAACAGCCAGTACTCTTCCCTGCGAAGTAATACCGAAAGGTGGTTCCACAGGGCAAGGGGGGAGACACAGGTGTTCGCGCAGGTTGGATATAAATACTGTCCACCCTGTGGGGTTTAGTCAGTAAAAATCTGACATATCGATATCGGTATCTTATAGAAGATTCCCCCGCCTGTATAAAAAAAAAGTATTAGTCTACTGTTTAGTAACAAGTGTCGGTACAATACGCTCGTCCCGAATTAGCTGGTTCCTAACCAGCGGTGGGAGTGACGACCCCTTGTCCACTGTTATGCAGGTATGCTGCCGATTGACGGTTTCATCAGACTCCGTCGTTGTTCAGCTTCGTCGGGGAGTGGTGCCCCCGCATAACTCGAACCACGAAGGGGGGCTATATAGGTCAAAAGGTCCAGGACTGATTCCTTTGAGACCGAACCTCAGCGGTCCCATAGGTGCCAAAAATAGCGGAAAGGCGGTATCTATCAACCAGGCTAATTCCTACAAGAAATGAAGGTTTCATCGCTTATAGGTGCAAAATTGGCGGAAAGGCCCTGGGCTGATTCCTATACAGCTAAGAGGCCTGACAACCCCACGGACCCAGTCCCGCAAGGGGTATCTGAGGAACCGAAAGTTTTCAACAATACCTGGGTATGGCGAACCCACGGACCGAATGCTACGCAAGGAGGTGGTGGGAGAGGATCAGTTCCTCTGCCCACCAGCATAGGGTAAAGGTGCCTCAATCACTGATCCCTATGCCGGCCTTTGGGGACTAACGACCCCACGTACCTTAGTTATGAAGTTAAATGTGGCTGCATGATGGTCCCGAGAACGTAAGTTCTCGATTCGATCGTTATAATGTCACATCGGGGAGTGGTGCCCCCGCATAACGTAGCCACGCAAGGGGGCCATATAGGTGGAAAGGTATTCGATCGATTCCTATTGGAGCAATCCTATAGGTACCAATGATGTGGAAAAGTCTCTCGGGTCTGCCCAGTTTTCTGATTCCTAGACTTGATGACGACACGGCTTGGGGTCCTCCCGAGCTCCGATTCTAATATAGGTACGGACTTGGTGCAAAAGAGGGAATACTGATTCCTATATGGCTTTGGGGCTTGACAACCCCACGGACCCAGTCGACTCGCTTCCTAGTAGTGATACATTGGTTACATTACATTACGAAAGGAAGCACTATCGCCATCTGAGGAGAATGCTTACTAGTACGAGAGGAACATAAGCACCTCAACTAGAGGAATGCTTACTAGTATGAGAGGAACGTAAACACCTTCAACTCTTTTGGAAATAGTGGGCTATGAGCTTGGGGAAAACGCAAGGAGGTGATGAAATTCATCAGCACCGGGTAAAAGACTGGGTCGATACCGGTGAAGCCTTCGGGAATCGACTATCCCGCGTACCTGAATAGTCAGGCGATCAGTCCTAAGCGTGCATGGAGCTCAACTGATAGTAGTCCGGGGTAAAATCCAGACTGCGAAACCTGATCGGAGGTTATTCCCACCTCCCGGATGGGAAACGCCGGAGCCCACAGAACGGCAGAGGTTTAGATGGGGCTCACATCGAGCAGTATGAATACTTTGCCATGCAGGCGGTATAAACTGAAACAGTAAATCTTCACCCCAGCTATTGAGGAAGGCCCCCTTGTGGGAGTATCGTGCTGGCTGTGGTTTAATACCCACATCGCGGGTAGAGTGTCCAAATTCATTTTTGAACACACAGCGTGGAGTTGCGTTTCCCAACCTCCCGGTTGGGAAACGCCGGAGCCCACAGAACGGCAGAGGTTTAGATGGGGCTCACATCGAGCAGTATGAATACTTTGCCATGCAGGCGGTATAAACTGATACCTTCGGTGGACGTCGGAAGGGGCGTTGATTGTCGTCACAAAATCAATCCGAGTCCTAAGAAGACCGTGTGTTAAAGGCGTATCGCCAGGAAATACACGTAAAACAAATCCCTCCCCCCATGGGGGTGGTACCCGGGGCTTACCCCGGATCAGAGTCCAACCAAAAACTCATAAGGCAGGTAACGAGGTGCGCGAAATTACTGCGAACCCAAACTCTCCGACATTTAACATCGCGAAGTGGCTGATAAAAGAATGTCATGCGCTGGGCAACTTCTATAGTTCATATGCAATAAAGAAAACTCGGCGGAACTCATAGAGAGAGACTAAAGAGCGTAGAGGCAATCAACGGAAATGAATGGATAGTATCCTTCGACGTCCAAGCACTTTTTCCAAGCACTCCCGTGAAGGAGGCAATAAAAAAATTTGAATAATGCTTGTTGACGTTCGGCGAAACATTGGATTGGCGAAACAAGGCTGGGCAATACAAGCGGCTAGCCAAGCTATGCATGGACGAAAATTACTTTACCTTTAGGAAAAAGTTCTACAGAACCACTGCGGGAGCAGCCTATCTTTTCATAGTTGTCACACCGTAACTGGAGTATCGGACCACTTTGCGGTAAAATTGGAACTTAGCCTAGTCTCGATAGGGCAACTTGCCAGAACCTACCCCTGTTCTAATGAGAAACTTTTCAAAGATAGATTGGAATCTGTTTGCTGCTGACCTGAATAACTCTGTCGGACTCACTTGTCATTTTCATGGGCTTATCTCCAAATCATTTTCTGTTTTTCCGATTTTTCAATAATATGGACCCGGAGTTCGACCGAAGATGTCGATTCGAGGAACACACCTTCTTTTTTGGAGTGTCGTAAGGCCCGTCGTATCTTAATGATAGGTTTAGATATACGTACGTACATACAACAGTAAGTAGTCAGCACGTAGCAAGAACATAGACGCGACTTGGTATCTTATGCTGTGCTTTGTCGTATTTTTATGAGGATTTATAATTTTCCCCACGGCTACAATAGTAGCGCGGCCGGCGCAGCGTGGCGTGCTCTTGAAATTATTGGATTTTTTATCTTCACGGCGCGAATAATCAAATAATCTAATAATCTAGAATAGATCGACGGAGAGCTCAGATGTAGAAGAGAACAGTTTTGCAGAATGCCACGGGGCCCAATATCGACTCAGAGTCCGAGTGTCGACTAAGTTCATGATTTGACCTCAGGTAAAACTGAATGGCCCAAAAATCCTCCACGGAGGCCTTACGGAAAAAGCTAGCTACAATTCTGGGGGAATCCAGATCTAGGGTGCATAATTCGACTAAGAAACCTCATCCAATTTTCTTTCCTTATTTTCAGATTAGGTAGACCCGCTTCTGATTGACTGAACACCTTTGAGCTCTTCTTCGCCTCCTCTGGTACCAAAATTGAGCTGAAGTCCTTCTCTAGACTTTGATGCAAAATGAAAAGCTCTGAGATCACACCAATTTGATCTCGAGACCACCTTCTTTAAATTTACGAGTCACGCTTAACCGCGATAGATACAATTTTCTAGGCTTCTCTGTGTCGCCGCTTTGACTTGATCCTAAAAAATAGGTCCATTTCGGGGACCAAAGTCCCTCGACCGAACAGAAAGCCCAACTAGTGCTGCTAAAAAAAAACTTCTTCTTTTCTTTTCTTCTTGGACCTCAAATTATTCAACATTCCAAAGTATCTACGAAAGAGAGCAAAGCGTAATAATGAATGGAGCGAATACAGACATTCGCTCACCGAATATACTAATCTCCTTATCAGACGCTCCAAATGTTAGAGCCGGTTAAGTAGCCTATCGGAGGTCATTTTCAGAAAAGAAAAGGTTGGGTGGTACCTCAATTTGTGTTAATACTGTTAAGGCATGCCCTCAGGGTGGCGTCCTTTCCCCACTTCTCTGGTCACTTATCGTAGATGAGCTGCTCGCTAGGCTATGTGATTGTGGTTATCATGCTATCGGATATGCCGATAATATAACCATAATTATAAGAGGAAAGTTTGATACAACCGTCACAGAGGTGACGGGTGCGGCACTCGACCTAGTCCTTCGCTGGTGCATTGAAGTTGGCCTGAGCGTTAACCCACAGAAAACCGTCTTGGTTCCCGGAAGAAAAATCTTAGTGTAAGCCCGGTTAGCCTAGGCAACACGGCACTCGTGTTCTCCACCGAAGTGAAGTGTCTAGGCATCACGTTGGACTCGAGGCTTAACTGGATCAAACACGTCGAGACTGTCATTAGTAAGGCCACTCGGATCATGTGTTCTTGCAGGTCTCCCTTTGGAAAAACCTGGGGTCTCACCCCTAAAATGACAGAGTGGTTATATTCTATGCTGGTGCGACCAGCTGTAACATATGCTGCGCTCGTATGGTGGCCCAAAACGCAGCAGCGTTGCACCATAGAGTTGGGTAGCAAATTTCAACGTCTTACATGCCTTGGTATGACAGGATCCATTCGTACATGTCCCACCTCGACCCTTGAGGCGATTGTTGGACTGACACCACTACACATTTTCATTCAGGAATCTGCGGCTCTAAGTGCACTGCGAGTGCATCTAACATATGATAAATAAATAAATAACTGGCGCAACAGTCCAATTTGAACCACGGCCTCGAGATGAGTTAGCATCATCTCATTTTCTAGATCGTGACGGTTTTTGTGCAGAGGTATGTGATCAGCAATACGCTCAACCGAGTTATTTACCCCATAATGGGTACTCATTTAACAGCTGAGTGGGCTCATAGTCCGACACGTAAATCCCCGGAATCGAACCGGGGCCCAGTGCGTTGAAGGCGAACGTGCTAACCGTTGCGCCATCCGGACTACCATATGATACTCATGTGTTTAAACAGGGCCACATGAGTATTTTGGAGCGGATTCCTGGCTTGCCGATCTGCTCGAGATCAGATTACATGATTACGGAACTCAGCTTCAATCGGAATGGGATATTGGCAATATCTGTACTGACCCCGGGTGTATCATGTGGTATACTGATGGGTCGAAAACGGGGCAAGGAGTTGGTGCTGGGGTCTTTGAAACACCAGGATCTCAATCGCTATGGGCACTTGGCCCAGCGTTTTCCAAGCTGAGCCCCAAGGAAATTGTGTTCAAGAAGCTCACTGGCGCTAACATCATTATCTGCTCTGACAGTCAGGCAGCTATTAAGGCTCTTTCTTCACATAAGTTTTCATCGAAACTAGTGAAAGAGTGTTTTGATACCCTTCAATGTCTGGCAAGCTCTAACCGGGTCACTCTTTGTTGGGTACCTGGGCATCGGGGCATTCAAGGCAACGAAGCTGCGGATGAACTTGCTAGGCAGGGCTCATCGGACAAATTTTTCGGACCTGATCCCTACTGCGGTCTAACCTGGGCCACAGCCAGGGCGCTGGTGAGGGATTGGTCTGCGAACGAAAGGCTGCGGCACTGGAATAATCTCCCGGGATTACGATAGTCCAAAGATCTTATCAACCCCTACGGTCTCACAGAAGCTAACCGATTGGGCAGAGCTGACCTGATACTGGTCGTTGGTTTCCTCACGGGACACCACTGGGTGAGATATCACTTAAACAAAATGGGCTTGTCCACTGAGACCGAATGCCGACTTCGCCTGGAAGATATTGAGTTCACCAAACACCTTCTCTGTGAATGCTCCGCTGCTGCTCGCACCAGATTCATGTCTCTTGGAGATTCCATCGTAAGCTCCGGTGTCATGTTGAGTACTCCTACGAAGGATCTACTGGCCTTTATCAGGTTGGTTGAGGGTCTTTTGGATTAGTTAAGGCTATGGCACAATAGATCTTATGGTCGCAGTGCCTACCAGCTGGGTACCTTAGCCTGCCTTGATTTAATAATAATAATAATAATAATCTACGAAAGAACTTGGTATGTCTGAAGGTCCCTGTGCCTGGACCTAATTTGAAACCGGAATCTGTAAATCTTCACTTTGCAAGAGGATGAAAAATCTAGGTTGAATCATGGTTAAAAGAAATGGGTTCATTTCAGGGACTAATACTTATCCCTAGCAATATGGAAATTAGGGAAGAACTTGGAAGATCCCCATGCCTTAACCTGATCTTAAACCCCTTCGATTATCAGAACTTCTAGGATCCGCCGTGTTCTGTATGTCCAAATTCAAATCTAGCGTTTCGAGGAGTGCCTGAAGACTTGTGGTGTTCTGAACGCACTTGGATGGACCTCTTGACCTGACCCTCTGTGATTTGAACCGTTGTTTTAAAGGACGCTGTCGAAGGCCAGTTGCATAGATCTAAAAAAAAAAGAAAGAAAACTTTTCGCCTCCTCTGACCCCCGTAGAGATTCGAGAAGGTTAAAGTAGAGTTGTCATTAGGGATCTCATCGTAAACCAAGCCTAATATTTGATCCTCTAGCAACTCCCCAGACTGCAGTCCACCACCACCCAATGCAGACGCGACGACCGCAAGACTATCACACAGTATCTTTATCTTTGCGTCTCAAGTGCAGCTAATAAATTCAAATAGCTCAACAGCAATTAAAAAAGGATACCTGTCCTTAACAGCGGCCGTGGCAAAAAAAACCCGGAGCAGAACGAAAGAATGGTCCGCAGAATGGGCGACCGGTAGCGGGGGCGACCGGTAGCGCAGTGTGTTGAGGCATCAGTCTCATGTTTGACTACCGACGTTTCGGGTTCGAATCCCGTCCACGACAACGTTCGTGGCCATGGATGTGCAGGAGGTGCATGCTGGCAACTGCATTCTCTGAAACCAATTTATGCCAACGAAACGTCAACTGGGCCAGATGGAACAGTTGACGCGCTATGCCCCACAAGGGGTTAGGGCAATTGAGTAATAATAACCAGAAAAGAAAGTGTTCATTTGCGCTCCGACTGAAAAGCTCAACTTCTACCTGCACGGTCCGGAAATCCGGGAGGCCAGGACTGACCAGTTTTCCTGGAGAAAAATTCCGAAACGTCTGTGATGAAGGCCAGAACTGATCAATTTTTCCGGATCGATTTTTGATTGTGGATACGGCCGACTTAAAAGCCCAGATTCTACAGACACGATCCGGATGTCCGGAAGTCCGGAAAGCCAGAACTAATAAGTGCAGAGGAATTCCTGATCCTCTGTGGTGACGGATATATTCGGACAATCTGGAAAGTCAGCATTGATCAATTCCGGATCGTATATATGTAACTGGCTATACAATATGAGAAGGTCTCGACGATTTAGGCGAAGGTAGATATTGCTGAGCTAATGGGAGACGACGAATTAGACGACCGAATCTAAAAATTTAATCTTAATGAAATAAATCATCCTGACAATGATACGAACGATTATGAACCTAAATTGACAGCGTTCGCTGCAAAAGTCATTCGCGATGGGCTCAAATTAGGGAGAAAATTGGGTAACCCTTTTTTTTACAAAATTCGAATGAGGAGCATGCTCTTCGATTTCAGCGAGATATTAATGAATGTTTGAACCAGTATGAGGAGGTCTATAAAGATCTTAACACAAAACCGAACACAGCTTTTAATAACAGATTTTCTTACCAACTCTTCCCGATCAACAATCACCATCTAACCAGATTCGCTGTTGAATGATGAAAGTGATACCAACTCACAAACAAATCAAAATCGTATACTATCGTGATGACAATGCTTGAACCTTGAAGGATCTTATTCTTTTCCATATCATATATCATCCATTATTTAGAATTTTATGATTTTGACGATTATTTTTACATTTTTCATATTATACGAATATGGTCAAGAAGAGTGCTCGGATTTTCGTTAAAAATTTTCTTTTATTTTTTCGTAAACATAAAATGCGTACCATGTGCGTACATCTTGTATTTACTATTTTATTAATATGCCGTTATTTTTACAATGTCCACAACGTTCAGTGGCTTAGAAATTCCTCTGGCACAAGACTGGCTGGAAAAATGGTTGAGCTTTTTCGCGATTCGTTTAACTTACATTACTTAGTGGATCTTCCAACTCGTTTACCTGGTTGACTCAGCGAAAGAGCCAATCTGTTAGATCTAATCTTAACATCCTGATAAATACTCGGTTTCAGCTGAAAGTCCACCAGGCAGTTCGGATCATTGTTTAATATCGGCCAGATTTCCTAACAACTTTATGGCCCGTTTTCTCAATGTCTGGTAAATTTTATCCCGTAGATAAACGTTAACCGGTACTCATCTTCCGGTTAAGAATTTATCGGACAATAATTCCTGATAGGTACTGCTGATATTTTGACAGCTAGAACTTTTTAAGTTTGTACGTTCAAATGAGATTAATTAAACTGGTCACAAGGAACAGAGTTCTGAATATTCATTCGAAGGAAACGGATTTGAAACCAACTCGGCTGCTGAGAGGTGGCACAGACGTAGAATAGGATTGAACAGGTGGTAAAATTCCGCCAAGAAAATCAACTGACTTTCTAATGCATTAGCTGCGCTGTGGACTGCATTATCATATTTTGAGTGTTGCATGCGTTAGGGTTAAATTTAGTGTCCCGGATAGCTAACTGGCAGTTTAACCGGACATTGAGAAAACGGGCCTTAGTCAAGTAAAACAATACCATCAGCTGAAAAACTTTTATGGCATTATGACAAAGTCGATTGGACCCCCTTAAATAAATACATTAGAGAACTTGACTGGTTCGACTGCTTCTCAACCGAAAATATCAATTTTATAAGCGAAAGCATTTTGAATATTATATATTGCTTTGTGCATCACAGAAGCTTTCATCCCGGGACTGGGCCTCTCTGCATCACTTTACTTACTCAACGTAAGTGACTTATCAATCTATCGAGTGGTTCGGAATATGTTCATTTCCTGGTTTAATAGCCATTGCGAAAAAACTAGTAGGAATAAGGAAGCGGCTTTTCGTTCCTGTTAACCATGTGGCTCTGCTGAACTCCAAAAGATTTGTAAATCCGCGCGTAACGCCTGTAAATCTACTATCAACATGGCCAAATACATTTTCGACAAAAGCATCAGGCAAAAAGTGTTTATTCAAAGTGAGTGAGTGAGTACAGTGAGTCTCAGGATAAGGCCAATCCCATTGCGGAGATTTTTGCCGTAAACGCGCCTCACATCAACAGTTCAAAAACCACCATCCTTTCAATTGTGTGAATCAAGGCAAAAGCCCTTGCATTTTCGTTCAAGACTGGTATTTAAAAGTCTTCCAAGACTCGACATCTCCAAATCCGCGGAACCTGATGGTATGTCACCTGTAGTTCTCAAACATTGCGCATCCTCGTTATCAAAACCTCTTCGTAAGTTATTCCGCTTATCCTACTTCACAGGTGTGTTCCCATCTGAGTGAAAAATTGCCAATATACTATCAGTTCCAAAAAAGGGTGAAGCCAGTGGTCCCTTGAACTACCGGATAATTGCACTCACATCGATCTTGTTAAAAGTTTTTGAAACATGTTAATTCTCAATTAATGAATTATCTAGATTCACACCATCTTATAAGCGATCGACAGTATGGATTTCGATCTGCTCGCTCTACCGGGGACTTGTTGACATTTCTCATTGAGCGTTGGAATCGCTGTATCCATTAATACGGTGAGGCCAAAGTCATTGCTCTAGATATTTCCAAAGCTTTTGACAGAGTTTGGCATTCAGCACTCCTGGTTAAACTTCATGCTTTTGGTTTTGACTCCAAGCTCATCAACTGGATTGAAAGTTTTCTGCTTGACCGTTCGATGCAAGTCGCTCTTGACGGAGTCAAATCGAGTCAGTATACCATTAATGCGGGAGTTCCGCAAGGCACTGCCCTGTCTCCAACCCTCTTTCTCCTGTTTACCAATGACCTTCTGTGTATAACTTCCAACCCAATACACATTTTTGCTGATGACAGCACTCTTGACTGCACGTACTCTTTTAGTACTTTGACAGAATCTCGTAGGAGCACAACATCTACTAATCGGGATCGTATGTATGATTCAGTAAAATCATCTCTTGGGGCGAAGCAAACCACGTAGTGTTCAATGTTTCCAAAACCCAAAGTTGTCTTATTACCAATAAGGTAGATAGGAACTGGAAGAGCGAAGCGTAGTTCGTGGAGACTATTTTGCGAAAGCATCGATATGTCCAGCGATGCCTCTAGACTACGGAAAATCCTGTCCACAAGTCCAACTATGCCAAGTTATCTGGTAAAGGATAACGTGGACTACCTCGAGTCAAGAGACGATCGAATTCCTTCTAGACACTCATTTTCCGGATAGCTCTTCTGTTATCTCACTGGAAACTACCTCTACAATCAATGTGGCGCCATGCGTTTCTGCGTCACTTCTTTCGAAAGAAAAAATCGAATGGGCCATAGCAAGCTTTGACTCCTTCAAGTCTGCTGGTCCGGATGGTATAATTCCAGCGGATGTGCAACATAAGATAGACGTGGTGTACCCCTGGACTGAATTGATTTTCAAAGCCTGCCTTGAATTAATTTACATTCCTCGAATATGGAGGGAGGTTAAAGTGATCTTCATACCGAAAGCGGGTAAAAGCTCTCACACGAGTTCGAAAGACCTTAGACCCATCAGCCTATCGTCGACCCTGCTGAAGGATTTAGAGCGTTTGATTGGCATACACCTGCGGAGCACTATCCCCGCGGATCTTCTATCTGCCTCCCAGCACGCCTACTGGAAGGGTAGATCCGTGGATACTGCCTTATACTCTCTGGTGGGTGAAATCGAAAAGTCTTTTGCCTGCAGGGAGTACACGATGGTGGCCTTCCTTGATATCGAGGGTGCCTTCAATAACGTGAAACCTACAGCTATCTTGTTTGCCCTTTCAGGTCTTCGTGGAGATGACTCGCTGTGCAGACTAAAACACATGATGCTTACATCTCGCGTTATCTCCACTAGTCTCGGCACATCATCTGTACGCAGACATGTGAACAGGGGTGCTCCCCAAGGTGGTGTTCTCTCTCTCCTTCTTTGCAATTTGGCGGTCAACGGACTGCTTTTAGAACTGGAAGGACTGGGATGCAAAGTCACTGCTTATGCGGACGACGTTGCTATTGCCATCTCGGGAAAGTTCCTCTGTGTCCTTAGTGGTATAATGCAGAACGCCCTCTCTATCCTGACGAACTGGGCTAGTAAGGTTGGGGTTAAAGTAAATCCGCTTAAAGCGGAACTTGTTCTTTTTACTAGGAGATACAGCCTACCTTCGTTCGAACCACCTTTGATGGAGGGCACAAGACTTGTGCTTACTTATAAAGTCAAGTCAAGGTCTCATACTGGATGGGAAACTTTGCTGGAAGTTGAACATTCAGGAACGTGTTAAAAAGGCTACTGTTGCACTATACTCGTGCAAGAAGGCCATAGGTAAGAAATGGGGCTTACAACCGAGGGTAGTATACTGGCTTTATTTATCTGTTTTGCGCCCTATTCTGCTACATGGGGCTGTCGTTTGGTGGACGGCACTAAGGATTGTATCCTACAGAACCCTGCTGGAGAAGGTCCAAAGATTGGCATGCATTGCCATCACGGGGGCTCTAAGGACTACACCGACCGCTGCCTTGGACGCTCTGTTGAATCTGCTTACCTTGGACATTTTCGCAGAGCAGATGGCGGCGATTACGGCTGTTCGCCTCCATGAAACCGGTCTTTGGGCGGCGTCAACCACAGGTCACTTGATATTCCCGAGGAGACGAACTATACCTCCCCGAAATACTTGTTTGAAATGGGCTTTACAGGCCTGATTCCCTCTAGGAATGATTGGGCCGTAAACGCTTTTCAGGAAGCAGACGCCATTACCATTTTCACTAATGGTTCTAAGACTGACGAAGGAGTGGGGGCTGGCGTATACTCGAAAGAGTTGGATATTAGCTTGTCATTCCGACTCCCGAACTTTACTAATGTTTTTCAGGCGGAAGTTACAGCAATATCTGAAGCTCTAGCCTGGTTGTCGCAAAACGATATATCTGGAAGGGACATTATAATCTACACGGATAGCCAACCGGCAATTAAATCGCTTAGCTCTGTCTTGGTAAATTCGAAGACAGTACTGGATTGTCGCAACTCCCTAATAGAGATGGGAAGGCTTTTTAACATTTCCCTGGCACTCAGCCAGGGCACAGTGGCTATGTTGGTAACTGCAAGGCTGACGAACTGGCTGGAGCAGGTAAAATCAATGAGATCAGCGGGCAGTTACGTAGCACCAGGATGCCGTTGGCTGCTTGTAAACTGGCCATCCAGGATGCAGCGTATGATAGGGCCTGCATCAAATGGAGCAATGGCAGTACATGTAATGTGGCTAGGCAGTTGTGGCCCAAACTGGATCCCAAACGTTCTTCTGGATTGCTAATGCTAAGCAGAAATAATCTAAGAACTGTCGTAGGAGTGCTAACTGGACATTGCCTAATTGGTGAGCATACCAGGAGACTTCGTCTTCCATACGAGATATTAATAATATATATAATATAATGTATAATGATATAATGATATTTGCAGGAGCTGTGGGGACGAGGAAGAGGAGGAAATTACGTCTCATCTTCTGTGTACCTGTCCGGCCCTGGCGAGTTTTAGGAAAGATCTCCTTAGTTCCTTTTTCTTCACCGATCTCGATGACCTGAAAAAGGTAAATGTTGGTCGGCTACATCGCTTCATTGTGAGCGCAGGCTGGTTTAACGAGTGAGTTGGTCTCAGTTGCTGAGTCCAGGTATCACAACGGACCCAGTGGTGGTCTAAATGTGCTTAAGCAACCCTTTTAACCTAACCTAACGAATAAAGTATCTGCTCCACACACCTCACAGTACATCCTTGTCGACGGTGTGAGTATTTCTGACTCACCAGCGCTTAATATATTAGGTATTACCATCTCGAAAAAGCTTAAGTGGACTGACCACATTTCTTCCATTGCGAAAAACGCAATGATATGTCTGAGCTTCCCAAATAGATGTAAAAAATGTTTCACGCTATCTGATTTAGCGCTAATATCTCGCAATTGCCCTAACCCCTTCCGGGGCACAGCGCGTCAAGTGTTCCATGTGGCCCAGTTGACGTTTCGACGGCATAAATTGGTTTTGGAGAATGCAGTTACCAGCATGAACCTCCTGCACATCCATGGCCACGAACGTCGTCGTGGACGGGATTCGAAGCTGAAATGCCGGTAGTCAAATATTAGACTAATACCTCAACACACTGCGCTATCGGTCGCCCCAGTCACACAAGACCGAGACTCGAATATAATTGCCGTTTATGGGCCGGTGCGGGTTGCACTGCGTTGTCGCCATTGGACAGAGTTCAACGAAAAGCTTTCAGACTTATTGGTGATGGTGATATAACTTCCCGGATAGAACCACTTCAGCACAGACGTGACGTTGGTTGTCTATCCCTTTTTTATCGACACTTCAACCGCCGCTGCTCTGCTGAAATAAGCGGTCTAATTGCCGATGTTGTATTTCCAGTATGCAACAACAGGCAGTCAAGTCGTGCCCACCATCTTACCATCGAAACTAGAGTCAGTCGAACCGCAAAATTGTATGACTCTTTCGTATGCAGAACAACTTGAATGTGTTTTCCCATGCAGTTACGACCTGTAGAAATTTAAACAAGATGTTCACCGTCATTTAATTTCGTCTAATCCAGCTCATCCATCCCTCCCCTCTTACCTTAATTTCCCTCACCCACTATAGCTATGCTATTGCTTTGCATAAAAGGGTATTCCCTAAGCTTTGGTGTTAACATAAAAAAAAAGGATAAGAGCAAAACATCAGCCCACGAATCATCCGAGCCCAACAGCTTGGCACTTGCGCCTGCTTAGGGTTAAATTCGGCAACTAGGGCTGAGAGTGTGGTAGTGCAAAATAACAATAATAATAATAAAATCTTATAATTGTCTTTCTCATAAAACAAAAATAATATATATATATATTTCGTCACATTTCGCGAGACGATTATGTTTGCGTCTTATGTGTGTGTGTGTGTTTTTTTTTTACCTTTACATTTCGTTTTTTTTTCTTTCGCTTTTGCTTTTCAGTTTCATGTAGTTGAGATTTTTTTATATGTATATATAATATATTTATTAATTTATTTATTATTAATTTAAATGCAATTCTTTCGAGAAATACGTACTCTAGTGTAAATATCTATAATATATTTAATATTTTCGTTTATCTTTCTAATTTTTTTCTTCTCGTGTTTCTCTTGTGTGTGTGAGTTTTTGTTTTTATTTATTTATTTTAAACTAATTCGAAATTGATTTCGCTTGCTTATATAATTATTGATTCATATAGGAGTACAAATATACAAATTTTCTCTCGGTTTTATATTATTTATTTATTTATTGATTTAATTTAATTTAATTTTTTTCTGCTTTTTTTCGTTTTTAAGAATTCTTGCGTGTCACATGTGTCATTTCGATCTTTTTTCATTATTATATTATGCTTATTAGTAGTTTATCAACTGGAGTGTGACTTTTCTCACGCGCACACTATTTTCCCATTCTGTTCGCGGATGCGGGGTGTGTAATTTAAAATTGTTTTTCTTTTAATTTAAGTTAATTTATTTAAATATAAATATATATAGAAAATATGTTTTTTTTTCTGTTTTCTTTTTTTCTCCTAATTTTAAGTCAGCCAGTTTGCTTTGCTTTCATTTCATTTCTCACATACACATCTCAGCCGTTGTCGTCGTATTTTTTTATATTTATTTTTTTTGTGTTTGTTCATAGTCTTCTTCTAGATTTAATTTTATTATATATATATAATATATATATATATATTTATATTATACTATTTTGCTTATCATGTCTTTCACTTATTTCTGTTTGGTTTTTCGTTTTTCTTTTTCTTTCTTTTTGGTTAAATATATTTATATATATATACTCGTATATATTATTTATGAAATATAATTTTAATCGAGATAGGTTTTCTATTTTTATTTTATCTATTATTTATCTTTCTCTTCATCCTTTTTCGGTAGTAATAAGAATTTGAAAGATTTTATATTTATTATGTATTAATTTTTTAATAATATTTGCTGGTTGTTTTTGTTTTATGTACAGGGTGTATCGTTTCTGATGGTAAATATTTTAATGGTAGATAGTAGCGTTCATTTGAGGAAACACTCTTTTCAACCGTTACAGAGTTCTAGCATTTATTGTAAATTGTGTCAAAAAAAAAAAAAACAAAAACTTGACATGTCGACCAAAATTTTCCACTCTCTCCAATCACTTAATCCCAGATTGGACCTCACCTTCTGAAACCTGTAATGAATGACTTTTCTTGTGGTCTATTCGGATTGTTAATTGTCAAATATTTTTCCTTATGTTAGCTACAAAGAAATAGGTAAGCTTGGCAATACTAAGTGTAATGCCACCAAAAATGAACAACCCCAATTTCTTGTCAGTTGAGTGCCATTCGTAAGTTGGACTCTGTCGAGATAAGGTGGGTAGTGTTTAGATCTAAGTTGTGTGTTCGTCTTGAGTGCGATCCCGGAGACCCCATGTTTGTTGTGGTCTTGTGTGTGCGAGTTTGTCTCGACACTGGATTTCCGCATTCGTTGCGTGAAGGGTAAAGGGACTCGCTGGACGATGAGTGTGAATTCACATGTGTGAGTGAGAGTGTGTGTGATTTTAAATGCCCCACTGAGTTTCCGTAACTCACATTTCCCTTTTTTTTTACATTACAGACGGTTAAACGCTCTACCGGAAGCACGCAGTGTGTTGCTATTTTACTATAAGTTTAAATTTGAATTGTGAACGTTGTTGGATTAAAAAACGTTATTTAAAATATTTTGTGTTTAATACTTAGTCACATAAAAATTTGAATTCTCCATCAGACATTTTTCAAGAACGACAACTCTGCCATTCTATCCTATCACACTGCGAGTCGTTGACACTTGCAAACGCTGTATTCTGATGGACACTTTTGTGTCCTGTTATAATATGCTGTTTGATTTTGTGTTATCGACCTCGCATTGGGATAGAAGAGACACCCAAGTAGCACAAATCAGTCATTAAACGGTTGTTATGATGGAAATATAACCAGGGTCATATAACGACATTGTCGTATAAATGGTCAAAATAACGTTTTTTAAACGTTTGTCAAATGGTAATTTTACCGTTTTTGCCTGGTTTATGACCATGAATTTCAGTGAAACAACATGGCTATATTTCAGGTCTTTAATTGACGACATTGATATAGATAGTCGTGTCTGTGACCCGTTTCCTACAAAATCGTTAAGTTTACAACTGTTATATTGCTAAATATTAACAATATTGTCTTTTATGTAACTGTCCAGTGACCAGTATATAACATAATTGTAACGTTGTAGTTTTAAACATGTCTTAATTGTAACCATATTGTTCGATTCCTTGCCTAATTATGCTTTAAATATAACATCATTGTTAGATTTTCCGCTTATATAAGACAAGAATATTTTAGATTTATAACCAAAATATAACCGTGGAGACGACGAAACAAAACCGTGTAAAAGCCGACACACACTGGCGTCCAAAATCAAAATTTTCCTCGGGCGAATCCAAAATTTCCCAGTCAAATCCATACATCGACCGGGAAAATTTTGGATTGGACGCGGGACAAATTGGATTTTGAATGCATGTGTGTGTCCACCTTAAGACGACCACATTCGCATTTACATGTTTTTTGCAAAAGGGTGGCTGTGTGTTTACTGTGTTTTCCAATGCTCTGTTTTTTCCCCTTTAAGGTGCGTTCACAGGTCGCAAATATTTGTCCAAAGTTTTGAAGAAACATTTGTCCATAGAGACTAATCTGGCAAGGCAGTTTTGTCGCTTGTTCACATGGCCTTAAATAGAAAGAAAATATTATTGGTTTACGCGTGCAACAACGAATATTCGCCTTTGCGAAGTATTTGCCACGTGTGAACGCACTTTAAGAAAAAAAAAACAACGTTGAAGATGCAGTAAACAGACAGTCACTGGTAACTGGTCACTAAAACAATAATTGCGTTTTGTCACAACACAAACACGAATTACTGAAAAGGGTCCAATGTTACTCCAATACGACGGAATGTAGCTAAAAAACACACTTTGGCGAAGACCCGAATACGTGTTTTCTGTACCCACGCGACGAGGATGTTGAAAAATATTGCACGTGACGCGTACAGATATAGAACGACTGATCTGTATGTTGACAAATGGGGTGCATTCAAAAATGAAATAGTTGTGTTCAAAACAATATGATTTGGGATATACAGAAACAGTTTTAACGACAATGAATTTGTAATAGGTACAACAATATAGTTCACTAAATACAATATTGTTCTGAACGTTATAAAATAAAATAGGTATTCTTTCGACAATTTGGTCCAAAATAAATCAATTTAGTAATATTAATGACAAACTTAGATAAAATATTAAGTTGGATACCTAACAAAATGGTTTTAGTTCTGTAACTTAACCAAATTCGTTATTTCTGGACTGAAATACAACCGTAAAATGAGTTAGATTTCTAACCAAGGTTGGATTGTGCTACTTGGGCAAGAGATGTTGAGTCTTATGCAAACGAAGAATTCGGTTGCATAAGGCTCAATTGACGAGATTTTTCAGCTGATGCCTGTGTTGAATCGGCGGTAGGGCGACCAGTTGGGAGAGCGATTGCTAGAAGTCCGGTTTCATCTGCCGGCTGAACAATATCAGCGTCATTTCCGCGATGGGATTGACATTTTTTCTACTCATCCATCATCCCGGTTATCCAAGTTGAGGTTCAAGGCCGGTTGACATGTTCAAAGTACTAGTACACTTTGCCAAAGTATGACTTGGAAAGAATATCCACTTGCAAAAAACGCTAGATTTAGCTTTTCGAGGGAATTCACACCAAAACACATTATTCAGACCACCATAAATTGAGTGAAAACCACCAACACCTCACTATTTCCCGCTCCAACAACTTTTTTCTGTGAACTTATCGATTTACAATGAATTTTTTGATGGAAAGTTGAGCACCATCCTACTTTACTTTGTTGGGACGCTAGAGACTTCAAAGCACTTTGAATGGGGGTTGACACGTTCAAAGTAACCTCAAAGTAGGTTGTCAACGTACTTTGCCAAAGCGTACTTTGAGGGCCGGTTGACACGTTCAAAGTACACTTTGGCAAAGTACGTTGACGACCTACTTTGAGGTTACTTTGAACGTGACGACCCCCTTTCAAAGCACTTTGAAGTCTCTAGCGTCCCATCAAACAGAGTAGGATGGTGCTCAACTTTCCATCAAAGAATTGATTGTAAATCGATAAGTTCACAGAAAAAAGTTGTTGGAGCGGGAAGTATTGAGGTGTTGGTGGCTTTTATTCAATTTATCGTGGGCTGAATAATGTGTTTTGGTGTGAATTTCCTAGAAATGCTAAATCCAGCGTTTTTGGCAAGTGGCAAAGTGGTAATTCACAATGATCGATATTCGTTCCAAAGCATACTTTGACAAAGTGTACTTTGAACATGTCAACCGGCCTCCAAAGAATTGATTGTAAATCGACAAGTTCACAGAAAAAAGTTGTTGGGGCGGGAAATAGTGAGTTGTTGGTGGTTTTTATTCAATTTACGGTGGTCTGAACAAAGTGTTTTGGTATAAATTCCCTAGAAATGCCAAATCCAGCGTTTTTTGCAAGTGGCAAAGTGGTAATTCACAATGGTGGATATTCTTGCCAAGTCATACTTTGACAAAGTGTACTTTGAGCATGTCAACCGGCCTTGAACGTGTCAACCGGTCTTCATTTCTCACCTGTGGAAGGGTCACCTCGCAGATCTTCGCCGCGAAGTTTTTAGTGTCAACGGACGTGTGATTTTTATCG
Source organism: Chloromyia formosa (assembly GCA_964017055.1). NCBI lineage: Eukaryota > Metazoa > Arthropoda > Insecta > Diptera > Stratiomyidae > Chloromyia > Chloromyia formosa. The sequence goes on along the minus strand of OZ024819.1, from coordinate 7,975,650 downwards.
ATTTATGGAGTTTTGGATTCACCCGCCGCGATAGTCACGTCGGCTTCCAGCGATTAGTCGTAAATTGATCCGCCAGGCAGATACCATCGGCGCGCGATTGCGTGGCAGGATCGAGCCTCTATTTACAAGTTCAAATCTAAAATCACCGCCAACATTTCGACACACCAAACGAGTGTCCAAGTACGCGGTTATTCGGCATAGCCGGCTTGATAAATTGTGGCCCTGCGTCGTCAGTGGCCAATAAAGAAGCCGGGGTAAGTTGATATTTATTTATGTATACAGGGTGTCCCACTTTAAGATCGCCATAGGACTAGGGCATATTCCACATTCTGTTTGTGAAAAAAAGGCCGCCCAAATAGACCCTCTATCTTTTACCTTTGCAGAGTGATTACATTTTTCCCAATTCTTGTCAAAAAGTCTGATCTTCAAGAAATCCAATTTACCGGCCTATGGCTAATTGAATCCATAAAAATAATAATGATTCAGAAACTGCACAAAATACCTGTAAGAATGATACCTCAACGATTTCGAAATTCATTCCACCGCCCGAGATACAAATGTTCAAATTTTTGAAAAAATTCGTTATCAACTTTTGATGGAAAATTTGAGCCCACATTTTATAACGGGGCTTTGCACTAAGAGCTCTACAAAATCTCCCAAAGATGGCCCCATTTCTTACCTTTCAAATGACATATAAATATCAACGACTTAGATTTGAAAATTTTCGAATATCAGATTTTAAAGAAGAAATACATGTTCTGAAAATCGAATAAATCGATTTGACTTAATACGGAGGTTGCCTTTTATATTTCGGGATTGGACAACTCTAGTGTTGCAATCTCGCAACTGACAGCTCTATCGTAAAGTTTGACATTTTTGAGGTTATACGTACTTAGAACGTTTTGACATACGAGCGCTATTTGTGTTTTTTACAGTAACTTAAAAGATTAATCTCGGCCAAATAATGGAATTCAATCGTGAACATTTTCGTGCGATTATTTTTTACAACTTGGATTAACGACGTGGATTAACTCAGCAACAGTGCATGGATGAACTGCATTCAATTTTTGGCGATGAAGCTCCATCAAGGACCAGTGTTTATCGATGGTATGGTGAATTCAATCGAGGTCGTAGCTCACTCCAAGACGAATTTCGTGAAGGTCGTCCAAAATCAGTTGTTGTTCCGGACACCATTGATGCTGTGCGCGAACTGATATTGCAAGATCGTCATGTGACCTATCGTGAGATTGAGACAACCTTAGGCATTAGTGGGACCAGCATACATTCAATATTGCATGAGCAATTGACTGTCGAAAAAATTTGTTCGCGTTGGATCCCACACAATTTGTCAATCGCTCAAAAACAGGCTAGTGTCGATTGGTCGAAAGAAATGCTCAAAAAATACGATCGCGGTGCTTCGAAACACGTCTATAACATCGTGACAGGTGATGAATCGTGGATTTACGCGTATGAGCCCGAAAGTAAACAGCAGTCGACTGTATGGGTGTTTCAAGATGAGCCAAACCCAACAAAAGTTGTTCGCGCACGAAGCACTTCCAAGCAAATGGTCGCCTGTTTTTTTCGGAAAAACTGGACATGTCGCAACCGTACCACTAGAACAACGCAGAACAGTCACTTCTGAGTGGTACACAACCATTTGTTTGCCAGTTGTCTTCCAAGAAATCAGGAAAACCAACCGCCGAAGACGGATCACTCTCCACCACGACAATGCGAGCTCTCACACATCAGCTCAAACAACTGCATTTTTGAGCACTCAAAACATAAAATAGATTTGATGGGTCATCCACCGTATAGTCCTGAATGGCACCGAATGACTTCTTTTTATTCCCGTACGTAAAAAACAAACTGAGAGGTCAACGTTTTTCAACACCTGAAGAAGCGGTTGCTGCGTTCAGAATGCATGTTTTGGAGACACCTCAATCAGAGTGGCAAAAGTGCTTTGACAATTGGTTCAAACGCGTGCAAAAGTGTATAGATCTTCACGGGGAATATTTTGAAAAACAATAAAGCGATTTTCAATGATTGATATTTGTTTTTGTTCTCTAATCCCGAAACATAAAAGGCCTCGTACCTAAAAGTATAAATCAAACAAAAGTGAATCCTGAATTTTGTTTGGCATTTGTTTTATGGAAAACATTGTTGTAGTGCTGCTATATAGATTCCGTAATAACTCAGGTATTTGGGGGGGGGGCGAGAATTCCTCTTCCATAGTCCTCCGCGTGGGCGCCCCCTGGAACGGCTGTGGCCACTGACCATTGTTAACCAATGTCAAGCCGCCAGTGATGGCGGTGCGATGATTTGGTTGAGGTCAATCTTCCCCCTGTGGTGTGGGGCGTAAAATAATGGCATTTTCGTTTGACGGACTGTCGTTAAAACCGACAAACAAAGGACAGGATGTGTATGCCAGCAACTTGCACTATTTGAAATTTTTATATGCTAACGAAATGTCAACTATGCCTTGGATAAGGACTGACTCAACGGTTACGACTTTTGGCTATCTTACAATGACAAAGATTGGATTCTGGAATGTGCGTACTCTCCTGGACAATGGATCAGAAGGCCCCCAGAACGCACGATTTCTTCAATAAGAGAGTGAATTTTTGAGGTATAACTAAAACATCTTAGGAGTTAGTGAGATAAGATGGTGGAACAGCGGAGAATTTATCTCTCCAACGGGCAGCACTGTAATGTTGTAGTTCGGTAGAGCTACCAGTGGTCGTCGTGAGTCAGGTGTAGGGCTCCATTAACCAAAGCCGCACGTAACTGTCTCTTATCCTGGGATCCAGTCTCCGATCGAATCATGGCCGCCAGGCTCCGGACCAAAATGAGGAACATCTCAATAGTACAATGTTATGCTCCAACTGAACCCGACAATGTGTTGGCAAAAGACTCCTTCTACGAAGAAATAAACGCCGTTCAGAACATTACACCCAAAGGTGACATTATAATGGTTATGGGTGATTTAAATGCTAAAGAAGGCGCTGATAAATATGGGCTCAGACATGTGATGGGGAGACATGATCTTGGTGATCGTAACGACAACGGTGAAAGATTTGTAGAGTTCTGCAACTTTCACAGTCTCTTCATCGGTGGTACTATGTTTGAGCATAAGGACCACCACAAAATCAGTTGGTCCTCTGTTGATCGGCGCAGAACAGAAAATCAGATCGACCACTTTGCCATTAGTAACAGATTCAAGAGTTGTCTCCTGGACGTGCGAAACAAGAAGGGAGCCGATATTGGGATGGGAAGAGACCATTATCTTATGATCGCTAATGTTCGATTGCGTATTGCAGCCGTCCGCCATCCTGCCGATGAAAGACCCAGGCGTCGCAAATTCAACACCGCTCGACTAGAAAATTCAGCTGTCTTACAACAATATAATGACCATCTTGCGCAAAAAGCGGCTGAGATAACCAGTCACCCAGATAGTGACATAAACGAAAACTGGGATGCCATAAAAAATGCGTACATTGATAGCGCAAATACCATCCTTGGCCCAAACCCGGATTGCCGGAATAAGCCCTGGATGTCCGACGCTTCATGGCAGCGGATTGTTGAAAGAAAGGAGCTGAAAGTTCGTTTGGCTGCAGCATCAGACGACAATCGAAGCAGCATCGAACTCCTTTACCGTCAGAAAGCTCGAGAAGTTCAGCGTAGTGTGCGACGCGATAAAAGAGTTTATGCCAATTCTCTTTTAGCGTCAGCAGAAGAAGCCGCTAGAAGTAACAACTTAAACGCCGTATACGGTGTCATCAAGGAGTTTACAGGTGGTCGTAACTCCTGCCAACATCCGGTGAAAGATAGTGATGGAAAGCTACTTATCTTGGAAGAAGATCAAATGAGGCGGTGGAAAGAACACTTCGCCGCGGTCTTGAACCGTGTAACCTCTGGTGAAGTTCCCCCTCATATAGATAATTGAGCTAACCATCAAAATGTGCGTATACGGTCCACTGCCCCGACTAAAGAGGAAATAGTCACTGCAATTATTGCACTAAAATGAGGAAAGGCCGGCGGACTTGACGGCATCCCTGCCGAACTTTATCAAGCAGCGCCAAGCGTAACTGCCTATTTGCTGCACCCACTTGTTGATAAAGCGTGGAATACAGAGACCTTTCCCACTGAGTGGAAGGAAGGTTTGATCATCAAACTTCCAAAGAAGGGTAGCCCCACAGACTGTAATAATTGGAGAGGCATATGTGTGCTTCCTGCCGTTGCCAAGATAATAGCTAAAATCGTCCTGGAAAGACTAAAGGCCCACTTAGAAAGCACAATTGATGAAGAGCAGGCTGGCTTTCGATCCGGATTCTCCTGTGTCGATCACATTAACACCTTGCGAATCATCATCGAGCAAAGCGCTGAATACGATTCTCCGCTTCACTTGCTTTTCATCGATTTCGAAAAGGCTTTCGATAGTGTGAACCGGGATTCTATATGGGCGGCCTTGCGCAGGAGAGGCATCCCTGAGAAGCTTGTGGCTATTATTAAGGCAACTTACGACGCGACGGCGCGAAATGTGACGTTCTGCATAAAGGTAAGTTGTCGGGGGACTTTGAGATTCGCAAGTAGAGTTCGGCAGAGTTGCATCCTCTCACCGATCCTATCCCTCATTGTGATCGGCGATGTGTTGCATGCAGCCCTATCCGGACTCGACAAAGGAATTTGTAATGAACCACCTGTAATGAACCATATTATGGTCTGGTAGTGCTGCTCCCACCGGCAGATCAAAGCAGCACCTGATGAGTAATAATCTCTTGGTGGTTCGAAACCAGAGGCCGAGGGTCCCATTGCACCCGGACCCAGGTGCGACCGCGTGGGCGTCTGATCCGTCCGCTAACCATTCCATCCTTATCGACTATTTTTTTTAATCCCCATTTTTACCTCCCCTGTTTGTGTTGTCTTCCCCAGGCCTATGAATTTTTGTTAATACGTAAAGGACAGGTGCAACGAGCGGCGAAAACCCCGCCCACATCTCCCGAACTGAGTTACAACAAGCATAGGCCACTGCTTAGCTCGTTGAGTGGCCTTTTTCTTCGCCAGATGGCACGGATCAACCTTCACGGTCATATGCTACCTTAGGCTCCGTCCCCACGGGCATCTTTGGATGCCCACCAAACCATCCGATACAAATTCAATGGACTTTGGCATCTTATCTACAACATGTTGACTACGCTGACGACATATGCCTACTCTCCTACAAAATCATGGATCTGTCGCAATGGCGTTAGATCTTGAGAGAGAGGCGAGCAAGTTTGGTCTAAAGATTAATACCAACAAGACCAAGGTTCTAAGCCCGCCATGGCGAAAAAGAAATCCGACACCTATTGCCATCAATTTTAATGGGCAGCCTGTGGAGAAGGTGGACAACTTCGTCTATCTGGGTAGCATTGTTGCCGAAAATGGTGGTACGGAGCAGGACATCGCTGGCAGTATCAACGAGGCTAAATACGCACACGGCATGCTGTCCAAAATCTGGCAGAGCAGTTATCTCAGCATCAAGACCAAGCTGGGCCTGTTTCGCTCCCTGGTACTGTCAGTGCTTTTGTATGGGAGCAGTACATGAAAATTTTCCGTAGGAGTTACCAGAAAGCTGCAAGTTTTCGTCAACGCATGGCTTCGAATTTTAAGAATATTCTGGCCCGAAACAATATTTAATGAAAAGCTATGTAAGTCGGCGTACAGATCAGGTGCCAATCGACGAATTGATACGCAGGCGAAAATGGCAGTGGATAGGTCACACATTGTGGAAGAGTGATTACTGCATTACTTTGCATGCCAAAAAATGGAACCCCATCTCCAACCAAGGCCGACCAAGAGGGGGTCCTCGAATCACATGGCGTCGATCTGTGGCAAAGGAGTGTGAGGCGCTGGGTAAGTCTTTTGGGGAGTTGCGTCCCATTGCCCAGAACAGAGTACGATGGCGCGCGGAGTAGTTGACGCGCTATGCCCCACTAGGGATTAATGCAAAGTAGTGTTTCCGGCAGACTCTTCTCAGGCTGGATTGATATTCCGTGGTTGTACACATCAAATCTATGTATTAATTAAAATCTGGAAAGAAAGCGCGACGAGGGTTGTAAACACGCGGACGTCTTCCGGACTATTATGTAAGGTTCACAGTTGCGGTCTCAAAATATATGATCTGGTCAGATCACTTGATCGTGAAACAAACATTTTGTACATGTATTTGACAGTTCCAGATCAAGTGTGTCGAAATGTCAAATGTGTTGTAGATCCGTGAGGGTTGAGCTATGTATCATTCCGAATCATATCATAAAATAGATTATTATGATCTCGGTGGCAACGAATGATTTTCTTCTATTAATGATCTCTGAAGGTCGGAATTTTTTTCTCTCTCTCTCTCTCTCTGTCTCACTCACATCACAAATGCACGACACATTTTGCATCTGTGTCCCATTGATCACGGAATCACTGAGCAGTGTTCTATGCTGAAATCGGCCCATGACATTTAATGACGAACGCGAACGCGAACGCACCATGAAAATGACACCAAATGACAAGACCTGGAACCAGATGAAGTAAATTAAGTAAGAATAGGACTACAGTAGAGTTCGCTTATAACGAACCCGGTTATAACGAACTTCCGGTTATAACGATCCAATTTCAAATGATCGAACGAAAAATATAAAAATCCAGTACATTTCCTACCGGATATAACGAACCCGCTTTTAACGAACTACCCGGATATAGCGACCCAAATCCTACAAAAAAAGGCCCAACGTTCCGCTTATAACGAACTTTTATACGTGTAATTGGAGTATTCCCCGGGGTGCGTTTTGTAAATGTTTTTCTTCAGTCATTTACTGTGATTGTTATTGGAAAGATGTCATCTGCTGGTGGTGTAAAACAAACGCGCAAAGGCATATCATTAAAAGAGAAGTTTGATATTGTGAAGCAAATTGAAAGTGGTATTAAACAAAGTTATTTATGCAAGAAAATGCAATTGAGTATGTCAACAATAGCTACAATATGGAAAAACCGTGAAACCATCATACGTAGTTTCGAGAACAGAAATTCGGATACGAAGAAATTAAAGAAGTCCAAACATGATCAGCTGGATCAAGGACTTATAAAATGGTTTTCGCAACGGCGAAATTCGAATGTCCCTATAACAGGCGCTGCCTTACAATCGAAAGCGAACGAGTTCGGAGAAAAACTTGAAGATAATGACGAATTTTCTTGTATCAAGAGCTGGATTGAACGATTTAAAAAGCGCCATGGTGTCGTTTCCGGAAAATTAATCGGAGAATCTGCAGCGGTCGATAAGGATGTGGTTGATGACTGGCTACAAAACAAATGGCCCGCGCTTAAAGAAAATTTTAGAAGCTGTGACATTTTCAACGCAGATGAAACCGGCTTATTTTACAAGCTCACGCCAAACAAGACACTAAAATTTAAAGGAGAATCCTGCTCTGGTGGAAAGCTTTCAAAAGAGCGAATAACGGTTCTTGTTGCAGCAAATCTATTGGGAACTGAAAAAAGAAAATTGCTTGTCATTGGCAAATCTAAAAATCCCAGATGCTTCAAAAATAGGAATCTACCCGTCGACTATGAAGCCAATTCTAGAGCCTGGATGACGGCTGATATTTTTGCGAATCATTTGTGGCAGTGGGATAAAGAGTTATCCAGAATAAATCGGAAAATTCTATTATTACTGGATAATTGCCCTGCTCACCCCGATCTGAAAGATTTAAGGTGTATTAAATTGGTTTTCATGCCACCTAACACTAGTGCGAAGTTATTGTACAACCAATGGATCAGGAGGTGATTCATAGCTTGAAAAGCAATTACAGGCGCATTTTTCTAGCGAAGTGGATTCATGCTATTGACGACGGCAAAGACAAGTTTGCTGTTACCCTTTTAGATGCAATAAATTTTCTTCACATGGCATGGGAAAAAGTTTCGACACGAACAATCGCGAACTGTTACGCTCATGCCGGATTTTTGGAGGAATACAATTCTGACGGATTTGATGCAGAAGACATTCCACTTGCTGAGTTGCTGAGACAAAGTAGCGAAACGATCATGCCTGGCATAGACGTAGAGTTCAGTGAGTACATCCGAGCTGACGAGGATCTTATTAGCACCGAACATCTAACCGATGAGCAAATTTTGTCAAGTGTTTCATCGGCAGTAAGTGACGACGACGATGAAGATCCCGTAGAATATCACAACACGATACATTCAGCTCCGCCGATTATTATCGATGTAATTCACAAGATGGGTCAGATTCGCGATTTTTTCCACTTCGACATGCACCAATTGACATACTTAATAGTTTTGCGCGAGTTGAGTTACACATAAATGAATCATATTTAACTTCCAGAAATAAGCAATCGACAATTTTGAACTTTTTTTCTTAAAATACTTCCATTATGTACATGCATATGAATATTGATATGACTATGTTTAAAATAAAAATAATTTCGTCATAGTTCTTCTACTTTTGTATCTTTTGATGAAATACAACATTTAAATATCAAATACGAATGCTATATGTATTTCCCTTATATGTTCCGTTTATAGCGAACTCCGGATATAACGAACCAAATCAGCCGGTCCCTTGAGGTTCGTTATATGCGGACTCTACTGTATTTACTTCATCCCGGACCCTATTTGTACTAAATGGGAAGGAACAGAAAAATCATTAAAAGGCCGGTTTGTCTAATTTCTCTCTGTGGTTCTAGGCTTTGTATAGAGAATGCTTTGGACATGCACGATACGGTCAATTATATGAGGTAAAGGTAACCTTCATGAGTATTCGCTTGTTCTCTATCCCATTTAAAATGGAGACACCGATAGAAGTATAGGTAGCGTACAAATGTGAACCGCGTAGTGTGATAGGTTTTTTGACCGCAAAAAAATTATCCGCTAGTGAAATTGATCGAGAATTATCGTCTGTATACGGTGAGCAGTGTATGAGCCTTCAAATGGTTACGCGTTGGCGAAGAGCGTACCTAAACGGAAGAAAAGAACTCCATGACGAAGCGCGCCAAGGCAGACAAAACAGTTTTCTCCGCATGCCAGGTGTTAGCGGCAGTGTTTTGGGATTATCGAGGTATTCTTTTGATTGATTGTCAAAGGCAAGACTACAACGCAGAGTACCTACTACTGTGGTGTTTTGGATCGTTTACGAAAAGCAATCAAAAACAAACGGCCAGGTTTGTTGAGTCGCAAAGTGTTTTTCATTCACCATAATTCTCGTCTGCATTCTGCCCGTTTAAATAAATAACTGGCGCAACAGTCCAATTTGAACCACGGCCTCGAGATGAGTTGGCATCATCTCATTTTCTAGATCGTGCAAAAAACCGCGCCTAGATAACGAGAATGTAAGTACTGAAATGCTATATGTATTACATTATAGGGGGATTCATGCTCACGTCGTAAACCTCGTATTTGTCGTAATGTTGTAAACTTCTGTCATTTTACTGTGGAGGTGACAGAAGTTTACGACGAATACGAAGTATACGATATTTACGAATCACCCTTATATGTAAATTCTAAAGCATTTACAGTGAAAACTCCCATCGACGAGAATCCATTGTCCCAGTCTTTTTGTCCGGCTGCGGGAATGATTGAAAAACGTTTGGTATTGTTTGTTAGGAAGCCCCCACACAAGAGTGATGCGCTACGCGATGCAACACACGCAACAACAACTCGATAATTATCGCTTCGTTTGTTTGAGTTTCGTATCGCGTATTGCGTGTGTGACGCATCGTTCGTCGCCGCATTCTGATGTGGGGGACATATTCATTGAGGACAAAGGCTAAACTTAATTATAACATACTATAAGTTAGCATTGAGTTTGTCGCTGCTTACCGCGACAGCATCAATTAGCTAAAAATTTGCTTTAGTGCACTATATTGAGAAGGCTCTGAGTTTTAAGGAGTATACTATGGTTGCCTTCTTGGACATAGAAGGTGCTTTTAATACCGTTAGACCTCAGGCAATTACCGATGCGCTATCAGGTTTGGGCGTAAACGATTCGCTCTGTAAACTAATCAATCAGATGTTAACATCCAGGATTATTTGTACCAAATTAGGCGCTTCAACTGAACGTAGGCGTGTGTATAGAGGTACTCCGCAGTGTGGAGTCCTTTCCCCCCTCTTATGGAACACCGCTATCAATGGTCTTCTACTCAAATTGGAGGCGCTTGGTTGCAAAGTGATTGCTTACGCGGATGACGTTGCTATCGCTATCTCGGGTAAGTTTCCTACCACTTTAAGTGAAGTACTGCAAAATGCCCTCTCCCTATTAGTGGACTGGGCTGCGGAGTGCAGACTTCGGGTAAATCCCAGCAAGACGGAGCTTGTCTTATTTACAAGGAAACATACAATTCCACCTGTTGAGCCTCCTGTCCTGGAGGGGGCGAGATTGACGTTCACTGACAAGGCAAATTTCCTTGGTCTGATTTTAGATAGGAAGTTAAAATGGAGGCCAAATATTAAGGAACGCGTAAATAGGGCTAATATTGCACTTTACGCCTGTAGGAGGGCTATCGGTAACAAGTGGAGCCTGCAACCGAAAGTGCTACACTGGCTCTGTGTGGCGGTTATACGACCCATCCTCTTGCACGGTACAGTTGTCTGGTGGAATGCACTTAGTACAACGATTAACCGTAATTTAGTGGGGAAGGTGCAAAGGACAGCTAGTGTGGCGATCAGTGGGGCTCTTAGAACGACTCCTTCTGATGCTATGAACATGATGCTCAACTTGCTCCCCTTGGATATTCTAGGTGAACAGATGGCGGCTTGTACGGCCATACGGATTCGTGGGACAGGTCAATGGTTGACTTTAAATAGTGGGCACTCGATAATTTTAAGAAATCGTGATATCCCGGCATCTACGGACTATGCTTTGGCAAAGCCGTTGTTTGACAAGAACTTCAAATGCCTTATTCCAACACGAGCTCAATGGGCTGAAGACTGGCTTACAAGATCAGACACGATATACATCTAAAATACACCGATGGCTCTAAGACGGATCGTGGAGTTGGCGCGGGCGTTCACTCCGACACACTGAATTTAAACCTATCGGTACGACTGCCGGAATACTGTAGTGTTCTTCAGGCGGAATTGGTAGGAATTTGGGAAGCTTTGGCCTGGCTGGGGCGCCATGTCCTATCTGTGAAGAACATTGTGATTCTAACAGACAGCCAAGCTGCGATTAGATCGCTAGAATCCGTACTTACTACCTCGAGGATTGTGTTGAAGTGCCGTATATCGCTAACGGAGTTGTGTAGCTTCTTCGATATTGCTGTGTGCTGGATTCCAGGTCACAATGGATTCGTTGGCAATTCTAGAGCTGACGAACTGGCTCGTCGGGGTACAACGCCTGAAGCTGAAAGTACTCGCTGCACGGTTGAAATGCCTTTCGACTCATGCAAATTTGCCATTATGCAGGCTGCGGTCAGCAGGACTAACTCGAGATGGCTGAGCAGCGGCACATGTAATTTAACTAAACAGATGTGGCCCATGTTGAACGTGGGTCGCTCTGCTAAGTTGCTGTCGTTGAGGAGACAATATATCGGTGCTGTCATTGGAGTCATCACTGGGCATTGTCCAATCGGAGAGCACGCCAGGAGGCTTAGGCTGCCGTATAACGATATTTGTAGAAGTTGCGGTGATGAGGAGGAAGAGGAGAGTACCTTCCATTTTCTTTGTGGATGCTCAGGCTTGGCGAGTCTGAGGAGGTTAATTCTTGGCTCTTACTATTTTAACGAGTTGGCGGACTTGGTAAACATTAACGTTGGTCAGTTACAACGTTTTATTGTGTGCTCAGGTTGGTTCGAGGTATAGGATGGTCAGGGATTTCTGTATCCCGTGTGGTAACACAACGGACCCAGATGTGGTCTATGTGTGCTGTGGATAATCATGGCAGCCCTTTAACCTAACCTAGCTAAAACCGAAAAAGATTATGTTATCAGACAAAATCAAATCCAATTTCACAACTTCATAATATTCACAATCTTATAAAGGGAAATTCGTTGATCGTGTGGATTTAAAGTTGAGCTTAGGTTCCATCCCGGGTAAATTTACACGAGATTAATCACTTGGACAGCGCCAGGAACCCGTACAAGCATAGGCGCCGACTATGGGGGGAGGGGGGCAAGGCACTTTCTGACCCCTCAATCCAAATACTGGGGGAGGGGGGGGGCAACGCCCCCCAATATTTCAGGCACAAATATCGTTCCCTCACTCGACTTCTTCGTTCAAACAATCAAACACGTAATTAGCTATGACAAGTAGGGAGGGAAGAAAGGACAGAAATATAGAGATAATACCATTGAATCCTGTGCTTTAAGGTGCATTTTGCTAGGCACCGCTTTGTGTCGATCGCAGGCGACGATCAAAAAGATACATACAAATAGTGTCCCGTACTCTACAGCTTAATCGATAATCGCGAATAATGTTCGACGATCGTGTGCCTAATAGTAACGCACTTTTAACAATGCTTGACAGCCGTCAATTTTCCGGGCCCCAGTTCATGAGAAAAGAACCCGTGTGGTATTAGCCCGATCCATAATGGCCGTATATGGTATTAAAACTCGTGGTGGTGGTAGTAGCGATGTTTCAAATACTTTAGTTCTTCTTGCATCGAGGGGGTTTGGCAGCTCTTGGCCGTTGAAAAAGAGCAGTTCCGCTACGGAGAACCGGCTGCCGCAGGAATGTATTAAAACTCGTCGTTTAATTTGGTTATGATTCTTTAAGATGATGTCAAAACTGTTGTACTAACTGTAATGATCTTCACAGCAAATCTTTTTTCCAGTAAAGTTCAACTAGAAGAAATCTAGTCAAAATTTCCTACTGATAATCTAGTGAAAAATGTCGTATGCCCATAAATCTAGTGAAAATACCTAGAAGTAAAGTTCCTGCCCAAAAATCAAGTGAAAATAACTAGAAGTACAGTTCGTCTTGTAAATTCGGCTGTTTTTCTAGTGCTCACCACTTTGTTTCTAGGAAAAAAATGTTTGCACCTAGAAAACTGGATAAATTCACTGTTAAAGCGGTGGTGAAGGCAAGCCAGGCATCATTATTGTCTTTGCGTGTGGAGGCAGAAGTTCATAAGGTGCAAAGTGAACTGTTTATTTTCTAAAAACACGCCATCCTATTCGCGATCGGTGGCCGTGTTCGTTCGGTCACCGCCCTACGATCTAGAGAATGGAGGTTCGATCCTCGACACGAACATAAAACTGCCTGTGGGCACTAATAGAACTCCCATCTCCCACTGTGCCCCGAGCTTGTCAGTATAAAGACCTGCTAGCAACTGCACGTTCGAAAAGTAGATATCCTATCGAAACAACAGCAACAACATGTTGACGCACCCATGCCCCTAGAGGGGCCAAGGCAATTAACAACATTTCGAAAGCAACCTATCAAAATTACCCCAAAAACTTGGCTTCGAATAAAATGTTAGTTGTGGCCTTTCTGCATTAAAGCGACAAAATATACGTGAGGTACCACTGTCTACTCAGTTTCGTTTACTAGATTACCAGTGTTTATACCTGTGGTATTTGTTTCCTAGATTACTAGTGTATTTCCCTTCGAGATGTTTGTCAAAACAACTGAAATACTAGTGAATTGAACTAGATTCTCAACGAGCTTCTGATAGAAAATCATTAAAAAGATTTCCTGATATTCTAGTGGTTACTTAATCACTAGATCTAAATTCTAGTTGTGTTTAACTAGAATCTAGTTGAAAAAAATTTACTGTGTTAAGCACTGGATTGTAGTGTGCGCAACAAACATGACTTCTGCTGTCAAATAAAGTTGCACCAATGGGCGCGGTCCTGGAAGCCTTCTGGTATGGATCTGACTTTTCTGTTTTCTCCTCTATGTGCTTCCCCCTTCAGTAAATTTAGTACAGACAACTGTCAATTTTTGGATCTGAGAAATATTCCCACAGACGGCATACACGGCCGTCTTGTCAAAAAAGATCTGTCAAGTCTTTAGTTTCAAAATGGAAAATTTAATTATTGCGGAGTTATTGGATGATTATTTCGGTGATATCCAAATTGTAAATAGTGTGCAAAGCATACTAAATATAGTGCGCGTTGTCATGGATAACAACATGACAAACGATTGGAGTTTGATGGTCGGGATTGAGCGCGAAAACCGACCCAGAAATGCAAATTATTTCGAACAAATAGTTCCCCGATACGACGACTTCCTATTCAAGGAGCAGGTTTTTAGGCTAAATGCGCAGCAAACTACCACTAAACACTTCGCAACACGTCCTGCACGCTGGCTAACGGATGACTGGCTATGTTGCTTTGGTGACCGAGGCGCCGGTGACATCTGAGAACTGTCAAAATTTCTGATTTTAGAAATTGACCGGAGGGGGGAATTGTCAGATCCAAAAGTTACAGTTGTCTGTACTAAATTTACCGGAGGGGAAAGCAAATGGAGGTGAATTTGAGAAATGTCAAACCCTGATCCGCTCGCAGGAACGCAGCCAATGTATTTCAGATGGCGATTAGTATATTCTGCGCGAACAACACGTGGTTCACGGAGACGAGTTCAACTTTGTCGGAATCAACGCGCCACGAAGTGTCAATTCACATAAGCTTGTGTTTTAAAACTGTGGGCGGCTATTTATTTTGTTCTAAGCTACTTTTACGCTCTTGGAAGAGCATGTTTCTATTTTTAATTTAAAAAAGTGCAAGTTTGTTAGAAAGTCAGTTTTCCACAGTTCAAATGTGTCAAACGAACGCGGACAGAAGATTTAACTGTAACAGGCTGAACAGCTAATTTTCGTTGGATGCATCTTGAGGACGTTTTTCATGCACAATATAACTAAGCGGTAAGACGTGGACGGTAAAAATATTTGAAATCGAATTTAATTAATATTTTATTTATTATTTTGTGTTATTAAACAAAAAAGCATTATGTTTCCATTTACAAATGCTTGAAAAATTGGCTTCATTCTTAAAAACAAAAAAAAAAAACGCCATTTCCATACAACGCTGATGATTTGCACGATCGGGACCGCACAACTCGAGACTTGACGAAGAAATTGGTTATAAATTGGGTCATCTCAATCGTGAGGCCATTTTGATTGACTATATGAGACTATACATTCGTATCGATATCAAATATTACCCGCTTTAAGACGTCGACTTAGCTAGGACTATTGTCCCTTCTGTTCGTGGACCCATCATCAGTAAATTTTTTTTAAAGTGTAAGAGATACGTTAGTTGTTATTTCAAGAATAGGTCAGTTTACTGTGAGCATACCATCACAAAAAAAACACCCAGAAAGGCAATCCGACCGTCA
Organism: Chloromyia formosa; assembly: GCA_964017055.1. Classification (NCBI taxonomy): domain Eukaryota; kingdom Metazoa; phylum Arthropoda; class Insecta; order Diptera; family Stratiomyidae; genus Chloromyia; species Chloromyia formosa. The sequence continues at coordinate 7,960,335 of OZ024819.1, read as the reverse complement.
ATCCAAAGTTGTATGAAAAGTTGTTTTGCCCCCCCCCCCCCCTAATATTTTCTAACAGTCGCCGCCTCTGCGTATAAGTGTGTGTTGTTGTAACGCGTGTTATTAGCCTGCCCTACACCGTTTAGATTCGCAAAAAAACTCACCAATAGAAAAGTTCAAACCCCCCCCTTGGATGATTTCTGCGCACGGGCCTGGATGTAACGGTGATCTATGCAACCGGGAAAAAGTCCATTTATGTGGAATTTTATGTAGTTTCAGAAAGTGAGGTAAAATCTCGGATTAAATGATTATGGGAAGTAGAAAATTTTGAGTCAATTTTTTTTTTAACTATACAGGGTGTCCCATTCATGATGGTAAATATTTAAATGGTAGATAGTATGGCTCATTTGCAGAAAATTAATGTACAACAGGAACCCTCTATTTCTAACCGTTACAGAGTTATAGCATTTAAAAAAAAAACTGTCCAAACCCTTGACTTGTCCACAAATTCTAAATTTTCTAAGCCCCCAATTATTCGATCTAAGATTTGATCTTACTTTCTGAAACTACATAAAATTTCATATAAATAAACTTTTAACCGGTTAAAAAAGTCACCACTATTTCGAAGATACAACCGTTCAAACTTTGAAAAAATTGTGAAATCTATTTTTCATCAAAAATCGAAATGATTATTTCGTAACGGTACTTTGAACTGACAAATCTGCAAAGTTGACAAAAGTTGCCCCATTATGTTATGTTTCGATGGGCGTATAAATATTAAGGACTTAGATTTGAAAATTTGCGAATGTGACGTTTTAAAGGTAAAAAAAACGCGATTTTCAAGTAAAACACATTTACGCTATTTTTAAAACAATTTTACTTATGTTATATATTTTAGTTAACGAAATAACAGAAAAGAAGCAAAACTAATGACAAAGGAATTCAAATCACATTCAAAGTGAAAACCACAAATATTGTTCGAAATGTCCTCCTTTGTGTTGGATACAAGCTTGATGTCTTTTGCCAATTGATGCGACAGCCCGGAGAACTTCTTCCCTCTTTTCTCTCAAATCGCTGCATGCCGTTTCAATTTTCCGAATCAGGTGCTCCCGCGACGTGATGGGCTCGTTATAAACCTCATTTTTCAAACTTCTCCAAACATAAAAGTCAAAAGGAGTTAAATCAGGACTTCTAGCAGACCATGCAATAGGCCCATATCGTCCGATCCACTTTTCGTGGAATTCGTTATGAAGAAACTCCATGATAACTCTTCCGTTATGGGCAGGACATCCGTCCATCTGCCACCAAATTTCAGGTCGTTCTGCAATCGCAATACCATCGAGCAAATTCGGGCCGACATCAGTCTCCAACACGTTATGAAACGCGGAGGAATTCAGTCGTTCAGGAAGAATTATGGGTTCGGAAAGGTGGTCCCCGAGAACACCTATCCAAACATTCACCCTTAATTCATGCTGGTATCTAGAAGTTCGAGTTGCGTGGGGGTTCTGATGAGCCCAGACATGAGTATTCCGCGAATTAAACACGCCGCTCCGTGTAAATGTTGCTTCATCCGTCCATAACACTGTCCTCGGAAAATGCCGATCTGTTGCAGTTTTATCCAAAAAACAACCTACAGAAGGTCGTCATCCTTTCAAAGTCTGCAGGTAATAGATCCTGAACCTGTGCTAAGTGATACGGATACTGTTCGTCGACGTGGAGTGTCCGCTGAACCGCCATAGGCGGGACTTTCAGTTGAAGTCCAGCCCTTCGCGTGCTCGAACCGGGGTTCGTATCGCATCAAAGTGCCTAAGGATCTCGTCTTGATTCCATGTCGAGCGTTCGCTTTGATCGTTGGTGTTGTGGTTAGGCGTTTTCCCCGTTTCTCTTAAAATTCGGAACGTTCTAGTAAACGTCCTACTGTCCGGAAGTTGTCTATGTGGGAAGCGTCTACTGTGCTCCCGAACTGCCTCGCATCCGTTCCCTCCAGCAACGCCATCATTGTCGTGACAGTAGACGTCAAACGTATTTTCTTTCGCTCCGCGGAGAAATTTCTAAAAATTAATTTCTAGTAAAGTAAAATAAAAGACGGTATCCCAAAAATGGCTAGTAGTTCCTGCGCTTCTTGTGAAGATCAATTGAGCGACCCTAAAGACATCATAATGTGCTCTTCCTGCAAGGGTTTCTTCCACTGTCGGTGTACAAACATCAAGACACCTGAGAACATTCGCAAATTGCGCCACAAACGTGATACTTGGAAATGCGAGGAATGTACATCTGGTAAAAACACGGAACAGGAAGGCGTATTGCAACAAATGATACAGACAGGACCTTAAAAAGGAGCTCGAGTCCCATCACAAAGAGCAAGGTAACGAAATGCATGAAATTAAGAAATCGGTGGAATTCATGTCGGCTAAATTCGATGACTATATCACTAAAATGGATGATTTAATCGGTGAGATAAATAGGCTGAAGAAGGAAAATGATATTTTAAAGGAAAGCAATAAGAAATTGCAGCAGGGAAATGATATGCTAGCATCAGAACTCCGTGCAAATGGCATCATTTTAAATGGTATACCACCCACTCGAAACGAGGATTTGACAGAGATAATAAAGGCGATGGCTGTTGCTGTCAATGCAGACCAGGTTATCTCGGAATCTGACATAAACGAAATCTATCGAGTAAGTGATAAGCCGAAAATCGTTGTGAAATTCACCAGGAGAACTGTAAGAGACAGCATCTACCGAATGTACAAACAAACAATAAGAAATTGTAACAATGGTCAGGGAATTTCGACAAAAAAAAATAATGCGAATCTGCAGGATGGTAAAGTGTTTGTAGGAGAGCAACTCACCCAACACACGGCATCCCTACTAAGGCAGGCGAAACACGAACTAAAGGGTTTCAAATTCATATGGGTCAAAAACGGAAGAGTCCATGCCAAAAAAAAACAGAACATGATAGACCACTAATCATCAAATCAATCGATGATTTAAAATACATAACATCTGCACTGACTTCCTAATAAATTCATAGTAACCAGCAAAACACAATAAATTACGTAACTATGATGGGCTTGCCTTTGAACGAAGACACTTTAGAAAACATTGAGACGAAACTTTTGACCAACACCAAGGATTGTAGAGATTTTTTAACACATGATCACGAACAAATGCTTTCTATATTCCACATGAACATTAGAAGTATTGTTAAAAATTTTGATGAACTAACTGTCACTTTAAATGAACTAAATTTTGAGTTTGATGTAATTGTACTCACTGAATCTTGGCTTTCAGAAAAGGATTTCTTCAATATTGTTGGTTATAACATTCTAATTAAACCCACTAGATACAGGGTGGCGCAAAACTACCGTTATGGTTCAAATGCTTAATAACTTTTTAATTTAATTTTTTATTTTTATTTCAGAATTTTGTGAAGAAAACTTCGGGAATTTGAAACGGAACAGTACACAACACAGCAGCGATCAAAAATTGTTGAATTTTATTTTGAAAATCAACGGTCAATTGTTTTGACGCAGCGTGCTTATCGTCGTTTTTTTAATGTGCGTACTGGACCTTCAGCACCAACAATAAACCGCCTGGCTGCAAATTTTCAACAATATGGTACAGTAGAACACATTCCATGTACCGGAATACCTCGTACGGCCCACACGGAAGAAAATATCCAACGTGGAAAAACATCGACAAGAAGACGTTCGGCACAACTGGGGCTATCGCGGAGGTCCCTTCAGAGGATTTTGGCTACATTGCACATGTTCCCGTATAAGGTTCAGCTTGTGCAAGAATTGAAGCCGATAGACTACCAACAACGGCTTGATTATGCCATTTCGTTCCGACAAAAAGCAGAAGAAAATCGCTATTTCATTCACAATTTGATAATGAGCGATGAAGCCCATTTCCAATTGAATGGTTTCGTAAACAAGCAAAATTGCAGGATATGGGCTACGGAAAATCCAAGAACAGTTCATCAGCAACAATTACACCCACTTAAGTGTACTGTTTGGTGCAGCGTATCGTCTGAAAGGATCATTGGTCCATATTTCTTTGAAAATGCACATGGCGCCGCAGTTACGGTTAATGGTGCTGAATATCGAACGATGCTGGACAATTTTTTGAGGCCAGCTGTAGAAAACCATCCACAGTTGTGGTTCCAACAAGATGGAGCCACAGCCCACACTGCAAGGGATACAATGGCTCTGTTACGGGACCTCTTTGGCGAACGCATTATTTCGCGCAGAAGCGATTTCAATTGGCCCCCACGTTCACCGGATTTAACAGTGCCAGACTGTTTTCTTTGGGGTTATTTGAAAGAAAGGGTATACGTAAAAAAGCCAGCGACCATACCAGAGCTAAAACAAAACATTCGCAATGAAATTCGAGCCATAACACTCGAAATTTTACAAAAAGTTATGGAAAATGTACTGGAAAGAGCACGAATGTGCGAAGCCGAAAATGGCCACCACTTGCGGGATATAATTTTTCATACTTAAGCCAAAATTATTCCCCATTAATATACTGTATAACAAAAAAAAAATTATAATAATTAAACCGTAAATAAAAAGGTTATTAAACATTCAAACCATAACGGTAGTTTTGCGCCACCCTGTATAATAAGTGTGATGGTATTGTCGTTTACATGGAGGAGGTCTATTGTGTAGGTGAAGTAGAAGTAAGTGCTGATCATGCCAATTTCCTTAGCATTCAAATTACACTAGAAAATAAAAAGAAAATATACGTGACTTGCATTTACCGTTCTCCTAGGTTAGATATAAATAATTTCACTACATCACTCGAAAACTGGCTTGACCAGACAAAGAAGCACGAAAATCACATAATTGTAGGAGACATGAACATTAATATTCTAGGAGGCAAAAACATTTCTACTGTAGGAGAATATCTGAATGTATTAGGGAAGTATGGGCTTAATAAATATCTACTAGGCATTACAAGATCTTCCAGTAGATCATGTATTGACCATATATTTCTCAAACTGATTGATAATTACACTTCCACAACTGCTATTTTGGAAACTTACATAACAGACCACTTTGCCACTATTGCAAAAATTAAAATGGACTTAGGGAGAAGGAGACTTCAATGTACTAGAAAGCACAATAAAATAAATTATGAGCTTTTAAACTCAAACTTGGAAGATCATAACTGGAGCACAATCTACTTCAACGGTGATCCAAATGAATGCACGGACTACTTCATAGAAACGTTAAACAACAAACTAGAAGAGGCGACTGTAGAGACTGAGATTGTACTAAAGAGAAAAACATTGCCACTCAAGCCTTGGTGCTCTAAAGGCATTGTGACGTCAATACGTTATAAGAATGAGTTAGCTCGAAAATTAAAAAATGAACCTTTCAATGTACTTCTAAAAATAAAGTTTAAGAAATACCGGAATACATTGAACTTTATAATCAAAGCAGCAAAGAGTAATTATTATAATAAAGAAATCCAATCTGTTAGAAGTAACCCCAAGAAACTGTGGGAGAAAATAAACGAAATAACTAATAGAAACAAAACCAGGCCGAAGCTTTGCTTCGGCCCGGAGTCCGAAGCGTATATACCCTAGACTTGTACAGACTTAGTAGAGATACCAAAAGTACCAATTGGCAACAACCATATGCATTAAGAATGGGTCTCCTTTATGGCCAGTTCATAGGAGAGGTTGGCACTCATTCATTAGGATCTTGACCATTCTCAAAATCAATTAACTAACTAACCCATTCTACAATATTTATCGAATTTTTCAAGTCGATAGCTTCATTCTATCGGAAGGTATTGCTTATTTGAAGTTTCACTTGTAGAGGAGGTAAGGGTTCCTTAGGTCGGATCTTGCTCATCATTGCCACCAACCAATTAGATCACCCTACAACCATTTAAACAAAATTTCAAGTCTCTAACTTCACTCTATCGAAAGTTATCGCTTATTTAAAGTTTCGTTTGTAGGGGAAGTAGGGGTTTCGTTGGTCGGATGTTACCCAGCTTTAATGCCAACTAACTCAATCTCACTTCAAACATTTTACAAAAATTTCAAGTCACTGGCTTCATTCCATCAAAAGTTATCGCTTATTTGAAGTTTCATATGTAGGGGAGGTGGGGGTTTTTTGGGTTGGATCTTGCCCATATTCAACACCAACTACGTAGGTCTTACTAGCAACATTCCACCAAATTTTTAACTCGGTAGTATCATTCTATCAAAAGTTATCGCTTATTTGAAGTTTCATTTGTAGGGGAGGTAGGGGTTGCTTGAGTCGGATCTTACCCATTTTCAATACCAACCAAGTAGATCCTACTAACAACATTTTGTCAAATTTTCAACTCGCTAGTGTCATTCTATCGAAAGTTATCGTAATTAAAGGAATATTGAATTTTTTTAAATTTGTAGGGGAGGTAGGCGTTCCTTTGATCCGATTATGCCCAACTTACTAGAACTCAAGCATCTTCTTACCCCAGGGTTACATGCCAAAAATCAAGCGTCTACGTCAATTGGTTCAAGAGTTATAGACAAAAAACCCGAAAAGTAGGGTAGTACGGGGCTCTTTGTAAGAAAATTACCATTAGTTTTCAACTGATCGATTTTATTTTCCCAGAAGTTTATAAGATTACCCTCACGAGTAATCTACCAAAGCTAGAGCTTTTCATATTTATTTAGTCGGGGGTTACAGATACATTTAAGTATTTTAGATATGTAGGGGAGGTAGGCGTTCTCTTGGCTTGATCATGCCCATTTTCAACACCATCCAACTAGATTACACTACCAACATTTGACCAAAATTTCAAGGCTCTAGCTTCATTCTATCGAAAGTTATCGTGCGAACGGACAGACAGACAGACAGACAGACAGACAGACAGACAGACAGACAGACAGACAGACAGACAGACAGACATGGCTTAATCGAATCAGGAGGTGACCCTGATCATTTATATATATACATTGCTATACCTCCGGAGCCTCCTTTAAGGTGTTACATATTTCCGTCGTGACAAAAACAATATACCCTATACTAAAAGTCTAGGGTATAAAAATACAGTCAGGCATTGCTAACGTACTTTCAAGGTCCAATCGAATTCTGAAGGAACCGTCGGAAAATTGCAAATGAATTCAACGAATATTTTTCTAGTATTGCTGAGAATATTACAAACGATATTCCTCACATCTCATACAACCCAATGTTAGATCAAGCACCCCCACCCCATCACAATTTTGCTTCTCCATCCATAACCAGAGAAGAAATACTACAGCATGTTAAGAGTTTGGAAAATGGTAAGTCACCCGGAGAAGACTCTATCACAACTAAATTAATAAAAGAAATAATAAATAATATAGTATCGCCATTATGTTATATTTATAATTTATGTTTACTAACGGGCCAATTTCCGAACAAATTTAAAAATTCAGTAGTTTTTCCAATACATAAATCGCAAGAAAAAAACTTGTTAAACAATTATCGACCTATATCGCTGATTTCTAATTTCGCAAAAATATTTGAAAAATGCTTAAGGACGCGTTTAAATAATTTCCTTATAAGAAATAAATTGTTATCGACTAACCAATACGGATTTCGCGAAAACAAATGTACAACGGATGCGCTATATCGGGTGACTGATCTAATAAACAATGCTAAACGGAACAATCAAAAAATAATAGCCGTTTTCCTGGACATTAAAAAAGCCTTCGACACCGTAAACCATAACATTTTAATTAAGAAATTAGAGCAAATTGGACGAAAAGGAAATATATTTGAACTATTGTATTTAAATCTTATCTTGATGGTAGATCACAAAAGGTAAAGACAGGAATGGAAAAAAGCCAACAGGTGGAAATAAATCACGGTATACCGCAAGGAACCGTGCTAGGGCTAGTTCTTTTTAATATTTATGTCAATAGTTTATGCGAATTGCGAACTTATAATAAGAATTTCGAGGGGCATATCACAGCATATGCCGACGATACTGTTGCTATATTTATCGGAGAAAGTTGGGATGCTGTATTACGAAAGGCAAATAGTGGATGCAAATCAATATACGAATGGATGAACATGCACAAGATAGCGCTTAACATTGACAAAACTTGCTTTTTAACTTTTGGAAGCAAAAACGAACGAATCCCACCTGGACTGAACTTAAACATAAACTTGACTAAAATAAAACACCAAACAGACACAAAATATTTAGGAGTCATAGTAGACGAAAACCTTGATTGGAAAAAACATATTTTAGCGTTAGCAGATAAACTACGGAGAGTCATGTATATTTTCGTTAGGTTAAAAAATAATGCAGATACTGAAACAATAAAGATGGTTTACTATTCAATTGTACAGTCATTAATACAATATGCAGTCGAAATATGGGGATCAGCACTTACGACTCATATTGATCCATTGCAAAATGTGCAAAATAAAATAGTCAAAATATGCCTGAGGAAATCAAAATTTTACTCTACATCTGAAGCATTTAAAGAGTTCAATGTAATGAATGTCCGCCAATTATTCTATCTTTGAACTTCAAAATATATGTTTAAGCACCAAGAACTCCACACACCGCATTCAACTATCTACCAGACCCGAAGACAAGAAACGCAACCATTGTTTACAGTGCGCAGCAAAAAAGCCTGTACAGCCAGACATTTAAGCTATCTGGGTCCGAGGATGTTTAATGTGGTCCCTCTAGAAATAAAACTGAAACTAAACAGAACTAATTATAAAAAGATATTTAAGAATTTTGTTCTCGATAACCCGCCATGCTTACTTTCGATACTAAATCAGGCGTCCTAAAGAAATCATTTTCATGAAACTATAAGTTTTTCTCTAATTTATTGCCAAAATCTTGTAGTTATAGTTTTTTTTTTCTCTTTTTTCCCTTTTTATTGTTTTTTTAATTTATATTATTTACTCACATTATATAATATAATATTACATATTTTTCTTTATATTTTCATAAAGTAATCCTTACAAAAACCTCAATTGAATTTAACTTAAGTCAAGGAATGAATGTACTTGAAATATACCTATAAATTGCATATAATTACTGAAGAAAACAAAAAAAGAAATGTAAATAACGTTAACTGTCACCGCACTCGCGCACAAGTTTAATCTTGTGCGAGGAGCGAACTTGGAACATCTGTTTGTAAAAAATCTGTTAACACAAAAAAAGTTGCAATAAAGAATATTATTATATACAAACACCATATCGGCGTATTCACCATCAGTATATGCCCTTTGCATATCTACTAATCGGGAACAACACTATACCAACCAAAGGACGAAGTTATAATATTATAGCATTAATTTCAATATTAATATTATTACCTGGCATAATATTTGTACAATAACAACAGATTAATTATGTAATAATAATTGACTTTATGTACAACAATTGAAACTGGCGGGTCGAAGAACTTGCGGGTAAATACAAGCATGATTTAGAAATAACAAGCATTTACGGTTAAAATAACCGTTAGCTTAGCAAGTACGTTATGATGTATTTTTGGCCAGAAACATTTCCAATGTGATTTTTTTTGCTACATTAATTTGGCACTGCTAGTATATACTTGTTCATATCATGTGATTTGCTGTACATGAAAATCGCGTTTTTTTACCTTTAAAACGTCACATTCGCAAATTTTCAAATCCAAGTCCTTAATATTTATACGCCTATCGAAACATAACATAATGGGGCAACTTTTGTCAACTTTGCAGATTTGTCAGTTCAAAGTACCGTCATTTGGATTTTTGATGAAAAATAGATTTCACAATTTTTTCAAAGTTTGAACGGATGTATCTTTGAAATAATGGTGATTTTTTTAACCGGTCAAAAGTTTATTTATATGAAATTTTTTGAAGTTTCAGAAAGTAAGATTAAATCTTGGATCGAATAATTGGGGGCTTAGAAAATTTAGAATTTGTTGGACAAGTCAAGGGTTTGGACAGTTTTTTTGGAAATGCTATAACTCTGTAACGGTTAGAAATAGAGGGTTCCTGTTATACATTAATTTTCTGCAAATGAGCCATACTATCTACCATTTAAATATTTACCATCATGAATGGGACACCCTGCATACACAAAATGCTATACCTCTATAACGGTTAAGAAGAGAGTGTTTATATATCATATTTTAATTTACCATCAGAAACGGTACACCCAGCATATATAATTTTTTTTATGATTTGATTTTTTTTTAATGTTTCAATATTATATGTAAAGTTTCCTCAATAAAAAGGTGGCGGGCGTTGGGCGGGATTGTAGTGGTAAGGGAGGAGGGGGAGGGGGTGGTGAAAATAACAAGAGTATATGATATATGTATAGAGGAAAACGAAACAAAATAAAATTTCGCGGGCGAGCCGAGACGCCAAAAAAAAGAGAGAGTAAAACAAATGAATATATTTATATTGTAAAAACATGAAACATCTATTATATGGTATAATTTAATTAATTAATTTTAATTTTTAAATTTTTTTAATATATTAAATAGAGAATTTGATTATTATATAGAATTATATAATTTTTAAATAGAATAGAGAGGTACAAAAAAAAAACAAAAACAAAAAGAAACAAACAAAGATTAAATGAGTTACTAAGTAATTATATTGTGTCTCTTTTTCTTATTACTTTTCTTTTAAATTTCGTTCATTTAATTTGAATATAAATACTATTTATTTTAAATATTTCTTCCGTTTTTTTTTTTTTTCGTTTCGCGCGTTAGAAAGAGAATTTTTATTTGCTTATCATTTCATATCATAGTCGTATGTGTATTGTTTTGTTCTTTCTTTCATTTTTAAATTTAATACTAATGAATAAAGAGAGTCTTTTAAGTTTTTTCTGTTTCTTTTTTCTTGTCGCGTTATCATTTATATTATATACACGTCTAGAACTATCAGTACGCATAATCTACAAAATGTTCTAATATAAATTTAAATTATATGAATATGAGAGTTAGATGCTTTTCGTTTTTTTATGCGATATATATTTATGTATTTATGAGTATTACGACACGTGGATAGGGATTTCATTTCTGATGCTAGCACGTCTGCATCAAGAAATGTGTGTGTGTTTGTCTGTCTGTCTGTTTTTTTTTTCCAAAAGGAGGAATTCCTATGCTGCGATTTGAGTCGTACGACTCAAATTGCAGTATGCGAACTCATCCTTAACACAACAAATCGTAAATAGAAAAACAAGTAAAACCATGATCTTATCTTGTCTTTGATATTTTTCGTGCTCTCGATAAAGGGCGCTTACAACTGGATTGTTGAAATTCTTACAAATCAATCTCCATCATTCGAAAGTAGCGTCTTCCGCTCTTCTACTCCGCTTGACACGAAGTCCTGAAAATTTTGCTCTAGTACAGGAACCATGGATAGTGAATGATCTCATTCGAGGCCTAAGGTCCCCAAACTATAGTGTTTTAAATGTCAAAGATCAGGAAAAACCTCGCGCATGTATTATGGCAAAAAAAATCTCTACACGTCTTTTTTGTCGCAGCATACAGTGACAAAGATACCGTCGTTGTCAGCCTGGAAAGTACAGGCACAAGGTATTGGGTAACTTCTGCGTTGCCCGCAAGGAGGGGTACTATCACCCCTTCTTTGGTGCATCGTAGTAGATAGCCTGCTGTGGAAACTCTCCACTATGGGATTTTCTACACATGGGCATGCTCAAGGAGATTATATTTATCTTTATCCTCCATGGGTATGCTGACGACTTGGTAATCATTGTCAGAGAAAAAGTACTAACGGAGATCCTCCGGTCAGCGCTGAATACAGTGCAAAATTGGTGCGATGATAATGACCTACAAGAAAATCCGGCCATGGCAGTTATTGTCCCTTTTTCATGGAAAACAAACATCAGATCAATGAGGCATCCCAGTACGTATAAGTGTCACCATACACTGTCGAACTCGAACACGAACCTGGTTCAAATGTCCTCTGACACACACATCCACTTCACATAGGTGTGAAGAAAACCGGTCATGTACTAGGTTCGTGTTCGAGTTCGACAGTGTGTGGTGACACTAACACCCCAGTGCTCCTGGTGGATACCGTCAAACACTTAGGTGTTACTCTAGATAAGAAGCTAGTGTGGTCGGCACACCTGAGGATAATCTCGAACAAAGCCACCAAAGCTCTATATGGATCTGTAGGCAGTTTGTAGGTAAGGCTTGCGGGACAAGCCCTCGAATAGTACTATGGATCTATAAGGCAATTGTGAGACCCATAATTGAATATGGGACTATCATCTGGTGGAAAAAAGCTACCACCATGGAAGGACTGACTATATTAGGAAAGATTCAAAGACTGGCATGTCTCACAATTACTGGGGCTATTCGCAGCTACCTCACGGCTGCTTTTGAGGCATTGTTAGATCTTCCGCCGCTCCACATTCATCTAAAGGCGGAGGCAAAATCAGCAGTAGCTAGACTTAAAGCTAATCAGACTAACCTCAAGTTTAATTCGGAGCAGTAACACTGGCTCCATGAGGATTATGAATTAGGCTTGCCATCAGACCACTCAATAAGGGAAATCCGCTCCAATAACCTCTTCTCTACAACTATCTGGAGCAGAAGGGAATGGGAAATGAAGCACTTAACCCTTCCTTCCAGTACTGTTAAATGGTTTACGGATAGCTCTAAACTGTAGAAGGCTCAGGGGCCGGTATCGCAGGCCCCTTGTTTAGAGTGACTATTCTAATCGGGGAGTAGACCACGATTTTCCAAGCTAAAGTTCACGCGATTCAGTTATGTGCGAACTTATGTCTAGAAGCTGGCGTGACAGAAGGATTGCAATCTTCAATGATAGTCAAGCTGCCATCAAGACGCTTAGCAAATTTTCCTTTTCATCGAAACTGGCTCTGAACTGCTTTGAAGCTTTGCAAAGAATTGGCACTGCTAACATAGTTACCACCTACTGGGTCCTTGGACATGTTGGTATTGCGGGTAACGAAACCACTGATGAGCTAGCCAGGACGGCCTCTGCGAGTCCGTTTACAGGGCCTGAACCCTTTTGTGGTATCAATCTATGTAGGGTAAAATTACACATAAAAGAGCAGGAACAGTTAGAAACCACTGCGCATTGGGAAAACCTCCCTGACCTGAGACAATGGAAATTGTTTATTTCAAGTCACTCACCCAAGCGCTCCCTGGAATTGGTGTGCCTTAGCATGGCAGAAGCAGAGTGAGCATCATTTGCGGCCTCCTTTCAGGGCACTCAACCCTGAGGAGTCACTTATACAGAATGGGGATTGTCTCTAACCCCAACTGTCGTTTTTGCGAAAGCGATGATGAGACTTCTCAGCACATCCTCTGTGAGTGTGAGGCACTCACCCGTCGCCGCTTGGAGAGTCTCGGTGAGGCATTCCCTGAAGCGGAAACGATCGCCTCTTTCAAACTTGGGCAGCTGAGCAGATTTGTGGGATCGATCCAAATCGATCGCCCACTCTAGATTTACAGGGCTATAGCACAATAGACGCTATGGTCGTAGTACTCGTGGGCACTTCGGGCCCACCACCCACAATTTAATCTTAATCTTAACTTCTGCGTACATGGCGCATGACCATGCAGGAGTCCTCCCCTCTGGAAATATGAAGCCAATACTTGTTTCAAGCAAAGAAAAAATAGGTCATATACTTGGATGTAATCCAAATGCTCACCACACTGTATGGGGTAGCACTGATACGAATGAACGGGGCGAGCTGTTGTTCGACTGCCTCATCACCACGAATCTTCCTATCTGCAATGTTGGGCACGAACCGACATTCCTTACCAAAAGTAGACAGGAAGTCCTTGATATTCTTTGGCATCAGAGGATATGCCACACTTGGTGCGGGATTAGAGGGTGTCATCGGATCACTCTTTCTCAGGCCACCGTTACCTTCAATACACTCTAGTCTAGACGAGCATTCAAAGAATGTTTCAGTCATACTGAATAGAAGACGAACGAGCTGGGCCATTTATCGCGAGACTTTTCTCAAAGAACTGCCGTCATTACCGGGACAACCGAATAACAAACAGGAGTTGGATAATATGGTTTCTGCTCTGACAGAAGCTTTTAACAGAGCGACGATCAAATCGTGTCCCATAAGAAGAGCGCGGGGCAATGAAAAACGTGAGTGGCGGAGTGCGGAAAATAACGAACTTAGGGTCAATAGCAGGAAGACCTTCCATAGGGCAAAAGCATCCGGGAACGAATCGGATTGGTGCACCTATAGGGAGCATCTTAGTAGGTTTAAGAAGGAAGTAAGAAAGGCGAAGCGTTCTTCCCCGAAACTTTTCTCCGAAAGGATTGAAAAGTCAAGCGAAGCGTCCAGGCTTCGTAAAATACTAGCAACGAACCCATCTAGTCTGAACTACTTAATGAAGCTTGATGTCTCGTAGACTTCCCCTAGTAAGGAGTCGATTGACGCCCTGCTAGACACACACATTACAGGAAGCTCGTCGGGAAATGCAATCGGACTCACGCTGGAGGGCCTGCACATACCTCCATATGACTCCTCAGCTATTCTATCAATGGAGAAGATTCTCTGGACCTTTTCCATCTATGATCCGTTTAAATCGGCTGGGTCAGACGGTATTATTCCTGCAGGTATACAGCACGTGTCACACACTGTATATTGGGCGACCGGTAGCGCAGTGTGTTGAGCCATCAGTCTCATGTCTGAGTACCGGCGTTTCGGGTTCGAATCCCGTCTACGACGACGTTCGTGGCCACGGATGTGCAGGAGGTGCATGCTGGCAACTGCATTCGCCGAAACCAGTTTATGTCGACGAAATGTCAACTGGGCCACATGGAACAGTTAACGCACTATGCCCCGCAAGGGGTTGGGAAAACTGAGTGAGACATTGTATATCCCTGGATTGAGATCATTCTTAAGGCCTGTCTAGACTTGGTCTACATCACTCGAACATGGAGGTGATCTTCGTTTCAAAAATGGGAACGAATCAAACGATCTTCGGCCCATCAGCTTGTCCTCGACTCTACATAAAATGCTGGAGAGGCTTATATGTAGATATTTACTTACGGGGTAGCATTCCCGCACCCCTTTTATCGAACTACCAGCATGCTTACATGTAAGGGAAGATCTGTAGACACAGCCCTATACTCCGTCGTGGGTTATATTGAGAAAGCGTAAAGTAATAAGGAGTACGTTATGGTCGCCTTTCTGGATATCGAAGGCGACTTGAACAACTAAATCAAAGAAGACTTATAGTAGTAGCTTTTGTACTGAAGAAGGGGGTAAGTCGCTCCCGAAATATATATATACAATATAAGTAAAATTTGAAGTTTGGGAAAGCTGCATCTTCTTTAATTTATTTTAGTTAAAAATAAATAAATAACTGGCGCAACAGTCCAATTTGAACCATGGCCTCGAGATGAGTTAGCATCATCTCATTTTCTAGATCGTGACGGTATGTCTTGTGCAGAGGTGTGTGATCAGCAGCACGCTCAACCGAGTTATTTACCCCATAAACGGGTACTCATTTAACAGCTGAGTGGGCTCATAGTTCGACACGTAAATCCCCTTTTTTCACAAACTACCGCATTCGGGCCTCAGTGCGTAGTAGGCGATCGTGCTAACCGTTGCGCCATCCGGACTACTGTTTGATTTAGTTGACAACTATAAACGTCGAACACCTAACATGACTTTAACAACTTATTAACCTGATGTTAATATCTAGGATTATTTGTTAAAAGCTGGATGCTTCATCTATACGTAGGTGTGTTGACAGGAGCACTCCGCAGGAGGGGTGTCCTCTCCTATGGAGCACGGTCAACAGACTGCTCCTGGACCTAGAGGCACTGGGATGCAAGGTTATTGCCTATGCGGATGACGTTGCTATTGCAATCTCAGGTGAGTTACCTACTACCCTTAGTGAGGTACTGCAGAACGCTCTCTCTCTGTTAAAAAACTGGGCAAACAATTGTGGCGTTGGGTTGAATCCAAACAAAACGGAGATTGTCCTCTTCACAAGAAAATATAGAATACCACCTGTAAAGCACCCTGAGATGGACAGTATGGAACTTACTATCACGGAGAAGGCGAAGTTCTTTGAAGTTATTTTGGACCGGAAGCACAGCTGGAGGCCGAATATTCAGGAGCGTATAAACAAGGCTATGATTGCACTCTATTCTTGCTGGAAAGCCATCGGGGACTGCTACCGAAAGTACTACACTGGCTCTATGTGCCGGCTATTCGCCCCTATAGTCTTGTATGGCGTGATCGTTTGGTGGAATGCATTTAGCATCGGAACTAACTGCAATTTGGTGGAGGGAGTGCAAAGATCCGCTAGTGTGGCAACGAGGGTTCCACCTTCTTCCCTGAACACATGGGTGCATCTACGGCCGTCCGCCTTCGCGAGACAGGTCAGTGGAAGACATTAAACTCTGGGCACTCGACGGTTCTAAACAGTCGAGATGTCCCTTTAACGATAGATTATACTACGCCTAAATATTTCACTGAAAAGCTCGAAGATCGTCGTATGGATTGGTATTGCCACGTCCGCCAGAGAACCCTGTCATGAAATCACTATCAATGAACGTTCCATTTGCAGGACCCAAACGCCGAGGCAGACAGAAATACACGTGGATCGATCAGATGAAAAAGTAACAACAATGCGTTGGTCTTGGCGATGATACCATCCAAGACCGAGCTGCCTGCAGAAGGAAGCTGAGATTATACCGCCAGAATGGGCGAAGTGCCAACGCGACAGGCAGAGCAACGCGAAGCCGCAGAGTGGTATGAAAGGGCAAGGAAGAAGAAGAAATATTTGTTTGGTAAGAACAAGTTTGACACCATCACGAGCGCAATGGGAAGATGAGCTTCCTTCATCCCCGGACTCGATGCACTTCTACACCGATGGTTTCAGCACTGATTTTGGGGTATGAGCTGGCGGTCGTGCCAACGGGCCTCTTTTAAACCTATCGGTTCGACTTCCTTCGCATTGTAGTGTTCTCCAGGCGGAACTGTTAGCGATTCAGGAAGTTTTGACCTGGCTGGGACGCCATGTCATAACCACGTGAGATATTACTATTTTAACCAGCTGCGGTTAGATCCCTTGAATCCGTACTTATAATACCACTTTAACGGCGGTGATGGATTGTCGGGGCTCTCTTTTGGAAATGGGCGCGAATTCTTCAACATTACCATAGGGTAATGTTTAAATTTCTACGCCTTAATGAAGTTTCTGAGTCCGAGAGGATCCCCTCCATCCCTTGCAAACTTTTTTAAGGATAACGTGAAACACGTGAAAAGCGAAATGCGCGGTGAGCCCTAGGAAAGTGGGTAGCCGAGGAATCCTATGAGGATCGCCTCTAAAATACTTCTGATACTTTTTTCAAGGCTCACAGCGCGCTTTTTGCGCACCTTGCCCTTCTCCTGTTTCAGCAGCGCTCCAAGAAGCGCTGTCTTGCCCTTGATGGTTCACTGGGAGCTGTAACGCTCCCTTTATCAATTCAGAGGCATCTGTTGCTGCCGGGCAGGGTTCTAGGCCTTGATGAAGTTATCGAGGCCAAGAGGATGCCTTTCATCCCCTGAAAAGTTATCAAGGACGTAAATACGCAAAAGGCGAGGTGCGCGCGAAGCGTGCGGTGAGCCTTAGGAAAACGAGTAGCCTCGAAATTTTATGAGGATCACCACTAATATA
Source organism: Chloromyia formosa (assembly GCA_964017055.1). Lineage (NCBI taxonomy): Eukaryota > Metazoa > Arthropoda > Insecta > Diptera > Stratiomyidae > Chloromyia > Chloromyia formosa. The sequence goes on along the minus strand of OZ024819.1, from coordinate 7,942,694 downwards.
TTTAAAATTCTTTTCCCTAAGAGTCACCAAGCGCTTCGCGCGCATCTCGCCATTACGCCTTTAAGCAGCGCTCAAAGGTGCGCTGCCTTGTCCCTCATAGCTCACTGGGCAATGTAACGCTTCCTTCATCAATTCAGAAGCATCTGTTGCTGTTGGATAGAGTTCTAGGCCTTGATGAAGTTATCGAGACCGAGAGGATGCCTTTTATCCCCTGAAAAGTTATCAAGGACGTAAATACGTAAGCGAGTAGTCAAGGAATTTTATGAGGATCACCTCTAGTATATTTCAAATCCTTTTCCCTGAGGCGCATCGCGTGCTTCGCGCGCACCTCGCCATTCATGTGTTTAAGCAACGCTCAAATGTGCGCTGCCTTGTCCTTCATAGCACTGGGCGATGTAACGCTTCCTTCGTCAATTCAGAAGCATCTGTTGCTGTTGAATAGAGTTCTAGGCCTTGGTGAAGCTATCGAGACCGAGACGATGCTTTTCATCCCCTGAATAGTTATCAGGGACGTAAATACGTAAGGAAAGCAAGTAGTCTCGGAATTTTATGAGGATCACCTCAAATATATTTCAAATCATTTTCCCAAGGCTTCCATAATGGCCATAGTGGTTTTATCGGAAATTGTAGAGCTGATGAGCTGGCTCGACGGGGGATAACGTAAATCGTATCAGAAAATGAACGTAACAATGATATGCCGATGGACTCATGCACGCATGCCATCAGGCTGTGTAACGGACAATTTGGTGGGCATCCGAAGATGTCCGTGTGGACGGGGCCTAAGGTAGCATAATTGACAGTGAAGGTCGGGCTGTACCATCTGGCGAAGAAAAAGGCTCTTCAACGAGCTAACAGCGGCCTATGCTTGCTGTAGCTCAGTTCGGGAGACGTGGGCGGGGTTTTCGCCGCTCGCTACCCCTGTCCTTTACGTGTTAACAAAAATTCAAAGGCCTGGGGAGAACAACACGAACAGGGGAGGTAAAAATGGGAATGAAAAAAAATGAGGCGATAAGGAATGGTTGGCGGACGGCGCAGATTTCCTTGCGTTCCAGGCGTAATGGGACGCTCGGCCTCTTGTTTCGTACCACCAACAGATCCTTACTCATCGCGTGCTGCCATAGGTCTGCCGGTGGAAGCAGCACTACCCGACCAGAATATGGTTCATTACAGCTGGCTGCGATCAGCAAGGCGAACTCAAGATAGCTTAATGGCAGTACGTGTTACAGAGCAAAGGTGATGTGACCTAGACTGGATCTCCGCCGCTCTACTAGGTTGCTAATGCTAAAAAAGAAGATTATTGGTGCTGTCGTGGGCGTTGTCACTGGACATTGTCCAATCGGGGAGCACGCCAGAAGGCGTCGGTTTCCTTCTAACGATTTCTGCAGAAGCTGTGGGAACGAGGAGAAGGAAGAGAGTATATTTGATCTTCTCTGTGGCTGTCCGGGCTTAGCGGGGGTCAATTCTTTTGGAGCATACTACTTTGCCGAGCCGGAAGACTTGGAAAACGTTGATATTAGCCAGCTCCAATGTTTTATCGGATGGTGAGGCTGGTTCGGGGCATAGGACAGCCGGGATCATTTATCCCGCGAGGTATCACAAAGGACCCAGACGTGGTCTATGTGTGTCGTGGTTATCATAGCCCCTCTAACTTAACCTAAAGGGATTTTCGTGCCAGGGCGGAAGAATGTAAGGATCTTGCGTTAAAAAATAAATAAATAAGAATGTTGTGCCACATCCGAGAGAGCGCTTGATTTTCTTTTGTATGTGTGTGTGTGATTTATGATATATCGACTGTCGTTATTGTTCGAGAAGCACGCGCGATATCGAATGTAGCGAGCGTTCTTGACGAGAGTGCAACAGGGCCTTGTGTTAGACATGGTTTTTTGTTTTGTTTTAAGCGGTTGAGCTTCTTTTGGTTGTCTTTTTTTTTTAATTTTGCGTTGTCCAGTCTTGTTTTTGTTTATGTGTATATAAAAGTGATAGTGTCATTGTATTATTTCCCCTTCTTCTCCACAAATATATTAAATAGGGTGATTATGATCTTTGTGTGTGTGTGTGTATATATATATGAATGATTTTTAATGTTTATGATTTATTTATAGTTTTAATAAATTTCGTTTTCCGTATTTTTTTTTTTAATATTCTTTTTGTTCATTTTATTTCTCTTTTAAATAATTTTACTAAAAAAAATATTTGTTTTATTCGTTTATATATTCAGTTATACGTATATATATATAAATTGCGTGTTTCTTTTTTCCTCAAATTAATTTTCTCGCACAAATTTATTAAATAATTCATTCTGTTATAAATATATATATATTTTTACGTTATATATATATTTGTAGTTTTTTTTAATATAATAGGTATGTGTTACATACAATATTTTCGCGATATATGCTTCATTTTTATTCATATAAAGATCCATTATTTCTTTACTTATTTTTCTTTCTCCTGTTCTTATGTATTATTACTTCTTTATATTTTCTTCTGTTGTGTTGAGTCTTCTGCTGCACGATCATAATATTTGATTCAATAGAATATCTATTTTTATATATATATATGTATATTTATTTAGTTATACATTTTCGATATACTTTTAGAGATTTATTTAAATTTATAATTTAAATAGAAAACAAAAAGACAAACATATTGTAAGCAGTATTGTTTCGAGTATTATCTTTTCATCATTCTTCTCTTTTCTGTCGATTTATCATTTATCAATATATTCATTTTATTTTTTGATATAATAGTTTTATATATATTTATATATATATAATTTAGGTCTACTTAAAAATGTTTGAGATACAAAGAAAAAGGAAACAACCAAACAATAGAGATAACTTATTAAAAAATCAATAAAAAATAGATATATATAATATATATGTATTTATAAATATTTTATGTATTTCATATAAATATAAATTAGGTAAACGATGAAAGGTAGTTGAGTCTTAAGATTTATTCTTTTTCGTTCAGTTTTTTTTTGCTTTTTTTTGTGTGTTTACTTCGTGATGACGACTCAGTTTTAAATTCTTAAATTGTTGCTTGTCTTTTCATTTATTTTATTATTTTAATTTATTTTCTTTTAAGTCAGTTCTGCTTTATTTTATATATTTATATATATATATTTAAAATTTATGTCTATATGTCGCATTTATATATATCTTAAACGTGTAAATTTCAGTTCTCTTATAAGGTCAAAAAAAAAAAAAAACTTTAACAGAAAAACGAAACAAAACAGAGTAAAAAAAAAACGCGAAACAAGGGACGATCACAAACAACGACAATATTAATTTTTTCCTTAACGGGTACTACAAAAAAAATAAAAATCGTAAAAAATCGGTTAAACTTGATTTGATTCTGCCAAAACTAGATCCTAAAAAAGAAACATCTACGGTATAATACGTATTGCTTGCAAAACAGTTTGACTACACACGGGACATATGCCATCGGTGGTGCCTGTACTACCATTCGTTGTTGTTGTTGTCGTTTGTGACGTACTGCCATTTGTTGTTGCGCTGCCGGCGCCGTTCACCGTCGAATTTGACATACATACGCGCGTTGCACACTCCATACAGAACATATTATGTCCGCATGGCACTAATGCGGCCGTCACTTCCTTATCGCCACATACCAAACATTCGCGACGACATAGCGCCGCGGCGGCTGCAACAGCGACATTTGTCGATAGCATGCCAACGCCGCCACTATTGGCGTTGTTATTTCCACTGCCATTGCTACCGCCGCCACCACCACCACCACTACCGCCGGTCGACGATGTCGACGAGCCGCCAGCGCCACCCAACAATGAATCGGTCGGACTGACCGATGTCGATGCCGGCGAACATCGTGAACCGAGCGCACTTGTCACCGGCATTGTCCATATATTTGGCGATTCGCCTAAGCCCTCGTCCACATCAATGGAATCGCCCAAACTCTTCCAGATATTTATCAATTCCGGTTGACTGCGTGCCGCACTTTTCGATGATGTTGACGACGAGCTGGACGAACATGATCGACTGCCGCCGGTCGATGATGACGTTAGAACCGGTGCATATTGTGTCTGATGATGATGATGATGGTTATGGTGATGATGATGATGATGAGCCGACATGCCGTTGGATAGATGATGTTCCAGACCGGCACCGGTCACAACATTTGTGTTCGCACGTTGCTGATGCAGCGGCGTCGATGTCTGCGGCTGTAACGTCTGCTCGTTTAGCGTGGGCTCGAGATAGCCCAGCAACGAACCGAAACCATTCTTATACAATGACGTTAAAAATTCCGAATTGGCTTCATCGCCCAGCAACGAACCGAGACCGGTCATACTGCCGCCCGATGATGTTGTATTCGTTGTTGTTAGATTGCCGTTTGTTGTGGCGGCGGCTGCAGCAGCTGCAATTGCTATATTGCCCGTGCGCAATGCAATATGAGCCTCGATTTGACGTCGTGCCGATTGTACGTTATCCGGCATGCCGGTGACTTCGAAAATTGGCTCTTTGTCGCGTGACGGCGTCACAATGTACGTATGCGTTTGCTGTTGGATATGCTTAATGGTGGCGCCTTTTGGACCGACAACCAAGCCGACAACACGATACGGCACACGAACTTGTATGGTCACCTGGCCCGGTATGTTGGTCGGTGGTCCGGGCGGTGATCCTTTACCACCCAGACCGGATAGTGTGGGCTTGCGCGAGGCACGTATCAAGCTGAAATGCTCGGCGGCAGAGAGAATTTCACGTTTTGCCTTGCCCACGTCCTCTTTGCGACCGGTCACAACGAAAACCGGCTCCTCGCCACGCACGGGCGTCTTGATGTAGGTGTTGGTCTTGGCACGTAACGCTTTAATTTTGCAACCTGGAAAATAGGAAAAAAAAAGCATGAAAAACGGGGCGAAAATACTGCTCTGCAAAGTAAGGCACTGCATAGATAGGTGAATACAGGTAAATTACCACCACTAAAAACTTTCTGGTCCGTCCTTTCAAGTCTCTAGCTTCATTCTATCGAAAGTTATCGTAATTAAAGGAAAACTTAATTTTTTGAAATTTGTAGGGGGCCTACCTCCCCCGTTTTCATTTTGATCTGATTATGCCCAACTTACTAGAACTCAAGGAGCTTCTCACCTCAGGATTACATGCCAAAAATCAGGTGTCTACGTCAATTGGTTCAAGAGTTATAGACAAAAAACCTGAAAAGCAGGGTAGTACGAGGCTCTTTGTAAGAAAATTACCGTTAGTTTCCAACTGATGATGATGATTGTAGTCCGGATGGCGCAACGGTTAGCACGTTCGCCTTCTAAGCACTGGGCCCCGGTTCGATTCCTACTGAATGCGGTAGTTTTCGATAAAAAAGGGGATTTACTTGTCGGACTATGAGCCCACTCAGCTGTTAAACGAGTACCCATTTATGGGGTAAATAACTCGGTTGAGAGTGTTGCTGATCACACACCTCTGCACAAGACCGTCACGATCTAGGAAATGAGATGATGCTAACTCATCTCGAGGCCATGGTTCAAATTGGACAGTTGCGCCAGTTATTTATTTATTCCAACTGATCGATTTTATTTTTCCAGGAGAGTATAAGCATACCCTCACGAGTAATTTACCAAAGCTAGAGCTTTTCATGTTTATTTAATCGGAGATTGTCGATATAGGTTTAAGTATTTTACATATGTAGGGGAGGTAGGCGTTCTCTTGGCCTGATCATGCCCATTTTCAATACCAACTAACTAGATCATACTGCCAACAAATTTCAAGGCTCTAGCTTCATTCTATCGAAAGTTATCGTGCGAACGGACAGACAGACATGGCTAAATCGAATCAGAAGGTGACCCTGATCATTTATACATATAAAGGGTTATCCATTTCGTGTTTCGGAAAGTAAAGCCCTGCCATTCGACATCTGTCAAATGTCAGTGTATTCCAAACTGGCATTGGTTTAGTTGAAGGTTTGCCATTTTACAAGATGGAACGTTTTACGACTGAACAACGCGCTAAAATTATTAAATTATTCTACCAAAATGGTGAATCAGCGGTGGCCACGTTTCGTGCATTACGCGCAGATTATGGTCGACATAATCGTCCCAATGAGCGCACAATTGCCTACACAGTGAAAAAATTTGAAGAAACTGGATCGGTGACAGACATTTCTCCACCTGTGCATCATCGTTTTGCTCGTTCGACCGAAAACATCGCCGCTGTGAGTGAAAGTGTGGTCGAAGACCCGAATTTGTCGATTCCGCGCCGATCCCAGCCTTTAGGCCTATCTTACGGCACATTGTGGCGCATTTTGCATTTGGACCTTCATCTCCATCCTTATAAAGTCCAGCTCACGCAAGAATTAAAGCCAACTGATCACAGATTGCGTCGTGAGTACTCAGATTGGGTCCTCGAACAGCAGGCCACCGATGCCGATTTTTCGAAGAAAATCTTCTTTAGCGATGAGGCCCATTTTGCGCTCGGCGGCTATGTAAACAAACAAAATTGTCGCATCTGGGGCAGTGAGCAACCGCAAGTGACCGCTGAGAAACGGTTGTACCCGCAAAAAGTGACTGCTTGGTGTGCATTGTGGGCCGGCGGCGTCATTGGGCCGTTTTTCTTCAAAAACAATGAAGGAGCCGCCGTTACAGTCAATGGCCAGCGCTATGGCGCCATGATTCATGACTTTTTTTGGTCGGAAATTGAAGATATGGATCTCGACAATATGTGGTTTCAACAAGACGGGGCCACATGCCACACCAACACCACGCGACAAAATTTGGCTTTATTGCGCGAGAAATTCCCAGGACGCGTAATTTCGAGATTCGGCGATGTGGCTTGGCCAGCAAGGTCTTGCGATTTAACGCCGTTAGATTTCTTTTTGTGCTATGCAAAGGACCGTGTTTATGCGAATAGGACGAATTGAATTGACGAAATTGAAGGACGAAATCCGTCGAGTTATAGGCGAGTTATTGCCCGAAATGTGTGAAAAGGTAATCGAAAATGACCTCAAAAGGATCGAGACCTGCAAGCGGTCCCGTGGGGGACATTTGACAGATATTGTATTCCACGTATAATGGCATAATCCAAACTTTATTATGAAATAAAAATTCCATCGAAATTCAAATATTTACTGTGTTTAATTTAGGTTAGGTTAGGTAAAGGGGCTGCCATGCTAACGCACAGCACACATAGACCACTGCTGGGTCCGTTGTGATACCACTAAATCCACCTAAATAAAACCTAGGCATTAAAACCAGCCTGTGCTGGCAATATAGCGATTGAGCTGTATTACACTAGCTTCCTTAAGGTCCTCCAGTTCCCAGAAAAATCGGGAACCCAGAAACCTCCTCCGCCTCTCAGCCAGGGCCGGACAGTGACATAGGAAATGGAGAACGCTCTCCTCCTCATCCACGTCATCACAGCTCCTGCAGTAGTCATTGTGAGGAATGCGAAGCCTCCAGGCGAGCTCTCCAATAGGACAGAGCCCCGTAATAACCCCCACAACTCTGCCGATGTGTTTCCTGTTCAATGAAAGCAGTGTGGCGGAGCGGCTAGGGTCAAGTTTCGGCCAAATCGACCTCGTTGTTTGGCACGTAACGCCGTTTAACCATCTCATGTTCGCCCTGTCAACCGCAGTGGCTTTGATAGCAAGTTTGCACGATAAGGCTGGCATTTTGATGTTAGCGCGGTCCCCGTCAATAACTCCAGCTAATTCCCTCTGAATTAAATTAATTCAGAGGGAATTTGAGAATAAAAAATAGTTGGTCCCGTTGCGGGGCGCGAACCGCAGAGACCGTGTTTCGAGTAGCAAAAAATGCCCGGTGCGTTACCGAGCTAAGCTACAGACGCATACTAAGTTGGTGTGCAGAATGAAACCAAGTGGTACATTCTGTTTTGTTTAAACCAGAGTTACCCGCCTAAGTCTTTTTATCGATTTTTCCTCCAAATGCAACCTTTTTTTATGAGTTTTGCTGATCTGCGGTCGGAAACTCTTGTAACGAGCGCAACTTGAACATCGCCGATCGTTTTGAATTGCGAGGGAAGCTGCCCGACCAAATCGCACCGACATCCGTGCAATTTGGCCGAGACACAATATTTACGCAATTTGAATCGGCGGCCAATGTTGCAGTTTGAGAAACTCTGATCGCCAGTTGGCTGTCTTTATATTAATCATTAGCCGTAACCCCTAGTGGGACATAGCGCGTCCATGTGGCTTAGCTGACGTTTCGTTGACATAAACCAGTTTGAGATGATACCTTTCCCATTTAGCCGCCTACACCTGGGACAAGTCGACAAGATGCTGTGGCCTATTATTACGCCCTGCACCACAGGGGAGACACAACGCGAACATCCATGGCTACGAACGACGGATTTGAACCCGTAACAACCGTAGTCAGACATGAGACTGACACCTCTACGCACTACTACCAGTCGCCCCATGTGATTGGTGACACGCAAAAAAAAAGGAAGAATAAGAAGAGGAAGTAATGTGGAGGAAAACGTGGCTGTTGGTGAGCATTGCCTACGCGAGGTGTGACCAAGGAACGTCACATAACTACGCAGAAACGCCGTCCACTATAGTGAGAGGGAGAGACAACGAGGAGATGACAATCCAAGGTGGATGGCGTGTCTGCCGGCCGCCAAAGAAAAAGGAAATCTAAGAGGTTTAAAAGGACGAGCTGCATCGGGCGCTCATGCTATAGTTTCGGCCAGCAGAGTCGCCACGTATTTTGGACAGCAGAGCCGCCACGTATTTTGGGCAGGAATTCCCAGAATCGTCTACATTCGGTACCTAGCTCGAAGCTTTTACCTCCCCCCATACGGGATGGCGTTTTCTCTGACCGAAGCCAGAAGGATGACTACTTTGGAACATGCATTTTCCTCAGAACCTTACCATTATAGGCTGCGACCTAGCTTAGCCGACTTAACAATAACTCACAGCCACCACGAGTCCAACACCTTGATGGGCCAGTACCTTGGTACTGTGGGCACACCCATCCCCGTGGTTCATTATTTGCTACTGACTTCTCAAAAGCCGGAATGATCTCACCGTTCAATATCCTTACGGAATATCTTGCTGATTAAGGAGTGCATCCCGGGGTCAGCTAAGCCCACTACCCCCAAAAGAGTTGAAAGTGCTTCCGTTCCTTGCGTACTAGTAAGCATTCTCCTCCATCGGGGATAGTGCTTCCTTTCGCATCACAGGCCGGCGCCATGTTCAGGTACTAGGAAGCCAATTGACTAGGTACGTGGGATTGTCTAGCCCCAAAGTAGTATAGGAATCAGTATCTCTCACTTTCCACCAATCCACACCTACGTTAGAATCAGAGCTTGAGAAGACCCCAAAGCCGTGTCGTCATCAAGTCTAGGAATCGGAATACTGGGAGGACCCCAGCAACCTTTCCGCTTCATGGCACCTATAGGATTGCTCCAATAGGAATCATTCAAGATACTTTTCAGCCTATATAGCCCCTTTTCGTAGGTCGTTATGCGGGGGCACCACTCCCCAGGTGTCGTATAACGACGGACTCAAGAGACCATCACACAACACCGGTGGCATCATAACGACGGACACCACTAGCGAGACCGTCAATCAGCCACCTTAACTTCATAACTAAGGTACATGGGGTCGTCAGTCCCCAAAGGCATGAATAGGGATCAGCGCCAAGGCCCCTTTACCCTATACACCACCTCCTTGCGTAGCTCAGGTCCGTGGGTTCGTTAAACCTAAAACACCATAAGTCTTTCGACCTAGTGGGTGTCCCCTGCGGGGCGTATTTTGGGCAGCGGTACCGCCACGTATTTTGGCAAGAGGAGCCGCCACGTATTTGGGCAGCCGGAGTCGCCATGTACTATTAGCCAGCGAAGCCGCCACGTATTTTGGGCAGCGATGCGCAAGAGTATCGGCCAGCGGGGCGCCACAATTTTAGTCAGCGGAGCCGCCACACATTTTGGGCAACAGAGCCGCTACGTGTTTCGGCCAGCAGAGCCGCCACGTTTTTTGGGCAGCAAAACCGCCACGTACATTAAGTCAATGGAGCCGCCACATATTTTGGACAGAAGAGCCTCCGCGTACTTTTAACTAGTGGAGCCGCCACGTATTTTGGCCAGCGGAGTCGCCACGTACTTTTAGCCAGAAGAGCCGCCATTTATTTTGGGCAGCGGTGCGCATCAGTTTCGGCAAGCGGAGCTGCCACGTATTTCGCCAGCAGAGCATTCGGTACGTCGCCGCTTGAACATTATCCTCCCGTCAGGTACTTCCTGACTCTCTACAGGGGCCGCCTCTTCTCCGCCTCTGCCGCGTTTCGTCTTCGCATCGTGATCGCAAAAGGGGGCTAAGCAAAATTGCGTGGCTTAGTTCAAAGTTTGGGGAAGGAGCACGGAGCCCCATCGCCATCAGGCGGTTCGCGTGCTGGATGCAGGGACGCTTTAGGCTATGTTTACTAGCGTTATCCCGTTTTGTTTCGGCACGCGCGATCAGCGACAAATTTTTGTGACGATGTAGAGGCAACTGTGGCCCACACTACCGATAGCCGAGCTAGCTCTAGCGTGCGTCACTTCGAGTCACAGCTGAGGAGGTTTTGACACTTAATTGTCACGGACGATCTAGATGACCATGTGTCAGCCTCCGTCCTTATCTGAGGGCCACCTCAACCACCGTAAATCTTACACTTCCTTTTGCATTGCTATCGGCAAAACAGGCGATCTCTGGCCAGATGCGAAGCATATCGAGGAGTGGAATACCATCACGACCCGCCAGCTCGCACCTGGCTTTCGCCGAAACTAAGTGCTAAGGAGGAAGTCCCTTTTCATAATTTTAAATGTAATGACATCCCACACATGTACGGGATTGATTTGATTTGATTGCATCACCCAAATCATCATCAATCATTCTGGAGTCTAAGTTACCTCTGGATACATCGGTAGGCAACCAACCTATCCCCACAGCGTATCACACGAAAATCCTTGGTATCACCTTGGATACGACTCAATTGCCGCAACCCCTTGTGGGGCATAGCGCGTCAACTATTCCATATAGCTCAGTTGACGTTTAGTTGGCATAAACTGGTTTCGGAGAATGCAGTTGCCAGCAGGCACCTCCTGCACATCCATGGCCACATACGTCGTCGTGGACGGGATTCGAACCTAAAACGCCGGTAGTCAAACATGAGACTGATGCCTCAACACACTGCGCTACCGGTCGCCCCAATCACCTTGGATAGAATGGCAACATCATCTGTTCATGCCATAACGATCTGCACCACCACAAGAACTCGTAACAAGGTTCTCAAGGCGCTTGCCGGTGGTACTTGGGAAAAGGACAAGGAAACCCTACTGGTTTCTTACAAAGCCATTGGAAGATCCGTGGCTAAGTATACGGTGCCCACGTAGACCCTGATCCTGATCGACACACACAGGAGAAGTATCTAGTCATGCTGCTCTTCGCACCGTGACAGGCTGTCATCTGATGTCCTCTCAGGATCATTTCCACTAAGACACCAACATGATGGCCATTAAACACCATGCTAATGCGTGCTAGCAACTGCACCGTCCAAAAATTTGCTATCAAAACGTCAACAAGGCATAGCAATGCAAGAGGCGTTGGTTTTGTCTTAACCCGTCCGGAGGCATGGGCACCTCTGGAGGGGTCAAGGCAAAGCTACCTACTACTGGCTACGGCTGACCATAGTTCAACGCAAGTAATATACATGCTGATCTTCAATAACCAAAGTTCAAAATAAGTGCATTATACCTGCAAGTACTTTCACTTCAAAGGGCTTGACCATCTTGTAAAGTACAATACATTTAAGCATTTATTGTGTATCTAAACCGAAACATTTTTAACAAATTTATCATTCACTTCAAGTATCAATTGTGTTTCGATCATTTGGTGACCCTGACGTGATCAGTTTTCAGTTAACAAGATGGAGCATCTGACGAAGGAACAGTCCGGGATTGGCAGAGCGATCGAGCGTTGCGTGGAAAACGACTATAAAACTTGCAAGTCGAGGAAGAATCTGAGATATTTCTGAACCCAGTTAGAGTTGTTGGAAGGCGAGTGGAAAACCTTTCACGACAACAATATGGAGATGGAAAAAATTCAAGAAGAATCCAGCGATCATCCATATTACACTGGAAATTTCAACGGCCAAATCCACAGGGTCTACAACAGCAACAACGACGGTCCCTGAGTGACCGCTTCAGACACTCGAAGCCTTATAGACTCCGTCCATTTTTAAATTTTTAATTATATCTCATCCATGTCACCCATTCCACGTAGAATAGGAATTTTCCAAGTATCATTTCCACTTGAAGTCGTATGTTAGGTCGTGCTGCCGATATTTGATCACCTTTGAGGCTCAAATTTGTGCTTCACGAATTAGATAAGGCCAAATGCGCCGCTAATCTCATCAAGTGTGGGTGTGCGCGTTGTCTCAAACGCCATCAGGACGCACCTGTATCAGTTGTAGGGGCCAGGATTGATTAGAATGGATTGGATAATCCAGCTAGCTACTCATCGCGCGTCAAACCTGTCACTTACCTAGGACCTTTTGGCACTTAGGTGTCCGGGACGGTGCACACGACCATATCAGCCGCAGACTTCGCCAAGGCTTGTATTTGTTATTAACAGCACCAAAATAGTTCCAACTACATGTACACATTTCCCCTAACCCCTATTGGGGCATACCGCGTCAACTACTCCATGTGGTTTAGCTGACGTTTCGTAGGCACCATTGTACCGTTTCATTCGGTACAGATGACTGATGGAATTTTTGACGATACGCTCCACAAGGGACTCAGGAATCACAAGGGATTCCGTTTAAGGCTCCTTAAGACGACCTTAAGGTATTTTTTTTTTAAACCAGTGACACTTTATAGGAAAAAATTGTCCTAAAAATCGCCAAAATATCCGGCGTTAAACAGTGTGATTTTATCTAGGTATTAAAGTCAAAAATGGCGTCAGTACCCTTAGTCAAAAGGCGCAAAAACTAAAAGCGTGTAATGAACCATATTCTAATGCGAGCGCAACGGCATCTGAGCCGTCCGCTAAATATTCCATCCTTTCCGCCTAATTTTTTACTACTCCCTAATTTTGCCTCCCATGTTGTGGTCTTTCCCAGGCCTATGAATTTTTATTAATACGTAAAAGGCAGCGGCAACGAGGGCGAAAACCCCGTCCACGTCTTCCGAACTGAGCTACAGCAAACATAGGCCTCATTCTTCGCCAGATGGCACGGCCCGACCTTCACGGTCCACGGATATCTTCGTAAGCCCACCAAACCGTTCGTTACAAGCGTTTAAGAACTTAAAGCTACCTTGAGCTTTTTCTATCCCACGAAGTAGTGAAAATCTGGCATTGCAAATAGTCGAAAAATGATCGCAAAAGCTCGAAACTATTGGGCGCCCAATGTGATCAGTCAGTGTGATTTGATCTAATATTTGAATCTGAAATGGGCTATTGGACAGGTACGCGTTTTGAGACCTACCTTAGGGTACCTTATCGTATCTTCTAGGGAGGAGTCGCAATTGTCCTCTTACAGGAGCTTTTCTGTGTTTACAAAAAACAGATACGGAAAGCTAAACGTTGCTCATGGAAATCTTTCTACGAGCAAATAGAGGGATCTAGCGAAGCCTTCAGACTTCGGAAAACGCTGTCGACTGACCCTTCCATGCTCAGTTATTTAGGGAAGCAGGACGGGTCCTGGGTTGCCACCAGTGAAAAGATTTTGGAAATTCTTTTAGACACTCATTTCCCCGATAGCTCTTCGACGGCGACTCATAGTCACCATGTATAGGGGTGGATGGGGAACCCTGGCATCTCCGGAGATGTCAACTCTACGGAGAAAGTTCCGTGGGCTATTTCAAATTGGGTTTTGAGGTGACCGCCTATGCCATTGCTGTCTTTGGTAACTTCCCAGGAACTCTCAGCGAAGTAACGCAGCATGCGCTATCTCTATTGACCAACTGGACTAACAGATGTGGTCTAGGTGTTCACTCCAGTAAAACCAATTTAGTCCTATTCGCTAGGGAACGCAGCAATCCATCAGTGATGCCTCCCATCTTGGAAGGGATGAGACTTGCGTTCACGAAGAGAGCTAACTTCTTTGGTCTCACACTGGACAGTAAGTTAAATTGCAAACTGGACATCCAGAAGCGCACGGACAAAACTCCCGCTGCCCTTTACTGCAGTAGAAGGGCTATATGTATAGCATGGTGTTTGAAACCAAAAATACTACTCTGGCTCTATGTGGCGGTGTTTCAAGAGAAATCCTCAGGTTAGGTAACAGTGCTGCTGAAACAGCACACTTTGACCGGAAATATAGGTCCATTGTGATACCCTAGCAGAACCAAAACAACAGATTAGAACCACCACTAGTAGCAGTAATCAGAAATTATTAGCCAAAGTACAGTGAACAGCTTGCCTGGCGATCAGCGAAGCTCTACGGTCAACCCCATCCGCTGCTTTGGATATGATATTCAACCTTTTGCCCTTGAATATTCAGAGGAAGCTCATGGCGGTGAACTCAGCCAATATAATAAGAGAGACCTACTAGTGGACAACCTGGGGAACCTGTCACTCAACGATCTTGAACGACGGAGAGATTTCTGAGTCAATTGATTACATCTCACCAACGCGATGATTCCACCACGTAATCTGTGGAGGGGGGGGGGTCCGTCTACTGCACTCGATGAAAATATACACGGACGGGTCAAAGATTGCCGAAGGCGTGGGTGGTGGAGTATTCTCTGGGGAGCTGAGCCTTCACTTTTCCGTCCGGCTACCGGAATACTGTAGTGCTTTACAGGCGGAAATTTTGCGATTAAAGAAGCGGTGGCATGGCTGGGTCTTCACGCGATCTCCACGATGAAAATCACAATCTTTACGGATTGTGGAGCCGCCGTAAAATCCCCAGAATCAGTGTTCTGCACATCAAAAACCCTATAGGAGTGCAGGGCGTGGTTAGCAGAGATGGGTGACTTCTTTGATATTATCCTGTGGTGGATAACTGGCCACCATGGCTTTTTTGGAGATTGCAGGGCTCGCCCGGGGTGGGAGCCTCTTCCTTGGGGCTCACCGCGCGCTTCGCACGCACCTCGCCCTGCAAGCAGTATTGCAGCGCTCCAAGGAGCCAACGGAAAATGTTTAAAATTATATCACAGCCTCTTCCTTACAAGAATTAATGCAGCGCTCCAGGGAGCGCTACCTTGTCTTTGATCGCCCGCCGGGACGTGTAATGCGCTCCCTACTTCAGTTCAGAGGCATCTTGGCTGGCTAGATCGAAATTTAGGTGTTGTTGATGTGTCTGAATTCTAGAGGACGCCTTACATCCCCTGAAGAGTCTTCAAGGATAAGGCCTTAGATTGGCGATATCGGGCACCTACATAATGACACCCTGTTCAAATGCACGGTCTGCTCAAATGGTAGAGCCGGGCTTGTCGGTAAGTTATTACCTCACTGGAGAATGAAGCCCCAAGATTTAAAGTTGAATCGTTTGCGCGTGGCAATTTGAGCTGTCCGAATCGCATTCAATCGGATGAATAGCGAAATTTTTGGAGCTAAATGGAATTATATTACATTCAGCTCGAAATTGTCCAAATTTACTCAAAATTTTGACTGTGGACCCTTTCAGAGCCAATCGCTTGTTTCGTCTTAGCCTTTGAGCGGCCCTGCAGCTGAGTCGATGACTGAGGCCCGGGGTGGGCGCGAAGAGCAATTGTTTGAAAATGTTCGTCGGAATCGAACCTTTGACCTTTCACTTCGTAGCTCGACACTCTACCCATGTAGATAGTGCAGCCGCCAGCAAGCGAAGAATACGGCCGCCATTCCACCAGTTTTAATGACCGCAAAAGGGTCGATCAAGAAAGCGGTGGACGTTCTTGTTAGTTTTTAGGAGAGATCTGGTAATCTGGTACATATCCTTGACGCCTTTGTCAGGCATTGTTCCGCGAGCTACCTTTGGAATCCCAAGTATCTTCAGGGATATTTTCTATGCGCCATTGTTGTTGTTGGTATAAAAAGTCGCGTGTACCTCCTGGCCCCCCCTCTCCCATTGTCTCTTTCTAGGTGCGTTCAATTTGCAGACTTCCCGTACAGCGCTTTCTACCTCGTGATTGAGAAAAGAAGAACAAAAAAAAAAAACCGAAGAAGTTGAAAGCAACTATAAAAACTCTCTTGTTCTCATATTACCCTCGTGAATGTACTCTCGTATATTGCAGAAGGCGTATGTCTCTGTGCAATCCTTCAACGGAATTTCATACACAGCAAAGACGAGAAGGGCAACTTCCTTGTGTCGGGGGGTTCGGTTGAGTTCAATGTGCTCATCAAGCCTCACCCATTATCGCTCGGGCATCGTCGAGAATGCGTTTGGCACATTTGCAATATGAATCAAGGTGTAATTGCACAGGGTGAGTGAGTCGAAAGTCTTGTGTACCATCCCGTTGTTTCCCTCCATCGGAAATGGTTGGCAATGACGGTTGATCGGTAAGGGACGCGCTTTAATCAACTTTCAGCTTGTTAGAGCATTTGCAATTTCCTTTTTGAGCCTCTGTATCCAGGACGACAAAAATTCAAAAAAATTAACCCACCCGAAGCTGGACGCCCGCCCGCTTTCTACAATGTCCCTTGGCCGGTCTCGTTAGATTTGTGTAATCTATCGCCGGAAGAGAGCCTCTGTCTACAAGGGTCAATGCCTCGTGTTCGATCCAATCAGATATCAGGAAAACCAAAAATGCCGCGCTCCAGCACACTCTTTCCCCCATTATATTTAGAGCGCGCTAAAATCTCCATTGTAAACAATCGCTGGCGTCCTTTATACCCACACGATGGTAGATACCTATAGATACGTACGTTTGCCAGCACCAGGTTCAAAAAACTTTAAGAAGACGAGAGATAGCAGGGAGAGGAGGAGTAGAAAGAGAGAGAAAGAGACGAAGGTGTCTTCTTGTCGTCTATCTAATTTTTTGGCTTATAGCTTATGTGTGCAGTTCACTGACATCCTTCACAGGGTGGTAAGTTGCACATAGTTTCACACCATCACCACCACGACAAGCATCATCAACTATTTCGCATACCCTCCAGTCCCCCTTCCGCTCACCACTCTCCCTTCATAATACATACGTTCGAGCCAATTGAGATGGGGGGGTCGATTTTCCACCAGGCGGGGGGAGTGGGTCTATCTCATGTCGTGGTTTGTCATAGCAACCAGTCATGCGCTCCAACGACCCTTAAAAAGACATCAGCAGCCGCCTCCTGGCACCAAATCCCACGGTAGGATTTGTGCTCGAGTTGGACCCGGAGGAAGAGAGAGGCCAATGGGTGGTTTAGA
This sequence comes from Chloromyia formosa, assembly GCA_964017055.1. Lineage (NCBI taxonomy): Eukaryota > Metazoa > Arthropoda > Insecta > Diptera > Stratiomyidae > Chloromyia > Chloromyia formosa. Next base: position 7,925,386 of record OZ024819.1, on the reverse strand, counting down.
TAAGGGTGAACGGTCGCCGGCGTGGAAATTATGCATTTCACCCCCTAACTCTTCGGGTGAAACGAACGGAACGCATTGTGCTGATGACAGTGAGGTTACAACAGACATTTTGACTGTTCCGGCATCTGCTGCGGATGATGAGAAAGAAATGGAGAAATGGAGAGAGAGCGAGAGTAAGAGAGAGAACGTTTTAGAAACAGAAACTCACATAAAAGCGTCGGACGATATGACGAAGGAAAACAAAATCAAAGAGGCGAAAGCTACCCCCTACCTCCCCCACCCAAATGTTCGAACATCGCCCGCACGCTCCTGGATTACACTAGTGCTGACTTTATTATTCAAGCGTGTCGTCGTGGTTGACACGCTAGTCAACCTAGCTCGCTTAATGCGCAAGTAGTAGTGCACACCGACACCCGTCGTTTGCATCCCCCCAGAAGGGTTGAAAAATTGCATCAAGCGAGTTCAATAACATTTCTAGACTTGCCCATAATGCATGTGGCAAAGTCACATCTTCCGGATTTCCTGAAGTTTCCCGGACTCCTGGACCTCGCGGCAGCGTACCATCGTCAGGAGAAGCTGTGAGCCGTATAACTGAGGGGGCGGGTTGGGGGGTCGTCGTCGTATGGCGCATTATTCAAAATCTTTTCCGTACCGAGATTACCAAAAGACACATATTACATCCATTGAATTAATAAGTTTTTTTTTGTGGTCAATCTCTGGCCAGAATTTATCCTCCTGCAAGACTTCAAAACTGATGAGTGGCCTCTAAAAAGTCCTTCGGCTTTAGGTCTGAAATCCGAGCAAATCAAATCGTTCATAATTCATGATTATAATTGGCGGACCCCACGTTGGGCGTCGAACTTTTAGATTGCTTGCCGGCCGCCGAAAATCATTTTTTTTTCTATTCGGTGCGTAATATCGCAAAGGGGGGGGGGGGGACAATAAGCTCGCAAAATGGGGCAGATGGCTGGCGCAAGGACACCTTCTGATTTTCTTTTTCATTTCTGAGTAACTCATTACAAGGGCAAATGCCAAATTTTATCAAAATCATGGCAGCTTTCGCCGAGTTATCGTTGCGTAGAGTCGGGTAGAGAAGTTCTGTCTTTAAGTTGTTTTTTTTTCTACCACGGAGAAAGGGGCTCGCTTGCTCTAGGGAAGAGGGTCAACTTCAAGCAAGTCTGAGATTGTATCACCTGTAAGCCATGATTTGTAAAACCGCAACTTCAAGCAAGTCTGAGATTGTGTCACCTGTAAGCTATGGTTTGAATGAGACCAGAGGCCTCTTGCTTGGTCCAAAAAAGAGGTTTTAACATCACCAAATTCAATTTTTTCATATTTTCAATTTGTTGACTTCTTCACTCGCCGCTAACTTACAGAATGCTGACACGATTTTTATGAAATTTCAAATTTAACCCAGTTATGAGACATTTAAAAAATCGAAAAAGAAAAGGATGATTTCGCCGTCCGCCATATAACCCATTATTATCAGTGTGATCTCACGTTGGGCGTCAAACTGAAATCGATTTACAGTCGCCCGAAAATACTGCCCTTAGCTTAATGGAACGCAAAAGGATGAATAGATGGCAGAATGTCGTGGCTAGAGAGATTTTCAGGTTAGTGCTCAAAAACGATCGGTTGGTATATCCTGAAGAAGCTTCCGGCTATGCAATTCCTGGGATATGCAGAAATAGGCACATTTAGAGATCTAGAGGTGTATCTCTCCAGACGGACTTCTGGGTTGGCTCGCATCCTGCAGTTGTGACAGTGTGCTCTTCTGATCCTACTTTTAGCAAGCATTTCTTTGCAGCTCCATCCTCGAAATCGCGACAAGCCCATAGTATATGCTAGGCGTCTGTCTCAAGATCGAGGAAGTGAGCGAACATCATGTCGACGGGGGGCCAGAAGAGTTGGAGAGCCTTGCATTGGCTCTGGTAAATGCGCCGTAAATGACGATACTATTTCGCGGCAAAAATCATTATAATGGCGCTGTAATTTAATTCGAGGGTGTGTCGATAGAATATAATTTTGTCGTCATATCTATGGAAACAAACAAACCCCCAAAAAATGTATAGAGCGCACCATGTCTAGACAAAGTGGATGGGCAATCGGGCAAGAAGACTCTTACACCCGTTCGTGCATGTGTAAGATGGCGACGGTAGGGTGGCGTGTGAAGTCTGCTCCGATGGGGGTGATATGGTTACATAACATTCTGTCTAGACGTGGGCATTTCATACACTCTCGAACCGGTTTGACTTGGGAGTTCGAGAAGACGACAACTACGACGACGACGGCAAAGTTTCGACCCATCAACACTTCGCTCGTCGCGGGCTTTTAATTGTTATACATGGTTAAGACTTGGCCTCTCTCCGGCCAGGAGCTAGGAACACTCTATTCTACTCGACGAATCCTTCATAGGTTTACTGTCAAAATCATCCGAAACAGTTCAAAGGACCCATGAAGCGAATAGCCGAATCGAGCCGAAACGAAATAAATATATGTTTATATGTTGAATCCATTGGGCGTGGCAGGTTGAATACTGCTGAAACCCAAAGGGATTCCCTGACAGCATGGAGGTGGGAGGGGGACCGTCCGGGACGATTTCGATAATTCCGTCTATCTCTCTTGAATATCGTGCCGCGTATCGTGTCCTGTCACGGACCACAGTGCAAACTTTTCTATTATTGATTTTCCGCAAGCAAAAAAAAGGCTGCCGCCGCCTCGTTTCTACAACAATTGTATATGCTCACCCACCGCCATCGACGCCACCATATCGCCATCGCCACCCTGCAGTCGATGTAGAGATTCGTGTGTATTTGATTAGTTAAAGGAGCAGCGCTCCGTTGGAATGGGTCTCGTCCCTTGGACTATCCACTGCACGTACTACATTCGTCTCTAGTATACAAATACACGTGTGTGATTTGTACTCGGGACCAATATTCGATGCTGCATAGTGGCTGCTTACAACAGCAGCAGGTCATTAACTGACGCCAGGACACGCGCAGTGGTAATCTTTCGGAGGGTTCCCGGCACGGTGCCAAGCTTCGAAAATCTACAGTATCAACCAAGTGGTAGTTTTGCCCAGTGAATGCTCCATTACACCGTGCCGGAAGGCAATCATTTTCCCGGTAAATTTCATTCAGAAATATTTTCGGGGGGACCGGAGGGACGGCTCGGCACGGCTGTCCGTCGAGCCCAATGATTCGTGTGGGGTGTGAGGAGCAGATGAAATTTGTACTTGTGATCCTTAATGGAAACGGATTTGGGTCCAGAATACGCAGCAAGAATGTGATTCCGATCGACGACGCCCGTGACGATTTAAATCTCTGTATATTGAGGAGTTGCATGGGATATAGTGAAGTTCTCCGACGAGCCCATAAAGGCTCGAAGAAGGTGTAGCATTCGAAACGATAGTTTTTTTTTGGAGTAAGAAACTTCCATCTATTGCAACCAGCTGCTTCGGAACATTCCTAGTTCACCGGGGCCACGTACAGCAATTCGCGTCTTTCGTTCCTGCGGCAGCCGGTTCTTCGTACCGGAACGACCCGTTTTTCAACGGCCAAGAGCTGCCAAACCCCCTCGATGCAAGAAGAACTGCAGTATTCGGAGCATCGCTACCACAACAACAACATTCGCGTCTTTGATTACTAGGGGGTTTTAAATTGGGATGATTAAGGCTTAAGGGGCTGCTACCCTCAATATATCGTCCTAAAACGCTACAACGGTAAATCCACTATTAACTAATATGCGAACAACGATGCCAAGTCGCCCGGTGAAATAGTAATATACTCCCGCTTTAGCCTTGATGGAGCCCCTGTTCGCTTAGCACACATATCGTCGTCTCAATTCTTCCGGTAAGCATCATCGCGATGGATCCAAAACGGATGAAAGATCAGGTGCGGGCATCGTCGGCCCAGAACACAGAATTTTCATCCCCATGGGGAATTTCCCCACTGTCTTCCAGGCGGAAGTGCATGTCAGTGAGGTCTGTGCGCGACTGTGCCTGGCCATAGGCTACGCTAAAAAAGGATAGGAATCTTTACCGATAGCCAGGCGGTCATCATGGCGCTGACTAGTCCATTGGTTCACTCAACTGAAGTCCTGTCAACATATCCTTAACATTGTCGGGCCTCTAACAACCTCACAACCTACTGCGTTCCTGGGCTCTCTAATATTGTAGGTAATGAACAAGCAGACAAGCTTGCCAGACGGGGCATCTGAGGCCCCCTATATTGGCCCAAACCCTTTCTGCGGTATACCTACCTACCTTGTCAGACAGCGGATTAGGTAATCGGAGCGTGAGAGAGCTGCTTCTCTGTGGGAAGCTCTCCCAGGTATGAGACAATCGAAATTGTTCATTGCGGGCTACTCTCATAACCGGTCCCTTGATCTACTCAGCCTGAGCAGAAACAGGGTCACAATTATATGTGAACTGCTCGCAGGTCACCTCCGTTTTCGAGGTCACCTCACAACAATGCGCATCATTTCGGATGCAAGCTGAGGACGAAACCCCAGAACACATCCTCTATGAATGTGAAGCTCTTGCTTGCCGTCGAACCGTTTGCTTCGGCATTGCCTACCCCATGGCGGAGGATATAGCCTCTATCAAGCCTGGCCATCTCAGTCGATTTATCAAGATGAGCAGATTGGATACGCAGATTTAGTCTTGCTCTCCAGGATCCGGGCATAGCACAACAGACTTATTGTCGCAGTGCTTGTGGCTCTTTTATAGGCCACGACTCATCTATCTATGTATCATCTCGACTTAAGATTGTTTCGAATACATAGGAAGCTAGGACATGATCTGTCGCAATCAGTTCGTACTTCACATCATCTTGGATTAAGTTTCCGACTGGCTTCTTGCACGTCCACGGTCGGCGCCCAACGTGGGTCGACTCAATTTTCGCGGTTTTAACCATAGTAGTCACCTTGACGATCTCATTCCGACAACTCTCTCACGCAGCTTTCGAATGTTTTCAGACGCGACAGACATACTGCCATATATTTTAGAGCGCCCAACATGGGCCACCGATGATATTATGTCAGTAGAGTGTAGCAGAGCTTGGAAATTTTATGGTCATCTCCTGACCCAAAATCTCACATTGTTCAATTGAATTGGATGCGGATGGACATCCGAACCGCTGCATACTGCGACAGTCGCGATATTTTGTTCCATAGCCTTTACTAATTCAAAACACTCTCAACCTTATTCTGATAAAAAGGAGTAGGCAATTTTTGAGAGAGAGAGAGGGCCAGGCGGGGGGTCTCCAAAAGTTTAAATGTGTCCGTCGACACATTGATCTGTTGGTTCAGCTCAGGACCCAGATCAACCAGCACTTGCATCGACCGAGTGACTCAATCAGCAGTTTCGTCGACTAAGAGGCTCACACAGCCACGAGTGTCAAAAGTGCGAAATCTTACCTGAGGGAAGTACCAGCCGAGCTTGTGTTCAACGCCGCGAATTCGCGGAGATACAGTGTGAACGTTGTTTAATATGTGTGTGTGTTGCATAAGTTTTCAAGACGAACTGCGCCAGCTAGTTGACGAGCCAGCATTAGCCCTATGGCGCATCGTCGTCGGCTCTACTCTTTGGCATGTTACAAACCGGCTTAAATGCAATTCGCAGCGTATCAAAACATAACGTAGCCACGATGATTGCGAAAACGATGCACGCTGAATGCTAATTATTAGATATATGTATGTAAATATATACGGCGAGTGATAACAGACAGACAGACAGAGGTAGCAGATAAGCGCTGCCGCATAATATTTTTGGATCCGAAAAAAAAATTAAGAAAATATGGAATGACAATTTCAAGAGGATTTTGGGTAGCTGATAAAGTGATAAATGAATTCATAACAAACCTCAGAAGATGAGGGGAGAAGTTTAGAGGGGCCTGGCTTATGGGGCTGACCAACCAGCCGACCGGCTTCCTAGCACCATATCAGCCTCTGTTGTATGAGCCGTCGCGTTGCGTCGGCCGTCTCATTACAAAGTTATAGTGTTTCAAGATTTAAGGGTGAGTAAGCCGCGCAGCAGCGTACCGCATACTACAAGCTACAAGACCGTGTTGGGCCTTCTTTTAGTGAGAATCCACGTGTATCGGTTCCTTCAGTTTCAGTTGCTTCTGCACAACCGCGGAGACAAGTTACTGAGGTTCGAGTCGGAAAAGTTCAGAGAACAATCTCCGACTGGTGTCTTTGTTTCAATATGGAGCGGAAGTGAACGAGTTGATTCGCCAGGTTGAACTCATCACTGACCACACTCTGGTGGGAGTCTAATTTTTATACAAGTTGGGGCCTTTTTACCCATCCGGTGGGCACTGCGACCATGGAGAGGTCTATTGTGAAATAGTCCATTTCATTGAAAAAGACTCTCCACCATTTTTACGAATGCATTGTCTTTTGCGGGAGGTTTCCTGATAACTGCAGGGCTCACCCTGGCTTGTCCCAGAAACTTAAACTTAGCCCGCGCGATTGCCCTACATTCGCACAAGATGTACGTAGTGGCTTCAACTTCCCCCATACACAGGCAACATTCAGTTTCGCTAGACAGGCCCGTTTTATTTAGGTGATATCTCACCCAGTGATGGACCGATAAGTATCCCACAAGAACCCTTAGATCGGCTCTATTCATTCGAGTAGCATTATTGTATTTGAAGGACGTTATAAGCTCCTTCGATTGACGCTACCCCGGAAGATCATGCCAGTATTGCTGCCTTAACCCCTCAGGCAATTCTCTAATAACCATTTTGGCTGAGGTGATGCTCACACCAGAGTACGGTTCCGGCCTAAGAAAAAGGGAAGACGAACCCTGCGGTCTCGTTTCCTTCGATGCCATGATGTTCTGGCACCCAACACAGGTTATTTGAACCCAGAATTTGTAGAAGTTCACAACACTCTTGCACTAGCTTGGAGGAGAGTTTATGTGATGAGAGCACCTTAATAGCCGCCTGACTATCTGAAAAAAATAGCGATGTGAGCACCACGATGTTTCTTGCCTAGAACTTCCCTGGCACAGATATCAATGGCATGGATCTCTCCTTGAAAGACGCTGGGATGGGAGCCCATTGCGGTCGAAATCCTGGTGCTCGGTCCATAGACCTCAGCACCAACTCCCTGTTCAGTTTTAGACCCACCGGTAAACCATATAATACACCTATGATCAGGGCAGAGGTTGTCACTTTTCCATTCCGAGCGGTCCGAGACGAGGGCGGCGAATTTTCTGCCGAAGCAAACCCTCGTGGTCATGATGATGATTCGAAGCAGATCTGCATTCCATGAATTTGTTTCAGAATGCTCATATGACTGACGTGATAGATGTGCACGTCAGAAGTGAGATGTACTCTCAGAGCATTGACAGCTGCAGATTCTTGGATAAAGATGTGTAGCGGAATTAAGCCAATGATCGCTTCTAAGGCGCACGTACGCTTGTACGCAAAGCTCCCAGTGCTACCGAGGAAAGTAAGACGCTGTAGCTCATTGGACTTTAATATCGTTGAAGACTGTCGGGTCTTAGGTCACCATGCAAGCACAGCGTTTGTCATCATGGGGCGCACCAGCAGACAGTACAGTCATTCAATCATCTTTAAAGTAAGTCCTCAGTTTCTTCCAAAGAGATTTCTACAGGCGCACATTGAGCGAGTGATCTTGCTTAATACATTATCTATATGAGTGTTCCAGCTAAGTTTCGAGTCCAGCATAATACCTAGACATTTAACTTCGGCGGAGTACGCAAGTGGCATCCGACCTCAAGGCCTGGTTCCGTTTCCGCGTGAATGGCACAACAACAGTCTTGTGTGGGCTTACGTTCAGGCCCACTACGGCACACCAGGACAGAACAATATCAAGGGCCGCTTCCGTCACGTCCGCAACTCTAGATTCGAACTTACCCTTGACTGTCGTCCCGTCCGCATATCCGATTGTCTGATAACAGTTTTCAACAAGCCTAGACTGCAACTCGTCGACGACTAAGGACCATAAGGGTGGCGAGAGAATGCCTCCCTTAAGGTATCCCTTTACAGCACTAATGCATTTCGAAGTGCTGCCGAGTGTAGAATGTATCTCTCGCCCACGTAGAATAGCGTGAATCCAGGCAATGGTAGCAGCCGGTATGCCCCTTAAGTTTCAGAATTCTGGATATGCAGTCATAACCAGTGATATCATAGTGTGCCCTTCAAAAACGCAATTTCCTTATGGTTGGGGGATTTTCCGAGCGTCCCTACGAGATAATATTGGACGGTTACCGTTGATTTGCCTTTCGTGTAAGCGAACTGCGTTCGATGTAGAGGATTAGAGAGCTCTACCAAGTGCCTGATATGCAAATCAAGCAGTCTTTCCATAGTTGTAATGAATCATATTCTGGTCTGCTTGTGCTGCTCCCACCGGCAAATCGAAGCAGCACCTGATGAGTAGTGATCTGTTGGTGGTACGAAACCAGAGGCCGAGGGTCCCATTACACCCGGACCCAGATTCAACCTCGTGGGCGTCTCATCCGTCCGCCAACCATTCCATTCTTATCGACTACTTTTTTTTCGTTTCCCATTTTTACCTCACCTGTTTGTGTTGTCTTCCCCAGGCCTATGAATTTGTGTTAATACGTAAAGGACGGGGGCAACGAGCGGCGAAAATCCCGCCCACGTCTCCCGAACTGAGCTACAGCAAGCATAGGCCGTTGCTTAGCTCGTTGAGGGGCCTTTTTCTTCGCCAGATGGCACGGCCCGACGGTTATATGCTACCTTAGGCTCCGTCCCCACGGGCATCTTGCCCACGAAACCGTCCATTACATAGTCTTAAGTCGGAAGGAGGTCAAGCTAATCGGTCTAGGATTTAGGCAATTTCTCCGGCTTGTTACCACGCTTGGGTATGAACACCACGTTCACCTTCCTCCATAGTTGTGGTACATAGCCCAACGTGTAACTTGCCCTGCATAGTGCAATTAGCGGAGAAATCGTGAACTTCAAACCATTCTGCAGAAGAACGGGGGATATACCATCCGCTCCAGGAGCCTTACACGGCTCAAGTGACTGAATAACCTATTTAATCTTGCCCTTTGAAAAGATTACCTCTGATAAGAATTTAACTCGGCCCCAGGGGTTTTCAGAAGTTTGCAGAAGGGTGTATCCTGCCAAAACGAACCCCAGAGATTGGGTTTCTAGAATAAGCTAGGGGGGTTATGAAAGTTGTGTGCCTTGGCGCTCACCTCCTCTTTCAGAAGGAAGGAAGCAGTACTAGGTTATGCCAGTTTGCAGCCAATTACAGGAATCGATTTACACTTGGAACTCACTAAAGGAAGTGCTGTGTTAAGGTTCATGTTCCTCGGGGCGATCCATGCGACGACAGCGCAGCTATCCCAGCTCAGCGATAAGCGCTGAGCACTATTTGTGTGTATTGTCTATGGAGCTGTGTTCCTCCAAACGACTGCGACTACGCTCGCGATCGAGGATCGCATGACTCCGTCAGTCGCATCGCGATGATATTATTGTTTGCGCATGTGCAGGATCGCGGGAATTTGATTGTACATGGCCGGGGAGTCGCAATCGCTGTCGTGCATGTCGTTTGGTCGAGTTGGTCGTTGTGCATGGCGAGAAAAATTTGTTTTGACGATTACTTGTGCGTGCCCGGTGTCGGCTGTTTGTGGCATACTTGTGTTGTATATGGAAGGCGAGTTGCTGTCGTATATGCCGTGTACTTGAGTTGCACATAGCAGAGAAGTCGCGACCGCTGGTGAACATCTCGGCTGACTGAGGTGGATGGTATGCAAAGCTGCTTGTGGATGCCCAGAGTCGGTTAAATTAATTAAGATAGTGAATAAGTTAATTGACAATCACATCAGCAAACAAATGACTGGCATCTGGCGTGAACAGTACGTTTTACATACGCATATATTTTGTCTACATTGCGAATTCGTAATCCACGCATAGACAAGTCGCGGTTGCTTCGAGGAACACACCGCGTGCGCGATCGTCGATGAGCTTTCGTCGCATAGCTATCGTCGCTGAGCTACCGTCGCATGGATGGCCTCGAGGAACATGTACCTTTAGAACGTCAATATGACGGCGACAATCTCACTGATGAAATAAGGAGGCGCCGTTAAAGCCATGGTGAGTTGTTTGATGCCTTCGTGGAGTGCATCCATTTACTCAATGACCGCATGCCTTCAAAGGATTCTGACGGGGAGCTGACTAGCATCGTTCGAAGGAGCCTGCACCCCTCCATCGCAAGACAATTGATATTACCTGTTATTCGGTCTCTTCGTGAACTCCGCCTCTTTGCGCGGGAAGATCGAAAACTTCGAAAAGCGTGTGAAAAAACACAATCCTTCAAGTAATGTTGGTCCAATTTCGGGTCAAAGGGGGGAGGGGGGATATAGAGGCATCAGTGTCATGTCTGACTACCCGTGACGGTCTATTACGGGTTCAAGTCCCGTCCGCGGCCATGGATGTTTGTGTTGTCTTCCCGCTGTGGTGTGGGGCGTAATAATAAGCCATAACATCTTCCGACTTCTTCCGACAGGCGTTTAAATGGGGGCAGGAGGTGCCTGCTAGCTAGCAACAGGCATCGTCCGATGAAATTGATGACGATGAGGAAGAGAGTCTCGATTCAGCAGTTGAGGATGTGAAGTGTTCTTCCACAGGTTGGAATTGTAGAAAATCTGAAAATTCCTATGTTGACTACCTGAAGGAACCTAGACCACTTACTGTTTAACAGATACGGCGGAATGTCATTCAGCGTTATTGATTCGGATTTTGCTATGCAGTTTCTGCGGTGAATGCCAACCATTTCCATTTGGGGATGACAACTGCCGATGCCACACGTCACTCTACTATTGGCAAAATTTCCACTCCCATAACCCTCAGAGGACGTGCAGAGACTATCCACTCTTTGCCATTATTCCAACCGTCACTCAGAATGTGTACCTTGAAATCGATTTTGTGTGCAAATTCGAATTTGATGAATTAAATTTATTTATCAGCATTGTCTGCACCATCTGTCAATATCCCAGTCAATTAACATCCGTTGGTTGTGGCCCAACAAGCAAGACTCAATGTCGTCATTGCACGATTTCTGCTATTTTCTGCGGGAGGACTTAGGGAGTACAAGTCACTCTTGAATTCCACGCCATTGATGTCGGAGGCAGTAAGCAGAAACATTATTTTATCTCTGACACGCCGGCGAAAAGACTATTTCATGATGTTTTGGGATGTTGCAGTGGGTGTCATTGAGGAATTTCCAAGCGCTCGGTCATCACCAGTCACCCTGGTAGTCAAACCTAATAGAGTTCACCTATGATCGGATGCACGCAAGGTCTACGAGGTTATATTAAAAGATACCCTGCCCTTTGCCGCTCATTGAGGGTCTTTCGAGTCGCCTCTCAAACTCCGAATTCATGTCGAGTGTGGGCATGAACCCCCCACCCTAAAAGGACCGCATCATTCAAACGCACCTGCTACTACTGCTCGAGATAGCGCTGTGCATCAGGCAGGGAAGGGAGTAAAGAGTAAGTTTGCCATAAAGGCAGTTCCTTATCTTGGCTATATTATCGGTCATGACGCCAACATTATGGACCCCAGTAAAACTCAGGCAATTACTGACTTTCTGGGCGGCAAAGTACGGTATAAGTGTGAACAAACAGAAACTAGTGCTTTTCACTACAAAAACCAAAATTGAGGAGTTTGCGCTCCCTAAACTAAACAGACACTCACTGACTGTATCGACCAATGTTAAGTGCTTGGGAGTGATTCTCGACTCGAAGCGCTGGAAACTGAACGTCGAGCATCGCATCAAGAAAGCCTATATAGCTCTTTACGCTTGCAAAAGAACGCCCATAAGAACTGGGGACTTCAACCAAGAATATTCTTGTGGTTGGACACTGCTGTTGTACGATCTATACTTACATATAGGTCGCTGGTCTGGTGGCCAGCGTTGCGTAGGAAATATAATATGAATCTGTTGAACAGGGTGTAAAGCATTGCATCCATCGGAGTCGTAGGTGCTCTGAGGTCTTGTCCAGGTGACGCAGTTAATATCGTCTTACTCTTACCTCCCCTCGACCTACAAATAAGGTTCAACGCCGCGTGAAACGTGGTCAGACCTAGCGAATCTGCGAACTGGACGGCGAAACCTTATGGGGTCACATCCTGTCCAACCTAGAAGGTGTCGTACACGATATGCTACTAACGGACTATATCGTCGCCGAAACAGACTTCGTGAAACACTTCGCTGCTGGCTATTCAACTAGAGAGGAACGGTGTCACGAAGGATTTTCACCGATGGCTCGAAAATGCCTTGTGAAGTCGGTGCCGGGGCCTCGTCTGAATACCTCGCAGTGTCTAAGTCCTTCCACCTCCCTGATTTTGCTGGTGTATTTCAGGTGGAAGTGCTGGCAGTTAGGGAGGCCTGTCAGATGTTGAGGCGTACAACGGTTGCCTTGCCACAAAGAATATCGAAATTTTTACGGATTACCAGGCCGCCATAGTGGCCCTAGAGGCAATGACAGTGTCGTCAAAAATAGTAAAACAATGCCGCCAGGAGCTGAACGCTCTGGCGAACCTTCACAGAGTCATCCTCCACCGGGTTCCTGGTCACAGGTGTATAACAGGAAATGAGCGGGCCGATCAACTGGCGCGGCTGAGCTCTGCGCTTGACAGATCCTACGCAGTGACCGTCAATACGTCACTTAGGGACACTAAGAGGGAAGTACATAAATTCTATATAAACCTTGCAAACAATAGATGAGAATAGGACCCATCCACAGGTGGCCAGGATTATCGCAGTCATGACGGGTCACTGGCTGGTGGGAGAGCACGCAGCCTAACTTGATATTCCCTGCTACGAGTGCTGTCGTAGTTGAGAGGACAGTGCGGAGAAGCAGACTCTAGTACGCTTTCTTTGTAAATGTCCAGCACTAGCTAAGGCACGGCACCGAGCTTTGGGCAGTGCATTTCTCACAGACATAACCAGGATCTCCTCTAAGGGTCTAGGCGATATACTTAATTTTCTAAATTCCATAGGATGGATCTAAGGTAGTGCCCCGGTTAACCCCTTAGACAGACTTAACTTCAGTAGTTTTCCTCTTACGAGGCTTGTGGCATCAAAACGGCGCATACAAGCGCTAATTGAGTGTTTCTTTCCTTTTCGGGGGTTCTGTCGCCTCTTCAACCAGCCAACCAACTAACTGACTTTCCGCTAGCCGTGACGTACGACGGTTTGACAACTATGTCATCTTTTAGGTATGTGTGAATGGTACCAGCGCTTTGTTTATATCTACGCGTCAGTTGTTGCCCTGCTGAAAAATGTTCAAAGCTGTCAAAATCGTTCAAATCAGTTTAAACCCACCAAAACCGCCCAAATAGTTAGAAATAAAATCTGTTGCTGTAGGAAGTTGCATTTTGTGATTTTTTTTCAAGTAAAAGTTGCGGCGCCCCACGTGGGGTCATACGATAATAACCCATAATCGCGCCCGCGCGTCCTAATGACAGTTTGCCTCTTTGACAGTTTGATATGAATCAATCCCAGTCCATCGACGCGGCAGTTATTGTGGAATTATATAGGCACAAGTTCAAAAAGCGGACTCGAACAGGCTCGCAACACAGCGTCAAATTCGCGTCAAAATTTGTCAAAATTCGATGGTGCATTGTTTCCAATAAATACCTTTTAAATTGCAGCGATATAAACTCGCATTTAAACAGCATAGCGGAACAACTCCCCATCGTCGCTGCTTCAGCGACTGCGACAGTAGAAGACGGAGTGCAAAAAAAAAAATAAATCAAGGCCTTCCAGGAAAGCAGGCCAAAAACCGGTACGACCCGAACACGGGGACGCAATATTTTTTTTTTGCGCGTGATAGCTGTGAGTGCTACCTATCTAAAGGTACCTTAACCTTGCCGGTAGAGGGCGTGTTTCCTGAGATATAACGGCTTATTTCATGGCCTGAACATCGGGCTTCTGTGCCCACAGTTTTGAAGATATTTGGACGGCGTTTTTTCCGAGTGATAGCTGCAAGTGCTACCTATCTAATGCTACCCTAACCTTGCCATTACATTTGTCCCCGACCCTTTATTAATTTTAGTTTTTTTTTTGTGCCGGTAAGGTAACTCTCCACTTCCATTGCAGTCCTTTTGGTGGAGATAGCGCAATGGATACAAGGACTGAAAAGACTCAATGCAATGCAGTCATGCAAATTGTGCGACAAAATTTATCCTTTTTCTAGTTTTGTGTAGTCGTAGACTTTTAACTCGATCGACCTGAACAGACTTTATAATAAACAAAAATGACTCGAGTGTTCAAAATTGCGTAAAAATTTACAAAAAAATTGTTAACATTCCGTTTTTTGCTGTTGTTGTGAATTTAATTGAATATCTGTTGCCGTAGACGTTTGTAGATCTTCCATTTAGGAATAATGGAACACGTGATTCCGAAGCACACGGTTCCGACGTTTTTTCTTTAATTGTATCATTGTCTGTTGCGTTTTTACGACAACCGTTTGGTTGGTAAAAGTGGTGGCTTAGGCAAAACCTTACCATAGCCCAATTAGCACAAGAAGCGCCGTTTTGAAGCCACAAACCTCGTGAAAATTTGTTGTTAGTTGATAGTCGGAAAATAGAGGGGATGCTGCCTAGATCCAACCGGAGGAGTTAAGGAAGTAAAGCAACTCCCCAATCCTCACCCCCGACACATCCCCTAGGTTGTCAAGAAAGGCCTTCCCAATGTACGATGTCTGGTCCTAGCAAGGCCTGGGCATTCGCATAGGAAGTGAGTCTTTCTCCTCTTCATTACCACAACTTCCGCAATGCGTGTTGTAGGGGATACCGAGCCTGACTGCGTGATCCCCTATAGGCCAACGCCCCGTGATGACTGCCGTGAGCCTGGCGACATCTCTGTGCGATTTGGTCATAAGCTCCGATGTTCTCTTTCTGTCATAGGAGGGCCATATCTTTCTTGATACGGCGCAGGTGTGCAGATTCCGCCATTTGGAATCCGCAACCTTGAGGCAGTGGTTGGATATATTGCGCTTAACAGTCAACAGCGGAGTGCAAACAGGCACCGCTTGAGATCTGTCTAGGGCGGCGCCCCTTCTGGCCAGGTCGTCAGCCCTCTTATTACCCTCTATGTTCCTTTGACCAGGAACCCAGAGGAGGGTAATATTGAGCCGTCTGCTAAGGCAAGCTAACTCCGCGCCACATCGCTCGACAAGCTTGGAGGATGCACTTACCGAGTTCAGTGCCTTGATAGCGGCCTGGCTGTCCGAGCAAATGGCGATGCTGTGGTTATCTGGTATGTCTCTGAGAGTGTGACAAGCTTTCATGATTGCGAGGGTTTCCGCCTGAAAGATGCTGGCATGATCTGGGAGGCGGTAACACTCCGAAATATTTAGTGTATCAGAAAATATCCCTGCACCGACGCCGCAGTCCATTTTGGACCCGTCGGTGAAAATTGTGATGTCAAAATACTTCACCACCTCGCGTTCTCCCCATTCAGATCTGGTTGGGAATTTGGCAGAGAATTTCTCCCAAACCTTAGTTTGGGCACGGTGAAGTCGGTATTCACCTTGGCCACATCCTGTGGCAACTGGTTTAGAATGTCGCTATGGCCGTACGGTTTAGCAGTCCAGCTTCCCGACTCTTTGAGCCTGACTGCACCTTCCGCCGCCGATTGTTTGATAAAGAGGTCGATAGGTGGAAGGTGCAGGATCACGTTTAGCGTTTCCTTTGGGCATGTTCGCATGGCACCTGTGGTACCAAGACATGCCGTTCTTTGCACCCTGCCAAGTTTTGTGATGTTATATTTTTTAGCAAGCGCTGGCCACCAGACCAACCGTTTGTAACGTTGCATTGCGTTCTATGCGGATATGGGCATACTGCTTTTTGGTAATCTGTTTTTCAACTGTGTTCGTTTTGGTTGGCAATTTTTCAGCAATCATCTTGAGCTGAATTGATTAAGTCGCATTTCGTCGACAGTTTCTGAACTGTTTCGTTTTTATTGCGATTTGGCGACAACCGCTTCTGCTTGCGTTTTTTCACAACGTTTCTAGACTGTGCCGTTTTCGGTTGGCTTTTTTGAAGTTTTCTGATTTAGTTGCATTTTGCAAACAACCGTTTTTGGTTGCGATTTTTTTTACTAACAACGTTTCTGAACTGTGTCGTTTTAATTGTGATTTGGCGACAACCGTTTCTGATGGCGTTTTATTTTTCAAACGTTTTTAGACTGTGTCGTTTTCGGTTGGCTTTTCTTTAGTTTTTTGATTAAGTCGCGTTTTTCCGACAACCGTTTTGGGTTGAGTTTTTTTGGCAACGTTTCTGAACTGTGTCGTTTTAATTGCGATTTGGCGAAAACCGTTTCTGGTTGCGTTTTTTTTCAACGTTTTTAGATTGTGCCGTTGTCGATTGGTATTTTTTTTTAACCTCCTTTTGGTTGTTTCTCTCATCACTTGGACTTTAGTAAAGAGCACACTTGAGAAGTGAAATAAAACCCACTTTTTCTGTTTCCAAGTATTGTGTTGTCAAGCTGGAAAATTCTGTGTGCCTATGCAACCAATGCACCATCATCTGCAGTGACATTTACTTGCAAATGTTCCGCAAAGGCCGTGGTTTTGTATGCGGACAGAAGATAAGGTGTATCGGCATTCAATAAGCTAAAGGAATGCTTAAATACGGCATTTATGCGATACACGGTACTAATTTCGAGTGTCTATTCGCCATACAATGCGACGTGCGAGACAAGCTGGCGTAGGGAGGCTGTGTTAGCACAAACCGCGTATGACGATGCTGAAGTGCCAATATCTTATACTATGTTACAAAAGCCAAATTTAGGGACAGGAATGTCTAGCGCCCATGTTGTTGCTGTCAAGAAGTCGCGCGCTTATGTGTGCAAGGCCTGAAAATTTACGATAGTCGGATCTGAACGGCAAACCGGGTCGGTGGATCTTGAAACTATACAAGGTCTCTGCTATCCTGTCGTCTTACGAAGCATATTGCCCTCTCAGGACTACCAAGAACAGCTTAAGAAAACGTACAAGGCAATTGTTCAATAGAGCAAAGCATAACGGTGAGTACGATCTATGTCGTTCCATCCTGACTGAGTACAACAAAAAGATCAGGGCAGCTAAACACAATAGCTGGACGCGCTTCTGTGAAGGCGTACAGAACACCAATACGGCAGCCAGACTGCATTGCGTTCTGGCCACGAATGGATCTAGCTCAGTAGGCACCCTCTAGCGAAGGGATGGCAGTATCACACAAGATTCTGGAAGCGCAGGAAACCTTCTTCTGGATAGCAACCTGGACGATCATTTTATGCCCCTCAGGGCAGTTACACCGGTTAACTGGGCAAGAATAATCTTTACGTCTGAAAAAGCCAAGTGGGCAATGGGAACATTCGAGCCCTACAAATCGACTAGCACTGACAGAATTTGTCCAACCCTTCTGCAAAAAGTCACTTGTACCATTCCTCCTAAGCATCTTTGGATGCAGTTTGCTTTGGGCTATACCCCCAAGTCTTGGAGGTTAGTGAGAGTAGTCTTCACTCCTAAAATGGGCCACAGACCCTTGGATGATGCCAAATTCTACAGAATAATCAGCCTAACATCTGTTATGCTAAAAGCAATGGAAAATATCGTTGATGCTCATAATAGGAGCTCGCTCCTCGAGAGTAACTCACTTTACCCTAGACAATTTGCCTAACAAACCGGCAAATCCACCGAAAACGCTCTACATAGCCTTGTTAGTGGCTTTGACAGCGAATGAAACGGCTCTATGCGGATTTCTTGATATCAAAGGTGCTTTTGACAACACCATTTTTGATTCTATCGACAGCGGTCTCACAGCAAGCAAGCAAGGCTTCACTTAGATTCGCAACACAAGGATACGCGGACGACCTGGTTATTTGTATCAGGGGTAAATTTGAAGAAGTTCTAACAGACATCATCCAGAAAGCTTTGCGTGTAGTCCAAGAATGGTGTGAAACTAGAGGACTTTCGATGAGCCCATCGAAGGCTGTTATTGTCGCGTTTACGAAAAAAGGAAGCTCAGGGCAATGAAATGCTCTACTTTGTACAGCTCCTTAGTAAAAATGGCGGCCTACTATGGTCTGATGGGGAAGGTACAAAGACTAGCTGGGTTGGCCACGACAGGGGCTTTTAGAACCACTCCATCTGCCGGACTAGACATGAATCTAGGCTTACTCCCGTTGGATATTCTTCGCGAACAACTGGCGGCAAACACGGCCTTGTGCCTTTGCGAGATAGGCCAGTGGCGTGCGCTGAAAACGGGACATTCAACTATACTGAATAATCTGGATGTCCCCAGGGAGATGGACTACATTTCTTCAAAATATCATTTTTGTAGAAATTTCTTCAGTCTGATTCCGTCGAGGAGTCTATGGGCGGGGGATATGCCCTTAACTACCGACTCTAGGGTCATCTATACAAATGATTCTAACATTTTGACAACATCTAAAACGATTGATGATGGATGACACCCGTCGACAGAGGGCGTAAGGCATAAGACCACGCCATCCGCGACACCCTCGGCGGAGAAAATCGTGGTTGTCAGACGTAGCGACCATAGACGTAAGAAATATAAATCTGAGAATGCGATAGCGAAGAATGAAAAGGCTGGTACAATTCATGAGCGCTATGCGGAGGACCGCCCTAAATACAATACCAGGCGGTGAACGGCGCGAATACAACCGCCACCTCGAAAAGTGGAAAACAACACTAAAGTCGCAGGGGCGTCTAAAAAAACTGGTCTCAGGACGAGACCGACCACGTCCCAAGCGTTATCAGATTGCAATGATCACGCCATATATCAAGCCACACGTGAGGAAAGGCAGACCCTTCAGCGAGGTGGTGAAGGATCACCTGTTAGTAGCATTATGGAATGAGCTAGCCACGGATGGCAAGCTAGCAGCTGGCTCCTGGACCAAGATTCGGTATGGACTGTCGGAAATGATGCTAGACTACCCAGATGAAGCAAAGCCGAGCTGCTTTTCAACAGCGACATCACCATATGCAATTTCCGGGTGATAAAATGCGGGAATCATTCCTTTTTGGATTTTCTAAAGACTTTTGTTACTGTTAACACACACATGAGTGACACAATGGCTGGCTTGAGACTCAAGCCCATCTCGGCAGGAGAAAGCCCAAGCATTGAGGTCCCTTGGAGGACAAAAATGACAGGACTTTCGAATTGTTATGTTTCGATTTTTATGGGTAAAGAGGCCAAGGGTCCGCAACACCAGGGCGCGGAGCATGTGGAATGAGCCGGTCGACGGCCATTTTTAACTAGCTTTCTGGGTCTGTGGGACCCAGCTTTAACCTTTGTCATGTTTGTTTACCCCCAAAGCACATGAAAAATGTTATCTTGGTAAAAATCCCGCCCACATCCCCTAAAACTGAGCTGCAACAAGCATGTGCCGCCACTCAGCTCGTTGTGGAGTATTCGCTTCTAGCAACCCCGGACCGTCACGGTCACCCTCGGCAAACCTTCGGCTCCGTCACCAAAACACAATTTAGTGACAACGTTTGCACATTACATAGATTGGCGCCCAACGTGGGGCCCATTTCTGGTAAAGAACAGGATTAAAAAGGACCTCATCGGGTTATTTTTAATCCTTCCACCGATTTGCATCCCCACACGCACATTAAGGCTACTTGCTCTAAGTCTTAGGACTTAGCCACTTTACTTCACGTATTTTCCCTATTTTCGTTTAGCCACGTACCTAAGGCCTCCATAAATGCTTTGAAATTCGGTGTCCGGACAAAGCGCGTAGGAGCCCTGGGTACCTTTCTGTTTGTCTTTGCACCTCTATTAATACTTTTGTGAACATTATTGCATTTGTTTCTATTATTGAGATGCTCAACAGTTTTCAGAGATCATGAGTGAATTATTGCAAGGAATGTAGGATTGCGCCTCTGCTATCAGTAACCTTTATTATATTTAATGTTTCGTTATTCTTCAAACTATGTTGATCATCTGAATAATGGGGAAATGTAGTACTTTTTTTCTTTTCTCTTTGCTATTTTTCTCCTCTACAATGGTTGTCGGTTAGCTCAGGAGCCCAGTTCGTTCTTTTTTCCCTTTTTGCAGCACATTCTGCCCTTAGCTTCTACTTCTTTGCAGGCCTTGAAGTAGAAGCTGCCCTATAATGAACCATATTCTGGTCTGGTTGTGCTGCTTCCACCGGCAGATCGATGGCGGCACCTGATGAGTAATGGTCTGTCAGTGGTACAGAGGCCAAGGGGCCTATTTCACTCGGACCCCGATGCGAGCGCGAGGGCATCTACGGCATCCGCCAACCATTCCATCCTTACTGCCCCATTTTTCATTATTCCCCATTTTTGTCTCTCATGTTTGCGTTGTCTTCCCCAGGCTCATGAACTTTTGTTAATACGTAAAAGACAAGATCAACGAGCGGCGAAAACCCCGCCCACGTCCCTCGAACTGAGCTACAGCAAGCATAGGCCGCTGCTTAGCTCGCTGATGGGCCTTTTTCTTCGCCAGATGGCACGGCCCGACCTTCACGGTCATTATGCTATCTTAGGCGTCCCCACGGGCACCCTCAGCTGCCCACCGAACCGTCTATTCCACATATATTACAATGTGCAAAGGTACAGTACACCCTCGCCACCTTCTTGGATAGTGAAGGCGCCTTGAATAATATCTGTACTGAGATCATTCAGAAGGCCCTCACCGAACTTAAGGTAAAGACTCATTTTAGTAGCTGTATACCAAAGATGCTGAAAAGCAGAATAATTGTATCGGAGCTGGGAGACTTCCAATCCACTAGATACGTATGAAGGGAACTCCCCCAGGGAGAGTGCTATTCCCCCTGCTGTGGTTAATAGCGATAGACGGACTCCTTAGGAGGCTGGAAGCATTACATGCCAAGGTAATCGCGTACGCGGACGACGTGATAATCCAGGTCTCGGGAAAATTTCTCTCTGTGATCAGCGGCATCATGAGTAGTGCTCTGGACATAGTAAACACTTGAACCTTCACCAGGCCCCAGTTTTTACCAATGGCGTTTCTACACATGTGGCCTTCCACCTGCTCCTGAATATTGGGCTTCTAGCTTAATTTGCTATCTAGAATGAAGTAATTTCGCCTTATCAGTAAAAGCCAAGCCGTTCAAGTTAGGAGGTTCTATAGGACAGAGTGTACGCCGTCTGGTGAAAATCAGAAGTTTCGTCTTATCCGGGTAAACTCTGACACCACAATGGTTTGCCTAATCAGTTAGAACTGACAGAGCATTCAGTACCTCACTGAGGATGGTCGCAAATCTACATGAAACGGCGATTGCAATATAATCCGCATAGACAGTGGCATTTTACCCCATCTTTTCCAGGACCAGAAGAGTAATTTATTGACGACCAGATTCCATAGAAGTGGAGACAATGTACCGCCTTAGGGAGTCCCCCTACAAAAGCGGCTACTTACAGATGATGTGCACAGAGTGGCGCGAAAAGCCAAGATAGTAGCAACTTATTTATAAGTTTACAGAGCTACTCACCGACATGTAGGCTCAAGAGTGAATCAACAATCGCGCTGGGTCGGACATTGTTGATCGCACCCTCCATATCCAGGAAGACAGCCATGGTCTGATGGGGAAGCAGCCATGGTCTGATGGGGAAGGTACAAAGACTAGCTGGGTGGTCACGACAGGGGCTTTTAGAACCACTCCATCTGCCGGACTAGACACGAATCTAGGCTTAATCCCGTTGGATATTCTTGGCGAACAACTGGCGGCAAACACGGCTTTGTGCCTTTGCGAAACAGGCCAGTGGCGTGCGCTGAGGCATAAGACCACGCCATCCGCGACACCCTCGGCGGAGAAAATCGTGGTTGTCAGACGTAGCGACCATAGACGTAAGAAATATAAATCTGAGAACGCGATAGCGAAGAATGAAAAGGATGGTACAATTCATGAGCGCTATGCGGAGGACCGCCCTAAATACCAGGCGGTGATCGGCGCGAATACAACCGCCACCTCGAGAAGTGGAAAACAACACTAAAGTCGCAGGGGGCGTCTAAAAAAAACTGGTCTCAGGACGAGACCGACCACATCCCAAGCGTAATAAGACTGCAATGATCACGCCATATATCAAGCCACACGTGACGAAAGGCAGACCCTTCAGCGAGGTGGTGAAGGATCACCTGTCAGTAACATTATGGAATGAGCTAGCCACGGATATCAAGCTAGCAGCTGGCTCCTGGACCAAGATTCGGTCTGGACTGTCGGAAATGATGCTAGACTACCCAGATGAGGGCAAAGCCGAGCTGCTTTTCAACAGCGACATCACCATATGCAATTTTCGGGTGATTAAATGCGGGAATCATTCCTTTTCTAAAGACTTGTGTTAACAGAATGACTGACACAATGGATGGCTTGAGACTCAATGAATGAGTTAAGGTTCGAAATTGGATCCTTAACGGGTGTAAATTTGAACTATGAATGACTCTCATGCTATAGTTCGAATTCGATCGGATAAATCGCGAATTGGAATTGTACGAGTATTACATTCAACTCTAAATTGACAAAACTTACTCTCAGGATTGACTTTCCTCTTGGCACCCTTTTTTGCGCCTTTTCAAAGTCGGCGCCCCAGGCAACCGCCTGTTTCGCCTTAGCCTTTGATCGGCCTTGCGGATTCCTCATCACGACTTCTGCAGGAGTTGTGGAGATGTAGATGAGGAGGAGGGCGTTCTCCACCTTCTCTGTCACTGTCCGGGCTTGGCCGGCAAGTGGGACATTTTTGGCCTCTCGGGTCTTCTATGATCTGGAGTTACAACAGTTGGGCTAGGCAGGGCTCATCGGGGGAATTTTTCGGACCTGATCCCTACTGCGGTCTAAGCTGGGCCACAGCCAGGGCGCTGGTGAGGGAGTGGTCTGCGGGCGAAAGGCTGCGGCACTGGAATAATCTCCCGGGACTACGACAGTCCAAAGATCTTATCAACCCCTACGGTCTCACAGAAGCCAGCCGATTGGGCAGAGCTGACCTGAGACTGGTCGTTGGTTTCCTCACGGGTCACCACTGGGTGAGATATCACTTAAACAAAATGGGCCTGTCCACTGAGACGGAATGCCGACTTTGCCTGGAGGATACTGAGTCCACCAAACACCTTCTCTGTGAATGCCCCGCGGTTGCTCGCGCCAGATTCTTGTTTCTTGGAGATTCCATCGTGAGCTCCGGTGTCATTAAGAGTACTGCTACAAAGGACCTACTGGCCTTTATCAGGTTGGTTGAGGGTCTTTTGGATTAGTTAAGGCTATTATGGCACAATAGATCTTATGGTCGCAGTGCCTACCAGCTGGGTACCTTAGCCTGCCTTTATTTATTATTATTACAACAGTTACATCGCCAGCACAGGTTGGTTTGATGCGTAGGTTCCAACGGAATAGTTTTTTTGTGGTACCCCAACGGACCCAAAGGTGATGTAAGTGTGTCGGGATACATCATGGCAGCCCCTGCACCTAACCTAACAGCACAAAAAACAACGAATCCTAAGGAAAGCTAAAGCCCCCCATCTATTATATCAGGGTCGTCGTCTCAACTTTCATTTCCAGATACGACCAGCGCCAGTGTGCGAATGTACCATTATTGTATCTTTGTTTTTTTCTCGTCTGGGTTTTATTTTCAATCTTTTTTTTACTCTTATTTAACCATTATACTACAGCCAGCGTATCCGCGCAGCATAACGATGGTGGCGTTGATCCTTCTGGCTTTGCTTATTTCTTGGGCTATCTTGCGTGGCTGGTGTTGCCCTGAACTTGGTCGTCGTCCTCGTCGGATGCGGGGACCTCCACAATATGTGCTGTGTACACACAGTATACCTATAGACCGTGGCGCACTCTTCTTCTCATTCAAGTCTCTTTGTAGTTTGTATAGATAGATGCATCTTTGCATATATGTATGATACAATACACTATAGGCTCTGGGCTTGTTTGCTAGCTGGCCGACTGGCTGGCTATGGGCTTTTAATGTACTGGGGAGGGCGGGCGATAAGGGGTTTTTTGTCTGCACATTGTGCACTCTTGACGATCGTGGCGCGACGGCCTCCATCCAGATTGTCTATAGTGCATCGTGCACAAATGGTTAATGGTCTTTTTCAAGGTCTGCAAGATTGCACAGTCTCGCAGGCGCAATCTTCCCTGTTCTTTTTTTTCAGCATTTTGCTTCTTTGTTTTGTTCGTCGTCGTTGGATCTTTTGGGTCCGCGTCCGCGTCTCCTAGGGCTCGCAAAAAGATATATGTACATATATCATTGGTCGCGGCATAGGCATTAACGATTCACCCAAAAGATGCGCTGCCTCCACTTTGAGCATATCTTTATCTTGTTTGTATTCCGGCCGAGTGCCTAGTACGAGTACAACATGTGCGATTCTTCATGGGTCTTTTTCTTCTTAGCGGCATGTTGTCCGTCGTCGCCGCCGCTACCGCCGGTGGTTCTTTTTGTCTTTTTGAGGGGGTTTTACTTTTTCATTTGTATCTTTTCGTTTTTATTCTTTTAGGTTAATCATTTTGCAACAAGAAAGTGAGACACCCGTGTGTGTTATTCTTCAACGGAATTGTTGCATTGCAAAACAAAAAAGGGAAAAAGAAGCAGAGAGCAATCAGTTGGTCCGGGCAATGGATCCTAGGGATCTTGGTATCCGCAGATACTCTCATGTGTTTTCAGCGACAATTATAGAAAGCGAATCGCGAATCTACATATGTATGTATGTTTAGGGCACCCCTAACCGTCCCCCATCGGTGTAGAGGTGCGATCTAACCATGTATGTGAAGTTCCACAGCGGTCAGTCTTGGACTGAGAATATATTGACGAATGCCCCTCTCCCCCGCTTCCCCGATACATTGAACGCCATTGTTAGCTACTATATTGATTTTCTCCGGAAAATTATTTTTAATTGCAAGTGCCGAATCTCGCAAAAGTCAGTCTCCCCCTCGCATTGCTAGCTGTATTCATTTTTAAGTGCGAAGTCTGAAAAGGGTCAGGCTTCAGCCCATTGCATGTTGAGGTACCCCATTTCATGCCATCCACCCCCCCCCCCCCCCCCCCCACATTCACAAATTGCGCGCCATTGTTAGCTCTGCTCAGTTACTTTATTTTTAAGTACCGAGTTTAGCGGAAGTCAGTCTTGGGCCACTGTACATTGACCCCCCCCCCCCCCCACATTGGACGCCATTGCTAGCTGTCTTAATTTTCTCTGAAAACTAATATTCAATTTTAGGTACTGAGTCTCGCAACTATTTGCTGTATTAAATTTTTTTTCAGTTTTAAGTGCAGAGTTTAGCAACGGTCAGGCTTGAGCCCACTGCATATTAAGCCATCCCCCAGCATAAACGCATTGGGTGGCATTGTTAGCTGTATTCAGTTACTCCGAAAATTTAATTTTAATTTAAAGTACCGAGTCTCGCAAAAGTCAGCGTTGCACCACACTGACACCTCCCCCCTTCAAATTGGGCGCCATTGTTAGCTGTCTTAATTTTCTCTGGAAATAATTATTTTTTAATTTTAAGTGCTGAGTCTCGCAAAAGTCAGTGTCCCCCCTTCCCTCTTCCAATTGGTAGCTGTTTTCAGCTTTATTTAATTTTTAAGTACGGAGTTTGGCAGCGGTCAGGCTTTAGCCCACCCTATATTGAGACATCCATCCGCATAAACACATTGGGCGGCATTGTTAGCAGTATTCAGTTACTTGGAAAATTGCTTTTTAATTTGAAGTAGCGAGTCTCGCAAAAGTCAGTGTTGGCCTACTGTACATTCATTAAGTACATTTTTAAGTACCGAGTCTAGTAAAAGTCAGTCTGGGACCACAGCACAGTGACGTCCCCGCATTGGGCGGCATTGTTAGCTGACTTAATTTTCTCTGAAAACTAATTTTTAATTTTATGTGCTGAGTCTCGCAAAAAGCAGTCCCCCCCCTATTTCATCTCCCAATTGGTAGCTGTTTTCAGTTTTATTACAGTTTTAAGTGCAGCGTTCGACAACTGTCAGGCTTGCGCACCCCCTCCACCCCCCCCCCCCCCATACACACACGGTTGTTTGTTCACTCTTCTACGATCTAGAAAATCGGAGTTCGATCCTCGGCGCGAAAAAAACTGTCTGTGGCTACTAATAAACTTCCATTGCGCTCCGAGCTTGTCAGCGCGGATGGAACGGAGGGCCGTGGACAAGCACTGCGACCATGGGTCTATTGTGCTAAAGCCCATTCTATCGAGAAGCTAGACTAGATTATATGATTCAGTCGACTCTTCTCGATAAATTGACGGATTTGACCAGGTTTAATAAAGGAGATGTCCTCGGCCAAAGTTAATATTATGCCGAAGCAGTCCATGCGTCGTTCCGCAAGACCTTCGCACTCACAAACGATGTGCTGTGAAGTCTCATCATCAGGCTCGCAGAAGCGGCAGCTGGCATCTGGTGCAATTATAAGGTGACCCCTCAAACGCGAGTGTCCCGTCAAAATTCCACAAATCATTCTGACTCTGTTTTTACTCAATCGCAGTAATTCCAAAATACGAGTACGCGAGTAGCCTGGTTTGTCTCAGGCCTGGAAGGGAACCCGATTGGAATGTGACAAGTGCGCTTTTCTAGTGTCTTATTTGGTTTCTACAGTAGCAGAGTGGAATTCCACACAGAGGTTCTGGACCGTGGAAGCGGGGTTTGGAGGCTCGGTTTGCTAGCTCATTGCCTTCGACTCTCGAGTGGCCAGGAATCCAGTAAAGATTGAATTTGATTGTTGAACCCACAGTATGGAGGACTTCCTGACAGGATAGCACCAGCTTAGAATTCATAGTGAAGCTTGTAAATACTTTAATGGCAGCCTAACTGTCGGTATAAATATTGCTATGTCCCCTGCTTAAATAGGCAGCGATGTGGCACAATATAGCACAGACCTCGATGGCATGTATTTCCACTTGGAAGTCATCGGAATGAAGGCTCGGGACCAATAATGCCGGCACTAGAACCTTCTTCCGTTTTGGAGCCGTCTGTGAACCATTTGATTGAGTTTGGCCGGAGAGACTTGTAGTCATCCGGCCACCTTTCTTTGTCCCATATGACTGATTGAAACGAATAGTTGAATCGAAAGGTTTCAACAATGCAGTCAGTTGGCATGCCCTTTGCTACCAGCCTAATTGATTAGAATTCAACTTGACCTCTATGTCGTAGGTCCTGAGTCCAACCGTTACCATTCGGCCTCCGCTTCAATATGTGTATGTATCGGTGGGAGGTCAAATAGAACCTCCAGAGCAGCAGTGGGGCAAGAAGAGTGCATGGCCATGTCAGAGTGGTTTTACCGGCTAAAGCTAGGTACTAAGGTCAGTTTTTCGTGCGAAATCTCGTGCAGAAACTGAATAAAGTTACGTTCGCGTGAAAAAAATTTCGCTCTGTCAGTACTAACATATTTCATTCGAAGAAAAAAGTCTCCACACCACATCATTATGAGCAATTTTCACGCGAAAATGTCTACCTTGCGCTTTATTTCGCTTGAACACCGGTCTTTTGAGTAGAAGGGAAAATCACTTGTCGTGTAGAGCGCCGCGGTAATACGCTGCGTTCAAGTCTACGCTGTCACTTTTTCGCGGGAGAGTTGAATGCAACATTTTCGCACGAAGAAGTTAGTACCAGCCTGAAGGTAGTGGATTTTTTCACCATATAACCGCACTATATTCTACTATAGATGTGACGATCGCTTTGTAGATCCACAGAATTATGTGGGGTTTGATCCTCCATGTCTTGCCGGCATATTGTCTGCAGATCCATAAGACCAAAATTGTTGTGTCAGAAGTCGTTCTAAGGTGTTCTGACCTGGATAACTTTTCGTCAAGGACAACTCCCAAATACTTTATATTAGACACCAGTTTTATAGGGGACTAGTAAATGAGGGACACCTGAGTGACCTAAGTTTCCTTTTTCCAATGAATGACACTATGACAGCTTCGCGGGATTTACACGTAAGCACCATTCTTGAACCACTCGCAGCGTCCTTTGAATAACATCGGGCAGGACTTCCTCAAATTTTCCCCTGACCGTGATAACCAGATCGTCTACGTATCCTTGTGTGGAAAATTGCATCGAGGGTAGTTTCGGGCGACCGGTAGCAGAGTGTGTAGAGGCATCAGTCTCATGTCTGACTACCGGCGTTTTGGGTTCAAAGAAACTCACTTAGTGGCGTTTCGTTAGCTGACAAGGCCCCTTCAATTTCTGAATGAATGAGGTTGTGTAGAGCGGTTTCGGTAGATTTACCAGATTGACAGGCGAAGTGTCTGGGGTGAAGGGGGTTTCTCACGAGGAGTGATGTCCTGATGTAAACATCGAGAATCTTCTTCATTGTCTTTAGCATGAATTGTTTCAGGCTGATAGGTCGATACTTTTTAGGGTCGTCCATAGGTCTATTTCCTACTTTGGGAATAAAAACTACCCTCACTGATCTCCAGGCACTGGAAATGTGATCTAGCGCGAAGCTACTTCTGAAGATGTGCACTAAGTGTGGAGTAACTTCTTCCTGGCCTTCCAGTAGGAGGGCTGGAAAAATTCCATTTATGCCAGCCAGTTTTGGGGCGACCGGTACTTCAATGCCTAGAAGCATAAGTCTTATGTTTGACTACCGGCGTTTCTGGTTCTAATCGAGTCCATTACGACGTTCGTGGCCATGGACGTTTGTGTTGTCTTCTCTCTGTGGTGCGGGGCGTAATAATAAGCCACAACATCTCCCGACTTGTTACAGGTAGACGGCTAAATGGGGGAACAGGAGGTGCATGCTGGCAATTGCACTCTCCGAAACTAGTTTATGCCAACGAAACGTCAACTGGGCCACATGGAACAGTTGACGCGCAATGCCCCACAAGGGGTTAGGGCAATTGAGTAGGCAACTGCGATCCAATCGCCCACTTAACTTTGTCATGAGTGAATATTCTCCTTGCTGCCACCCAGTCATAATGCTGTGAGTATACTTTGGCACCTCAAGTCATATTCATCATCTACTGTACAACAATTCTACACCCAGGAAAGTGAACGTTGTGGCGACCGGTAGCGCAGTGTGTTGAAGCATCAGTCTCATGTTTAACTACCGGCGTTTCGGGTTCGAATCCCGTCCACGACAACGTTCGTGGCCATGGATGTGCAGAAGGTGCATGCTGGCAACTGCATTCTCCGAAACCAGTTTATGCTGTTGAAACGTCAACTGGGCCACATGGAACAGTTGACGCGCTAGGCCCCACAAGGGGTTAGGGCAATTGAAAGAGAAAGTGAATGTCCAGAAGGAGCTTTCCCATACTGCCGGAGTCTTCCGTAGAATTGCCGTCAGGTTTTTTGAGTGTGTTCCACGTCCACCACCGAATTCCCCTGCTGTCCTTGAGGGACTTAAAAGGACAATTTTCTTCGTACACTGTCAGAATGGCTCAGGTGATTTCCGTGGTGATTTTGTCAAGACTTAGTCTCCCAGAGGTTGTATTTTCTATCAGAGGGCGCTTTTCCCGCAGCAATTCGGAGTACTCGATCCAGTTCGTGCGTTGCGGGATTCATCTGTCAGCTGGTGCCGCAGCGGCTGGTGCAATGTCGAATCGAATGTACCGGTGATCAGAGATGGAAGGCTAGTCCCAGACATACCAGTTGTATATTCGTTCGGATAGAAAAAAAAACTACATAAAATCAGGTCCAAGACTTCTCGCCTTGACCTAGTGATGAAAGTGACACTGGCTCCCCTGTTAAAAATATTAAGGCCTAAGCTAGTTATAGTATCTATAGTATATGAACGCTAGCAACTGCAAGTCCGAAAAGTAGATATGCTATCGAAACGCCAACAAGGCATAGAAACGCAAGAGGTGTTGACGCGCGCAAGCCCCTGGAGGAGTCAAGGAAGTTAATTGCGACAATATACACACATTGGGCGTCATTGTTAGTTGTATTCAGTTACTCCGAAAATTCACTTTTAATTTTAAGTACCGAGTCTCGCGAAAGTCAGTCTTGGGCAACTGTACATTTATTTTCCCCGAAAATTAATTTTTAATTTTAATTGCGGAGTCTCGCAAAAAGTCACCTCTCCCACATTGGGCGCCAGAGTCAGTCTCCTCCTTCCCTCTCCCAATTGTTAGATGTATCCAGTTTTATTTCAGTTGTAAGTGCCAAGTTTCGCAAAAGTCAGTCATAGGCCACCGTACATTGAGGTCAACCCTCCCACATTGGGCGCCATTGTTAACTGTATTGATTTTCTCCGAAAATGATTTCTTTAATTTTAAACTTGAGGAGTTTCGCAAAAGTTAGTCTTAAGACCACACACTAAGGCGTCCCCTCTCCCCCTCGGAAGGGTTGAAATTTTTCGATCTCCAACAATTTTGTGTATACCTCGAAGGGTGTCGTTCTAAGACATTTTTGAGTCATTTTTTTTTTAATTTTCTGTCCGGAGTTCCGCAGGGTCTCGAGCTTGTGGGTTCACACTGCTACTGCTCGTCGTGGGTTTTTAGTTTTCATTCGTCTTTCAGAGATGGTTCAAGGGAAAAATTCAGCATGCATTTCCTGGAAACGGTGGGACTATCGCTATCGCACAAAGGCCCATGAAACCATTTCTGAAATTTTTTATTTATTGTCTGTTGCACATCGGCTAATGTGCGCCCAAAAGAAAAAGGTCGGTCTTCATCATTTCGGGAACAGCTGTTACATTTTGTGCGGCAGAGTAGACCGCAAAGCGTTTCATCATGAGCAGACGGTTTTCAAGACGACCGAGGATCAAGACACTCCCAAAAGGAAGAATCAGATAATAAAGACAATATCACCTGGCTCAAATGTGTATCAGTAAATTTTTTTTTTTTTGGAATCCGGTCTCCTTGCTGATGCATTTTCGAACAAGGTACGAGTATTGGTTTTTTTTCGCACAGAGGAAAGGGCACAAAACAAATAAAAAAGAACAACGAGCCGAAGAACAAATGGGCCTTGGCATGACATGGTGTGGTGGTGCCCTTAGCCATCAAAGCATCTGCTGTATAGTTTCTTTAGGTTGACGATCGTCGTCTCAGTCGTCATCATGTTGAAGTCATATTTTTTTTTGTATGTACCTTGACACAAAAGAGTATGCATCACGATCGCGTCATGGTCGTGCGATTGGTTTGGCATGGAAGATGGCTCGGACTGTGCGTGTGTGTATGTATTATAAAGAAAAATCCATCCAGGTGCATTTCGAAAGGTCGATCGTCTAGGAGCCTGGGCCCAAGCAGGTAGGCCCTTGACTATAACACCGCATACCTAAAATGTCGCCTCACACTCATGATGGGTTGATGATGATGATGATGAGGATAATGAGCACAGGGAGGATATTTTTTTTTTGCGCGCACACAATAATCAATATCGACAGCTGGACGATCTGCGCCTGGTTTGTGTTGGCAGACAAAAAAAGAAAAGAAAAAAAAAAACAAAGGAACAGAAAACCAGACCGACGGAGAGCCGCATTTGCTTTACGCTTCACCTTAAAATAAAGAGTTGTTGCGCAGGATTCAGTTTTCAGATCCAACTCTACACACTTTTTTTACGGCATTTCAAGTGGAGTTTCGCAGGATTCACACTCAGGTTCTGTATTGTTTCTGATTTCCCTTTAGTAGAAGGCTGGCACTCTGCGAAGCATACTTTGCGAATTTATAGAGGATATGTCATGTCAACTTCTCGAGCCAATCAGAACACCGTGACACATCATCATGCCTTTGTAAAGTTTTCAACAGGGTTGCGTGCTGAAACCTTTACGAAGATGTGTGTGAGCTCATATAGTGAGATGCATGATGCCCATTTCCCCCCTCCGAGACGATCGATCCTGAAGCGTGCGACCCTATCAACGGAACTTTACCAGAATCATTGTAAGTCCAACTTGCGCATTATACTTCCCAGGCCAACTACACTGTCGGGGACCATTTTTTTCGATTTCCTATCCTATTTTATGTCTACCACAGGGGAACCTTTCAATTAAGCCAACGTGAAGAACACAGCTGTGTTGAAACGTGTCCTCCTGCGGAACAAAAGATCCGATCAGGGTCGGTGCGCCGGAAGTGAACACATGCCAATACGCAGCGGCCACCACTCACACGATTCGAAAGGAGCATGTGTGTGAAGGAATTTTAGGAAGGGATGAGCCTTTTATTTTGTACCTCTCCGAACCGATGTGAATGCCGATGCAGGAGCCGATTATTTTACGCGCGTGAACGGTTCAAATGGTGTGTTTTAAAAATTGACGGAAAGTTAATATCTCCCCTCTGTGAAGCGCTGAAAAGGAGATACGGGGTGAGAGATGAGGGTCAGATCCATAAAGCCCCGCAGTTCTCCTCAACACTAGTTCTGATAAGGATTTCAGAGAAACCATTCGGTTCAGCAAGGATTAGAAATCCTTAGAAGTGGAGTAGCTCATTTCAATGTACAATCGCTCCCCCCCATTTCTCCAATGCAATCATATGGCGCGAACTTAGGTCAAACATCCTTTTGAATTTTTAAGGTAGAATCCTCTCCACTTCTTAACAACAATACAAAACAATTATCCGCAAATGTGACTCTGAGGAGGCGTGTAGTGATGTGGGCAGGGGGGGGGGGGGGGGGGGGGGTGCTGCAGAGGTGCACTGCAAATTCCAGTGGCCAAATTGTAGTTTAGTTTAACGTATAAAACGACTGTGAAATTGTCGCGAGCATTGATGAAAAATAAATATAGGTAGTTCAGGTCACGGACACCCCACATTGGGTGCCCCGTTGTTAGCTGAGTTGATTTCCCCCCAGCATGCGAGATTTTTAGTAGATTTGGATTTTTTTGCGTGAAGACGTGTCCTTTCATACCACTCTGTGGATTCGCGTGGCCTGCTGCCTGTTGTGTTGGTACAGACGTGAGTACATTGGACTAAACTATTTTGTTGATGAAATTATCTTTTAGCAAAGTGTCCTGGGAGAACTAATGTTTGCATCGAGTACGACGATTTTTTCGTACATCTCATTCCTATGTACTAAAAGTGTACTAAACAATTAAAAGCACGCAAGGCATTTTTTTTTATATTGTATTGTAGTTTATACTAAAATATTTTAGTACACTTCTAGTTAGTATGTGCGTGTGTGTTGAAGGACATAATTAAGATGTACAACAAAGGACTAAATTACATGTCCCAGTAGGAGTTTGGGTAAATAGTATACGGATCGCAAGTATAATAGAATTTTGGTACAAAATTACGGTCTGAAACGTACAACGGTGTACAGAACTAGTAGATAATTTAGAACAATTTTGGTGCACGGGTACACGCTAAATGTGGCAAATCAAAGGCGCGCGGGTTTAGATTTTGTGATATTCCAACATTTAGAAGCGCGGATATGAACTCTAGTTATGTATAATACATTATGTTCAGTTGAGGGAGTGTGTTGACATTTTTTTTGTACTGAAAGCGTAAACGATTGGCTGCGTTCATAAAACGTCATCGCTGAGTCAGCACTAAGAAGCGATTAGTGCTGCATAGTAATTTATCCTAGAAACGCTTGCGCTGAGCTAAGCGCTGATACTAAGCGCTATCACTTCTAGTCAGCATACAATTTTCTTGCTTTTCTCTCGCAGCGCAATATTTGACATTTGTGACAATTGTCAAACTTCAATTCTAACCTCGGTTGTGTTGTGGGAAATTTCGAGTTTTCCGTCAAATGCCAAACTGAACGTTGCATTTGACAAATGAGACAGACGGCACGCCGTTTCAAAAACACGAAAATAATCACAATGTGCTGGTCAGCAGTTGTGAAGCGCTGACTCAGCGATTTTTTTAATAAACGCAGCCATTGTACTTGAACTGTACTAAAATCGTACTAAAAATCCAATACTCTAATTATTTTATGTACGAGTATATTCGAGAGGGGGAATGTGTTGATGTTTCGTTACACTAAATGTCCAAACGAGTGTACTAAAAATTGCACTAAAACTGTACTAAAATTTTACTTTAATTAAAAAAAAACTGTTTAAAAAAATTTTTGCTTCCCATTCCATGCCGGTCAATTGTTTTGTTTCTGTTGATCTATGCAATGTTTTGAGTGCGCAGATAGATTGGTCGGTTTATTCGGATGTGGGCGCGAATTGTGATCTCAAATTTCTTCATATATTTATATATATAAATCAACAGTCAAAATTTGTACCGTAATGCATGTTTGTTTTGGGGGGAAAGTGCGCAGATTTTTCAAAAGCAAAATGGTCGTCGCTACCGGGACGGATAAAAGTTGAATGGTGTGTGTGTGGGGGGGGGGGCAAGTAACAGTGTGAGGTGTAGAAGAGGTGGGAGAGGAGCGGAGGTCGAAGATGGAGGAAAAGGAGGGGTTTAGACTAGATAGATAAAGCCGGGATTTTTGCATAATTAGATTTAGATTAGGGACAGAGAGAAGTTGAGAAGGAAAAAAAGTAGAAACGGCTGGAAGGGGAGGGGTGGAATAAAGGGGGGGAGTAAGGGGAGGGGAAAGGCAGGGCTGAAGGGAGAGGGAAAAAGCAGGGAGGGAAAGAGGCTGATTAGAGATTAGACAGGCAAAGCCGGGATTTTGGTGTAATTAGATTTGCATTGGGGACGGAGAGAAGTTGAAAAGAGAAAAAAACTAGAACCAGTGGGAAGGGGAAGAGTAAGGGAAGGGGAAGAGGGAACATGCCTGTTTCGCAAAAATTAGGAGAATTCTCTATATTTGATTAGAGAGAATTTCCACAAAACTCAAGAAATTTCCGGTTTAGGACTTACAAATCCCCCGCGTGGCTTCTAAGTTCTTACCACCTAAAGCGGAAATGGACTACCTAAAGCGGAAATGTCGTAATTAAGGCATTTTAAAAATTCTCTCTAAATGCAATAGAGAGAATTCTCCTAATATTCGCGAAACAGGAATGTTCTGGGGAAGAGTAAGGGAAGGGGAAGAGTAGGGGACTGGGAAGAGTAAGGGAAGGGGAAGAGTAGGGGACTGGGAAGAGTAAGGGAAGGGGAAGAGTAAGGGAAGGAGAAGAGTAAGGGAAGGGGAAGGGATGGATAAGAGTAAGGGAAGGGGAAGAGTAAGGGAAAGGGAAGAATAAGGGAAGAGTAAGGGCAGGGGAAGGGTAAGGCGAGGGTAACGGGTGTTAAAGAGGAGGGTGAAAGGGAGGGGAAGCGAGGGGGTCAGATTAGATAGTTAAGGATGGGATTGGTATACAATAGTTGAATTTATCTTAAAGAAATTGAAAAGGAAAAAAAAAACAGAAATAGTGGGAAGGGGAGGGGAAAGCGAGGGGAAGTAACGGGAAAAGGGGGAATTAGAGCGCAGATTGAGCCGATATTTTGATAGTAACACTGCGAAAAAAAATTCAAACTGAGACTTACCCTGTCGTCCGACAATTTCCGCCACATGCTCGGAACTCGGCACCGGCACGCATTCGGTCATGTTTTGTGATTTTTTCGAGCGTTCATCAATGCCGGGCGGCAAAATCGATGAGAATGCCGCACTGATGGACAGCGATTGAGGACAACCGTTGTTCGGAGGTTGCTGTTGCTGATGGTGTTGATGATGGTGATGTTGTTGTTGTTGACTAGTCGCTAATACGGAGGACAAGCTAACGCCATTCAAACTGCACTGGCCATTGGCGATGCTCGTCGAACTGTCGAGGACTCCATTTAGACCATTTGTAGTACCGGCGGATTGTTGCTGTTGTTGTAGTTGTTGTAGATGTTGCTGCTGCTGTTGCTGAAGCATTTGTTGATTGGAAAGGACGACACTGCTCAGATCGGCATATGACTGGGGCGATTGTGATTGATGATTGTGATGATGATGATGATGCGCTGATCCGCTTGTTGTCGTGCCACTATCCTGAAGCTGTTGATGAAGTACACTCTGCTGAAGCGATTGATGGTGATGATGATGCTGCTGATGCTGCTGTTGATGATGTTGATGATGATTTGTGGTGACTGCTGCTGCTGCAGCCAGTGTATCCGATAGGCCAACCATGGACAGTTCAAAGGCAAGCTGCAAGGCTCGCTGATCCTCGACTAAACCGTTAACTGTCGATGATGATGATGAACCGCCGATTGGTGAAAGATTGCTGTTGGTGGTTGTGGAGCCACCGCCACCGGCCAGCGACGATAGAGGTGGGGTGCTGGACGATAGTATTGTCGTTGGGGACGTTGAACTGTGCTGATGTTGTTGCTGTTGACTTGCTGGTGACGATATGGACGATAGTGGCGATTGCGACAATGATGAGGACATTTGGCTCGTTGGTGAGGTTGATCCGTTTGAAGATTGACGGAGTATGTGCTGTTGCTGTTGCAAGGAAACGACTTGCGACGTATAAGTGGCGGCTCCAGCGACCGTTGAGCAACTCAGCGCACCGGCTGCTCGCTCCAGTTCATTGAAAAGTGTCGACATTTTTGTCGTGGCGCTCACGGATTGCTTTTTATTTTCTTGATTTTGTATTTCGTTGGCTTGTTTTGTTTTGGTTTTCGGGCGGGTAATAATGGCGGCGGCGAGAGGGTGGTGGTCTTGTGCGCGACTGTATGTCTGAACCGACCCGGGGATCAGGCTCTTTTTGTTTTCTGTTTATTTTTATTTTTTGGTTTATAAACGAACCCGGTGTTGTTGACCGCTACCGGCTGCTGGTGGGTGGCTCTCTTGCTGCTTTTCTTCTTCTTCTTCTGAGAAACTCATACGCCCACGAAAACACAGAGATTCAAAACCCTCTCATTCAGGACTTTTTAGGGGAGGGCGACACTAAAAATTTCACGATATGCATCCCCACACTGCTCACAACCGTAGTAGTACAACACGCAAACAAACAAATACTTTTGATAACCGAAGGGATGATACTGCACACATATTCTGTATACGCGAACCCGCGGTCTGGTTGAAATTTATAATTTTCTTTTTATTATTATTTCTATTCACACTCACTTTATTTTAGTAATTTTCGCGGTTTTATTTATTTATTTGAGATATTTTATTCGAGTCGAGAGTCGAGGCGAACCGATGTTGAGAGCCGACCACCGTGTGTGGTGTACCGGCGAGCGAGTATATTGTGTGAGCGCGCCTTTTGTGTTTCGGGCGCACACTTGGTATATAGGGCGCCGGCCGGGCAGGGTGTTGTGTAACAAATTTGTATATATTTAAAATTATATATATATATACGTCGTCGTCGTTTCGTTTCAAGGGTCGTTACTCCCTGACTGGGCCCCGACTGAATGTTGTGTATGCTATTTGGTTGTTGGGTGGGTAGAGTGCAGTGGCGCGCGCGCCCTTCTGTCTCAAACAACCCCCAACAGTAAAAAGTCACCCCTCTCACGCGCGCCGACACGACACCGAATCGGACCGGCGGCGGCACTGTGCACCGGCGCTATAGATGCGATTATAAGTTTTTTTTGTTTTTTAATTATTATTTTTGCCTTCCTTGTATTATGGAACGGTTTGAGATGGAGGCTTCAGAGAGAAAGAGGAGGTGTACGGACTTGTGTGTATGTCGGGTGCCTTGGTTTGCACACGCGGATATATACCGGTGCCGGCGTCAACGAACTTTTTGATAACCGCGCGAAGACCGGACTAGCCCGGCGAACGTGTAAACGACACACGGTGTGTCTGTGTGTGTGGCGGGAAAATTCAAAATTTTCTTTTTTCGCCTTAACACACTCGTATGCTATTTTCGGGTGGTGTCACACTCTGTTGCTGTTTATTTGCTGTTTGCACAATTTTACAATTTTCTAGTTATTTTTCTTTTATATATATATATATTTGTGCACCTCTTGGGTTTAGCCGAGCGCGCGTTCGCAAATTTTGAAACACATACACGCACACAGAGGGACATGCACACGCGGAGGTTCGTTGTGCAAAAATAACGCAGCAGTAGCGCCGCGGATCCAAACAGACGCACGCACACTAAGCGAGAGAGAGAGAGAGAGAGCGCGCAAAAGTCCGAGTGAGTGAGCGCGGATCAAGGATCACTGTGTTGGCTCGTTCATTTCCGGTGATTTTTGTATTTTTTAAATTAAATTTTATTTTTTGCGCGCGCGATTCACATGCACCAATTCACTAAAGCCGCACACGCATTTTATTTGCACACCGCGCGACAAATGGCGTGCGAATATATTTACAAATATATGAAGCACGCACACACACACTCTCGCTTCCTAAAC
Source organism: Chloromyia formosa (assembly GCA_964017055.1). Taxonomy (NCBI): domain Eukaryota; kingdom Metazoa; phylum Arthropoda; class Insecta; order Diptera; family Stratiomyidae; genus Chloromyia; species Chloromyia formosa. Next base: position 7,887,280 of record OZ024819.1, on the reverse strand, counting down.
ACACACACTGCTAGCCCCGGCACGTATCCTGCGAGTTGTGCGGTTGGCTCTTGTTCACTGCTCTGCTCCGCACTGTGTCTCGTGCGTGAATGATGCGGCCAACATCGACTACGGCGGATGTGGTGTGTGCGATAAGGAGGACACGTAGAAGAGAACAGTAGCCGTATCAGCAGCAGCAGGACGAACAATACGAAAATCTGCACACAACACGATATATGATGATTGTGAACGCGTCGTATGTGCAAATGCCGGTGGTGGCTGGACCCCAAGACACAGCGCTAAGATGCTCTGCTCCTATATGATAGCTGCTGCTATGGTGTATGCAGCGCTGCACTTACGTTCGTTTTGGAATTTCCGGAACTGGCGGGGTGCCGAAGGCGGCCCACGAGGGGGGACTTGAATTGCGGACTTGTTCGCGCGCGCACACGACCGGCGGCTCCTAGTTACACGCGACGAGGACCTTTTGGAAGGACGAAAGGGAGCAATCACACGACAACGACTTGGATCCAGACAGAGAAATTTTTCATACACACGTAATTTAAACGGATTTTGTGTGTAGTTTTTTTTTTATTGAATTAAATTAATTATTTTGTTTCGTTTTATTATTATTTAGTGGTTTTGTTGTTTGTTTTTCTATTGGCAGTGGTTGTGGCTGGGCGATGAGCGAGTATTCCTGAGACGTTGAGGCGCAGCAACGTCTCGAGCGCAATTGAACGATGTCGAGTGTACGGTGCAACGACTGACTGGCATATTCCTCAATGGATGCTCTTGGATGGTGGTTGCAGCAACAACAACACGGCGGCGGCAGCATATGATGATGATGATGGTGATGATGGTTGCGCTCCTGTACAGAAGGAAATCGTCGTCACATGTTTTTTCTTTTTTTCCGGTGGTGTGCCGGGAGGCGCATTCACAATGCCAAACCTAATGCAACCCCTCCGCGCACGTGTACCTTCAAACCACTTCCACCAGTCACCGTATTGCAACACATCCTTCGCTACACACTCGGGAACGCGGCATACAATACTTGGCGGTATGTCCTCGTGTGCGTTGCCTGGCGGCGAGGGGTGAGAAATATGCATCGCCAGTACACACACACATACACAAACATATACCCATGAATAAACGCCTGGACATTTTCAACCCCCTACTCGTCCTTTTTTTGTTGTGGGTCGTGTCGTCTGTTCACGTCCCCTTTACCCTTCTTCCGATGGTTCATGTAACGGACCAAAGATATTTCTCCTCTATTGGGCGCTGCCGGCTGGTGGTGTACCATAGTCATCATGCCGTGTGTTCCGGGTTACGCGCGATTCAGGATCAGCTGTCGTTCGTTTCGGGCGGCCCGGTGTTGGCAGTTTCGGCGCATTTCAAACAAAGCACACACAGCACGCATTTATCAAAAAAAAAAAAAGAAAGCCAAGAGAACGGAATCCTTGCAGCCTGCTGCAAGCGCGCACACAGGCCAAATCTCAAGACATCCGTCGTGGACGGCGTTTTTGTTTTGGGACTTGATTCCTTTTTCTTTTCTGAATTTTTTCTTTTGCCTTCTCCGGCTGTTGTCGTCTGCTCTTTTTCCTTTCAATATTTTTTTTTTCGGTTCCTTGTCTCAGCTTTTGTTGCGGAATTTCATAAATTATACGTGTGTCTGTTTTTCTCGGTCGGGCTGTTCTCAGGCCATTGTCCTTCCATTCGTTGCGCGCTCTCTAGACGACAACGATGATGATACAGACATTTGCGTCACGCAGTTGTGTTACTCGCCAGCGTAATCACAGACAGATATTTAGTTCCTTGATTTTTTTAAATGTTTAAAGATTTAAAACCAAAATTTTTTTTCCCACATTGGGCGCCACATTATACACCCTCAATGATTACTAAAAGTCTAGGGTATTTTGTTTTTGTCACTACGGAAATATGTAACACCTTAAACGTGCCATACACACACCGATCGATCGGCCGATCCGTCGCCCGAAATCGATATCGGCCGATGGATCGGCCTGTGTATGTGGAAATTGCACCGATCGGCCGATCAATTTTGATCTGCCGATATTTTTGTGCGATCTTCGTGCGATCGATCGGTGACGATCGATTGGATAGTGTATGTGATTATCGCAAGTGAATGTCAAATTACCAAATTATTAAATTATGAAATTTCAAGGATTCTTATGATTTAAATGGCACTGCAATTGAAATATCAAATATTTGGTATACGAAAATACCACACACATCCAAATAGTTAACAAAAATGAATCTAGGTTGGATTGGGAGTGAATCATAACCTATTTTTTGAATTGTCATTCGTTATCGCATCGCACGAAAATCGCTCAGTGTGTGTGCAGTGGAGATCGGCAGATATTTTGTGGCGATCCATCGGCCGATCGATCGGACGACGGATCGGATAATGTATGGCGGCTATTAAAGGAGGCTCCGGAGGTATAGCAATGTATATATAAATGACCAGGGTCACCTCCTGATTCGATTTAGCCATGTCTGTCCGTCTGTCTGTCCGTCTGCCTGTCTGTCTGCCCGTTCACACGATAACTTTCGATAGAATGAACATAGAGCTTTGAAATTTTGATCAATTGTTGCGAGTATGATCTAGTTGGTTGGTATTGAAAATGGGCATGATCAGACTAAGAGAACGCCTACCTCCCCTACATATGTAAAATACTTAAATGTATCTATAACTCCCGATTAAATAAACATGAAAAACTCTAGCTTTGGCAGATTGCTCGTGAAGATAATCTTATATTCTCCAGGAAAAATAAAATCGATCAGTTGAAAACTAACGGTAATTTTCTTACAAATAGCCCCGTACTACCCAACTTTTCAGGTTTTTGTCTATAACTCTGGAACCAATTGATCTAGACACCTGATTTTTGGCACGTAACCCTGAGGTGAAAAGCTGCTTGAGTTTTAGTAAGTTGGGCATAATCAGATCACGCCTACCTCCCCTACAAATTTAAAAGAAATTAAATATTCATTTAATTACGACAACTTTCGATAGAATGACACTAGCGAGGTGAAAATTTGACGGAATGTTGGTAGTGAGATCTAAAATAGTTAGTCGGTATTGAAAATTTTCAAGATCCGACCTAAGCAACCCCTACCTCCCCTACAAAGGAAACTTCAAATAAGCGATAACGTTTGATAGAATGAAGCCAGCAACTTGAAATATTGGTCAAATGTTTGAAGTGAGATTAAGTTAGTCAATTTAAAAGACGAGTCAGATCCGACCCAAGGAACGCCTACCTCCCCTACAAAATTATACTTAAAATAAGAGATAACTTTCGTTAAAATAGAGCTAGTGACATGGAATTTTGGTCAAATGTTTATAGTAGGATCCAGTTAGCTAATACTGAAAATACGTAAAATCCGACGAACGAAACCCTTCCGTCCCCTATAAATGAGACCTCAAATAAATGATAACTTTCGATTAAATGAAGCTTGTAACTTGAAATATTGGTCAAATATTTGTACTAGGATGTAGTTGGTTGTTGTTGAAAATGCACAAGATCCGACAAAGTAAACCTCTACCTCCCCTACATGTGAGACCTCAAATAAGCAATAACTATCGATAAAATGAAGCTGACAACTTGCAAAATTCGACAAATATTTGTAGTGTGGGTTAGTTAGTCGATTTTGAGAATGATCGAGATACTTCTGAATGATCGCCGGCCTCCCCTATAAACTGGCCATATAGGAAACTCACTTTTAATGCATATGGTCGTTGCCAATTGGTACTTTTGGTATCACCACTAGGTCTGTACAAGTCTAGGGTATACACGCTTCGGACTCCAGGCCGAAGCGAAGCTTCGGTCTGGTTTTAATTTCAATTGTCCAGTTTGTTTGTCCATCGTAGGTCAACGAATGACGCGCTCGGTGGCCGTGTTTGTTCGGGCACCGCTCTACGATCTAGAGCAAGGATCGGCAAACTTTTTCTGAAAAGGGCCAGATTTTTAAAATTTTAAGCTCAGCGGGCCGGATAGCAAATTCGAAATGAAACTGCTTACCGTGTGCCAGCCGTATCGTATCTATTATGCCCAAATCCAATGACGAAATCGATATGAGTTTCTGCAAATGACCGCAAACCTGTATCGATTTCGTCAGTTTGAAGTAACGAAACAGCTAAGATATCATTTCTGATTTAACTAGATGTAGACGAAATTTAATCGAAATTATGAGCAATGTAACTGCTAGATAGAAGAAAAAAAGGGGTTATTTTTTTCGTGCCGAAATTAAAGAGAATTCAAATAATTTCCTTATTTTTTGCATTGTTGTTATTGAGGGTGAGTCCTGAGTGAATTCCCCCTTAGTATGTAATATATATCTGCATCATAACCAAATCTAAACACCGAATAACGAAAAACCTTATTGCCTAAAGTGAAAATCTATTTCAGCGATTGAAATTCTTGACAGAGGAGACCGCAGTAAAATGTGAATCTTTGCAGGCTAATATCGCTAGACAAATTGAAAATATGCTGTGTTTAAACCTCCGTATATAGGGTGAAGGAAGCGAAATGTTCCACCCCTATTGATATTTCAGGTTAACATGTTGTTGTTGAACTGAATTGAACTGGATAGTCATGTAAGAAAAACTGAGCTACTGCTGTTCAATAAAGCTCATGAACATTTCCAGACCGATACTCAAATAATATCGTTTATTTCAGGAAACACTTTAGTTTCTCTTTAAACATTAAATTTATAACAAAAATTAATTACCAAAAACTATCACCAGTCCATCTAGCTAAAGCTGTCGAAATAGGCACAGTTGAATTACTATTTTACACCGCAAATGCCATCGGAAAACGTATTTGCTTCGTTACCTGGAATTGACGAAATCGATGCGAGTTTAAGTTCATTTAATCGCATCACACGCATCAATTTCGTCACCGGATCTGGAGTAGTGAATACGTTAAATGCCCTGCAAGCAGTACAGTGTGGCCTGGTTGGTATTCCAAGTTTCTTGCAAAGAATTGCTTTTCACTGAAAATTGCAAGCTTGGTTGGTTTGGTTTCATTCTGCATACAAACTTAGTATGCGTGTGTTAGATTAGCTTGACAGCGTGTCATTGTGTTGCCAGTCGAAACACTGTGGACTAAAGTTCGCGCCCTTATGGGACAAATCCTTTTTGTCTCCCTAATTCCCTCTATTTTAATTAGTCTGAATTTATTGGACAAGTAGAAGTAGATGTTGTCCAACTACTGAAGCCGAAAATCTTTTCCCTAACACTTTTCATCATTCCGCCCTTACAGTTGAACTTCCATCTGCTGATCTTTATTTTACTCAATCGTACAATAACGAAATTGTGTATGATTTTTTAAATGCTGACTATGAAGGCATCAAGAATTATCTAGATTCTATAGATTGGTCAACCTCTCTTTCTGCGTCAGATCTAGATGACACCATATCTTCCTTCTATAACATAATCTTCCAGGCCATTAAAAATTATGTGCCCAAAATAAAGAAATGTAACACGCTTACTGAACCCTGGCTTGACAAAAATCTAAGACATTTAAGAAACCAAAGAAATAAACTCTACAAGGCCGTCAAAAACAACCCCAACATTAGCAATGACCTAAAGAAAAAGTACGATGATCTAGCCAAAGAATTCTCTATAAAATCCCGCGAAGCATATGAGCTATATGTCAATCTGATGGGGGAAAAATTATCAACGAGCCAAAAAAATTCTTTGACTTTGTTAATATGAAACGTAAGACTACAGGTTTTCCTGCTTCCATGTCCAGAGGGACCGCTATCTCCTCTTGTCCACAGGAAATTTGTAACTTATTTGCTGACCATTTCCAGGATAGCTTCTGCACACCTAAAACCCCGAGCTCATCCACTCCTCCCGATATCACCCCGACGTCCCTTATTGACGGAATGGTTCTCACACAGGATGAAATCGTTAGAGCTATTCAAGAACTAAGCGTCAACAAAGGGCCCGGTCCGGACTTAATCGCTCCTTATTTTGTGAAGCAGTGTGTGGACCAATTGTTAACTCCTCTTCACATGATTTTCAATAAATCGCTCCAATGGGGTGTCTTTCCGTCTTTTTGGAAATACTCCCATCTCACGCCTATCCACAAGAGCGGTGATAAGCGATCAGTCGACAACTATCGAGGCATTGCTATTCTGTCAGTAATCCCCAAACTATTTGAGAAATTGGTTTGTGATAAACTCACTCCTATCATCGACCCACTTCTCAATGAACAACAACATGGGTTTCGAAAAGGCAGATCGACTACCACCAACCTTATAATTCTAGTTTCTGACGTCCTTTGTGAAATGGAAAAGGGAGATCAAGTTGATGCGTTCTATACAGACTTTAGCAAGGCTTTTGACAGAGTCGATCATCAAATTTTAATACAGAAATTATGCAACTTTGGTGTAACTGGATCACTTCTCAATTGGCTCCGGTCCTACCTTCTTGATCGAACTCAGTTTGTCAAATATCAAGGTCGGATATCCAAAAGTGTATCCACGACTTCTGGGGTGCCGCAGGGTAGCCATTTAGGTCCTCTTCTCTTCAATGTCTTCATTTCCGACCTATCACAGTTATTATCGGATATCCCTCATCTTTTCTACGCTGATGACTTAAAACTGTACTGCACCATCCAAACACACTCTGATGCAGCATTTCTTCAATCCAAGCTTCTATCCCTTGAGCAGTGGTGCAAAAATAATCTATATCTTAACGTTAATAAATGCCAGGTGATAAGCTTTTCCCGAAAGAATAGAATTATAACTAATTCCTACCACCTTAACAATGTCGAGCTGAATAGAGTTGACCATATCAAAGACCTCGGCGTTATCTTGGACAACAAAATGCGTTTTAACCTGCATTATGACAGGGTGCTATCCACGGCTAACAAACAACTCGGCTTCATTAAGAGACGCGCTAGGGAGCATAAAAATATTTGGGTCACTAAATCCTTGTATACCACACTTGTGCGGCCTCTGCTTGAATATGCTTCCGTAGTCTGGAACCCATCGTACGAGCTACATTGCGACAGATTCGAGTCTATTCAAAAACAATTTACTCTTTTCGCTTTGAGAGACCTTTATGACCCGCTAGATTTTCATAACCTTCCATCTTACATATTCATGCTGGGTCTTTTAAATTTAATGACTCTTTCGTCCAGAAGAACATTACTTTTGACGTTATCAGCGGTGCAGTTAATGTTGATTTTCTGTCCAATAAAATCACTTTAAACGATCAACTAAGACGAACTAGACATACAACTCTGCTTAAGGAATACTAACACCTTACCGTCTATGGTTATAATGAACCCATAAATAGATGCTGTCGAACTTTCAATTCTTTTAGTATCCACTATTCTTCAGGCATTTCTAAATCTGTCTTTAAGCTTAACTTAACAAAGGCCCTCTTAACGTCCTAGTCTAACAAACAAACCTAACCAAATTTGCCGAATGTAATTAATGAATTATCGATTAATTTAATGAAATGTATAAATGGAATGTAATGTAATGTAATGTATTGATGCCTTGTTTGGTAAATAAATAAATAAGTATTTGTACCGTGAGAGGTGCGAACCACAGCCGGTACGCAGAATGAAACCAAGTGAACCAAACTTTCAATGATCAGGTTGGTGCTCACCAGATATTCAAGGACCTCGAACCCTCGAAGCACTGTTTTAGTAGTCTCAATAAGCTCTTTTGATAAGAATGCATACGTGCTCTAATGCCTACATCATTATCTGCACAGATAGCAAATAGCGCCACGAAGCCTCCGAATTAATATTTCCTTGGCGCAGGACGTAATGGCATGAAAATAGACATAATATACGCTGGGCCAAACGTCCATAGCAAGATCCTAGTGTTTAGTTCAAATACTACCACAGACTCTGATTGGTTTTTACCTAGGACCTTGACAGGGATTACTATTTGGATTATTATTCCAATTGCGTCTCCAATGTAACAAATAAATTTGTTTTAAATTAAACTCAAACACACTTCGTTGTGATAAACAAAAATCGATTTTAAATTATGTGTTTGTATAAATTTGATTTTGTCATGTCAAAAATAATATTAGCTCGCGGGCCGGATGAGAACCAGAGGCGGGCCGGATTTGACCCGCGGGCCGGAGTTTGCCGACCCCTGATCTAGAGAATGGAGGTTTGATCCTCGGCGCTAATAAAAACTACATGTCGGTACTTATCGAATTCCTACTACACTCCGCAGTATAAAGACGGCACTGCACGTCCGAAAAAAAAGTAGATATGCTATCGAACGTCAACAAGGCTTAGATATGCCAGCGATGTTGACGCCTCCATGCCCCTGCAGGGGTCAAGGCCATTAACAACAACAACCAAACAAAAAGTTTTTTTTTTTTTCAAATTGGCAAAAAGCGTGTTTCTTTATCAAAATTGAAGTTTTTTACGCAGTGGCGGATCTAGAAATCATGTTTGGAGGAGGGGGGTTACCTGGGGTAACAAAGTCTAAGGGTATGACGGAGGAAAATTCTTAACTTAAGCTCGGTCAGTCTAGGCAGGACGGTACTTCAGTTCTCCACTGAAGTCAAGTGTCTGGGCATTACGTTGGACTGGAGGCTCAAATGGAGCAATCACGTCGAGACTGTCATTAATAAGGCCACTCGAATCATGTGGGCTTGCAGATCGCTCTTTGGTAAAACCTGGGGCCTCACCCCTAAAATGACTAAGTGGCTATATTTGATGCTGGTACGACCAGTCGTGACATATGCTGCGCTAGTATGGTGGCCCAAAACGCAGCAGCGTTGCACCATACAGTTGTGTACCAAACTACAACGTCTTGCATGCCTTGGTATGGCAGGATCCATCCGTACATGTCCGACATCGGCCATTGAGGCGATTGTTGGTCTTACTCCGCTGCATATTTTTATACAGGAATCTGCGGCTCTTAGCGCTCTTCGAGTGCGTTTAACTTATGATGCTCATGTGTACAATCAGGGCCACATGAGCATCCTGGAGCGGATTCCGGGTTTGCAGATCTGTTCGAGATCAGATTACATGACTACGGAATTTTGCTTCGATAGAAAATTCTCGGTCTCAATTTCATGCCGCTCGGAATGGGATAGTGCCAACCTCTGTCCTGACCCTAGCTGTACCATGTGGTTTACGGATGGGTCAAAGACTGATCAGGGAGTTGGTGCTGGGGTCTTTGGACCGAGCACCAGGATTTCAATCGCCATGGGCGTCTGGCCCAGCATATTTCAAGCAGAGATCCATGCCATTGAGACCTGCGCCAGAGAAATTCTGCACAAGAAACTTAATGGCGCAAACATTGCTATCTGCACGGACAGCCAGGCAGCTATTAAGGCTCTTTCTTCATACAAATTTTCTTCAAAATTAGTGAAAGAGTGTTTTGATACCCTTCAGTGTCTCACAAACACCAATCGGGTAACTCTATGTTGGGTACCAGGCCATCAGGGCATTCAAGGTAACGAAGCTGCGGATGAACTCGCTAGGCAGAGCTCATCTGTGAAATTTATCGGGCCTGATCCGTACTGTGGTCTGAGCTGGGCTACAACCAGACAGCTGGTTAAGCAATGGTCCGCAAATGAAAGGTTGCGTCACTGGAACGATCTCGCTGGTCTTCGTCAGTCGAAAGATCTTATAAACCCATACGGTATCAAAGAAACTAGCCGCCTGGGCAGAGCGGACCTGAGGTTAATCGTTGGTTACCTCACGGGACACCACTGGGTAAGATATCACCTCAACAAAATGGGTCTGGCTAATGAAACGGAATGCAGACTTTGCCTGGAGGACACTGAGTCAACCAAACACCTTCTCTGCGAATGCCCGGCGGTTGCTCGTTCGAGGTTCTTGTTTCTTGGAAATTCCATCGTGAGCTCCGCGGTCGTTAAGAGCGCTCCTACAAAGGACCTACTGGCCTTCATCAGGCTGATTGAGAGTCTTTTGGATTAGTTTAAGGCTATAAGGCACAATAGATCTCATGGTCGCAGTGCCCACCTTTGGGTACCTTAGCCTGTCCTTATTTATTATTTATTATTTATTTAAGGGTATGACTACATTTAATGAACGTTCAGTCTTCAAGAGGCAATCGCGGACAAATTGCTTACTGGAGAGAAGCATGCAATGATGAATGCACAAAACGATGAAGCAGCACATATGCACTGTAAAAGGGTTCATTCTGCTATCACTAGGGACTCATCACCCGACAATTCTAATCACTGAATCAGACAACACTTCCTATAAAACGATGGAGCTTCCCACCATGAATATAGGCTTAGTCGTCTAGTTCAGTGAAGAAGTGAGATTCAAAAAATGTCCTCTACCTTCTTGCGAGAGTAAGGCTGCGCGCAAGTTGGCACACGTTCGTGTGTCGCGTTCACGTGTTTTATGTCAAACGGTGTGAGTCTATGGTTTTCAACCAAAGACACGAATCTGTCAATTTGGCAAATGCTCGGCTATTGTCGTATCACCAAATTGGATTCATTATTGTGCGTTAACGCCAATAATTTAGTATGAAATATGTGCTTATGCACATCCTACTACTCCCCAGTCGTTTGTTTCGCCACTCAATTCTTACCTAATTATCCGTTTTAAAGCACAATAATGAACTCAGTTTGGTGATACGACAACAGCCGAGCATTTGTCAATTTGACAGATTCGTATCTTTGGTTGCAAACCATAGATCCAAACCGTTTGACAGCAAACACGTGAACGCGACACGCGAACGTGAGCCAACATGCGCGCAGCCTAAGTCAGGTGTTGAGAAGATAAATAACGTGCCTCCTATTCCTCCTCATCGTAGATTCTACAGAAGTCATTACTGAGGATGCGGAGCCTCATAGCATGCTCGTCAACCATGCAATGTCCAGTGATGACTACCAGCTCTGATGGATTTTCTCAGCGAAAATAGTTTAGCGCGGTGCGAGTAGAATCCAATCATGGCCACAACGGCTTGGCTGAAACATATGTTTTACCATTTATCCAACATAAGTTGGTCCAGCTAATCGCTTTTAACTTTAGCGCGGCCCTTCACTGCGAGCGTATTTGAGCGGAAGCGCGCCCCCACGACGCAAGCGTCAACAAACGGCAACGGCGCAGCAGGTCCAAAGAAAAGAATTTCCATGAACCTCCATCGACTGAAACGGCTTCAAGCGTTTATTTGCGTCAGGTGACTTGCGCGCCATATCGAAAAAAAAACAAGCTTACCGAAGGTATGATATCCTTCACGCGAAGCGTGTGATTTATAGTGCATCTGCCACTTTGAAATTAGTAGTAAGACTTGTTCCGATTTCGCTGTTCCTATGAGAGATGCATGAAATAGTGGGCCGATTTCCACCAAATTTAGGAACGTGATTTGGCAGTTGATATGATTGAATAACATAAAATTTCGTAAAGATATCTTTAGAAACAAAAAAGTTTTTCTAACAAAAACTTGCTTTTGGAACGGTCGTTCCTATGACAGCTAAATGATAGAGTAGTCTAATTTCAAAAAAATTCGGTAATGTGATTTAATTAAAATTTTCATTGACAACTGTGAAATTTGAAAAAGATATCTTTAGAAATAAAAAAGTTTTTCTCACAAAGACGAATTTTCGGACCGGTCGTTCCTATGGCAGCTATATGACGTAGTGACCCGATTCCGTTGGTTCCGACATATTTATAGCGTGCAATAGGAGGAAGGCTTTGTACAAAATTTCAGATCGGTAGCTTTAAAACTGAGGGAGTAGTTTGCATAGAACCAGACGGACGGACGGACAAAGCTTAATCGAGTCGTCTCGTCATACTGGCCAAGAATATATATAGTTTATATGGTCGGAGATGCTTCATTCTGTGCGTTGCAAACTTCATGACAAAGCTAATATACTCTATCACATCCGTGAAGGGTATAAAAATTGCCGCTCGTAGCCGCGCATTGCTTCGAGGAATGTATGCGGGAGAAACATTTTGCCGCTGATTTTGTATCCAATGCAAGAGATAGTTTGTCCTGCCGTCTACTGCAAGCATATTGGAGCGGCTACGTACTCTCGCGACGCAAACGTCAACAAGATTTTGCGAAGCAAGCGGAAACGAGCAACAGGGATAGTCTTTTGCCGTCATCTTCGCGCCTCAGTTTGCTGAACTATATCTCTTCCGTTGCACACAACCGATTGTCACAAAGCTTCCTTCGCTTACATTCCTCAAAGCAACGTTCGGTTACGAGCGACGAATCCAAAATTGTTTGCATCTTTGCGCTCAAGTCGCGTGGCGCACGTAGATGCTCGTAGCCGCTTCGCTCAAATACGCTTGTAGTGGACGCGCATTGCCGCATGTTGAGGCTTATGTTGCGTGAATTCGTTGCCGCTGAAATATGCTTCCAATGGACGGCCGCGCTTAAGCAAACTGAGGCGCCAAGACGACTCGAATGGACGATTGCTGTCGTTCGCAGCCGCCTATTTCCAAACCGCTTGTTGACGCATGTATCGTGGAAGCACGCATCCACTCAATTACGCGTACAGTGAAGGCTGAATGACCGTACTTAGAGTTAGTTTCGTAGCAGCGATTGGTGTACAAATCCTCCGACGAATTTGTGCAGCATCGCTTGTTACAACCAGCCAGGTGAGCTCGTACTTCATTTGTCTGGAGTCATCTGCATAGATTTCTATTGATTCAGGCAACATAAGTATGTTGTCTTCTCACTGACTGCGTGTTTTTATCAGAATGACCAAAAGCTTGTCAAGGCATAGTATAGTCAGTCGTTGCCCGAATATTTGGGTTGGTCAGAATAACAGCGTGTCCAGAATTTGTTGTGAGAGGGCATTCTGCAAAACCTTGCTGAGGACATCAGGAAATTTATTATAGTTATTGAAATTGCAATGTCATTCGCATTAGTACACACCCAGCTGTCCGATACTTGCAAGTTTTTTGTTAATGTAATATGCAACACTGGGGGGGGGGGGGGGAACCTCTTCCATATTCCTCCTCGTGGGCGCCCTCTGGAACGGTTAACCCAGCCAGCCAAGTTTTGCACTGCAAAACATTTGGTAGAGGCACTTAACGATGATCATCCTGAATGGCCAATAACACCACCAGTGCGTCTCAGGAAATAGGCGAACAGTGGAGCTGTAACGTATTGTGAGAACACCAACACGTCACACCCAGCTAAAAGATTAACAAAAGAACGCGCAATTAAAAAGAGCGTTGGAGAGCTACCTCTGCGCTATATAAAAAATAGCTCCCGGCGACCCTTAGGACACTTAAGAAAGTAACCCTTCCCCCAATATTGGATATGTAGGCTCGAAACCTGCGTACCTGAAATCAATTTACACTCGAAACAATAAACGAGCCTCGAATACCACGGACTGTTCACCAGCAACGACTTTCGGCTACAAACAACGGACCACGATCGGTTTTTGGAACGTTCGAACGATGTGGGGCGAGTGCAATAGTGCGAGGCTTACTGAACTCGAACGGGAAATGACCACATATGACATTGATATACTAGGACTGAGCGAAACAAGATGGCCTGTATCGGGAACGACTTTGTTAGGTATCCTTCTTGAGAACTCTTAATGGTTTCTTGAAAAGCTTAACTTCATGAGAAAGAATGGAGATCATTTTATATTTCTATTTCTTTTATTCTTCTATGATTTCTTGAAATAAATCAATTTTTAGAATATTTAATTCGTTCGAAGGAGAAAGAATCATTTCAATGATATTCCTTTTAATTAATAATATTTATTTATTTTTGTTTTTGTAAAATATTTTAGTTTACAAAAATTAATGTTCTCGAAGGAAAGATAAACTTAATATATTTATATTTTTTTAAAACATGTCAACTTTTTATAATTCATGACAACTTGATTTAAAATAATCAATTAAATAAGTAAGTGGATTTTAATTTATTTTTAACGATTCTAAAAATCCACAACATTACCCCCCTCCTTAGAAGAAAAACTAATTGTTTTTTAAATGATTAAACATCTGAACTACAAGAAATCACTGAAACTTGTTCATTGAATGAAACCTTTTTGGCTCTCGATCGAATTCTAGGATTTGGTGATGAAATGTCTACAAAAGCTGGTTTTAACCGATCTATTGATACATTTACTTCTTTTTGACCAACCAAAATCTTAAAAATCTTATCACCTCGATCGAGAACCAAAAAAGGACCTTCATAAGGCGCCTTGAGGGCGGGACGAACAGAGTCAACGCGTCGAAAAACGTGGGAACAAACCTTAAGTTCACTTGGTACAAAAGAATATTTATTTATTTTGAAATTAGTCTCAACACATCTGGAACTTTTAACAAATTTGCGCAAGCGTTCGATATAATCTGTGACAGCCTCTCTGGAAACAGAAGGATTGACGAAGTCATGAGGGAGTCTAAGATTTTGACCGTAAGCCAATTCAGCCGGAGTGCAGTCAGAATCCTCTCGCAAAATAGTACGCAAACCTAATAAAACAAAAGGAAGTTCTTTTGTCCATTGAGGATTACCTCGACTTATAAGAGCCTCCTTCAAAATCCGATGCCAACGCTCAAGAAAGCCATTAGCCTTCGGATTATACGCGGTGGTACGTCTTCGTTCAAAACCGAGAAAAGTAGATAACTCCCTAAAAAGTTCTGACTCAAACTGAGGTCCCTGATCCGTTAAAATAACTTTTGGAATGCCAAAACGCGGAAAAAATTCTTTTACTAAGGTGTCGGCGATGGTGGATGTACGTGCATCTGGAATAGGAAAAGCCTCAGGCCAACGAGTGAATCGGTCAATAATAGTTAAACAATATCTAAAATTTTCAGATAAAGGAAGTGGACCGACAATATCTAAATGAATGAAATTAAACTTTTCTTTGCTTGGCTCAAAAGATCCTAAAGGTGATTGAGTATGCCGAGAAATCCTCGACTGCTGACAGGACAAACACTGCCTGGCCCAAGACTTAGCATCTTTGTTAATTGATGGCCAAATAAACTGACCTCGAAGCAATTTAGCCGTAGCCCTTAGACCAGGATGACAAAGATTGTGTACCTTGTCAAAAACCATATGCCTTAGATCAGATGGGATATAAGGTCTAACCGGATTGGTTGAAGTATCACACCAAATTGGAATATGAGGGTCTGCAATGCATACCGGCTTAAGAGCTAAAGTTGTTGATGACTTTAACTTTTCCAGTTCTGGATCCCTGGACTGTGAGAGTACCAGTTGTTGAATATTAATCGAGGAAGGAATCTCGATTGTTTCAACTCTCGATAAATTATCGGCGACTACATTATCCTCACCTTTAATGTGACGTATGTCACTGGTAAACTGAGCAATTAAGTCGAGATACCGAACTTGTCGCGGCAAAGCCGTATCTGACTTCTGCTTAAAAGCAAAAATTAGAGGCTTGTGGTCCGTAAACAACGTGAACTCTCGACCTTCTAACATATATCTAAAATGCTTTACTGCTAAATAAGCAGCTAACAACTCTCTATCATACGCACAATATTTGCGTTGAGTAGGACTTAGCTTTTGTGAAAAGAAACCTAAAGGCTCGTCAACACCATTGAAAGACTGTTGTAAAACTGCACCGACAGCAATGTCAGAGGCATCTACCAACAATGACAGTTTCGCATCGCTACGAGGGAATGCCTGTTGTGAAGCATCGGCAAGCAGTTGTTTAGCCCTATCAAAAGCAGCCAAAGATCGCTCGTTCCAAGTAAAATAATAGGTTTCTTGTCTTTCTTTTTATGAGAACCAAGCATGAAATCATTGAGCAGCGCCAAATTTTGAGCGGCATGGGGAACAAAACGACGATAAAAGTTAAACATACCTAGAAAACGACGTATTTCATAAACTGTTGTTGGGGGTTTTAGACTACGTATAGCTTCAACTTTATCAGGAAGAGGTTTAACACCCCTAGCGTCAATATTATGACCAAGGAAAGATACTGAATCTTTGAGAAAATGACATTTTCCCAAATTGATGAGCAAACCATACTGTGTAAATCGTTCAAAGACGATTTCTAAGTTCCTCAAATGCTCTTCAACATCGCTAGAAGCTATCAGGACATCATCAATATAAGGGAAAACAAAATCAAGATCACGTAAAACCGAATGGATAAAACGCTGAAAAGTTTGCGCAGCATTCCGAAAACCAAAAGTCATTTTAGGAAATTCAAATAATCCAAAAGGTGTCGTGATTGTTGTTTTCTCAATATCCTCCTCGTTGACTGGAATTTGATGATACGCTTTAACCAAATCCAAAACAGAAAAAAATTTCTACCCACTTAATTGTTGAGAAAAATCGTGAATGTGGGGTATGGGATATGAATCGGGCACAGTAATGTTATTTAAAGCACGATAGTCACCTCAAGGTCGCCAAGAACCGTCTTTTTTCTTCACCATAAGTAGAGCCCAAGGACTTTTCGAAGGATGACAAATGCCTTGTTCAACCATAAAACTGAATTCTTTTTTGGCACAAGTTAATTTTTCAGCATTCAGACGTCGAGGTCTTGCTGAAATCGGTGGACCTTTAGTAACTATATGATGCCTGATAGAATGGGGAACAGGAATTTTAAAGTCCGGTTCACACTCTGACCCAAAGTATTTCTTTAAAAGATTAGCAACTCGTGCATCAACATCAGGATAAGACACCAACTCAAGTTTAGGTATGTTAAATTGAATTAATTCACCCTGTTGAGACTGGCACGATGTTGCTAAATCTATAACTCGACGATTAGATAAATCCACCATTAAGCCAAAATGTTTAAGAAAATCAGCGCCAATGATAGGTCTAGAAATATCCGCAGCCAAAAAATTCCAAGTAAAAACGCTACGAAGTCCTAAACTGACTTGCAGTTCACGATTACCATAAGTCGAAATGTTTGTTTCATTGGCAGCCTTCAAAAGAAAAAAAGGATTAGGAGATTTCCTATCAGCAACATTAACTGGAATAATCGACAAATCAGACCCTGTGTCAATCAAAAATTTCAGATTCGATTTGTCATCAACAATTATAAGACGGCTTGTGGAATTAATGGTGTCAGAAACCGTCGATTCCAACACAAAATTTAGTTTTTTGTCATACGCTTACAGGGCGTATAACATTTATGCGCCTTATCTCCATATTTATCATGATAAAAACAGAGTCCCTCAGCACTAATTTGATGTTTAGGTTTTGAACGGGAACGACCACGTGAATTTGAACAAGATGCATTACTTGTACTATTTTGCGCTGATAGATTTTTGAATTGTGGAGTAATAACACTATTCAACAAAACCATCATTTGATTAAGTTTGTCTGTTAACGTGTTGATCTGAAGTTGGAAAGACTCTTGTCCACTAATAGACGAAACCGTACCTGACTCGGAAACCGCAAACACTGAAGGTGTTGTAACAACTTCATGAATTTTATCAGCAACTTCCGCAACTTCCATTAACGAACCTTTTGCTGCTACAACTACGGTTCTGATATTCGTGGGGAGTCTCTCCAACCAGAGACAACTAAGAACCCTTTCATCAAAATTTGGTCCAGCCAGACTTTTCATCTCTCCTAAAAGCTGACCTGGCTTACGGTCGCCCAACTCCAAACCAGTTAGCAGTTTACGGATTCTCGATGAATCCGATAAACTGTATTTATCAATTACAGCTCTTTTAAAATCTGTGTACATAGAACAATCCCGGAGTCCCTCAAAAACTCCATCCATGTTCTCCAAATCTATGGGCGAGAACATACTTAATGCCAAATTAAATTATTCAACCTCATTATCAATTCGAAACGCCGCAAATTGCCTTTCAAGCAGAGCAAACCAACCGACCGAGTTCCTAGGCCAAAAAGGAAAACTTCTGAGACGATTCCTTTTATGATCATGTTGAGGAACTCGAGCCGCCGAATCGCGCAACTGTCGCGAATTTGAAACTGCTCCAGATGCTAACAATGGAGTAACATTAACTTCAACTTCAGTTTGGATATCTTCTCCCGATGAGGAATCATGATGGAGGGAAGAATTCGCAGTTCTGCTTCTAGTTACCGGCATTTTTATATTGATCACAAAAATCCACTTACCTTTACACTAATTGTTTAAAATATATTCAAATAATTAAAAATTAATTTAATTGAGGAATATAGCAGAATAAGCAACTTTTTGCTTCTAGCGCCAACTGCTGATGGACTAGTCACGTAGGACGAATAATTGAACGACGATGTTGTTCAAACGTTGAATTTGTTCGAACGTCGCCAGACTTCTAGAGGAATTATTGTTCCATGTTCGGGGTCACCAGTTGTTAGGTATCCTTCTTGAGAACTCTTAATGGTTTCTTGAAAAGCTTAATTTCATGAGAAAGAATGGAGATAATTTTATATTTCTATTTCTTTTATTCTTCTATGATTTCTTGAAATAAATCAATTTTTAGAATATTTAATTCGTTCGAAGAAGAAAGAATCATTTCAATGATATTCCTTTTAATTAATAATATTCATTTGCAGAGGAAAGATGGTCATTTGATTTCAATAATATTCCTTTTAATTAATAATATTTATTTATTTTTGTTTTTGTAGTTTACAAAAATTAATGTTCTCGAAGGAAAGATAAACTTATTTTATTTATATTTTTTTAAAACATGTCAACTTTTTATAATTCATGACAACTTGATTTAAAATAATCAATTAAATAAGTAAGTGGATTTTAATTTATTTTTAACGATTCTAAAAATCAACAACAACTTCATCACTAAACTCCCAAACAGTACTGCTCTATTCTGGAAATGAAGACGATACATCGACTTGAATGGCAGGCGTCAGAATCCTGTTGACTATGGAGGCACGCCTATCTCTAATTGACTGGAAGCCCATCTGCGACCATATCATCACAGCCAGATTCAATTTCAGGGTGATGAACATCACAATAATTCAGTGCTACGCCCCGACTGAACCAGCGGATCAATCAGCTAAGGACGCCTTTTATCAACGGCTTGGCGACACCTTCGACAAGGCTCCCAAAGGTTACATAAAAATTATGACGGGGGATCTCAACGCCAGAGTTGGGTCTGACAATGTCGGCTTAGAGCACCTAATGGGCAATCATGGACTAGGCAACAGGAATCCAAACGGAGAGATGTTCGTGAAGTTTTGAACTCTCGTCAACTCGTCATTGGCGGTACCCTTTTCAGGGACAAACGCTGCCACTTAACAACCTGGACCTCTTCGGATGGCCGATCAGAAAACTAGATTGACCATATAGCCGTTTCCAAGACACGGAGGAATTGCGAGATGCTGATATTGGCGCATATTCTATCACTTTGCAAAAGAGAGCTATTGCACCACCACCTTGTGTGAATCCTACAATTATTGATGATAGATGGAAAGTGGCTAAGGACTCATTTATTTCGTGTGGGGTAACATTTGCGGGTCGATTGGAGCGCGGTAGGAGTCCATTCAGTAGTGACTTTACATGGTCTCTAATCTCAGCACGCAAGAGAGTTAAGGAACAGATTAACTCAGCTGCTAACGGCTCAGCCAAAGACCAACTCAGAGCTGAATACCGTTCACTACTGACAGACTACAGGGACAAACAGCTCTGTGAAGTTGGGACCGTCACATTCGATTTTTCAAATTTAAATTGTACAGTTCGTTTGCCCATCGTACCCCACGTTTGCCCACCTTTACAAAAAAAATTATGAACAAAATACTTTTCTTTTTCAAACTGAAAAAAAAAACACGAAATTTTTTTTCCAGAATTAGAAATTTTTTTTTTGCTATTTCGTTTGTCCAACGTTAGTCCAGGATTGCTCACCCAAAATTTTCGTTTGCCCACCCTTATATTTTTTTTATTAAAAAAGTAAAAATTTTGATCCCACATTGGGCGCCACATTACACACCCTCTACACGATAATATTTAATTTAAATTGCCTAGTCCGTTACCCCATTATAAGCCCTTGTTGGAACAGTAAAATATTTCGGCTGCCCATCCTTGCAAAAAAAGTTGTTAGCAGACAATTTTTTTAGGTTGGGAATACTTATACTGTTAATTTGGCTCCTTAAAGGATAATTTTGTAGTGCAAGCTGGGCAGTTCGTTTGCCCATCGCGGATTATCGTTTGGTCAGGAGAAAGTTTCGTTTGCCCACCCTTGCAGAAAAAGTTATTAGAGAACTAAATTTTTGTTTGGCTGCGAATACTTAAATCCTTAATTTGGCTCTTTAAAGGATAATTTTGTAGTGCAAACTCATCAGTTCGATTGCCCATCATGCATTATCGTTTGCCCAGTAAAAAGTTCCGTTTGCCCACCTGCAAGAAAAGTTATTCGCAAAATATTTATACCCTAGACTTTTAGTATAGGGTATATTGTTTTTGTCACGACGTCCTGATTCGATTAAGCCATGTCTGTCTGTCTGTCTGTCTGTCCGTCTGTCCGTCTGTCTGTCCGTTCGCACGATAACTTTCGATAGAATGAAGCTAGAGCCTTGAAATTTTGACTAGATATTGGAAGTATGATCTAGTTGGTTGGTATTGAAAATGGGCATGATCAGACCAAGAGAACGCCTACCTCCCCTACATATGTAAAATAATTAAATGTTTTTATAACTCCCGATTAAATAAACATGAAAAGCTCTAGCTTTGGTGGATTGCTCGCGGGGGTAATCTTACGCTTCCCTGTAAAAATAAAATCGATTAGGTGAAAACTAACGGTAATTTTCTTACAAAGAGCCCCGTACTACCCTACTTTTCAGGTTTTTTGTCCATAACTCTTGAACCAATTGACGTAGACATCTGATTTTTGGCATGTAACCCTGGGGTGAGAAGCTGCTTAGGTTTTGGGAAGTTGGGCATAATCGGATCAAAGGAACGCCTACCTCCCCTACAAAATTCAAAAAAAATAAATATTATTTTAATTACGATAACTTTCGATAGAATGACACTAGCAAGTTGAAAATTTGGTAGAATGTTGGTAGTAAGGTTTTATTAGTTAGCACTGAAAATGGGCAAGATCCGACCCAAGGAACCCCTACCTCCCCTTCAAATGAAACTTCGAATAAGCGATTACTTTTGATACAATGAAGCCAGCAGCTTGAAATTTTTGTCAAATGTTTGAAGTGAGATTGAGTTAGTTGGCATTAAAGACGGGCTAGATCCGACCTAAGGAACCCCTACCTCCCCTAGAGATGACACTTAAAACAAACGATAGCTTACGACAAAATAAAGCTAGCGACTTGAAATTTTGCCCAAATGTTTGTAGTAGGATCCAGTCGGCTAATATTGAAAATGCGTAAAATTCCGACCAACGAAACCCCTACTTCCCCTTCAAACGAAACTTCAAATAAGCGATATCTGTCGATAGAGTGAAGCTAGAGACTTAAAATTTTGTTTGTATGTTTGTAGGGTGATCTAATTGGTTGGTGGCAATGATGGGCAAAGAATTCTGAGGCCAGCAGAGGCGCAACACTGCATTCCTTGCCGTAATTTACTCATAAACTCTGTAAGCTGCTGAGCACATAAACAATAGAAAAATGCAAAACTGTGTAAAGAAATTTTTTTTAAGTTACTTAGAAGGACAATCCTGGCAAACAAAAAGGTATCCAGGGATCCTCCGCGCTTCGTCCCGTCATCGAAGATGCTCCAAATGCCGGCAATTCAAAGCATTTATGGAGGCCTTAAATACGTGGCTAAACCACAAAAGACAAACACAAAGCCAGGACTGCCTTGCTAAACAGAGGAAAGCACAGCTACTTGAAGGGAAAAAACGTGAAGTAAAGATGGCTAAGTCCTAAGACTTAGAGCAAGTAGCCTTAATGTGCTTGTGGGGATGCATAACGGTGGAAGGACCAAAAAGGACCCCAATGAGGTCCTTTTCAGTCCTGTTCTTGACCAGAAATGGGCCCCACGTTGGGCGCCAAAAATGTAATGGACAGGTGTTGCGGACACCTAAGTGTCCATGGGGACGGAGTTAAAGTATGCCGAACTGACCGTGAAGGTCCGGCGACGCCATCAGGCGAGAGAACTCCTCAGCGGGATAGGCTGCGGCACGAGCTTGCTGTAGCTCAGTGACGGGAGATGTGGGCGGGGTTTTTGCCCTCTCGCTGCCCCGTACCATTAACATCCTAAAAAAAAAATAGTCGATAAGGATGGAATGGTTGCGGACGGCTTAGACGCCCACGTAGTCGAATCTGGGTCCGGGTGTAATGGGACCCTCGGCTTCTGGTTTCGTACCACCGACAGATCCTTACTCATCAGGTGCTGCCATAGATCTGCCGGTGGAAGCAGCACTACCAGACCATAATATGGTTCATTACAGGTGGTTCATTACAACATCGATTCCATCTTTTGGTGAGATATGTCGCTAAATCTCCGGTGTAGCGCGAAGAACGGAGACCGTATTCGATCGCTGATGAGATGGTGGGAATCAAGATAGCTCATAAGTTCTTTGTTGTTTCAAAGACTTTTGACAGGACCGAAGTCAATGCTTTTAGTCGATAGTTAGAGTGATCACATGGTTCAACTATTTTGGGGATTTGTTGGATATGAGCTAGCTTCCATGTTTATGGAAATACTCCTGTCGAGTAGGATAGATACTCGTAGAATAGTTTTCGAAGAGGTCTTGCTAATGAGGAAGCGCAATGTCTGAGAACCGTGCGGAGGTTTGTTCTCGTTTGACAGAAATACGTGGAGTGCGAGGTGCCGTGCGAAAATTGGAACCCACCGCACTCTAGCGCACTTTTTGCTTGCGGTGCGCTACAAGGTTTGGGCTCGTCGGACAGAAACGTGGTGTGTGCCCAACGTGAGAGTCAATTTACGATTGGCCTGAGACTTCTGGAAATTGTCCAAACTAAGTTTTCGTTAACTCTTCGTCTTCTTCGACATGACAGCTGGCTGAGGCCTTGTTGCTAGTCGCGAGGACGTACTGCCTAAAGCGGAAATTTGCTTACGAGTGGGTTTTGCTCAAGGCAATGCTTTCCGCCTCCGCCAGTGATTTACCCTTGCAAAAGAAAAAAAAATGATGATCGAATACTTCATATTTGGGGCGATTGTTCATCGACTATCATAGAAAAAAACTTTAACATTTTTGATCATTTTCACCATGCGTAGACGTAGACTTTCTACTTTTTCTGTTTTGTTTACTCCTTCATCTTCGCAAACATTTTTTGACGGTTTAAAATTATTAGAACTTAAATTAAATTTTAATATCTCCTGGTTTTGTTCGTGTTTCTTTATTAATTTGTGTGGCGGGACAGCGAAGAAGCGCTCTATGGACGCACAAATAAAAAAATATTTGTCCAGGAGTGCGCGATATGATGTCCTGATGATGTCCAACGGAGATACGTTGCTTTCTTACCTTCATCTCCATTGACTCATTTCGCATGCACTTTTCACATCCCTTAGATGGTTATTGGCGCCTTTCAATATATTCGCCCACCACCACTACCACCATCATCATCATGGTCACCATGGGGTGGTAAGTCGAGGGGGCGGAATAGTTCATTTAACCCGCCGTCCAATTCGAGTATTGTGTACGAGCGTAACATGGCTACGAAATCGCGTGCACTGCGCCTTTTGCGATGCTAGTGTGTGTGCAAGGTGGGGATTTGTCCAGACATAAGCCTCCACTCTCTCCCGCGCCGATACTTCTCCAGTCAAATAAAGATTTTGCAGGGCGTGTGAGGAGGGGGTGTGCTTTAAAGGCAATTGAACCAATACATA
Organism: Chloromyia formosa; assembly: GCA_964017055.1. Taxonomy (NCBI): domain Eukaryota; kingdom Metazoa; phylum Arthropoda; class Insecta; order Diptera; family Stratiomyidae; genus Chloromyia; species Chloromyia formosa. The sequence continues at coordinate 7,863,660 of OZ024819.1, read as the reverse complement.
GTAGCAGAGCGCGCGACAACGAGGATAGTGACCCCCGGCTTTTAGTGCTACCGCATCCGGGAAGATGCCAAGCACGTTGCACTCTTGTTGTTATACTGTTGTTGTTGTAGTGTTGTTGCACAGTTTTGCCATCGACACACCCCTGTCCACTATCCCCAGACTTGTAAAAAGAAAAAAGCTCCAAAGTTTTCGCATCCGCCACGCCGCCGCGCCGGGTCCATTCGATTAATCATATCGCATTTAATTTACCAATACCCTTCCTCTTTTCTAGAGCCGAAAGTAAGTCCACTCGCTTATGTTGGCACCCTCAATGTATAATTGTGGACCCTTGTCACTGCGTAATACAAAAAAAAAAACAATCATAGATGAAAGATTTTTCTCAACCATAGACAAAAGATTTTTCTCGCAGAAGGACATATCGAGCTTCCGAAGAAATCGCTCAGATCGTTCATTTAAAATTTGTTTCGTGCAGAAGACATGCTTTGAGTCGCGAGCTTCTGAAGAAATTGCTCAATTTCATATTCAGCCGTTCAATTAAGGCGGAGCGCGCCGTGAAGATATACCCGATTGACGGATTTTTTCAGACACATTCTCTGGTTAGTCTTTGTCTGCGAACCGTGGGGTTTTTGTTCCGTCTCATATGAAAATATGGTCGAACAGTAGCTCAATACGTAGAAGCGTCAATCTCATGTCTGACTGACGATCGTTACGGGTTGAAGTGCCGTCCACAGCGTTCGGGGCCATGAATGTTTGTGTTGTCTTTCGCATGCTGTGCGTTTGTTCGTTTGTTCGTTTGTTCATTTATCCGGGCAATTCCCGTATTCTGATCTGAACCTAATTTAAAATGCAAGTTCCTTGTGTGACCTGTAATGAACCATATTATTCTCTGGTTGTGCTGCTCCCACCGGCAGATCGAAGCAGCACCTAATGAGTAGTGATCTGTTTGTGGTACGAAACCAGAGGCCGAGGGTCCCATTACACCCGGACCCAGATTCGACCGCGTGGGCGTCTGATCCGTCCACCAACCATTCCATCCTTATCCATTTTTTTTTTATTCCCCATTTTTATTTCCCTTGTTTGTGTTGTCGTCGCCAGGCCTATGAATTTTTGCTAATACGTAAAGAACAGGAGCAACGAGCGGCGAAAACCCGCCCACGTCTCCCGAACTGAGCTACAGCAAGCATAGGCCGCTGCTTAGCTCGTGGAGGGGCCTTTTTTCTTCGCCAGATGGCACGGCCCGACCTTCACGGTCATTATGCCACCTAAGGCTCCATCCTCACGGACATCTCCGGATGCCCACCAAACCGTCCGTTACAGACCCTGAGCATGCATCGGGCAGCGTAATTTTGATTATTGACTGGACTTACGGTATATTCTGTTTTGTTCAAACCCGAGTTACTCATTTGTTCTAACTCCTAGTGGGGCATAGCGCGTCAACTATTCCATGTGGCTTAGCGGACGTTTCGTTGGCCTTAAACAAGTTTCGGACGATTCCCGTCGTCAGCATGCAACTCCTGCTCCCATTTAGCCGCCTACCTGCGACAAATCGGGAGATGTTTTGGCTTATTATTACGCCTTAATCACAGGGGGAAGACAACACAAATATCCATGGCCAAAAACGCCGTGGACGGGACGTGAACCCGTAACAACCGTAGTCAGATATGAGAGTGACGCCTCTACGCACTGAGCTGCCGGTCGCCCCAGACCGAACCAGAACATGTAAGGGACGGTTTGGTGGGCATCCGAAGATGGTCGTGGGGACGGAGCCTAAGGTAGCATAATTAACCGTGAAGGTTGGGCCGTGCCATCTGGCGAAGAAAAAGGCCCCTCAACGAGCTAAGCAGCGGCCTATGCTTGCTGTAGCTCAGTTCGGGAGGTGTGGGCGGGGTTTTCGCCGCACGTTGCCCCTGTCCTTTACGTATTAACCATAATTCATAGGCCTGGAGAAGACAACACAAACAGGGGAGGCAAAAATGGGAAATAAAAAAAATGAGTCGATAAGGATGGAATGGTTGGCGGACGGATCAGACGCCCACGCGGTCGCACCTGGGTCCGGGTGTAATGGGACCCTCGGCCTCTGGTTTCGTACCACCAACAGATCACTACTCATCAGGTGCTGCTTCGATCTGCCGGTGGGAGCAGCACTACCAGACTATAAAATAATATGGTTCATTACAGGGCAGCTTCTACTTCGAGACCTGCCAAGAAGAAGAAGCTTGAGGACAAAGTGTGCTACTAGAAATAAAAAGGAAAAAAAAAGCGAGCTGGGCACCGGAGTCAGCCGACAACCATTGAAGAGGGGGAAAATTAGCAAAGAGAAAAAAAATACTACATTTCTCAATTATTCAGATGATCAACAGGTTACAAAGAATTCTGCGGCCAGCAGAGGCGCAACACTGCATTCCTTGCCGTAATTCACTCATAAACTCTGTAAGCTGCTGAGCACATAAACAATAGAAAAATGCAAAACTGTGTAAAGAAATTTTTTTTAAGTTACTTAGAAGGACAATCCTGGCAAACAAAAAGGTATCCAGGGATCCTCCGCGCTTCATCCGGTCATCGAAGATGCTCCAAATGCCGGCAATTCAAAGCATTTATGGAGGCCTTAAATACGTGGCTAAACCACAAAAGACAAACACAAAGCCAGGACTGCCTTGTTAAACTGAATCTAAAAGGAAAAACTACGCTATAGGAAGGATGGGGGTGCTACAGAGGAAAGCACAGCTACTTGAAGGGAAAATACATGAAGTAAAAATGGCTAGTCCTAAGACTTAGAGCAAGTAGCCTTAATGTGCTAGTGGGTATTCAAATCGGTGGAAGGACTAAAAAGAACCCGATGGGATCTTTTTAGTCCTGTTCTTTACCAGAAATGGGCCCCACGTTGGGCGCCAATCTTTGTAATGGACGGTTTGGTGGGCATCCGAAGATGGCCGTGGGGACGGAGCCTAAGGTAGCATATTACCGTGAAGGTCAGGCCGTGCCATCTGGCGAAGAAAAAGGCCTCTCAACGAGCTAAGCAACGGCCTATGTTTGCTATAGCTCAGTTCGGGAGATGTGGGCGGGGTTTTCGCCGCTCGTTGCCCCTGTCCTTTACGTGTTAATAAAAATTCATAGGCCTGGGGAAGACAACACAAACAGGGGAGGTAAAAATGGGAAATAAAAAAAATGAGTCGATAAGGATGGAATGGCTGGCGGACGGATCAGACGCCCACGCAGTCGCACCTGGGTCCGGGTGTAATGGGACCCTCGGCCTCTGGTTTCGTACCACCAACAGATCACTACTCAGCAGGTGCTGCTTCGATCTGCCGGTGGGAGCAGCACTACCACACCATAATATGGTTCATGATGACAGCTATTACGCCTTAGCTATTAAGTCTAGACACAATATACCTATATAGGTATAGAGAGTTTTCTCTGTTTTTGCGAAATATATTAGGAATGTAAAAAAAACACAACAAAATTATTTCCAATTGTGTAATTTTTCTTCACGCATTCGTCTCTTTATTAAATAATTTTACAATTCATTGAACCATATATGTATATGACAATCTAAGCATCCATCTTTTCAGTTATATATTTTTATCCCTATTTACCGACATTTATTCCGAGTATCTATCCTACGCATTTTGGTTTCATTTTTTTGCTTCTTTCTGTCATTTCTAGTGCCATCTATCGTCGTCGAAAGCGGATTGTGTCCCTTGTGGATGAGTGTAAACATAAACTTAACACAGAAACCAGTTAATATTCTCTATTTCATCTATTTTAGTTAGTTTTGATTTGTTTTCCAAGCTCTTTCTCTCTCGATCTCTCTCTCTCCCGCTTGGGAGGTAGTAAGAATGGGAGAAAGAGAGAGCGAGAGGCAGAGAGAGAGGGAGAGCAAAAGAGAGAGGGAGAAAAAGGGGATACACTTCTCCTCCTCTCTCTCTCCCCTCCCCTCTTTTCCCCCCTTCTCTCCCTCTCTCTCATGATCTCAGAATCCCCTTCTTTCCCCCCTCTCTCTCTGCCTTTCCTCCAGTTTTATATTTTCCGTTTGTGTTTTTTTTTTTGTTTTTGTTACTTTTTTTTTCCTTTTTCGTTCAATTAAAAAAATTATAGTGAACACCATTCAAGTGGGTCATGCCTATACTACCGGGAACATAAGTTGATGCAGCACCAGGGCTACATTTGGCACAATTACGTTTCAGTGCTGGTCGCTGTTTGCTTGCATGACAGTGCATTGCGAAACGTAGCTCTTCGGCCATTTCCGAGCACAACGACTGACGATCGGTTTGGGAGTTTTTCTTTGAATTCCAGCAAAATTCCAAAATGGCCACGACAACAGCCAACGCTAGACCGCAGAGAAGAACGACAAAGACGCCACCTGTTGATGGAAAAATTGAAAGATGTAAATTATAATTGTTCATAAAAATATTCACACTAAATACGGTCATCAATTCGCTTGATTTGACAGTTTATGTGATCAAAATCGTCACATTTTGGACATTCTTCAGAAACTGTCAGATGTCAAATGTGACATATGACAGTTTCAGGATCAAGTTGTCTATGAATAGATCATGTTGATTTTTGGAGCTGCAGGTAGAAAGAAACTTGTGTGCTTTTTTGTTAAATTATTTTCACAATTTTCGTGTTCAGTCGATTTCTGACTCTGACCTAGAAAATGACAGCGGCAAACAGAGATGTAAAGTGATGTATATTCGGTCGTGGGAGAGAAAGAGGGAGAGCATGTTGCCATATCATCCCGAATCAAGTTGATTCTTAGCCGCGGTGAGGCCGCAACAAATGGGTAGAATTCGAAATTAATATACTCTACTATAATACTCGATTGCCCTAACCCCTAATTGGGTATAGCGTCTCACCTATTCCATGTGGCTTTGCTGACGTTTCGTTGGCATAAACCAGTTTCGGACGATGTACATTGCCAGCATGCGCCTTAGATTTAGAAGAGTCTTCGTTTATTTTGCAAGTGGTGCTTCTCACCGAATAGGTCGATTCTTATACCTTTTCTTCTTCGGATTCACATTCCTTTTTTCTGATTATGATTTCTTTATTTCAATAGATATATTTTGCGATGAACCATATTGTGGTCGTTCTGCTTCGACCGACAGATCGAAGGCAGCACCTGATGAGTACTGATCTGTCGGCGATACGAAACTACAGGCCGAGGGTTGCATTACACCCGGACTCCGATGCGAGCGTGAGGGCATCTGAGTCGTCCGCCGCCCATTCCATTTGTATTTCGCGCCTTGCGCAGGAGAGGCTGAGAAGCTTGTTTCTATTATTAAGGCAAACTATGACGGCGCGAAATGTCGCGTTCTGCATAAAGGTAAGGTGTCGGGGGACTTTGAGATTCGCAGTGGAGTTCGGCAGGGGTGCATCTTCTTACCGATCCTATTCCTCATTGTAATCGGCGATGTGTTGCATCCAGCCCTATCCGGACTAGACAGGAGAATCCAATGGACTTAGACATCTTATCTACAACATCATGACTACGCTGACGACATATGCCTACTCTCCCACAAAATCATGGATCTGTCCGCGATGGCGTTAGATCTCGAGAGTGAGGCAAGCAAGGTTGGGCTAAAAATTAATACCAACAAGACCAAGGTTCTTAGTCCGCCATTGCGAAAAAGAATTCCGAAACCTATTGCCATCAATATTAATGGGCAGCCTGTGGAGAAGGCGGACAACTTCGTCTACCTGGGTAGCATTGTTGCCGAAAATGGTGGTACTGAGAGGACATCGCCCGTCGTATCAACCAGGCTAAACGCGCATACGGCATGCTGTCCAAAATTTGGCAAAGCAGTAATGTCAGCATTAAGACCAAGCTGGGCCTGTTTCGCTCCCTGGTACTGTCTGTGCTTTTGTATGGGAGAAGTACATGGAAAGTTTCCGTTAGTGTTACCAGAAAGCTGCAAGTTTTCGTCAACTCATGTCTTCGTCGAATTTTAAGAATTTTCTGGCTCGAAACAATATCAAATGAAGAGCTAAGTCGGCGTCCGGGTCAGATACCAATCGACAAACTGGTACGCAGGCGAAAATGGAAGTGGATAGGTCACATATTGTGGAAGAGTGATAACTGCATTGCTTTGCATGCCAAGAAATGGAACCCCATTTCCAACCAACTCCGACCAAGAGGGGCTCCTCGAATCACATGGCGTCGATTTGTGGCAAAGGAGTGTGAGGCGCTGGGTAAGTCTTTCGGGGAGTTGCGCCCCATTGCCCAAAACAGAGTACAATGGCGCGCAGGAGTAGTTGATGCACTATGCCCCGCTAGGGTTAAGGCAAAGTAGTATGTTTGTGTTGCCTTCCCCAGGCCTACGAATTTTTGTTAATACATAATCATCATCATCGTGGCGCGACAGCCCGACGTTGGCCGCCTGGGATCCGAAAGAATAATCCTTTAGTCATTTGTGTGGTCGTCGTTGTTGATCCGTCCAATCTGAGGCTTTTGTTCCAGGTTTCTTGAAGTGGAATGGTTTTACAAGGACGAGTTGTCAGCACACCGCTTAACCCTATTCATGGGATGGCCTCAAAAGATAGCTGCTTCAGATGGTTTAATAAACGTGCTGGAGTTTACACAACTATGTTGCAGTTCCAACTACGCAAGTCATTCCATCCTACTAAACCTGAGACGCTTAGGTGTTGGTCAGCCATTCAGGCTACAGCTATTTGCCTTTCTCCAAACTATCTTATCGCTAAGACTTGGCCGTCAGCGGTTTGAAACACTGCCGTTACCAAGGGGCGCCCAGGTGGAGGACTATGGAAGAAAAGGTCTTTTGTCCCCCCCCCCCCGTTGATATATAATCGACAGGGGCAAAGACCGGAGAAATCCCCGCTCACGCCTCCCCAACTGAGCTAGAGCAAGCCTAGGCCACTTCTCAGCTTGTTGAGTGGCCTTTTCCTTTGCCAGTTGGCACAGCCCGACCTTCACAGTCACTATGTTACCTTAGGCTCCGTCTCCACGGGAATCTTCGGATGCCCACCTATCCGTCCGTTACAATCTCTATGCCACATGAGAGAGAGAGAGAGAGACTTGAGAAAAATAGGCCGGTTTATATTCAGCTTTCGGGATCCCTACGAAGACGCTTCGGCATAATTCGGGTTTGAATAGAGGCGACCGGTACCTCAGTGCGCTGAGGCGTCTAGGGTTGTTACGGGCTCTAGTCCCGTCCACGTCGGTCGTGGCCATGGATGTTTGTGTTGTTTTCTCCCTGTGGTGCGGAGCGTAATAATAAGCCACAACATCTCCGGACTTGCCGAAGGGAGCTGACTCAATGTGAGCCTGAGGCGCATGCTGGCAACGTGCATCGTCGGAAACGAAACGTCAGCTAAGCCACATGAAATAGTTGATGCGGGATGCCCCACTAGGAGTTAGGGCAACTAAATACTCTCTTTCACTTGCAGGTCTACAATTATGCTTTACATCTCTGGTTCAGACTGTCTGTCGAACCAAAAAACATGTTCAGTGCGTGTTCGCCAAATTACGCCCATTAACGATTTATAAATTTGCTGCTAATGAAAATAGCGTCACAATTATACTCACCAATATTCTCCACACCCAACGCGTTCGCTTTCGACTCTTTGCTCTTGTCGTCCCGATTACAAACATCGCCTGTATTTTTCCACCATTTATCATAGAGTATCTGTATCACACCCTTCTCCTGCAATTCAAGTATCGCCAACGATATAATATCACGCCATTGTGATCCTTTGGGTGTCGCTATACCGTAACCTTTCGAGTCAAGCAAACCGCCAATTTGTGTCAGATTACAATCACGCTGTACGGCGTAGTCGAGCATTGTGGATTCCATAAGAAAGGCATAGTTGCCCTTCAGCACCCGATTTATACCTTCCTCGTAGGTTTTCACAAACACCGTCGATCTTTTACTCTCCATAAAGCGCCACATCTTCTGATAGATACGAATTTTTGAGTCCTGTCGAGATACGAAATGATTTGAATATAGCGACCGTATGCTCTTGAAGTTGAGAGGGGCTAGGAGGGGGTGGGCGGCGTGTCGTACTTACCCGAAAAAAGGTCATAGTCGATCCACCTTCCAGGGTTCCGTATGAGATGTCGGTTTGGTCCGCTAGATCTGCGGCACTTTCAATGGGCGTTATCATCCGCTCGACCGTTAAAAATGCCGCCAAATTTGCCGTATACGATGATATAATGATGAGCGTGAAAAACCACCAGATACCGCCAACTATACGTGTTGATGTTGCCTGTGGAAGGGGAAGGGATTGGATGAATTCATGGCATCTTTGGCATCGCCATCGAGATTCTGCGTTTTAAATCAAGAGAATACCTAGCGATACAGAGAGCGCAAGATTTTGGAGCCTAATGCAGCATGATCCCAAGAAGTCGTAATCGACCAAAAATTTGAAACTTTTTTTTTCGGGCTAAGAAGTTTAAACAGTGTGAACTAGTCAACTACGTTGCATGCTTATCATGTATCTACAAGAAGGGAGTGAGGGAAAAAGTGAGGCCGTATAAAAAAAATATAAAAAAAGCCTACAATGTCCACAGGAAATCAAGCCTTCTCAATCACACTTCTCTTAAATCTTTGGAAATAATGTTTTTTTTTCTAAAGCTGTACATCGACCTACAGGCGGGGAATAGAGGAACGCCAAACTTTTTAGGGGAGTCTTTTAGCTCTGCCAGCTCCCTCACATACATTTTCTCTCCCTTGCTCTCTCTCTTTTAACTTAAATCGACCTACAGGCGGGGGATTAAAGGCACACCCAACTTCAGGGAAACTCTTTTAGCTCTACAGTAGGTGCGGTCCTACAAGCAGATCAGGAACATACTTTTTCGATTTCTCCTCCAGGAAAAATATGTACTGTCAACTGTCAATTTTTGGATCGGAAAATATTTCTCTCCGGATTTGAAAAATATTCAGGTCCGGAGGGGAATATTTTCTCAGTTCCATGTCACTTCCACTGTTATACGAGTACAACAACTATCAATTGGCAAGCTGTCGTGAATGTAAGTCCCGCCAAGTGAACTTTTTTTGTCGAGATTTTTTTTGCTGATTTTTCATTGTCGTTCGAGATTTTTTGTCGAGATTTTTTCGAGGTTTTTTTGGAGATTTTTTTCTGAATACGTTTCAGATCCGGAGGGGAATATTTTCACATCCGAAAATTGAGAGTTGTTGGTACATATTTTACCGAAGGGGAAAGCATATAGAGGAGAATTCGGAAAAGTCTGTCCCTAATCCGCTCGTAGGACCGCAAACAATCTCTCTCATTCATACCCTCTCTTTCTCCCCACCTGAGGATTTAAGTCCGATCCTTGTTGCATGAGCGTGCCGACGGAAAACCAAAAACTGTTTGCCAACGTAAAATCATTTTCGATTCTTATCAGTTCGTTGGCGAATTCATGTTCGTGACAGTATTCGTCCTCGTCCGCGCCGTTAATTTCAAATAATTCTCCAGCGTTAATCATCGCGTCTCTTGGCTGTTGTAGATAGTCTTCGGATGTTGCAGAACGACCGCGCCTACAGAAATCCACTTCATCATCTGCACTCTCGTCATTTTCGTGGGCAAAACATCGTGGATGATCCAAACAGGCATCGACTTTTGTTCCAACATTTTGATAGGTTTGTGTATTGGGTATGGCCAGGGGACAGAGCGGTTTGGCCATCTGCCATTCGAACGGCGAGAAACGTGCTACAATCCATATTGTTATCGAGACCAGAACATAGGCGAAGGCAATATACAACCAAATTTCCACGGCCAATGGATTCAAAAATGAGAAAAGACGATTTTGAACACGTTCCGATTTCTATGACAGATTTTTGAGAAAAAAAATTAAGAAAATTGAAAATCCTCATGTCAAGGTCCTGAAAGAGTATTGAAAGAAATTTAATTGTGACACAAAAGAAGGGAGTAAAAATCGTGTTGAACCGGCGCACGGCGATCATAATGCCAAGCGATCGGCGGCCGGCCGACGAATCGCTGAGGCCTACATGGGCCCCAAGATGACTCGAGGTGAATTAGAATTCAATCCCCTCGTGCTATCTGTTGACTTTTTTGCATTGTATAAAGTTCTAGCTACCAGACACACGACGAGACGAAACCAAATCCCCCCCTTAAAAAAAAAGGAAATTCATAGTTGTTGCTGTTGTTGCGCCATTGGTCAGAATTCGGTGTGTTGGTATGCACATACATGCCTACAGTTCGTCGTCATCCCCGGTGTCGAGGGATAGAAAATTAGCTGCCTCTTTTGGGTTCTCCTACAGCGATCTGGGGGTAAGGTGCGTGGATACAGCTGGGCAGTGAAAGATGTGGTCCACGTTGTGAGGGGCTCCATTACAGGCAGGACAGATGTTCGAGACGTCCTGGTCGATGCAGGATAGGTAGGAGTTCAGTCATGAGCACCAGCCCAACTGAAGTTGGCCGAGTGTCGTCCTCGTTGCTCTCGGAAGTCTGACCTCTTTCAGAGATATCATTGGTGGTATGGACGAGAGAACTGGATTCGGACCTAAACTTGCAATTGACTGATGAACCTCCTTCTGATGTATCGCTGCGATGGCCGAACTATCTGTGCCGCTATCAAAGGTTACCGTTTTGTGCCTCTGGACATCTCTTTCTATATCCCTCAAGTCGCGCCTAACATGTCCGGGCGGCGGTGTCTTGTTCATGAGGTTGGAATTTGGGTGCTCAATTCGGTAGCAACCCACCAGAAGCTGGTTGTGGACCCTTAAAGGCTGATGTAGATGGTCCTGTGGTGACATCAGGAGGCAGCCTGTGGCAGTACGGAGAGCGGCAATTTGGCACACTTGAATTTTTTTACACTGTGTATCGTAAAGATTCTGGGACCACACAGGAGCCGTATAGTTGGCCACTGATCTTCCGACTACTTTATACGTGACCAGTCCTTGCCCCAGGTACTACCGGCCTAGCTTTTGGGGATCTTATTCCTACTACGCATCCTGTCGCACACGGTTGAGGCATGGGGTGATGATGTGGCCATGCTATCCATCGTGACTCCTAGGGTTTGTAGTGATGACTGCCGGAGGACGAGAAGTATTAATTGGCCGTGAAGGCCGAAAGGTACCGAGGGTGCAAAAATCATCTCTAACTCACTGCACGTGATGTGCGCTGGCAGACCAGCTCAGTTATCGGGAGTTGCGGGGTCAGTCACGCAGCTGTTGGCCTCCGTCATTAGCGTACCACTACAGTATCGCACATCAGACCCGAGGCGCGAAAAAGAGACACAAGCTAAAATTCGAAAACAAAAACTAGCAAAATTGGAAATGAAGGTGCACGTCAGAATGGCAAACTCCCATCAAACAACAATAAAGTCCTGTGCAGGGACAAAGGACTGCATCAGTCAAACTACTCACTTAAAGCACGAAGGCCAGATAAACAAAAAAGGAAACCGTCCATTCAGGACAGATTCTTTTCCCTTCCAGATTGTGTGAGCCTACGGTGGTATGCGGCTCATATGTGGGCCCCAGATGACATGGGCCCTGCGCTCACAACCCTCCCTGCCGTGAGATTTCTTGGCGCGTAAGAATGAGAAAACTCCCAAGTAAAAATAATTAAATTCAAGCGCAGCCGTGAGGAGGGGGAGAAAGGGTTGTGAGCGCACTGCCAAGGTCGTCTGGGGCCCACATATGAGCCGCATACCACCGTAGGCTCACACAATCTGGAAGGGAAAAGAATCTGTCCTGAATGGACGGTTTCCTTTTTTGTTTATTTGGCCTTCGTGCTTTAAGCGAGCACCTACAATACTGTAGCTGTACGCTGATGATGGAGGTCAACAGCTGCGTGACTCATCCCGCAACTCCCGATAACTGAGTTGGTCTGCCAGCGGACGTCACGTGCAGTGAGTTGGAGAGGATTTTTCGGCGTTCACGGCCAACCAATATGCCTCGTCCTTCGGCAGTCATCACTACAGATTTTAGGATAGTTTATTATAGGAATTGTATGATTTCCCATCGAGATTCCAAGCTGCATCTTGACCTTCTTCGTCCTGGTGGTAAAAAAGGGTTGTCGAGGATTTAGACGCCGAGACAGTTTTTGCTTTTGAAAAACGAGTTAAGTTCTTCAAGATAACCGTTGATGTGTTCGCGCATATCCGCTATGTTGTTCCCTGCTGCTAGAATGGATCAGTCATCAGCGTTGGAGATGATATTGATTCCCTCGGGTGGTGTTGGGAGTCCTCATAAGTAGAGATTGGACAAGGTGGGAGACAGAAATATTAAACCTGAATACGCTAACCTGCATAAGTCATTCAAAGCCCTGCGTAAACACCTAAAGCGGGCGATAGAGAGAAGTAAGAAAAGCTGCTTCAAACAACTCTGTGATGATGCAGATATAAATCCGTTGGGAACGGCCTATAGGGTCGTGACGAAGAAGATAGGCCACAAATCACCCCAGATAAAATGCCCTGCTCTTCTTAAAAAGATTGTCTCCGCTTTATTTCCCCAACATGAATTGGAAAACACGGAACATGGTTCAGTGTCGATGGGTGAGACTATGCCTCCCATAACCGTGGAAGAACTACTCCAAGCCGCATCTCGATTTGGGGATGAAAAAGCTCCAGGGCCAGATGGAGTTCCCAATAAGGCGCTTAAGTTGGCAATCAGAACGATACCGGAGAAGTTCATCGACACCTTTCAAACTTGTCTGTCGGAACGAACTTTTCCCAATAAATGGAAGAGGCAAAAACTGGTACTGCTGCCCAAACCAGACAAGCCACCGGGAGAACCGAACTCTTACCGCCCAATATGCCTGTTGGACACTACGGGGAAAGTACTTGAGCGGATAATATTCAATCGGTTATAGGAGTTCATAGAGGAAGGGGAATGCCTGTCGACAAGACAATATGGCTTTAGACGTGCGCGGTCCACAGTTGACGCCATCATGAGGGTTAACAACCTAGCAAAGGATGCTTTGCGCAAGGGCAGATGTTGCGCGGTGGTGACACTCGACATTAAGAACGCCTTCAACTCCGCTAGCTGGAAGTGCATCCATGAAGCTCTGCAAAAGATGGGTGTTCCCGATTATCTGGCTGGAATAATTAAGAGTTACCTTTCGCATCGGATCCTGCAGTATGAGACTAGCGAGGGATCTAAAGAATATGTAGTGACAGCCGGCGTCCCGCAGGGGTCTGTGCTCGGTCCGTACGATGTACGATGCAATTCTCAGGCTTCCGCTACCCCAGGAAGTGACGATAATTGGGTTTGCTGATGATATTGCAGTCGTTATTGTAGCTAACGACCCACGTGATGTCGAAATGTACGCCAGCGAAGCAATTACGACCATCAAGTTGTGGCTGGAAAGCGTTGGACTGAAGCTAGCTGAACAGAAAACGGAAGCTGTCCTTATCAGCAAGCGTAGGAAGAAGAGGTCTCTACAGATCAGGGTCGGGAAAACTGTAATAACATCTAAGCCGGCGATTAGGTACTTGGGTGTTATGATCGATGCGAGGTTGAGTTTTGGTGAACATCTGAACTATGTATGCGACAAGGCAGCATCAGCTACTGTGGCCTTGTCAAGAATGATGCCAAATATAGGTGGCCCAAGAGCAAGCAGAAGACTCCTGTTGTCTCAAGTTGTAACATCTATTCTGCTCTATGCATCGCCGGTCTGGGGTAGCGCGCTACAATTTAAATGCAATACCAAAATCATCAGTTCGGTGTACAGAAGAAGTGCGTTGAGGGTATGCTCTGCATACCGAACGACATCACACGAGGCCGCGTACGTCGTCGCCGGAATGATCCCAATCGATATTCTGGTCGATGAATCGGAGAGGTTGTTTCGAAACCGAGCCCTGGAGTCATCTGAGATATCGGGGGAACAGAGGAGCATCGAGAGGGACGACTCCTTCAGGAAATGGCAGGAGCGTTGGGAAGAAGCATCGACTGGTCGTTGGACTTACAGCTTGATCCCTAATATAAGAAAATGGGTGGAACGAAAGCATGGGGAAGTGAACTTCTACTTAACCCAGTTCCTTACGGGCCACGGCGGATACAGACAGTACCTGCACAAGTTTAATTTGGACGACTCTCCAGACTGCCCCAGATGTAAAGGAGTAGTTAGGCATCTTATGTTCGACTGCCCCAGATTTGCAGAGAGCCGCGGACAATTAGAAGCGGAACTGGAGAGTGAGGTGAATTCGCAGAATGTGGTGGAAATTATGCTGAAATCTTCACAACACTGGGAGGCGGTGAGCCAGATGGTCTGCACCATCCATAAGGAGCCCCGCAAAGAAGAAGCTAGGCGTAAGTCGGGCAACAGAAATGGTGGCTGATTAGCCAAGGCCATCCCTGCGAAGTAATGCCGAAAGTTAGTTCCGCAGGGAGAAAATGGCAGTGAGAGGTGTTTTTTTGGTTTTAGTCGGTAAAAATCCGGCATGCCGCCAAATCGGCGGTATCTTTGGAAGATTTCCATCATCACCTATAAAAAAAAAAGGTGGGAGATAGAACTCCGCCTTGAGGTACAAATTGTTTAATCTCCCTAAGCTTCGATTTACTGCCCCTGGATTCGGTATAGGATTACCTGCCAGCACGATAACTACCAATCCATTTCACTACTTGCGTCAGAAGCGATGAACAGTTGATATCGGACAGAAGTGCAGAAGAAGAAGTGTGCCACCAGAATTGTTCTTTGACATGGACGGACCTGGTTGAGACCATTGTCAGTGCGGGATGTTATGGCATCCAAGGCCGTGGTCGTACTGTGCATGCTTCGGAAGCCGTGGGGGTGATCCGCTCGCTAGATGTGGGCCGTAAGAACAGGGTGGATTAGTGCCTCAAGCGTTTTGACAACTGGTGACAAGAGAGTTATGGGTCGATAGGATTCGCCGGGTGTCGCTTTCTTCCCAGGTTTTAGAATTGGGATCACTCTCCCTTTTTTCCAGATTTCAGAAACGATCAGCGAGGAGATGGATAGATTTAAAGTAACCGTGAGATAGTTGATAGCTAGCAGATCGAGGTGTTTGAGCAAAGTCATTGAAATGCCATCAGGTCCCAATGCTTTCGAGTTGGTCGCATTCCATATAGCTGCAACTACTTCGTCCGTGGTGGAAACAGGTATGCTGTCTGTCGTTCGGATGTGGATCTTCCCACGGATTTTGCGCTTAAGTCTGTCGGGTGAGGGGTGTTCAATAAATTGTTTATTGAAACGACTTGCGCAGTGGGTAGGGTCACTTATTGAATTGTCACGGAACTGAATGGCGACGTTCCCTTTTTGTTTTGGTATATTAGAAAGGACACGGACAGTCGACCATAACTTGCTCAACCCTTTAGTTAGATTGCAGTTATTCAGATGGGTGCTCCATTTTGACCTCCTGTGTTCGGCTACTTGCCTATGGATCTCGCAGTTCATCTCATGGACTCTGGGTTCGTCCGGATTTACGCTCCTGATGCCATCTCTCTCGCCTGCCAATCTGGCGACAGTGGTTGGAAAGTTGAGCCGAATTTTCGGAATCCGTTCAGCAGGAATAAACTTCGCAGCCGCTTTGTTCAAGACTTTCCTTGTCTTGGATTCGGCCATACGTACGTCGGTTGGCGTTGGCAGAGCGAGGAATTTATGGCGATGGCCTGCACTTTCCTGGCGTCATCATTACTGGTAAAATCAATTTCCCGATATTGCACGGAATGGTGAATAATGAAGGCAAGCCCTCCTCCAGCGTTGGTCAACCTGTCTTGTTGTCATGTGAGCTAAGGGACGAGTTGTAGTGCAGTCTCCTCTCCTGTATGGCTCCAACTTGGATGCGATGTCTGTCCATGAATTATGCGAGTTCAGCGATTTTGTTCTGCAACCCATTGCAATTGAGTTGGACGAGTGAGGGAGTATTGAAGACGGCAATCGATGGTGCAGGCGTAAGATTGTTATGTTGAGGAATCCTATTGGAATTGTTGGCAGGAGTCATCGGAGATGGCTGTAAATCTGTCTGAATTCTCGATGGTGTTGCATAATGAGGCGTGTTAGATGAGTTTGTTGCTTGCAAACCTCTATTCCTACAATGATTGGCAGTAAAGGAGTAGTTCCAGTGCCTGTGGTGGTTGAGTCCTGAGTCTTAGGTGGAACCACTGATTGCAGCAATTGCATCTCACTGTAAACGGCGCGGAGAAGTCGCACTGAGAGCAGCTGCGCCGAGATGTATTGCTCCCAGTGAACATGAAAAACGATACGAGGCTTGTAACAGGCTGTTGCGTGTACGGAGTGTGTATCTTTTACGACCCACACTGTACTAAACTCTACCATAGTCTCGATCCATCTCGAAACAGAACCATCGA
Organism: Chloromyia formosa; assembly: GCA_964017055.1. Classification (NCBI taxonomy): domain Eukaryota; kingdom Metazoa; phylum Arthropoda; class Insecta; order Diptera; family Stratiomyidae; genus Chloromyia; species Chloromyia formosa. The sequence goes on along the minus strand of OZ024819.1, from coordinate 7,847,407 downwards.
TAATGAAGCGGATTCTCGAACCTTCGGCAGAGGCAAACCAAAGGCAGATGTCACCAAAGGAGAAGAGAAAAAGTAAGACTCGACACTTAGTGGCGGTTGGATCGTTATAAAGCGGAAAGGAAATAATCGTCATCTCGTTATCGTTAACGAATAGTTCGAGCTGGTTTGACGTTGGTTGTTAGTATGCGTGTGTAGTTCGTTTTGTAAATAAAGTGTGTGTGTTTTTCAATCGAAGTGTTTTCATTATTCAGCACATGAATATCTAACGAACCTGGTTTCGTTCTGGTTTCGCTCAGCAGAGGAAACATTACAATACAAACACACTTTTCTTCTTGCATTGAAGGGTTTTGGCAACTCTTGGCCGTTGTGGAGCGGGTCGCTCCGGTGCGTAGACCCGGCTGCTGCAGGAACAAAGTTCATGGTTATTCCAGGTTTTTTTTTTAATTTTTTATTATTTCAGGGATTTTTGGGTTTTCCCCAGTTTTTTTTTTTATTTTAGTTAGTTTTTTTTCGAGTTTCTTTTCCGAGATTTTTTTCTGAGGTTTTCTTTTTGGGAGGTTATGCCAAAAACTCCGCAGCAAACGACGGAAGAGTAGAAAAAGAGCATGAAGAAGATTGCATCCGTTGTCATTCGAGGTTTCTTTCGAGATTTTTTTTTCGACTTTTCTTCGAGGTTTTTTCTCGAGCTTCAGCAAAAAAAAAGGAAAAAAGGGAAAAACAAGCAGGTCCACTTGAAGGAACGCTCACGTTTTAGCAAATCTGTGAGGGATGCCGTAACAGACGAGAAATTCGAGATGAAACGTCGATACCAACCTGCCATTCCCATAAACCGTCTCACGGCCGTTGCACTTTAGGGTTCTGGAGATGAAATTACACCGGACACCTTGTCAGTCATAAGACCACAATCGCTAACCACATGGCGAAGTTACTTGATTTCTTTTCGGATAAACTTGCTTTTCTCTACGTTGACGGTTAGACTTTAGCTTTGAGCAAATTTGCAACCCTAGGAAGGAGCCTCACCGTGTTCATCGATGTCCCGGACTATTACGTTATTACGAAACCCTGAGTACAATACAACCGCAAACGAAACTTGAAACCAACAGGGACCTAGAACACGCTATAGAAAGCCGGACTCAATCTCCGTTAAGGGTGGAAAATCCCTACGAACTCCATTAGAATATTAAAAACTTAATAAAAAGGACAGAATAGAATACGGAAAAGAGCTAGGCGAACCGGTGACCTTAGCCAGCCAATTAGCTAACAGGCTTACCAATCAAATAAAGGTGCAAATCGATGAACACAGGAATGAAAGATGGGGAGAGTTCCTTGAAAACTTGGATACGGGAGACAAAGACTGCTGTAAGACTAATAAGTACTTCAAACACAGATCCCAAAATTTTTTTTCCACCAAATCACGGCCCTAACGGCATGGAGTACGATGACTCGGGAAAGGCGAAGGCCTTGGCAGATACCCTGGAGCTCCAGTACCAGGAGAACGAACCCCCTGACGGCGATCTTGATGAGGAGGACTTGATCATTGACAGAGCCGAAGAGATATGCTCCAGAATCGACACTCGCTATGAAACAATTAGCCAGACTGCTCCAAACGAAGTGAGAAGCCTCGTCAGCTCCCTAAATATATGAAAATCGCCAGGACTGGACACTGCAGCCAACATATGGTTGCGAAACGTCCCAGACAACATACTTGAGACCATCACCACCGTAATAGACGCGATCTTAAATCTCAGGGGGTATTCAGAGGTATGGAAGAAAGCGGTTATCGTTATGATCCCGAAACCTGGAAATGATCTTAAATTTCCTCAAAATTGGAGGCCTACAAGCCTCCTTTCATCGATCGCAAAAATGGCAGAGGACACCTCCTTTGTCGACTGCCTGGTCAAGTTAATGAGAGGAACATTATACCAGCAGAACAGTTTGGCTCCAGGGCCGGACACTCTTGCGAGCTCCAGCTAACAAGGGTGGTCCAACACATGCGAACAGGATTCAATAAGCGCATGTCAATAGGCCTCGTTATGTTCGACGTAGCGAAAGCCTTTGACAAAGTCTAGCATGAAGGATTTATCGCCAAATTGTATGACTTCGAGATACCGCTACCTTTTATTCAATTAATAGGTTCGTTCTTAGAAGGCGGAACTTTTCGAGTTAGAATTAACTCCACACTTTTTCAGGAAAGATCCATTGAAGCTGGAGTGCACAGGAATCACCACTTTCCCCAATTTTATACTCACTATACACTGCAGACTTCCCCGAAATGGCACCCAATGCGTGTATTTTACTGTTTACTTTCAGCCATGCTTCCAAATCAAACAATAAAAAACTACAAATTTGCCAGAATCTAGCACTACGGAGAATTTTTAAAGCCCCATGGTATGTTCGGAATACGGATATACACAGGGACATTCGGGTAGATCCTATCAGGAGTTAAATAAGGGACAAAGCCCTTAAACTCTACGACAAAATAGACGACCATACTAACAGTACCCTAGGGCCTTTGAGATTCTTTATGGTAGGACGACAGGTTTACCCGCACTTAAGAACGATAGCACACTAGTGCACACCGAGGTCTTAGAAAACTTTGTAAAAACTGACGATGGGCTCATCGAGCCCACAGAGACAATAGGAGTAAAAGTATGAATCACTAGCTCCACAAACGTACAGTTCCTAGCTCAGTGCCGCATTCTGATGTAAGTCGGAATTCCACCCACTGACGTGGTCGAGCTACCTCCCCGATGGATTAACGTAGCTCCTGAAGAGTAAAATCTATCGGTGGACGAAACCAGAGGACAGTGCTATAATTGGCCTAGTGCTGAAAAGTTTTTGGTGGCAGGGGATAGCCGAACTAAGTCATCATGGATTAGTTTGGCAATGATCCACTCCACTTTAATTATTTTTAATAAAAAATGAATGCTGGCATATAAACACACACATGTAGTTTCCTTCTGAGGTTAAGGGGGTATGGCAGCTCAAAGCCATTGGTAGAGTTCCAACCGGTCATTCCGGTATGTAGAACCAACTGCCGCAAGAACGGCATTGGCTACGGCGTTCGCTGTCGTCGGTCGCCTCCAGACTTGTTAAGGGCGAATGTGAGAGCTCTCCGTTGATCGCACACTCCCATTCACGTTTCCCGACCGACTGCAGTGGGTACACTTCGGTTGAACAGTCCCTGCCAAACCATACCCGAAACAGAACACATACTGAACTGGTAAGGTCAATCTATGAAAAAATTCCCCATATCCTTTAAGTTCCAGCAAACGCGAAATGTACCTTGAGAAGGCTCGCCAAAATCGGGCGTAAACTTTGGTTCGTCAACCGCTTCGACGTCCGATCCGATGCTACGCTCTTCGACATTCAATTCGTTAATACTTGGGACGACCAGAAGTGGATTGCATCAGTTTTTCCGTTCTGGAGGGGTTCCATGTCTCTTCCACTGCGATACAATGACGTATCAATTGGCAAGCGGTCGTGAATGTAAGTCCCTCCAAGTAATCTTTTTTTTTTGTCGAGATTTTTTTGCTGATTTTTCATTGTCGTTCGAGATTCTTTGTCGAGATTTTTTCGAGGTTTTCACGGTGTTTCTTTCTTTCTGCGAAGCTATGCAAAGTGCACGAGGTAAAGCTGGAAAAAGTCAATACATGTTCCAAAAAACTGGAAGAAGATCACATGTTGTTGTCCTATCCATCCACTACATAGCACATTCACATTTAATTTTTGATTTAAATCTCAGTCAGTGTATTGATGGGAGCTGCGTTGAAAACATTTCCTGTGGACATACGGTAGTGAAATAAAATTATAACGGGACATATGATGACACCTAACGGGACATATTGCCAAGAAAAGAAAAACGACAATAATAACAAAAAGTTGAAAAAATAGCGAAAGCCCTTTCCACTTCTATCATGCTCTCTGTTCTCGTTCTCTCTGTGTCTCTCTCTCACCTTCGGATTAAGACCGGATCCTTGTCGTAGAAATGTTCCCGTTATAAACCAAAAACTATTCGATACGGAAAATTGATTTTCCACTATATCCGAATCCTGTAGACATGGATGCGGATTATTCCATTCGTATGGTGAAAAACGTGCCATTACGAATAGAGTGAATGAGACCAACAGATATGCGGCCAATACGTAAAGCCAAATCTCAACGGCCAGCGGATTCATAAAGGAGAAGAGACGCGTCGGTTGACTGGTTGGTACCTGTAAACATATATATAAATAATATTCATAATGCTCTGTCCGCCATTTTGTTTGCTTTATTTCATGCAGGCTGTTGTTGTGTTGTTCAGTGAAATTGGAAAAAGTCGAGCAGGCATCTGCGAGAGAGGGCGCAAAAAAACGAAAAACCATTCAAAATCATATGAACGTAATTACCTTAAATAGAATGCCTATTCCTAAATTCATGAAGGGTTTTGTAAAGTCGATGACACTCTCGCGCGCATAGTTGATTGTCATGGAGGCTACGGCAAGATCGGCTCTCTGTAAAGCAAGGATTAAAGGGTTAGAATGTTCCTTGGAGATGTTTTTGTGTAATTCCATTCACACGTACTTACCCTCTCCATTAATTCACGCACAATTCCGTTCCATTGTTTCGTTTCGGGATCATACACGCCATACATATGATCGGGCACCAATCGTAACTGATAGTGGAATCCAACTTGTTGTGCGATCCCTTTCAAAAGATCAATACAAAAGCCCTCGAAACGTGCATTGCCTGTTGCATTTTTGTCATCTTTCACCATCACATATGGTTTCTCCTGCACGTCTCAATCAAAAAAAAAAAAACAGACAGAGAGAGAGAGAGATAAAGAGTGTATATGAGAGAAAGAAAACACAGAGATATGTAAATCCAAAATTTTCATGCCTGCTACAGACAATGGGCCATGATTGCCAATTGGAAGCCATTGTGTATCCACGCGTATATATCAGTTACTGGCGATGGTTGACTTCCAATGAAAGTTCCCTACAAGGGGAGACTGGGAGAGCAGAGAAACCATCAATAATGATGGCGTCCTGATTTATGCGGATGGTTTAAGGACTGACACTGGAGTAAGCTCAGGCGTCTACTCGGCGGATCTGGGCCTGAGACTGAGTGGTTCAGACTGGCGAAACATACGACCGTATTCCACTCGCATAGCTTTAGAGTCCATTCAAGGAACTTCAACGAGGATGACGACGATTTGCGTCGACAGTAGGGTGGTCATTCTGGCTCTAGCGTGATACAGATGGTCCTCAAGAATTGTAAGCAACTATGCCACGATCACACACATCACAAGCGAAATAGATGGCGCCATATGGACAAAACTGCAATCCGACTGGACAAATAGAACGGATTGTAGGGTAGCCAGGACCTTGTGGCCATCACTAGATCCGAGTACTCGCTTCTCGAGTACATTATGGGTGCGAACCTACTACTTTGTAATGTGGGCCCAGAGCCTACTTTCGCACAAAAACAGGACGTTGTAACGGACGGTTTGGTGGGCAACCGAAGATGCCCGTGGGGACGGAGCCTTAGGTAGCATAGCGGCCGTGAAGGTCGGACCGTGCCATCTGACGATGAAAAAGGCCCCTCAACGAGCTAAGCAGCGGCCTATGCTCGCTGTAGCTCAGTTCGGGAGATGTGGGCGGGGTTTTCGCCGCTCGTTGCCCCTGTCCTTTATGTATTAACAAAAATTCATAGGCCTGGGGAAGACAACACAAACAGGGGAGGTAAGTATGGGGAATGAAAAAAAATTGTCGATAAGGATGGAATGGTTGACGAACGGATCAGACTCCCACGCGGTCGTACTTGGGTCCGGGTGTAACGGGACCCTCGGCCTCTGGTTTCGTACCACCAACAGATCACTTCTCATCAGGTGCTGCTTCGATCTGCCGGTGGGAGCAGCACTACCAGACCATAATATGGTTCATTACAAGGTCTTAGATATCTCTCTTGCTTCGGTAGATATTATGTACTTGATTAGAGATTGGAGTGTGTCGAGTGAACACTCCTTTTCTGATCACCGCTATCTGCAGGTTGGCCTTGCCGAACGTCCTGCAGCAAATCCGCGCACATTGAATTGTAGGAAAATCGCCTGGTCTGCGTTCCGCGCAGCTCGCAGCTCTTTCAGAAGGGTTTGAACCACTACCAGGTCATCCCACTAATGCACAGGAGCTGGACGACTTGGTGCATACTCTGACAGGTTCAATTAACGCGGCAGTATCTGTTTCGTGCTCGGGTAGCCCACATGTAGGAAAGAGAAAGCCAGCATGGTGGAACGCCTATATCTCCGAACTAAGAGCGGTGTGCAGGAAAAGTCTCAACAGGGCGAAGGCCACTAGGCTGGAGTCAGACTGGCAATCATACAAGAGACACTTGAGCTCTTTCAAGAAGGAATTTTAAGGGTTGCTAAACGTAATTCATGGAGGAGTTTTTGCGAACAAGCTGAAGGGTCCGGTGAGTTATCCAGACTTTACACACTCTTGTCGTGAAACCCATCTATGCCAAGTTTTATTCAAAAGCAAGATGGGACATGGACATCTCCGAGCAAGGAAACTATTGAGTCCTTGCTTGACTCGCACTTTCCTGGCAGTTCCGCGGTCTCACCGCTCGAGGATAGCTTTACTCAGCGGATAGCGTCGTGCGATTTCGCATCCATCCTGTCTATAGAAAGAATTCTGTGGGCAATCTACAGCTTCCAGCCTTTCAAATTTACTGGACCCCACGGCATAATTCCGGCGGATCTACAGCCGTCTTCGGGTATTGCGTATGCATGGCTAAAGGCCATTCTAACGGCCTGTCTTAAGTTAGCCCATGTTCTCCGGACCTGAACCGAAGTGTTAGTCGTTTTCATCCCGAAAGCGGGTAAGAGCTCTCGTGCGCGACCGAATGATTTCAGACCCTTTAGTCTTCCCTCTACCTTGCTTGAGTTACTTGAGAGATTGATTGATATTGATTGATTTTCGAAGTACTATTCCGTCATGTCTTCTTTCCGCTTTGCAGCATGTCTACTGGAAGGACAGATCAGTAGATATGGCTCTTCACTCTCTGGTCGGCCTTATTAAAAAGTCTCTCGGTGACAAGGAACTCACCATGGCTGTATTCCTGGATATTGATGGGGCGCTTTTAACAATGTCTGACCTAGCGCGATTGTTGAGGCACTCTTGAGCCTACACGTCGATGAGTCGCTCTGTAAGCTTATATATTTTATAAGTTGGTAACATCAAGGCTTATTCGTGCTTTTCTGGCGACAGCATCTGTGGGTAGACGAGTTTGTGGGGGGCACCCCTCAAGGCGGGATATTATCTCCACTTCTTTGGAATCTGGTCATCAATAAAATGCTTCTGGACCTGGAAAGGATGGGCTATAATGTCATTGCCTATGAGGATGATGTTGCAATTGACGTATCTGGAAAATTTGCGAGAGTCCTCAGTGAGGTACTATAAAATGCTCTGCCCATTCTCACTAATTGGGCATACCATCGTGGGGTTAGTGTTAATCTGGACAGGACAGAGCTTGTGATTTTGACCAGAAGGCACACGCTCGGTCCTATCGAAACTCCCATTTTGAACAGTTTGGAATTGGTTTTTAGTTACAAGGCCAAATTCGTTTGTCTCCTTCTAGACCGCCAACTAACCTGGAAGCCCAACATTAAAGAGTGGGTGAGGAAGACAACTATTGCACTCTACTCGTGTAGGAATTCCATTTGAAAAGACTTGGGCCAGCAGTCAAATATGGTACAATGGATGTATACTTCTGTGGTGCGTCCTATTTTACTTTATGGTATTAGTGTGTGGTGGACAGCACTCAAAGTCGCTGCCTACTGTAACTTGCTGGGAAAGGTGCATAGACTGGCTGCGCTAGCCATAACAGGGGCGTTCAGAACCACTCCGTCGGTCGGATTGGACATTCTGCTGAACTTACTCCCGCTGGACATTCTTGGCGAACAACTGGCGGCCAATACGGCACTACGCCTTCGTGAAACTTGCCAGTGGCGTGTGAGGCGCACTAGGCACGCATCTATTCTGCGCAATCTGGTTCTCCCTTCGGAGACCGACTACACCTCTCCGAAACAAACTTTTGATCGGAACTATACCTGCCTTATTCCATTTAGGAATCTCTCGGCTCCCTTTAATGACTAATTCCATGCTAATCCACACGGACGGCTCTAAGACGCACGATGGAGTTAGGGCTTGGTATCAACATATCATTTCGTCTTCCTGACTTTTGTACTGTCCTTCAGGCGGAAGTTTCAGCGATTTCAGGGGCTCTGACCTGGTTGAAAAGCCACGTGATGACTCCCAGGGACATCGCTATTTTTACTAAGCTGCAATACGTCCACTTGAGTCGGTTCTCAGTATATCCAAAGCGATTGTGAACTGTCGCACAGCCCTCACTTTAATAGACGGTTTCTTCAACACTAGGCTTTGCTGGATACCCGGTCACAGTGGCTTTGCAGGTAACTGCAGAGCGGATGATCTTGCGCATTAGGGAATAACCCGTAATGTCACGACAGTATTAAACTGCCTTTTGCGGTATGTAAAATGGTAATTAAGTCAGTCGCTATTGATAGGGCCAACATAGCATGGCTCACTGGGAACTCATGCCAAACGACAAGGGCGATTTGTCCTAGACTTGATCAGATTACACATCGGCAGTGTGGTGGGGGTCATCACAGGGCATTGTCCTATTGGGGAGCTAGCCTGGAGGCTGCGCCCTCCGCACCATGATTACTGCAGAAGCTGTAAGGACGTGGACTAGGAGCAGATTGTTATTCACCTTCTGTGCAACTGCAGAGCTCTGGTGGTCAGGAGGAGGAGATTTCTTGGTTCCTCGTTCTTTTACAACTTGGAAGACCTCAACAACGCTAGCACGACAATGCTCAATCGTTTTTTTATGGTTTTAATGCCTAGTTCTTAGGGTGAGGTTCTGGATGTACCACAACGGACCCAATTTGCAATCGAAGTGTGCTGTGATCTGACATGGCAGCCCCTGCACCTAACCCAAGACCAGGATATTGCTCAAACTCAAATAAAATAGACGAGCGACACTACCTTATCGCATTTCACGCGAAAATATTGGGACTGACCTCAAGCAAATTTATGCAGAAGATCCGAGATCGAAGAGGACACCATCGAACATACTTTGTGTGAGTGTCCAGCCCTAAATTGGAAACGCCTCAACATCTAAGGTGCTTACAGATTTCAGGAGTTAGCAGATTTGGGCAGTGCCGGCTAGTCGATTCAGTTGATTTATTTTAGCGGAGTAGTCACTTACAACTGGGTCCGAATCGGAGTCCTAATTCGAGCTGCAACCCTCTTACCAAGCGGCGATGGCGTTTGCAATAAAATGGCTTTGAAAGCCATTATGAGCCAATTGCTGGCAACCATCTTCGCTACAAACCGCTATCTGTCCAAATTCACGATAGCAACTGACACCGGTGGGCCATTGTCAGTAGCAGGCATCAGTCTCTTACCACACGTGTCATAACAATCAGTGTTATATTGGTCGCATTGTTGTCATAGAAGGCCTGCGGATTTGTTACATTTATACCGTCCGTTGAGCTCCAGAAGCCAACCTTTTCGAGTTTTTCGCGACGCAATTTGAGTAAATCAATTTTAAAATTGGCACGTTTGCCTTCGCTGAATTCAACGTGACCGGTTAGGCCGTGTATGGTTGCCTGTTGAGATAGAAAAAATGTAAAATTAACGGTGGGATACATTTTCAACTATCCGACTACCCGTCTGTAGCGCTCAGAAGGCCTAAGCCCCACAAAACACTTACCGAATTGATGTAATTATATAAGGACAGTCCATCACTCCACGGCTCTTCCAATTCGCACGATAGATTTTTCGGTGCAAGCGATTGACTTCGATTCAGTGCTGTTAAACCAGCGGCAAAAGCATGTACAGAATCAAAAATGAGCGCCGGTTCTGCCTTTTCAAATAAATACGAATAGAGAGAGTCGTTAGTCTCTCTCGTTTCGGCAAACAATAATTAAATATAGTGTGCGTTCGATTCACCTGGGTTTTCCGAGATCTGAGGTGGTATCTCGCGGAGGATCAATCTGCGCTTCCCCCCTTAACCGTTAATCTAACGACCTGGGTCGGGAGGGGGGGGATTCACTCTAAGGCCGGGTGAATCGAACACGCATGCATAAGATCGCACTTACTTGAATAGTTCCAGCATTTCCGTCCAATATACTCTGTCCGCTATGCTCAAATTTTCGCATATCATGCAAAATTTCACTGTAACGTGTCGATTCGACATCGACTAGACGAAAGGCCGTTATGTTAACACTATTATATTTAAAATCCTCTAAATCAAATGTCTCGATATCCTAATGAAAAATATAAAAAAAAATATAATGACCTTCATCGCCCGGCCAAAAGACATATCCATGTCAAAATGGATTTTAGATTTTTTGATTTTGATTTTTTTTTAGCGAGATGACATGTCACACACACAAACTCATAAGTGTAGCGATCAGCTGCCAATGCCTGACTTTCCGTAACTCAGCACCATGGCGTTGGGATCGCTAACAAGGAGCGTCACTTTGAATTTCATCATCGATTCAATTTCCGTAGTCAGTCGAGGTCCGCGTCTCAAACAGAGCTATGTTGATAGCGTCCGTATGTCAGATACAGCCTGGACATACGCTTATCGCTATATTGGTGACCCCATAAAAGTAACACGCAGCCCAACGCAATTCAAGACAGCACCACGCGCACACGGTACCAGCGCACGCGCTACCACCGACCTCTGACTTCCCGAGATTATCTTCTCAACCGCCGCGCACTAAAAGTGGTTTTGTACCGAGTCATCAATGGCACACGGCGCTCCAGCACCGGAACAGCGGTACCCCAGCAACACAGTGGCGCCCCAGCAACACAGCAGCGCCTCAGCGATACAGCGTCACCCCAGTGACACAGCGTCGCCCCAGAAAAACAGCGGCACGCCAGCGACACTGCCACGAGTTTTCCACGAGTTTTTGAGCGTCAGTGAGCGTAAACAATTCGTGTGCTAGCAGCACTTGCACGCTGCGCTCCAGCACACGGAGCGCGCGAATACAGTGCCCAGCACAAGGAGCATCCACACATGGCGTGACGCAGGGAGCACTCGCACACCGCGGCTCAGCACACCGAGCGCCCGCACCCGCATACAGCACACGGAGAACCCGCACACGGCGTGACAGCGTGCAGCACCAGCACACCGTGCCCCGTGCCAAAATCCGGAGCGTCCGCGCACCACGTGCCTCACTATACAGACCTTTACACGCTCGCCAAGACACCTCCCCAGCTTGAATCGCTACGAGTTTTTAACTCCTGAGTTTCCGTAACTCAGCACCCTGGCATGGCGTTGGGATCGCTATCAATTTCCGTAGGCAGTCGGGGTCCGCGTCTCAAACAGCGCTATGTTAATAGCGTCCGTATGTCAGATACAGCCTGGACATACGCTTATCGCTATATAAAAACAACATGTGGCGCCTCACTGCGGGAAGAAGCGGAATTATGTCTTGGTGAAGTCAATCCATCCAATACCGTTGCCGTGCCTTTCTCTAATAAAAAAAGCTCAGACATAGCAGGTGCTCTGTAATGTACAACTAATTAAGCTACTGATCCAGCAGGAAAGCAACTCGATCATTACAAGTATATTGTACCATAACCCATTACGCCAACAGTCCGTCCACCTTTCTAATAAAGGACAGTATGTCTTTAACAGGCGGAAACAAGAATAGCATCTGTAAGACTTGGTGCAAGCAACTGCAACATTAAGCTCAGTCCAGCACAGAAACTTTGGTGCAGTGAGAGCCTTGAAGTCACTATGCCGTTAGACCATTTGGTAAAGAAATTAGTCTTCAATCACACCTTTTCCGCATTAATCTGGGGTAGAGAGGATGGATTGGGAAGAGAAGTACTCAGAATTACCCTCCGGCATCTCAAAATGGTTTACGGATGGTTTTAAGGCAGAGGAGGGCACTGGGGCGGGCATCGTGGGCTCCGACCAGTTACACTTCATTTCTATGGGAGGATTTCTTATGGTCTTTCAAGCAGAAATACACGCTCTGCTTTGCAGGACTGCTGGGTACTGTAATAGGACCATAGCAGTCTTTACTGATAGTCAGGCAGCCAATAAGGCGCTAACTAGTTGTGCCGTCACTTTAAAACTAGTATGCAGCTCCTAGCAAGCACTCCAAGAACTCGGATACTCAAAATACGGTGACGCTTTACTGGGTCCCGGGGCATGTCGGCATTGCTGGTAATGAACGAGCTGATGAGCGAGCCCGGTTGGTATCGTCCACTTCTTTTCATGGACAAGAGCGCCGTTCTGTGGGACTTTCTTGTGTAACGAAGAAAGGGGAGCATGGGAGAGAACCGAGGCTTCAGCGTATTGAGACGGCCTTCTGGGTCCGAGACAATCAAAAATGTTTCTTGCTGGATGCTCACAACAAAGAGCTTCAATGCTACTTAGTTTGAGTCGACTTCAGGTCAGAAGCATTCCCGAACTTCTTTCAGGTCACTCATACTTGAAACATCATTTAGCAACTTTGGGTTTGGTCCCAATTGAACCTGCCGTTTCTGTCATGAACCCTTAACGGCTGGGAAATCGCTCTATGCCACCTTCGGCCACCATCATGTGGATCGACGTTATGCTTAGCGGGCGCGAAAACTACTCATGTTGGGTGGCATATCAATTTGTGTTAACGCTGTTAAGGGTTGCCCTCACGGTGGGCTTCTTTTCCCACTTCTCCGGTTATTTGCCGTAGATGAGTTATCCGGTAGGCTAGGCTCTCTGTGGTTATCGTGCAATCGAATACGCCGATTATATAACCATTATAATAGCGGAAAGTATGAAACAACGTGATCACATCACGAACGTGATGGGTGCGGCACTAGACCTAATCCCTTCGCTGGTGCACCGAAATTGGTTTGAGCGTTATCCCTCAAAGAACCGTCTTAGTTCCGTTCACTCGGAGGAAAAATCTCAGTTTAAGCTCGGTCAGCCTAGGCAGGGCGGTACTCAAGATCTCTACCGAAGCCAAGTGTCTAGGCATCACCTTGGACTGAAGACTCAGCTGGAGCAAGGCCACTCGGATCATGTGGGTTTGCAGGTCTCTCTTTGGAAAAAACTTGGGGTATCACCCCTACCCTACATGATTCAGTGGTGATATTTCATGCTGGTATGACCAGCTCTGACATATGCTGCGCTAGTTTGGTGGCTCAAAACGCAGCAGCATTGCAACATACAGTTTTGAAGCAAATTACAACGTCTTGCATCCCTTGGTGTGGCAGGATCCATTCGTACATGGCCGGCATCGGCTTTTAAGGTTGTTAGACTTACTCCGCTGCCCATTTTTCTTTAAGAATCTGCGGCTCTAAGCGCTCTTCGAGTGCATACAACTTATGATGCTTGTGTGTACAATCAGTGCCACAAGAGTATTCTGGAGCGGATTACTCGCATGCTGAGCTACTTGAGATCAGATTACATTACTACGGAACTCTGCTCTATGCTGGGTACCAGGGCATCGGGTCATTCGTAGCAACGTTGCTGCGGATGAACTTACTAGATAGGGCTCATCCGAAAAAAATTTCAAACCTGATCCCTACTGCGGTCTGAGCTGGGCCACAGCTAGGACACTAATGAGAGAATGGTCTGCGGGTGAAAGGCGGGGCACTGGAATAATCTCACAAGACTGCGCCGATGCAAAGACCTTATCAACCTCTACGTTCCCATAGAAGCTAACCGCTTGGGCAGAGCGGACTTCAGGTTAATCGTTGGTTACCTCATGGGACACCAATGGGTGAGATATCACTTAATACTTAAACAAAATGGCTCTGTTCAGTAAGACGGAGGGGGACATTGAGTAAACCAAACCCTTTTTTTTGCGAATGCCCCGCGATTGCTCGCTCCATTAAGAGTGCTGCTTCAAGGGATCTACTGACCCTCGTCAGGTTAGGTTAGGTTAGGTAAAGCGGCTGCCGGGTCCTCACCCAGCACACTTAGTCCATCATTTGGTCCGTTGTGCTACCACCAAAGTAACCTAATTAAAGTTAGTCACCAAACCAGCCTGTGCTGGTAATAAAGCGATAGAACTGTATGCCACTCGTATTTTTAAGATCGTCCAGATCGTGGAAAACCCAAGGCCGGACAGTGACAGAGAAGATGCAAAACGCTATCCTCCTCATCCATGTCCTCACAGCTCCTGCAATAGTCGTTATGAGGAATACGGAGGCTCCAACAATGGGACAGTGTCCTGTAATAACCCTACCACCATGGCTCGGTATCCAAGAAAGCGTAATGTTGAAAAAAGCACCCATCTCTTTGACGACCGAACGACTCTTTGCGATGGCTTTCGATGTAGTCAGGACGGATTCGAGTACTCGAATTGCAGCCTAACTATCCGTATAAGTCGTAAACTCTCTCGCGGTCACTACATAATTTTCTAGTCAGGTCAGTGCTTCGAAAATTGCCGTTACCTCCGGCTGTAGGACACTGCCGAAAGCGGGAAGACGGAATGATAGGTTGATCGCCAGTCCGAACGGTCCTAGAGCCATCGGTGTAGATGACCATGGAGTCGGTGATCAGGAGCGTTTTATCAGCTCATTGACCCCTCGAAGGAATCAGGCTGGTGTAGTTTCGGCCAAAAAAGTATTTCGGAGAGATGTAATCAGTCTCTACGGGGAGACTCAAATTATCCAGTACAGTTGAGTGCCCGCACCTCAGCGTGCGCCACTGGTCAGTCTCACAAAGACGTAGAGCCGTGTTTGCCACCAGTTGTTCACCGTAAATATTCAACGGGAGCAAGCCGAGAACCTTGTCCAGCCCGGCTGACGGAGTGGTTATAAAGGCCCCCGTCATGGCTGTCCAACTAGTCTTTGTACCTTACTCACTACTCATTAGGTTAGTTGGGGGTATTCTTGATTAGTTAAGGCTACGTTAATTGCTTTGACCGCTCCAGGGGCATGGGCGCGTCGATATCTCTATCATTTCTATGCCTTGTTGACGTTTCGATAACATATCTGCTTTTCGGAAGTGCAGTTGCCAGCATGCACCTCCTATCCGCGTCGTCTTTATACTGACAAGTTCTGAGCACTGTAAGAGTTCTATTAGTACCCACAGGCAGTTTTTGATCGCGCCGAGATTTGAACTCCGATCTCTTGATTAATATCGTAGAACGATGAACGAACGACCACGGCCACCGAGCGCGACGCAAATGTTGTACAAAAAGAATCCGGGACAGTTAGCGGAATACGAGTATGTGAGTGAGGACTCTGACTGCTTACAGTGGGAACAAAGCAGCAATCTAACTGTAGATAATTTGAGCCGGTGTATCGGAAGCTTTTGGGAGAATTCGAGTCAGATGAACCCTCTCGTACTCCCGCATATGCCTAGGGTTACTCCCAATGGAAATCATTTATTACAGTTTGCTCTCTCATATCTAACGCCGCTTGAAGTTAGTAACAAAATTGCGAAGCTGAAAGCGGACACTGCCTTCAAGCAACCGGAGTGCCAAGGAAGTCCCGCATCTCCTATTTAACATAATTATATTAGCAGGAGTAATCCCTACGGAATGGAGTATGAGTAGAACAACGCTGTTAAAGAAAACAAGCAAGGATGGTAGTGCCACTGATCATTGCCGTCTTGTAGCCATTTCTTCGGTACTAAGTAGATGTACTGTAAAGGATTATCTCGGCTTACTCGCTTATTTCCATGTCGTTACCTTCCCTACAGGTAACGTGAGAGAAATTATTTATGAGGTCAGTACATCCAATATTGGTCTTATTTTGGGTTGCGACCCGAACGCGCATCATAGTTTATGGGGCAGCTCGGACACCAATGAACGAGGTGAGCTGCCTTTGGAGTGTCTTATGAGTATGAGGCTCTTACTGTAAAATGTTAGTTGAGAGCCTACTATTGTAAATAAGAACAAACACGAGGTTTTAGACATTTCCCTTGCGTCGGTGGATATTCAGCACTTAGCGCGGGACTGGAGGGTGTCATCAGATCACTCGTTTTCTGATCATTGCTACCTTCGGTTTAGACTTGTCGTTTCCGGTGTGCAAAAACCTATGTTTCAGAACCGTAAAAGAACTGACTGGATCAAGCATAGGGAAACTCTCTTGGAGGTTTTGTGCCTAGGTTCGATGAATTGACAGGCTGACCAGGGGCCTGTCAATTCATCGGACCTAGATGCCATGATATATGCTCTTAAGACGGCAATTAACAGCCGTTTCCCAATCAAGCCCTGCCAGTAGGTTGAAGGGCAAAAGTAAACCTACCTGGTGGAACGTTCAGATCTCTACTTACAGGAGTGCCTGTAGCAAGTCCTTTAATAGAACTAAATTTCCAAAACTAGGTTCTGATTGGGTCTTCTATAAAAAGGATCTATATCTCTATAAGAAGGAACGGAGGAACGCTAAGCGTAGCTCATGGAGACTTTTTTGTGAACGGATCGAGGTGTCTAGCGATTCCTCAAGACTTAGCAAAATTCTTGCCTCTAGTCCTTCTTTCCAAATTACTTATTGAAACAGGATGGCTCGTGGACGTCATGTAGCTCGGAAACTATTATTTTCCTGTTTGACACTCATTTTCCGGATTGTACAACCGACATCGTGTACGCTCGCGTTTCTTCTAGAGCGTCTGCCTCTTGAAACTCTGCTGCCATTTTATCAAAAGACAAGATCTTATGGTCGGTAGACATTATCGATCCGTTTAAATCTGCTGGGCCTGATGGCGTCATACCGTACCATACTGCTTCGATTGAAACCATCTTCAGGGCTTGCCTCGATCTGGTATATATTCCTCGCATATGGACTGAGGTTGAAGTTGTCTTTATCCTGAAAGCGAGTAGGAGTTCGCACGACGACCTAATGATCTAAGAGACCTATCAGTCTATCTTCCAATTCACTAAAGATGTTAGAAAAGTTGATCGATGTCTATCTGCGTGGCAGCATTCCAACGCGGCTTCCATCTTATTCTGAGCTTGCTTACTGGAAAATCAGATCGGTGGACACAGCCCTGCACTCCTTGGTAAGCAGTATTGAAAAATCTCTTAGTTACAATGATTTTGCCCTTGTCATCTTTCCGGAAATTGAGCTACGTCCTGCCGCATGATATTGCCGGCGCTTTTGCTAGTTTTAATGTGGACGACTCAATTGGCAACCAAATAAATATGCTGCTTACAGCGAGGGTGGTTCGCACCTTCCTGGGCTCATCTTCGGAGCGCAATTGTGTCAAGAGGGGCACTTTGCAGGGCGGCGTTTTATCCCCCATTGTTTGGAACTTGGTGTTCTATAGGCTGCTTCGACTCGGGTGTAGTGTTACTGCTTATGCGGATGCTGTCGCTATTGCCATAAGGGGTAAGTTTCCTAATATTCTCAGCGAGGTGCTACCGAATGCCCTTTCTACACTTTCTCGCTAGGCAGTTCCAGTTGTTTAAAAGTTAACCCGAGTAAAACCGAATTCGTTTTGCTTACTAGGAACTATAAGATTCCTTCTATCGTATCCCCAGTCCTGGGAGATACCAGATTTTTTTTTTTCAGATAAAGCAATATTCCTGGGTGTAATTTTTGACAAAAAGCTAAGCAACTTGCTGCCATTCACCTTCCTGAATCGGATCAGTGGTCCTCGACAAATACTGGCTACTCTTCGATTTTAAATTGCCGGAATATTCTGGCTTCTGCAGATAACTCATACCCTAAAATTGAGTTTTAGAAGAGCTTTGTGAGCTTTATCCCTACTTGGGATCAGTAAAGTCTCACCCTCACTTTACTGATCCCAAGTAGGGATAAAGCTCACAAAGCTCTTCTAAAACTCATTAGCTGACTGTAGGTATATGGATGCCTCCAAGATTGAAGATGGGGTGGAAGCGGGTATTTACTCTGACACACTAAATTTAAGCCTGGGCGGCAGTCCATAGCCATTAGGAACATTGCAATTTACACGGATAGTCAAGCTGCGATTAGAGTTCCGGAACCCGTCCTGCTTACAACCAAGATTATAGTAGACTGTTGTCCAGCCTTCATCGCGTTGGGGGAGTTTTCAATATTGTCCTATGCTGGATTCCAGGTAAAAGTGGCTTTGTTGGTAACTGCCACGCTGATGAGCTTGCTAGGCAGGGGATTTTAAGCGAGGCTCTGCACAATAGCATTTTTATGCCCACCAGGGCATGGAAGTCCTTTTTTAAAATCTACAATCTCCCCAACAAATGAAACTTAAAATAAGCGATAACTTACGATAAAATAAAGCTAGCGACTTGAAATTTCGGTTACATGTTTGTAGTAGGATTCAGCTAGCTGATATTGAAAATACGTAAAATCTGACCAACCAAACCCCTACTTCCCCTACAAATGAAAGTTCAAACGATAACTTTCGATAGAATGAAGCTAGAGATTTGAAATTTTGCTTAAATTTTCATAGCATGATCTAATTGGTTGGTGACAATGATGGGCAGAATCTGACTCAAGGAACCCTTACCTCCACTACAAATGAAACTTCAAATAAGCGATAACTTTCGATAAAATGAAGCTAATGAAATTTTGGTCTACTGTTTGTTGTTGGTTGTTATTAAAAATGCGACAAAAGAAACCTACCCCTACAAGTGAGACTTCAAATAGGCAATAACTTTACATAGAATGAAGCTAGAGACTTGAAGAATCGACAAATACTGGGTGGGCCATCTAGTGGTTTCTTTTTCAATCATAGGTTATTTTGACAGTGAAAGCTGTTTCGCGCTCGAAATCTTAACAGAAAGTCAGTATCATACCACCGCAGAACGAAATGAGTCGTTTTACACTTGAACAACGTTAGGAAATATTGGAAACTTATTTCCAAAGTGAGTGCTGTGTAGCCCAAACAGTGTGTTTTTTTAATAGAAGTTTTGGCCGAAATGAAGCACCCACCGCGCTTGCTGTACGCAAGTTTGTGCAAAAAGTTCGTCAGACTGGCATGCTGCAATGCCATCTAGATAGACAGGCCTGCACTCAGCTGATCGCGGGTCACCTCCTGATTCGATTTAGCCATGTCTGTCTGTCTGTCTGTCCGTCTGTCTGTCTGTCTGTCCGTCTGTCCGTCTGTCCGT
Source organism: Chloromyia formosa (assembly GCA_964017055.1). Taxonomy (NCBI): domain Eukaryota; kingdom Metazoa; phylum Arthropoda; class Insecta; order Diptera; family Stratiomyidae; genus Chloromyia; species Chloromyia formosa. The sequence continues at coordinate 7,828,332 of OZ024819.1, read as the reverse complement.
CTGTCTGTCTGTCTGTCCGTCTGTCTGTCCGTTCGCACGATAACTTTCGACAGAATGAAGCTAGAGCTTTGAAATTTTGGTCAAATGTTAGTTATATGATCTAGTTGGATGGTATTGAAATTTGGCATGATCAGGCCAAGAGAACGCCTACCTCCCCTACATATGTAAGATGATTAAATGTATCTATAACTCCCGATTAAAAAATCATGAAAAGCTCTAGCTTTGGTATATTGCCAGTGAGGGTAATCTTATACTCTCCCGGGAAAATAAAATCGATCAGTTAAAAACTAACGGTAATTTTCTCACAAAGAGCCCCGTACTACCCTACTTTTCAGGTTTTTTGCCTATAACTCTTGAACCAATTGACGTAGACACCTGATTTTTGGCATATAACCCTTAGGTGAGAAGATGCTTGCGTTTTAGTAAGTTGGGCATAATCAGATCAGAGGAACGCCTACCTCCCCTACAAATTTCCAAAAATAAAATATTCGTTTAATTACGATAACTTTCGATAGAATCACACTAGCAAGTTGAAAATTTGGTGGAATGTTTCTAGTAAGACCTACTTGGTTGATATTGATAATGGGCAAGATCCGACCTAAGGAACCCCCGCCTCCCCTACAAATGAAACTTCGAATAAGCGATAACTTTTGAAAGAATGAAGCCAGCGACTTGAAATTTTTGTCAAATGTTGGAAGTGAGATTGAGTTAGTTGGCATTAAAGATGGGTAAGATCCGACCTATGGAACCCCTACCTCCTCTAAAAATGAAACTTCAAATAAGAAATTACTTTCGATAGAATGAAGCTAGCGACTTGAAAAATACGACAAATGTTTGTAGAAAGGATTAGTTAGTTAACTGATTTTGAGAATGTTCAAGAATCCACTGAATTAGTGCCAACCTCCACTATAAACTGGCCATATAGGAGACCCACTTTTAATGCATATGGTCGTTGCCAATTGGTACTTTTGGTATTACCACTAAGTCTGTACAAGTCTAGGGTATATACGCTTCGGACTGGTTTTTTATCGAAAACTACCGCATTCAGTAGGAATCGAACCGGGGCCCAGTGCGTAGAAGGCGAACGTGCTAACCGTTGCGCCATCCGGACTACGGAAATATTATAGTTATCACTAAACATTCCTTCACTCTTTCAAACGGCCGCAGGCTCCAACCTGACCTGCTGATACAAAGCCAGGAAAGGGTCTTTGTGGTCGACGTTACAGTCCGCCACGAAGATGGAGACTATGCTGGTCATGCGAACAACGAAAAAGTGAGGAAGTACAGTGAGCTACTACCGATGCTTAGCAATTTATTTGACAAGAGGCCTGGCGAGGCTCTCTCGATTATAGTGGGCACCAGTATAAGAACCTAGCCCTACCAGTGCCTACCAATTAAGCGAGTTTTGATCAGCTAGCTTTTTCCGTTACAGAAATATTTTGCTAATATAACTCTGCCGTTAAGTTGCTGTAACTTTTGAACTAATTGATGGATTTGGCTGAAATTTAATGTGTGCCTCGTCCTTACTAACTCCCACTCAACCAGAATCGGCCTCATTCTCGGGTGTGATGCTAATGCGCATCACACTGTGTGGGGCAGCTCTGATATAAATGCACGAGGGGAGCTGCTGTTTGAATACATTATTGGCACTAAGCTACTGATATGTAACGTAGGTAATGAACCAACATTCGTCACACGCAATAGGCGGGAGGTGTTGGATATATCCTTTGTGTCTGAGGATATCGAGCATCAGCTGCGGAACTGGAGAGTGTCATCCGAGCACTTGATTTTCAATCACCGTTGTCTACAATTCAGCCTGGATGCACGTTCAGTGGCCACACTGCGTATCTTAAATCAAAGGAGAACAGACTGGACGCGGTACCGAGCAGCTCTACTGGAAGCACTGCCCCCTTTACCGGGGCAGCCCAATACCAAGCAAGAGGTGGACGATGCTGTACGGGACCTTACGGAAGCAATAAATAGGGCGACATCCAAATCTTGTCCTACAAGTAGTCACCGAGGAAAGAAGAAACCAGTCTGGTGGAACTCTCAGATTTCAGAGCACCGACGTGCGTGTAGGAAAAGTTTTAACAAGGATAAGGCCACTGGACTTAAGGATGATTGGAAATCCTACAGAAGGTACTTGAGCCTCTTTAAAAAGGAGCTTAGAAATGCAAAACGGAGCTCGTGGAGGATTTTCTGTGAGCGTATTGAGGAGTCAAGTGAGATCTCTTGACTTGGCAAAATCCACTCAACAAGTCCATCTATGCCTAGCTTCCTGCAGAAGGAGTGCGGCTCGTGGACGACATCAAGTACAGAGACCGTTGAGGTTCTGCTCGATGCGCATTTCCCCGGAGGTTCGACAATTACAATGCCCTTGGCTTCGTCTACAACTGCCGGGACTACATGTGAACTTGGGTCGATTATTACAGAGGAAAAGATTCTATGGGCGATCGATAGTTTCGACCCTTACAAATCCGCTGGGCCAGATGGCATCATTCCGGCAGACCTGCATCACGCATCGGACATCGTGTACCCGTGGTTGGCGACTATTTTTAAAGCTTGCCTGAAGTTCACATATGTTCCTCATATATGGAGGCAGGTTAAAGTGACTTTTATACCCAAGGCAGGAAAAAGCTCACGCCCTAATGACTTCAGACCGATTAGTCTATCCTCCACCATTCTTAAGACTTTTGAAAGGTTAATTGATATCCATCTACGTGACAGTATTCCTTCTCGTCTGCTGTCCACCTCACAGCACGCTTACTGGAAGGCCTGATCGGTAGACACCGCCCTGCATTCTTTGGTTAGCTGCATTGAAAAATCCTTCAGTCATAAGGAATACACCATGGTGATTTTTCTGGACATTGAGGGTGCCTTTAACAATATCTTACCTGGGACCATCACTGAGGCACTCTCGGGTCTGCTGGTGGATGATTCAATATGTGAACTAATTAACCTGCTCTTAACTTCCAGGGTTATCCAGTCCACTTTGGGAGAGTCTACTGTGCGTAGGTTCGTCTGTAGGGGCACACCTCAAGGTGGTGTGCTCTCACCGCTGTTATGGAATCTAGCAATTAATAAATTGCTCTTGGATCTTGAAAGACTGGGATGCAGGGTTGTTTCTTATGCCGACGATGTTGCCATTGCAGTTACAGGTAAGTTTCCGAGCGTTCTTAGTGAGGTGCTGCAGAATGCTATATCGACTGTGGTCAGTTGGGCTAGTCGGAGTGTTGTCAGGGTCAATCCTGACAAAACGGAACTTGTGCTCTTTACAAGGAGACACAACCTACCATCGGGTATGGCACCTCCGGTACTGGAGGGTGTCAAACTGGCGTTTCTTGACAAGGCTAAGTTCCTTGGTCTCATTCTAGACAGGAAGCTGGGATGGATGCCAAATGTTCAGGAACGTGTTGACAAAGCCACTATGGCACTCTAAGCCTGCAGGAAGGCGATAGGTCAGAACTGGGGACTACAGCCGAAGGTAGTTTTGTGGCTGTATACATTAGTTCTTCGGCCCATTCTTTTGCATGGCATTCTTGTCTGGTGGACGGCGCTTAGAATGGGTTTCCACAGGACTCTCTTGGGTAAGGTGCAAAGACTGGCGACGATTGCCGCAACCGGGGCTATCAGATCCACTCCATCAGCTGGCCTAGATGTGCTTCTAAATCTTTTACCGCTCGATATTTTTGCTGAACAGCAAGCAGCGATCATAGCATTGCGACTTCGCGAGACAGGTCAGTGGTCAAGATTATTCAGAATAGTAGAGTGGCCGGAACTTAGCGCACGTTCCGGCCACTCTACTATTCTGAATAATCTTGACCTCCCTGCATATACGGATTATATCTCTCCTAAGTATATGTTTGGCAAGAATTTTGTGAGCCAGATTCCTTCAAGGGACATGTGGGAAACTGGGGTAATCACTCACCCAGACTCCATCGTTTTATTTACGGACGGATCCAAAACGGATGCTGGAGTGGGATCCGGTATCTTTTCGGAGACGTTGAAGATTAGTTTATCTTTCCGCATACACGATCATTGCAGCGTGCTGCAGGCAGAGATTGTGGCGATTTCAGAAGCACTCGCCTGGCTGGGATGTAATGTCACAATTGGTAGGAAACTCACTATTTACACTGACAGTCAGGCTGCAATTCGATCGCTTGAATCGGCTCTGTCGACATCGCAGACGGTTACAAACTGTCGATCGCTTCTTGATGAGATGGGACGTTACTTTGAAATCACATTGTGCTGGATTCCAAGTCACAGCGCTTATGCTGGTAATTGTGTGGCTGATGAACTTGCTTGGACTGGGACGACTGGGGCAATTGAGGAGGTCGGTGGGACATCGGAGTACCTTTCACAATCTGCAAGCAAATTATCAACTCTAACGCGAAACATAAAGCGAGCGCTAGATGGATTGAGAACGGTGCGTGTCAAACCATGAAGAGGTTATGGCCCACAGCGGACCCCGGCCGTTCCGCCGCAATATTATCACTGAATAGGAAGCACATTGGTGTGGTGGTGAATATTATCACTGGGCACTGTCCCATTGGGGAGCACGCAAGGAGACTTCGCTTACCCTACAATAACTTCTGTAAAAGCTGCGAGGATGCTGACGAGGAGGAAACTACCCTCCATTTTCTATGCACCTGTCCTGCGTTGGCTGCGAGGAGGCGGGTCTTTCTTGGGGACGCTTTCATCCTTCACTTGGAAGAGCTAAGAGGCATGAGCCCGATCAGGATTTATCGGTTCATTGCCAGCTCTGGCTGGTTCAATGGATAGCAATTTCAACGGGATAGGTGTTTATCCTGGTAGGTATCACAACGGGCCCCTTTGGTGGCCTATGTGTGCTGCGTGATCCGCGGCAGCCTTTTAACCTACCTAACCTAACGCCCGCCCATTCGACAAGTTTCACCCTTATAGCTCCTTACTTTAACGATTGCTCTTGAAAAATCAGATTAAAATGTGTTTTTTTTTTTCTTTTTCTTTACCTTTATATATCTTTACTGAAATCCTCGTTTTTCATGTGTTTGTTGTTGGATTGATCGACACATCAACGGCGGATGAGTATCCGTCGCTACCCGTCGTCAGCTTAGTTACGCGTTGCTGTAAACCCATTTGCTGTTTACACGAGACGAGTATCGTAGCTTTGACGCGCCCGATGGGTTAAAGCGTTCCGTGAATTAGAACCTTTACTTTGCGTTTACTATCAACAGGTAAAAATTACGTGAACGCGTAAATGCGTCACGTTTATCAGAAGGTTAATAGTGAAACTACATTACAAACAGTATTCGTTGGATATTAACTGTTAATGTAAACTAGACGTCCTGGCTTCGCCTTGACGTCACGTAAGGGGGGAGGGGATTAGGTTTAGAGTTTGAGACGATGTGTGTGTGTTATAAATCGATAAAAGTTGCACGACGTACTACTTGCAACGGCCGTAAGCGAAAAAATGTTTTTTTTTGTGACCGCTTTTGGAATTTTCGTTTAACTTGAACGCCCTCTAGCGCCTAAACCGTTCATCTGACGATTTTGAAGTATTTTGTTGGGAATTCAATGTGGTTTATTTTTGTTCTTATTACTTTTTCTTCTAAAGTTTGTATTTTCGAAGTCTAAAGCGAAAAAGAGCATTTTTCATGTAGTTTCGGGCAGTTTTCTCTAAACGTAATTTAGCTCATCAAAATTAAGAAAAAAATTTCCAGATAGTTTCTCCTGTATCCGGCCTTAATTGCTATGCCATAACTGCACTAAAAGCCGATAAAATTTGAATAAAAGTTCCATTTTGACATAGATATGGACATATGGGCACTGACTTGTTGTCATATACTTACAAATGTTGTGAACATGTAATGATATCGATAGTCATTCATCTGGAGCTGAAGTATCTGTCAAGATGAATTAATAAATATTAAATAACAAAACATTTATTAAATACTCATCACACACACGATCTACTTACTGCACGAAAGAATTGATTAATATACTTCGAATTCGTATCTACAATTAATTTATAGATTTCTTTCTGTCGTATCTCGCGTAATACTTGACGATATGTATTGGGCGTTGCTTGTCTTATGTACATTTCAGCCTTTGACGTTGGCGTTGATCGCATAAGTTCCTGTTGTTTAAATAGGCCTGCGGAAACGGTGTAGATCGCATAGCGTATATGCGATATCAATAGGCAAAATAGTGATGAGAAAAGCGAAAAAAGGGGGGGAGAAAAAAAATCAATATTTTAAATGAACTCTCCGAGACCCAAATTTCGAAAAGCGAACTTCGGAAATTCAATGTCAAAAATCGAATTTGAAAAATTCAATTTCATGAATCGGATTTCAAAAATCGAATTTCGAAAAATTGAATTACCAAAAACAAATTTCAAAATTCGAATTTCGAATACTCAATTTATAAAAATCGCATTTCGTGAACCGAATTCCGAAAATTGAATTTCATGAATCGAATTTACGAAAATCGAATTTCGAAAATTAAATTTTGATAGTCAAAATTTGAAAATAAAAATTTGAAAATAAAAATTTTAAAATCGAATTTTCAAAAAAATCCAAATTTCGAAACTCCATAACAAAAATCTAAAATCATAAAATATATTCCGTTTCTAAAAATCGAATTTCGTAAATAGAATGCCGAAAATCAAGTTCCGAAAATCGAGTTCCGAAAATCGAATTCCGAAAATCGAATTTCGTGAATCGAATTCCGAAAATCAAATTTTGAAAATCGAAATTCGAAAATCAAAATTCGAAAGTCGAATTTTCAAAAAATCCGAATTTCGAAAATCCTAAACAAAAATCTAATATCAAATATTTAAATTCCAAAAATCGAATATCCAGAGTCGAAAGAAATTCTAAAATTCAAACTTTATAAAATGAAATTTTGAAAAATTCAAAAAGCGAAATTGGCCACGAATTCGTCAAATGTCCCGTGCATCTCTCAAAGCAACCATAACAATCCGTTAAAACGATTATCCTTGCAAGTTCTTGAGAGATGTACTTGAACATGAAAACTAAACGACAAGTACGCGCGAAAGCGTGCGACAAGTGTTCAGTGTCAAGTTTTACTCAAACTTTTCTCTTTTTCCGTTTACCATGATCCTCTTCGTAGACGATTGCAACTTTGGTCCAGTTGAGGAACACGATTAAATCACGATAGGCACGATTCATGTAATGTTGCGACGGATGTAAATTTATCGAAAATTCTTTAAGGCTACCGTCCAAATCGATACGTGTCTCAATATGTGGCACGTCAAGTGCTTCACATATCGACTGGATGTGAGCGCCCAGCAGTGCATCGGACGGACCAAAAATCGCCTGAATACCGTACTCCATTTGTCGACAAACTGCAACGATACACGAAAGAAGAAGAAAAAATTAAGTAAATAAGTAAAACTAGAAAAGCCATACAAAGGGATGGAGTGAGAGGGTCAAATTTTGGCGCTGACCTTTTTTCGACGTACGAAACGAATCGTCACGTGGCACATATTCAACATCGTAGACCAGCTGTGTTTTCGGCAGGAGCATTTTGTCCTTGTTGATCTTATAGACGGCATATTTGAACGCCAGTTCAGCGCTACTGTCCTTTTGATCCTCGGTAAAAATGGCACCTGCAAAGGGGTCAAAGAGTGCAAATGCTATTCCCGGGAAGGTTCGCGCCGTGCCGCGGGTCTGAATGCGGATCCGGGGGCGCTCTATATGAATGGAACATACCGATTTTGATGACGGGCGGTAGCGCCCGCACCCCGACAATTGGCGACAGGAAACAAATCAATTTCAGGACGTAGATGATGTATCTGGCGATTTTCCACGTACCAACGCAATCGGTGGTCGTCGTCTGCATGTTTCGTGTATTCGTGATGGATCGCTCCGACGACAATTCGTCCTGACTTTTATACATCTTGGTCATCTTACGGTCATCGCGCTGCGCTGCTGGTTTGCAATAATCACTCTAGGCCACTCACTATAGAGTTTAGGCCACGCTCGATTTTCTTTTCCGCGGTTCGGACTTTTCGGTGTCCTTAGCGCGACTTTATGGGACGCAAGTCAACACACTCGGTGGTCACCGGGAAACATTTTTCGCCTGTTTAGCGAGTCAGGAAGGACGTTAACACTTGTATTCCCCCCGCCAAGCCTAATGTTTAGTTGCTGATGAGCTGGCTGGAACGGCTTAATTAACTACCGAGCACAGGGCACACTATACACACACTATTTAGGAGAGAAATCGGCGCTGGATTTTCCCGATTACTAGGCAAGCCGCCCCCGTTCGTTTCACATTAAATTAACACGTAAACATTTCCAGGGTTGTTGTCCAAGTGCCGAGAGAAGAGCTGAGTGGGCTTTGCGGGGGCTGGCGACCACCACCTCTCGGCTAAACCAAAATAAAAACACACGACAAGTTTGCAACCGGAAAATTAAGTGAGTTGCCGAACGAGTGTAAGCCCCCCACCACCCCCTCGTCTGGCAAATGACACTGTAAGGGTGTACGGGTGGTTAGTTCGATGGGCCGGATTTAAATCCGACCATATCCACCCCTGCATCATATTGTGTGGGAGCGAGTGTGTGGGTGGGTGGTTTTGGGCATGTGCATGTTATCGAGAAAGTCAACTGCTTCCATGTTATCCCCGCGAGAGTGGGAGGGGATGAATAGGGGTTGTGAGTGACATATAAATGTCATGTTTTCCAGATTGAACGCCCCGACGGGAGGGGGTGGCTTGGGAGGAGTGTGTGTCATGGCTCAAGCTTCATCACCATCGCGCTTTCACCCAAGAGTTTGCGTCTTACTTGAAAAATGTGTGCCACAGAGAGAGAAGGAGAGCTTTTGTCGCTCTATTCTGGGATTGTCCTATATTTAGCCTACAGCTGTTTGCCCTGAACTATTAAGGATAAATAACACATGAAAAGTACTTGTTGGCTATCATCGGAGCCGTGTAAAAGTGTACACAGAATATGACAGAAACAGACAGAGCGCAGTCTGTGCGCTCTCTCAAGAAAAGGATTCAATTTAGGAGCAAACAATGACCAACAGTGATGCCATTTTCATTGTTATTTAATGCACAGTCCAAGGATAAGTAGTCCGGGTGGCTCAACGGTTAGCATGGTTCGATCCCTACTGAATGCGGTAGTCTTCGATGAACAAGGGGATTTACGCGTCGGACTATGAATCCACTCAACTGATAAATGATAAATGGGGTAAATAACTCGATTGAGCGTGACGCTGATAACACTCTTCTGCATAAAACACACCGTCACGATCTAGTAAATGAGATGATACTAACTTATTTCGAATCCTTGGTCCAAAATTGACGTGTTGCGCCAGTTGTTGAAGGATTCCCTAAGCCAAAACCATTGCATCGTTTGTTTCAATTTTCAATCGATCAAGTTCCTGCAGGCTTTTTCTGCTCATCGTTGAATTTTACGAGGTTGGACAATGGCCCAGCGATGCCTACGCTATTTGTTTCAAAAATTTAGTAGTTCCGTGATCCTTTTTCCCGAAATCCGCTAAAATGCTGAACGCGACCCCACGTTGGGCGCTTCAGGTTCATCTGCCAATCTGAGATCCAGAAACGCGGCCATTTCGGTTTGAGTATTTTTCGGGCTCGGCAAAGCTTCGCTTCAGGTTAACTCGAGCATATTAGTTCGCGCGGTAAGTATATATTACAGTACAACAGACACTGGGGCGACCGGTAGCGCAATGCAGAGAGGCGTCAGTCTCAAGTCTGACTACGGTCGTTACGGGTTCATCAAATCCTGTCCACTGTGTTCGTGGCCATGGATGTTTGTGTTGTCTTCCTCCTGTGGTGCGGCAGACACGTACTAGGTGTTATGTGTCCTGTGCCTGCCTACTACTTTGGCTTAACACCTAGTGGGGCATAGCGCACCAACTACTCCTGCGCGCCATCGTACTCTGTTCTGGGCAATGGGACGCAACTCCCCAAAAGACTTACCCAGTGCCTGACACTCCTTTGCCACAGATCGACGACATGTGATTCGAGGACCTCCTCTTGGTCGGACTTGGTTGGAAATGGGGTTCCATTTCAGGGCATGCAAAGCAATGCAGTTATCCCTCTTCCGCAATGTGTGACCTATCCACTGCCATTTTCGCCTGCGTATCAATTGCCCTGAATGGAAAACGAATTATGGAAGATGACAATGAGGTGAAAACTTATAGTGCAGGGCCTCGGAAAACAAGTGGGATTCAACAAGCGGGTTCCCGACCGACGTTAGCCCTCAACCGCAGTGTTAAGGCAATGGCACAACTGGCTGTTTTAGCATCGAATACAACAGATGTCCAATCGGGGTTAGATACAACAAAATCAGAAGAAGGCGGGACCACCCCGTCAAGGGCAAATCCATTCAAAAAGAGCTCCAAACTTCATAGGTCTCCCTAACAACAACCTTTGCCCGTACTATCAACGGGTTGTTCCAGGGAAGGCAAGAAGCCTGCAGTCGAAACTGACATGTTCGGTAAATTGGGTACGCTGATCGTGGACTTAATGGACTTCATGGAGTCTAAATCAAACATATATAGCATTGTTAAGGATAAGGTGAAGAACAGGTGCATTATGTACAATGGAGTAAGGGAGCAAATCCTTGCAAAGAAGACCCCAATGAACATCCCTCAAAGCTCCGACAAGTTGAAGCACAGGCTAGATGCAGAGGAGACTACGTATCTTCAATCTCTCAAGAGAAAAAAAGGTGCAGTCTCCGAAAAAGAAGCCAGTCAAGCAACGAGAAGACATGGCTGTATCTAAAAATCCAGCTCTTGATGAGGATTCGAGCTCTTGGACGAGGGTAGAGCGTAAGAAGCGGCCTCAGAGGGAGAAGAAAAAAAAAGTAAAAAATAGAAAAGTGGGGACTAGACCTTTCGCAATGGTTATGTCTCAGTCCGAAGACTTTACATACGCGGAGATACTCAAAAGAGTAAATTCCGAGCCAAGACTAATAGCGATGGGCGACAACGTCTCTCATATTCGTCGCACCCGAACATGGGAACTACTGTTCCAAATGAAGGCTCTATAAAAAAGTGTAAATCCACCGTCACGGGTGTGTTAGGGCTTGCAGCTGAAATGAAAACCTTGCGCCAGGAGACGAGGATAGAATACCTCGAACTTGACGAGGTAACTACTAAGGAGAAAATCTGCACCGTGTTCCTGGAACGGTTGGAGGTGGACCTTCAACTCGACGCAGTGAAGTCACTAAGGAGAGCGTGTGGAGGCACTCAAATTGCAGCCATTAGCCTACCAACTGACGTAGCCAATGAGGTGCTCGAAGCGGGTATAGTGAAGGTTGGATGGGCGAACTGCCGCCTAAAACAACAATTGTCCCCAAAGAGATGCTTCAAGTGTTTCGCATTTGGACACTTCGCGAGTGACTGCAGCAGTGAGCATGATACGTCGAACATGTGCCTCAAATACGGAGAAGAAGGCCACAAGGCTGTAACATGCGACATAGAGTTAAACTCCGTATTGTACCATGAAGCCAACAGAGCGAACTCTAAGCATTTGACTGGAGGCGCTAAGTGCCAGGCGTATCGAGAGGCACTAAAGCAAACCCGTAAATGAAGTTCGTACTGTTAAATCTGAACCATTGCAGACCATCAGAGAGAAAGGAGTCGATGTAGTAATTATCTGCTACCAATATAAAACCTGGGTAGATCGATTTGGGTCGCAGAGGTGCATAAACAAGCAGCTATTTGGACGTGTGGAAACCATGCTTTCCAGCAAGGCAAATCAGAACCGATGAGCGGCGTCGTAAGGGCGTGGATCAACGGTATCCACGCGTATAGCTGCTATGCTCCGCAGCGACTGGACCTGGCAAAATTCAAAAGATTTCTAGACGGATTGGAGCATGACGCGAGTATACACAATCCGGTAATAATTGCGGGAGACTTTAACGCGTGGATGACAGAGAATGAGGCAGCCAAGATACAAATGCCCGTGGGTGGGCATTTTTCGACGCCTTTTCACAACTAGATGTCGTCCAAATGAACTCAGGTGGTAGCAATACCTTCAGGAAATCAAATGCTGGCTCTATTATTGACCTAACGTTCATCAGTAGCTCTTTGGCACCAACCGTAGATTGGCGCGTCAGCGAAGACTACACCCACAGTGACCAACAGGCAATTTTCTTCACAATAGCAGGAGGGACACACCGAGTAACAGGAAGAGCTCCAACACTGAGAAGGTCCATTAAAAGCTTCGATAAGCCAGCCTTCAAGGAGGTCTTGCTTCAGAGGGGGCCCATCAAAGGACCGGCAGAACAGAGGACGGCGCAGATTGTAAAGCACTTAGCGATAGCATGTGACGCCTCCAAGCCAAAAAGAAAGTGTTCAAATCCACGGAGTGGAATTACTGGTGGACTGAAGAGATCGCGAGCCTGAGGAGTAGGTGCCTGAAGGCACTGCGGCTTATTCAGCGGTCGACAGAAACACCGGCATATAATGACCTGCGGCAGTCATATAAAACCGCTCGTTGACTACTGAATCTTGCGATAAAGAAAAGCAAACAAAATAGCTTCAAACAGCTTTGCGATGACGCGGATTTAAACCCGTAGGGAACGGCTTATAGGGTGGTGATAAACAAAATAGGACAGAAAGCACTGCAACTAAAATGTCCTGTTATGTTGGAAAATATTGTCTCGGTTCTGTTCCCTCAACACGAACTAGAACCCGTGGGACAGAATCCTACATTGGCCGACGGGGTCATACCTGCCATAACGGAGAATGAACTTCTCCAATCCGCATCCAGATTTGAGGATGGTAAAGCACCAGGCCCGGATGGAGTCCTCAATAAGGCGTTGATGATCCGTGCAATAGCAGAGAAGTTCAACGACGCATTCGGAACTTGGTTGTTGGAATGGACTTTTCGAAAACCATGGAAAAGGCAAAATTGGTACTGCTGCCCAAACCAAACAAGCAGCCTGGATAACCAAATTCATACCGCCCAATCTGCCTGCTCGACACTACGGGAAAGCCTTTCGAGCGGATAATTTTTAACCGACTGTCCGATGTGGTAGAAGAAAAAGGGAGCCTGTTGGACCGACAGTATGGTTTCAGACGCGCGCGGTCTACGGTGGACGCAATTATGACGGTTACCAACTTGGCAAGGGATTCACTACGAAGTGGCACATGCTGCGCAGTGGAGACACTCGATGTCAATAACGCGTTCAATTCCGCAAACTGGGGGTGCATTCATGCCGCTCTGCAAAAGATGGGTGTGCGGACTTCCTGGCTAGAATAATCAAGAGCTACCTTTCGCATCCTGTTCGGCAGTATGATACTGGTGAGGGAACTAGGGAGTACACGGTAACAGCTGGCGTTCCACAGGGATCCGTTCCTGTTCCTCTAGGTTAGGTTAGGTTAAGGGGCTGCCGTGCTACACACAGCACACTTAGGCCTCCGAAGGCCCGTTGTGACACCACCCGGAAAAGAAAAACCGTCTCCTTAAGAGGGCTGCGTATCAAACCAGCCCGTGCTACTGATATAGCGATTTAACCGGAAGGCGCATATATTCTTAAGGTCATCCAAATCATGGAAGATCCGCGAGCCCAGAAAGTAGCCCCTCCTACCAGCCAAGGCCGGACAATGACAGAGAAAGTGGAGGATGGTCTCCTCCTCCTCATCTCCACAACTCCTGCAGAAATCATGATGGGGGATAATGAGCCTCCTGGCATGCTCCCCGATTGCGCAGTGTCCGGTGATAACTCCAACAACTCTGCCAATGTGCCTCCTATTCATCGAAAGCAGGGCGGCAGAGCGGCCGGAATCTAATATCGGCCAAATTGACCTTGTCGTATTGCATGTTGCCCCGTTGAGCCATCTTGTATTGGCCCTGTTGACAGCAGTGGCCTTAATCGCCGATTTACACATAGCAAAAGGCATTGCTATATCCTCCAATCTTACGTCAAACCCCCCAGTTCTGCCCTCCCGAGCCAGATCATCCGCCACGCAGTTTCCCACGAAACCCCTATGGCTCGGTATCCAACACAGGGTGATGTTAAAGAAGCCACCCACCTCTTCCAGAGCTGCGCGGCAGTTCTTAACGGTTTTAGAAGTCATCGAGACGGACTCGAGTGAGGGAATAGCCGTCTGACTATCCGTATAAATAACGATGTCCCTCGCAGTGATGACAGAACTGCTTAGACAGGACAAAGCTAACGAGATCGCTGAGATTTCCGCTTGAAGGATACTGCAGAAATCAGGAAGACGAGCTGACAGGGTGATTCCCAGGTCTTCGGAAAATATACCAACCCCGACCCCTTCGTCGGTCTTGGAGCAATCCGTATAGATCGCCATAAGATCCGAGGTCGAAGGCATATCTTCCATCCACTCGCTCCTCGTCGGAATCACACTAGTGAAGTTTCTGCCGAAATGGTAACCAGGGGGTGTATAGTCCGTCTCCGTAGGGAGATTTAGGTCGCTCAGTATAGTGGAGTGCCCCTTATTTAGCGCCCGCCACTGTCCCGCCTCGCGAAGGCGCAGAGCCGTGTTAGCCGCCATTTGTTCTCCCTGAATATCCAGCGGAAGCAAGCCGAGTATCATATCGAGTCCGGCTGACGGGGTGGTCTTAAAAGCCCCCGTGATGGCCATCGTGGCCAGCCGTTGCACCTTCTCTAACAGACCACAGTAGGCCGCCGTTCTAAGTGCTGTCCATCATACACAAATACCGTACAACAATATGGGACGTACGACAGCTGTGTATATCCAGTGTACCGCTTTCGGCTGAAGGCCCCAGTTCTTACCTATGGCTCTCCTGCACGAGTACAGCGCAACAGTGGCCTTCTTTACTCGTTCCAGAATGTTGAGTTTTCACTGTAATTTCCTGTCAAAAATTAGACCTAGAAATTTGGCCTTATCAGAGAAAACCAGATTAGTTCCCTCCAGGGTAGGAGGCACAATAGGGGGAATCGTGTGCCTTCTAGTGAACAACACAAGCTCCGTTTTATCCGGGTTGGCCTTGAGGCCGCACCGATTAGCCCACTCCTGTTCCTCTGCTGTGGATTATCCTGTACAATGCCATCTTGCGCCTCCCGATGCCTAAAGAGATAACGATATTCGGGGTTGTAGATGATATTGCAGTAGCTGTCGTGGCAAAAGACCCGGGCTACGTCGAAATGTACGCCAGTGAGGCGATTACAACTATTAAGTTGTCTTTGGAGACAGTTGGACTGAAGCTCGCCAAACTAAAAAACGGAAGCTGTTCTTATAAGTAAGCGCAGAAAAAAGACCCCTCTGAAGATCAGAGCCGGAAGCAGTGTCATAACCTCTAAACCAGCCATTAGACACCTGGGGGTTATGATCGAAGCAAGGCAGAGCCGTGAAAAGCACCTGAAGTAAGTATTTGAGAAGGCAGCGTCAGCCACCGCCAAATATTAGCGGTGCTAAACCAAGCAGGAGGCTTCTGTTACCTAGGGTGATAACCTCTATTCTGCTGTATGCCTAACCGATTTGTGCCAGCGCTCTGCAATACGCTTGTAATACCAAGCAAATTAGCCCAGTTTACCGAAGGGTATGATGGTATGCTGGGAATACCGAACCACTTCGCACGAAGCTGTCGTTGCCGAAATGATCATAACCAGATTATGGTTGACGAAACAAGCAGACTGTACCATGGTCGACTTCTGGAAACATCCGAGGCGTCAGAGGATCGGAAAGTCATTGAAAGTAATGAATCTCTGAGAAAGTGGCAGCAGCGATGGGAGCAGGCTTCAACCAATCGCTGAACGCATGCTCTCATCCCGGATAGCTGGACGATTCGCCAGATTGTCCCGGGTGCAAGGAAGTTACTGAGGACGTCAAAAACGTGTTGCTCGACTGCCCCAGATTTTCTGGGAAACGTGAACAACTAGAGGCGGATCTGGGCAGTGTCATAAACCCACAGAATCTGGTTGATTTGATACTGCGATCACAACAAGATTGGGATGCAGCAAGCCGGACGGTATGCACCCTCCACAAAGAGCTCCAAAAAAAGGAAGCCAGACGTAAGTCGACAAACCGTAATGGCGGATCAGCCAGAGCCATCTCTGCGAAGTAATGCCGAAAGGTATTCCCGCAGGGGAAACGGTGAAGAAGCTGCTTTTAGGTTTAGTCAAAAATGCGTAATACATGCTCAAGCAAAGCAGTATCTTTTGAAGATTTGTAATAGACGGTTTGGTGGGCATCCGGAGATACCCGTGAGAACGGAGCCTAAGGTATCATAATGACGGCGAAAGTCGGGCCGTGCCATCTGGCGAAGAAAAAGGCCCCTCATCGAGCTAAGAAGCGGCCTATGCTTGCTGCAGCTCAGCTCGGGAGACGTGGGCGGGGCTTTCACCGCTCATTGCCCCTGTCCTTTATGCATTAACAAAAATCAAAGGCCTGGGGAAGACAACACAAACAGGGGATTCGAAAATGGGGAATAAAGAAAAAATGAAGCGATAAGGATTGAATGGTTGGCGGACGCGCTCGCATCGGGGTCCAGGTGTAATGGAACCCTCGGTCTCTGGTTTTGTTTCACCGACAGATCATTACTCATCAGGTGCTGCCACCGATCTGCCGGTGGAAGCAGCACTACCAGGATATGGTCTATTAAAGGTGGTTCATTACGGATTCCTCTTAAAAAAAAAACATGGAATAGTTGACGCGCTATGCCCCACTAGGGGTAAGTGCAAGTGAGTAGTATAATAGACAGTCACACAATGAACCAGCGCTAACCGAGCCTGTCTAATCATAGGTTCCAGAGATTCGGCAGTCTAAATTTTCATGGACACAGAACCTCCGAATCAGTTACTGTACGAGCTTGGTAGTCTTTATTTATTTATTTATTTACCTCAGACGGAAAAAGGCGGTGATCCGGTTCGTTGGATGTGTATTTGCATAATTCTGAGCCGAAAGACACGCTCGTATTGGCACAATGATGGCCATGATCATTCCATACATCATTTTAATAACCGGTGTCCAACGTGGGATCGTCTGTGTCATTGAGCGTGATATGAGTTTCTCTCCAGCCGGCGCCCAACGTGGGATCGTCTGTTTCATTGTGTGTCATACGAGATTCTCTCTTGGAATTTGTGTACCTTTAAGGTTCCCGTCGACCCTTCATGTGAGCGTAGTGTAAAGCGTCCTTAAATTGTGGCTTCTAAACTAAGACTCGCTAAGATGACTTACGAGCACATCATATAAGTACTGCTGGCGAATGATGAATATCCCTGTGGAAGTTCACTAGGCTTTATCTATTTCATATTGCTAAAACATTCATACACACACGCACATATACCCACACTCATTCACCTCGCAATATTGTCTAAGAGAAATCGCAAAATTATCTGAAAGCTTTTATATGAAGGAAAAAGCTGGGGTGTGTGCACCACGCGGATCCTTCAAAGCGCCCTTCGCCGAAACGTCATCTGCTTCGAATATTTCAAAGAGAAGGGGGGCGGCTGTTGTGGGCAATGGAATTAGGTTTGCGAAAAACAGAACGAAAATGGGGCGAGCTTGTATCAGTCCTGCGCTCTTTCGTGGTCCTCTAGATGTGCACATGCGCAGAACTTGTGCGAAAGCTTAAAGATTCCTACGATACTTTTGGCCCCATTCATGCCATAAGCTTTCGTCAATCGTCGCGTACAGGAGAAAAATATTTTCGTTAAAAATGTTGTCCGCATGCGCCGAAAGCATCGAGCTTTTCGGTTTTTCGTTTCGTTTTCGATTTTTGTTTTTTAACTTTCCTTTCGTTTCTTTTTTTGTTGGTATCTGTTTCTCGCTCGGTATGGGAAACATTCGTAGCGCTTGCTTGCTATAAGATTCATGTGCAAATAGTAGTGAGTGATAGCGAAATCGCATGCGTGCGTGTGCACCGCCAAGCGGTCAAATATGGAAACGCGAAACAGCGCACACTGTATATTTTCAGTTGCACTGAAACGGTTTTCGCAGCATAATGTGTCCTTGTTCACGTTGTTGTTTTGTCACACACCGTGCTTCTCGAGTTGTGTGCTCGACATGTTCGCCCGTCTGACTGTGTGTGTGTGTGTGTTTTTTTTTTGTATGAATAGGTGTGTATGGGAGAGTGAGTTTTGTATGCTTCGCGAGGGCTGTGTTTGAAGTTGGGGCTTTTCTTTTCGGGGTTTTTTGGTTTCGCTCGTTTTTAAAACAGTTTGTCTTGTACAGTGTTGTCGTTTTCGGGTTGATTGTTTGTCGGCCAGAGGGCAGCACACGTAACGCGCTTACACAGCTGGCTCGCGAAATGTCGTCTCCCCGTGAATATTATTGTCAAGAAGTGTACATCGAACGATAGTCGCGAGAAAGCGCGTGGTGTGTTCGATGCAGAGAGCGCAGCGCAATGTATTTGTGGGTCTGTGCGTTTCTTGTTATTTTTTTTTAGTTAGTTAGCATCTCGCGCGGAAAAAAAAATACGCCAGTCAGCTCACGTTCAGCCTGAATCCTCGCATTGAAAAGGGTGCTCGGCTCACGTGTAACGTTTCCGGGCAAAAAAAAAATCGTGTGTGTGTCACCAACGAGAACGGAATGAAAAAAAACATGCGTTGTGTGTATATTGTTTAGTAGTCCCTAATACCTCTAGTTGCAGTTTTTTTTTGATCGGTAGACCAAAATAGCAACGTTTTCTGCAAATAGCAACGTCCAGTGTCTTCCCTGAAATCGTTTTTTTTGTGGTTCTGTTTGCTGAAAAAAAAATCCTGGCAAATTATTGTGTAGTGTGCGTACCACCGAGTGCCTAATGTAAATCCTGAAATCTTGACAAAAAGGGTTGCCTTGCGTCACTGTTTTTTTTCTTGCGTTTTTCGCTATGCGCTTCTTCACACTTTGGTTAAACATTAAATCAACCCCTGACCTGCTCTAAAAAAAATTTTGTAAAAAAAAATTCCAATACAAGTTCATCCCACGAGATAGTATGAATCGTTTGTCTGCTTGACAGTGAGGCGATCAGTGTTGCCGTGTACCATTCATACGAACGTTCACCATCATCCTGTTAGTGGCCGGGCGGCGTATGTGCGTGTGTGTGTATGTGTATTTTAAGAGTGCGGTAGTGCAAAAATTGTATGTTGATGTCAAGTTTATCGTAACATGTCTACAATCATTTGTGACCCATTTGTCCACGGATCGCATACACTACTAGTCATAAGTACTAGGATGACACTTGCACCGATTTTTTTACGATTTGAGTTAATTTGATTTATTAATGCCTGAAATAGGACTCAAAATATAGTGCAACGACTGCACTAGGACAATTATACAGAACCTCTTCGTTTCATGTCTTTTTGTTTCTTAACGGTATGCAGCTGATGGTGTCAACAGTACGTCCTATCTCTTCACATGTAGTCACCATCAAAATACGTGATATTTCCCGCGGGGCATGTGCGACTTGTTTAGATATTCTGAAAGAAATAGACTCTTTTAGATTATTGGCGTTCTCTGACATTTGACTGATGGATTCTTTTCTCCCCTCCCCGCTATTTGTTAACGGTGTGCGGCTGACGGTGTCCTATCCTGCAACATGTTGTCACCATTAATACGTCACACTTCCCGGGCATGTGCCTCTTGTTTAGATCCTCACTGTTATTATAAACAGTTTTCTGTTTCTGACATCCTATGATATCTGTTATACTCGTACAGTTGTTTTTTTTTTTAAAACGGGCATGATTCGGCCAAGCAAACGCTTACCTCCCCTACATATGTGAAATTATTAAATGTACCCATAACTTCTAATTGAAGAGACGCGAAATGCTCTAACTTCGACATATGGCTCGAGAGTGTCATTTTATACTCTCTGGTAAAAATGAGATCGATTAGTAGGAAACTAACGGTACTTTTCATATGAAGAGCCCCGCGTTACCCTACTTTCCACGTTTTTCCTTCTTTGTCTATAACTCTTGAACCAATTGCCGTGGAGAGCTGATTTTTGGCGTGTGAACTTCAGATGAGAAGTGTAATGGACGGTTTGGCGGGCATCCGAAGATGCCCGTGGGGACGGAGCCTAAGGTAGCTTCATTGACCGTGAAGGTCGTGCTGTGCCATCTGGCGAAGAAAAAGGCCCCTCAACGAGCTAAGAAGCGGCCTATGCTTGCTGTAGCTCAGTTCGGGAGATGTGGGCGGGGTTTTCGCCGCTCGTTGCCCCTGTCCTTTACGTATTAACAGAAATTCATAGGCCTGGGGAAGACAACACAAACAGGGGAGGTAAAAATGGGGAATAAAAAAAATAGTCGATAAGGATGGAATGGTTGACGGACGGATCAGACGCCCACACGGTCGCACCTGGGTCCGGGTGTAATGGGACCCTCGGCATCTGGTTTCGTACCACCAACAGATCACTACTCATCAGGTGTTGCTTTGATCTGCAGGTGGGAGCAGCACTACCAGACCATAATATGGTTCATTACAGGAGGTTCATTACAGAAGTTGCTTTAGTTTTGGTAAGATGGGCATAATCAGACCAGAGGAACGCACACTTCCCCTACAAATATCTAAAAATAAAATATTCCTTTAGCTACGATAACTTGCGATACAATGAAGCGAGGGCGTTGAATTTGGTCCGGTGTTGGTACTCGTATTAAGATTAAGGTAGTTGGTATTGAAAATGGGCAAGATCCGATCAAAGCAACCCCTACCTCCCCTACAAATGAACTTCGAATAGGCCGTAACTTTCGATTAAATAAATCTACCAAGTTGAAATTTTGGTCAAATGTTTGTAAGCGAGTTAACTGGTATCTTTCAAGCATAATCCGGCTAAAGGAACGCCCACCTCCTCTGCAAATGCTCTTTCCAATATGTAGTAACTTTCCATAGAATGAAGCTAGCGACTTGGTCAAATGTTTGTAGTGTGGGTTAGTCTGGTAATTTTGGGAATGGACAAGCTTAGATCTCCCCTCATAGTTGTGGTACAATTGGCACCTACCTTACTACATTGCCTTAACCCCTAGTGGGGCATAGCGCATCAAACACTCCTGCGCGCCATCGTACTCTGTTCTGGGCAATGGGGTGCAGCTCCCTGAGCGACTTACCCAGCTTTTGCTTTTTGTTTGCTACAGATCGACACCATATGATTTTAGGAACCCCTCTTAGTCGGCCTTGGTTGAAAATGGGGTTCCATTCAATGGCATGTACAATAAAACAATGCAGTTACATTCTTCCGCAATGTGTGACCTCTGACATCTGACTCGTACGTCGACTTAGCTCTTTATTTGATATTGTTTCGGGTCAGAAAATTCCTAGAATTCGTCGAAGACATGAGTTGACGAACACTTGCAACTCTCCGGTAGCACTTACGGAAACTTGCCATGTACTGCTCCCATACAAAAGCACAGACAGTTCCAAGGAGCGAAACAGGCCCAGCTTGCTCTGCCAGATTTTGGACAGCATGCCGTATGCGCATTTAGCTTAGTTGAATCTGTTTCAAGCATTTATCGTCTCGCTTAGCTTTGACTGATGTTTTGCAGCCCTGCAGCCCTGAAAAAAGGAACACAATGCTTCCGAACTCAATTTTTTCGGTGATCCTGAACCTATGTGCCTCAGTTGTCATGCGGCGCTTCATTTCACGGGAAGCATTTTGGAAATCCTGCTTTCCAGAAGAAAATGAAGAAATTCGGTGTTCACCTGATCAGCAGCCCTACAGAGAGTCATCGAGGCTTTCCAGCAATTTCCGCTAAATCTTCAAATATGTTTCCTTCAGCACTCCATTCTCAATTTCTGCATTTGGGGCGACTGGTAGCTCAGTTCGTAGAGGCTTTAGTCTCCTGTCTGACTGTAGCCGTTACGGCTTCAAGTCCCGTCGTGCCCATTGATGTTTGTGTTGTCTTCCCCCTGTGGTGCTGGGCGTAATAATAAGCCACAACATCTCCCGAATTGTCGCAGGTAAAGGGTTAGGGCAAATACTCAATTGCCCCGATTCCTTGTGGGGCAGAGCGCGTTAACTATTCCATGTGGCTGAGCTGACGTTTCGTTGGCATAAACCAGTTTCGGACGATGCATGTTGCATGTATGTCCCACTCCCCTTCCGCCGCCTACCTGCAACAAGTCGGGAGCTGTTGTGGCTTATTTATACGCCTTGCACCATAGGGTTAAGACAACACAAACTTCCATGGCCACGAACGCCGTGGACGGGATTAAAACCAGTAACGATCGTAGTCAGACATGAGACTGACGTCTCTATGCACCGAGCTACCGGTCGGCCATAGTTAGTTTATTTTGCGAATGGGCAAGATCCTATCTTGCCTATATAGCTGTGGCAAAAAGAGCTCACTCGTCTCAAAATGGCGCCCACCACCGACAAAGGTTCCTTCAGTCTAGCTTCTTCGGCTAACTTCTGTCCAATCTGACCATAGATAGGAAGCACACTTTTAATGTATATGACTGTTGCCTGTTTCAAGTTTTGGTGTAACCACTAGGTCCGCACAGGCCTAGGGTATATACGCTCGCTCTCGTTTCTCGTTTAATTTTGAAGGAACAGTCCTGCCAAATGAACGCGGTTGGTTAATTCTGAATCTACTTCCAGCATTTATCGCTTCGCTTTGCCTTGAATGGAGTTTTGCGGCTCTGCAGCCCTGAACGAAAAAACACAATGCTTTCAAACTCAATTCGTCCGGTGATCCTGAACCTATCTGCCCATATTGTCGAGCGACGCTTCATTTCGCGGGCAGTATTTTGAAAATGCTGCTTTCCAGAAAAAAGCGGAAATTCGGTGTTCACCTGATCAGTTGTCTATAGCGCGGAAAACGCGAAGCGTCGCTACAGAGAGACATCGAGGCTTTCCAGCAATTGTAGTGGACGGGTTGGAGGGCATCCGAACATGCTTGTGGGGACGGACCCGTGAAGGTCAGGCCGTGCCATCTGGCGAAGAAAAAGACCCGTCAACGAGCTTAACAGTGGCCTATGCTTGCTGTAGGTCAGTTCCGGAGACTTGGGCGGGGTTTTCGCCGCTCGCAACTGTCGCAACAGTCCAATTTGGACCATGACCTCGAGATTAGATAGCATCATCTCATTTTCTAGATCGTGACGGTCTTGTGCAGAGGTTTGTGATCAGCAACATGCTCAACCGAGTTATTTACCCATAAATGGGTACTCATTTAACAGCTGATCCCCTTTTTTATCGAAAACTACCGCATTCAATAGGAATCGAACCGGAGCTCAGTGCGTAAAAGGTGCTAACCGTTGCACCATCCGGACTACAATCGTTGTCCTTATGCTTTATGTATTAATGAAAGCTGCTAGACCTGGAGGGAGAAAACATAAACAAGGGAGGAACAAATTGGGGAATGAAAAAAATTGGGGGGGGGATATGGATGGAATGGTTTCCGGACGGCTCAGATTCCCTCGCGCTCGCATTGGGGTCCGGGTGGAATGGGACCCTTGGCCTTTGGTTTCGTACCACCGACAGATCACTACTAATCAGGTGCTGCCTTGGATCCATCGGTGGAAGCAGCACTACCAGAATATGGTTCATTACAGGTGGTTCATTACACAATTCCGTATCGTTACTTTTTCTTTAATCCGCCAAATCTTCAAATATGTATCCTGCAGCGCTCCATTCTCAATTTCTGCATTTGTTGCAACTGCGTTGTATCCTTTTTCGTAACTTCACAAACATTATTCTGGGAAGAACTGGTCTTTTAATAGAGCACCAGCAGGAAGGTTCTCCGCCATATGATGGGTCATGGCAGGGGTGACTGGTAGCACAGTGTGTAGAGGCATCAGTCTCATGTTTGACTACCGGTGTTTCGGGTTCGAATCTGGAGGTGCATGCTGGCAACTGATTTCTCTGAAACCAATTTATGCCAATGAAACGTCAACTGGCCCACATCAAACAGTTGACGCGCTTTGCCCCACAAGGGGTTAGGGCATTTGAGTAGTACAGCTGATAAAGTCTAAGAACTTTTAGCATGTACACGTCACAGGCTCTTCGTTTTATAGCCCCGGTATAATGTAGGCCAATCCAGGCCAAGGATAAGGATTAGCTTCAAGTGGTAATCGCTTCTGTTACTCAATTAAATCCCTGCCAAAAAAAAAGAAGCCACATCCACTGCGACTGCTATGCGTACAACAATAAATCACTGAAGATTTCAGCAAAGTGCGGTACACAGTGCGGTCCTTGTGCGTGCCAGGAGACCATATCACATCCATGAGTCGCATGATTTATCGACTTTGACTCTAAATTTCCCTTCGTATTTTCTAAAAAAAAAATACAATTCGGGTAGGGAGACAAGAGCGCTGCTAGCCCAAAATACACACAAAAAAGGACACACACAAAAAAATCCATTGCATAATTTTTGCTTCCCATTTCTTTTCTTGTTATTGTATTTCTGTTCTGGATCTTCTGCGGAGGCCCGAACGGGGAGAGGGAGGCGGAGAGCCCAGAAGTATGGTGTCGGCTCCTTAGGTTCACAACAATATGTAGATGTATCTTGAAACCTCCTTCGGTTCAAGTGTTGAGTGGTAATTTGTGTATACTTGGAACTAGCTCACTCCGCCTTCTGGTTTCAGCGAAAAAAAAGTGAAGGATATAAAAAAGTGCGGCGGTGACGTCGTCCTCGTCGCCGTCATCGTAGAATCGGACATTTCGTCCACCCTTACAAAATGATGCCTCCCGACACTACTGCTACTCGTGTGGGGGGGCTGTGGGCAAGCGGGCGAATAGTGAAGTGGCCGTTCGGTGGTCATTTGACGCTTGGTTACATTATTGCGAGCCACGTCACGCCGTCGTGACGATGTGACGTGACGTGACGTGACATGACATCCGCCCGCTCGCGCTCACACCCCTCCCCACTTTTGCTTACGCTGTAAAAAGCAAGGACACTAATATTGACTACAGTAGCCTAGTTCTACTTTTCGTCATCTTGATACCGTTTTGAACTTTTTTGCCCCCCAACCAACCATTACCACCCACCACCCACTCCCACTCATTGTATAGAAGTTGCTTCGATGCTCTGCTACCATGCTAGTGAGCATGCTGAATGGTGGGTGTCAGAGGCCATTTTTCGGGGGGTGTGAGTAATGATGCCCACGAGGGTGCCGAATGCCAAGAACGCACAAATTCATTTTTAGCAAGCAACACTCCTGCCCTTTCCATAACCAAAATACAGGAAAGAAATGTATCATCGTGTTAAAGACGGGAAAGT
Organism: Chloromyia formosa; assembly: GCA_964017055.1. Classification (NCBI taxonomy): domain Eukaryota; kingdom Metazoa; phylum Arthropoda; class Insecta; order Diptera; family Stratiomyidae; genus Chloromyia; species Chloromyia formosa. The sequence continues at coordinate 7,803,229 of OZ024819.1, read as the reverse complement.
TAGTTTACGGTTTCCAGTTCAGGCCATCTTTAAGATTGACTATAATCGTTTTTACGTTCCGTTGTCGCATGTCGTGGAAATCGTTGTGCGACACAGTCAGCCATGATATTTACAATCGCGTGTGCACCGATAGAGTGTTTACAAGAGTGCGACCTAAGGGTTGTACCACATTGGGGGCTCAGTGGTTTGTGTGTGTGTGTGCCTGTGACAATCAAAACAAGTGCAATCGACGCACTAATCGGTTGATTTACGATAAATTACGATATGAAAGCTCTCGCATTTTAAAGCTCCCTCTAGTTCTTTCTCTCTCTCTCTCTCTTTCTCAATCTGTCAGTTTTTCACTTCCGCTAGCTGAACTGTCATAGGCATAGGTGCATTTTTCAATATCCCTTCTGGGTTCTGAGCATTTCAAATCAACTGCAGAGTTAAGAAGAAGAAAAAAAGGGCGCCAAAATGTTGTCCTGAATGGAAAAGTCTGCACATGCGGGACTTTAGAAAAGATCCCGCCGTCCGTTGCACATGATCCTGGTGTTGAATGGTTGGCTTTGGGCAAATGTCTGAAGATGTTGAAATGTACATTTATCACGTGCCAGCAGTAAGTTATGAGGAGTTTTGTTAGTTTGGGTAGACGCCGCCGTTAGGCAGTTACCGCAGTCCATCATCATCAGAAGCAACTTTCCAGAGCAGAGCACTTTAAACTCTTCGTCATTTTCAGACGTGAACTGAACCGACGCTGTAGGGTTTGCCGACCTTGCTAAATTGATGCACCTGGGTGGCACACCTTTCAGCATCTTTAGGAGATGTGCGCGGACAGGCTTGTGAAGCACTGATCGCGGACACCATTTTCAGAATGCCGCGCACAGAGAGGTGGTTTCAATCTTCAACGTATGCATAAAGACACCGGGCAGACAAGCTCAAAGCAGAGATATAAATCATTTGGCGGGAGTTCTTTAAGAAGCCTAATCCCACTGTCGCATTCGGTGGCCGTGATCGTTTGGTCACCGCTCTACGATACTAATCTAGAGCTCGGAGATCAAATCTCGGTGCAATCGAAAACTGCCTGTGAGTACTAATAGAACTCTCACAGTGCTCCGAGCTTGTCAGTATAAAGACGGCGCGGATAGGAGGTGCATGTTAGCAACTGAACTTCCGAAAAGTGGATATGCTATTGAAACGTCAACAAGGCATAGAAATGCTAGAGATGTTGACGCGCCCATGCCCCTGGAGGGGTTAAGGCAATTAGAGAAAACGTCTACCTGTTCTTGTCAATTTCTCCTTAATACGTTGCGAGCCGGGTTGTGTGTCAACTAGAGGTCTCGGTTGATATGGTTGCTGGCATACACATCCTGTCCATATTTTGACGGCTTTCAGCCAGAAGCCATTCCCGAGTGGCTGTGTGACATGGAAGGTGACTAATTATGGGCATGATATGTATGCATTTCGGGGCGACCGGCAGCTCAGTACGTAGAAGCGTCAGTTTCATGTCTGACTACGATCGTTACTGGTTCAAACCGCGTTCACCTCGTTCGTGGCCATGCATTTTTGTGTTGTCTTCCTCCTGAGAGGCGGGGCGTAATAATAAGCCAGAACATCTCCCGACTTACCGTAGGTAAGCGCCTAAATGAAAGTAGGTACTTGCTGGCAACCTGCATCGTCCAAAACTGGTTTATGCTTACAAAACGTCAGTTGACGCGCTATGCGTCACTAGGGGTTAGGGCAAATGAATATTAGTATACTACACAAGGGGGATGGGCGGACAGGAGGGGATGGCGGATGGGCAGACAGGAGGGGATAGCAGTAGACTCAGGATCAGAATAAAACCACAAGAAACTCCCAATAAAACGACCTGGACGTAGACCCGGAGAATTTTTTAATGGACAAGAATACTTTATTTCAGCGGCGCGACGCGGCATGTCAATTAAATTTGGTTGGCTGACTGAAGTGGCTGTCATTCCGCTACTGCGAAAGACCTCAGTTGTGCTATTGTGCACCGTTGTCATACCACACGCCTAGTAGAAAGGAAAAACCGTAGTTGTCAAACTATTCCATAGTTGTTGTCGGAGAAGATTCTCAGGACCATCCTGCCGAGCTAAGCGAGCGTAATATCTCGTCAATCTTCTTGGAGATGGCTGCCAAAAAGGTTCCGCCCAGTTCTCGATGTCTAGCCGTAGAGCTAGACCTGCGGACATACACACAAATATTGGATCAAAGTTTCTTCTTCCTCCTCATCGTTGCAGCTCCGAGAGTGTGCACTGTACGGAATACCCAATCTGGACCCATGTTCTCCCACCGACCAGTGCCCCTGGCTACGTCCAGTCGAGTTTTTTAGAGAAGAGTGTCTGTTTGGCAGCGTGCTCCATTGATCGTTAGCTTGTTTCAGGTAAAGTCAATAGATCTCCCTCTAGCGGAGCATGAACTATTATCGCATAGGACTCATGCAGACCGGAGCCTTATCTCGCCATTTCGTCAGCTCTCTCGTTTCTCGGAACTCACCCTCAAAAGGGGGGTGTTGTGGAGCTGAGTCAATCCGCCCAGCTGCATGAAGCATTGACGCGCTCGGTGGCCGTGTTCGTTCGGCGACCGCTCTAAGATCTAATGAATAGAGGTTTGATCCTCGGCTGGGGAAAAAAAATAAACTGCATGTTAGTACAAACAGAACTCCCACTCTTCTCCGAGCTTTTTAGTATAAAGACGGCTCGGATAGGAGGGGCATGCGTCCGAAAAGTAGATTTGCTATCGAAACGACAACAAGCCATAGAAATGCAAGAAATGTTGAAGCGCCCATGCCCCTGGAAGGGCCAAGGCAATTAACAGCAACAAACCTCAAAAGGGAGGTGTTGTGGAGCTGAGTCAATCCGCCCAGCTTCATGCAGCATTGTCTTACTAATTTGTATGAAATTTGAATAGGCGCTAGAGCATTGATGGCGACTTGGTTGTCAGTTAAAATAGTGACACGCCTCCCCGCCTCCCTGCCAGTATCTCCGCTTGAAATACACTTACGTGGTCTGCGAGGCGAAAGTAGGTTAATAGTCTTAGATCACAGAGAATAAGCCGGTTATCCGAGGCGACCCTGTCCCGGTTAAAGTTAACCTGGACCACCACTCTCCGTGTCCGTCTCGCTCACCGTACTGGGTGTTTTGCGCTTACTATACTGGGTGCACTTCACCGCAGCCCGCAGGAAATCCAGAGATTCCCTGTCATCGCACCTGATCACTCCGAAAATCCCGAGGGAGGCTTGCCACTGGGAACTTCATACGCACATCTGTTCTACTCTATTTCGCTGAGCTAACGTTTCGCACTGCTAAGTGGATGGTTTGGTCCCGGTTTGGGGCGATCTCATCCCGAGACCGATTTTGCCTTGATGCCCCTTGCTATTCCTGTTTTTGCTGCCCTCCTACTGTCAGGTGTCGTTCGTATTCGTCGACAACTGCCTGGAATCTGGGTCTGCCTTCGACATTCCTCTCATGAATCGTACCCGCTTCTTCGCTCTACGCAATCCTGCTCCGAAGAAAAAGTGATTCTTCATTTGAGACCGACGGTTTATAATTACAATGGCTGGCAACTACTGGTTCACCCAGCGCAACCGCGTTGGACGACGAGGGCTTACTATGACTGATATGCTTCACGTGTCCTTTGCCACTGGCACTCACCGGAGCATTGGAATGTATGGGTGTACTTTATGGTAGGTACTCACCATATATTCCTCTGCAAAGGACGTTTGTTTGCTACGCCTGGCATGTGCTACGCTTCTCCATGTGTATATTGAAGTGTCGATGCTAGCTTGGCTAGTTTAGCCGGTTCTGACTCCATCAGCTTCGTTTGTTGGAGATCCCCGGCTGGGAGACTGGTGTGTCCTCGTCCGACGAGGAGTCGTCATAGACTCCGAGCCAGGATCGGTCGACGAATGGCTTTTTCTTTTCCTAAGATCCACATATGAAATCCCACGATTAAGCCGGAAAGCCCTGACATATCCGACCTACCAAAGAATGGCACTGATATAATCGACTTTGCCCGAGCACCGGAGGTGCGCCTTGGTCACCTTTCCAACGATGGGCACAGTCCGCAATATTCCGGGGTTCCAGGACAGATCTATCATGCTTGGGACGTACGAAAACAGCTGTCCTCAAACCATGGCTCGCTGGTTCGTACTGTAATTAACCAGCAGCCTCGAGGCTTGTCGTGCCTCGATACAACACAGCTCGTGACTTTCGATCGTTATCAAAGTTACCAGCGGCCATCACGAGGCGAGGAATGTAATGGACAGGTGTAGGAGACACCCAAGTGTCCATGGAGATGGAGTAAATAGTTCCCGAAGTGACCGTGAAAGTCCGGCAGCGTCATCCGGCCAAAACTCAGTGACGGGAGATATGGGCGAGGTTGTTGCTATCTTGCTGCCCCGTACCATTCCTGATGGAGAGTTCAAACTGTCATATGACAAACATTTTAAGAAAAATATTTGACAATTGGCAATCCCAATAAGCCATCAGAAAAGTCATTCGTTACAACACAGCCTAGTTTGCAAGATCTTATCGAGCAAACGAGACTGAAGACTACATCTTGATATGCCTGTCATCGACTATACCAAGGCTTTTGGATGTCATGTTGGCCAATTCATAACACCTTTCTAACGACCTCGGCTTGTAGTGAAATGCGGTCGAGTTTCGCGATGTAATGCGCCGCGGCTGCTTTAGTCTACGTTCTACTGGACGAGATCACAAGTTGTACGTTGCAATATTAGTCTCATACTTCCGCTCAAGATTCTTTTGAACCTTCTTGCGTAGTAGTTAATTCAAGCTTTTCGTCGTTGGTTACGTCAGCTCTGGGCTCTTCAAGCAAATTTAGACTGCGTAACGACTGCTTTGCCCGAAAACGACGAAGTAGCACAAGAATCCTACTGGAGGATGAAAAGCAGTAGATCTAAGAGCAGTATTAACGGACGACAAATTGACAACCCAATATCGTTGATCAGCGGTGACAATCGATCGAATCGCATCCACCAGTTATGCCCTCAAATGCGTTACTTTGTAGCAACTAAGAAGCTGTGAAGGAAGCATAACTTCACCGTTCTTTGTTGGCCACAAAACACCATTGATGGTGGTAATGAATTCCGGCCCACCAAACACATGAAAGATTCTTCTCTCTAAGTACACAGCTAGAGCGGTAACTATCACTTTATGTATGGGCTCAGCCATCAAGAATTTCAAGAGGAGCTCGAGAGCAACGATTATTCCTACATTGCCTGATCTGGATCGTGGATAAGGCCCACAAGAAAGTCTATGTATAAACGCTGGAATACGCGATCAGGAAGAAAGAGTTCCCGTATCGGAGATCCTAGAACCTGGTTTGAAGCTTTGGTTTCCTTACACGTCATGCAGGAGGCGGCGAAGCCTTTGACTTGTCTCGTCATTTTTGGCCTATAATAAAACGCTATTAAACGCTCTAACGTTTTTCCAAAACCACCGTGTGCGCACAAAGGGCGTTCGTGTGTGCGAGCAATAACAGTGTAAGTCAGCTCATCCAGAACCTAAACTTTCCAAGAGCTCTCCTCCTGGGTCGCATCCCCGGTCGCGTATTCAGATTGACGATATACAAAGCCCGCACCTTAAGATCCGGGAGTTGATTGGATTTTCCCTCAATCTTGCGGATTAAAGCAATGTAGGCTGCATATTGGAAATCAGTTGTTGTCTCGAATTGTTCAATCGATTCAATTCCCTCTGTTCAATACATTTGAGAGAGAGAGTATCAGGAACCATGTGATGGCTTCCCTTTCTGTGCTCTATGTTAAACTGGAAGCCTTGCAGCTTCAAAGCCCACCTCGCAAGTTTACCGTGTAGGTCAGTCTGCGACATAAGTCACTTTAGAGACGTGTGATCCATCACTATCATGAATTCATGCCCTTTCACATAGCCATGGAATTATTTTACTGTTTCCTATAACGAGGCCTGAGTATTAGACATCCTTCATCACAAACTTGCTTTCCTCTATGTTCAGGGAAAGACCTGCCTTTCTTATACAAAGTGCGACGTCCTGCAGTAGGAGAATGTGGTCTTTCGTTACGAGCAAAATATCATCTAGGTGGATGAAGACCTTGTGGCGAAAATGTGCTGGAATAACTCAATCCATCAGCCGTTGCATGGTTTGAGGCGGATGCACAATCCGAACGATATACATAATTGTGAATTGGTACAATGGCCTACCAGGAACCGTGAATGCTGTTAGTTCTTTTGACCCTTCATCGAGTGGTATTGGCCAAAAGGCGTCCTTTAAATTAAGACTCGTGATGTATTTGGCTTTCGGGACTCGACTGAGGATACCATTGATCAGGTGCAAAGGATAGGCATCCTTTACGATGGCACTGTTCATCTTTCGAGCATTCAGACACATCCTGATCTTACCAGGCTTCACTACCAGTGTCACTGGTGAAGACTATGGGCTCTTGAGACTCTTCAATCACACCCAAAGCCAGCATTCTGTCTATTTTAGCACAGAGGAGATTTTCGATGGCGAGAGAGACTGAAATGTATCTCTTCTTAATCGGCTTACTGCTGCCGATATCGATGACGTATTTTAAGAGATCCGTGCATCCTTACCCTTCCGAGTAGGAGTGCTAACTGGACACTGCCTAATTGGGAAGCACGCCAGAAGAGTTCGTCTTCCATATAATAATTTCTGCAGGAGCTGTGGGGATGAGGAAGAGGAGGAAAGCACGTCTCATTTTCTGTGTACCTGTACGGCCCTGGCGAGTTTTAGGAAAGACCTACTTGGTTCCTACTTCTTCACCGATCTTGATGACATGAAAAAGGTAAATGTTGGTTGTTGTTGTTGTAGCAATGGTCAGAAGTTCGTTGTGTGAGTGTGTTACATGTTGTGTTGTTCTTCGTCTTTCTCGGTGTTGAGTGATAGGAAGGTAGCTGTAAATAGTATAGATTTCACAAGAGTTATCACTCCATAGAAGTTTCGTCTCTGCCAGGAGATTTGTATGGATTGATAAATTGTGTAAACATAGTATAAACTACACAGTATAGACACACAAGAGAATCAATACATACAAATCTACCGCCGGAGGCGGAGTCAGCTTTCTTGTGAAGTCTATACAATTTGTCAATACATACAAATCTCCTGGCAGAGGGGAAAGTTATATGGAGTGATAACTCTTGTAGAATTATCAATCCTCTGCCTCTACGGGGTTCTCCCACAGCGATCTGGGGGTCAGATGTGCGGGTGCAGCTGGGCATCTGAAAATGTGGTCTACATCATGAGGTGTACCATTGCAGGCGGGGCATGTGTTCGTAACATCCCGATCGATGCGAGACAGGTAAGAGTTTAGACGTGAACACCAACCCGACCTAAGTTGGGCAAGTGTCGTCCTTGTTGCTCTCGGAAGCGTTCTCTCGTCTGGCGAGATGGCTGGTGGTTGTGTGGAGAGGACTTTGTTTGGACCTAGTCTCGCAATTGATGCCTGTACTTCCTCGTGGTGTATTGCTGCTGTTCTGTATGCGTTGTTGTCGAAGGGGTCCCTTTTGTACCTCTGGAAGTTTCTTTCGAGGTCCCTCAAATCGCGCCTGACATGCCTTGGTGGCGGCGTCTTGTCCATGAGGTCAGAATTGGGGTGCTCCTCACGATAACAACCCACCAGGTACTGTTTTGCAAGAAGTTTGTTGTGATCCCTTAGAGGCATCGTCCTCGTTTCCTGATGTACAATAGATGGTCCTGGGAAGACATCAGGAGACAGCCAGTTACAGTACGGAGGGCGGCATTTTGGCAGACCTGGATGTTATTCCATTGTGTGTCACAGAGACTCTGTGACCACACTGGAGCCGCATAGTTGGCTACAGACCTTCCGACTGCTTTGTATGTGACCAGTAGGGTCTCCTTATCCTTACCCCAGGTGCTACCGGCCAAGGCTTTAAGGATTTTGTTCCTTCCGCGCATCCTGTTACACACTGTTGAAGCATGGGGGGATGACGTGGCCATACTGTCCAGGGTTACTCCTAGGATTTTAGGATGGTTCACGGTCGGAATAAGTTGGTTGCCAATCGAGATCTCAAGTTGCATCTTGACTTCCTTCGTCCAGGTGGTGAATAATGTTGCCGAGGATTTGGGCGCGGATACGATTAAATTCTTGCCCGTGAAGAAGGAGTTAATCTGTTCCAGGTAAGCATTTATTCGCTCGCACATTTCCGTGATGTCGCTCCCTGTTGCCAGGATGGAGCAGTCGTCTGCATAGGTGATAATTTCGATTCCTTGAGATGGGGTTGGAACTCCAGATAGGTAAAGGTTGAACAAGGAGGGAGACAAAACTCCTCCTTGTGGCACATCTTGTTTGATCTTCCTTAGCTTCGATTTTTTGCTCCTGAATTCGGTATAGGACTGCCTCCCCGCGAGGTAGTTGGCAATCCATTTTGTGATATGCGTTGGAAGAGATGCATTGTAAAGGTCGGACAGAAGTGCTGAGTGGCTGACTGTGACGAAAGCTTTCGACAGGTCAAGTGCCACCAGAATTGTTCTGTGACATGGACGAGGTTGGTTGAGGCCATTGTGGATCCAGGGCCGTCGTCGTACTATGCATCCTTCTGAAGCCGTGCTGGTGGTTTTGAAGCCTGATGCGGGCCGCAAGAACAGGGCGAATTAATGCTTCGAGCATTTTGGCAACTGGTGATAGAAGTGTGATGGGATGATAGGACTCGCCGAGTGTCGCTTTTTTCCCAGGTTTCAAGATTGGGACTATTCTCCCTTTCTTCCAGAGTTCCGGAACGATCAGTGATGTGATGGATAGATTGGATGTGGCCGTGAGGTATTCGATAGCTGGTGCGTCGAGATGTTTAAGCATTGTCATTGAGATTCCATCGGGTCCCAAGGCTTTCGAGTTGTTCGCTTTCCTGATTGCTGCAGCCAGTTCGTCCGTGGTGAAGACAGGTATGTTGTCGGTAATTCGGTTGTGAATCCTCCTTTGGATTATGCGCTTTTGTCTGTCTGGTGGAGGATGGTCAATAAACTGCCTATTGAAGCGACTTGCACAATGGGCAGGGTCGGAGATTGAGTTTTCTCCGAACTGTATGGCGACATTTCCCATCTTTTTCGGTGGCTTAGAGAGGGCACGAACTGTCGACCATAGTTTGCTAATACCTGTTGTTAGGTTGCATTCATTCAGATGCGAACTCCATTTTGACCTCTTATGTTCGGCCACTTGTCTTTGGATTTCACAGTTCAGTTCATGAATTCTGGGATCGTCTGGGTTAGTGCTCCTGATGTTATCTCTCTCGTCTGCCAATCTGGCGGCTGTGGTAGGAGAGTTTGGCCGAATTTTAGGAATGCGTCCTGCAGGAATAAATTTCGCAGCCGCTTAATTGAGGACTTTCCTAATATTGGACTCGGCCTTACGTACGTCGGTGGGAGTTGGCAGGGCGAGGAATTTAGCACTTGTATAATCGGTAAACCTATTCCAGTCAGCTTTGTTGTGGTTGACAAAGGTGCGGTGTTCGACAGATATAACATCTCTCGGTTTGTCAAGCCTTATCACGATTGGTAGGTGGTCCGATGATAGTGTAAGGACCGGCTCCCATTGTGTATTGTTTTTGAGGCTAGCACTGGCAATCGTGATGTCTGGTAAACTAGAACAGGTACCGGCAATACGGGTGGGCGTATCATCATTCAGTGTACAGAAGTCTGAGGCATCAAGTTGTTCAGCAATGTCTATACCTCTGGCGTCGTTGTTAAGATGTGAGTGCCAGAGTTCATGGTGAGCGTTAAAATCACCAAGCAGGAGACGGTGTCGACCATTGAGGAAAGTGTTGATATTTACATGGTAGCCTGGGGGACAACTGGATACCGGTAGAATGTAAATGTTGTAAATTTCAATATCAACATTACCTGATTTTAAGGCGATGGCTTGCACTTCCGTGGTGGTGTCGTTGTTAGTGACATCTATTTTATTTCCCGGTATCGTACGGAGTGGTGAATGATGAAGGCAAGTCCTCCTCCAGCGTTGGTCAGCCTATCTTTCCTTATGATGATATAATTCCCATGAGCGTTAAGGGACGAATTGGGATGTAGTTTCGTCTCCTGGATGGCTCCAACTTGAATGCGGTGTCTGTCCATGAATGAAGCGAGCTCGGCAATTTGGTTTTGCAGCCCGTTGCAATTTAGTTGAACGAGTGAGAGCGTGTCGAAAATGGCGATTGGTGGTGCAGGCGTAAGGTTGTTTGGTTGCGGAATCCTACTGAATCTATTCGCATGAGTCGTTGGGGTTGACGGAAAGCTCATGTGGATGTTCACTGGTGTAGGGAGGTGAGGCGGGTGAGATGAGCTCGATGCTTGCAGACCTTGGTTTCTACACTGACTGGCAGTAAACGAAGGATTCCAGTGCCTGTGATGGTTTAGACCGGAGCAGTTTCTCAGGTGGCACCACTCGTCGCAACAGTTGCTTCTCACTGACGTTGCATTGGGATGCAGCTCTCTATTGCATACGCAGCAGATCCAAGGACCTGGGTTGTATTCGATGCCGGCGCGGAGAAGTAGTATTGAGAGCAGTTGCGCCGAGATGTGTTGCTCCCAATAAACACAAAAGATACTGCATATAACACACGAACATACGTCCTTCTTGCATTGAAGGGGTTTGGCAGCTCTTGGCCGTTGTAAAAACGGGTCGCTCCGGTGCGTAGAACCGGCTGCCGCAGGAACGTGGTAAATGTTGGTCGGCTACATCGCTTCATTGTGAACTCAGGCTGGTTTAACGAGTGAGTTGGTCTCATTTGCTGAGTCCAGGTGTATCACAACGGACCCAGTGGTGGTCTAAGTGTGCTTAAGCAACCCTTTTAACCTAACCTACCCTTCCGAACAAAACAAAAAAAAAAAACAAAAAACGGAAACATAGCTTTGGCTTCATTGAGTTTCGCCTCTTCAATGGGACTGTGACGTCCTGGCTCCAAAGTGGCATTTAACCCTATAACCTGATAATGTTTATAGGCATGAGCTCTGCGTGGACATTTGATTATTCAAAACTTTTGCGGTGTAGGCCGCTTTAATTATGGTTTTATACTTTTGTATTTGCATTTCTTCTTCCTTCGCTTGCCAGGTCAATTGGACCTTGTCTGATTTTTTTTTCTGCGATTAGTGTCTTCTCAGTCTGCTATGGTTATATGAATTTGGTAAAAAGAAAAATTATCAGAAATGAAATGTACTCATCGTACCCTTTGATATGACATCCCACATGCCTATACTCAATGGAAAAAAAAATTCATCTTCCCCTCTATGAAGGCCTATACCCCTCACCACCCTACATGCTTAAAAAATAATATATTTCAACTGTTTCTCTTCTTAGTTTCGTCGTTTCCCTCCCGACGATATTTTCGTTGTAATGAAATAAAAAGTGAGAATGATTGGCGCATGTGAAAACCGGCTGGAGTAGAATAGAACAAAGACAAAATAAGAAATGGAAATCTTATAAATAGGGGGAAATAAAAAGAAAGGAAATTAATATGAAATGAAATAAATCGTATTGTGATATGTGAGAATGTATTTGTCTATAGTTGTCTACAGTGAATTGTGATAGTGATAAAAAAAAAAAAATAAATAAAAAAAATTAAAGAAAAATAGGAAGGCAAGAAAATAAGAAATAAAGAAAGTATATGGAAACGCGTGTGTCGTTACCCCCGATAATCAGTGAATTAATTTGCTAACGTAAATATGTAAAAATACAAAAAAAAAATATCAAATAGAAATCAAGTGCACGCACGCTTCAATGTAATACACGCACCACCCTGTCGCGCAACACAAAGGAACGACAAGGAATTAGAAAAAAAGGAGAGAGCAAAAAAACACTAAACACATCAAAACAGAGCCTTTGGATTGTGCGCTGTATTTTCTACTTTTGGAGGTTACACAAATTATGTCACTTCTTAATGTTACAGGTAAGTTTATGGCCAAAAAAAAAAAATGCACCGAATCGGGCTCTGCCATTACGTCGGTCTCCTTTTCATGGGTCGTTTTATTGGAAATACCTTTTTTTACACCTAGGTGGATCAATAGGGTTAAAAATCTTTCAAAGATGATCGTCATAAACGTGCATAAAACAGTTTTCCTAAAATTCCCCAGAAATCCTGATCCACTTGCTGTGTACATGTCCGGCTGTAGCTAGGGCCAGACAAACAGGCCACAAATATTGACCGTCAAAAGGATTGGGTGACCTCCGGTAGTTGTCATATTGTTGGCGGTCTAACCACTTGCGGGAGGGCTCTGTCTGTTGCCAAATTTTATTTTAATCATCGAAAGATCACAGATTTTTGTGTGTTTGCTGTCACAACTCTTCCATCAAAAAACGAGAGATCTTCCTGACGTAGGGAAGTTCATGTCTCCGTCGCTAAAATTTGATCTTAAGGGCCTAATGGTTGGCCATAATTTTAAATAAAAAAAAAACTGGCCCATCAGTCCAATTTTGGACCAAGGCCTCGAGTTGAGTTAGCATCATCTCACTTACTGGATCGTGACGGTGTTGTTCGTGTAGAGGTGTGTGATCTGCAACACGTTCCACCGAGTTATTTACCCCAAATGGGTACTCACTTAACAGCCGAGTGGACTCATAGTGCGAACGTAAAACCTCTTTTTTCTATCGAAGACAACCGCATTCAGTAGGAATCGAACCGGGGCCAAAAGCATAGAAGGCGATGGGTGCTAACCGTTACACCATCCGGACAACTTGACTATAATTTTACATTGTCAAAAATCCATTTCTTTTTTGATGTGAGTGTTGGTGTTCAGGTCCAAATTTTGAAAACGATTTTTTTTTTGTCAAAATTCTGGAAAAAAATTAAACGCATGCTAAGACTACCGCGCGACAAAAGTGTAACTTTTAAAAAACATGTTACGGCTGCCAGCATTCAGGGTATTTAAAGATTTTGCTTTTTATCCTCTGCCATGGATGGTCGAAGATGCGTCATCAAGAGTCCTACTATTTATCTCAGTGACTCCGAAAATTATAGATATACATAACACTAAAATTTGCGATTTTTAGTTAACATTACCCCACATCTCCACCACCTTAGGGATCGTGGTAATGTCTTGATAATCCTACATTATTTTTCTTGCTGGCACGGTAAAATACTTTTCACTGCGACCGTTAGCCTTTATTGTTAATAATACTTTACAGCATCGCCAGCGCCATTGAGATACGTACGAACTAAAAATGTTCGTTACAAAACGTAGCAAGATTATTGAAAAAAAGAAGTCGCCCCCAGTCGGGACCGAACCCGGGGACTCCCGAGCCAAAGGATAATAGAGCAGCTGCTGAGCCATCGGACTCTGTGCCTTATAGTACCATATACATACGTTCACTTCACACTCGCACTTACTGTGGAACGAGGTAATCATATCGCTCTGAATGTTTTAAGATTGCATACCAAATTTATTATCGAAATGTGGTGGATTATATGAGGATCAACTGTTAAATTTGTACACGCGGTAACCGTGATTCTCGCCTTGCCGACAATGGGAAGCCGCTCTTTATAACTCGGCGGGTTTTCATTACCGGTCGCCGGCTTTATTATGTGGTAGAATTTCGGCGTTACGGCCCATCTTATTGTCTTCAACTGCTTCCCAAATGTATACGTACACAATTTCGTTATCTGAAATCTCGCCTCTCCATTTGGTTCGATTGAATAGGGCTTTGAATCATGTTTTATGTCCATACAGTTACAAATTTTCCACGAACCATAAAATATTCAAATAAAATGTTAAAAAAAAAAGAAAATAAAAGAAGTCTAAGCGGAGAACCGAACCCGAGACCGCCGTGTGGAAGTCTCATGGACCAACCGACCAAGCTTTTCTAAACATGTCGTCCACATTACGTGATATATAGGCTCGCTCCACATTGTGTGTGTTGTGAGTTTTCCGATTAGATACATATTTCCTCACATAACCAAATATGTCATCATCGTGGTGCGACAGCCCGACGTCGGGCCTTGGCCAACCAAATATGTATGTAATCAAAATGTTGTTATGTCATTGCCTGCGTTCAGGTCCAGCAGCGTTGTAATTGCGGTAAGGATTTTCCCTCCACCTAGCCATAAACTCTTCACCCGGACGACTTGTTTCGCAGTTGTCAGGTATTAACCAGCTGACAGCCAATCCGCTATTGAATTTCAAACAAAACTTCAATTAAATTTGCGACGGTTTCAGGAAAAATTAAAAACACTGCAAAATCGCCACAAATTTGTGTTGCATCGGTGTAAATAAGCACATAAGAGGCCATGTGAAAATCAAGAAACCGAAAACGAAAATCCACACCATCTGACAGTCACATGCAATACGTCAACTAAGAACTGTCAAATACGCTAATACCTCTTACCAAACAGTTGAACTAGCAAAAATTCCTGGTTAATTTCCCCGATGTCTGGTTGATCAAATGCAAACTGAAACGGAGCGTCCGCGAGCAAAATCAGTCGAACTGTTTGCAACCGCATTTACAACGTTGCGGGACCTGAACCCTTGCGATGTTAAATGTTAGCATGTCGATGGTCATCGCCCGAAAAGCTGATTCCGTATTATGTTGCCACTGCCGCCAAGCCAGAACAATTACAGTGTAGTGGCACTTGTGACTGCTAAGGGCGACGGCATGTTAAGCACCATATACGTGGTATGGTGCTGGATGATCGTTACCCGGAAAACATATTAAAAATATTCAATTCGATCCTGCAATGTACGAGTACAATGCGATGATCGATCTTCACCGAATTTCCCGCCTTGTCGACAGTCTTAGTCGGCACCCACTGTGTATCAAGTACACAGCGCGTGCCGACTGTCACCGCAACGCTGATTTAGAAAAAAAAATTTAAAAATACGTCGGCAGTCGAACCCGTGACCAACTGCTCACAAGTCGGACTCGCTAACCACTAAGCCAAGAAATACCCGTCAAACTCTATTCGTTTTGTGTAACATTATGTATTGTACAATACAAATACATTGAGATTGTATCACAGCGACGCGAGCGCTTCTTTCACCTGCGTGGCAGTACAAATAACTGACCCAAAACTCACCCGAAGCCTGTCTCGCCCTGCCCGTTCAGACTACACGCAACGTTGCGCGCAACAAGCATGACCGAAAGCGAGTTGTCAGCTTGGGTGAATTCACCATGACGTCGTGTTCATAAATTGTGCCTCCGGGTGCGACTTCCGCATTTGCCATCATTACCATAATTACCCATCATTCAAGAACAGAAGGTAGCGCAATGCGCAGGTCCATTATTCAGTCACGGAGCGGGAGAGAAAGCTCATCACGTCACAGCTCCTATGGCAGCCGGTTCTCCGTACCGGAACGACCCGCTCATTACGAGCGGCCAAGAGCTGCCGTACCTCCCTCGACACGAAGGATTCCTCAAGGGTATCTTGACAGACCCCCCCCCCCCCCCCTCTTTACGAATTTTTACTGGCCGGCTGCAACACACGCAGGCGCAACTGCATCCGGCTACTCCTCATTTGCGCCAGCATCGAACAGAAGGCCGGCCCATGGATCTGCTGCATCCGCGGTAGAGTGCTGCACCCGAATGCTACATCAGTGAGATGTAATTGCTGCTGGTGCCACCTGAGAAGCTGCTCAGGGCTATCCCATCACAGGCAATGGGATACTTCTTTCACCGCTACCCAATGCTCTATTAGGCTACCAACAACAAAATCTAGCGCGGTGAATACAAACCCTACAACGTTAGCTGGCTCAGGTGGCCTCAACTCAACAACCACGCCAACAATAGCAACAACTCGCCGCCGGTCGGCACAAACTCACCTCGGCACAACCAACACCAAATTTTGATATGCTGTCACTGGTGCAGCACAACTGCAACGGATTGCAGCACATTCTTGACGAACTGACAGCGTTCATGGATAGAATTAGCATCATGATTGGAGCCATCAAAGAGACTAAACTCCATGCTAATTTGTCTCTCACTTTTCAGTAGAACTACACCATCTTGGGCAAAGAGAGACCGACCGGCTCAGGAGGAGGACTCGCCTTCTTGATCCATCTGATTACCTGATGACAACGACAGCGTCCTCGAATGGTAGGCAATAGCCGTTAAGTCGGGGAATGTAGGGATTTAAATATTCAATATCTACATCCCGCCGGTATCCATCTGTCCCTTAGGTTATCGAGTCTCCCTGGTCTCCCTACTCTCCGGTTACTATAGGTATCTTCTGTTACTAGGAGATTTTAACGCGCACCATGTGCTATGGCATTCCAATCTCGGCAACGATGCTAGAGGAGTCGCCATCACCGAACAACTTGACTCCTCCGATTCCAGTCCCTAGAATGACGACGCTCCGAGAAGGATTACAGGCTCACTCACCAGCTCACCTGACATCTCCATTGATAGTACCAGTCTCATCAACAATCTCATCTGGGAGCCACATCGCACTCTGTCATCTGATCAACTGCCAATCATAATAAGACTTGACGGACCTTCACATCAATTGTCTGCAGAACGCCATACGTTCATCAGCTACAATATAGCAGATTGGAATGGATTCCAACTACTCATCAACGACGCCATTTCTGCTCTCCCAGTACCTATGAATGTGCGAGACACTGTATCTAGCTTCAGAAAAATCATCAATAAGGCGGCAGCTAGATTCATACCTGAAGGCAGAATCCCTACGGTCCAGCCAAACTTTCCAACGCCTGCCGCCAGACTAGTATATGACAGAGATCGCATTTGCCACTCAAACCCAGACGATCCACTAGTAGTAGTGCTGAATGCTACAATTAATAAACAGGTAGCTGAACATACATAGAAAGACCAAATGGTATGCCCACCTGGACACCTGCAACCTCAAGTCCAGAGTATCTAGGCTTTGGTCCACTGTTAAATCGATAACCAACTCCACCAAGAAAAGCGGACATATCGCCATCGAGTTCGGGAACAAATCCTACTACGACCCGATCAAGTGCGCCAACCACTGCAACCGGCAGTTTGTCGAACACCCACCCATCGACAAGCTCAAGCGCACAATCCGAAGGAACATCCGCAATTTATTGTAACATTGGACCAAATGCTTCAGGTCACCTCAAGCCTAGTAGCTAAAGCTAGTGAGGACGCTAACAACACTAAGGCATGGGGACCTGACGGTATATCAATGACCATGCCGAAACACTTGGACACGCCAGCTATTGAGTACCTAACGACGACACTAAACCTATCACTATCGTCGTTACTGATACCGTAAGTATGGAAGACCGGAAAAATGATTCCCATACTAAGACACGGTAAGAAGGTCAACTTGGGAGAGTCCTACCATTCCATCTCTCTGCTCTCCCCACAATGGACTAAATAACTCACGCCCATGTTCTAGAACAATTCTCGTGGTCCTTGGCCTCAAGAAGGCATTCGACACGATCAGCCACACTACACTTCTGTCGGACATCCAGTCATCATCTCTCCCAGCTCAAGTCAAGACGTAGATTTTCAACTATCTCGCTGGCAGGCAATCATTCACGGAGAAGCAAAAAGTCCAAACACAGGAGAGTAGAGCAAGGAGTCCAACAGGGTGGAGTTCCCCACCCTATTCAACCTCTACATGGCCGGTATGCCATTTCCACCTACTGATCTGTTTCTCATCTCCTACGCGGATGACCGCTTCATTGTAACGGACAATAATATTCCGGTTATGTATGAAAAGATTAACGGATTTCTGGCGGAACTCAACACCTTCTTCCTCAGTTGTAACCTACAGTTATCAGCACCTATAGTAAGTCTACAGCAACCTTATTCACATCACACACAGCTGGATGTGAGCATAGGCAACGTACCCATCTGCACAGTGAACCATCCGAAGATTCTAGGGGTAACCCTCGTTAACATGACTACATCATCGGCCCACGCCTCTTCGGTATGCAATCGAAAGAGAGCCCGTAATAAGGTAAAAAATCCCTCACCGGTAGCTCCTGGGGAGTGGAAAAAGAGACCATGCTTAGTACATACAAAGGCGTAGGACGATCTATGGCAAATTATGCTGCACCTGTGTGGACGGAGAACCTCAAGAATACTAATTGGAGGAAATACAGGTCTGTCTTCGCACTGTGACGGGCTGCCATCTGATGTCCTCTCAGGATCACCATCAACTGGTAGCATGTTGCTTACCAGCCAAACAACACAACCTCCCGCTGTCCAAGCAATCACTTGTCGGGCGCTATCGCAGAACCATCATCTCATGGATAAAACCCCCTACCAAGAAACATCAGAAGTAACCTAAGAGACCTTGAGAGGGAGATCCCAAGGTTCAAGAGGGTGCCGTTCGATAACGAAGCTTACAAAACTGACATTGCATCGATACACACTGAGGAGGCACGACGATCGATCCAAGACCTTCGTTCTAACCCAGTTCTCCAGTCCCGTCCACCAAACATATCTTCCAACAAAGTTATGTTGCCAAGGCGTACTAGGACCACCCTAGCGCAGCTCCAATCTGGCTGGCGCTCGAGACTAAACTCATACCTGTTTCGAATCGATCGTAACGTCAACAACACGTGCACCGCTTGCAATGGCACTCCACATGACGTCGGGCATCTGTTTTAATGCCTAGACGCCCCCACTCATTTAACTTCAATTTCGTTGTGGGAAAACCCCATCGAGATCGCATTCTTCCTTGGCTTCGACATTGAAGGAGAAGACGGGGAGGCGTTTTTAAGTGACGCCCTATGATGAACCCTAAATGTTGCTTCAACAACAGCAACAGTTTCAATTTTTCATTTGCGCGAATTAAGGATCGTGCTGATCCTTGATCCAAAAAAGGACTATATTTACGTTTACAGTAATTTATTTGAGCAGCGTTTCTGCCATGAAGATCAAAAATACAATCGCAATCTACAATGTTCAGCTCCGAATTTATAAAGTTATCTAGGGACGCGGGAGCGTCCCGCCCCGCCAAAGAAAAACAAAAAAAATCGAAAAAAAAAAAAAAAAATGGAAAAGTGACCAAGACTATATTTACGCGACACAACAAGTACGGGTTTTCGGACCTCTGTAGCTCCGGCCCCGGATGCTTGTTCGAGCTCAAATTTGGTATGGCCATTGTCTCTGGCCATCTTACGAAGTGCTGCAAATTTGATACCGATACAAGGAAAAACACCCGAGATATGATAATTTGAAAATGGCTATTTTTCAAATTTTTCTTGTTCTCGTTGTTCTCGTTGTTCTTTGACAGGGCTACAGCCTCGTAGGGAGCGTATCGAGGTCTGCTTTCTTTTCTCACGGATTGACTGTGTCCCAAGGGTGTGCATAGGCTATCATTTGCTCTGATCCGTGCAGTAGATGAAAAGATACATCCAAAAATGTCAAATTTTATAGTAGAGTTTCTCGCTTAAGTCTTTTTAATAATTTGAATGCGACACAGAAAATCACTCGCGGAGATCGCATGCCGACGGGGAGAGACGCAAACACTTGATTATGTGAGTAGGGACGACGACGGATGCAAAAGTCCGTGCGCTCGTCGGGTGAGGAGAACCATACTAGGTAATGGTTGTGGGCGTGGCTTGTGGCAAGTGCATGAATGAAAAGTGTGTGATGAAAAAATTGAAACTGAATGCTTATGGCTGCATCTTAGGATGTCCGGAAAGAAAAAAACATGCTGTGTGGTATATGATTTAGGTAGTTTCATTTATGGCAGGCATATGAGATATGAATTATGATGTAAGATGATTTTTTCCAATGTGTGGAAGATGGGAAGCGATGTCTAGACAAGATGGGTATCACATGACTGGAGGGGATGAGGCGAATGCAGTAAACTACTGTTAAAGGCACTTTGAGTCCTTTGAACTAGAAAAATGATATTCTTGGCAAGAAAACTATTTATCCCAAATGGGTAACCTGAGTGGACTCATAGTCCGGCACGTAAATCCCCTTTTTTATCGAAGACTACCGCATTCAGTAGGAATCAAACCGGAGCCCAATGTATAGAAGGCGACGTGGTTACCGTTGCGCCATCTGGATTACTACTACTACTATGCAAAAAGATGTGATATCTCTCAAAAACAACCCTGTTGTAAAAAAATCCCAGCCGTAAAAAGGATTGATATGAACACGATACCGCCAAAGTACTCGTAGCTTCGCGCCTCGCTCTAGGGTATGCATATTGAACGCTGATTGCATTAGTTATTTCTTTCAACGCGGTTTGGCGGGGAGCTTCCATTAAACAAAATAAGTTGAACAATCTGAAGAAGAACGCATTAGAAAATAGTCTTTTAATCACTTCTGGCCTGATGTGCATTTTTAGGAGGAAAAAATATTAGATCGTAATTTGTCCCAGCCGCCCTGAATTTCGAAGCCCTTACACAAGTTTGCAATTTGCAATGTCGCCTTAACATGAATAGTTAAGCATCTCAAAGTGCAGGACAGTTTATCTCGTATACATACATATCTATCTACAGCTTCTCGTATTAAAACTATTACTTTGAGAGGTGACAGATGGAATCTTTTTGTGAATTGGCATGTAAGATACTATATCATGGGAAAGACATTTAATTATGGTGTTTTATTCAGCTGAGTGGTACCAAGAAGAGCAGGGAGCCAATATTTAGATACCAAAATAAGCGCGTGCTACAAAACCCTCGAATTGTGGACGTAGCCCTCTATATTCCGGTTTCATTATTAAACGTTGCACTTTGAGATCGTTGATCTGGTTACCGGCACATGTGATGATTGTAAAACGTGTTAGGGAGATGATCCCGTAACTCCTTCCCCCTTAGAGAGAGAGGCCACGACCATAGGAATTGGATCCTGGTCGGTTGGCAAGACGATGATGTAATTGCAGGTAGGTATTCCTGGCTTGTCCTGCATCTTCGGTATAGCCAAAATTGTAAGGTGAAGGTGGTGAAGATGATGATCGCATCAACTATGTTTGTTGTAAGGAAGTCCTTTTGTTGAACGTTAGTGTCCAGGATGTTAAAAAATCTGCTTTTCGTAAATTGGTACGTCTCGAGCTGCTGTAGCTGGATTCTGTTGACGAGTTTAGATGAAAAGTTTATATAATTAAACGTTGTGGGATAAATGTTAATTTCATCCCAGGAAGTAGTCGATTTCGCATTCTAAGTAATGTCGTTAACGGAGACTTGACAATCAAAAAATCGCAATAAGTAGGTTCCGTTTATCTTGATGTTATTTGGCCCACAGGTGGTATTGATCGTTGTTTCGGGAATATTGAGCAGCATGAGGTGACTTGGTTCCGTTTCGAAGATTTCGATTTCTCATTCTCTCCCCCCCTCCCCCCACCCCCCCCCCCCCCCCCCCTTGAATTTCGAGACCGTTATACTTGGAAATATGAAAATTTGCAGGAAAGCGGCATTTCACTAGCATAGAAAACTAAGGTAGGTAGGTAGGTAGTAAGGGCTGCCGTATATAATACAGCACACTTGTGTTACCTTGGAATTAAATAATTCCTTCCGTCAATCAAAGTTAAACCATCCAGAGCTAATAGCAAGACGCAGGAGCTGACTCACATCCGCATTAGCTAATTCTTCCAGATCAGCATAGGCATATTCCCCGAGAGTTGACCTTCTTCTAAAAGCCAATGCCGGGCAGGAGCAGAGAAGATGAAAGATACTTTCCTCTTCATTCACGTCTCAGCAGCTGCTGCAAAAGTCATGGTGTGGAAGCCGGAGCCTCCTCGCATGCTCGCCGATGACACAATGACCAGTAATAATTCCTACCACGAGTCTAATATGTTGCTTTTTCATAGACGGCAGTTTAGAAGTACGATCTATCTTCAATGATGGCCATAATTGCTTTGCATTGTGGCTGGTACTACCACTAAGCCATCTCAAGTTAGTCTTGTCTATTGCTGTTGAAGTTAGACTATTTTTACAGCTGGAGATGGGCATGGCGAGACCCCGACATATCTGAAGAGTTGCGTCAGTTATACCGTTCCTGGCAAGCTCGTCAGCTCTGCAGTTACCAGCGAATCCGCTGTGGCCCGGTATCCATCATATTATAATATTATAGAGTCTCCCCATCTCCGTAAGGCAAGATTGACAGTTCATCACGGTTTTTGATGAGACTCGATAAGAATCGAGGGATTTTACTGGCTATCAGTATAAATGGTGATATTTGTTGCTGCTATAGCCTTGCGGCCAAGCCACATCACTGCCTCTTTAATTGCATGGAGCTCCGCCTGAAACACACTACAGTAGCTTGGGAGGCGGAGTGACAGGTTTAGGTTAAGACCCTCGGAGAAGATAGAAAACTAAAAATTGTAGCATTTTGATATCTTATTAAAAAAAAGGTTAATAATAGTACATTTCTATAGTTGCAGTTAGCACACCCGTGCCTCCCTTAAGCATACCCGAGGTCAAAAATATTGATGGCCAGTGATAGCCAACATCATTGACAAAAATATCTCTAAGTTCCATTACAGTCACATAATATTTAATAATAGTATTTTACATTCATTTAAAGTTATGCATTTTCACAATATCCACACAAAAAATACATCTACCGGCCTCATAGGTGGGAGTACTACCAAAGAGGATTGATAATTCTACAAGAGTTATCACTCCATATAACCAAATAGTATAGATTTCACAAGAGTTATCACTCCATAGAAGTTTCGCCTCTGCCAGGAGATTTGTATGTATTGACAAATTGTATAAACATAGTATAAACTACACAGTATAGATACACAAGAGAATCAATACATGCAAATCTACCGCCGGAGGCGGAGTCAGCTTGCTTGTGAAGTCTATACAATTTGTCAATACATACAAATCTCCTGGCAGAGGGGAAAGTTATATGGAGTGATAACTCTTGTAGAATTATCAATCCTCTTTGATATAACTTTCCCCTCTGCCAGGAGATTTGTATGTATTGACAAATTGTATAGACTTCACAAGAAAGCTGACTCCGCCTCCGGCGGTAGATTTGTATATATTGATTCTCTTGTGTATCTATACTGTGTAGTTTATACTATGTTTATACAATTTGTCAATACATATTGTACAAATCTCCTGGCAGAAGCGAAACTTATGGAGTGATAACTCTTGTGGAATCTATACTATTTGGTTATATGGAGTGATAACTCTTGTAGAATTATCAATCCTCTTTGGTGCGACTGGTTGGGGGCGCTGCGTCGTAATTGGCCAACTTTACCAGGTGGAAGGAGGAGGGGGGGGGGGGGGGGGGGGGGCAATTCTAGAGCTGACGAACTGGCTCGTCGGGGTACAACGGCTGAAGCTGAAAATACTCGTTGCACGGTTGAAATGCCTTTCGACTCATGCAAATTCGCCATAATGCAGGCTGTGGTTAGCAGGACTAACTCAAGATGGCTGAGCAGCGGCACATGTAATTTCACTGAACAGATGTGGCCCAGGTTGGGCTTGGGTCGCTCTACTAAGTTTTTGTCGTTGAGGAAACAACATATCGGTACTGTCGTTGGGGTCATCACTGGGCATTGTCCAATGGGAGAGCACGCCAGGAGGCTTAAGCCGAATATACTCGAACACCATTCGGAATTCCTGTCCGGAAAAACTGATGAGGCCCGGCCTTGAGGAATTCCGGATCATGTATGGTCGTTTCAGAAGGAAAATCGTTCCCGCCAGGCCTCCACCACACACTTTCCGGATTTTTTCTCCGGAAAAACTGATCAGGCCTGGCCTTGAGGAATTCCGGATCGTCAATGGCATGTGCAGGCCGCCTTGAGCCGGATGGATAATTGGAAATCGATCTTATCACTATAGAATGAAAGTATCTATTTATTGGCTTGAATTGTTGAGCATTTTACTTTCCATAGCGAAGCTTCAGATACATTCGTCTATTGGAAAAAACTCCAGTGAAAATTCATTCTAGTCACGCGGCCGGACAGGCGAAGCGATAAGAACAATTGCCAATTATCCATCCGGCCGCCTCAAAGGCCTGTCCGGCCGCATGACTAAAATGAATTTTCACTGCAGTTTATTTCAATAGACGAATGTATCTGACGCATTGCTATGGAAAGTGAAATGCCGTACAATTCAATGCAATAGATAGAACTTTCATTCTATGGCGATAAGATCGATTTGCAATTATCCATCCAGCCGCCTCAAAGGCCTGTCCGGCGGCCTCAAGGCGGCTTGAAGCAGCCATACACGATCCGGAACTCCTCAAGGCCGGACCTGATCAGTTTTTCTGGAAGGAATTCCGGATGGTGTACTCGTATGTTCGGCTTTAGGCTGCCGTATAACGACATGTGTGGAAGTTGTGGTGATGAGGAGGAAGGGGAGACTACCTTCCATCTTCTTTGTGGATGCTCAGGCTTGGTGAGTCTGAGGAGGTTAATTCTTGCCTCTTACTATTTTAACGAGTTGGCGGACTTGGTAAACGTTGACGTTGGTCAGTTACAACGTTTTATTGTGTGCTCAGGTTGGTTCGAGGTATAGGATGGTCGGGGATTTCTGTATACTGTGTGGTAACACAACGGACCCAGATGCGGTCTATGTGTGCTGTGGATAATCATGGCAGCCCTTTAACCCAACTTATACAGGAAGGTGGGTTTCAAATAGCATATGAAATGGAAAATAATGGAATCTGTATATCTTTTCAGAATAGGTCAATATTAGTTTATTTCTATAGTTACAGTTAGCACACCCGTGCATGCCTTAAACACGTTCGAGGTCAAACGTACTGATGGCCAACGATAACCAACACCTTAGGCAATAATAGGTTCTAAATTTTGTTACAATCACGTAATATGAATTGGCATGTCAAATGTAAGTGGGTAAGACATTTTAATTATGTTTTTTTTTTTATCTATCTGAGTATCAAGAAGAGCAAGGAGGCGATATTTATATACCAAAATAAGCGCTTTCTACAAAACCCTCGGATTGCGGGCGTAGTCCTCTATATTCCGGTTTCATTTTGTAATAAAGGTGGTTTCACGGCCAACATTGCAGAGCCGCAGGTTGGCGCCCATAAAGTACCCGAAGAGCTATTCCATAAATTCCATATTCCCATAAAAATGAATAAATACAATAACTGGCGCAATAGTCCAATTTGAGCCATTGCCTCGAGATGAGTTTGCATCATCTCATTTTCTAGATCGTGACGGTGTGTCTTGTGCAGAGGTGTGTGATCAGTAATACGATCAACAGAGTTATTTACCGCATAGATGGGTACTCATTTAACAGCTAAGTGGGCTCATAGTCCGACACGTAAATCCTCCTTTTTATAGAAAACTACCGCATTCAGTAGGAATCGAACCGGGGTCCAGTGCGTAGAAGGCGAACGTGCTAACCGTTGCGCCATCCGGACCACTACTGTCCCATACATTGTGATAATCATTAGCATAGCTGCACAGAATGAAGCTAATTCTACTCGCTCCAGCTGTTGATATTGCTTCCCGCAAGTAGACTGGTGGCGGAACATCCCTCTAGTGATAGATGCTACCCAGTACCGCCTGCCCGCGCCCTCCAGACCAACTGCACGTGGGAATGAAAAAAACCGGTGTAGCTTCGCTTTACCAAAACGAAGAGCCTGGCCTTCCTTGATCTTTAGCGTAGAGAACAGTGTACCCCGAGAATTCAGGCCACGCACTAAGTTCTCCACGACCAGGGTTCATGAATCATGATAATGTCCACCGCACTACGTGCCAGGCGGAGTAGAGAACCGCAGAGGCCTCCTTAGCGCTCGTTTATACTATGGCGTTCGGACGCGACGTTTTTTTTCCGTCGAAGCAATTAATGGCTAGCAACACATTGAAATGAATGGGAACTAGTCATGATATGACCTGCTCATCTTGCGGATCAGGTCGACCTACTCCGAGTCCGGCACCGGACCTAGGTTCGCAGACCTAAGTTAGTTTCTAGTTTCTTTTTAGCGTTCACACTGGTATAGCCCCTTAACTCCCAATCCCATATCCTATCATCTTGTATGATTTGCATCGTAACGCAAGGCAACACCTATTTTATGTTAGACAAATAATACTCGTACATATAAGTAAGTATAAGTACGAATGTGCATGCACCCAATCCAGTACCATATTCTTAACCACCATACCGATCGGCGACGGTCACTCAACACTCACAACACAACAAAAGCTTCACTCTACCTAACATAAATAAAATCCAATCGAACATTTATTCCACTCCATTCTGCACTACAATATAGCGTAGCAATAGCGACATCAATCGTATATATGTCACACCATCTGTTCTTCATCTACTTTTCTATTCCCCATATTTAAACGATCTGATCTGATCATACTCCGATTCCGACAGACGGATCTATTTATCAAACCTACTGTTCATTTTTAAACTACTCCGATTCCGACCTGAACTTAAACGAATCAAATGATCAAATTGCTCCGATTCCGACCTGAACTTAAAAGAATCAAATGATCTAGGTTTGTTTTGTTGCTCCGATCATTTTACGACCTGATCATTTTTCGATTCCGGACCTAGGTCGACCTAGTTCGGTATACGGAGTAGGTTATATTAAAAAGAGTAGGTTCACGAATTGGCAACCATGACTAATGGGAACGTTGCTATTAGGCGCGGTAGCGTTCGACGTTTTTAACGTCGCATGTTGGCGGACTGGCGTTTGGACGTTACATGCACACTATAAACACGTGCAACTATATGGCAGAGTTTATATTTCGACGTTAACGCCAGCGTTTTGTCTTGAATCTTTTTTATAATTACATGCAATTACTCTTTGTTGTGGTGGTTTAGTAGGGATTTGTTTTGCGGATGATGAGGATGTGGATAAAAAATTGTTCGAGATCGAGAATGCGGAGGAGGATAAGGATATTTCATAATGAAAAGATGAGGATACGGATAAGGGTGAGGATGGGGATATATTTGTTGATTTGTTTCTACCTATACTTGTGAAATATTATGTAGTTGTGAACATGAGAAGCACATCAGCATACAAATCTACTACTAGTACGATAAAAAATTTGACGTCCGACGTTAAAAAACGTCGTAATATAATCACAAGCCAACGACGTTTTTTTAACGTCGAACGTCGACGTTTTCTGGACGTCGCGTCCGAACGCCATAGTATAAACGTACGCTTACAGTGATGTAAATGTGTCTGTAGGAGACTAAGCATTAGTGAGTTTGTTTCCTCATCGACTACAGTGGTGTCAATGTCCCCGTCTAGGTCAGAGTCCAGTGAGTCGTCCAGAATTCAGGGAAGGACTGCCGTCTTCGCCCACCCCGCTACTTCTGACAGCTGAGTTGGTCTGCCAGCGCACATCACAGGCGGTAATTTGAGAGTGGTTTTTCGACACTTTTTGTCTTCAGGCTTTCCAGGCCATTCCAACCCACGCCCTTCGATTTCCATTGCTACACATGGCGCCCAATGTGTGGCGCCTAATATGTAACGGACGGGTTGATGGGCATCCCAAGTTGCCCGTGGTGGCGGAGCCTCAGGCATAGCATAATGACCGTGAAGGTCGGGCCGTGCCATCTGGCGAAGAAAAACGGCCCCTCAACGAGCTAAACAGCGGCCTATGCTTGCTGTAGCTCAGTTCGGGAGACGTGGGCGGGGTTTTCGCCACTCGTTGGCCCTGTCCTTTACGTATTAATAAAAATTCATAGGCCTGGGGAAGATAATACAAATAGGGGAAGCAAAAATGAGGAATAATAAAACACAAATGGGGCGATAAGAATGGAATGGTTGGCGGACGGCTCGGATGCCCTTGAGCTCGCATCGCGGTTCGGGTGTAATGGGACTTTCGGCCTCTGGTTTCATACCACCGAAAGATCACTACTACTCAGGTGCTGCTTTCGATCTGTCGGTGGAAGCAGCACGACCAGAATATGTTTCAATCAGTTGAGCCATCGGTCTAATCTAAAATTCCCGAAGGATGGGAAAATTAACCGTAACATTTCGGCCCTAAGTCCGAATGTTTAAACCCTAGACCTTATAATGTCTAGGGTACTCTGTTTTTATTGTTAAAGCCAATTTTGTAGACTTGGATGGATGAGGGTAGTGAAGGAGGAGTAGGAGGGCAGGATGTTGATCGATGTTTTAGCATGAAAAACAAGACAGCGTAATGTATGGAGTCATAACAGTTTTATGTTTTTTATTCAGTTTCGTTCTTCTCGTCATACTTATCCTTGATAAACTAAATTCCTCCGGAATTTCGTGGTTTTTATCACTAACTCGGCTACACATCCCTTTATATGAATCCATGCGTTCGCTCTCTCTCTCTCTCTCGCTAGCTCACTCTGTCGCTTTGGCTGGAATAATCCAAAGGGGACATTCATAATTTAATTATCCGGTTATATGTGTTGTTATCCAATCGACTTTCTGCTGCTGTACGTAACCTCTGGAATGTGTTTTGCAACATTCAAAGTGTTATTGAGCTTCGCTTCGTCACTTATTTGTGTACTGTGGTGATATGACAGATAGTTTGTTGTTCAGTCAACATGCCCCGCCTTCACACGGCAACTTGGAATGAAGAGTGTGATGAGGTGCCATTGGGGTGGGTGGGCAGGTGATGACATTGCATATGCATATCACAGAAAACAGCTAGCACGCGATATATGAAAAGAATCAGTCACCTGGACTAAATGAAAGTTAAGCTTTTTGCAGTTTCGTTGTCGTCAAGATCTAACAATATGTACACGTATAATGTATGTATGTATATACTCGCAAAGATAAGACCCGATAGATAAATAGATAGATACACACGACACGAGAAGGAAGGCCCCCACGACGAGAGCCAAAGGACGAAACGAAAGGCAATATAAGAGATGCATATATCGTGTTTTATATCGTCGTTATTGTGTGATACCGAGACTAACCTAACACACCTGCCGCTGAAGGCAAGAGAAGAGAGTCACACAAAATGCATTTCAGATTGGCCGTTGCCAACGTTTCTATTATACGAGTACACGAAGAAAGAATTTAATCGATATGCGGCCTTATGTGCACATACGTTTGAAAGGAGTATTTGAACAAATGTAGGCCTCCATGCAGGCTACAATGCATTTGGTGGATATGCTCCTATGCATGTATGCGTTCAACTGGACGACCTTCAAAGCTTTATCTTTGCGATAACACGGAATCGTAGTCACAAATGAAAGATACGCTTTCACTACTTTTCGGCCAAAGGTACAAGATATTAGGTCAATATTAAGGTTTTATTTAATTCTTGTGTATCATCATCACAATCAGCTTTTTCTACCATTTATAATGATTATGGTGCAGCCTCCCCTGTATATTGACGTTTTATAGTCTTCCATGCTATTTTTAGCTTTAGCTTTTTTAAATATCGTGGTCCCATCTAAGGTTTGGGCGTCGTCTTGGTCTTTTGACTCCTCTTGGGTACGATTCTGTCACTTTTGAGGTCCATCTACAGTCCGTTGTTCTAGCTAGGTGTCCAGCCCACTGCCATTACAGTGTACTGAATTCTTTCTATGACGTCTGTCACCTGGGTTTTCGCTCTTATCCAAGTTAATCGTTTGCGATCCCTTCTTGTGATGCCCAGCATGCAACTTTCCATCGCCCTTTGGGCGACTTGTAGTTTTCTTGTGATACTTGCTGTTCATGATCATCATCGTGGCGTGACAGCCCTACGTCGGGCCTTGGCCGCCTGGATCGTTGTCCTCCAATTATCTCGGTCACGTGACCGCGTCCTCCAATCTTGGAGGCCCAGTACATAGTTGCGCGGCGTCCACACCTACTGAGCTCTCCCAACGAGATTTCGGTCGCCTAGGCAGTCTTGCTCCGTCGACTAGTTCTGCATTCATTGCTTTCTTTGTCATGCGATCATCGTCCATTCGTTGTACGTAGAAGTCGTTGTAGTTTGACGATTTTTTAAACTGCCAGCTCATCGTACAGTTCATACAACTCATGGTTGTACGCAGTGCCGTAGCAACCCCTTTTGGCGCCTGAGGCAAATAGGATTATTGGCGCCCCCCCCCTCTGAGTCATAACAGTTACAGTACATATTACACTACAATAAAATCGTTTGTATAAATTTTGTTTATTCATAAATTTATACTGAATTCTTAAGAATACATAATAAAATTATATTTCATAAAGCATGAATACATATGAAACGCACAGCAGCCTATAATCGTCGATATTTTTCCATCTACAAATGAATCTTTCTAGACTTTAATGTTGCAAATTGGTCGATGACGTCATCAAAGTCTATGTCCCTGGCCACTTCATATTCGATTGACAGAATTGCTAAGTTAGACAATCTTTCCTGCCCAATAGTAGATCTTAAATAATTTTTGATTAGTTTCAACTTGCTAAAAGAACGCTCGCAAGTAGCTATTGTCGCTGGCATTGACAGAAAAATTCTAAGTGCTATTTCGATGTTCGGATAAGATTCCTTCAAACTATAATTATGAATTAATTGAAGTAAATCAAGAATTGTTGCAGATTCAAAATTGTCTGAATACAGAGACAACGCTGCGTCTCTAAAATCAGAAACTTCTTCGATGAATTCTGTTACATTAAGGTCTTTTCCATATTTCAATGCCAAATCAGACGCCGCCTTACTCAGTTCCAATTTAGTCATTCTCTGCAGATATTCGCCTGACAAAAATTTAAAATCAACAGTAACTTCCATCATCTTCTTATACCTCCAATTCATTTCAGTTAAGAGAATATCCACGGCGCTATTAATCTCGATGCGACGTTTTTGGACTTCCGGAATATTTGGCCCATCGTCTTCTGCTCCATACGTCCCCAATCTCTTCGTCCTCCTTGATCTTTTGCACGTATTTTCTACCTCTAGAATAGAAGCCAGTGTGCTTGCGCGTTTGAAATTGTCTTCAAATTCTGTAGCACGAAGTTCCTGTAGAGAATTTCTTAATCCTTTTATAAGTTGTGCAGCTTTTTCCAATGATAACGACTTCGATTGCAAAGCTTTAGTGACACGGTCAATTTGGTTTAAAATCTGGTTCCAGGCGTCAAGAAAAAAAAGGAAGTTTTGGTCAATATTTCGGAGTAGACTTTGAGCGGCCGATGCCGTATCCGAGTTGATTGGGCCGACGATCACAGCTTGAAGTATTTCATAAACATTTGTAAAGGACGTTGGAGACACCCGAAGGTATCAACGGGGACGGAGCCATTTTGACCGTTAAGGTCCGGTAGTGACAGCTGCCAAAATTGACAGCTGCCATAATTGGCTCCTCAACGAGCTAAGCGGCGGCCTGTGCTTGCTGTAGCTCAGTTCGGGAGATATGGGCTGGGTTTTTGCCGCTCGCTGCCCCTGTCCACACATATTAAAAGGGAATTCACAGGCCTGGGATAGACAACACAAACGATGGGGGGTGAAATTTGGGAATAGAAAGGTAAGGGTGGAGCCAGCCGGCTCAAATGCCATCATTTGGTGCTCCAAGGTCCAGATGGTGGTGGACCTCGGCCTTCTGTACCCGCTAGAAAAAAACACAATAACCCGACCTGAGGCCCCCGTGGCCGAAAAAAAGGAAAAATTTTGTGGGGGCCTCCCTTTGCGAAACCGGAGATGAGGCCTTTCACCTCATCTCATCACCAACCTGAAAGGGGGTGGTGGGGAAGTTTCAAAAGGAAAAGCCTATGTTCCTTTTAATTAGCGGTATGTAACATTTTTTTTATTCAGTAAAGAAGATGAAACGAGATAATCTAGCCAAAATACCAAAAAAAAACTAGTTACTAAAATTTAAATACAATATAGGTACAACAAAAGAAAACATCAAAACTTACCCTAGCATCCTCGATGGCCACCGGAGAAACTGGAGCAGCTACAATTACTGTTATATTACACTACTTTACAAAAAAAAACTGATCAATTGATTAAGCCGAGGAAGAAAAAACAAAAGAAAATATGTATTGAGAGTAATGATAGGTCATCCTATGAAGCTGCTGTTGTTGTTGCGTTGGTCGCTGTTCCGGGCGGTAAACCAGTGCCCCAGGTTCTATGTCGTTTTGCTCGACCTTACTCGAATTTCTATAACTGATATCCCTTCGGACCTTGCTAAATACTCTTTCCCTTTTTTTTCACTGCCTTTGAAAACACAGCCTGCTTCACACCTTTTTTTTCAATTTGCACGGAAAATGAATCATCACAAGGGCGAAAGGAAGAGATATCGATATCCGCAGCAGAGCCACTTCTTGTCATCCAAACGAGCCAAAAAGCAAATTCGGAGCACAGACCGTCATAAATCAAAAATCGAACATTTTTTTTCCAGAGTGGCACTTTTTCTTTCGCACACACTGTGCATTGGTTTCCCACGGCGCTATCAAACGACTTTGACAGTACTATGGACAACACGGACGCTAAGGAATTAACAAGATCCAACACGAACTAAGGCTTCAGTGTTGTCTGCTGCTGTTGATGGATTTCGTCCGGGGTTTTTAGCACACGATAGAGATGTGGGGTCTCAGAATCACTCACATGCACCTTCACAGGTTTCCGAAACGTTTCGGCACTAATCACGCAAGCAGTGGTGACGGGGCTCCTCTGTCCAAACTTTTTCACATACATTAAGAAATGCACCTGCCGAAATGAAAAATCGGCCAGCAAATGGGGAAATGGAGACCGCCACTGGGTGTGCGCATTTGATTATGCGGGGAACGATTCCTTTTTTTTTTTAAATAAACGACAAAAGAAAAAAAAAACGCTGAGGTTTCTTTCATTTTGCTTTCGAGCACGACTGCCGCAATATATCCGATAACGACACCATTTTCTTACAACGAAAAAACCCCTTCGAGGTCGGAATTGTTCACTTTAAATTTTACTTTTTTCGTCGTGGTCGCACAATTTGCGGGTGTACACATTCACACTTTGGTTTTACGACCGAAAAACAAGTGAGTTCAACGCGTTTTAGATTTGCGGGGTGCAAGTTTTCAGCGAGAGCAATTCCGCACGAAATGTACAAAAGGCCAGGACACTCGCCCCTTTGAAATTCGACCCGAAATTAAAATTATTTTTCTTCAATTAATTTCGTTATTTTCTTTTTTTTTAGCGAGGTCCAACCGTGCTCGGCAGCGTTTCAAATCCGACTCCCCCGTTCCACCTCTTCCACCCGTTCCATTCTTTCGCCGTCCCCCCACCATTCCTACAAAATTTTCCCGCCAAAAAGATGCTTCACCAATCAGGTGATTTACTCACCCCTGCAGTTTGGTTGCAGCGGTTTATTCTGACACATAAATGCCTACTTTTGAATTTGTAGCGACCTTTCACAAATGTAAATGATTTGAAGTAAATCCAAATTAAGTACATTTGTGAAAAATACACAAATTCAAAAATAGACACTTATGTGTCCGACTTGGTCCGTTACACATCCTTGATTTGGGCGTTCAATGATCTTATAGCAGCAGCTTTCGAGGTCCATCGGGTGTCTGTATGTCCTTTCAAGGATACCTTCAATGCCTTCATTAAGATCGTCCACCGAGCCGTAGAACGAGAAAAAAATTTGAAAATGATTTCGACCGTTTCGAAAAAAATTTTCATTTCAGCATTAGCTGTAGCCGAATGCACCCCTGCTAGATTCAAGCTATGGCTTGCACATGGAATGAATGTAGCGAAAACGTTTTTCTCCTGGATACGTGCTTGAACACCACAGTATTGGCCTGCCATATTGGCACCATTGTCGTATCCTTGGCTTCTTATGTCATCAATATCGAGATGATCTTTTGCCAATTTTTCAAGAATTTCTGAAGCTAATCCCTCGCCAGTTTTTTCTTCAGTACAAATAAAGTCAAGAAAACTTTCTTGAATGGAGACTTTTCCATTTTCTATGTAAACATATCGAATAATTTGTGCCATCTGTTCATTATGAGAGATATCAGGTGAGCAATCGAACAGCAAACCATAATATTTTGACTTCCGAATCCTTGATAAAATTTCATTGCGAACTTTCTGACCAAGTAAATTAATAAATTCATTCTGAATTTGGGGTGATAAATAGGTAGTTGACCCCTTTTTGTGACTTGCTATTAGTTCGCCTAAAGTTTTATCATATTTGGTCAGTAATTCAATGATATTCAAGAAGATGCCGGCTCTCTCTGTGCCGATTTGTGACGATGAGCCGCGTAATGCTAAGTTATTCTTAGCACATAGCATTATTGCATTTAAGATTGCACGAAGAATATGTCGCCATCGCTCTTTTTCTAAGATGATATCCTTCTGCAATTTGTCGTCTATGCCTTCTGAGTTTTTCAATCCGGTCTCCAAAGTTTTCCACTCAAGATAATACTTCCGATGATCCGGAGATTTTTCGTGATCAACAATTCGACTTAAGTTTTTCCAGTCGGAAAATCCTTCTTCACGATGGCAATCGAAGGTTTTTTGTAGGACCGATTTTCAAATAGGCAACAGCAAAAGCAGAATATGGCGTTTTCCCTTTTAGAATTGATCAGCCATTTTCGTTCAACAATTTCACAGTTAGGTAAGCTTTTCTGGAACCAGTGAGCGGCAAACCTACGTCCATCTTTTGTTTCAATATTCCTGAAATCCATATCCTTCCCTTGAACTGGACCGTGCGATATTATGTTTATCCTAACGTCATTCGTAATGCGTGGCCACGATGGAGGGTCGTTATAATCGAAGTCGTGTTGAGCAACATGGATTATGCTTGTGTTTTCTGATAGTAAATTTTCGGCAGCCTCGATCATTTCCGGAAGCTGTTTGTCAGGTGATTCTATTTCCGATCTTGAGCTTCGTTCGATCGTTACATTTTCGGATCTGTCTTCACTTGTAGAGGATGACGGTTTCGGACATTTTACGATCGATGGTCGCTCAATTGAATGCAAATGCGAAACTGCTGGTCTTTCATTAGTTTTGTTCGGATCATTTTCGATCATAATTTGATCTGTAATAAAAAGTCCGATTTGCAAAATTATTTCCCTATTTATAGTTTTAATTGATTAATACTGACTGTTTAATTTGAATTCGAAACCAGATGCGTAAGGCAACGCACCCACATGCAATTTCTCAATTTTCGAATGCAATTGATGCACAGGTTATTTATATTAAAATTAATAAAATGAAATTCCACATCATCTGAGACAGAAAGCAAGTTTCTAGGATAGCTTTATGCTTAAATATTAGTATTTCAATACTAGAATTTTCAACAAAAAGAGGCAAGATTAAATAGACTACAGCCAATTCGAATAGACAAAAAAAAAATTCTAAATTACTTGTTTCTGTTAACCAACATGGTTGCTTTAGAAGTTTCAATATCGACAAAAAAAAAAACTAAAAAAAATCTTTCTCTGCCGACACCAAGTAAATTGCAATTGAACGTGTACGCGCTTTAACATTAGATCTTAAGACAACAGAAATGCATCTCAATTATTGCGAAATTACAAGTGGGCGCGTAGCCTTAGCGCCTACGATTATATTTTCAAATAGGATAAATACATCTCCTGATATGATATTCGCCAAAATACATCAGCAAGACGAAGATTTTCAAAATTTTTTCCCCCATTTCTGAAAAGCTGGTTTCACTAAGTCCTGAGAGTACTGACTTTGGTTTCAAATTGTAGCGTTACTATTTGAATTAAATTACTTATGTACATACATACCAGCATTTTCTGAACTACATCCTGGTTCGATATCGGAAGATCTTATCAGCCATTTTTTAAAAGTATTCGTCATTTGTTGATCTTCGATTTTCCTCTTTTTTCTTTCACTTCGGTATTGTGCACCACTTTTCTTGAACTTTTCCGGCGCAGACATTATTTCACGACTCTCAACAAACGGTAAAAACAAATAAAGTTCAAAACTCTACTGTGCTGTAAGCTTTGCTCGAGTGATGCAATACACCTGCACGTCAACCACACTTGTAAATACAAAAGCTCTGTCGCTACTTTTGGTTGTTGCAGCGCCAACAGCAACGATATGCCGCGAGTTATACACACGCTACTCGCTTCGACTAGATTGGATAACGGTACTGTTTTGTAAACTTACCCCCAACAATGGAGTCACTCATCAGTTACAGTACATGACAAAAAAAAATTACTTTAAAAAAATTTTGCGATCAGGTTTTTTTTTTTTTTCGTTATCCGATTTTGGCGCCCCGGAGCATTGGCGCCTGAGGCAATTGCCTCACTTGCCTCACCCTTGCTACGGCACTGGTTGTACGCGCCATCCATCGCAAACAGCCCCGAAAATTCGCCGTAGAACATTACATTCAAATGTGTCCAGCATGTTTCCGGAGGCTTGAGTTAGGGTCCATGCTTCGCAGCCATAGCCTAGCACTGGTCGTATAATGGTTTTGTACAGGTTTTGTTTGGTTTTCGTGTTTCTGTGCACATGCTTCGATTTCATTATGGGGAGAACCGAGAAAAAAGTCTTATTAGCTAACTATATCCGTCGCTTAATTTCGTCAGTTTCGTTGGCGTTCCTTGACAAGTTGCAACACAGGTATATGA
Organism: Chloromyia formosa; assembly: GCA_964017055.1. Taxonomy (NCBI): domain Eukaryota; kingdom Metazoa; phylum Arthropoda; class Insecta; order Diptera; family Stratiomyidae; genus Chloromyia; species Chloromyia formosa. Next base: position 7,766,898 of record OZ024819.1, on the reverse strand, counting down.
AGTTATTCACGAGCTCAATGTTGAGGTCCCTCATATTGTGTGGGGTGTTGTCATGTGCAGAGGAATTAGCAATTGGTCCACACACTATGTAACGGACGGTTTGGCGGGCATCCTAAAATGCCCGTGTGGGGACGGAGCCTTAGGTAGCATAATGACTGTGAAGGTCGGACCGTGCAATCTGGCGAAAAAAAAGGCTCCTCAACGAGCTAAGGAGCGGCCTATGCTTGCTGTAGCTCAGTTCGGGAGACGTGGACGGGGTTTTCGCCGCTCGTTGCCCCTGTCCTTTACGTATTAACAAAAATTCATGGGCCTGGGGAAGACAACACAAACAAGGGAGGTAAAAATGGGGAATAAATAAATGAGACGATAAGGATGGAATGGTTGGCAGATGGCTCGCTTGCCCTCGCGCTCGTATTGGGGTCCAGGTGTAATGGGACCCTCGGCCTCTGGTTTCGTACCACCGACAGATCCTTACTCTTCAGGTGCTGCCATAGATCAGCCGGTGGAAGCAGCACAACCAGAATAGAATATGGTTCATTACAACTACTTCACAAAACAAAGAGCTATTAAGTCCGGGCCGGGCCCTTTGTTGACACTTAGCTCTTGAATAGATCTAACGATCTCATCCTGTGTGAGAACCATATTCCGTCAAAAGAGACGTGGGGGTGATATCAGCTAGAAGAGTTGAGGAGCTCGTGGTGTGCAGGGGCTATTCAGGAAATGGTCAGAAAATAAGTTACAAAGAAAAGATAGCGTTCCCTCTGGACATTGGAGCAGGAAAACCTGTAGTCATACGTTTTATGTTAACAAAGTCAAAGAATTTTTTCGGGTCATTGATAATTCCCCCCCCCCCCCCCCCCCATTAAATTGACATATAGCTCATATGACCTTTTCTTAAGGTCCTTGCTAATGTTGGGGTCATTTTTGATGGCCTTGTACAGTTTGCTTTTTGGTTTCTTAAATGTCTTAAATGTCAACGCGAAGCTGCAGAGTGGTATGAAAGGGCAAGGAAGAAGAAGAAATGTCTAGGCGAACATACACCATCCGGAATTCCGGACAGGCCGTTTATTTCAATAGATGAATGTATTTGGTGTGCAGCTTTGCTTCCGCCGTTTTCCGACACAGCCGTCTGTCAGAAAACGGCGGAAGCAAAGTTGTACACCTAATACATTCGTCTATTGAAATAAACGGTCTGTTCGGCGGCCTGTCCGGAATTCCGGATGGTGTATCTTCGCCTTTAGGTTTCTGTCGAGCCAGGGTTCAGTAAGGGTGTTACGTTTCTTTATTTTGTGCAAAAAATTTGTAATGGCGTGGAAGATTATCTTGTAGGAGGAAGATCTAGATCTGACGCCGAAAGAGAGGTTGCCCAATCTATAGAATCTGGATAATTCTTTATGCCTTCATAGTCAGCATTGAAACAAATTATAAAGAATTTCATTATTGTATAATACGTTTGAGTAAAAGAAAGATCCGCAGAACGAAAGTTCCACTGTAAGGGAATGATGACAAGTGTTAGGAAAAGGATTTTCGGCTTCAGTAGTAGGACTTACATCTACCTCGTCGTAATAGTTAGTGAAAAGTAGATCTAACCATTTGCCTTTTTGGTTAAAAGTCAAAATAACCTGCTGTAAATCATTGCTATAAAATGTACCGATGAGGTTAAAGTCAGTGTTGTCCAGAAGATTGACTGGAAGAAGTCGATTATCAATGCCGTCGACAATAAACCTGATGTTCGGTCGATTGAAATCTCCAAAGACAATAATTTTGTCTTCTTCGTTCAAGGAAGCGATGACGGAAGAAATCATGTCACATACATCATTATAAGTAGCTTCATCGGAGCAGGAGGGTACGTCAACAACTCCAATATAGAGGTAATATTTTTCTAAGGGAACTTTGACAAATGTGTGTTCAAATGCTTTGTAAGAATTGATTGTGATCAGTTCACTTGGAAGGAGTTGTGAATGGCGATGAGAACACCCCCTCCATAGAAACGCCGCGCCGGTGTGATCATCGTTATGAACAGTTCTATAAATGGTCCAATTACCAATTGAGGATTTCTTCGTTTTTGTTAAATTGGCAAGATATAGCGTCAAGGAGTGTTGAGAATAATATTTTTTTTTTGGTCCTTGCGTGATTTTCGCAAACGGGAAATGTGTTTGTTTTTAAGTTTAGAGGTCACGTTTCACCTGGTCCTGAGTAATTCCAAGTTCTTCGTGATATCGGTTAGAGAAGGTGCGTAGAGAGTTAACGTCAATGGGTAGGCCCTCCTGTTGGATCAATTAGTTTGAGGTTAGTTTTCGTATTTCCATCGGTGCAGGTACTTTCATGTGCATCATGCATATATGCAAGAAACAGACGGACGCTGTCGTAAATCTTATGCTCTCTAAATCTGGATAATAAGTATCTACATTCTAGATCGTCGACAGAGTTCTTAGTAAGCCTTACAAGGTGTGGTACTAGTGGATCAATACGTTTCGGTGTGGTTGGTTGATTGACAGAAGCGCTCGGGACATATGTTGAACCAGATTGAGTTGTAGTTCGGGATCTCCGCGAACATAGTCACTGTATCTTGGAGCTGCCACGGTCTCATGCGTACCCAAAAGCTTTTAGGGAATATCGATCGCATTATTGGGAGAGTTAGAGGTTGTAGCTGGTAGTACTTTGCTGTCGTCATTTGCAAGTGGGAAATTTAAATTTATATTTATTAGGAGAAGAAGTATCTGAAGGCTTACAAGACAAGGTTACTAAAGTGGAGACTGTCTGATTATGTGAAGTAGTATGAGAAAGTGGTTTAGGAATTGAGTTAGGAGTAGGTATAGGTGATGTACTAGAATAACGAGAAAAGTAATTTTGGGAGCTTGAGATTTGGGATTTGCCTGAATGCATATACATACTATTCTGACCGAGTTGCTTTTTTGTTGTTGTATTTTTGCTCTGCCATATACTGAATTTCATTCCCTTCCAACTGTACATATGTATGCACTGCCTCCATTCAGCTCGTGCTTCCAAAACAGCCATCCGTAACGTGGTGGTACAGATAATTTGAAGCATTTGGCAGATTTAGATCCTTTATGACGTAGGGGTGAAACTTCACCCTTGCAGTCTTAAACAAATAAACAGTTAAATAACTATGTATATAAAGCAAGTTTTTTGGCGGGCGACAGCCATCGACGCCATGCAACATACATGGCACTTAGCATGCCGTCGCCCTTCTCAGTCCAGAGTGGGACTACACTTATTCATACTTTTTTTTTTTTTTTTGTTGAGAATAATTAACTCCCCGAAGGGAGCCCAAATCGTGTTGGTTCGCCGGTTTCGACCGCTGGTGCGAAGCGCGTCTCATCAGACGCCTCTGCTTCGCGCTCGCACCAGTGGGAGAGGCGTGACCGGGAACGACCAAGTCAGATGTTGGTTTGCCTTATATAGGCCGACCAACACGACATGGGAGCGAATTCTATCGAATGCAAATAACAACGTGCTACCTGCCGATATGGGCATTCGGGGAGTTAATTATTCTCAACAAAAAAAAAAAAAAAAAAAAAAGTATGAATAAGTGTAGTCCCACTCTGGACTGAGAAGGGCGACGGCATGCTAAGTGCCATGTATGTTGCATGGCGTCGATGGCTGTCGCCCGCCAAAAAACTTGCTTTATAGTTTAGCCACTGGCGCTAAGCCAGAACAGTTGGGTAGAATTCCATATCGGCAGGTAGCACGTTGTTATTTGCATTCGATAGAATTCGCTCCCATGTCGTGTTGGTCGGCCTATATAAGGCAAACCAACATCTGACTTGGTCGTTCCCGGTCACGCCTCTCCCACTGGTGCGAGCGCGAAGCAGAGGCGTCTGATGAGACGCGCTTCGCACCAGCGGTCGAAACCGGCGAACCAACACGATTTGGGCTCCCTTCGGGGAGCTAATTATTCTCCACAAAAAAAAAAAAAAAAAAAAAAAAAAACAAAAAGTAGAACTATGTATAATAATGGTAAAAATATCGTGATTAGTTACATAGGTTAGGTATGTGGATGGGTACAACGTACGAATATCTGAATAATCAAATTTGTTAGAAAAAAATAACAAAATATAAATAATTTTAAATATATTTCATTTTCATTTACTCTCTCTCTCTCTTTATTTTTTCAGTCAAACGAGCTAAATATATTGGTCCACAGGCAGCTCATTTCAATACGTATGTGACACTCAAGCTGCAAAACGTGAAATCGACAACCGTAACAGTTAAAGGACAAGAACCATGTTGGGAACAAGATTTTTTATTGTAAGTTTTAAATTATTAAATTCATAACTGCATTTCATTTTTTTTCAATAAAAACTCTTGCATTTTATATAACACAATATATTATTGAATTTTTGTTTGTGCGCGTGTGAGTTCTGGATGATGTACTTGTACTAGTGACCAAAGACAAGACGGGAGCTAAAATTTAATTATTAATAATTAACGTAGATCGGACTGTGTTTGATAAATCCGTATAATTGTCATTTTTAAATTTTTGAGTGAGGGTACGTGGTAGTCTAAGGAGCGAGGCGAAGGAGACGGTAGATAAGTCTACAGCAATCAGAAGCCGGAGGCAAAAAACAGAGATTGTTAACAAGAAGTGGGAGTCCATACGAATTAAGAGTGCCTGACTATTAGCTGCATATGGTTGGATTCCGTCAATTCACGAAGGGGTAGTGCCGAACAACAAGCATGATACTCATACTATACAATGAAACGTGATAGGCAGTTGTAATTTGAAGAGCTTTTTAAAGTGTTGCCGTTTCTATCCCTCTAAAGGTGACTTTCATTTGAATTATTTGCGTTTCAATTGGCACCGCGCTGTTGCTTAAATCGTATGAAATTCCATTCTCTAGTAGTAGCTACTTTATGCCAGAGGTTTGGGGCTTAAAGGGGGAAACACATAAGGAGGTTTTTAAATCATTTTTTTTATTGCATAAATGGTTAGCTTAACAATCCAAGAATACGCTGTCAAAATTTCAAAATGAAATTCGCATTCGTTTAGATTTTATGGGCATAGAGCCGAGCGCTCATCGGGTATAGTCTGCAGGCTCGAGCGCACTCTAGGGGGTATGGCGGACCACTACCTCAGGTAGTCATTACTCGCCAGGACAGGATAGACACCTCCATAAAAAGGCGAAAGTGGCAATGGATAGGTCACACACTTCGAAAAGGGCCGGAAAACATTGCTAAACAGGCCCTCGATTGGAACCCATAGGGAACCAATGCAAGCCGCCGCGTTGGACGACCTAGAAACACCTGGAGAAGATCAGTTGAGGTCGAGGGTAAGTCATTAGGTAAATCGTGGAGACAGCTGAAGGCGATGACGGCGAACAGGACGAGGTGGAAAGTTGGCGTGGTTAATGCCCTATGCCCCACAAGCGGTTGACAGGATCCACAGAGAGAGAGACACGTCCCGCAATTGGAAAACTCTAGTAAGGGCCTTCAGCGAACATCAGTGCGTAGCTTTGTTGTTTTTGGCTTAAATTATTCAAAGAAATTCACATAAGTTACTCGAAATATAAGTAAAACCAGGCCGAAGCTTCGCTTCGACCCGGAGTCCGAAGTGTATATACCCTAGACTAGTACAGACCTAGTGGGGATATCAAAAGTACCAATTGGCAACGACCATATGCATTAAAAGTGGGTCTCCTATATGGCCAGTTTATAGGGGAAGTTGGCACTCATTCAGTGGGATTTTGACCATTCTCAAAATCAATTAACTAACTAACCCATTCTACAAATATTTGTCGAATTTTTCAAGTCGCTAGCTTCACTCTATCGAAAGTTATTGATTATCTGAAGTTTCCCTTGTAGGGCAGGTAGGGGTTCCTTGGGTCGGATCTTGCCCATCATTGCCACCCACCAATTAGATCACCCTACAAACATTTAAACAAAATTCAAAGTCTCTAGCTTCACTCTATCGAAAGTTATCGCTTATTTGAAGTTTCATTTGTAGGGGAAGTAAGGGTTTCGTTGGTCGGATTTTACGTATTTTCAATATTAGCCAACTGGATCCTACTAAAAACATTTGACCAAAATTTCAAGTCGCTAGCTTTATTTTGTCATAAGGTATCGCTTATTTTAAGTTTCATTTGGGTGGGGGTTCCTTAGGTTGGATCTTGGCCATTTTCAATATCCGCCAAGTAGGTTTTACTAGCAACATTGCATCAAATTTTTAACTCGGTAGTATCATTCTATCGAAAGTTATCGTAATTAAAGCAATAATTAATTTTTTGAAATTTGTAGGGGAGGTAGGTGTTCCTTTGATCTGATTATGCCCAACTTACAGAACCTTAAGCAGCTTCTTCCGTCAGGGTTACATGCCAAAAATCAGGTGTCTACATCAATTGGTTCAAGAGTTATAGACAAAAAACCTGAAAAGTAGGGTAGTACGGGGCTCTTTGTAAGAAAATCACCGTTAGTTTTCAACTGATCGATTTTATTATCCCAGGAGGGTATAGGATATCCCCTTACTAGCAATATACCAAAGCTAAAGCTTTTCATGCTGTTTTAATCGGGAGTTATAGATACATTTAATTATTTTACATATGTAGGGGAGGTAGGCGTTCTCTTGGCCTGATCAAACCTATTTTCAATACCGACCAACTAGATGCCAATACCTAAATTTGAGCAAAATTTCAAGGCTCTAGCTTCATTCTATTGAAAGTTATCGTGCGAACGGGCAGACAGACAGACAGACAGACATGGCTAAATCGAATCAGGAGGTAACCCCGATCATCTATATAAAATAGGTATATAGACACGGCTATTGCTATACCTCCGAAGCCTCCTTTAAGGTGTTACATATTTTCGTCGTGACAAAAACAATATACCCTATACTATAAGTCTTTGGGGCGACCGGTAGCGCAGTGTGTTGAGGCATCAGTCTCATGTTTGACTACGCGTTTCGGGTTCGAATCCCGTACACGACGACCTACGTGGCCATAGATGTGCAGGAGGTGTATGCTGGCAACTGCATTCTCCGAAACAAGATTATGCCAACGAAACGTCAACTGGACCACATGGATCAGTTGACGCGCTATGCCCCCACAAGGGGTTAGAGCAATTCAGTATACTATAAGTCTAGGGTATAATGATGTCGAAATTTGATTGAATTCTAGTTAATTCTTTCGAAGAAAAGAAAAGTCCTAAAAATAAGTGATAATCTGCCTCCTAATGTGGTTTCCTCCCTTAAGAATTTGCGGTTTTTATACCCTAGACTTTTAGTATAGGGTATAGGTATTGTTTTTGTCACGACGGAAAAATGTAACACCTTAAAGGAGGGTCCGGAGGTTATGGCAATGTATATATATAAATGATCAGGGTCATCTCCTGATTCGATTTAGCCATGTCTGTCTGTCTGTCTGTCTGTCTGTCCGTCTGTCCGTCTGTCCGTCTGTCTGTCCGTTCGCACGATAACTTCCGATAGAAGGAAGCTAGAGCCTTGAAATTTTGGTCAAATATTGGAAGTATGATCTAGTTGGTTGGTGTTGAAAATGGGCGTGATCAGGCCAAGAGAACGCCTACCTCCCGTACAAATGTAAAATAACTAAATGTATCTATAACTCCCGATTAAATAAACATGCAAAGGTCTAGCTTTGGCAGATTGCTCATGAGGATGATCTTCTACACTCCTGGAAAAATAAAATCGATCAGTTGAAAACTAACGGTAATTTTCTCACTAAGAGCCCCGTACTACCCTACTTTTCGGGTTTTTTGTCTACAATATAACTTTTGAACCAATTGATGTAATCACTTGATTTTTGGCATGTAACCCTGGGGCAAGAAGCTGCTTGAGTTTTAGTAAGTTGGGCATAATCAGTGTTCGTGAATTATTGCCTTTATTTTACTTTCAATTTAAATTCAAGTAAAAACATAAAATTAGATACAACGACATCTATTAACAAAATGAAATTCTATGTTTATCCGGATGTTAATTACTTAAATTCTCTGAACTGTAAATATTCTATGTAATTTTTGTAATACATCGTAATACCAAATAAAATGGTCTCTGGGTCCGACCAGGGCCAGTCGCTTTTTAAGCCCGAGTAACTCAACATCGGTGGCACGGGCAGCAGGCATCCCAGGCCACAAATAACAGCCTGCGCATTTGCGAATACAGCTACGATACAATAGTCACAAAATTCTACACATAGAAACTGGTCCGTCGAGCCGGATCCATCCGTCGGCAACAGCATACATCACATTGTCATCGGGTGAGATCCAACCTTTTTTTTCCTCAATATCAATATCAAATCCATTTCCATCCCATTAATCGTAATTGTTCAAGTCCTAAAATCATAGTGCATCGACTCAATTAAAGTGACAAATAGAATAATATAAGCCATATAAGTGTTATGGCTGATATTAAGGCGCTTATTCGCAAACGAGGTTCAGTGAAGGGGCGATTAACCTCATTTTCAAATTATGTGGAGTTAGTGAAAAATCTTCAACTTTCCAAAATCCAAACAATGGAATTTGAAGAACGTTTAAAACGAATTGAGCTGTTGTTGTCAGACTATAGTGCAATTCACGAGCGAATTTTGGAAGTCGCTAAAGATGAAGAGTTAGATGAACATGAAGATCAGCGAGAAGCATTTGAAAACGATCTTTTTAAAATTTGTGCGATCGCGCGTTCTTTAATCGATTCTTCTCATCAAGCTGAAAATATTGCAAATCAATCATTGGCGAGTTCAAATGGTGATTCGTTTCATGGTTTACCATTCAGCAGTAGTTCCACTAAATTGCCAACATTAAAGCTTCCAGAGTTTGATGGAAGTTTCGACAAATGGTTGGGGTTTTATGACACTTTTAAGTCAGTCATACATTCCAATCCATCTCTCACGAGAATACAAAAATTTCACTACCTCAGCTCTTCATTAGTGAAAGATGCGGAGCAAGTCATAAGGGGTCTCGAAATATCCGACGAAAACTATGAGGCGGCTTGGGAGTTATTACAGAGACGCTATCAGAACAAGGGGCTTATGATCCACAGTCATATCAAGTGCATAGTGGAGTATCCAAGTATACAGAAAACTGGTTCCGATGCACTTAGAATGTTATCAAATACAATGCAAACGCATATTAGAGCACTGCAGGCGTTGCAACAGCCGGTAGAAAGTTGGGGCAGTCTGCTCATTTATTTAATAACTGATAAGTTTGATGTGAATACGAGGAAAGAATGGGAAAAATTGGGAGTTAATCGCGAAGATTTGCCTACAGTGAGTGATCTTTCCGAGTTTTTAGAGTGTCAGTGTCAATTCTTAGAGAAAATTGCGAAGACATCAAGTGATTCTAGCCGGCTGAGTTCCGGGAGAAATGTTTCGCGAAAATCGACATTATCATCAACGATACCGCAGCCTTGTCCGATGTGCGAACAACAACACGCAATTTTCGCATGTGAAACCTTTTTAAAGTTGTCGGTCGGCAATCGTATTTCCGAAGCGAAACGCCAAAATCGCTGTTTAAATTGTTTGAGGATAGGACATATGGCAAACGATTGTCAATCCAAAGGGTGTCGTAAGTGCGGAAAGAATCACAACACTTTGCTGCACTTAGAAAAGAATACGGGGGAATCTAAAAGTGTATCCTTAGTTTCATCACCACAGGCAGTCAATTTACTTCCAACCGCTATTGTTGATGTTATTGATGACGCAGGTAATGCACATAACTGCACTGTTTTATTAGATTCGGGATCTCAATCTAATTTTTTATCAACGGCATTGTGTAAAAAACTTAATTTGCCCACGACTAAAATCAATCTTAATATTCTTGGTGTTAATCTTCATAGTTCAACAATCACCGAAAGTGTTCAAGCTCTTATAAAATCCAAGCATACGAATTTGGAAGCATCGCTACAATTTTTAGTGATCCCACAAATAACCTCCCAGCTCCCAAGTGAATTTATTAATATTCAAAAACTGAAATTTCCGCAAGGTATCAGATTAGCAGATCCAACATTCAACAAGCCGAAAACAGTTGATATGTTGATTGGTGTTGACTTATTCTGGGACATGCTCAGTTACGAGCAATCAAATCACCCATATCTACATAAAACCAAATTGGGTTTTATTGTGTCAGGTAGCATACCAGTACGTCAACCTTTCCAACGAAACAGGTACTGTAATACCTCAATTCTTGCCGAACATCTCAGAAAGTTTTGGGAGATAGAGGAAAACCCAAGCCAAGAATATCTTTCTGCTGAGGAAAAAGCGTGCGAACAAAATTTCATTAATACCACCAGAAGAAATGAAGATGGTCGTTTCGTCGTGACGATTCCCTTCAAGGCGCCATTGGACTCTTTAGGAGATTCCAGAGAACAAGCTAGAAAGCGATTCGAAGCAATGGAGAGGAAACTACAGCGCAACAAGACTCTGAGGGAAAGGTACACAAATTTTATGCAAGAATATCAAGATTTGCAGCATATGACGTTAGTCGATGAGGGGAAACCGCAACGACACGTTTACTATTTACCGCATCATGGGGTGCTCAAGGAAACTAGTTTAACTACCAAGCTCCGTGTTGTATTCGATGCTTCAGCAGCAACAACTTCAGGAGTCTCATTGAATGATTTGCAAATGGTGGGTCCTGTAATGCAACAAGACCTTCTTTCAATACTTCTTCGGTTTCGGCAATATCCGTACGCGGTCGGGGCGGACATCACCATGATGTATCGTCAGATTCAATTAAATCCAGATCAGAGATCACTCCAACGCATATTTTGGAGATCAGATCCCCGTGAACCACTACTTACCTATGAACTGAACACAGTTACATATGGTTTAGCATCAAGTTCTTACTTAGCCATCAAATGTCTATTTCAACTTGCAGACGAAAATCAACAGAATTTCCCTGAAGTTGCCAAAATCATTAGGAATAATATGTATGTCGATGATTTATTGTATGGTGCCGGTACCATTGAAGAAGCAATCGACATTCAGAAGCAAATATCGTCAATCCTTAATTCCGCTGGATTTCAATTACGTAAATGGATTTCAAATGAACCATCTGCCCTAAACGAATTACAAGATTCCGAACAGAAGTCGGAATGTCAAGTGATACGGTTAGAAGAAAATGAAATGGCTAAGACGCTAGGTCTCTCGTGGTCGTGCACAAGCGACAAATTTATTTACGAACTCAAAAAGGTGCGCAGTACAAATACTCATACTAAACGATCTATCGCATCCGCCATAGCACGAATTTATGACCCATTGGGAATATTGGGACCTTTCGTGTTAAAGGCCAAAATTATTTTACAGCAGCTTTGGCTTTGCAGGGCATCATGGGACGACCCATTACCTCCAGAAATAAATGATGAATGGGAAAGCTTCGTAGCAAGTATCTCATCTGTCGAAAATGTGCGAATCCCAAGACAAGTCTGTTGTGCATCTTACATAACAGTCGAAATCATCGCATTCTCTGACGCAAGTGAGAGTGCATACGGCGCATGTGTATACATCAGATCGGTTGATGCAAGTGGGCAGGTTTTTGTGAATTTGCTAACCGCCAAATCGAGAGTAGCTCCATTGAAGTGCTTACAGAAACCTAAGCGGACTCCGAAGGAACCTGTCACAATTCCCAAATTGGAATTATGCGCGGCCTTGCTCTCAGCAAAACTTGTTGAAAGGGTAAAAACCTGTTGGGACATAAAAATCGACAATATATATTATTGGTCGGATTCGACGATCGTCCTTGGTTGGTTAAGAAAGGAGCCATACGCACTTAAAACCTTCGTAAGTAATCGTGTTTACGAAATTCAATCGCTTACAAGTATCGAACAATGGTTTCATGTCTCCTCAAAGGAAAATCCAGCAGACGTGTTGTCTAGAGGTTCATCTCCACAATCCCTAGGAGATTTTTGGTGGAATGGGCCAACATGGTTCTCTCTGCCTAGCTACAACTTGCCGCCAATTATAGTCGAGGAAAATCTACCAGAACTCAAAACCTTAGCCAAGGTCATAGCCGTTTCTAATCCTAGTCCAAGGCTGATTCCATTTGAGAAGTATTCTAGTTTAAACAAATTAGAACGCATCATGGCGCATTGTTTACGTTTCATCAACAATATGAGGCGGCCCAAAACCGAGCGCCTGTTTCATATAATTAGCTTTAGTGAAATTGAAAATGCTCATATTCAATTGGTTAAACTCGCACAAAATGAATCGTTTTCCGAAGAGATCAAATGCATCGCGGAAAATAAGAAAATGAAGAAGGGAAGGCTCTATAAGTTGAACCCATTCTTACACACGGATAGAACACTTAGAGTAGGTGGACGTCTGGAGAATTCCAATTATTCGTTTGGAAAACGAAATCCTTTACTCCTTTCAGCCAAGCATCACTTAACAAAGCTGATATTCCAAAGAGAACATCAAAGACTTTTGCACGTCGGTCCACAAACATTACTCTCATATATTAGGGACAAATACTGGCCTATCGGTGGCAGGGAGTTGGCTAAAAGAACTGTCAGCGAATGCGTAACTTGCTTCAAAATAAGACCAAAGAGTTTGAACCCAATAATGGGCAATTTGCCCCGTGATCGAGTTACTCCAGCTCCTCCATTCTACGTCACAGGTATAGACTACGCGGGTCCTTACATTATCAAGGATAGGAAAGGTCGTGGCTGCAAGACTTCAAAGTGTTATATTGCACTGTTCATTTCTTTCGCCACCAGGGCGATCCACCTGGAACTCGTTACTGATTTGACATCACAATGTTTTATACTGGCATTAAGGCGATTTGCTTCTCGCTGGGGAATGCCACGAACAATATATTCTGACAACGGCACCACATTCGTCGGTGCAAAAAATGAATTGCGCGAACTCGGAAAATATTTGAAGGTGAATGAGTCGTCCCTTAGCGAGCAGTTTGTCAGAGAGCGTTTTAATTGGCAATTTATTCCCTCCTACTCACCCCATTTCGGTGGTATTTGGGAGGCCGGGGTTAAATCCGCAAAGCATCATTTGCGTCGTGTAGCTAGAAACGTGATTTTAACATTTGAAGAATTATACAGCTTGCTATGTCAAATATCCTCAATCCTAAACTCCCGCCCGTTAACGCCATTATCCAACAGTCCCATGGATCTAAACCCATTGACGCCCGGACACTTTCTGATCGGCCGACCAATGACCTCAGTCCCAGATCTAGATCTTAGTCATATTGCGCCTTCTCATGCTTCTCGTTACCAGCTAATCCAGCAACTACAGCAGCATTTTTGGATTCGTTGGTCGAAAGAGTTTATATCGGAGTTGCAAACGAGATCCAAGTGGAATGAATCACACGCATCGCTGAAGGGAGGTGAACTAGTCCTTATAAAGGACGACAATCTGCCATCCATGAAATGGTCTCTTGGTCGAGTGGTAGAGGTCCATTCTGGCGTAGACTCCGTCGTCCGAGTCGTGACGGTACGAACATCCAAAGGAATTTTTCGACGACCGGTTCATAAACTGTGCCCATTACCGATCGAGGATACCATCAAGGAGAATGGAAAGGATGTACAAGACAAACAAATCTAATGAAATGTCAAGCGTCTAGATTGAAAACCAACGAATGAATTCTATAATATTACAATATTCAATCAATATATTAAACTTATCTTTTGAAAAACATAGTTTTCCAAGGCGGCGAGTATGTTCGTGAATTATTGCCTTTATTTTACTTTCAATTTAAATTCAAGTAAAAACATAAAATTAGATACAACGACATCTATTAACAAAATGAAATTCTATGTTTATCCGGATGTTAATTACTTAAATTCTCTGAACTGTAAATATTCTATGTAATTTTTGTAATACATCGTAATACCAAATAATATGGTCTCTGGGTCCGACCAGGCCAGTCGCATTTTAAAACCCGACCAACTCATCATCGGTGGCACGGGCAGCAGGCATCCCAGGCCACAAATAACAGCCTGCGCATTTGCGAATACAGCTACGATACAATAGTCACAAAATTCTACACAATCAGATCAAAGGAACGCCTACTTCCCCTACAAATTTCAAAAAATTAAATATTAATTTAATTACGATAACTTTCGATAGAATGACACTAGCGAGTTGAAAATTTGTTAGAATGTGGTTAATAAAATCTACTAGGTTGGTATTGAAAATGGGCAAGATCCGACTCAATCAACCCCTACCTCCCCTACAAATGCAACTTCAAATAAGCGATAACTTTTGACAGAATCAAGTCAGCGACTTGAAATTTTAGTCAAATGTTTGAAGTGAGATTGGGTTAGTTGGTATTCAAGATGGGTTAGATCCGACCTAAGGAACCCCTACCTCCCCTAGAAATGAAACTTAAAATAAGCGATAACTTACGACAAAATAATGCTAGTGACTTAAAATTGTGGTCAAATGTTTGCAATAGGATCCTGTTGGCTAATATTGAAAATACGTAAAATCCGACTAACGAAACCCTAACTTCCCCTACAAATGAAACTTCCAATAAGCGATAACTTTCGATAGAGTGAAGCTGGAGACTTGAAATTTTGTTTAAATATTTGTAGCATGAGGAAGAAGGGTTGGAAGCTCGACGTCGATCCTTGGCCGCCTGAATCGTTGTCCTCTAATTATCTCGGTCACGTGACTACGTCCTTCGATTTTGCAAGCCCAGTAGCCGCTCGGCGTCCCCATATACTGAGCTCTCTCAACGAGCTCTCGGTCGTCTACGCAGTCTCGCTCCGTCGACTTGTTATCCTTTCATTACTCTCATTGGCATCATCATTCATTGTACATGCCCTGCCCATTGAAGTCGTTGTAGTTTGAAGATTTTCGAAACTTCCAGCTCACCGTACAGTTCATACAACTCATGGTTGTATGGGATGCATCAATCTCGATCGCAAACAGCCTCGGCAATTCGCCGCAAGACCTTAGGTTCGAATGTGTCTAGCATGTTTCCGGAGGCTTGAGTTAGGGTCCATGCTTCGCAGCCATAGCATAGCACTGGTCGTATAATGGTTTTGTACACGCGGAGCTTCGTGTTTCTGTGCACATGCTTCGATTGTGCGTTTTTATACTACGTACTAATTGCCATGACGTCTACAGTGGACTATGGGTGCGTCAAGATTCATAGCAATACTTTGTTGACTTTTCGGTAGCATATAAGTTTTGGATGATGCAGTTGCTAGCATACACGTCCTATCTTAGAGGGAAATTTCAGAAAGACTGGCATACTCGTCGATTAAGAGATGCGCCGTGTGTAATCAGGAGGCAGTCTACGGGGATACTGAGGGAACTGAGTAGGTTTATTGTAAACTCGCAACTTCAGTAGTGGCCATGTTAACATGACGGGCAGCTACAGTCTCGAGTCTCCGTATCCCAGTCAAGTATCTGAGTTGGGCACCCCAGTATGAGCAGAGCCTAATAATACCCATAGGCAGGGACGGCGAAACGCGCATGGGAGGTAAATATGAGTGTATTGAAGCATGTGATTGAAATAGAGGGGCTCTTCGAATTTTGAATGATAAAGCAACTCATGAGTGTTTTTAGATTGAACTCATCTATCAAATTAGAATAAGTCTATAATAGCTGTGTGATTTTGTCTATTCACCAGTACTGCCAAATATATTTTTACTCTCCGTACCGAAATCCATTGACGAGTAGAAGGGTGTAATCTATTAGCGAGTATTATCGCGGTTTTGTTGACTACTACGGTAACGCTCATCAGTGGATCACCACAAAAACCGCGGTTTTACCTATAGATTGTGAAATTGGCTCGCCATTTGCGCTGGAAATTTCGTATTGCGTCACGTGTAAAGCCGATATAGACCACGTCTGCGAGCCAAGTTTATAGCTTTCCAATGGCTGACAGTGTTTGTGTTCTAAGACATAATTAACAAATCTTTGAAACACGGCTGGAGCATTACGTAATCCAAAGGGCATCCGGACGTATTCAAATTGGCCGCTTGGGGTGACGAACGACGTAGGTTAGGTTAGGTTAGATAGGCTGCTTCAACCAAACAATGATCAAAGGACACTAAGACCCCACTGGGCCCGTTGTGATACCCCTTAGTACAGCAACCCGAGCCTACCTCAGTCATTACACCAGCCAGAGCTGAGAATGAAGCGATGAAGCCGATCGACCTTAACATCCTTTAATTCATCCAACGCAGTAAAGAAGTAGGACCCAAGGATATCCTTCCTGCGTTTCGCCAGGGTAGGACAAGCACACATAAGGTGGAAAGGACTCTCCTCCTCCTCCTCCTCGTCCCCACAGCTCCTGCAGTAATCATTGTGTGGGAGCCAAAGTCTCCTAGCATGCTCCCCAATAAGGCAGTGCCCAGTGATAAGCCCCACCACGTTTCTCAAATGGTTTTTGCTCAACAGCAATAGCCTGCGAGAGCGGCCGGGGTCCATTTTCGGCCATATTTGCCGAGTTGCATGACACGTACTGCACCATCTGGTGTTAGCCTTATCGTATGCCAACGTCTTATTGAGCAGTTTGCAGGCTGCTTAAGGCATCCCAGTGCCACGAAAGCATTCCCTTGTCATATTGGTAGTTCCAGCCCGGGCCAGTTCATCAGCTTTGCAATTACCAGAAAAACCACTACGACCTGGTGTCCAGCACAGGGTAATGTTGAAAAATTTCGCCATCTCACTGAGAGAGCTACGACAATTTAACACTGTCTTTGACATAACCAAGACGGAACTGAGCGATTTGATTGCAGGTTGACTATCCGTGTATATTACTCGTATAACATCCCTAGCAGTTATGACATTACGCGCAAGCCATGTTACCGCCTCGGAGATTGCACAAACCTTGCGCTTGGAAAACGCTACTGTGATCTGGCAGATGGAGCGATAAGCCAATACGCAGCTTCTCCGAATTTACACCAGCCCCAACCCCTTCCTCAGTCTTAGAGCCGTCAGTGAAAATGCTGATGGTATCAGATGCCAAATTAGCGTTCTCTAGCCACGCATTCCTCGATGGGATGAAGCTAGTAAAGCCCTTGTCGAAAAGGTATTTCGGTGAGGTGTAGTCCGTCACAACGGGAATACCAGTGTTGTTCAAAACAGTCGAATGGCCTATGGTTGCCGCGGTCCACTGACCGGTTTCGCGAAGGCGGATGGCAGTGTTCGCCGCCATTTGTTCTGCGAAGATATCCAAAGGAATCAAGTCTAACAGTGCGCCTAAGGCAGCAGTCGGGGTGGTTCTTAGGGCTCCCGTGATGGCGACACATGCTGTTCTTTGGACCTTTTCGAACAGAGCTATGTACGATGCGATGCCAAGTGCCGTTCACCAGACAACAATCCCATGCATCATTATGGGCCGCAGCACCGATATGTATAGCCAGTAGACCACCTTCGGCTGCAATCCCCATTTTTTTCCTATGGCCCTCCTGCAAGAGTACAGTGCAACAGTAGCCTTACTCACACGCTCCTGAATGTTAATTTACTATCCAGGATAAGTCCAAGAAATTTGGCTTTATCTGCGAGTATGTGCCTTGTGCCCTCCATCAGTGGTGGTGCAAATGCAGGTATACTATATCTTCTAGTGAAGAGAACGAGTTCCGTTTTCTTCGGATTTGCTTTGACCGCAATCTCACCAGCCCATTTCGTCAGGATGCCGAGGGCATTCTGCGTTATATCGCTCAGGACACAGGGGAACTTGCCCGAAATTGTAATGGCAATGCCATCCGCATAAGCGGTAACTTGGCAACCCAACTTCTCCAGGCTTAGGAGCAACCTGTTGACCGCCAAGTTCCACAGAAAGGGAGAGAGAACACCGCCAAGAGGAGTGCCTCTACTTACGTACCTGCGTACAGATGATATACCGAGACTAGTGGAGATCACCCGAGATGTAAGCATCAGGTACACAAACCTGCAGAGTGCGTCATCTTCGCACAGGGTTAAGAGCGCATCAGTGATTGCCACAGTTGAATCGCTAGACTTATCAATGTTTTCGCAGAAGGATCTCCACGAACTACGCTTAGCCCTTCTCAGTTCACTCTTATATAGACCGAGGTGACCCTTATAAACTGCCCAGTCCGAGTTCTGCTTTGAAGATTTGGCTTTGTTGAAGCTCCTTCCACATGTGGCCCTAAGCTCACTGTGCTGAGGGTTCCACCATGGCGGTTTAGCCCTTCCCCTTTGTTTGCTAACAGGGCATGATTTAGCAATAGATTTCTTTATTGCCCCTGTAAAAGTCTGCACCATTTCATCCAACTCCTGCGTATTACATGGCCGACCGGGTAATGATGGTAATAAATCCACAATACAATTCCTGTACTTACCCCAGTCAGTTCTATTACGATTGACAATCACCGGGTTAGGTGCAGGCAGCTCATCCAGGCTAAATTGAAGATACCGATGATCAGAGAAAGAGTGCTCAGGGGACACCCTCCAATCCCGTATCAAATGTTGAATGTCCTCCTATTGACTGTGCTATTCCGAAGAAAAAGGCTCCTAAGCGAGCGGAATATGTTTGCTGAAGCTCAGTTCGGGAGTTGTGGGCGGCGTTTCACCGCTCGTTGCTTCTGTCCTTTACGTATTAAGAAAAATGCATAGAGCAGGGGAAGACAAGACAAACAGAGCAAACAGGAGGGGTAAAAATGGGGAATAAAAAAAGAGGCGATAAGGATGGAATGTTTGGCGGACGGCTCACTTGCCCTCGCGCTCGCATCGGAGTCCAGATGTAATGGGACCTTCAGTCTCTGGTTTCGTATCACCGACAGATCATTACTCATCATTTGCTGCCATCGATTTGCCGGTGAAAGCAGTACAATCCGACCAGAATGTGGTTCATTACAAGCCCCCGATCTCTAGATGCAAGCATCGTAGAGTAGCGCACGAGACCTCACGGGAATTTTGGAGTACCCAGTTCTTTTTATACCCTAGACTTTTAGTATAGGGTATATTGTTTTTGTCACGACGAAAATATGTAACACCTTAAAGGAGGCTCCGGAGGTATAGCAATGTATAATATAAATGATCAGGGTCAATCAGGGTCACCTCCTGATTGGATTTAGCCATGTCTGTCTGTCTGTCCGTCTGTCCGTCTGTCCATCTGTCCGTCTGTCTGTCTGTCTGTCTGTCTGTCCGTTCGCACGATAACTTTCGATAGAATAAAGCTAGAGCCTAGAAATTTTGGTCAAATGTTGAAAGTATGATCTAGTTGGTTGGTATTGAGAATAGGCATGATCAGGCCAAGAGTGCACCTACCTCCCCTATATATGTATAAAAATTAAATGTATTTATAACTCCCGATTAAATAAACATGAAAAGCTCTAGCTTTGGCAGATTGCTCTTGAGGGTAATCTTATACTCTCCTGTAAAAATAAAATCGATCAATTGAAAACTAACGGTAATTTTCTCACAAAGAGCCCCGTGCTACCCTACTTTTCTGGTTTTTATGTCTCTTGAACCAATTGACGTAGACACCTGATTTTTGACACGTAGCCCGGAGGAAAGAAGGTGCTTGAGCCTTAGTAAGTTGGGCATAATCAGATCAAAGGAACGCCTACCTCCCCTACAAAATTCGAAAAATTAAATATTACTTTAATTACGATAACTTTCGATAGAATGACACTAGTGGGTTGAAAACTTGGTAAAGTGTTGGTAGTAAGATCTAGTTAGTTGTCATGTCAAAGTTAGTCAGTTATCATGTCAAATGGGTAAGATCCGACCCAAGGAACCCCTACCTCCCCTAGAAATGAAACTTAAAATAAGCGATAACTTTTGAAAGAAGGAAGCCAGCAACTTTAAATTATGGTCAAATGTTTGAAATGAGATTGAGTTAGTTTGCATTAAAGATGGGTAAAATCCGACTTAAGGAACCCCTACCTCCCCTAGAAATGAAACTTAAAATAAGCGATAACTTACGACAAAATAAAGCTAGCGACTTGAAATTTTGGTCAAATGTTTGTAGTAGGATCGAGTTGGCTAATATTGAAAATACGGAAAATCCGACCAACGAAACCCGTACTTCCCCTACAAATGAAACTTCAAATAAGCGATAACTTTCGATAGAGTGAAGCTAGAGACTTGAATGTTTTTTAAATATTTGTAGCATGATCTAATTGTTTGCTGGCATGGCAATGATGGGCAAGATCCGACCCAAGCAACCCCTACCTCTCCTACAAGTGGAACTTCAAATAGGCAATAACTTTCGATAGAATGAAGCTAGCGACTTGAAAAATTCGACAAATATTTGTAGAATGGGTTAGTTAATTGATTTTGAGAATGGTCAAGATCGTTCTAAATGAGTGTCAACCTCCTCTATAAACTAGCCGTATAGGAAACTTACTTTTAATGCATATGGCCGTTGCCTATTGGTACTTTTGGTATCACCACTAAGTCTGTACAAGTCTAGGGTATATACGCTTCGGCCTGGTTTTTGTCTGAGTTCGTGAGAGGAAAGGAAGAGACAGAAGAAACTACAGCGATCTGACGCCACCTGGGCTGCCTTCTTGGATATTTAGGAGTTTCCAGTGTTTTTTGCTGTATTTGAGAAGAGAAAAGTTGGGGCGGGCTTAATTTTTCTTCAGTTCTAGACTATTTTCCCTTAACCCTTTGTGTGGGACATAGCGCGTCAACTATTCTCATAAAAAAAAAAACAAACTGCGTGCTAGGACTACCGCGCGACAAAATTGTAACTTTTTGAGATTTTACTTATCATCCCCTCCCCCTCACCCATGAAGATAGTGGCAGATTTGCCAAAAAAAAGTCCTACAACTCAGCTCAGCGACTTTTATTTAACATCACCCCTCCAGAGCACATTCGCCTCATCAATCCGATTCAGACAAAGCCCTGTGCGATTAATCGATTAATCGTATGATAATCGATT
The DNA here is from genome assembly GCA_964017055.1 of Chloromyia formosa. Taxonomy (NCBI): domain Eukaryota; kingdom Metazoa; phylum Arthropoda; class Insecta; order Diptera; family Stratiomyidae; genus Chloromyia; species Chloromyia formosa. The sequence goes on along the minus strand of OZ024819.1, from coordinate 7,746,108 downwards.
ATTTCTGATAATCGATTAATCGATTATTTCGAATAATCGAAAAAAATACGATTAATCGATTAATCGAAAAATACGATTAATCGAAAGAATACGATTAATCGAAAGAATACGATTAATCGAAAGAATACGATTAATCGATTAATCGGAAAAATACGATTAATCGTATTTTTTCGATTAATCGATTATGATCGATTATGATCATATACGGATACGATTAATCGTATTTTTTCGATTAATCGATTATAATCGATTATGATCATATACAATTACGATTAATCGTATTTTTTCGAATAAAGGTACAGAGTATTTTGGCGAGAGGATTATTGAGCAAGGCTGCCAATGATGTAGAAAATGTATCTTTTTTGACAATGTATCTTTTTTGCGTTAGCGATGAAATGTAGAAGATTTGAATGGAAATGATGTATGACGTGCAGGTTGTGGCTATGAAGGATCTTTGAATGTACGTGAGGCGAATATACGTCTTCATAGTAATGTGCTAGACTACTGATAATGGCCTTTTACGTCCTTTGGTAAGGAAAAGGACATTCTTGGCAATGGAGTGGAATAAAGGCAAGATGGGTGTCATAGGAATCTTGGAGAAGTGGCGAATGCTCTGGAGTAGTGTAAATTGCATTTCGAGTCCTTTGGTGGGACGAAAAGGATTATTCATGGCAATGGAGTGGAATGTAGGCAAGATGGGTGTCAAAGGAATCGGGGTGGTGGGAAAATGACTTTCTTGGCAATGGAATGGAATATAGGCAAGATGGGTGTCATAGGAATTATTCCGAAGAGGCGAATGCTCTGGAGTAGTGTAAATTGCATTTCGAGTCCTTTGGTGGTGGGAAAGGCCATTCTTGGCAATGGAATGGAATTTAGGCAAGATGGGTGTCACAGTAATCGTGCTGAAGAGGCGAATGCGCTGGAGTAGTGTAAATGGCATTTCGAGTCCTTTGGTGGTAGGAAAAAGATATTCTTGGCAATGGAGTGGAATATAGGCATTATGGGCGACATAATAGTCGGGGTGAAGAGCCAAATGCTCTCGAACACTTTAAATGCCTCGAGTCCTTTGGTGGAGATAAAAGGACATTCATCTCGATGGAGTGGAATATAGTCAAGAAATAAGTGAAATGGAGACAAAAGTTTGGCATTGCTAACATAAGGTTGGGGGAGTAGCGCCGACTGCGAGTCTAAAGTTTGAACTTCCAAAAATCAAAAATAAAAGGATATTTTCAACTGTCACCCTCTTTTTCATAAACATGGCGTATCTTGCTGAAAAAAAGCCTAATAGGAAGTTGTTGTTGTGGTAGCGATGCTCCTATACTGCAGTTCTTCTTGCATCGAGGGGGTTTGGCAGCTCTTGGCCGTTGAAAAACGGATCGTTCCGATACGAAGAACCGGCTGCCGCAGGAGCGCCTAATAGGAAGTAGTTTGGTTCGCTGTTTGGGTATGTGAAGTCAAAATTGCAAAAATTCCGGAATAGCTACACATGTTTCGATTTCACTGCTGCACCAATAGAACTTGTAGTCACACTTTCAATGCAAAATGATGCCTGCGGTAATAAGATATATTTAGTTTAGATTAGATTAGATAATAGCTTTATTGAATGATAGAAAAAGTAATGTATAAAACAGGAGGATCTTATTTTAAGGGTTTAGACAAAGTCTGTACATCTCTGGCAGCGAAAGTATATTGTACAAGGAAAAGAAGGAATATTAACTCAAGTAGGAAGATTAGATTTAGGAAAAAATAGCTTAAAACCTATGGTAGAGAACATAAAAACTAACTTAATAATAACTTATAGCTACCTTAAATCTACGAACCTAAAACAAAGGTGATTAATTTCATGAACGGACAGCCGGAGGAGCGATCAGGGGGTTGTTAGTGGTAGCAATCCGATTTAGGAATTTAGCATGTAGTAAGGTACAACTGTCATTGATTGTATCAATATTTGATAATGTGTGTAGAGAATTAGTGGAAAAATAAAAGGGTTTATTTAAAATAATTTTCAGGCATTTATTTTGCAGAATTTGCAATTTGCGTTTGTGGGTGAGTGCGCACATGTTCCAAACAGGGCAGCCATATAGTATGATGGGTTGCATTGCGGATTTGTAGATCAGGAGTTTGTTAGAGGTAGAAAGCTTAGATTTTCTAATTTTTTTGATTTAGCTAATAAAAGGGTAGCTTGCACGGATACTGTTCAGGATTTTTGAACTTATTGTGTCGGTGTGTGTCTTAAACGTAAGCTTTGAGTCAAGGTGGAGACCCAAGTACTTTAGATCTTTAGACCAAGCAATTGGCGAGCCTAGAACATTAATTAGAGGATTAGGTAGATATTTCCTAGCTCGTCTTTTGGAGAAGATAGTCGCTTGGGTTTTCTCACTGTTGACTTTGATTTTCCACTTGTTACAGAATTGCTTTATTTGTTTTAACTGGAGCTGCAAGTTATTTATAATGGAATCTGGATTGTCACTACTGGCGTATATTGCGGTGTCGTCCGCGTACATGGCGATATGGCAGTCGTTAGCCAGAGGAAGGTCGGACATATAAAGGTTGTATAGTGTTGGGCTTAAAACCGACCCTTGGGGGACGCCCGCGGGAATGTTATGGGCATTGGATAGGCCACGCAACTTGACACGAAACGATCTAGAAGATAGAAAGGATTGAATGATTTTACATAGGTAAATTGGTATTCCAAACTGAACTAATTTGTGGATAAGACCATCATGCCACACCGTGTCGAAAGCTTTTTCAATGTCCAGAGCAATCAACCCAGTAGATTGTTTGGAATCAAAGCCTAGCTTTATGTGATTGACGACTCTGTGCAGTTGGTGGATTGTCGAGAGTCCAGGTCTGAAGCCGAATTGGAAGTTTGGTATTATTGAGTTATCTTCAATTGATTGTTGAAGTCGGGAACAGATTATCTTCTCAAAGACTTTACTCAGTGATGGGAGTAGACTTATCGGGCGGTAATTGGTAGGATGACTCGGATTCTTACCTGCTTTTAGAATGGGAATTACTGTGGCATTTTTCCATGAGTTGGGAAAGGAGCTGAGTTTCAAGCAACAGTTGAAGATGTAGGAGAGTAGTACCACCGCTTTCTTGGGTAGGTTTTTTAATAGAATATTTGGGAGCCCATCATCACCAGCAGACGTTTCAAGTTTTATTTTTTTAAGAATCAATCTCAGTTCCGACGGACTACAGAGTTTGCCAGGAGGGAAATCCGTAGGTAGGTTAGCGAGAGACGTGATGGTGTCATTAACACTCGAAGAAGTGATAGGGTCATTCATTTGAGCTGTAAGAGTATGGAAGGAGTAAAAATTTTCCGCCAGAAGGTCGGCTTTGTCTGTGTCTGAGAGGGCCAAAGTGTCGTCCGCGAGCCGCAAGGGTGGGATGGAGCGGGATTTGTAGCTGAGGCACTTCCGTAATTGCCACATTTTCCGCGAGCCCTTATCGAGAGAAGACAATATATTGTTCCAGTGTTCATTACGAATTTTCTGAAGATTAGACCGAATCTGAAAATTAAGGAGGTTTATAAAGCTCCTTAGATTAGGTTAACGAGTTCTTTGCCATTGTCGACGGATGTTGTTCCGGTGACGGATGAGAGCTTTAGTTGTATCGTCGGTTTGTGTCGATTGGTTAACGCGTGTTATTATGGGGGTGGCTACGTCTCGAGCAAGTTTGATCTGATTAGTGAAATTTGAGACGAGCTCGTTTATTTGATCCTGATTGCAAATCCGTGATAAATCATTGTCTAAGAGGGAGATATTTCTGTTAAGAGAGTCGCGATATTTTGTCCAGCAAGTTTTCGTATATACATACGCGTGGGTGTTAGATATCGCCAGGCTTTTGTCAATAGTGAAAGAAACTGGAAGGTGGTTTGATGATAGATCATTCAGGACAAGGGGTTGGGATATGGGTAATTCACCATTACTGAAAACAAGGTCAAGGGTTGAGGAATTACCTCTGGGGGGGGGGGGGGGGAAACAGGTGGGGCCATCAGGGGCGTGGATGTGAGTGTTGTGTCTTAGAATCAAGTCGTAGAGAATCTGGCCGGCTCTGTTTGATCTGGAACAATTCCAATGACGATGACGAGCATTGAGGTCACCGCAAATTACAAACTTAGATCTGTAACTGAATAGTAGTTTTAAATCGTCTTTAAGGTGTTGTAATTTAACAGAATTCAATTTAGTTCCACTAAAATAGACAACTATTAACGTGAGGTCTAAGTGATCAATTTGTATTGCTACGTTTTCGATTATTTTAGTACGAAAAACTTTAAGTGGTGTAAACCTAATGCCCTTCCTAATAAGAATTGACACACCTCCACCGATTGCATCCTTTCATATTTAGTTTAAAAATATAAAATAAATAACTGGCGCTACAGTTCAGTTTTGAACCAAAGCCAAAGTTAACATTATCGTTAACATTATCTCTTTCACTAAAGCTTGACGGTGTGTTTTGTGCAGAGATGTATTATAAATTCTCAGCAGCACGCTCGGCCGAGCTGTTTAAATGGGTACTCATTTACCAAGATTGGTTTGGGAAAGGCAGGGTCTTGGTATAAGACAGCTCGCCTCCTATTGACATTGTACACTACAAACCTCTCGGATTGCAGGCGAAGCCTTCTACTTTCCAATTTCGTGCTATTATGATACCATAATTTCTGGTACTGCAAAAAAAAAACACAAAACAAATGCTGAAAATCTATCTTTGTATGGAAAAATTTCACGATTTATAGTATGAAATTGCTCGCTTGTTTTTTTTTTGTCAATATCACAAAATAAAATCGAAAATAATCGATTATTATCAATAATCGATTATAATCGATTATTTTGAATAATCGAACAGGCCTATTCAGACAACACCCGTATTATCTAGATTTCACACTATGTCCTAGAATTGGCTTATGTCAACGACAAAGTGTTACAAACACCTTCAAAAACACTCCAGTACATTGGCCCCATCACTGCGGTTCACAAAACACTCGTATTTCCTAGCCACCGACGACCACGAAGTATCTGTCAAATTCTTTTCGCGCTGTGCAACATTTGAGCAATACAAATCTGTGAGATTGTATCGCAGCGACGCGAGCGCCGCTCCAGGTACGTGGTGCAAAATAGTTTTTTTTTTCTACTCACTGCCCATCGAAGTGTCATTGCTGCAAACGTTGCACTTTAAAACCTCGCGTTTTGTCTTCGCATTATGCAATAAAATGATTTCGAGTGACACAGGTTGCTGGCCCACATATCGTGTCCAAATATATGGACACGAGTCGTCAAATGCCGACAAGCCAAGAATATTATCTTGACCCCCTCTCCTTCCGCTAATCTCCAAATATTCAATATTCAAATTCAACAAATATTTGTCTTTTTCGCGTAAATGACACTTAGGGCCTATTTCTCAATGTCTAGTTAAAGTTTATCCTATCGATAAACGCTAAACGCCACCTATCCTTCAATTAAAAAATTTATCGGGCGATAATTCCAAACAGTCGTTTCAAATGTCTGCTAAAATTTTGACAGCTAGAACCGTTTACGTTTACACACTCAAATAAGACAATTTAACTGGTCATAAAGAACAGAGTCCTGGAAATTCATTCGATGGAATAGGATTGGAAACCAACTCAACCGCAAATTAATGCTGAGAGACGGTGCAGCATAGAGAATACCTATGGAGGAGCAATCCGCATATACTCAACACTAAACGACTTGAAGCAATTCCAGTCGTAAAAAGTAAAGAGAGAGACACACGCCCTCCACTGCGCAACACCCGCGCAGTCTATATAAAAGCACAGGAAGCACGTAAGATGTCATCCCCTCTCCTACTTTTCCAGTTGGAACAATAACATTCCAGTCTGTCTCTTTGCCGCGGAACGCCCGCCCGGTCCATATAGAGCAAAAGAAATGTCAAATTTCCATCCCCCTTCCTACTTCCTCACTTGTGCCGAATTGCTTCGTTTCTCTCGCTCTTTTTCATTTCCTCATATACTCTCTCTTCAAAGCGGTGCAGACGTAGAATAGAATGGAACGGGCGGCTACTGCACTATGCGTATTTTGAGCATTGCATACGCTTAGGTTTGCTTAGTGTTTTGGATGGCCAACTGGCAGTTTAACCAGGCATTGAGAAAATGGCCCTTAATCGGATTTATCGAACAAACCGAGGAGTAATAACTGTGTTTATTTATTTGTTTGTTTTCTTTTTCGCGTGTACGAGCGTGTGTGTGTTAATATTGTGTGCTATGTCAATCGATGTCGTGTGTTATTTCATATGGAGATTATGTGTAGAGTATGCTTAATGTCCTGCACACACCTTTCTGGAATTATTTAGGCGATAAATATTGGCGTTATATAGTGCTATAGGAGTAGCATAATTTATTTTTGTCTTTGTTTTATTGGTTTTTGCTGCCACTGTCGCTTTTTATTTTTATTTTCGTCTTCTCATTAGATTCAAAAAATCTTGGCGAGCATGTTTCGTTAATTCACTTGTTTGTTTTTTTTTTTTAACAAAAAAAGGAAAATTTTATCTAAAATATTACGTAACGTCGTCCACTTCATCAGCCTCGGCTCAACCAAATAAGCAGCAGCTATAAAGGCGCTCTCCTCATTTAAGGTCACTTTAAAGCAGGTGAAAGAGTCGTACGAACTCCCTCAACTGTTGGCAACAAAAAACCGACTGTTCTTGTGTACCCAACACAAGAACAGTCCTGGCCACCAGGGCATTGAGGGGAACGAGCCTGCGGATGAACTTGCCAGACAAGGATCATCCAGTCGTTTTCATCAACCTGAGCCTTACTGTGGCTTTGGGTTGGCCTCGGCCAAACTGCGGATCAAAGACTGGTCGGAAATATTGCGTCATCAGTACTGGAACAACCTTCCAGGGCTACGCCAATCAAAGGAGCTGATTATGCCCTTTATTCACAAGGGTACTACTCAAATGAGTAGAACCCATCTGAAACTTCTAGTCGATCGATCGATCCTTATCATTTTCTTCTGCGGGACTAGTCTTTCACCCGCTATTCGATGAAATGCACAGAAAAACCAGCTAGCCTAGCCGCTTCGCGTGAAGGGTATCATACTTTCGTTGTGTTTTGTGGTACATTTGCCTTCTTGAAATTAGTAGTAAAACTTGTTCCGATTTCACTGTTCCTATAAAAGATACATGAAATAGTGAGCCGATTTCAACCAAATTTAGAAACATGGCTTAGCAGTCAATACGATTGAATAATATGCGATTTCGTAAAGATATCTTAAGAAATGAAAAAGTTTTTCTGACAAAAACTTGCTTTTGGAACGATCGTTCCTATGACAGCTATATGATAGAGTAGTCCGATTTCAACCAAATTCGAGAATGTGATTTGACTAAAGATATTATTGATTAGAATGAAATTTGAAAACGATATCTTTAGGTTAGGTAGATGGGCTGCTGTGACAAAACACAGCTCACTTAGGCCTTAAATAGGTCCGTTGTGATACCACTAGCGCACATCTTCTCTCAATATTTCTGATAGTTAGAACCATCCATAGCCAACAATAAAACTCTGGAGTTTTCCAACATCCGCGCTTTCTAGCTCTTCCAAGTCAGTGAAGAAGTAGAATCCAAGTAACGACCTCCTTCTCACTGCAAAAGCTGGACAGGAGCAGAGAAGGTGGAAACAACTTTCCTCCTCGTTCACGTCCCCACAGCTCCTGCAAAAGTCATTGTAGGGAAACCGAAGTCTCCTGGCATGTTCCCCAATGAGACAATGCCCAGTGATAACACCCACCACCGAGCTCTGTTTAGCGACAGTAAATTTTCAGATCGGGTAGCGTCCAGTATGGGCCACAGCGATCGAGTTGTGCGGCAGGCATTGCCATCAATCCATCTTGCATTGGCTTTGTTAATCGCCTCAGATTTGACAATCAGTTTGCAAGAAGCAATGGGAGGATAGATATCACCATATAGTTGGGGTTCCCCATTCAAACAGCCCAGTCTGGCAAGTTCATCAGCCTGACAGTTACCTTCCAGGCCACTGTGGCCAGGGACCCAGCACAGGACAATGTTAAAATAGCTCCCCAATTCAGGGAGGGATGATCGACAATAATCCAAAGTCTTAGATGTACACAAGATTGAATCCAGCGATCTGATTGCAGCCTGGCTGTCCGTATAGATGACAATGTCTCTACCAGCTATAACATGTCGTCCTAAAAAGATAAGAGCTTCCGAAATCGCCGTGATCTCCGCCTGCAAAACACTACAGTGAGATGGTAGACGGAAAGTCAGGCTTAGATTTAGCCTGTCGCAATAGACACCTGCTCCTACCCCTCCGTCTGTTTTGGATCCGTCCGTATATATACCGATAGAGTCAGCAGTTGGAAACTCACCTTCCTTCCACTGATCCCGTCTTGGTATGACGGATGTGAAGTTCTTGCCGAACAGATGTTTAGGAGCGGAATATTCAGTTGCTGTAGGAATATCCAAACCATTTAAAATCGATGAGTGGCCGAAGGCAGACGAGATCCACAGTCCCGTTTCACGAAGGCGTATGGCAGTGATTGCAGCAGTTTGTTCGCCCATGATATCCAGAGGAAGCACGTTGAGCAGCACGTCCAAGACTGCAGACGGAGTTGACCTCGGTGCTCCGCTAATGAGGACGCAGGCTAGTCTTTGGACCTTGCTAAGCAGGCTGCAATTGGCTGCAATATGAAGGGCTTTCCACCAAACCACAATACCATAAATAAGTATGGGGCGTACAACAGAAACGTAAAGCCAGTGTAGAACATTTGGTTGCAGACCCCAGCTCCTACCTATGGCTCTCCTGCAGGAGTACATAGCAATAGTAGCCTTTTTCACTCGTTCCTGGATATTGGGTTTCCAATCCAACCTTTTGTCGAGAATGAGCCCGAGAAATTTTGCCGTTTCTGAAAAAACTAATCTAGTCCCTCCCAACTGTGGGGGCACGATAGAAGGTACCTTGTATCTCCTAGTAAAAAGAACAAGTTCAGTCTTACTCGGACTAACCTTTAAGCCACAGGAATTGGCCCAATTTGTAAGTACAGAGAGAGCATTCTGAAGCACCTCACTGAGAACGCTTGGGAACTTACCCGAAATAGCAATGGCAACATCATCCGCATAGGCTATCACCCTGCATCCCAGTCTTTCTAAGTCAAAAAGCAGCGAGTTCACCACTAAGTTCCAAAGAAGTGGGGATAAAACGCCGCCTTGCGGAGTGCCCCGAATTACTCGTCTATGTTCCGATGATGAGCCCAGGCTAGTGTGAACAACCCTCGATGTCAGTAAAAGGTTGACAAGTTCGCAGAGTGACTTGCTCACATGCAACCCAGAAAGCGCATTAATGATAGCTTCGGGTTTGACGTAGTTAAATGCGCCCTCAATGTCCAGGAACACGACCATGGTATATTCCTTGTAGTTCAGAGATTTCTCGATGTAGCCTAATAAAGAGTGCAAAGCTGAATCCACCGATCTACCTTTGCAGTAGGCATGTTGGGACGTAGATAAGAGCCGCGATGGAATACTACTCCGTAGATAAAAATCAATCAGCCTCTCAAACATCTTCAGCAGATTAGATGACAGGCTGATAGGCCTAAAGTCATTGGGGCGTGCGTGCGAGCTTTTACCCGTTTTCGGAATAAAAGTCACGTTCACTTCAGTCCATAAACGTGGGATATAGACCAGCTCCAAACATGCCCTGAAAAAAGCTTCGATCCACGGAGATGTAATATCAGACGATATCTTTAGAAATAAAAAAGTTTTTCTCACAAAGACGAGTTTTTGGACCGGTCGTTCCTATGGCAGATATATGACGAAGTGGTCTGCTTTCAACCAAATTCAGGAATGTGATTTAACTAAAAAACATCATCATTATAGTGGAGCGACAGCCCGACGTCGGGCCTTGGCCGCCTGGATCATTGTCCTCCAATTATCTCGGTCACGTGACCGCGTCCTCCAATTTTGGAAGCCCAGTAGCTGCGCGGCGTCCACACCTACTGAGCTGTCCCAACGAGATCTCGGTCGTCCTCGCAGTCTCGCTCCGTCGACTCGTTCTGCATTCATTACTCTCTTAGGCATGCGATCATCGTCCATTCTTTGTACATGCCCTGCCCATTGAAGTTGTTGTAGTTTGACGATTTTCGAAACTGCCAGCTCATCGTACAGTTCATACAACTCATGGTTGTACCGGATGCGCCATCCATCTCGATCGCAAACAGCCCCGAAAATTCGCCGTAGAACCTTACGTTCAAAAGTGTCTAGCATGTTTCCGGAGGCTTGAGTTAGGGTCCATGATTCGCAGCCATAGCATAGCACTGGTCGTATAATGGTTTTGTACACGCGGAGCTTCGTGTTTCTGTGCACATGCTTCGATTTCATTATGGGGAGAACCGAGAAAAAAGTCTTATTAGCTAACTGTATCCGTCGCTTGATTTCGTCAGTTTCGTTGGCGTCCCTTGACAGGTTGCAACCCAGGTAAATGAAGTTGTTCACGAACTCGATGTTGAGGTCCCCCACATTAATGCTCGGTTGTGCAGGTGTCCTTGTCACCGATTGCATCATTATTTTAGTTTTACCCTCGTAAATATGTAATCCAACTTCCTTTGCAGCGGTATCGAGCGTATGCAGAAGTTCTTCTGCGTCAGCCAATCTTCGCGACATGATGTTGATGTCGTCGGCGTACGCTGCTAATTGTGTCGACTTGATGAGTAGCGTCTTGCTGTTGTCCATATTCATGGCCCGAACAACGTACTCCAATGCTAGGTTGAAGAGCGTCGGTGCCAGTCCATCGCCCTGTTTCAGACCAGTGCGTGTTTCAAATAGATCAGTAAGTCTATTCTGGATCCTGACTTGTGAGACGGAGTTGGTCATCGTCATCTTTGTCAGTTGCACTAACTTGGCCGGTATACCAAATTGCAGCATGATGTTGTACAGTACTCCACGATCAATACTGTCGTATGCCTGCTTGAAGTGGACAAAGATTTTTGATACGTTTACGTTGTATTCCCAGCACTTCTGGAGTATCAGTTTGACAGTAAAGAGAAAAGAGCTGATCGGTTGTGGAGCGACCAGGTCTGAAACCGCTTTGATATTCGCCAATGACTCGTTCTGCGTACGGTTTTATTCTATTTTCCAGAATTTTCGTCAAAATTTTAAAGGACGTACAAACTAGTGAGATGCCCCTGTAGTTCTCGCACCGCAGTTTATCTCCCTTTTTATGGATTGGACAGATGATGCTTCTGCGCCAATCGTCTGGGATCTCCTCGTTCTCCCATACTCGCAGCAGTAATTGATGTATGGCATCGACTAGACTCGTTCCACCGAATTTTAGCAGTTCAGCTGGAATCTCGTCAGCGCCCGGCGCTTTATTTCGTTTTAGTGACCTCAAGGCGAGATCAACTTCCTCTACTGTCGGGGGTTGAATGGGTGGGCCTAGATCAACAATATCGTCGAGAGCTTCCTGTGTGGGGATGTTAAAATAGATGGTCGGTTTGGAAGCTCTTCAAAATAAGAGGCCCATCGTTTGTTAATACCATCGGTGTCACTGATGATGTTTCCATCCTTGTCCTTACAAAGGCTAGTCCTGGGTTGGTAGCCGTTCTTAATTGTATTTACTAGTTTGTACGCTTGTCTGGTGTTCCTATTAGCTAAGTTTTCGTTTATGTTCAGCAACTGCTCGTCAAAGTATTTACGTTTCTTACGTCTAATTATTCTATCCGATATTCCCCGTCGCTCGTCATATTTTTCTCTTCTAGCTCTGGTTCCTCGTTGAATCCATTGTCTGTAGGCCTCGTTTTTCGCGTCAAGTGAATTTTTGCATTCTTCGTCGAACCAGTCATTTCGCGCTCGCCGGGCTTTATATCCCACGACCTTTTCTGCGACATCTCTGATGGTTTCCTTGAGTTTATCCCAGAACCCATCGACGCCTTTGTTGTGTAGCGTAGGCGATAATCTTTCCTCAAGGGCGGCAACATACGCCACCGCCGTAGCATCGCTCAGAAGCTTATCAACCGCAAAGATTTTGGGAGGGCTGATTCTCGATTGGTGCACTGAGGAAATTCTACATCTGTAGGTAGTCTTCACCAAGTGATCTGAGTTGCAGTTTGCTCCTCGATAGGAGTGGACATCCATCACACTAGACGCCCATCTCCTGCAAATGAGGACGTGGTAAATTTGTTTGACGGTATGTGCGTCTGGAGATTGCCAGGTGCTGCTTGTGAATGCGTCGATGCGGGAAACACGTCGAGCTTACGTCTAGATTCCTGCTGCAGCGAAGTCGATAAGTCGCTGGTCGTTGTCATTACATTTTTCATGGAGACTGTGGCCTCCAGTGGTCCGCCGGTGCCAACTTTCATTTCGGACTTTCGCATTAAAGTCTCCCAGCAGCAATTTGACGTCGTTTGTTGGAAGTGAGTCGAAGAGAGTCTGAAGGCGGGCGTAGAACAAACTCCTTGCGGCCCGATGGTTTTGCCACTTGCAAAAATTGTGTGCGATTTCTTGTCATTGATCTCGCTGTCAAGCCTATTTGTTTCCTGGACTGCAGTAATGCTCAGTTTGGCCCCTGGTTAGTTCAGGGAGCGTACATTCCAGGATCCGAGAGAATAATCCTTTATTCGTTTGCGCGGTCGTCGTTGTTGATCCGTCCAATCCGAGGCTTTTGTTCCAGGTTTCTTGACATGGACTGGTTTTTACAAGGACGAGTTGTCAGCACATCGCTTAACCCCATTCAGGGGAAGGCCTCGGAAGATAGCTGCTTCAGATGGTTTAATAAACGTGCTGGAGTTCACACAAGTATGTTGCAGGTCCAACTACGCAGGTCATTCCATCCTATTAAACCTGACACGCTTAGGTGTTCGTCAGCCATTCAGGCTACAGCTAGCTGCCTTTTTCCAAATGTCTTATCGGTAAGACTTGGCCGTGAGTGGTTTGATACACTGCCGTTACCAGGGGGCGCCCACGTGGAGGACTATGTAAAAGGTCTTTTGGCCCCCCCCCCCATTGCATTAACCTTTTCAATTGTTTTTTTTTTGTTTAAATTGTAATGACAATGTAACTTGAAGGGGGGGGGTACTGTGGGGACGCGACGGCGACCGACACGACACCTGACTGCGAGAAATGTCATGCCAGTCCATTCATACATACATACATACAATGATTTATTTCATTCTTCTTGTCTTGTACTGCCTGTGAGCCAAGTCGTGGCACGTACCCACATCTTACGCATTATAATGAGACTTTTTTTTGGAATTTTGGGCATTTATTCATAGATTTATTCATATAACTAAATTATTCAAAATATTGGCCATCAGCAACGATAACTTTCTCCCATCTTTCGGGAAGTCTACGAATTCCGTCGCGAAAAAAATCTTGGGGTTTCGAGGCTATCCATGAATCGAGCCAGTTCTTAGTATCCTCATATGAAGTGAAGTGCTGATCAGCCAACGCATGAGTCATCGAAGCGAACAAATATGTAGTAATCGGATGGAGCAATGTCAGGGCTATACGGCGGGTGGGGTAGCACTTCCCATTTGGTTGTTTCCAGGTACGTTTTCACGACTTGCGCAACATGAGGGCGAGCATTGTCATGCTGAAGAATTATTTTGTCGTGCCTTTCAGCAAACTGTTGCCGTTTTTCACGCAATGCTCGACTCAAACGCATCAATTGCAGTCGATAGCGCTGCCCGTCAATGGTTTCATTCGGTTTTAGCAGCTCATAATAAAGAACACCGATCTGGTCCCACCAAATGCAGAGCATAAGCTTGGAACCATGAATATTTGGCTTCGCGGTCGATGTTGATTGGTGCCCGGGCGGTTCCCATGATTTCTTTCGCTTTGGGTTATCATAATGAATCCACTTTTCATCGCCGGTCACAATACGATGCAAAAAACCCTTCCGTCTTTGCCTTTGAAGCAGTTGTTCGCACATGCAAAAGCGCCTCTCAACATCTCTTGGCTTCAACTCGTACGGAACCCAGTGGCCTTGCTTTTGGATCATTCCCAGTGATTTTAACCGCTTCGATATGGCTTACTGAGTCACTTCCAACGAAATTGCCAACTCTTTTTGAGTTTGGCACGAATCTTCTTCGAGTAATTTCGTCAATTCTTCGTCTTCAAACTTTTTTGGCTGGCCAGGTCGCTCTTCGTCGGTAATGTCGAAATTATCATTTTTGAACCGATGAAACCACCGAAAACACTGTGCACGCGAAAAAGCATCGTCACCGTAAACTTCCACGAGCAATTTATGACTCTGAGCTGCAGTCTTCTTAGCAAAATAATGTCCAAGTAAAACTTCCCGCAAATGTTGTTTTTTTCGTGAATTTTCGAAACTTTCCATGGTCCGGTAAAATACGTTGTCAACAATCAACACGAAATGTTTATACTGACATTGACAGCTTATGAATACAAACTTCAAATGGTATGTATGTCAAAGATGGACTACCATTGGTTTATCGGTGTTGCCATCTCTAAGAAAAGTCTCATTATTAAGTTGTAGGCCAAATAACAAGTTGTCAGAATACAAGGATGAAACAAATAACTCTGGCGTTAATTATTTAGTGGGAAAGCAAAATACCCATACTAGTGTGTGGAAAATAAATTTGTATGGACTTTCCTTTTACATCCGGGGGTGGTCTCCAGACCCGGCAACCCACTTAAACTCACACTGACCTGTGGGAGGTCCTAAATATGATGAGCCTGCGGCACTATCTAGAGGTGTTGTTGTTGCCTGCACGTGATCGGTCTTATTAGTCGAGAGAGATTTCAAGTTAGAGAGTAGTAGTAGTAGTAGATTCCAAGTTAGAGAGCTTTCAAGTTAGGGAAATTTCAAGTTAAGAAGATTTCAAGTTACGGAGATTTCAAGTTAGGGAGATTTCAGGATACGCAGATTTTAAGTTAGAGGGATTTCAAGTTAGAGGGATTTCAAGTTAGAGAGCTTTCAAGTTAGAGAGCTTTCAAGTAAGGGAGCTTTCAAGTTAGGGAGATTTCAAGTTAGGGAGATTTCAAGTTAGGGAGATTTCAAGTTAGAGGAATTTTAACATTCCTGTTTCGCGAATATTACGGCATTTTTGCTTTAGGTAGTCCATTTCCGCTTTAGGCGGTAAGAACCTAGAACCCACGCGGGGGGACTAGTAGGTCCTAAAGCGGAAATTTCCCGAGTTTTGTGAAAATTCTCTAGAGAGAATTCTCCCAATTTTCGCGAAACAGGAATGTTCCGAGGAATTTCAAGTTAGAGGGATTTCAAGTTAGGGAGATTTCAAGTTAGCGAAATTTCCATTTAGGGAGATTTCAATTTAGGGAGATTTCAAGTTAGGGAGATTTCAAGTTAGAGAGCTTTCAAGTTAGGGAAATTTCAAGTTAGAGAGCTTTCAAGTTAAGGAGATTTCAAGTTAGGGAGATTTCAAGTTAGGGAGATTTCAAGCTAGGGAGATTTCAAGTTAGGGAGATTTCAAGTTAGGGAGCTTTCAAGTTAGGGAGATATCAAGTTAGAGGGCTTTCAAGTTAGGGAGATTTCAAGTTAGGGAGATTTCAAGTTAGCGAAATTTCAAGTTAGGGAGATTTCAAGTTAGGGAGATTTCAAGTTAGAGAGCTTTCAAGTTAGGGAGCTTTCAAGTTAGGGAGATTTCAAGTTAGAGAGTTTTCAAGTTAGGGAGATATCAAGTTAGAGGGATTTCAAGTTTGAGGGATTTCAAGTTAGGGAGATTTCAAGTAGTGAGATTTCAAGTTAGAGAGCTTTCAAGTTAGGGAGCTTTCAAGTTAGAGAGCTTTCAAGTTACGGAGATTTCAAGTTAGAGAGCTTTCAAGTTAGAGAGCTTTCAAGTTAGGGAGCTTTCAAGTTAGGGAGATTTCAAGTAAGAGAGCTTTCAAGTTTGGGGGATTTCAAGTTAGAGAGATTTCAAGTTAAGGAGCTTAGTCGCCTCCTACGATAAAAAAAAAATTTGGAACGATTGTCCTAAAAAAATGGGGCAATTGTCCATTTTCATTGCTGAAGGTTAGGGTGTGTGTGTATGATTTTTTTTATACCCTAGACTTTTTTTAGTTTTATTTTTCATAAAACGTAAATCAACTTCGTTTGATCTTTAGTTAATTGCACATATTTGGAGGAGTGTGATTAGATCAAATTGTATTAATTTTTTTGTCTTAAATCACCACGCCTATCTTTCTCCTGCGCCCAGCCCCCCTCCCCTCCTCCCCCTTCAATCTTTTTATTAATTTCATTCAATGTGAAGATCTCTTCGATTCTATATATATTTGTTGTGATTTTCTTCAGTCGTCCTGTCCTGTCTATGTAGATTTGTAGATAATAAAAAAATAAATATAAAAATAATAAATAAAGGAGTAAATAAAATATAAAATAATATTACACAATATAATTTATTTATTTATTTTAAAAGTTAATCCATTGGTAAATAAATACTCGTACCTGTAAATAGTGCTAGATGTAGTTAACTTCCATTTATGTATATGTCTACGTTGCCTCTGTATAGTTGCATAAAATATCCTTTAGCTTGAATTGCGTGTATTCCTGTCAATTCTTCCTGCCTCCCTTTAAATCGCAGATTGTTTTGGTTTATAAATTTTGTATATGTATAGTAACCGAAAAAAAACAACAACTAATATGTCTGAGTATATAGCATTTGCAGGTCACCCCACAACAATTTCCGAGACAAATAGATAAACTTCTGAATCAAACAAATAAATTTAAGTAGCAAATAAATAAATTTCCTTATCAAATAAATGAACGTTCGAATCAAATAAATGAATTTTCAGACCAAGTGAATAAATTGTCGTAATAAATAAATAAATTTCGAAATCAATAAAACAAAATTTCCAAACTATGCAGTAATTCGATTTTCCCCTATTGAAGTAACCAAACTTTCGGCCTTAAAATTTAACTTGATTCGTCAAATCATTCTAATGTGTGTGGAAAGTTAAGTGAAATCCGTAGGAATCAGCCAAAACCGTCAAAATTTTCATTGAAACCGTCAAAATGATGAGTAGTTGTTGGAGTTTGTTTTCACCGCCGCTTTGACCATTTTACGATTTTGCTTTTTCGGTAGACGTTCAGACGACTTTTGACAATTTTTTTTTGTGGCAAAATTTGGCTGGCAGGGCGTTCCGTCATAATTAAGATTTTGACACAACCCGTCAAAACGTTGAAAAGTTGTTGGGGCGTGTTTGCACACTCTTTCAATATGATATTTTTTTCGACAGACGTTTTGACCATTTTCATGATTTTTGACTAGTAGGCCGCGTCGTCAAAATAGTCAAAAATTTAGTTTTCACTGTTTTGAGATGATTTTTTTTCGGCAGACACACTATTACTATTGTGCATCACAGAAGCTTTCATCCCGAGATTGCGCTTCTCTGCATCACTTTACTTACTACGACGTAAGTGACTATCAATCCATCGTTTCACCGCCTCGCCGCCTCGCGCCGTCGAAATATTAAAAAATCGTTGAATTTAGTTTTCACTGTTAAGGGATAATTTTTTTCCACTTTGACCATTTTGACGATTTATATATTTTTGTGTCAAAGTTTCGACTATTTTTCCTGCGTTGCAAGCCACCGGCTTGCCGCTTCGCGCGCCCTCTCAAAATTTTAACAAAAGCCGACAAAATTGTTTTATCGGCAGACACGTTTTGATTATTTTCACGAGTTTTGGTAAAGTTCTGACGGTTCTATCTGGCGTTTAAAGCCATCGCCACGCCAGTCGCACCACCCCGCGCACCGTACGAAATTCTAACAATTGAAAAGTGATTAGACCACTTATCAGACCAGCCGTTAGACCATGCATTAGACCACCTACCAGACAAGCTATTAGACCACACGTCTTAGTCCACCTATTAAGATGATATGATACGTGGTCTAATGGCTGGTGTGATGCGTGGTCACATAACTCGCGAAATTGTGGCGCGAGGAAACTCACTCGTGACCAGTCTTGCAGTTTCTCGTGCAACAAATTCGCGAAAAGTTTCGCTAAATCTAAAGACACCTTTGTAGGCAGTGGCGGATCTAGAAATCGAGTTCGGAGGAGGCCCAACTTTGTTTGTTCCCTGGAGAGTACGTCCACATTTATTCAATTTTTGGTTTATATAATGTTAGCCAAACAACTTCCGCAGATTGAGTCGGAAAATGAGCAATTTGTCGCTAATTAGTTGTCTCTCTCTCTCTCTCTCTGGACCCTGTCAACCCCTTGGGGGGCATAGGGCATTAACCACGCCGACTTTCCACCTTATCCTGTTCGTCCCCATCGCCTTCAACTGTCTCCACGATTTGCCTAATGACTTACCCTCGACCTCAACCGATCTTTTCCAGGTGTTTCTAGGTCGTCCAACGCGGCGACTTGCATCGGTTCCCTGTGGGTTCCAATCGAGGGCCTGTTTAGCAATGATTTGCGGCCCCTTTCGAGTGACCTATCCATTACCACTTTCGCCTTTTTATAGAGGTGTCTATCCTGTCCTGGCCAGTAATGAACAGGAGGTCGTCATTAGAAATTACCTCCTCTGTGTAGGATGCGCCGTAGACACTGGTTCACGAAAGTTTGCAATCTAGTTGTTATCGCCCTATGGTCACCTTCCAAGTTGAACAGCCATAAAGAAGCACAGATCTTACATTGGTTTCGAAGATCTTGAGATTGGTACTTCTGGAGATGTTGTTGTTTTGCCAAAAAGGAGTTAAACTGAAAAAAGCTGCCCGAGCTTTATTGATGCGATACAGTACATCAGCATCCGCTCCACCATCTGCTGTAACTACGCTTCCGAGGTAGCAAAAATTGTCCACTTTTTCCACCGTCTGCCCCGAAACACAAATTTCGCTCTGTCTTCCTGGATCCAAGCTCAAGTACTTAGTTTTGGCAGCATTGATTTTAAGCCCCGCATTGCCACTTTCGCGGTGCAGGGCATCCGTCATTTGAACTAGATGATCCGATATATTTGAGAGAAGACAAATATCGTCAGCGTAATCCAGGTGTTGAAGGCATTCAAACAGGTTCCAACTGATACCTTTGCTTTAGTGTTCATGAAGCGCACTGCAGAGTACGTCGTTAATAGCAATCAAAAACCTGTGCCTGTACCTCGAAGGGATCTGAAAGCTTACCCTTGTGTAAGACGTGACATCGGGCTCCGCTATAGGACTCCTTGATTATGGATATGATTTTATCTGGTATACCTTCCCTATGTAAAGCCTTCCAGCCGTATTCCTGGTCAACGCTGTCAAACGCCTTTTCGAAATCGATGAACATGAGATGTAATGGGGATCTCCACTCTGCGGATTGTTCAATAATAATTCGAAGGGTATTGATGTGGTCGCTACATGAAAAGCCCTCGCAAAAACCAGCCTGTTCATCGTTCAGTGTGCGGTCAACTGTTTGCTTGATCCGGGTTAAGACTATTTTTGCCATCAGTTTGGAGACTGCGGGGAGGAGGCAGATTCCACGCCAATTATTGCAATCCATCAGGTTACCTGTCTTCGGGATCTTAATAATGACGCCCTTCTTCTTCCACTCTTGGATCAGGGGGAGAAGAATATCCGCAGTAGCGTTAATATCCGTAGCTTTTCCCCAAACTACAAGATTAATATTTTGTATACATGTATTTCGGGAGCAACTTACTCCCTTCCTCAGTATACAAGCTACTAAACCTAATGGCAAAATTACATATCAATTTAAGAAACTAACATTAACGTTGCAGGTAGTCGAGAACCAAAAACTTTCAAAAAAAAAAAATATACCTGTGTCCTAAAAGTGAGGGGCCATATGACACTTGTTTAGGGTCCTTTACTACCTGCTTTCCTACATCTACATGTTTAATAATTCCTCCGGATTTTCGCGCATGATTTCGAGGCTTTCCCATTGATCCAGGGTGTACGGCTTCTTGATGTGTCGAACTATCTCCAAATTTTCGCGTGTAACGGTATGTCCTTTTTCGATGATGTGCGCAGCGACTGACGATCGAATTGTTCGGTTCCCGGATGTGTTCGTTGAATCTGGTCGTTTGCCCGATGTAGCATTTGCTGCAGTCCTTGCAATTGATCCGGTATATCCCGCTTTTCTCGTCGAATTTCAACGGGTCTTTCGCGCTGTCCAGTACTGTCCTGAGGGATGCATTTCTGCTCGACCCCACAACCTGTAAATTAAAAGAAACCAAAAAATTTTTAGTTTTAGTAAAGAGGTGATATGTGGGTATGCTGAAACGTCTGGGCGGTTCCTCTTTGGCTTGGGTGAATAACGTTGTGTGCATGGATCGATCCTCGAGCATGGTTTTCCTCCTGATCAACTTCTCGATGTCGTGAGCATTAAAGCGGTATCCACTATGAACTCGCGTTCTTTCACGTATCCCGCTTCAGTTAAAGGGTATTTGACCAGTCGGTGAACCATGATGTTGTATGCCGCCATTTTGTGTGCGAATGTGTGCCAAGAGGTAGATGGTATCGTTTGCTGGGTAGCCGTAGGTTTTCGGTAAATCTCGAATTCCAGTTTTCCGGAAAAGCTATCGTACGTTTTTTCACTTATTTAAATCACAACTACAAACATCGGACGATACAGATTATATGTTAATATCCGCCTTAAAGAGTTCCACCGGAATCCCATCTATCCCCGGGGCTTTACCCGCTTCCATCGATTTAATAGCCACAGTTAATTCCTCATTACCTATTAGTCACGCATAAGCGCCCTTTTATATTTTTTTTTTTTTTTTTGAGAATAAAAGTGGAGTGCTGAATTTTTCCAATTCTTTTTTGAATGTCTATAAGCTAAAAAATAATTGACGGAGACTTTTTTTAATACTTTTCTGATAACTGCCACCACTTGGCCTATCACCAGTTTCCGAGTTGACGTTGGGGTTTGGGACACCCTGTATACCGTAGCATTGTGCGAAGTAGTGATGGACATAATGACTCTTTTCACTGTGCCAGCACATAAGCTCTGACTCTTTCCAATGAGTCGTTCAAAAAGAGTCATGCAAAGAGTCTGAAACTTGGTTAATAAACATACATATTTATAAAATAGTCGCAGTTCTTAAAAATTCAGTTTTTCCTTTATTTTTTTACTCCAGATTCGAAGTGATGCCATTTAGTTCAAGCCAGCCAGATCGGATCACTATTTCCAATGAAAACGGGGATGCCACTCTGGGATGGATAACTTAATTTTTTTTGCCTTTTTGACCCCAGATTCTGAGTCGGCGACCCTCCAAAGCCTTTTAGTTCGAGCCAGCCCGATCGGACCACTATTTCCCATGAAAAGGGGGCTGCCAGCCTGGGATGGGCGACCCCAATTCTTTTTCTCTTTTTTGACCCCAGATTCGGACTTAGCGACCCCCCAATACCCTTTAGTTCGAGCCAACCCGATCGGACCACTATTTCCCATGAAAAGGGGGCTGCCAGCCTAGGATGGGCGACCCCAACTTTTTTTCTTTTTTTTGACCCCAGATTCGGACTTTGCGACCCCCCAATACCCTTTAGTTCGAGCCAGCCCGGTCGGACCACTATTTCCCATGAAAACGGGGCAGCCTATCTGGGGCGGGCTGTTTTGACTCTTTTGACTCTTTTTGAACGAATCTTTTTGTGCGATACGATTTTGAATCGCTCTTTTTGAACGAATCTTACATAGAGAAGGGAGAAGGGGATAGGGAGGGAGAGGGCTGAGGAGCATTCAAATAGTGGGGATGAATGCTTAATGTTTTGTGGCCATACCTTTGTCCACAACCCAAGGCGAAGGCAGTTCACTTTCCAGTCCACGCTCGATACAAGCATGAGATCGAAAGCGTGCCACGATGTCATATATTGGCCCCGTCAGAACGCTGCTTTACACTGTAGCTGTAGTGGAAGTGGAAGCTATGAGTTTGGTTTCATCTAAAGTTGAGCTTGAGATGATGATACGTAAGGCGAATACTTTTGTTTTAGAATGTTGGGATTGTTTCCTGTATTTGGAGAAACTTGGCTGTGCGGTGGGACGCGACGAAAGTAAATTATTTTTGATATGTTCGCATTTGCAGTCAGCATGGGTTGTTGCGTATATATTTAGAAGTATACACAATGCGTGCATTGCAAACTGCATAGAGATGAATATGAATGGATTTAGATGGGATTGCTTTGGTAGATACATAAATGATGGTGGTTTTGCTTTTAGATAGATAATGGGATGGGATGTGAGTGAATGAATGTATTGTAGTACATTATATGTATTGAGAAATGAGTGTGGATTGGTTATGCGTTGGGTAATATTTATGCGATGGGCTAGCTTGGGAATTAATTTTACAGTGAGTCATTCTTAAATTGAACGACTCGAAGGCTATGTCGTTGTGCCGAATCTTTCGCTCATCCTGATGAGTCGTTCAAAAAGAGCGACTCGTTACTGTGTTACACATCACTAGTGCGAAGTGACGTATTCTGACGAAAGTTAGAATACACACTGGGTTTGGTCGAGCTACCTCCCCGATAGACTCAAGGTAGCTCCTGAAGAGTATAGTCTATCGGGTGACGAAACCAGCTCAATCACTAAGCGAATTGGCTTAGGCTGAACATTTTTGGGTGGGGATCATTGCCAAGTGGTCTTGTTGACAGTTTAGCAATGGTACACTCCACTTTTATTTTCAAATGATCGTATTGTCATTTTATCATATTTATACCCTAGACTTTTAGTATAGGGTATATTGTTTTTGTCACGACGGAAATATGTAACACCTTAAAGGAGGCTCCGGAGGTATAGCAATGTCTATATATAAATGATCAGGGTCACCTCCTGATTCGATTAAGCCATGTCTGTCTGTCTGTCTGTCTGTCTGTCTGTCTGTCCGTTCGCACGATAACTTTCGATAGAATAAAGCTAGAGCCTTAAAATGCTGGTCAAATGTTGGTAGTGTAATCTAGTTGGATGGTATTGAAAATGGGCATGATGAAGCCAAGAGAACGCCTACCTCCCCTACATATGTAAAATACTTAAATGTATCTGTAACTCCCGACTAAATAAATATGAAAAGCTCTAGCTTTGGTAGATTACTCGTGAGGGTAATCTTATAAACTCCTGGGAAAATAAAATCGATCAGTTGAAAACTAACGGTAATTTTCTTACAAAGAGCCCCGTACTACCCTACTTTTCGGGTTTTCTGTCTATAACTCTTGAACCAATTGACGTAGACGCCTGATTTTTGGCATGTAACCCTGGGGTGAGAAGATGCTTGAGTTCTAGTAAGTTGGGCATAATCGGATCAAAGGAACGCCTACCTCCACTACAAATTTAAAAAAATTCAATATTCCTTTAATTACGATAACTTTCGATAAAATGACACTAGCGAGTTGAAAATTTGACAAAATGTTGTTAGTAGGATTTACTTGGTTGGTATTGAAAATGGGTAAGATCCGACTCAAGCAACCCCTACCTCCCCTACAAATGAAACTTCAAATAAGCGATAACTTTTGATAGAATGATACTACCGAGCTAAAAATTTGGTGGAATGTTGCTAGTAAGACCTACGTAGTTGGTGTTGAATATGGGCAAGATCCAACCCAAGGAACCCCCACCTCCCCTACATATGAAACTTCAAATAAGCGATAACTTTTGATGGAATGAATCCAGTGACTTGAAATTTTGGTCAAATGTTCGAAGTGAGATTGAGTTAGTTGGCATTAAAGCTGGGTAACATCCGACCAACGAAACCCCTACTTCCCCTACAAACGAAACTTTAAATAAGCGATAGCTTTCTATAGAGTGAAGTTAGAGACTTGAAATTTTGTTTAAATGTTTGTATTGTAGGGTGATCTAATTAGTTGGTGGCAATGATGGGCATGCTCCGACCCAAGGAACCCCTACCTCCTCTACAAGTGAAACTTCAAATAAACAATACCTTCCGATAGAATGAAGCTAGCGACTTGAAAAATTCGACAAATATTGTAGAATGGGTTAGTTAGTTAATTGATTTTGAGAATGGTCAACATCCTAATGAATGAGTGCCAACCTCTCCTATGAACTGGCCATATAAGAGACCCATTCTTAATGCATATGGTCGTTGCCAATTGGTACTTTTGGTATCTCCACTAGGTCTGTAGAAGTCTAGGGTATATACGCTTCGGCCTGGTTTAGACTTTTTTTTAGTTCTCAGAGCCCATAAAAGAGAGAAAGGTCAGCTGGCAACTTACGTTGCCAAGGGGCATTAATGGGGCAGGTTGATTAAAAGCGAGGAGTACTGTATCACAATTAAATCAAAGGGTAATTAAATTTCGCTGGCAAAATGTGTGGCGGTACCGTGGCCGAAGAGGTGTGGCGACTCCGTGGCCGAAATGTGTCGCTGGATACAGCGGAAGGGTGGCGTAGCCCCATGCTCTGCGTGCGGGCGAATGCTGCCTGATGGGTTGCGTAGGCGGCCAACGTTATGAATCTCGTTTTCGGCCGTCCATCTTGCGGGTTACGTCCTGTTTATCTTCCATTAGGTATTTAATCCTTTCGAAATTGTCGTCCCGAATTGGCTACGTCACTAATTCGTTCCTAAAACTTATTGATTTGATGCGGAAAGCTATCTATTTGTCTCGAAATTGTGCATATAGACGTGACCTGGATGTTCAATATATACAAATAGTATTAAATAATTTATATTTATAGTAGAAAAACAAAAATAGTCATCATTTATATGTTTATTTTTGCTCCGTAAAAAACTCGCTCCTATCTTTCGATCCGCCTGCGATTCCGTCCATCCGATAGCGAAACGAACAATGTAAACAGCGGTCTTTTGGTTGAAGTGTGGAATAAGGGCATGATCTGGGATCGGGCATTGGGCTATCTATTGATACCTCTTGAAACGATTCCCTATAATATCATTGAAGACGACACATTGCTCGATGACGATTACGAAGATTGTGATAGTTCGAGTACGACGCAACAACAACAGCAACAGCACCAGCAGAACAACTTAATGCGTAATCATCAAACCGCCATTAACGGACTGAAATTCAATCAATTCGCCT
Organism: Chloromyia formosa; assembly: GCA_964017055.1. Lineage (NCBI taxonomy): Eukaryota > Metazoa > Arthropoda > Insecta > Diptera > Stratiomyidae > Chloromyia > Chloromyia formosa. Next base: position 7,721,172 of record OZ024819.1, on the reverse strand, counting down.
CAAACAATCCGAATCAACCTCATTTGCACGCGGAACCGAATCAACAGCAGCATCCGATACAACAACAACAGCAGCACCAGCACTTTTCGGGACAATGGTATCCCATCGATATGGATCCGATACTGATGGATGGCGAAGTGTCGGGTACAAGAAATCCAACGGGCCATATGATTTGGCTCGACTGTCGTTTTGAATTGCCATTCGGTATGGATATTATATCTCAATCTCTCTCTCTCTCTCTGTCTCTTGATTATTGTTTATATGCAAAGGATTCAAAACTGTTGTGATTTTTTTAGTTTCTTTTTTTATGATTTGTTCTTTTACTGTGTGTCTTCTATGCTACGTCTTACCGTTTTCCGCCTTTTCGTTCTCCCACCGGGGGAATGAACAGAACACGAACCGAGGTCGAAGGATATTCTGTACAGATTGGTTCCTAGTTGTTTTTTCGGTTTGTAAATTGAAACTCCACACCCACACTTTCATGCTACCTTGTCTCTTCTTTTCTTTACTACTCGTACTAGAGCAATTTTTTCTTCGATACTCTGCTTTGGTATCCCGTATTCATCCATTATTGAGCCAATCTAGACGAGGGAGTAATTTACTCCCTCAGATCGCATGCCAACGGATGTCCACGACAAGCTGTTTGTGTCTCTCTCTGGCGAATGTGCAAGAGATTTCACAGAGAAGGATGCAAACACCTAATTATGACGACGGATCCATTTCGTATTAGACGCATTATGAATAGCCGTTTTCGTTTCAGCCGGCCTCAGATCCATATTCATACAAAACGACAGATCCAGGTCTCGTATGATCTCATCGGATCTAAGGCGGCTATTACACTATAAAAGTTCTTTGTAAAAGATAATTTATAAAAGTTTTTGTGAAACTTCTTTTATAAAAGATATTTTTGTTGTGTATCATGGCAACACTATAGACAATGCTTGTCAGTTGTGAGTCTACTTTCAACTCCCGACCAAGCGACACGGTTTCCGCTGTCATCCTATTCATTATCAATAAAGAACTTTCAATTAGCATGGCCTTATTGTGTTTCAATGATAACCCATTGTGAAAATACAAAAGTGGTGAAGAAGAATTTCGAAAATCGCGAGTGAATTGCAAAATGGCCGTTCCCCCAGAGCTTCTGCAGTCGTTGTCTGCGATGCTAGCGCAGGCGCTGAAGACATCCGTGCAAGAAGCAATCGCCTCAGTACAAGCGGGCGCCGGGACGCGATCGCCGCCATTTGCTATCACTGAATTCCGAACAACGGATCAGTCTACAGTTAGTGACTACTTTAAACGTTTCGATTGGGCACTCGACCTCAGCAAAATTCCTGAGGATCAACACGCCAACTATGCTCGCGTATATATGGGTACGGAGCTGAACAACGCATTGAAAACGTTAATCAGTCCACGCGAACCCGTAACATTGTCGTACAGTGATATTCGCTCGACCCTAGTTGATCACTTCGATCACACGAAAAACAAATATGCTGAAAGTATCAAATTTCGGCAAATCGTGCAGTGTAAAGGTGAATCGGTTGCGAACTTTTCCCTTAAGCTCAGGCAAAGTGCAGTGCATTGTCAATACGGAACTTTTCTTGACAGAATGTTAATCGAACAGTTTGTATGTGGACTAGAATCGCGAGAAATGTGTGACGAACTCAGCGCGAAGAAACCGCTTACTTTTACCGCAGCGTATGAAATCGCGCAATCGCTCGAAACAACGCGAAATGTGACCGATGAAGTGAAAACGTCAATGTTCTCGGTTAAAGCAGAACAAATCAGCAAATTAGGGTACGCGTAACCACAAATAAAAACAAACAGTCCGCGATCATATCAATCCAGACCGAAATCCCGTCATCAGCGACAACATAAGCCATCGGAAAACGACGAGCCACAACGTGAAGGGAATCAGCTGATGTGTCAAGGGTGCGTAGCAAATGTCCGTTTCGTGACGCCAAATATCATAATTGTAAATAAATTGGTCACCTCGCCAAAGTTTACAGATCAGCAAAAATGTGAATGAGTCATGGTGAAACATCGGTCGCCAATACACCGATTGATCAAATCGATTCAATAGAGTTGCTAACACCAAGAAAGTGACAGCGCCAAGTCAGCTGTTATTGGACGTAGCCATTGACGGCTACAATGTTAAAATGGAACTGGATACTGGAGCACCTTGCGCAATCATAAGTAGTGGAACGTTTATGCAGATCAAATCGAATTATAAGTTGGAGAAAACTGAACGGAAATTCACTAGTTATACCGGACACCGTATTAATTGTATCGGTCGTGTCTTAGTGAATGCTACTGTTGGAACAACAACACGGAAACTTAATCTCTACGTTGTAGATGATACATTCGATACGCTTTTCGGACGGGAATGGATTGCTGAATTTGCAAATGAAATAGATTTAACTGCAATTCTTTCGAAAGCAGATTCTATTAACACAATCTCTTCTCAATCGCAGGTTTTGCCTCCCGACAAAATAATTCAACTCGAGTGTGCTCTGAAACGCTACGACGATGTATTCAGTGACAAACCAGGCAAACTCAACTCCTCACCAGTGAAGTTACATTTCAAATCCGATGCAAGGCCTATCTTCTCCAGAGCACGAGAAATACCTCTGGCACTTCGCGACGCATACGCTGATTCTAAGTTGACATCAGGATTTTATAAAAAAAGTAGACTTCTCGGAATGGGCTTCGACAACACACGTAGTAGCCAAGAAGAATGGAAAACTGCGTAACACCGGGAACTACAAGCCAACACTAAATCCAAGAATCATTATTGATGAGCATCCAATCCCGAAAGTGGATCACGTATTAAATCGCATGAAGGGAGCCACGCTATTCTGCCATCTAGACATCACGGACGCATACACGCACCTTGTGATTGATGATGAGTGTGCCCACGCGATGACGTTAAACACACCGACCCACGGATTGATCCGGCCGACACGCGCCGTCTATGGAGCAGCTAATATACCTGCTATATGGCAACGGAAAATGGAGGTAAATTTCTTCGACGATACAATCATCTTTGCCGACAACTTTGACAACTTGATGCACGCCCTCAATGCAGTCCTGGAAAGATTCCGAAGCCATGGCCTTAAACTGAATACTACTACTTTGCCTTAACCCCTAGCGGGGCATAGCGCGTCAACTACTCCTGCGCGCCATCGTACTCTGTTCTGGGCAATGGGGCGCAACTCCCCAAAAGACTTACCCAGTCGCATGAAGAATTGCAGCTCTTCTTAGGTAAAGCAACTTATTATAACGCTTTTATTCCTGATTTATCGACAAGGGATCGACCACTGCGAGATATGCTTCGCGCTGAGATTTTTTCATGGACATCGGCAGGAGAAGAAGCATACAAAGACATCAGAGAAGCTCTCGTCTCACCCCTAGTGTAAATGCAGTACGACCCTTCGCTACCGTTATTATTGGCAACAGACGCCAGTAAGACAGGGTTAGGAGCTGTTCTGTCTCACCGACTCAGTAATGGACTCGAACGTCCGATCGCTTACGCAAGCCGAACTATGAGCGCTACCGAACAACGATACCCGCAAATCGACAAAGAAGCTCTTGCTATAGTCTGGGCAGTACAAAAATTCTTTCATTATTTGTATCCTCGCCATTTTACTCTCATTACAGATCACAAGCCTTTGACGCAAATCTTACATCCTGAAAAATCATTACCAGTTTTATGCATCAGTCGAATGGCAAATTACGCCGACTACTTAGCACACTTTGATTACGAAGTAGTCTTTAAAACTTCGAAAGCTAACGCGAACGCTGATTATTGCTCCAGAGCGCCACTACCAACAACAGTCAGTTCATCAGTTGTGCTCCGCAGAAGGGGAAGGAGAAGTACCATCGAACGAATTTGATGATTTCGTCCTCTGTCAAATCAAGCAGCTTCCTGTTCGAGCAGAAAACATAGCACGAGAAACGAGGAAAGACGATCATCTTGGTAAAATCGTTCAGTTATTGGAATCAGGCCAAGATCTTGTGCGTCACGGTTTCAAAGCACCAGATTAATTACAATCTCTCTGGAAATTGCTTGACACTCGAACACCGAGTTGTCGTTCCGCCGCCATTACAGGAAGCGATCATCAACGATCTTCATGCTGCTCACATCGGAATCGTCAAAATGAAAGGCATCGCTCGTTCTTTTGTGTTTTGGCCTGGTATTGATGCGGACATAGAACGTGTTGCTAAATTATGCAGTGAGTGTGCGAAACATACTCATGCACCACCGAAATTTAGGGACCATCACTGGGAGTATCGTAAGGCCCCATGGGAATGAATACATATTGATTACGCTGGACCAATCGCCGGTAAAATGCTGTTGATCATCGTCGACGCTTACAGCAAATGGCTCGAAGTAAAAACGACAAAGTCTACAACAGCAGCCACAACAATCAGTATCCCGGATGAAACATTTGCAACATATGGTTCACCGATTATGATCGTTTCTGATAACGGCCCCCAGTTTACGTCGGAGGAGTTCAAAACGCTTTTACAGAACTCTGGCGTTAAGTATCACAAACTCACAGCGCCATATCATCCATCAACGAATGGTCAAGCAGAGAGATACGTTCAAACGGTTAAAGACGCTCTTCGAGTTATGGCAACAACCGAAACTACTTCGCAATCGAATCTCAACGAATTTCTTCGTCAGTATCGCAAAGCACCACACACAACAACAGGAATGGCGCCATCGCAGCTATTTCTAGGACGCGATCTTCGCACGCGTTTAAATATGGTCAGACCCGATAGTATGCATACTAAGGTCACAGAAAAACAAGCTAACTTCAGCCCATCGTTTCGATCATATCATACAGATCAAGACGTCTACTTCCTTTCGGGGAATCCACGTATGGACAAATGGATTCAAGGAAGAATCACGACACGGCTAGGAGATCTTCACTACGAGATCGACTATCATGGTAAACGCTTCAAGGGACATATCGACCAAATGCGGATTAATGACAATTTCGCCACAAATTCAGAAGCGGCAAACGCCACGGAATCTGAGATGTTTCTAATCTTCCACGACGAGTTCAATTCTACGATGACTCAGCGTTTGCAACGCCACCTTTAACAGAAGCAACACCAGATGCAGTACCGTTACGTACGCCGGCTACAACTCGTGCAGTAGTTCATCGGCCGGACTATCGCAAAGTGTGTCGAACTTCCACTCCTCCCTCTTGACGGCCGCGAAGAATTGTTTCTCCCAGCGTCAATTCGTCACTGAAATAAAAAAAGATATTCGCGAAGGATTAGTAGCGTGTATCTACGGAATTATGATCTGAACCTACCGCTTCACGAGAATTCGAATTGGGTCTGTAATAAATTTGGTCATCATTTCGACTCTTCAACTCTTCGTGTAACGTTCGATAGGTAATTGTCGATGCTATCACATTCGGCGAAAGATTCTCCTTCTTCGAACCGGTCGTGCCCGATCCGAATATCATGTCGGCCAACGTCTTCTTCTTCTTCTGCGACAAATCCTCTACCTTCAACTGCTGATAGTCGATGAATTTCTTGTGCTGTGCGAGGGTGGCTTCCGATTTAATGTCACGCCGAACGTTTTAGTTCTTTTGCTCCTCCAACTCGCCGTTCAGCTGCTCAATTTCCTGCTGCAGTTCGCCAATAGTCCCCTGAGCTTCGCGGCATTTTCGCGTCAGTTTGCTGGCCTCTTCGCGCGCCATGAAGAGATCGGTGAGGATTCGGGTATTTTCTTCCTTCAGTGCTTGAATTTCTTTGCTGAACTTAGTGTTGACGGTTTGCAAGTTGGCCATGTCGGAGGTGCGCACCTCCCCCCGGTCTTGGGCTTCGACGAGGGACGTCGTTTTTTTCGACAAGGTCCTTTTGCTGTTCGACAATCTTCTGGTGACATGATTCCAGGTTTGCTTTCAACTCATCGATGTCCTGTCGAAGGTTCTTTAGCTTCGTTTCTGCGGCGATTTTAGCCGCCGATTCCACCTTGATGCTCTGCTTCAGTTTTCCGATTTCCTCGTCCTTACGTCGCAAATCTTTCCACAAATTGTCGATTTTCTCGGCATTTTCCTGGTTACGCTTCATCTCGGTGTCGAGCATGATTTCGGAGAGTTTTGTGTTGGTGATGCTGCAGGCGACTTTGAGCATTTCGTAGTTGTCCTCGGTCTGTTTGAGCTTCATTTCGGGTTCTTGATGATTCTCCACCTTCCATAGTGACAGATTAGCTGTCCTGGCCGCTTGACGTTCAGCTATCATTTGTTTGCGAGCCGTCGAGAGATCGTCTTCGAGTTTCACGTTTTGTTTTTCCAGCATGGCGCCAACGGATTTCGGTTGTTCGCTCAACTTTCCCATCATTTCCCCGAGTTTGGCCACGGCCTTCTCCAGCGATCGGCACGTTTGCGCTGGAGGTCCTCGTTCTCCTTGGCGGTCATGAGGTCGTTGCGAAGTTGCTCCTCGACTGCTTGAAGGTCTGAGAAGCTGCCGTGTGCTGTCCGGTACGGCGACGAGGGGCCGCTTTCAAGCTCATACCAACGACGGCGCTAGTGCTCGTCGAGTGAGTTTTGCTCCTGCTTGAGCTTCTCGATCTCGGCTCGGAAGCTGTCGCACGACTTTTCCAATTCCCCGCTACGCTTTTCCCAGTGCAACCTTTCGGAACGAAGCTCATTATTCTCCTCGATCTCCTTGTTCAGGCGGCACTTAAGATCCTCGACGTTCTTCTCGACAGCAAGTTTGGCCTGCCGGTTGCTGTTCGTCGAGCAAATTAACTCGTCCAGCTCGGAGCGCACGTCACGCACTTCGTCGCTCATTTGGGACTTTGTTGTGCGTTCGCGACGTAGTTTATCCTGAAGTTCGGATATTTTCGCCTCGTAGGCTTCTGCGATGTGCGATTTGCTTTTTTCAAGCTCGTCCGTCGGCGACGCTCTGATCTTTGTTCGTCTTGAGCATTTCCTTACAGGGTTAGCCATTTTCTCTTTCGGAAAGTAAACTTAAATTAAACACAGTAAATATTTTAATTTCGATGGAATTTTTATTTCATAATAAAGTTTGGATTATGCCATTATACGTGGAATACAATATCTGTCAAATGTCCCCCACGGGACCGCTTGCAGGTCTCGATCCTTTTGAGGTAATTTTCGATTACCTTTTCACACATTTCGGGCAATAACTCGGCTATAACTCGACGGATTTCGTCCTTCAATTCACCAATCGTCGTGGGATTGTTCGCATAAACACGGTCCTTCGCATAGCCCCACAAAAAGAAATCTAACGGCGTTAAATCGCAAGACCTTGCTGGCCAAGCCACATCGCCGCCATCGAAATTACGCGTACTGGGAATTTCTCGCACAATAAAGCCAAATTTTGTCGTGTGGTGTGGCATGTGGCCCCGTCTTGTTAAAACCACATATTGTCGAGATCCATATCTTCAATTTCCGACCAAAAAAAGTCATGAATCATGGCGCCATAGCGCTGGCCATTGACTGTAACGGCGGCTCCTTCATCGTTTTCGAAGAAAAACGGCCCAATGAAGCCGCCGGCCCACAATGCACATCAAACAGTCACTTTTTGCGGGTACAACGGTTTCTAAGCGGTCACTTGCGGTTGCTCACTGCCCCGGATGCGACAATTTTGTTTGATTACATAGCCGCCGAGCGCAAAATGGGCCTCATCGCTAAAGAAGATTTTCTTCGAAAAATCGGCTTCGGTGGCCTGCTGTTCGAGGACCCAATCTGACTACTCACGACGCAATCTGTGATCAGTCGGCTTTAATTCTTGCGTGAGCTGGACGCTGGACTTTATAAGGATGGGGATGAAGGTCCAAATGCAAAATGCGCCACAATGTGCCGTAAGATAGGCCTAAATGCTGGGATCGGCGCAGAATCGACAAATTCGGGTTTTCGGCCACACTTTCACTCACAGCGGCGATGTTTTTGGTCGAACGAGCAAAACGATGATGCACAGGTGTAGAAATGTCTGTCACCGATCCAGTTTCTCCAAATTGTTTCACTGTGTAGGCAATTGTGCGCTCATTGGGACGATTATGTCGACCATAATCTGCGCGTAATGCACGAAACGTGGCCACCGCAGATTCACCATTTTGGTAGAATAATTTAATAATTTTAACGCGTTGTTCAGTCGTAAAACGTTCCATCTTGTAAAATGGCAAACCTTCAACTAAACCAATACCAGTTTGGAATACACTGACATTTGACAGATGTCGAATGGCAGAGCTTTACTTTCCGAAACACGAAATGGATAATCCGTTAGTTCTCGATCTTCTCTTGCAGGTGACTACACTGATCGGATTTTGTGTTGAGCTCGTTCTCGCACGCTTCCAGATGCTGAAGGATGTTGGTGATTTCCGTTTTCTTCTCAGAAATGAGCTTTTCGTAGTTCTGATCCGACATCTGCTTGGCTTTCTCCCAATTTTGGTGGGTGCAGTTGTGAAATGGACGCGTCGCTCCTCAATCGCATCTCCACCGCGATCTTCAGCGAGCTCTTAAGCGTCTTGACTTGTGTGCGACACGCGGGAAAGTCGCCTGTCTTCTCCTTCAGCCGGTCCTTCATGAGGCTAAGCTCTTCCTTTGTATCGCGCAGGACCTTGTTCACGGAGTCCCGTTTGGTTGGCTTTGCTCTCGGCCTTGAGCAATTTCTAATTTGTAGCGTCTTGATATCGTCCATTTGGCCCTTGTTGGTGCATTGAAGCTCGCGGATTTTAGCGTTCAATTTGTTGACCTGGGGCGTGAGAACGGACTCTTCCTCGGCCGACTCGGCGCTCGGTTCTTCCTGGACGGTAGCCGTAACCGAGGAAGGGCAAGTCATGACCCGAAAATTCATTCAAATTTCCAAACATCCGGGGCGTTTTGACGAACGTAAACCGACCTTTAGAGTGATAAGGACAACAACACATCAAATCAACTGTGTCTGTAGATTAAAAAGCCAAAGGTTTCTCAGCTGCTATTGTATGCGTGACATGGGTCCTCAATTTTATATGTGTGAGTTACCATTTTCGGCCATTGCATTCGTGCATTTCCATCTTTGTGGGCGTGGCATGTGTCAAGTGCATGATGAAACGTCTGTGATGAGAAAACGATTTATTTGAAAAATTTTACAAATTTTAAAAACACCCTAATAGCACCTCCACCACTTGAGGAAAAATCATTTTACATCATATTTCATATGCCATAAATCATATATCATACTAAATCATAGACCACATAGCATGTTTTTTTCTTTCCGGACATCCTAAAATGCGACCATAAAGACTCAGTTTCCGATTTTTCATCACACACTTTTCATTCATTCACTTGCTACAAGCCACACCCACAAAGATGGACTCTTGGTGATCATCCCACAATTTCGCATGGTTCCCCTTACCTGACGAGCGCACGGTCGCCATCTTTTCACACTTTATCAGCAATCATGTACATTTGCCAGAGAGGAGTGCAAATAGCATGCGATCTCATTGATAATGTATCCAATACGAAATGGGTTTGCCATCTGTTGCCATGCGACGTTCACTCCGATTTTAGAGGCCCCGCCGGGCACAATGGACGTGGATATAAGACCCCCATAGACAATGCAATTCATCGTTAGACGACAACGCTATTGATCGTCGGATTAATCTAACGATGGATCGCCACAAAATTTTTCGCGGCTAAAATTATATGGAACTGTAGAAACAAAACGACAACGATAGGTGCATACACTCTGCGGTCGAACTGACGATCACAATATCGACAGATAGGTGTGGACTGATCGCAAGGTATATGGGGGGCTTTAGTTTTCACTTTTTGCACATCCATTGTGTACGGATTAGTGAACACAACACATACGCAAGTGAAATGCTATGGGCAACCTTTGCTTAATTTATACTGAGTTCCAACTCTGTTATATTTTTCCTCTACTCGTATGACCATGCTGTGTGATATATGATTTCATTCCATTTATGGTATATGAGATATGAATTATGATGTAATTCTAATATGTCGAAGGTGCTAGGAGGGTTTTATAAGAGTCAGTAAAGTTTTACAAATAAATCGTTTCAATTCCAGTATAATTGTGATGCAAAATGTAATCAGTAATTACATTTGGCTAGTTTGCAACCATAAGGTTAGGTTAGGTTAGGTTAGGTACAGGAGCTGCCGTGATGTGTCACAGCACACTTAGACCAACATTGGGTCCATTGTGGTACCACCGCTATCACCTTCACTCGAACCTACGTATCAAACCAGCCTGTGCTGGCGATGTAACGATTTAGCCGTGTGGCGGCCATATCCTTAAGGTCATCCAGATCGTAGAAAACCCATGAGCCCAGAAACAATCTTCTCCTACCAGCCAAGGCCGGGCAATGACAGAGAAGATGTAGAACGGTCTCCTCCTCCTCCACATCGCCACAACTCCTACAGAAGTCATGGTGAGGAAGATGTAGTCTCCAGGCATGCTCACCTATTGGGCTACTACCTGCCAATGTGCTTCCTGTTCAACGACAACAGTGTGACAGAGCGGTGGGGATCAATTTTCGGCCAAATCATCCTTGTCGTTTGGCACGTATTGCCGCAGAGCCATCTAACATTAGCCCTATCTACGGCAGCGGCCTTAATCACCAATTTGCACAGGGTAAGTGGCACCCTTACGTCTTTGCGGCTTTCTTCAACCGCTCTAGTTGTCCTCTCTCGGGCCAACTCATCTGCCTTGCAGTTACCCGCAAAGCCACTGTGGCTCGGAATCCAACAGAGGGTAATATTGAAGAAGCCAGCCATCTCTGCGAGTGCTAGGCGACAGTTCTCGATAGTTTTGGATGTCGTCAAGACGGATTCGAGTGAGCGAATCGCCGCCTGACTATCCGTATAAATGGTAATGTCCTTCACAGTAATGACGTTACTGCCTAGCCAGGACAGAGCTTCCGAGATAGCCGAAATCTCCGCCTGTAGGATACTGCAAAAGTCCGGGAGAATGAGTGATAGGTTAATCTCCGGTCCCTCCGAGTATATGCCTATCCCGACCCCGTCGTCGGTCTTAGACGCATCTGTATAGATGGCCATGGGTTCGGTGGTGGAGGCCGCGTCTCCTGCCCATTGACTCCTCGACGGAATGAGACTAGTGTAGTCCTTGCCAAATTGGTATTTGGGAGGAACGTAGTCCGTCTCCCTAGGGAGATTCAGATTGTCAAGTACAGTGGAGTGTCCCACACTCAGCGCACGCCACTGACCCGCCTCACGAAGGCGTAGAGCCGTGTTTGCCGCTAGTTGTTCGCCAATTATATCCAACGGGAGCAAGCCGAGTATCATATCCAATCCGGCTGATGGAGTGGTTCTAAAAGCCCCCGTCGTGGCCAGCGCAGCCAGCCTTTGTACCTTTCCTAGGGTATCACAGTAGGCCGCTACTCTGAGTGCAGTCCACCACACACTAATACCATACAATAACACAGGGCGTACCACAGCTGTATATAACGAATATACAGCCTTCGGCTGCAGGCCCCAGTTCTTGCCTATGGCCTTCCTGCACGAGTAGAGTGCAGTGGTAGCCTTTTTCACCCGCTCTTCAACATTAAGCTTCCACTTTAATTTCTTGTCAAAGATGAGACCTAGAAATTTTGCTTTATCTGTGAAGGTGAGCTTTGTGGGGGGTTCGATTGGAGGGATTGTGTGCCTTTTAGTGAAGAGCACAAGTTCCGTTTTGTCCTGGTTAGCTCTAACACCGCACCGATTAGCCCACTCGGTTAGAATGAATAGGGCATTTTGCAGCACACCGTGAGGGTATCAGGAAACTTACCCGTGACTGCAATCGCGATATCATCTGCATACGCAATGACTTTACACCCAATCTTCTCCAGATTTAACAGCAGTTCATTGACCGCTAGATTCCAGAGAAGGGGAGACAGTACGCCCCTTTGGGGGGTGCCCCTGCAGACTCGTCTGCACATAGAAGATGTGCCTAGGGTAGTATGAATCAACCTTGATCTTGCAACCATAAAGATTCAGTTTCTGATTTTTCATCACACACTTTTCATTCACACACTTGCCATAAGCCACACCCACAACAATGGCGTCGTAGTGATCATCGCACAATTTCGTATGGTTTTCCTCACCCGACGAGCGCTCGGACTGTTGGATCCGTCGTCATAAGTAGGTGGTTGGGTCCTTCTCTGTGAAATCTCATGCACATTTGCCAGAGAGAGACACAAACAGCATGTCGCGGACATCCGTTGGCATGCGATCTGAGGGAGTAAATTACTCCCTCGTCTAGATTTGCTCATAGGAAACAACCTTTGGGCAACTTGTACTGAGTGCCCCTTCTAAGTCTCCATGTTCGTTGGGCGGACTGACGAATAGATTGACGAACAGACTGACGGGCGGACTGACGGACGGACATCTGACGGACAGATATATGGCTGATAGACGGGCGGACAGACCTTTGGACGACAGAAACACTGACATTTACGGACAGACATTTGACGGACTTTTATAAGGGTTTTGTTCCAGATTGTTTGATAAGGGTTTTATAGTAAAAGCCCTGAAAAATAAATATAATTGAAAACTCGTAAATAATATAATATAACTAGAGAACTAGAACAATCATATATAGTAGAGTTGGAAATTAGATAGAGTTAGCCTAAATAAATAATAAACCAATAGTTTCCAATAGTTAATTGTGTACTAGCAATATATTCATAGATACGAGTACAAATATAGATTCTAGTCTAATAAAGCTTTTGTTTGTACATTTGCCCCACATCCAAGTAAAAGTACAGTACGAAACCCACAAAATTTCGATTCTGAGGCGGTAGCTCTATAGTATCATACCCATATACTCGGTATTTGAAAATTGCAATTATTCTTTCGTTTTTCTTCTCCATTCTTTTCAAATCTGTTCTGCATCCTTTATTATATTTCATTCTTCCTTTTTTCCCTAAAAAACTCCCCCTAATAATCCCCTCGCCCCTACCTCTACCCCACCCCACACTCTTTACATTCTTCTCTCGTTCTCGTTTATTTTTTCATTTCCATTTTCTATTGCGCTCGTTATGCTAAGACATACTCGTACACAGATACCTTTATATTGGTTTCTCAAGAGAAATAGAAAGTATACTGGGAAACGAGGCAGAATCGAGGGAAAAACTCAAGAAGTTTTGAAACTTGGCGCGATTGTTGGAGAACCTTCCTCATTAATGACCAGTTTTCTCCAGATTAACCTGCATCATTCGAAAGCAGTATCGGCTGCGCTTCTACTTCGCCTCGCCCGCAGTAATGAGGATACAATTTTGATCCAAGATGCATGGGCCGTTAATAATCTCGTACGGGGGTCTAAGGTCCCTTAATTATAATATTTTCTACGTCAATGATTTTGACAAACTAAGGACATGTATCATGAAAAAAAAAATTCAGAACGCTTTCTTGGTGGTCGCCTATAGCGAAGGAGATACAGTTCTGGTCAGCTTGGAAGGATCAGTTAGTCGGTTCGGGATAGCTTCAGCATATTTACCATACGATCAGATAGGGGTTTTCCCATTTGAACGCCTACGGGAAGACATCGAAGCAGCCAAGACGTAAACTCTTTCTCCGACCACCGGTACATTCAATTCAGTCTAGACAACCCTCCCGGTGCGGGGGTCTTTTCTGAGGATCTCTGTGCATCAATGTCTTTTCGCCTCCCAGACTATGCAAGCGTATTTCAAGCTGAAGTGCTGGCAATAAGGGAAGCATGTAGGATGTTGAGGCACAGCACGGGAACCACTAGGAGTGTCGCCATCTTCTCAGACAGCCAGGCCGCGATTAAGGCTCTGGAATCAATAACAATTTCATCGAAAATAGTAAAACAATGCCGCAGTGAACTGGCTGGACTGGCGGACCTCTTCAGAGTTTCTCTTCTATGGGTTCCAGGACATAGGAACATAGACGGGAACGAGAGGGCTGATCAACTAGCGAGACAGGGTTCTCCACTACACGAGTTTTACGCGGTGACTGTCCACCCGCCGTTTAGTGCCGTAAAAAAGGAGATTCATAGACATTTCATGACACAGGCTAGTGGAAGATGGGGCGCACTGACAACGTGTGGCACGTCTAAGAAATTATGGCCATCATATGATGCACGTAAATCTAATGCCCTTCTGAAGAGAGCCCGTTCGGATGTCGCAAAAGTTACAGCGATTACGACGGGGCACTGGCCGGTGGGAGTGCACGCGGCCAGATTGGGAATACCTTACAACATGTTCTGCCGCAGCTGCAGGAATGAGGAGGAGGTGGAAACTCTGATCCATTTCTTGTGCAAATGCCCGGCTCTTGCGAGAATCAGACATCAAGAATTGGGCAGCGCTTTCTTCCAAGATATATCCGACATCTCCTCGAAGAGTATCGGGGAGATAATACGTTTTGTTAACTCCACAGGATGGATCTGAGGACGAATACCTCAGAACGTCCTTGATATCAACGGTTTATTCCTCTTATGAGGCATGTGGCATCAAAACGGCGTACCTAACGCTAATTGTGTTCTCTTTCCCTGCTGGAATGGAACAGCCACTCTAACAAACCAACCAACCAACCAGACAACCCTCCTACAGCCCTTCCGGCTATTCTTAATAGACGCAGAACCAATTCGCTTAAGTACCGAGAGACAATTCAGTAAGTTCTACCACCTTTGCCGGATCGACCACGCAATAAGCGGGACTTGGATATTATGGTGCTTACCTTAACGGATGCGCTGAACCAAGCCACGTCAAAATCATGTCCCTTTAGAACACCAAAAGGGATACAAAAACCTGTGTGGTGGTGTGTAGACAAAAATTCAACGCAGCAAAAAGTTCCAGGCTGGAATCGGATTGGGATTCCTACAAACAACATCTCAGGGTGTATTAGAAAGAACTAAGGAAAGCCAAACGAAGCTTGTGGAGGCTCTTTTGTGAACGTATCGAGGGGTCGAGCGAAGCCACTAGACTTCGAAAAATTCTATCGACTAACCTATCCATACCTAGCTATATCAAAATGCCAGATGGGTCCTGGACAACGTCCAGCGAAGAGACACTGAAAGTCCTACTGGATGAACACTTTCCGCATAGTTCATCGGAGGTTACTCAACACACTTGCGCACAAGAAAGCGAATTGACTTCGGCTGATTCGAATCGCATTATTCCTGGGGAGAAAGTTCTCTGGGCAATATCCAGTTTCAAACTTTTCAATTCCGCTGGACCCGATGGTGTTATCCCGGCTGATCCGGTGAGTGGGAGGCATATCGAACCTCACTTTCGGAATATAACAACAAAATCAGGTTTGCCAAAAGACACTCGTGGTCCAGATTTTATGAGGATGTTGATAGCACTAACAAGGCCACGAGACTACATCGGATTTGGCTAAAAAGGGCACTGATAGATAAATACTCTTAAAACAACGGTCGGTGGAATTACAACTGACGCCGAGGATACTAGTAAACTTTTGCTGAGTACGCATTTCCCTGGATGTGTGATCCTAGGAGGGAATATCGCCCCTCCTATCTCGGGTCGTCCATACAGGGCACGTCCATTTGATTGGAGAGCTGCAAGCAACATTTTCACACCCGATAAAGTCAATTTGGTCATTGGACTCATTTAGTTCATTCAAATCCCATAGTACTGACGGAATATTCCCCGCCCTTCTCCAAAAGGGGCAGGATGCATTGATTCCATACCTCATGAATATTTTCAGGGGTAGCTTCGCAATGGGATACATTCCTGTCGCTTGCAGACCAGCGAAGGTAGTCTTCATCCCTAAGTTGGACAATCGCCCAAAGGATGACCCTAAATCCACCAGGTCAATCAGCTTAACATCATTCATGCTGAAAGCGACGGAAAAGATCCTTGACGAACATATACGTCAAACTCTCTCAAGAGAAGTCCACTACACGATAGACAGTTTGCCTACCAATCAGAAAAGTTCACCGAGACAGTTCTACATCACCTGGTGAGTGAGATTGAATCTCGGCAATGGAAGTGAAAGAAATTGCTTTATGCACCTTCGTCGACATGGAGGGTGCCTTTGACAATACTTCGTTCACTGCTATCGACAGCGCTTTAAGGGCCCAAGGAGCGGACGTGACCGAAATGGGTGGGACAAATGCTCTCATCGAGAAAGATCATCACTACGATTGGAGACTGATCCCTAGCGGCTAGTGTCACTCGTGGGTGTCCACAAGGAGGTGTCCTATCGCCAGTTATGTGGTGTTTAGTGGCGGACAGTTTGCTTTGGGAACTTACACCACGGGGCTTCTCTACGCAAGGATACGCCGATGATCTGGTGATCTTGGTTAAGGGCAAGTTCGAGCAGGTCTTATCAGACATTTTTCAATCAGCACTATGAGTAGTACATGAATGGTGCAATGCAAATATCCTTCGAGTTAACCCTTCCAAGGCAGTTGCAGTCCCCTTTACTAAGAAAAGACACCTCAGACAAATCAGATGCCCCCTAACGCCAAGTACCTGCGGGTCATTCTTGACAAAAAACTGCTCTGGTCAGAGCATCTGAAAGTTGTATCAGACAAAACCACCGTGGATATGCATACAATATGAAGGCAAGACGTGGGGAATCAAACCCTCTATCATCCTATGGATTAACAAAGCGATCGTTAGACCCATGCTAGAATATGGTGCAGTTCTATGATGGAAGAGAGCCTATACAGTAACTTTCAGATTTACCCTAGGTAAAATTCAGAGACTTGCTTGTCTCATGTCCACCGGAGTCATTCACTCCTGCCCCTCTGCGGCGCTTGAGGTACTGCTAGACTTTCCACCATTGCAAGTTCATGTATAAGCACAAGTAAAGCTAACGATCTTCAGATTGAAGGCTTGCGATGCTCTCACTAAGCTGAATCCGGAACTGGAAAGTTGGCTCAGTGAGAGCTGCATAGCCTGTATGCCATCGGACAATCTGGTGAAACAACCATCCAGCAACAAGCTCTTCAACACTATAATCTGGAGCAGAGATAACTGGCTGGAAGAACATTCCACTCTTCTTCCAGATACCTTCAAGTGGTTCACGGATGGATCAAATACGGTTAATGGTACAGGTGCCGGAATAGTGGGCCCCTTTTTATACTTATGGGTAGGTTCGCAGCAGTATTCCAGGCAGAAGTACATGCCATCGAGTCGTGTGCGGAGCTCTGCCTGAAAGCCGAATTCCGTAGCAAGAATATAGCTGCTAAGCAACTGGTCTGTCTCGTCCAAGCTAGTGCGCAGCTATCAGAATACATTACAAAATGTTGGCTCCCCGAACATGGCAACGTTAAACTGAGTTCCTGGCCACGTCGGGATTTCTGGGAATGAACAAGCTGATGAGCTGGCCAGGATGGCCTCGGACACGCCTTTTTGTGGACCTGAGCCCTTTTGCGGGATTCCTCTAAGTTTCGTCAGTAAATGAATCAGGGACTGAGAGCGTACTGATGCCACCGTCCAATGGAACTATCTTCCAGGCCTGAGGCAAGCCAAAATGTTCATATCTGGCTACTCGCATAGCAGGATATTTGAACTTTTAAAAATGAGCCGCTGCAGGGTTAGTGTTTGCTCACACGGGTCGTCTCGTAATCGACTCCTAATCGCCTCGTCTCCGATCTGAACTCTAATTGTCAAGCAAATGCCTGGAGGTGCTCACACGGGTCGTCCATTGGTCGACACGTAAGCGAATCGATTTACTTGGAAAATGGAGCGCGAATCGCAGACGAGCCGATTACGAGACGACCCGTGTGAAAACTAAGAATTATTTGTGGCGTTCTAACTGGACATTCTTGCCTAAGGGGTCACTTAAAGGTCATGGGTATAGTAACGGCCGCTAGCTGTCGTTTCTGCGAGGCCGATGATGAAACGTCACTGCACGTTCTTTGCGAATGTAAGGCACCGGCCGAACGTCGCCTAGTACACCTCGGCATCGCCTTTCCTGAAGCAGATGACATTGCTTCGATCCCGCTCACGCTTTTAAGCAAATTCATTAGCACGATCAAACTTGATCGACTGGCCTAGGCCTGTTGCCAGACTTGGGGCTATAGCACAATAGATCATTTGCCTTGGTGCTAGTGGGCCTTTTTGGCGTCCGCAGCCCTTCTCTCAATGTAATCTAATCTAATCCCGCCAGACATAAAACACACGTCGGATCTTGCTGTCTCTTGGTTTAAATATATATTTTATTTAGAGCATGCCTGGAATTAGCCTGTATTCCCCTGATATGGACAGAGGTCAACGTGATCTTTATCCCTAAAGCAGAAAAAAGTTCACATGCACGCCCCAAGGATCTGAGACCCATTAGTTTGGCCTCAACCCTGCTTAAGATGTTTGAAAGACTAATTGAGTTCTACCTGCGCAACACCTTCCCAAAACAACTACTCTCGCCTTCGCAACATGCGAGATAATCAACAAAGAGGTAAATTCTCCTAAGATTTTTAATTTATACGAGTACCGCAGAAATTCACTCTCTAATTAAAGAAATCTTGCGCTCTGGGGACCTTCTGATCCATTGTCCAGGAGAGTATGCACATTCCAGGAACCAATCTTTGTCATTGTACGATAGCCAAAATTCGTAATCGTTGAGTCAGTCCTTATCCGAGGCATAGTTAACGGTTCGTTACCATATAGAAGATTGCGGATAGTACAAGTTGCTCGTATGGTATGGTATGGTAAGGTACGGAGGGCTGCCGTAAATAAACATAATACAGCGCACTTAGACCAAAAATAGGTCCCTTGTGATACCCTAGTAAAAACATACCCCCAGTCGTCATCTAATGATTAAACCAACCAGAGCTTATCGCTAGACGAAGAAGTTGACCCACATCCGCACTAGCTAAGTCTCCCAGATGAGCATAAAAAAGGACCCCAAAGTAGCTCTTCTTTTATGTGCCAAAGCTGGGCAATCGCAGAGAAGGTGAAAAGTACTCTCCTCCTCCTCCGCATCACCACAGCTTCTTCAAAAATCGTGGTATGCAAGTCGGAGTCTTCTGGCGTGTTCGCCGATGGCGCAGTGGCCACTGATGACTCCCACAACAAGGTTGAAATGGAGTTTCTTCATAGAAAGCAGTTTAGTGGATCGTTTAACATCCAGCTTAGGCCATATCAGTTTTGCTTTATGGCACGTATCTCCATTCAGCCATCTCGAATTGGCCTTGTTGATAGAGATTACCTTTGTGCCATACTTGCATGTATGATAGCAATGTCTTGACATACTTACAGCGGTTTCCATCGGCAGTTCCCCTTCTAGCAAGCTCGTCTGCTCTATAGTTGCCAACGAAGCCACTATGGCCTGATATCCAACACAGGGTTATGTTGAAGAAAATTTCCCATTTCCATAAGGCATGTACGATAGTCTGCCACACACTTTGACGACACCAGGACGGATTCCAAGAACTGCACAGCGGCCAGACTGTCCGTGTAGATCGTAATATCTCTTGCAGATATGATATTTTGTCCGAGCCATATCATTGCCTCTTTTATTGCACGGATCTCTGCCTGGAGAACACTACAATAGTTTGGGAGGCGTAAAGACGTAGCAAGTCGAAGACACTTAGAGAAAACTCCGGCGCCCACCCCATCATCGGTTTTGGAGCCATCCGTGTAAATACACAGAGGATTAAGGGCCGTCGGGTCGACCATTTCCCATTGACTACGGGATGGAATAACGCATGTGTAGTTTGCACTGAACCAGTGTTTTGGAATACAGTAGTCCGTGGAAGAGGGGATGTCAATATTGCTTAGGATTGCAGCATGACCGAAGTATGTGTCGGTCCATTGACCTGTTTCCCTTATGCGAATCGCCGTGTTGGTAGCGATCTGTTCACTTGCAATGTCCACAGGAAGGAGGTTTAGCATCATCTCCAAAGCCGCGGAGGGGTTGAGCGAAGAGCCCCAGTTATGGCCATGCACGCCGCTCTCTGTACCTTTGCTAGGATGCTGCAGCTTGTTTCTGTACGTAGGGCAGTCCACCAGACAACCACCCCGTACAGCAATATGGGACGCAGGACCGAAACTAAAAGCCAATAAAGCATTTTTGGTTGCAGACCCCATTTCCTACCAATGGCCCTCCTGCAACAATATAGTTGCTATAGTTGCTTTGTTGGCCCGTTCTAGAATATTATGCCTCCAGTTTAGCTTTCTATCAAGTATAAGGAATGGGAACCCCGCCTTATCCACGAAGGATAGTCTCACTCCCTCCAGTACAGGTGGCTCAACAGGAAGCACCTCATGTTTCCTAGTAAAAAGAACAAGCTCAGTTTTGCTCGGATTAACACTGAGACCGCAGTTTTTGGTCCAGTTCACCAAAATAGTGAGGGCATATTGTGTCACCTCACTCAGAGTATTTAAGAACTTTCCTGGGATGGCAATAGAGATGTCATCCGCGTATGCCGTCACTTTGCAACCCGCCTGCTCTAGGTCCAACAGCAGCTTATTGACCACTATGTTCCAAAGCAGCGGGGAAAGCACACCCCCTTGTGGAGTACCTCTACTTACAGGTCTGCGTTCAGAGGATGTCCCTAGATTGGAAGAGATTACCCTGGTCGTTAACATCAGGTGAATAAATCCAACCAGGTCAGGGTCTACGCCAAGCTCTAAGAGAGCGCCCGTAATTGCCTCCGGATAGACATTTTTAAAGGCACCCTCGATATCCAAGAAGGTCACCATTGTGTACTCCTTGAAAAACAAGAATTTTTCGATGTGTCCAATGAGAGAGTGTAATGCTGTATCCACAGATTTACCCTTACAATAGGCGTGCTGTGATGCCGAGAATGATTCTGCTGGAATACAGTTTCGTAAGTGAAGATCAGTAAGTCTCTCCAGCATCTCCAGAAGAACCGCCGATAAGCTAATGGGTCTAAAGTCCTTTGGACGAACGTGGGAGCTCTTCCCCGTCTTCGGAATAAAGATCACAGTCACCTCCGTCTATATTTGGGGAATGTACAATAGATTAGGTCCAGACATGCCTTGAAAATAGCTTCGATCCAAAGAACAACAAGGTCCGAAGCATGTTGTATATCTGCCGGAATGATACCATCAGGCCCAGCGGACTGAAAGGGCTCGAAGCTGGATATCGCCCAGAGAACTTTTTCCTTCGAAATTATGGAACCGGAGATGCCGGAAACTATCCCGTTTTCAAAAGCGTGGGTGTAGTGAGTGGTATCCGATGAACTACCCGGAAAATGCGTGTCTAGTAAGATTCCCAGAGTCTTTTCACTAGACGCTGTCCAGGACGCATCCGGTTTCAGTATATAGCTCGGCATAGAAGGATTCGTCGATAGGATCTTCCGCAGTCTAGAGTAGGGATGGCGGTTATTGAAAAATCTACCGGTTGTCCGGTTGCTCCGGTTATTTTCGCCATCGGTTTAACCGCTACGGTTTAACCGACCCAATCTACCGGTTATGGTAAAAACCGGTTATCCGGTTATTTAATAATAATAAGTTAATAATTGTTGACAAGCTTACGTTATTTTGTAGATCCTTTGGCATACATGTGTTTGGGGAGCAACTTATGCCTTCAGTGTAATAGCCGCTATACATTATGCGATCCGTCGCCTGATAAATCGACCGATGGATCGCTACAAAATATCAGCTGATCAAAATCATATGGAACAGTCAAAAAAAATTGTCAAAAATAGGCGCATACACAGGCCGATCCATCGGCCGATATTGATATCGGGCGACGGATCGGCCGATCGATCGGTGTGTGTATGGCACGTTTTAGACTTACAAAATAAGTAAGAGTTGCACTGAAGAAAAGTTGCTTCCCAAACACATGTATGCCAAAGGGTCTACAAAATAGCGCAAACTCAAAATCTTTCCTTTTCACAAATCAAACTTTGGGCCAATATGTAGTTGGTATCCAGTCTATTTATAAATACTCTTTCGCTAATATGTTAGTCGGGTCCTTTCATTAGATACCACCCACATCATTTAAAAATGATACCAGTCGTTCAGAGGCCACGGAACTTCCGATCAAAGCTAAATATTTTTGAGCAATAAATGGCAAATCCGGTATGCTGGCATTGCTCTTCTCCCAAAAAACTGAAAGGATCACTTCCCCTATGAAGCAACGGCTGCTGAAGATAGAGTTTCAATTCATTTGGAAATGATTCCACTGGAGCACTCTTGGCTACTTCCTAGTCATGTGATGACTAAAAAGGATTTTAGTTGTTTATGACCTCAGCCCTTTGAGGTAAGGGTGTAAGTTTGCCAATGTCAGCCAAGGTGCTGAACTTTTTGGCTAAAATCATGGCTTGGCTGGCAATAATGGGGCTCAAGCATATTTTTGTTGGTGCATGCGCAATGGCTATTTAAAAAAAAACGGTGCCATTAAATTTGAATTAGAAGGACAAACGGCTGAATTTTTCTTCTTCTCTGGCGTCGAACGATTTGAAAAAACAAGTTAGCATTTTCGCATGTCGGTTATTTTTCCCCGGTTATTGGATTTAGAAAGTAGTACCGGTAAAAAGCCGGACAAAAATAGCACCGGAGATAACCGGTTATTCGAAATGAAAAATACCGGTTGTCGGAATAACCGGTAGGTATTTCCCATCCTTAGTCTAGAGGTCTCGCTCGATCCGTCGATACGTTCGCAAAAGATCCTCCATGAGCTACGTTTTGCTCTCCTCAGCTCTTTCTTATAATCACCAAGATGTCTTTTGTACGAGAGCCAGTCCGACTCCACTCTGGAGGTCTTGGCTACATTGAATTTTTTTTGCTGGTATACACATCCTGTCCTTTGTTTGCTAACGGTTTTTACGACATTTCGGCTAAGTCCGTGGTATTATTCTTATGCCCCACACCACAGGGGGAATGGTTAGCTCAACCAAATCATTGCACCGCCATTACTGGCGGCTTGATTTGATTAGCAATGGTCAACGACCGCACCGCCGTGCCAGGAGGCGCCTACGAGGAGGACTATGGAGGAGGATTTTCGTCCCGCTTTCAAGTTTCAAAGCTTCTTTAACTTGTTGCTTCGATCACATAATATTGCGCTCGTTCCCTAGGGTAAATAGAGCGAAAGAAAAAGAGCACCTGCAGTTCATTGTCGCGCAAAACACTGTTTTCGTTTTTCTTGTTGTCGAATCTCAGTAGTTGTAGGATCCCAAGGTAAAGACAAATAAATACATGCTCATGTTGATATTGGTTGGTGACATGCTTAGATACCAGTAGCCTACCTACCATGGTGCGTTCATGTAACTCGTGTCGAGTCTTTTTTTTGCAGGGATGTCTGAAGAAAAAAAAAACAATAAAACAACACATTTATTCGAATTTTATATTTTTTCGTTCATCCCTCTTTTTACTCTCACTCTCTCCCTTCCTTTTATGTTCCTTATTTCCACAATAACAAAAATGATCTTTTGCCCATTATGATAATAATGATGACGAATATATTTGTATATATTTAAAAATATATCTTCAGATCCAGATAACCATCCAGGTGATCTACAACGCAAATTGGAGCTATTGAATGGCATTATGACGAACGATCGCCAACAGCGACATGCACAATATTTGGGCAATTGTAAGTATACAAGTAGATCCACAAAAAAATCCAGAAAATCAATTAAATCTATTTTTATTAAGTTCAAGTTCAGTGCATCAAAAAATAAAATAAAAGTATCAGAATTAGTTCAATCGTCCGAGAAAATCAGCTTTAGAGTCGCGTGCTTAGAGTGTCACCTCACGTTGGGCGCGAAATTAACTTACGGAAGGCTGTGAACCTACCTTTGCCACTAAAGGCAAGCAAGAGGTCATGGACCTCACACTTGTTTCAGAGGACATGAAGCACTTGCTGAGGGATTGGAGGGTGTCGGCGGAGCACTCATTCTCTTCAATGTGGTGTAGTCGGGGTTAAAATAAGATAAGATAAAATAGTCGAGCTACTGTCCAAGCAGGAAGGCACTGCGACCATAAAAGATCTATTGTGCCGTAGCCCATTAATCCAAAAGACCGTCCACCTTTCTAATAAAGGGCAGTAAGTCTTTAGCAGGAATCAACCTGAAGTCTGCAGTGCTGATAGTAGCCTGCCCGAGGAGTGACATCCTAAAGCGCGCGATGGCAGGACATTCGCACAAGATGTATTTGGTCGTTTTCATGTCCTCCAGACAGAGAAGGCATTCAGTCTCGCTGGACAGACCCATCTTGTTCAGGTGATGGCCGGGTAAATACCCCGCTAGGAGTCTTAGGTGGGTTCTACTCATTTGAGTAGTACCTTTGTGAAAGAAGGGCAATATAAGCTCATTCGATTGACGTAGCCCTGGAAGGTTATTCCAGTACTGATGACGCAATAGTGCAAACCAATCTGTTATCCGCAGCTTAGCCGAAGCCAGCCCAAAGCCACAGTAAGGCTTTGGTTGATGAAAACGACTGGATGATCCTTGTCCAGCAATTTCATCCGCAGTCTCGTTCCCCTCAATGCCCTGGTGGCCTGGCACCCAACACAAAGACTCGGTTTTTGGTTGCCAACAGTTGAAGGAGATAGTAACACTCCTTCACCAGTTTTGAAGAGACCTTATATGAGGAGAACGCTTTTATGGCTGCTTGGCTGTCTGAGTAGATAGCAATGTGAGCGCCGCGAAGTCCAGTTGCCAAGATTACCCTGGCGCAGACCTCAATGGCGTGGATCTCAGCTTGAAAAAGGACCCATTGCGATCGAAATCCTGGTGTTGGGTCCAAAAACACCTGCACCAACACCCTGTTCTGTTTTAGATCCATCGGTGAACCACTTGATTCATCTAGGGTCTGGACAGGGTGTGCCATTTGCCCATTCAGAGCGGTTAGGGATGAGGGCTGAATATTTTCTAACCTCCGTGATCATGTAATCTGATCTCAAGCAGATCTGCACGTCAGGAATTTTATTCAGAATGCTCATGTGACCGCTTTCTTCACTACGCACGTCGGAAGTTAAACGAAGTCTAAGAGCATTTAGAGCTGCTGATTCTTGAATGAATATATGCAACGGAGTAAGTCCAATAATCGCCTCCAGGGCTGGCGTAGGACAAGTGCGCATAGCTCCAGTGATGCCAAGGCAGGCAAGGCGTTGAAGCTTATTGCACTTCAGGAAGACAGAAGATTGCTGAGTTTTCGGCCACCACACAAGCTCTGCGCAGGTCACCATGGGCCGCACCAGCATGGTGTATAACCACTCAATTATCTCTGGGGTGAGCCCCCATGTCCGTCCGAAGAAACTTCTGCGACGGTTATGCAAGGCGGTCACTGTTGACTTGCCCTTCGTGTACGCCAATTGCATACGATGTAGGGGGCTCGATAGTTCCATCTTGTGCCTGATATGCAAATCAAGCAGCTTTTCCATAGTTTTAAGGAACAAGGAAGTAAGGCTAATCGGTCGGATTTGTGCATATGTTCCGGCTTATTGCCCGCTTTGGGTATGAAGACCTCATTAACTTTCCCCCAAGGTTGTGGTATGTACCCTAGGGTGTAACTTGCCCTAAAAATCTCATTTAGCGGAGTTATTATGATCTCCAAGCAGTTTTTCAATAGATCGGTAAGATGCCGTCTACTCCGGGAGCTTTAAATGGCTCAAAGGATTCTATCGCCCATTTTACTTTGTCCATGTCAAAGATGACCCCTGATAAACTGCGAGCCCGGCTTACGGGAACCCGTTGGGGCCTCGCAGTTGGGCAGGTGCCACCATCAGACAGTACGGACCCTGGGAAATGGGTCTGAAGCAGCAACTTTAATGTTTCTTCTGGACCTTCAGTATACGAACCGTTTGGTCTCAATAGAAGGCCGACCTCGTTTGCTGAGTCTTTGGATAGGGCTTTGTGAAGGCGCGCCGCTTCCGGTAGCGACTGAATGCTCTCACAATGTCTTTTCCAGCATTCTCGTTTGAAATGCCTAGTGAGTTTTTTTGTACTCGGTGAGAGCAATTCTGTACTCATCCCACCTATTGAAGCGCTTGGCTTTGTTGAACATCCTCCTAACTTTAGCTCGCTTGCGGGCCAATTCCTCGTTCCACCAGGGTACTTTACGTCCCGACTCCACCGAATGTGAAACGGTACTATCTCTGTTGGAGGAAGTTAAAATTTCATTGAGCTCTTCAACTGCAATCTCAATTTCCCCTTTGGAGCTAACCAGTTCACGGAATTTAATCCAGTTAGTTTTCCTTGGACAAAAAGTATCTGAGCGAATGTCAAATTGTCTTAGGATGTCAAATCTGATGTGTCAATGATCTGAAAGAGATACTTCGTTAGACACGTGCCAGTTCGCAATGAACCTGGAGAAGAAACCGCTAGCAAGGGTAATGTCGAGTACCTCTGCCCTTGCCGCCGGCCGTGACAGAGGTAGGTTTGCACTCCCTGTTGAGGACATTCACATGTTTACACATAAGATAGTCCAGAAGGCGCTTACCTCTATCGTTGATGTCGCTGCTACCCCACACCGTGTGGTGTGCGTTCACGTCGCAACCGATCACATAATGCCAGTTAGTACGTCGACAGAAGTCGACGAGCTGCTGGATCTCGAGTGGTGGAATCTCAACATTGTCAGATGAGAAGTGGGCGGACGCAACTACCACTTGAGCATGGATACTTCCACCAATGCTGCAGCTAGATCTCTGGAAATAAAATTGGTTAGTGGCAAATAGTTGACACATTTATCGATCAGAAGCGCCGCACGCGGACAACCCGCTAACCTGTCATATAATAAATCAACTTACTAGTTGTTGTGTTTAGACCACAAATTCGGTCACGGGCCCCCCATGGCTCTTGAATAAGCGCAATGGTGGTCTACTTATCGGCGAATAACCTGCACACAGTTGCCGATGCTCCTATTGCGTGGTGCAGGTTCGCTTGAAGCACCTTAATGGCGCTCATGGCCCTGCGAGGATAGCGAGCGTTGGACAAGGCACTTTTGCTTGCCCTGTCGGGACCTGTTGCCTCTGTCCTCTTTTCCTTGACGCTCCCTTTGGTGAGAGCCGCTAAGGTTCCTTGGGCTATTAGCAGCACGAGGACCAAACGGGTTACTGCCCCGTATCGATGGTACACCTTGACGGACATTGATCGCTGGCGGCACAGGTTTTGTGGCACTTAACGTTGCGCGATGAGTACTAGATACGCTACTGGTAGATGGTGTAATCGCATCTATGATGAATGTC
Organism: Chloromyia formosa; assembly: GCA_964017055.1. NCBI lineage: Eukaryota > Metazoa > Arthropoda > Insecta > Diptera > Stratiomyidae > Chloromyia > Chloromyia formosa. The sequence goes on along the minus strand of OZ024819.1, from coordinate 7,694,086 downwards.
GAGTTGCCGTCGGTGTCGACAGGCCCCATGTTGGTTGGAATTGGGTCCACCGCAACCTTAGGATCAGGTTCGCCTGCAGCGGGTAGGGGAAGTCCTCGGAGTTAGACTTCGATTAGTAGTAGTGCATCAGCGATTCCGAGGGGGAAGCGCAAACATTTGATCCCGTCGTAAACTCGTTTTCGGGATAAGCAAAATGCACTTCGGGTACGAGACTTTGTATCGAACATTGGGGAAGAGCACCGGACTGACAAACAGAGGGCCTCCCTTGAATGGGCATTCCGGGTTATCGCCGGGATTCATGAAGAACTCGGAGTTGTAAAGAGGCAGAGGTTCGTGGAGGAACCTACTGCCGCTCCGAAAAGACAGAAAACTTCTGCTAATAGTATCAGGGAGTCTGTTGCTTCCTACGCGGATGCGGTAAGGAACTGGACTGAACTGGCTACTATTGACCGAAATATAGCCGATGGGCATATTTCGTTTAGCAATTGGAAGCTGGTTGGGGGAAAACTAACCCTCAGTTTTCGTGGTGTTATGGAGGCCAATCCAGAACCACTCCCGATATGCAATTTGCTGACGAGACGTCGCCAAATCTCTTCAAATAGGCCGTAAATAGTGTGAAGAAATTCTGGCCAGGAGCTAAGTTGGAGGCTGTGACGATTAATCGGATACCGTCGCGGCCCAGAGCCCTTGCCTGGCTTCCAGGTTTTGTATCTGATGGAGAAGAAGCTATACACCTCATCCGAACATGCAATGCGGATCTTTCAACGCACGATTGGGGGATTGTAAAGGTAGAGGAGCCGGCAGAGAGCGGCAGTTGTGCGGTTTCAGTGATAAATGTCGAGTCACTTGCTCCTCTAGCCAGAACCAACGGCAGTACTAATCTTGGATTCGTTAACATCAAGTCTATAATAGTCTATAAAAGTGACCTAAAAAAGGCGAGTAGGTCTGTATCGAATCCCGTAGAGGAAGCTGTTGCTCTACTGGGAGATACCTCTTTTTTCTCAGTGTCTACGCCCGTGGAGGAGTGTGTGTCGCTAGGACCGGACTTAGCGGCCCTATACGATACGTCGCAGCCATCCCTCGTCCATGACTCCCTGGAGTCTGACATTGGGGAGGATATGAATGCTACTGTGGTGGAGATAGGCTCGTCATCACTGTGTTCTAATGCTTCTCTCCAGCAATGATTAGAATCGTACAGATTAATTTTCATCACTGTAAAGCAGCATCGCTCTCGTTCAAGAGGGCGAAGATATTGTTTTAATTCAGGAGTCTTGGATCGTTCACGATTTGGTGAAAGGTCTGGAGACGTCAGACTCTATGATATTTTTTACGTTAAAGATCAGGGTAGACCCCGATCATGTGTACTTAATAAAATGGCGTTCCTTGTATCGCCATTTAGTTGCACAAATAACGTAGTGGTCAGCGTGGAAATCGGAAATAGGGTTTTTTGGCTAATATCGTCCTATTTACCTTCGGATGAGGATATTCCATCTGTTAGCTTAACGCATGCTATAGCTTCAGCTAAAGCAAGCAATATTAGTGTCATTATCGGCTCAGACTGTAATGCGCATCATGTCGTGTGGAGTAGCTCTGGCACAAATGAATGGGGAGAGGCGTTCTTCGAATACTTGATGGGAACCAATCTCCTCATTTTTGAAATAGGTGTCGAGCCTACCTTCATCACCAGGAGTAGGAAGGAAGTCCTCGATATTACCCTCGCTTCAGAGGATTTACAGCATTTGATACGGGATGGGAGGGTCTCACCAGATCATTCCTTCTCAGATCATAGAAATCTGCAATTTAGTCTGGACAACCGATTACAGTAAATCGTAGAAAGACAAACTGGAGCACATACAGGAAATGTCTATTGGACTCATTACCCTCTATCCCATGTCAGCCAGGTAATGAACAGGAGCTGGATGCCTTGGTGGGAATCTTTACAAAAGCGCTTACAGAATGCGCCGCTAAAGCGTGTCCTATCACAAGACCAAAGGGAAGAGCTAAAGCAGTGTGGTGGAGTCCTCAAATTGGTGAGCTCAGAACAACCTGCCGAAGGTACTTCAATAAGGCTAAATCGTCCAGGCTGAGCTCTGATTGGTCGCTATATAAAAAACAACCTAGTATGAATAAGAAGGAACTTAGGAGACCTAAGCGCAGCTCGTGGACACTCTTCTGTGAGCGAATTGAGGAATCTAGCGACGCATCTAGGCTCCGTAAAGTCTTGTCCACGGTCCCGACAATACCCACTTATCTGATGAAACAAGACGGGACTTGGACTTCCTCTGGTCAGGAGACTATTGACTTGTTGCTCGACACACACTTCCCTTATAGCTCTGCCCTTACTCCTCTCTGTAATGGCTATTCAGGCATAGTTATTCCGTGTGACCTTGCGTCAATTCTTGCGAAGGAGAAGATAATATGGGCCATTAATAGTTTTGACCCTTTTATGTCAGCTGGACCTGACGGTATCATTCCCGCAGATCTACAGTTTGTGCTGGATGTACTGTATCATTGGATCGAATCCATTTTCGGAAGATGCTTTGAGCTGCTTTATATTCCCTATCTATGAAGGGAGGTCAGGGTTGCACGCGCGGCCAAAGGATCTTAGACCCATTAGCCTATCCTCATGTCTGCTAAACTTGTTAGAGAGATTGATCGACTCCTGCCTGCGCAGCACTATTCCTGCTCAGTTGCTGTCTGCCTCCCACATGCTTACTGGAAGGGAAGATCAGTGGATACGGCGATACATGCTTTGATAGGTGGCATCGAAAAGTCTCTTGAATGCAAGGAGTATACGTTGGCTGCTTTTATGGATATTGAAGGTGCCTTAATAATATAAAACCGGTGGCTATCACTGACGCACTTGCAAAGCTTGGTATACATGACTCAATCTGCAAGCTTACTAATCTGTTGCTGACTTCGAGGGTGATCTGCACAAAACTTGGGACAACGTCTGCGAGAAGGTATGTGAGCAGGGCGACTCCTCAAGGTGGTGTCTTCTCTCCCCTTCTTTGGAATCTGGCGGTCAATAAGCTTCTTGTGGAACTGGAGGGCCTGGGGTGTAAACCAACTGCTTATGCCGATGACATTGCAATCGCTATCTCAGGTAAGTTCCCGTGTGTTCTCAGTGATTTAATGCAGAGGGCCTGTATGTTCTGGTGACGTGGGCGAGTGAGGTTGGGGTTAGAGTGAAACCGACCGAAACGGAACTTGTTCTGTTCACCAGGAGATATAGGGTTCCTTCGTTCGAACCACCGTTAATGGAGGGCATAAGGCTTGTTCTCACTGACAAAACTAAATTTCTGGGGCTCATCCTGGAAAAAAAAATTATACTGGAAGCCTAACATTCAAGAACGAGTTAAAAAGGCCACTGCTGCATTGTACTCATGTACTCGTGGCGATTGGTAGGAAATGGGGACTGCAACCGAAAGTTGTTTGCTGGCTCTGTGTGTCCGTAGTGCGTCCTATTCTTATGTATGGGATAGTGACCTGGTGGACGGCGCTTAGGATCGCATCGTACAGAGGCTTGTTGGAGAAAGTTCAAAGGCTGGCTTGTGTCGCCTTCACGGGAGCTCTAAAAACAACACCCTTGAAGCTCTGCTGAACTTGGCTCCCTTAGACATTCTTGCAGCCGGTGCTACCATTCGCCTTCGTGAAACAAGTCACTGGACCACATCCACCACCGGGCACTCGGCCATTCTGAAGAGTTTGGACGTTCCTGAAACCACGGACTATACCGTGTCGAAACTTGAGTTTGAAAGGAATTTCGACTGCCTGATCCCCTCTCGTGAGGAGTAGGCGGTTAGCACCGCTCAAGAATTTGATACCATAAGCATCTATACTGACGGCTCCAAGAGTGGTGATGGCGTCGGGGCTGGTGTTTATTCGGAGATGTTGAACATCAGACTGTCCTTCCGCCTCCCTGATTACTGTAGTGTGTTCCAGGCAGAGGTTACGGCTATCTACGAAGCTATATCATGGCTGGGGCGTAATGTAATTTCGGCTAGTGATGTAATAATTTATACAGATAGTCAATCGGTGATTAAATCGCTGTGACTTACTCGAAGATACTTACAGAATGTCGTGCCTTAATTCTACTGATGGGAAGCTCTCTTGACATTACTCTTTGTTGGATTCCGAGACACAGTGGCTTTGACGGCAACTGTAGGGCTGATGCACTGGCTCGCGAGGGTACTACTAGTGAGGTCAGTGGTAATTTTCGAAACGTTTGCTAGCCTCTGGCAACTTGCAAATTGGCCTTAAAGCCTGAGGTAACGGCGAGGGCTAACATCAGGCGGAGCACTGGTAACACATATCGCATGTCGTTTTATCCTCACTTCTTTGGAACTTAGTGGTTAACTCGCTGCTTCTTGACTTAGAAAGACTGGGCTGCAGGGTGATAGCCTATGCGGATGATGTTGCCATTGCTATTTCGGGTAAGTTTCCAAGCGTTCTCAGTGAGGTGCTTCAGAATGCCCTCTCTCTTCTTACAAATTGGGCCAATTCCTGTGGCTTAAAGGTTAATCCGAGTAAGACTGAACTTGTTCTTTTTACTAGGAGGTACAAGGTACCTTCTATCGTGCCCCCACAGTTGGGAGGGACTAGATTAGTTTTTTCAGAAACGCCAAAATTTCTCGGGCTCATTCTCGACAAAAGGTTGGGTTGGAAACCCAATATCCAGGAACGAGTGAAAAAGGCTACTAATGCTATGTACTCCTGCAGGAGAGCCATAGGTAGAAGCTGGGGTCTGCAACCAAATGTTGTACACTGGCTTTACGTTTCTGTTGTACGCCCCATACTTATTTATGGTATTGTGGTTTGGTGGAAAGCCCTTCATATTGCGGCCAATTGCAGCCTGCTTAGCAAGGTCCAAAGACTAGCCTGCCTCATTAGCGGAGCACTGAGCTCAACTCCGTCTGCAGTCTTGGACGTGCTGCTCAACCTACTTCCTCTGGATATCATGGGCGAACAAACTGCTGCAATCACTGCCTACGCCTTCGTGAAACGGGACTGTGGATCTCGTCTGCCTTCGGCCACTCGTCGATTTTAAATAGTTTGGATATTCCTACAGCAACTGACTATTCCGCTCCTAAACATCTGTTCAGCAAGAACTTCACATCCGTCATCCCAAGTCGGGATCAGTGGAAGGAAGGTGAGTTTCCAATTGCTGACTCTATCGGCATATACATATACGGACGGATCCAAAACAGACGGAGGGGTAGGAGCGGGTGTCTATTGCGACAGGTTAAATCTAAGCCTGACTTTCCGTCTACCATCTCACTGTAGTGTTTTGCTGGCGGAGATCACGGCGATTTCGGAAGCTCTTATCTTTTTCGGACGACATGTTATAGCTGGTAGAGACATTGTCATTTATACGGGCAGCCAGGCTACAATCAGATCGCTGGATTCAGTCTTGTGTACATCTAAATCTGTGGATTATTGTCGATCATCCCTCTCTGAATTGGGAAGCTATTTTAACATTCTCCTGTGCTGGGTCTCTGGCCACAGTGGCCTGAAAGGTAACTGCCAGGCTGATGAACTTGCCAGACTGGGCTGTTTGAATGGGAAACCCCAACTATATTTTGATATCTATCCTCCCATTGCTTCTTGCAAACTGATTGTCAAATCTGAGGCGATTAACAAAGCCAATACAAGACGGATTGATGGCAATGCCTGCCGCACACCTCGATCGCTGTGGCCCATACTGGACGCTACCCGATCTGAAAATTTACTGTCGGTAAACTGAAGGCATATTAGCTCGGTGTTGGGTGTTATCACTGGGCATTGTCTCATTGGGAACATGCCAGGAGACTTGGGTTTCCCTACAATAACTTTTGCAGGAGCTGCGGGGACGTGAACGAGGAGGAAAGTAGTTTCCACCTTCTCTGCTCCTGTCCAGCTTTTGCAGTGAGAAGGAGGTCGTTACTTGGATCCTACTTCTACACTGACTTGGAAGAGCTAGAAAGCGCGGATGTTGGAAAACTCCAGAGTTTTATTGTTGGCTCTGGATGGTTCTAGCTATCAGAAATATTGAGAGAGGATGTGTGTTAGTGGTATCACAACGGACCTATTTGAGGTCTAAGTGAGCTGTGCTTTGTCACAGCAGGCCATCTACCTACCTAACACATGTCACGTAGCCAAACAAATATGGCCTAGGCTGAATCCTAGTCGCTCTTCGGGGTTACTTTCGCTGAATAGAAAGCGAATCAGCAGTGTCGTGGGGGTTATCACTGACCATTGCCTCATTGGAGAGCATGCCAGGCGACTTCGAGTACCGTACAATGATTACTGTAGAAGCTGTGGGGCTGAGGATGAAGAGGAGTGTTCATTTCATTTGCTCAGCATCTGCCCTGCTCTCTCATAGTAAGAAATACACCCTTGGCTCTTATTACTTCACCGATCTGAACGAATTGGAGGAGGTGAGTGCGGGTCAGATTCTGAGGTTCAATGTTCGCTCCTGGGAACTATACGTTTGTGGAGCTAGTGTTTAACACTCTTACTCCTATTGTCGTTGTGTGCACGTTGTGCCCATCTTAGTCTTACTGTGTGTTATTCAGACCTCGGTGTGCTCTTAATTTATAATATTTCTTAGGTCAGGGTGGACGTGTCTCCCACCTATAGAGAATCTTAAAGGATCCAAGGTACTATTAGAATGTCCGTCAATTTTGTCGAATAGTTTGAGGGCTTTGTCCCTAATATATGTTTTTATAGGGTTAACCCGCAGGTCCCTATGTATATCAGTATTTCTAATGTACCTTGGAACATTAAAGATTCTCCGCAGAGCTAAATTCTGGCAAATTTGTAGTTGTCTAATGTTTGACAGAAGGCAGAAGGCCAAGCTTCCGTAAAGTAATGTCGGCAGTATCGTTTGTTTATAAATGAATGACCTGTTCTTGTTGTTGAGTTCCTTGGAGTGTATGAGTGGGTAAAGGCTATGGATAACTCCATTGGTCTTTTGTCGACGGCGTCTTATGTGTTCTGTCCACGTCAGTGATTTGTCAAAGGTCAGTCCCAGATAGATGGCAGTCTCCTGCCAGTCTATCTCCTGTTCGTCTACTGTCAGTGTGTCTGGCTCTTGTCTTGGACGTCTCGTGATGAAGATCGCCTGGGTTTTGTCCGCGTTCACTTGGATCTTCCATTTCTGGAAGTATTCCAGAAGTATGTCAATGGACTCGTGGAGTACTGAGGTAATTCTTTCTGCTTGTCTTACAGTGTAGAAGATACATGTGTCGTCAGCAAACAGGGATGAATGCGCATTTGGAGGCATTTGCGGAAAATCTGCAGTGTATAACGTATACAAGATTGGGGAAAGTGGTGATATCTGTGGGACTCCAGCTTCTATGGGTCTTTCCGCGTAAAGTGAAGAGTTAATTCTGACTCTTAAAGTTCTGCCTTCTAGGAACGAACCTATTAACTGAATAATAGGAAGTGTAATCTCGAAATCATGCAATTTGACGATAAGTCCTACATGCCAGACTTTGTCAAAGGCTTTGACTACGTCAAACATAACTAGGCCTGTTGACTTGCGCTGATTAAATCCTGTGCGGATGTGTTGAGTGACTCTTGCTAGCTGGAGCTCGCAAGAGTGTTCGGACCTAAAACCGTATTGTTCTTCTGGGATAACGTTCCTCTCGTTAGCCTGATCGAGTAGTCGACAAAGGAGAGTCGCTCTGCTATCTTAGCGATCGAAGATAGGAGACTTATGGGTCTCCAATTTTGAGGAAATAAGAGATCCTTTCCAGGCTTAGGGATCATTATGATTACCGCTTTTTTCCATACATCTTTGTACAACCGGAGATGGAAGATCGCGTTAATTATGTCAGTGATTGTCGTCAGTATATTGTCTGGTACGTGGGTAAGCCAAGTGTTGGCTATACTGTCCATCCCAGGCGATTTCTTTTTGTTGAGGGAGCTGACGAGACTTCTGACCTCATCTAGGTCAGTCTGTCTAATAGTTTCCGTTTCCCAAGTTTCGACTCTGGAAAGTATCTCTTCGGCTCTTTCATTGATCTCATCCTCCTCGTCCAAGTTGCCGTCGGGGGGCTCGTTCTGGCGGAACTGAAGTTCCATTGTGTCGGCGAAGGCCTCCGCCTTCCCCCAGTCATCATACTTCAAGCCGTTAGGGCCGTGTATTGGAGGAATAACTCTTTGGGGTTTGTTCTTGAAGTATTTGTTAATCCTCCAGAAGCTATTGTCTCCCGGTTCCATACTTTCTAGGAATTCTTCCCATTTTTCATTACGATGTTCATCGATCCTCACCTTTATTAGATTGATTAGCCTGTTTGTCATTTGGCGTAGACTAGGGTCGCCGGTTTGCCGTATTCGATTCCTCCTTGTTATTAAGTATTTAATAGTCTTCGGGAGTTCGTAGGGATTTTGCACCCTTAACGGAGATTGAGTCGTATGAGACTCTTTTGCCACAAGTATCGTGGAAGTCAGGCTTTGTATCGCGTCTTCTAGGTCCCTGGTGTTTTCGATTTGTGTTTGCGGGTCTATTCTACTCAGGGTTTCGTAGTAACCTTTCCAATCTGTTGTCTTTTTCACTGGATCCGGGATATCGATGAACACATTGTTCGCTCCGGATGGTTCGCGGATTAAGTACTGGTCGGAAGGGCTGTCTGTTGGGTCCATTTTAGTGGTATCACAACGGACCCAGTGGTGGTCTATGTGTGCTCCGTATGTCGGAGCAGCCCCTTTAACCTAACCTAACCTAGGCTTCGATTGGTCAAACTACAAAGGAAACCTAAAATTCCTCAAAAAATAAATCAGAAAATCTAAGCGGGAGTCGTGGAGGAGTTTCTGTGAACAAGTTGGGGAATCCAGCGAGACTTACAGATTGCGGAAAATTTTATCCACTGCTCCAAACATGCCAAGCTATTTGCTGAAACAAGATGGGACGTGGATAACCTCTAGTGAAGAAACTATCAAGGTCTTGTTTGGCACTCACATCTCTGATAGGTCACCTGGTGGAGTGTCAGAGTACTCTCGGACTGTAATAGCCCTATGTGCTAGTGTGGGGTATTAATAGTTTTGACCCGTTTAAGTCCCCGGCGGACGTACAACAAACGATAGACATGGTGTATCCCTGGATTGAGAGCATGTTCCGGGCCTGTTGGGAGCTGGTAGACATTCCTCGCACATGGTTGAATGTAAATGTGGTTTTTATCCCGAAGACGGGCATAAGCTCTCATCCTCGTCCAAAGGACTTTGTAACGGACGGTTTGGCGGGCATCCTAAAATGTCCGTGTGGGGACGGAGCCTTAGGTAGCATAATGACCGTGAAGGTCGGGCCGTGCCATCTGGCGAAGAAAAAGGCTCCTCAACGTGCTAAGCAGCGGCCTATGCTTGCTGTAGCTCAGTTCGGGAGAGGTGGGCGGGGTTTTCGCCGCTCGTTGCCCCTGTCCTTTACGTATTAACAAAAATTCATAGGCCTGGGGAAGACAACACAAACAAGGGAGGTAAAAATGGGCAATAAAAAAAATGAGGCGATAAGGATGGAATGGTTGGCCGATGGCTCGCTTTCCCCTTGCGCTCGTATTGAGGTCCAGGTGTAATGGGACCCTCGGCCTCTGGTTTCGTACCACCGACAGATCCTTACTCATCAGGTGCTGCCATAGATCTGCCGGTGGAAGCAGCACAACCAGACCAGAATATGGTTCATTACAACTTCCATTCTATAAATTTATCGTGGACTCTGCGAATATGCTGGAGCGTCTGATCGACATACACTTGCGTATCACTATTGCATCGTGCCTTCTCTCTCTTTCTTAGCATGCCTATTGAAAGGGTTGATCTGTGGACACTGACTGCTCTGCACTCATTGGTAACCTGTATTGAGGCGTCTCCGAGTTGCAAGAAGGATACGCTGGTTGCCTTCTTGGACATTGAGGGTGCCATTAACAACGGCAAACCGGCGGCTATTTCAAATGATCTATCTAGTTTGGGTGTAGATAGCCCACTCTGTCAGCTTATTATAGGTAGTCTGATGCTTACATCTAGATTTATTTGTATCAGTTTGGGATTAGCACAAGTACGCAGACAGGTGTGTAGAAGAACCCCTCGAGGGGGTGTCCTGTCCTCTCTTCTTTGGAACTTGGTGGGTAACAGGTTGCTCCTGGACTTGGAGGGGCTGGGTTGGGTTGCAAGGTCGTTGCTTATGCGGACGATATCGCCATTGCTATCTCTGGAAAGTTTCCCGGGGTTTTTAGTGATATTATGCAAAATGCCCAAAATATTCTATCTCAGTGGGCTAGGCAAGTTGGTGTTGGAGTCAACCCGGTCAAAACGGAACTTGTACTCTTCAACAGGAGGAAAACTCGACCTTTGTTGCTGGGACGAGATTGGTCCTTAGCGGAAAAGCCAAATTTCTGGGATTTATATTCGATAAGAAGCTATCCTGGAAGGCAGGAACGCATCAGGCAACGGTTGCTCTGTACTCTTGCAGGCAGGCTATTGGACTGATATGGGGCATACTCAATTGCCCTAACCCCTTGTGGGGCATAGCGCGTCCATGTGGCCTAGTTGACATTTCGTTGGCATAAACTGGTTTCGGAGAATTCAGTTGCCAGCATAAACCTCCTGCACATCCATGGCCACGAACGTTGTCGTGGACGGGATTCGAACCCGAAACGTCGGTAGTCAAACATGAGACTGATGCCTCAATACACTGCGCTACCGGTCGCCCCTGAAATGGGGCATGCGACGCAAGGTGGTTTTTTGGTTGTACGTATCAGTCATACGCCCCATATTAATGTATGGGGTAGTTGTTTGGTGGACGGCGCTGAATAAAGCATCATACAGGAACCCATTGGATAAAGTTCAAAGATTGTCTTGTATAGCTATCACTGGCGCTCTAAAGACGACACCGACCGCTGCTCTTGGTGTATTGCTGAATGACATCCTGGCTGAGCAGGTAGCTGCGATTACGGCCATTCGTTTTAGGGAAACAGGACAGTGGAAACAGTATGTGCTGTGGATAATCATGGCAGCCCTATTCTAACAACGAGGAGGGCAACTTAATAGTTACCTTAGATCTTTCAAACGGCTACTGCGTCGAGCTTCTCTTGCGGCGCTGAGTCTGATTTTGTTTTCTTTTTTAATTAATTAATTAAATTAAAATAATTAAATTGGATAAATAAATCTTTAAAATTTTACATTTTAGCTGGATATTCCGAAGACAGTGACTATACATCCGATTTAAATTATCCGGTTGGACAAAATGCAAATTCATCGGCAAGCCAATATCGCAATTTGAGAACACCACCGCAACATTCGTTGGAAACATCACGCGAGAATTCGTACGAACGGGACGATCGTCGATCGCCATACTATGATTCATATAATAACGTTAATATTGACGATATTGATAATAGAGACAATAAACATAATATGACGGTAAGTGAGCGTACAGCTTAAGACTGCAATATTCAAGTGTGCGTGTGTATATGACCGATGACCGATGGCATTCTTTTCGTTTTCGTTTCAGTTCTTTTCGCCCACAACAGACTACTGTTACAAAGATGAAAACGATCCAATGTCATACAATAGTCGTCCAATGAGTAGCTTAAATTATATTAAGGGCGTGTATAATACTAGTTCGAGTTCAGCAAATCAGTCGTTAGATCGAATGCGCAGTTTGGAGCGTCAGAATACCCTATGTGATAGTTATGGCTCATACGCGGCGGATGATCCATATGCCAAAGACTATGTTAACTATGATATACGAACGGATGGCGGAGGAGGAGTTGGCGGCACAATGCTTCTAACCGCTGCCACCACCACCACGGCCACCGATGCCGATAATCAAGGCTACAATTTCTACAATACGCTCGCCGGCGACAATTTGTCCGAGGATCGTCAATGGGACAGTGGCGGACGTGGCACGTCCATGAATCAAAAGATACTACCGAAAATTCCCATGAAGCACAGTAGCAGTATGGTGGATGGAATCTATTATAATCGTGGGGCAACGTTGCCGCCCACGCCACTCACCTCTTTGAAAAAGTCGCGACTATTGCCGTTGCCCGGCAAACAGGCCGGCAGTGGTGGCACGGTGTCACCGCTCACTGTCGGAACGGGTGTGATCGGTGCCGGTGGTAGTAAGACGATAAGAATGTTGCCGCAACCGAAAGTGACGGCGGGCACGAAACGATTACCAACGCCGATTCTGAAACGTGGCGATAGCGATCAAGACGACATCATGACCGATTATCACCTGTACGATCAGCCAACGACAAAACAGACGACCATCACGTCGATCTACAACAATCGACCGTTAACGTCAGTGTCGGCGGTGTCCAACTACAATGAGGACTACAACTATGCCTACAACAGTTCGGATAGTATCAATCAGGATTCGACAACGACCACGGCGAATACGCCCACGTCCGTGATAAGTGGATTCGGCGCGTCGTCGGTAACGCCACGGCCCGGTGGTCGACGAAAAGGTGCTACGCTACCGAGCGTACCGAAACTGGCCAACGCCATTCCATACACGTCCCAGTCCTTCGACAATGACTATCCGCAATCGACCACGGCCAGTGCGTATTACAATGATGCGGCGAGCGTGGCGGGTGACGACTACTACTACGAGAGTAGTCAGCAACGCTCGAAAAAGGCGAAAAGGCTACCGATGCCGGGAACAACCGCTTCCAACTACTCGAAACTACCACAAATTCCGACCATCACTGCAACCGTCTCGTTGACAAAAATGCTTCCAGCCACACCAGCGATCAACTCCTCCACTACGATGTACTACGATGATGGCTACAGTGATTTGAGTACGGTCGATATGTATATGTCAACAGCAGCCGCCACTATCATCACCGGCTCGACCGGTTCAACATACGCACCGATGCAAACCGCCACCGCCTACACGACGCCATATCAATCGTATAAATCTGTCACGAGTAACGATATCGCCAGCGGTGAGCCATCGATCAAATCGTCGTCCGGCAGTTCAGTGTTGGGGACTTTAACGACCGGCTTTAAGGCGACCATTGGAGCTGTAAGTGGTGGCACTGGCACTAGCACCGATCTCGGCACGACACCGTCCACAATGCATGCAACAAGCGGTGTTTCCGTCACAACCGCAACGGGCCGATCGTCGACGACCGCTTCGTCGCTTACGTCGACGGCGAAAAGTTACCTGGGTCTGGCCTCGAAATTCCTACCGAATCTGAGTGGCAGCGGCAGTGGCGGTGGCGGGCAAATATCGACGGCAGCTGCCACGTCGACCACCACATCAACAATAATCACTTCGGCAGTATCAAATAGCGCTTATTCCGATTTATATTATAAGAGTAGTATTAGCACTAGTGGACAAAACTATTCGTATGGGACGAGCATAACGTCGTCGACCGCATCGACGGCATTGCCAACATCAATTTACGGTCGTGGATCAAAAAGTGATGCGTACGGTAGCGATTATTACAGCGGCGACGAACTGGACCCGAAGACAACGTCCGCATCCTTTTACGGCACGTCGTCGTTCGACTCCAAATACGGCGTTGGCGTTGGTGATATCAACAACGAGCCGTACGATGATAGTAAAATATTAGGTTCCTCAACAATGGCCCCGTCAAATGTGACTGGCAATGCTGTTGACTACAGCGACTATAAGTACGGTTACGATGAATATAGTTGTAATGAAAATGATTATATAGCAACGGGTGATATAACTGATAAGAAATCATATAATTATAATAACAATTACGATACATACGATGACGATATGGTAATGACATCAACAACAGCAACCCTAGCAGACTCAACAATTAACATAGAAGCGACCAAGCCATCAAGTCTGAACTACGATTATAGTTATTCTAGCTTAAATAGTGGAAATGTAAATAAAAATAATGATATCTATTGTGATAATAGTTATAATGTAACCGGATCGGTAGTTTCACCAACGATTACAAGCGCAACCGTGGCATCAACAATACCCGCAACGGCCAGTACGCAGTATAGTCATAGCAACAACGTATATTTAGATAGCATGTACACGACACTCTCATCGCCCACTTCATCAACGGCCGCCTTGACCGCATCATATTCACCAACGTCCGCTAAAATCCTCCCATCGACAACAGCGACAACAACAACATCCTTAGGAGCTGGCGCTGCTCTAAATTGCTACAACGGCATGGACCAACAACAACAACAGCAGCAGCAAACGATCACCTCATCTGCCCTAGGCTTCACCAGTACTAATAATAATAATAATAACAACAACAACAATTTCGTTCCCACCAACACCACGACCACCATCAATCAAAGCGTTCCATCGAAAACATTGACGAACGGACGAAGTCCAATCAATTTGATGTTGGTGAAACAACAACCTGCCGAAATCTACGACGAAGATGCCGAAGAGACGGACATATCGAATTTGGACTACATCAACGGTCACGGAATGCATGACGATAGCGATAAGTACTACACCAATGGTACGTTAACAACGACTGCTGTTACGACCGCTGCCGACTATCATACGGGTAATGTTGGTGATACGCCCTACTATGACTATCGTGACGATTATTTCAACGAGGAGGATGAGTACAAGTATTTGGAGAACGAAATGATGAATGAGCAGCAGCAACAACAACAACACGACGAACAACAACAACTTCATCAATTCCACAAGAAGCAACCACCGCTGGAATATATTGAGGAGAGTCACGACGACTATATAAACGACGAGCTCAATGATAATAAGGCGATCATGATGCCCGCATCACGTACCACATCACCAACAACAGCAACAACACTGGGCGGTGCGGTGATGACGTCAACAATGTCACATGGTCACAAATTAATGTCACAGGATTCAATTAGTGACGATACGATACAACAGCAACATTTGACGCTTAAGAAGCAGGATAGCATACGCGAACTGGACGATGAGGAAAAAGTACCGAGTCCACGTGACAATTTCATCGATACCAGCATAAATAAGGAGATGCCTAGTGTTAGGTATGTGTGATGAACTTTTAGCATTGGAGCTAACCCGCTCCCCTCTCCCCGCGTCGATCCGTTTCCCACTCTAAGGGTCGTTTTCTCAATGTCTAGTTAAATCTTATCCTGTAGATAAACGCTAACCGGCCCTCATCTTCCGGTTAAGAGTTTATCGAACAATAATTCCAAACAGCTGATACGTACTGCTGAGATTTTGACAGCTAGAACTGTTTACGTTCGCACATTCAAATGAGACAATTAAACTGGTCACAAGGAACAGAGTTCTGGATATTCATTCGAAGGAAACGGATCTGAAACCAACTCAGCCGCAAAACAATGCTGAGAGGTGGCACACGCGAAGAATAGAATTGAACAGGTGGCAGAATTCCGCCAAGAAAATCAGCTGACTTTCCACTGCATTAGCTGCGCTGTGCACTGCATTATCATATTTTGAGCGTTGCATGCGCTAAAGTTAAATTTAGTGTCCCGGATAGCTAACCGACAGTTTAACCGGACAAGGTTAACAAGGGCCGTTTTCTCAATGTTCCGTTAAACTGCCTGTTAGCTAACAGGGACTTATTTATCAAAGGACTTAACCTAGATCATATACTACACCCACAATATGACAAAATATGGGGATTTTCTGCCCTTATTTTTGAACTGCATTATCATAGTTAGGGTGTTGTATATGATTTGGGTTAAGGCCTTTGATAAATAAGTCCCTGTTAGCTAACAAACAGTTTAGTAGTAGGGGAGACCGGTAGCGCAATGTGTTGAGGCATCAGTCTCATGTTTGACTACCGGCGTTTCGGGTTCGAATCCCGTCCACGACGATGTCCGTGGCCATGGATGTGCAGGAGGTGCATGCTGGCAACTGCATTCTCCGAAACCAATTTATGCCAACGAAACGTCAACTGGGCCACATGGAATAGTTGACGCGCTATGCCCCACAAGGGGTTAGGGCAATTGAGTAAAACAAACAGTTTAACAGGACATTGAGAAAACAGGCCTAAATTTCTTTATTACTTTTCTTCGTTGTGGAGATCCCATAGACTATGCTGTAGAACAGCGTTGTGGAGTGGGGAAAAAAGAGCTCCATTCCATTCCAAAATAACCGCTAATACTATATTTCCCCTAATTTTGACTCATCTCTCTTTCTCTTTGAACACAACAGCAAAGCCCTATTCCAAGCTGCCCAACAGCATTCATCGAATGGCGTTGTTAGTACGACAGCTAGCGGTGTTGGTATGGGTATTGGTGGTGGCGCTAGTATCGCCGGTATAATATGTGACGTCGAAAATGAAAGTTTCAAAAAGAAGCCAACATTGCAGCGTGGCGAAACGGAAGAGGTGACCAGTGGACAAATAATGGGTGCGCTACGCAAGCAGGAGGTGACGGGCCGACAACGATGGCATTGGGCCTACAATAAGATCATCATGCAGTTGAATGTAAGTACATCCCTTGCTTTTTCTCCTGTTCCCTAGTTAGTATACTCTCTCGCGTGCGTGCATACGTGCGCGCGAGAGAGAGAGTGCAATCAGTTTCACAGTATGGCATCGTTGGTGAAAAAATTACATCAATAGCAAACGAAAAATTTTAACGAAAAGGATAGGATCGCAATAGGATCCGGGGGTCGTTAGTTTTCATTGCTAGATACGTTTAAGTTTTTTTTTCAGCAGTGTTATTTCGGTTTTAGATAAACCGGGAGAGGGGAAAAGCAGGCTGAACGTGGGGAAATTTTTAGATATCTATATACCCTGCTTTTTTCCTGGTTTAACATTTCTTTGTGGTTGTTGTTCTTCAATCGTCGCCCTCCCTCGGGAGGGATTGTTTTATGAGTTAGCGAACTATATTTTTGAATTAGCCATTCGTATAAGGTGAATGGGGCGACGGTTTCGTCGATGTCGGCGTCGCTGGATTATTTGAAATAAAAATGAAAAAAGAAAACTGTAATTTATCACTTAAAAAGCCTAAAAAATGTTTCAATTGTGTTTAATGTAATAATGAAGAATTTACAACCAATAAAACCAAATAAAATTGATTAATAAAACTATAAAAAAAACGTATAAAATAATTAAATAATGACACAAAAAGATCGATGATATTCATGGGCACTTTGGACCCGTTCCATGCAAATACAATACATTTTAATTTTGATCCATTGCTTTCAAGTTGTCTTTGATTTGCTTTGGGAAGTATTATCCATGGCGAATGCAAATATGTCCTTTTTCTTGACCAGAACACTCAAAACACTTTCAACAGTTGTCGCCTCGCCGGCGACCGACGACGCTTTCGCCGACAGCCGTTAGTCGACAATAATAGAAAAGCTCCAATTCAAACTCAAACTGGCAGATAGATGTCTCGCTCCCCGACATTCTGGACCACGTGAAACTTCGTTTCACTTTCTGCATCCAACTTTGCGAGCTTGGACATCGATCGACGTATCTTACCATTACTTGATAATTCATCGGTCAGTTCCTATGACCGTTCTCTCGATACGACCTCGCAAGCATGCACCACGGGGTTGGTTGCCATCGCATACCGAAACAAGATCGCCTTCGCGTATCGGCCGCACATCTGAGTACTCCTTGATTCGTCACGTCAAAACTGAGAGGTAGGCTTGTACCCATTGTAATGGACGGTCTGGTGGACATCCGGATGCCTGTGGGGACAGAGCCTTAGGTAGCATAATCACAGTGAAGGTCGGGCTGTGCCATCTGGCGAAGAAAAAGGCCCCTCAACGAGCTAAGCAGCGGCCTATGCTTGCTGTAGTTCAGCTCGGGAGATTTGGGCGGGGTTTTCGCCGCTCGTTGCCCCTGTCCTTTACGTATTAACGAAAATTTATAGGCCTGGGGAAGACAACACAAACAGGGGAGGTAAAAATGGGGAATAAAAAAGAAAGTCGATAAGGATGGAATGGTTGGCGGACGGATCAGACGCCCACGCGGTCGCATCTGGGTCCGGGTGTAACGGGACCCTCGGCCTCTGGTTTCGTACTCATCAGGTGCTGCCTCGATCTGCCGGTGGGAGCAGCATTCTCTCTCTGGATCCTGTCAACCCCTTGTGGGGCATAGGGCATTAACCACGTCGACTTTCCATCTCGTCCTGTCTCCCCACGATTTGCCTAATGACTTACCCTCGTCCTCAACTGATCTTCTCCAGGTGTTTCTAGGTCGTCCAACGCGGCGACTTGCATCGGTTCCCTGTCGGTTCCAATCGAGGGCCTGTTTTGCAATGTTTTCCGGCCCCTTTCGAAGTGTGTGACCTATCCATTGCCACTTTCGCCTTTTTATAGAGGTGCCTATCTTGTCCTGGCCAGTAATGTACAGGAGATCGTCGTTAGAAATGACCTCCGGCCAGCGTATGTGCAGGATGCGCCGTAGACACTGGTTCACGAAAGTTTGCAATCTAGTTGTTATCTTCCTGGTCACCTTTCAAGTTGAACAGCCATAAAGAAGCACAGATTTTATGTTGGTTTCGAAGATCTTGAGTTTGGTACGTCTGGAGATGTTGTTGTTTTGCCAGAAAGGAGTTAAACTGAAAAAAGCTGCCCGAGCCTTATTGATGCGAGACTCTACATCAGCATCCGCTCCACCATCTGCTGTAACTACGCTTCCGAGGTAGCAAAAATTGTCCACTTTTTCCACCGTCTGCCCCGAAACACAAATTTTGCTCTGTCTTTCTGGATCCAAGCTCAAGCATTTAGTTTTGGCAGCATTGATTTTGAGCCCCGCATTGCCACTTTCGCGGTGCAGGGCATCCGTCATTTGAACTAGATGATCCGGTATATTTGAGAGAAGACAAATATCGTCAGCGTAATCCAGGTGTTGAAGGTATTCAAACAGGTTCCATCTGATACCTTTGCTCTGGTGTTCACGAAGCGCACTGCAGAGTACGTCGTTAATGGCAATCAAAAACAATATAGTAGGTGACAAAATGCAGCCTTGTCTCACTCCGCTATGTACCTCGAAGAGATCTGAAAGCTTACCCTTGCGTAAGACGTGACATTGGGCTACGCTATAGGACTCCTTGATGATGGATATGATTTTATCTGGTATACCTCTCCTACGTAAAGCCTTCCAGATGTATTCCCGGTCAACGCTGTCAAACGCCTTCTCGAAATCGATGAACATGAGATGTAATGGGGATCTCCACTCTGCGGATTGTTCAATAATAATTCGGAGGGTCTTGATGTGGTCGCTACATGAAAAGCCCTCGCGAAAACCAGCCTGTTCATCGTTCATTGTGCGGTCAACTGTTTGCTTGATCCGGTTTAAGACTATTTTTGCCATCAGTTTGGAGACTGCGGGGAGGAGGCAAATTCCACGCCAATTATTACAGTCCTTCAGGTTACCTTTCTTCGGGATCTTAATAATGACGCCCTTCTTCCATTCTTTAGGGAGAGTTTCGGTTTCCCAACACTCTTGGATAAGGGGTAGAAGAATATCCGCAGTAGCGTTGATATCCGCCTTAAAGAGCCCCACCGGAATTCCATCTATCCCCGGGGCTTTACCCGCTTCCATCGATTTCATAGCCACAGTTAATTCCTGGTATCAACTCTGGCTATTTGCGGAATATTTTCTGCTTCTAGTGAAGATGAGTTCGAATGTCGAAAGGTGTTGTTGAGGACCTCAATGAAGTGCTCTCTCCACCGTCGCAGTTGGTCTTCATCAGTGACCAGTAGAGACCCGTCTTTATCTTTCACGGGATGTTCAGCTGTAAAAGATTTGCCAGTTAATGGCTTGATAAGTTTGTAAAGGGTTCCACTGTCACCACGGTAAGCCGCTTCCTCTGCCTTCTCCGCTAATGCATTGATGTTGTTTCGTTTGTCCCGTCTTACGCTTCTTTGCACGCCTTTCTGAAGAGAACGGTATTCAGCTCTAAGTTGGTCTTTGACTGCGTCGTCAGTGGCTGAGTTGATTTGTTCTTTAATTTTCTTGCGTGCCGAAATTAGAGACCATGTAGAGAGTCACTAATGAATGGCCTTCTACCGCACTCCAATCTGCCCGCAAAAGTTTCACCGCACGAAATAAATGAGTCCTTAGCGACGTTCCATCTATCATCAATTGTAGGAGTCTCATAAGATGGTGGTGCATTAGCTCTTTCGTGCAAGGCGGTGGAATAAGCACGTCGTATAGATGGATCTTTAAGCTTTTGCACATTAAAACGTGGCAAGATTCTTACATTTTGAGGGCGATGGATCGCTGCCGTTCATAAGCCTACTTTTGCGACAACAAGTTGGTGATCGCTGCCAATATCAGCACCCCGCTTCGACCTGACGTCTAAGAGACAGTTCCTCCATGTCTTGGAAATGGCTATATGGTCAATCTGGTTCTCTGTTCTGCCATCCGGAGAAACCCAGGTTGTTAAATGGCATCGTTTGTGCTTGAACAAAGTACCGCCGATGACGAGCTGACGAGAGTTGCAAAACTCCACGAACATCTCGCCATTTTGGTTCCTGTTGCCTATACCATGATTGCCCATTCGGTGTTCCAAACCTAGATTGTCAGAACCGACTTTGGCATTGAGATCCCCCATAATAATCTTTATGTCACCTTTGGGAGCCTTGTCGAAGGTGTCGCCGAGTCGGTGATAGAGCAGCATTACCAGACCATAATATGGTTTATTACAGCTTTTTAGCGCTGGTCCTTTCATAGCAGCGCAACTCGCACATCTGCGGCACCATTTTGCCACGTTAGTTCGAGCATTAATTCAGTAGAACCTATCTTGTACTTTTGTCCACCAGATGTTCCTTCATGTAGCACTTCATCGACAATTTTTTGCGTGGAGTGTACCAGCTGAAATCCATCCGCTGATTCCTACTTTCGTTTCAGTAGGTTATCACTAATACGAAGAATTCCACTGGGCCCAATGGGTTTTCATTGTTGACTCATTGGTTGACACATTGGTATACTTTACCTCCAACTGAGTCTCTATCCGCATTCTTTCTACACACACAAGGATCGAAACGATATCTTCATAGTTTAGCTGGGCTCGCCGCTGGACTCGATCCGTCTAAGGGTTGCACATTTTCGGCTTCCTTTGTAGGTAGGTAGGTGCCGGGGTTGCCATGATTATTCATAGCACACATCGACCACTTATGGTCCGTTGTGATACCACCAGGGCGCTGTACCTTACTCTAAGTCCTAGGTACCCAACCAGCCGACGCTGGCAATAAAGCGGCTTATTTGGATCGCTCTAACATTGACGAGACCTTCTAGGTCTTGGAAAAAAGAGAGTCCTAGAAACCTCCTCCTACTATCAGCCAAAGCTGGGCAGTAGCAAAGAAGGTGAAGAACAATCTCCTCCTCGTCCACAACCTCACAACTTCTGCGATAATCATGTTAAGGAAGGCGATGCCTCCTAGAATGCTCGCCGATAGGACAGTGCCCAGTAATAACCTCCACCACCCTACCAATGTACTTTCTGCCCAATGAGAGCAGCGTGGCAGAACGATCCAGTCTGGGCCATACCATCCTGATAGTTTGGCAAGTACTGCCGCCAAGTCATCTGGCATTGGCCCTACCGACCGCAGTGCCCTTGATAGCCTGGAATCAAACAAACAGTAATATTAAAGAAGCTTCCCATTTCCCTGAGGATCGAGCGATAATTCTCAACTGATTTTGATGTAGCAATGACAGATTTCAGCTAGCGTATCGCAGCTTGACTATCTGCATACCTAAATTGTAATGTCTCTGAGAGATAAGACATGCCTCCACAGCCAAGACAAAGCTTCCGAGATTGCCTAAATCTTCACCTGAAAAACACTGCAGTAGTCAGAAAGATGGATCGATAAGCTAATCTGTCCCTCCGAGTAAATGCCCGCACCCACTCCTACGTCGGTCTTAGAGCCATCCGTGTAGCTAACTGAGGAGTTGGGTATAATAGACGTGTTGTCCACCCATTGATCCCTGGAGGGGATGGCTTCCTTACCCTCTAGCCGGCTTGGATATCGTTTGGCATGGACAACGTCAGCGCGGCGTGATCGTGACAAAGCATCAGCATGGCTCTAGACTTATCAACCTCGTCGATGGATCGCCACTGTCCCGAATTCGTATGTCTGCAGTCTTTCGACCCATCTTGCTACCTGCCCTACATAGCTCAGGAAATGAATGCACATTTGGGGGGTCTAGACAGAAATGTCGGTACCATAAAAATGAACTATTCGGATTTGTTTGGACTAGTTAGGAGGTAAACAAAAATCCCCGAGCCTACGAGGTGTGGAAAAGGGAGGGGAAACGAAGAAGGTGCCATTTTTCGGTTTTTGCATTTATCTCGAAAACCCTTCGCTTACGGATATACCTCGAAAACGCTTCGCATTACCAAGAAGTTGTACGACAAATTAAAGAGCTTGATTCTCTATAATCACCTTCTTGCCCCCCCCCCCCTCCCCCCTCCTCTCTTTCCCGAACCTCGTAGGTCTGGGGACTTTTAGCATGTTTAGCTTCTAACTTTTCCAAACAAAACCCCATAGTTCGTTTTTGTGATACCGCCATTCTTACCTAGAAAGTCTAATTCCTGTGGTAACAGGATTTTTGAAGTAGAATAACTGTTTCACAACGCTGCATCCACTCGAAGAATAAATGTCTGTACTTTTGCAAATGTTTCATCGCTTCGCTCGCAGCTAGCAGTTCTCTTCTTGTCGCACGCAGTAGCAGGGTCGGTTGGCATGAGGCCCTGTAACACGCCCTAGGCAAATGTTAAAATTGACGTCAAAAATACTCAAAACTAAAAATAGGCAAATATTCACAATGAGATACGTCACGAGGGCTACTAGACATTGCGTGGGCGAAGTGAGCGACGTAGAGCCGTTTATAGAAAACGTACGACAAAACAATTGACTCTCAATCCGGGCGCACAATGTGGGGTAGCTGAATTCAAATTCAATTGTGGTAAGTAACGTTGGTGGTGCAGCCTATTGTGCTAATGGACATCTACGCTCCATCTCGTTGGCTGCCTTTTCGTGTTCTCCAAATATAGACCTTAATTCGGCCCCATTGCCTCCCTCTGACTTTTCCGTCATGTTCCAGAGGGCATCTGAACAACACAACATTGTAAAGGCAACTCCCTCCCTCAACCGCTCCGGGAGCTGGGAAATGCGGAAACTCTGTTGATAGTGTGCCATAGCTAAAATGTTGACAATGCAATAACTGCCATCGGTAGCATCTACCCTGCAGCGTATAGCTCAAGGTGACGGACACTTTTATAGATCACGAACTACAAAACCATCCAAGCGCCCAATGTGGGGTAGCATAACTCAAAGCACCAAAATTTTTTGTTTTGCAAACCCGCAGAGGTGTGTGGAAGAAGGTCGGAGGTGGTACAGGGGTGTAATGGGGGAGGCTGCTGAAAACCTGTAGCTATGTGAAGGACGTCGGAGGCAGGTTGGGGGTGTAGCAGGGACGGATTTTGTTTCGGATGGGGTCTGCACATTCGATAGCAGAAATTTTGTAGTCCCACATATTGTATTAGGTTCGTTTTTTTGCACCTGATCCAGTATTGTTTAGGTTACGGCTGCGCAATATTTTTACGTGGAGCCCATCCTCCAGGCCAGGTACTCCTGGATACTCCGGACAATCCTGCGAGTCGTTAAACTTAAACCTGTGAAGTTAAAGATGTTGTCTATAGCCCGCATTTTTAGTAAAGAACTGTGTCAGGCCGTGCTTTCGTTTCATCCACAACTCGATTTGCAGGGCTCGTTCCTTTCCGCGTTTCTACGTCCTTCCAAAACTTTGGATGGCTCCAAATGTCGGTCTCTGAAAAGTCGTTTCGTCCGTAGAATTTTTATTAGGATCATTCCGCCGAAGACGTAGGCAGAATGATCCCAACCGTAACAGACATTCTAGTGGACGAAATAACGTGTCTTTACGAAGGCCGAAGATTCAAGCCAACGCATATTTCATATGTGCCCACAAAATCAACTTTTTTAAAAATCGAACTCAGAATTAATTCATAGTTCGTGCAGATTTGAGATATCATTTGAATGCCTGTAACGGACGGTTTGGTGGGCATCCGAAGATGCCCGTGGGGACGGAGCCTAAGGTAGCATATTACCGTGAAGGTCGGGCCGTGCCATCTGGCGAAGAAAAAGGCCCCTCAACGAGCTAAGCAGCGGCCTATGCTTGCCGTTGCTCAGCTCGGGAGATGTGGGCGGGGTTTTCGCCGCTCGTTGCCCCTGTCCTTTACGTATTAACAAAAATTCATTGGCCTGGGGAAAACAACACAAACAGGGGAGGTAAAAATGGGGAATAAGAAAAAAATAGTCGATAAGGATGGAATGGTTGACGGACGGATCAGATGCCCACACGGTCGCACCTAGGTCCGGGTGTGATGGAATCCTCGGCCTCTGGTTTCGTACCACCAACAGATCACTACTCATCAGGTGCTGCTTCGATCTGCCGGTGGGAGCAGCACTACCAGACCATAATATGGTTCATTACACATCCAAATTGATCTGTTCAAATTTGTATATTGTTCACAGACTATCGCCACGTCGACGCCTTTTTCTCTTACTGACTGCGACAGCAGATCTTGTGCTGCCTGACAGTGATTTACTCCGGTCTCATGGTCTTGTACGTTCAATATTGCATGGCTCTCGCCAATAAGGAACGTGTCTACACTTTTAACGGACGCATGCCTCTTGAGGATCGAAAGCTGAATAAGTGTGGATATACCCTCTACAGGTAAGAAATAAAGTCAGGACCCTCCAAACTCAATGTCTAGATCCGCCACTGGCCATAATCAAAATGTTGAGAATGCAATAGCTGCTGCCATCAATGGCATATACTCTGCATCGTATAGCTCAAGGTGACGTACGATTTTTTGTTGCCCGTGCCCGTGGGCCCCTCCCAATTACAGCCACCCTTCACACACAACCGCCCAGATTGTTCCTGATCTTGTCACGGCTATTGGCCACGACACGGAACTTAACAACGCTTGGCGCTGTCTACATGCTTGCAGAATAATTAGCTGCGCCTGTTATCAGAGCTCCAGCACAGTGCATGCGTGTGCGGTAAGGGTCGACCAAAACTCGGAAAATTAATCGCGCACAATATAAGAGCTCAGACCACAATATGAATAAATTAATTGCCTTCTCTCGCCTCCTGTACGCACAAGTTTTTTTCTTATCGCGGTTTAGGTTTAATCACACAATTGTTTTGTGTGTTTTTCGTTGTTTTGTGCCATTTAGCAATTATAGCGTTTAGTCGAGGACGCCCACCCCCTATCAGTGCCTGCAAGCTAGTTAGGCGGGTGGTTCGTTTGATGGCAGCGGTGGTCTTCTGGTTGTTGATAAAAATGCATAATACATGTTTGATTGAAAGAGGCACATGGTCAAATGAGCAAATTAACGAGTTCATTGGGTTCTTTTTGTTTTCCGTGTTTTTTTTTTGGCACCGCAACCGACACCTATTTTGTTAACCAGCCCCATACACAATGCGATTAGAGAAAGTTTGTGTTGAGGCCCTGAAATATTATGTCGGTGGCAGTTTGAAACTGTGGTGTGAGCTGTTTGGTTTAGGAGGGCCTCCTGTCTTCGAGCCGATAGTATAGTAACAACGTCTCAAGAACGTGTGTGTGACGCAATATCGTCTGGAGATCCACTTAAGGACAAGAGGGTCGAATATAGTGAGCAACAAGTGGCGGCATACTCGTATAACTGAAAAAATAAAACAAGCAGAAAAACAAGGACCCTGCCAATATAAACAGAGGGCAATTTATCATACACTAATAACGTGTGTTAAAAACGTAACGCCTAGAGACAATACATATCCTGACGGACGTCCCGCGTGGCGAAAATCGAATTTTCCTTTTACTACCCGCTGATTTTCATCTTTTCGTTGTTCGATTTTGTTTTGTCCTCTCGCAATGTGTTTTACACACCACACAACATGTGCCTGTTGGACGAACCAATAATGAGCCCAATAATCGTCCGTTCGTACTTTCTTCCCCCGAATCTCAGCTTTCGAGAGACAGCTTGTTTTCACATTATTTCGGACGGAACAATTATGGCGCTACTCGGATAAATGTACGGTATTCGTAATATAGTGAACACATCATCCGAAATTTATAGCTGCAACAATATAGGCGCGCGCGCGCGATCGCGTAACAAAACTTGTGCGAGTTAGTGTGGTTAGTGTGTCAAATATTGTTTAGTTGGTGCAATTGTTGTGTGCTTGAGCGCAAGCAAACAGACCAAGAGGTGCGAGAGAGAGAAAGAGAGAGTGGTTTTGGGGAGGGACAGTTTTGATCATACTTCTCTTCCGTTGTCCAGAACGAAATTTGTCATCATGCACCACTGTCCGAGTCATACTATAAGTCCCATGCCCGGAACATCAGCGTCCTCTGTCGGGCATGGCTATCGAAGTCGTGCAATAACGTGCGTAGAGAGGACACGTCGACTCAGCGTGTTGCTGAAACATCATCAAAAATATGCTGTAAGTAGAGTCCGCATATAATCCAAATACGTATAATCTTCTCATGATGCACGATAGGCTGGCAATTAAATCCGACTCCATCCCCCTCCCACCCCTGAGTATTCCGGGGCTCAAATCAATTTCAAATTAAAAACGATCTGTAGAAGGGTTTCCTTGAAAAAGTGATTGTGTTCATTGTTTAAATATTTTCAAGGCTCCGAACGAAGCGCAAAATAAGCCCCTCAATGAATTTCCCCCCAAATGAATGATTAGAACAGAAGCACTCATTTTTAGAACGGTTGTTCATCGTGTCATGTTTCCCCCAAAAAAAAAAATAATTTTGAAACCCTTAAATAATAAATTCGCCCAAATATGGGGGGAGGCATGAATTATTCGTCCAACTTTTTGGAAAAATACCCCCGGAAAATTCTTTTGGCTACCCCCTCCGATCAGCAAATCGACCCAAAAGAGGAATGGGGGGAGGGGCGGTTGGAGGAAAAATTCCTCTCAATTTACGGAAGCTATTTCACATGCCGGTTTCCCTAATAATCTCCCAGACTTCCCCTAAATCTTTCACTATCCCCCTAAAAAAAATGACGTGCGGGGGCGGTTGGTTGGAAAATTCATCTCAATTTTTGGGGGATATTTGACATGCCGGCTGCCCCCCCCCCCCCCCCCCCCATTAACAAATCTGCCCAAAAGGGGAAGGGGTTAGTTCGATCAAAAATTCGTCTTAATTTTAGGGGGATATTTCACATGCCGGGTACTCCCAGCATTTCTCAAAATCCCCCAAAATTTCCCTAAAAGAAAAAATTATCGAGACGTGCTTCCCCTGCTCCCCCTCTCCTCCTCCTCCGATTTAACGCACAAAAACGGAACTTCCAAGTTTTTAACACTTATTGAAATTTGATGGAATTGGAATGGAATTGAGGGATGGGGTGTTGAAAGTCCATGAATAAACCACGTGTTTCAAACGATAAAAAATGTCCTTACAAAACTTTTTTTTCACAAACGTAAAATTGTCCCAAATTTCGAAAACAATTGCCGCGAAACATTTTTTTAAACACAAAAAAACCGTCCCAAATATTGGTACTACTGTAAACGAAAATTCTCTCTCGGATAACCTAAAAATTGTCCCAAATGAGACATTGCATTGCCTCAAAACTTTTTTTTTTTTAATTAAAAAAAATCCTTCCAAATTTTGGAAACAATCGCCCCCAAAATTTTTTTTAGACGAAAACTCGTCCCAACTTTTGGCACTGTCAAAAATGGAAATTTTATCTGAAATCCTAGACAGAATTTTCATTATTGTTGTTGGCCAATATTTGAGACGAATTTTTGAGAGATTTCCACATTAGGCAGTCTAAACCCGCTCTGGAAGAATCATAAAGCGCATTTCCATTTCGCTAACACACAAATTAATCCGTAAAAAGAAGCGTGTCCATACTCGTCTTAAACGCTTCGGACGCCAATCCGACAGTTTAGCGTTTCGTTATCTTAGAACTAGAATTAAAAGACTTATCATAGTGGCGCGATCTGCTTATTATGAAAGTGTGGAAAACAGTTTGAGATCCAGCGAAAACAAGCCTTTTTGGTCCTATGTGAAGAATATGCTTGCGTTCACGTCCCGCAACGTTGTAATTGCAGTAAGGATTTTCCCTCCACCCAACCATCAACTCTTCACCCGAACGACTTGTTTTGCAGTTGTCATTTATTAAACAGCTGTCGGCCGATTCGCTTTTGAATTTCAAACAAAACTTCAATTAAATTTGCGACGCATTCAGGAAAAATGAAAAAACACTTCAAAATCGCTACAAATTTGTGTTGCTACGGTGTAAATAAGCACATGCAAAAATCAAGAAACCGAAAACGAAAATCCACACCATCTGACAGTCACATGCAATACGTCAGCTAAGAACTGTCAAATACACTAACACCGCTTACCCCCCAGTTGACGGGAAATCAACCAGGAAAAATTTCTGGTTAATTTCCCCGATGACTGGTTGATCAAACGCAAACTGAAACGGAGCGTCCACAAGAAAAATCAGTCGAACTGTTTGCAACCGCAATTAAAACGTTGCGCGACCTGAACCCACTCTATGAGATCTTCTTCCAATCATCCTACGTTGCTTTCGTACAACAATATGACTACTAATACTACTTCGACTTAACCCTCTAGTGGGGCATAACGCGTCAACTACTCCTGCTCGCCATCGTACTCTGTTCTGGGCAATGGGGCGCAACTCCCCAAAAGACTTACCCAGTGCCTGACACTCCTTTGCCACAGATCGATGCCATGTGATTTTAGGAGCGCCTCTTGGTCGGCCTTGGTTCGACATGGAGTTCCATTTCACGGCATGCAAAGTAATGCAGTTGTGATTCTTCCGAAATGTGTGACCTCATCGCCTGCGTATCAATTCGTCGATTGGCATCTGACCCGTACGCCGACTTAGCTCTTCATTTGATATTGTTTCGGGCCAGAATATTCTTAAAATTCGACGAAGACATGAGTTGACGAAAACTTGCATTTTTTTGGTAACTCCTACTGAAACTTTCCATGTACTGCTCCCATACAAAAGCACTGATAGTACCAGGGAGCGAAACAGGCCCAGCTTGGTCTTGATGCTGAGGTAACTGCTCTGCCAGATTTTAGACAGCATGCAGTATGCGCATTTAGCCTGGTTGATACGACGAGCGTCGACGCTTATCATTTTCTCAATTCGACGCTCATAAATATGCAGCATAAAAATTAAATCCTTAGCGGAAACATCTACCCAAGCTTGGTCATTATATACATGATTCGAATCTCTGCCCAAGCTTGGTCACGAGCTGCTGACCCAACGCTGTAGCGAATACATCTGCCCAAGCTTGGTACTGCTTGGATTCTAAGCTCGCAATGTTTTACCGAATGCCCGCAAAGCCACGAACCGCTTCTGGCCAAGTTTAGATTCTAAGCTCCCAAATTTTTTCGCGGATTATAGCTAAAGTATTTCGCTAATTTTAATAAAATATAAAATTTGCACATGTTCGAAAGAATACCTTTCTAATGGTGTATAAATCATTAAAATCGGTTCAGTAGTTTGGGAGGAGTTCCCGTCACAAAATTCCCATACAAAAATTGTTAGCCTATTAATACTTAGATAATCAACGGGTTACGGAAAATACTGAGGCCAGCACAGGCGCAACACTGCATTCCTTGCCGTAATTCAGTCATAAACTCTGTAAGCTGCCGAGCAGATGAATAATAGAGAAATGCAATACTGTGTAAAGAGATTTTTTGGTTAAGTTACTTAAAAGGAGAAACCTGGCAAACAAAAAGGTATCCAGGGCTCCTCCGCGCTTCGTGCGGTCACGGAAAAGGCTCCCAATGCCAGCGGTTCGAAGCCTTTATGGAGGCCGACGTGACTAAACCACAAAAGACGAACACAAAGCCAGGACTGCCTTGTTAAACTGAATCTAAAAGGAAAAGCTACTCTGTAGGAAGGATGGGGGTGCTACAGAGAAAAGTACAGTTACTTGAAGGGAAAATACGTGAAGTAAAGTGGCTGAGTCCTAAGACTTAGAGCAAATGTCCTTAATGTGATTGTGGGGATGCCAGTCAGTATAAAGGTTAAAACGAACCCGTCCTTTTTAGTCCCTGTTCTTCACCAAAAATGGGCCCACGCTGGGCGCCAAACATGTAATGGACGGTTTGGTGGGCATGCGAAGATGCCCGTTCGACAGTGTATGATGACACTTAATAAAAATTCATAGGCGTGGGAAGACAACATAAACATGGGAGGAAAAAATGGGGAATAATCAAAAAATGGCGCGATAAGGATGGAATATTTTGCGGACGTAGCAGATGCCCTCGCACTCGCATTGCGGTCCGGGTGTAATGTGACCCTCTGCCTCTGGTTTCGTACCGAGGACAGATCATTACTCATCAGGGGCAGCCTTGGATCTGCCGGTCGAAGCAGCACTTCCAGACCAGAATATGGTTTATTGCAGGTGGTTCATTGCACTTACTCGAAAAAAGGTTGACGAAAGAGCGTAGTTCGCGGACAAAACACTGCTAATTGAGGCTATCCGTGTTGCTTTCACTAAATTAGGGCAAATCCTTAAACGTATCTAAGTCCAATTATTTTTTTTGTACTCAGTTTTGAATACAGGAGGAAGTACCCATTATTAAGAAAAAAAAATCCATACTGTGGTTGTCCTTTTTTTGGTGTAAATGCAGAATTTTTCTAGAGTCCCTATTCAAGTCACAAAATTTTGAAAGTCAAATTGATTAGTGCATCAAGACAATGTTAACGAAATATAACTGTTATTATTCAAAGCTCCCAAATTTTTCAGCAACAAAGTAACCTTTCGTAACGGATACTAACAATAAGTTTTGCTCTATGACCTTAGATACTGGTGATTTTGAATAAAACTATTTTTGAAGCGGCTGTCACTATTCAAGTAACCGGGAGTGTTATTACAATTTTAATATATTAATGGGTTGCGGGCGGCGTAGATGCCCTCGCGTTTGCAGTTGATCCGGATGTAATGGGACTTTCGGCCTCTGGTTTTCTCCTGAAGCCAAGACCTTAGAAGCGCTGCTCCACCCTATAATTGCGACTCACATTCAGATGGCCGACCACCAACCTGGCTTTAGAAGGTTGCACAGCACCACGACGGTTTTGGATGTCATTACATCAAAAATACTTAATGGCCTCAACCAAGCACGTCCCTGTCAACGAACGATTCTGGTGGCATTAGACTTGACATTTGAGGGTGACCGGTAGTGCATGTTTGACTACCGGCGTTTCGGGTTCAAATCCCGTCCACGACGACATTCATGGCCATGGATGTACAGGAGGTGCATGCTGGCAACTGCATTCCCCGAAACCAGCTTATGCCGACGAAACGTCAACTGGGCCACATGGAACAGTTGACGCGCTATGCCCCATAAGGGGTTAGGGCAATTAAGAAGTAGTAAGTAGACTCGTCAAAGGCTTTTGACACTGTCAGCCACTCATTTCTCCTGTCTGCGGTACATCGCTTCCGCGGCATATTGTAAAGTGGATCGCCAACTATCTTGCCTGCAGACAGTCCTACATAGAATTTAGAAATCGGGAAATCGCAACTAAGACGAATTAAACAGGGTGTTTCCCAAGGAGAAGTCTTATCTCCCACCCTGTTTAACCTTTACATGTCAGGACTCCCTACGCCAACTGACGGACTCGAAATTGTCAGTTATACTGATGAATGCACGATTTTAGCAACAGGGAACGACATCACTCAAACGTGCGAACAGATAAATGAGTATCTTCACAACTCAACACCTTCTTCGTCAGCAAAATATTCACTCTGTCTGCGCCGAGGTCTACCGCTACACTGTTTACCACATGGACCAAAGAAGTGAGGCAACAACTGTATATTGCAGTAGACAGACGGTCAAACTATCTTCACGATTAACCACCCTCAAATTCTCGGCGTCACCCTTGACAGCATGGCTACCTTCTGGGCCCATGCGTCAACCATTTGTGACAAGATGAGAAGCAGGGACAAAGTCCTCAAAGCTCTAGCTGGCAGTTCCTGGGTGAAAGACAAGGAGACCCTACTAACGGCTTACAAGTCTATCGGGAGATCTGTGGCCAATTATGCGGCTGCCATCTGGTCGGAAAACTTTTGTGACACTCAATGGAGAAACGTCCAGACCTGCTAAAATGCAGCTCTTACAACTGTCACAGGCTGCCTACTGATGTCGTCGCAGGATCACCTTCACCAAGAAACCAGAATAATGCCCCTAAGAAACCACAACACTCTTCTAACGAAGCAGTATCTGGCTGGCTGTCATCGGAGTGACCATCCTAACTCTAACCCTATGGACAGAAGCCCACCGCCACGTCATGTAAGACGTAATATGAGGGACCGCGAGCGGGAGATACAAAGGTTTAAAAGAGTTCCCTTCGATAACGCTAGCTACAGATCGACTACCACAACACTGCATAGTGAAGAAGCGCTATCCTCAATCGCGGACATGACACCAAACAGGGTACTAAATGCGCAACCACCTGCTACATCTTCAGACGAACTACGACTTCCTAGAGCAACCAGGACTACACTCGCACAACTTCGTTCTGGCTGGCGCTCACGTTTGAACTCATACCTATCCCGCATTGATAACGAAATACAGAACTCCTGTGCAGCCTGTGGCCTCACTCCACGCTATGTTGAGCACATCTTTAGCTGTCTTGCAGCTCCCACGCGGCTAACACCTACTGCGCTATGGGATAATCCTATTGAGGCACCTGCGTTTCTACACCTGGTTATTGAAGAAAACATGGACAACCAAGCTTTATGACACACATTCATTGGATATCAGCGCGTCGCTACTACAACAACAACAACCCGAACGTTTATTGTGCTACACCCTGGTGTCTAGTCAGCTTAGGGATTAATTGCCGAGACCGATCATTCCCACAAGTCTGCTCAGCTGATCGAGTTTTAGTGAGGCAATTGTTTCCGCTTCGGTAAACGCGTCGCCGATGCATTTCAAGCGGCGGAATTGAAGTGCGTCACAGTCAAAAAGAATGTGCTGAGATGTCTCATCCTCACCCTCACAAAAGCGACAGCTTGGGTCAGAGACGATCCCCATTTTATATAGATCATCCCTCAAGGTAAAATGACCCGTAAGGAACCCGCAGATGATTCTCACCCGGTTTCTGCGTAATCTTAAAAGCTCAATGCTACGATTGCGCGAGTAACCAGCTATAAACAGTTTGGCGTGGCTGAGTCCAGGGATACTGTCCCAGTGCACAATTGTTGCTAAGTTCTCCCATTCCCTAATGTACCGTCTTGCACTACAAATGGGGAGTCCACAGAATGGCTCAGGGCCGACGAGTGGGACTGCAGAAGCCTTCCCCGCCAACTCATCGGCTGTCCCGTTTCCTGGGATACCGACGTGCACAGGGACCCAAAAGATTGTAACCTTGTTTACAGAGTCTAGTCTTTGTAGGGCTTGACGACAACTAAGCACCAATTTCGACGAAATTGTGAAATTGCTTAGTGCTTTGATGGCCGCCTGACTGTCTTTGAAGACTCTGATATTTCTGCGTCCGTATGCGGCTGCTAAGCAAATGTTCGTGCAGGTCTCGATTGCGTGTACCTCCCCCTGAAATACCATAGGACATTTTCCCATAGGAATGGATATCTAGTGAGACGGGCCTGCAAGGCCCGCCCCTTTACCCTATTCAGTTCTAGATCCATCTGTATACAACTTAACTATGTTGGAGGGGAGGATGTTGAGCTTTGAATTCCAATCCTCTCTACTCCAAATTGCAGTTGAGAATGGAAGTTTAAGGCACAGCTCCCTAGCTAAGTGGTCTGATGACATACCAGCTACATAGTCCTCAGAGTACTGGACAGTTGTACATAGTAGGACATCCCAATTTCCTGGTATTTATTTTCTTCGAAAAGGGAACAATAACGGCCTTAGCTGGGTTAACTCGTTGGCTTGTCATTGCACCATTTTTGTACTGTGTTTAACTCCGATTGAAGGATTTCCGTTAGGATTTCTTCAAACTTTCCCATAACAGTTATAACTAGGTCATCGGCATATCCCTGAGTTGAATATCCCATTGTGGTAAGTCTCCACAGTAGGCTGTCTACTACGATGCACCACAACAGGGGGGATAGTACCCCTCCTTGCTGTTAAAGTGCAGTCTCCTACCACCATGATAACCTTTCTGGATGATAACATCCTTTTCACCCATCGTACCGTGGTATTATCTGCTCATTTTGCTCTGAGTGCAGAGTCGATGGAAGAGGAAAATATATTGTCAAAGCACCTTCAATATCCAAAAAGGCACATGCCGCCGTCTCTTTTCCTGCTAAGGTTGTCTCAATTTCTCCTACTAGACTGTGAAGAGCAGTTTCAGTCGATTTACCTGACTGGTATGCAAACTGCTTACAGTGCAGCGGGAGTTTCTTGAGGAATGTGGATCTAATGTGCGCATCAAGGATTTTCTCCATAGCCTTAAGCATGAAGGAGGTTAAACTGTTTGGCCTATAAAATTTAGGGTCATGTTTGGGACGATTGTCCATTTTTTGGGATGAAGGCTACTTTGACCAAACTCCAGGAATCTGGGATATACCCAAGGACAAAGCTACCTCTGAATATACTTAAAAGATAGGGGATTCATATATCTTTCCTTTCTGTAACAGAGCGGGGTCTATTATGTGGCCCGGCTTATACAGGGTGTTACCAGTACTGAGGCTCAAACGAAAATGGGAGATAGAGGAACTTGTCTTGAGTGGAAAATCGTTCCACACATACTTCCGTTTTTGCACCGTTAAGGAGATAGCGCGATTTTAAGGACGAAGGATTTTCATCGTACCTGTGATCACTGTTTGATCTCTAACTTCTGCTGTACTTAGCGTAACGTAATAATTCTGGGCTCGTTGGAAAGGACACAAATTGTTCTTTCTATTTGCTATCAACTGTGTCAATCAGTGTTATATGAGAAAAATTAATTTAAATGACACAAAAATAATAAAAAAATACAAAAAAAATACAAAAAAGTCCTGTTTTCTTCAAAAAGGACCTGATTAACCACCAAATTTTATTACATTTTCGGAAAGCCCATAAAATTTCACTATAAGTTTGCAAATTTCGAATTTCTTCATAGGTTGAATTGTAAAGGAGCGGGGCTAACAGTTATCAAGCACGTTCCCTTCAAGTAAATCTGGTTTGTAGTGATGTGTAACACAGTAACGAGTCGCTCTTTTTGAACGACTCATCAGGATGAGCGAAAGATTCCGCACAACGACATAGGCTTCGAGTCGTTCAATTTAAGAATGCCTCACTGTAAAATTAATTCCCAAACTAGCCCATCGCATAAATATTACCCAACGCATAACCAATCCACGCTCATTTCTCAGTACATATAATGTACTACAATACATTCATTCACTCACATCCCAACCCATTATCTATCTAAAAGCAAAACCACCATCATTTATCTACCAAAGCAATCCCATCTAAATCCATTCATATTCATCTCTATGCAGTATGCAATGCACGCATTGTGTATACTTCTAAATATGCAACAACCCATGCTGACTGCAAATGCAAACATATCAAAAATAGTTTACTTACGTCGCGTCCCACCGCACAGCCAAGTTTCTCCAAATACAGAAAACAATCCCAACATTCTAAAACAAAAGTATTCGTCTTACGTATCATCATCTCAAGCTCAACTTTAGATGAAACCAAACAAAAACCCATAGCTTCCACTTGCACTACAGCTACAGTGTAAAGCATCTATCTGACGGGGCCAATACATGACATCGTGGCACGCTTTCGATCTCATGCTTGTATCGAGCGTGGACTGGAAAGTGAACTGCTTTTGCCTTGGGTTGTGGACCGTTCACACGACCACGATTTAGTTTATCCCATAAACCATTCTGTTTCAAGCAATTACACCACTACTATACCCTAGTTTTAAATAAACTGTTTTGTGGCCATAACTTCTAAAATATAAGGAATTTCGCATTTTTGACACCATTTTGACCCCCCTTTAGAGCCCCCATCCGGGCTGAGGAGCATCCATCCCCACTATTTGGATGCTCCTCAGCCCTCTCCCTCCCTATCCCCTTCTCCCTTCTCTATGTAAAATTCGTTCAAAAAGAGCGATACAAAATCGTATCACACAAAAAGATTCGTTCAAAAAGAGCGATACAAAATCGTACCACACATTAAATAAAAATAAATAACTGGCGCAACAGTCCAATTTGAACCACGGCCTCGAGATGAGTTAGCATCATCTCATTTTTTCTAGATCGTGACGGTTTTTGTGCAGAGGTATGTGATCAGCAACACGCTCAACCGAGTTATTTACCCCATAATGGGTACTCATTTAACAGCTGAGTGGGCTCATAGTCCGACACGTAAATCCCCGGAATCGAACCGGGGCCCAGTGCGTTGAAGGCGAACGTGCTAACCGTTGCGCCATCCGGACTACCACACAATAAGATTCGTTCAAAAAGAGCGACACGTTCAAAAAGAGCGACACGTTCAAAAAGAGTCAAAAGAGTCAATTGACTCTTTTCGAACGAATCTTTTTGTGCGGTTCGATTTTATATCGCTCTTTTTGAACGAACTTTTTTGTGCGGGTTGATTTTGTATGCCCGCCCTAGATTGGCTGCCCCGTTTTCATGGGAAATAGTGGTCCTATCGGGCTTGCTCGAACTAAAGGGTATTGGGGGGTCGCTAAGTCCGAATCTGGGGTCAAAAAACTGAAAAAAAAAAAATTAGGGTCGCCCATCCCAGGCTGGCAGCCCCCTTTTCATGGGAAATAGTGGTCCGATCGGGCTGGCTCGAACTAAAGGGTATTGGGGGTCGCTAAGTCCGAATCTGGGGTCAAAAAAGAGAAAAAAAATTGGGGTCGCCCATCCTAGGCTGGCAGCCCCCTTTTCATGGGAAATAGTGGTCCGACCGGGCTGGCTCGAACTAAAGGGTATTGGGGGGTCGCTAAGTCCGAATCTGGGGTCAAAAAAGAAAAAAAAATTGGGGTCGCTCATCCCAGGCTGGCAGCCCCCTTTTCATGGGAAATAGTGGTCCGATCGGGTTGGCTCGAACTAAACGGTATTGGAGGGTCGCTAAGTCCGAATCTGGGGTCAAAAAAGATAAAAAAAAAATTGGAGTCGCCCATCCCAGGCTGGCAGCCCCCTTTTCATGGGAAATAGTGGTCCGACCGGGCTGGCTCGAACTAAAGGGTATTGGGGGGTCGCTGACTCCGAATCTGGAGTCAAAAAAGAGAAAGAAAAAATTGGGTTCGCCCATCCCAGACTGGCAGCCCCCTTTCATTGGGAAATAGTGGTCCGATCGGGCTGGCTCGAACTAAAGGGCATTGGGGGGTTGCCAACTCCGAATATGGGGTCAAAAAAGAGAAAAAAAAATTGGAGTTGCCCATCTACGACTTTTATTGAATATGTTATTAACCAAGTTTCAGACTCTTTGCATGACTCTTTTTGAACGACTCTTTTTGAACGACTCATTGGAAAGAGTCAGAGCTTATGTGCTGGCACAGTGAAAAGAGTCATTATGCCCATCACTACTGGTTTGACACCCGTCATTCGCCGAAGGAGTATGATTAATAATAGTAAGGACGAAATAAAAGAGTTGAAGTATGTTTATTACGTTTATTTAGTTTATTACGTTTACAAATAATCTCAACATGTCCGCCGTTGTGGAGCAAGCACAAGTGGTATCGCCGATGAATGGCATTGGTGGGGTTCACACGCAGTAGTTGGGCTTGTAACTGATCGCATGCTTCGGTGATATGGGAAATGAGCTATTCTCGTGTATGAATTTCCTCTGCGTAGACGATGCTTTTCAAATACCCCCAGACATAAAAGTCCATGGAAGTTAAGTCGGGAGATCGTGGAGGCCATGCAATGGGACCGCCACGACCAATCCATCGATCCCGAAAATTCGCGTCGAGCCACCGACGGACATTAGCACCATAATGCGCTGGCGCTCCATCGTGCTGGTACCAAAATCTGACCAGTACACGGAGTGGTATATCCTCTATGAGGTCTGGAAAAAGTTTCCTCCAAAAATTCGGCATAATTGGTGGAATTGAAAAATGGCGGAAGAAATACCGGACCGATTAAAATTATTTGTAAACGTAATAAACTAAATAAACGTAATAAACATACTTCAACTCTTTTATTTCGTCCTCACTATTATTAATCATACTCCTTCGGCGAATGACGGGTGTCAAACCAGATTTACTTGAACGGAACGTGCTTGATAACTGTTAGCCCCGCTCCTTTACAATTCAACCTATGAAGAAATTCTGTTTGCAAACTTATAATGAAATTTTATGGGCTTTCCGAAAACGTAATAAAATTTGGCGGTTAATCAGGTCCTTTTTGGAGAAAACAGGACTTTTTTGTATTTTTTTTTTTCTATTTTTTTATTATTTTTGTGTCATTTAAATTAATTTTTCTCAAAAAGTATAACACTGATTGACACAGTTGATAGCAAATAGAAAGAACAATTCGTGTCCTTTCCAACGAGCCCAGAATTATTACGTTACGCTAAGTACAGCAGAAGTTAGAGATCAAACAGTGATCACAGGTACGATGAAAATCCTTCGTCCTTAAAATCGCGCTATCTCCTTAACGGTGCAAAAACGGAAGTATGTGTGGAACGATTTTCCACTCAAGACAAGTTCGTCCATCTCCCATTTTCGTTTGAGCCTCAGTACTAGTAACACCCTGTATAATACAGAGTGCCGCTCTGTCCTATCGCATCATGTGAATTGAAATGCAGATAAGTATCAAAGAGGGAGGAGCTTAAGTGACGAGGCGTCCGGCGTCATTTGGACGTCCATGTGTACCGGCTCTTACACTGAATGCAAATGCAATCTCGTCGCTCCACAAACCGCGGCGGTGACCGCAACGGCGAGTCGAGCGGTTTCTACATTCATCGTCCTAAAGCCGCCGCGGCTGCCGATTTTTGCGTTTATACACAGCGGTGCGCCGCTGCTCAATCCGCTTGTGAAACCTCTCGTCTGGGGTCGCGGAAGAGATGATGAAATTCACCAACACTGGGCCTTTCTTCATTAATGGGATGCACCCAATGGCGACGCCCTTCCATTTTTAGAGCACTGTTTTGAAACAGAAATAAATTTACTGGGTTAAGCACAAACGACATGATGTCGAACAGATTCTATTCCTTGAACTAAATTGGTCTCTACTCTCCATCATTGCGTGCAGTGAACATCCCGGATCATCTTTGCATCGCAAGCCATCGTTCGGCTCGGCATCGCACGGCGTGCAATGTGAACACCCACCACATCGCATCGCTCGACCCGGCTCGGCTAGGCATCGCACGCAGTGTGAACATCCACTAATAAGCAGGGAACTCTTAAAAAATTTGAACTTTTCTTAACTTGGGGTGCTAACTTCCGGGGGGGTAAAATTTGGTACAGTTGATTTTTGCGAAGTGACCGTACCGAAGTTTGGGGTCATTTTTATTTTGTTTTCGCGATTCAAGCGCTTCGCCTTATCCTCGAAAAATGTACATTTTCAAAGAAATGGATTCAGGAATTCACTGTTCATTTTCAAAAGTGACGGCGGCGACGATGTTTTTTTTTTCTGTATTTCAAACCCTGTCGACAAACACTTAAAGCTTGAGCGCCCGTTAAACGTTCCGCTCGAAAGATGCCGATACATATATGCGAGCGCTATCCAAAGATTTGGCACTGTGTGCATTAAAAGGACATGGGGGGAACATTATTAAAGAATATTCTTATCAAAGATTTACATCGTGCGCGCTCCTTTCAGTTCGCGGGCATTCCTTTTGTGCCG
This sequence comes from Chloromyia formosa, assembly GCA_964017055.1. Lineage (NCBI taxonomy): Eukaryota > Metazoa > Arthropoda > Insecta > Diptera > Stratiomyidae > Chloromyia > Chloromyia formosa. The sequence continues at coordinate 7,654,364 of OZ024819.1, read as the reverse complement.
TTCTCCCTGTTGAATATGTGTGGGACTCACTCGAATCATGTCTCGTACGACTCCCCATCACGTAAGGGATGCACATGCTCTTTTCAGCGTCAGCGGATCAGGGCATGACTGAATGTGGTGGGTTGTGGATAATGGGTGGCAAAGTGGGTGGTGGTGGCGAAATGGTGGGCTATTTTTGGAACAAGAAATTTCCAAGCCAACAATCCACCCTCGGATTCCGTGTGCTTTGGCACAGACACACACACGGCACACTGAACCCAACACGAACCGCGTGCCTAGCCTAGCCGAGCCGAAATTTTTTTAGGGGGTGTCGAAAGCGTGCGTCTTTAACTCCCCCCGATACACACAATAGGGGTAGATTTTTGTGTATACATATTGATCAATAGAATCGTGTGAACCCGTCGAGAGAAAGAGAGCGAGAGAAAGTCATTAGCCAAACCGAGAATGTAAGTTTCGTCTATGGGGTGGCATGGCTTAACCGTGGAGGTTGTAATAAGGGCTTGCGCTCTCCATGCGGTTCATTGGAGTGTAAAATAATTCTTTTGCAGCGCTGACCCCTATATATGTTGTGTTGGCGGGGGGTGGGTAAAACGGTCGCATAGACACCGGATGGTAGTACTGTGCCTGCGTGTGTTATTCGATACCAGGGGGGAATGGCAGTGTATATGATTGTCCGCTTGTTTTGGGGGCAGTGGGACACACAAATGTTATTAGGACAAAAATGTCGTGTTTGAAGGGGGCGGGGGCAAGGGAGAGACAATTTTTTCCTTCCTAGTTTGTCATGTCGTCGTTCGGGATATGCCTTTAAGTTTAGGTTTGGTCGTGTACATACTTTCAAGAGTTGACTGACTCGATGTCGTCGCTGTGAATGAAAATGTGCAAAATGTTGAGCTGGTGGTGGTGGGGGTTGAAGGTGGCGATTAACCGTCTTTGCCACGATTCAAGATTGAATCAAATTTCGGCTGATAAGAGCGACGAGCGCTTCTTGTTCTCTGGGGAGTATTCGTAGGGGTCAATGTGATTTAAAAGGACAGGCGTCGTCTCAGCGAAGCCTCTCACCCTCCTCTTCCTTCCGCTCCAAAGCCCAAAAGAAGCAATTTGTGAAAACGATGTCTTAGCAATGAATGCGCACATCGTACTGAAAACTGAACTGGCTGGAGCTGAAGCTCTTGTTCGGTGCCTAAAAAAAAGGTGAGACGTATCTCGCATGTCTGACATGTGTGAGAGAGTTTCGCTGTATCCTGGAGCCCTCGATGTTTTTTTTTTTTTTTTGCTGTGGGGTATGCTTATCAGCTTATCTACGCACTTTCCCGTTGACCGCCCTCCCACAAACACCTCTCATCCCTTAGCCCTCTCTCACAACTGTTTCCATTAAAAGGACATTCGATTAAAGCAAGCCTGACATCCAGAAATCTGTAACGGTGCGGCTGACAAAAACTCAACACAATCTAGACTGCTGAATCGCTCTCGCGCTCTCTCCGCCGTGCAGGAGAAATGCAAGAGATTTTGCCTAGCGCACGCTGATCTTTCTCATAATTTCTTATAGTCGCGGTGAGTCCTGGTCGTCACGTCACACACGCGCGGGCCCGCCCCCTCAAAGAAGAGAGTAGTTTATGTTTTGTGTCGTGTCAGAGTTGTTTTTTTTTTTTTGGTTGGGTCGTGCAACTGTGAGTTGTGTTGTCGTTTTTCTTCTTCTTCTTCTTCTTTTGATTCTCTGGTCTCGGCAGCAGGAACAGAGTGTGTCTACGATACGAGACACAGGGATACAAATTCGCTTGCGCCTAAGCGTAAATTTTCCGAAAATTCTCACACACATTTTGACGGGACGAGAATTTTTTTTTTTGGATTTTTTTTTGTTTTGTTTTCAGTGTCGCTCTGTGTCGCTGTGGTGTCGCTACTGTCTCGCCTATATTTCGTGGTCGGTCGCTGTTTGTTTTTTTATATTTAGGCTCTCGCGTTTGATGTTTGTTCCGCGCGCGGGCGAGATACACACATCTTGAGAAAGAACGGCAAATTATAAAAAAAAAATTGATCAAGTGTGAGATTAAGAGGGTCCCTCTGTCTGTTCAAAGGAAAAAAAAATTTTACAAGGATTTCCACAATTTATTCGCGACGGTGGCCTCTGTGTTGTACTTGGCTGTAAGGGTCTTTCCTTCGCGAAGGTCCTACTGCCCTGCTGTGTGTATGTGTGTGCGTTCGTGTCCTGCTCAAGAAAAAGGATTTCGTCCTACGGGTAGAGACAACTGTGCAATATCGGACGGACGGGCAGTATCTCAGTATCTCGTCCGTTTTTTATGCCTTTTCCAAGAAGCAATTCAGCTGGATATTCCGGTCGCGACAGATGTGTGCTGCATCTTTTTCAGTTCCCAAAATCGGTGTCGAGTTAAAGTGTCGCGTCTCGTCCCTAAATCGTGTGTAAATGTGTGTCTGTGTATGTGGATAAGGATATCCGGCCAATAGTTCGGGTCTGAAATCTTGTTGGGAAAAAATTGGAAAGGAGTCTGATCCGCGTAATGCTTCGGTTTTCTGAAATATATCCAAAATCTCGACTTTCGATGGGTCGGTGCTGTTAGTGTGATGGCTTTCGAATGTGATCGACCTATCTGAGCTCACCGCCCCTGACAATGCTTCCCTTTTGAAATTAAAGCGCGCTGGTGAATTGATTCTAGTCCCGCGACATAGTAGGACAGTGTGCGTGTGTGTGCTATCAGTGAAGAAAAAAAATCTAATCAGGAAAAGAGAAATTCGTCCGATTGATGTGTGTAGCTTAAAGTCCTGGCGTACAGTCTAAAATGAAAAATTAATAAATAAGATAATAATGAAAAATAAAAGCCGAGTGTACAGATTGTCCCATTAATGGAAAAACGAAAAAAATCCTTTTCCGTTCCACACATACCCTTATCATGGTCCCACTTTTCCTGGTGCTGTGCTCTGTTTCGATATGGGCAACTATGCCAACCAGTGGGTGTCCCGTCGCGCCGCCAAGACAAGCCCCTCTGTGTCTCTCCTCTCTACCTCTCTGCGCGCCTGTGCGTCTGTGTGTGTATGTGCTTCTTTCGACCGTCCGTTTTGAAATGGTGGAAAAGTGCGTGCACGCTTAATGCTAAACTACCACTAGAACGACCTTAAACCGAACCAATCCACCAAACTAGCCCATCGAAACTCATTAGCAAACCCCTCGCTCGTTGCCAACCTCCTACTCACGCCGCGTGCTCACTCGGCTACGGGGTATGTGACATACATACGTACGTACGTACGGGTACCAAAATACGCTGGGAGAAACAACAACCTACGACGAGACATTGTACAAGAATTCCGTAGTGCAAGTCCACGAAACCTCTGCGTTGTCGCCAATTTAAAGTTTAATAATTAAAAAACAAGACAAAAGAAAACTACAAGTACACGACAAGAATAACAACAAACGGATTCGCCACTTTTAGTACTATAATATTCTAGACACAAATACTCTCCCCACCCCCTTAACAACATCCTCAGGACTTAGGGGCGAAGCTAAAAGCGGTTGAGATGTTTAAATAAAACATAAGATTTGGCTCGCGGTATCAGCATCCTTATGATGGCCTTCATTTCTCTTTTCTGTCCCACTCACTCTCTGGCTTCAAACTATCCGCGAATTTAATCGCAAATATGCCAAATTGGCTACGAACATTGAGAGGGGAATGAGAATAATACTCATTATTCTGGTTTAAATTAAACTTGACCAGCTGACAATTCTGCGAACTTGGTTTTAAATCCTGGCATGCGACTTGACGGACAAGTTCTCAGAATAGCCCCCAGCAATAAGACATATCCATGTCAAAATTTTGTTGGACCCCGGTTTTTCTTCCCCCTAGGGCAGGCTAGTCCAAAAGACCCTCAACCCGCCTGATAGAGGCCATAAAGTCCTTTGTAGGAGCACTCTTAACGACAGCGGAGCTCACGATGGAATCTCCAAGAAATAAGAACCTGGAACGAGAAACCGCCGCGAGTATTCGCAGAGAAGATGATCGATTCAGTTTCCTCCGTCTCAGTGGCCAAACCCATTTCGTTGTGGTAACGTGAGGTAACAAACCATTCACCTCAGGTCAGCTCTGTTCAAGCGGCTGGCTTCTTTGAGACCATAGAGGTTTATAAGATCTTTTGACTGCCACAAATCTGGAAGAGTATATATAACCGAAATGAACCATATTCTGGTCTAGCTGTGCTGCTTCCACCGGCAGATCTATCGCAGTACCTGATAAGTAAGGATCTTGTAATGGACGGTTTGGTGGGCATCCGAAGATTCCCGTGGGGACGGAGCCTAAGGTGGCATAGTGACCGTGAAGGTCGGGCCGTGCCATCTGGCGAAGAAAAAGGCCCCTCAACGAGCTAAGCAGCGGCCTATGCTTGCTGTAGCTCAGTTCGGGAGACGTGGGCGGGGTTTTCGCCGCTCGTTGCCCCTCTTCTTTACGTATTAACAAAAATTCATAGGCCTTGGGAAGACAACACAAACAGGGGAGGTAAAAATGAGGAATGAAAAAAAATGAGGCGATAAGGATGAAATGGTTGGCGGCCGGATCAGACGCCCAAGCGGTCGAATCTGGGTCCGGGTGTAATGGGATCCTCGGCCTCTGGTTTCGTACCACCAACAGATCACTACTCATCAGGTGCTGCTTCGATTTGCCGGTGGGAACAGTACTACCAGACCTTAATATGGTTCATGTCGGTGGTATGAAACCAGAGGGCGAGGATCCCACTACACCTGGACCCCAATACAGCAACTCGAAGCTTTTATGGAGGGCTTAAATACGTGGCTAAGCCACAAAAGACGAAAACAAAGCCAGGAATGCCTTGCTAAACTGAATCTAAAAGGAAAACTGCTCTATAGGAAGGATGGGGGTCCTACAGAGGAAAGCACAGCTACTTAAAGGGAAAATACGTGAAGTGAAGATGGCTAAGTCCTACGACTTAGAGCAAGTAGCCTTAATGTGCTTGTGGGACCAATTTGGGTCTTTTTAAGTCCTGTTCTTTACCAGAAGTCGGCCCCACGTTGGGCGCCAAATATGTAACGGACGGTTTGGTGGGCATATGAAGATGCCCGTGGGGCGGATCCTTAGGTAGCATATTACCGTGAAGGTCGGGCCGTGCCATTTGGCGATGAAAAAGGAGCTAAGCCAGGGCCTTTGCTTGCTGTAGCTCAGTTCGGGAGACGTGGGCGGGGCTTTCACCCCTTGTTTCCCCTGTCCTTTACATATTAACAAAAATTCATAGGCCTGGGGAAGGCAATACAAACAAGGCAGGTAAAAATGGGGAAAACAAAAAATTTGGCGATAAGGACGTAATGGTTGGCGGATGGCTCGCTTGCCCTGGAGCTCGCATTTGAATCCAGATGTAGTGGGACTCTCGGCCTCTGGTTTCGTACCACCGACACATCCTTACTCATCAGGTTCTGTCATAGATCTACCGGTGGAAGCAGCACAACCAGACCAGAATATGGTTCATTACAGGTTCATTACTGACAATGAGGTTCCGTGGCAGCAAAAATATCTGAACCTCCCAAACAGAACAAGACATGAGGCTTTTACCTCAAACACAGCCCGAAAGTAGTTTGGGGAAGGTTCCGTGAAGGAAAAACCTGGATTTAAAAATTCTTTACATTATAATAAGTTAATCCATATTCACATAAAAAGCATCTGACATTCGGTCTCTTCGCGATCTTCATCACAACGTACGGATGGTCGAAAATTTGCAAGAATGCATGGAGAGACATTCTTCCTCGAACAATGTCGGTCAAGTTCCTTGTCAGAGAGTGAGTCGGCTGAAACCTGATGAAGTTTCGGAGGATGAAGAGAGACTCGATTCAGCAGTGGAGGAGTTTAAATCTTCTTCCACTTGTTGAAATTGTGGAAACACTGGACATTCTTATGTCGAATGTATGGAGGAACCTAGAGTGTTTTGTTTCGGTTGCGGAGATCCTGGAGCCTTCAAACCGCAATGTTGTCAGTGTGACAAAGCACGTAATCGCGGGAGACTTTGCTTGCACCGGAGGCGTCGAAAAGAAATGCTGTGCCACCTACATTCGAGCATTATTGCCCAGCAATCATCTCGGGTATCTTTAGTCAGGAGCGGAACACCCTATCTACTTCCAAACAGTCCGACATACTTTCACCTGATTTGTCTTTAAAAACCGACGTTGCGACACAAACCCCAGACTTGCAGTTAGTACCACCACTCAAGTCTGGGACGTTAAATTCGGCCGGTTTATTGGTCACTGAGTCGAACACAGTGTCTATTGCGAATTCTTCATTATCCACTAACGAGGCCCCACCATCGAGTTTTAACACACCACCACCACTTATTCACTCCAATCACAAGCCGCTGAATGAGCGTGTGAAAGAGTGCGGGGCAGCTCGTCGTCAAATTTTCCGTGCCGACGAAATTCAACCTAGTCGCCCAAAGCGTTCGACTTTGCGCCGACGCAAGTTCTAGCGGAACGTTGTTTGCTCTGGTATTTTTTCAGATCGCCCTTGTGATGATATTAGACCATATGCTGAGGTCCATATGCTTGGTACCTCAATAGGTGGCCTAATTGTTACGGGAGCATCATTCAGCGTTATTGCTTCGGACTTTGCTAAGCAGTTTTTGGTATATTCCAATCATCCTTGGGAGAGATTCCGTTTGGGAATGACAACTGCCGATGGCACACGTCACTCTACTGTTGGAAAGATTTCCACACCCGTCACATTCAGAGGACGTACAGAGACCATCCACTTTATCATTATTCCAACCCTCACTCAGAATGTCAACCTTGGAATCGATTTTGTGCGCAAATTTGAACTTGCTCCTGCACTTTTCGATGACTTTCAATATTTACCAGCACTGTCTGCAACCCGTAACAATATCCCAGTCAATCAACATCCCTTGACTGTGGTTCAACAAGCGTCCTTTTCTGCGGAAGGCTTGGGGCGTACAACTATTGTATCTCACGCCATCGACGTCGGAGGCAGTAAACAAATTAAGCAGAGATACTATGCGATCTCTCCCGCCGTCAAAAAGCTTCTCCATGCAGAAATAGATCGGATGCTTGCAATGGGTGTCATTGTCATTGCTTGGTCATCACCTTGGTGGTCAAACCTAATAAGGTTCGCTTGTGCTTGGATGTACGCAAGGTCACTCATTGAGGGTATTCCGAGCCGCCTCCCAAAGTCAGAATTCATATCGAGTGTGGACTTGAAGGACGCTTTTTGGCAGATTCCTCTCGATGAGGCGTCAAAGGATAAGACTGCCTTCGCCATTCCGGGCAGGCCGCTGTATCTACTCGAAATAATGCCTTTTGGGCTTTATAACGCTCCCTAGAAGATGCTGCGCCTAATGAACCGCGTTATTCCGGTGCACTAGCGAAGCAAAGTGTTTGTCTCTTCGGATGACTTGTTGGTGATTTCGTCAACATTTGATTAACTCTTGCTACTACTGCACGAAGTAGCGCTATGCATCAGGAAGTCAGGGCTGACTATAAATATTGAGAAGAGTAAGCTCTTCATGAAGGAAGTTCCTTATCTTGGGCACATTATCGGTCACGGAACCCAGTAAAATCCAGGCAATTACTAACTTTCCTAAACCTACAACGGTTCGCCAACTACGTAGTTTTCTAGGTATGTGTGGATGGTATCAGCGCTTTGTTCATTACAGAACATATCCTCATTAGCGACGGATATGGGTATTCCAATTTCGTGAGGCTCCATCACAATCTCCCTAGTCCCTGCACGAGCCAACTCATTGGCTGTACAGTTGCCAGCAAAACCACTATGGCCGGGAATCCAGCACAACAAAATGTTGAAGACTTTTCCCAGCTCAACGAGCGGCACTCTTCCACCAACTTAGATGAGGTGGAAACGGAGTCGGTGGATTTTATCGCAGCCTGGCTATCCGTGTATATAGTGATATCTCTAGAGGCTACAAGGTGACGTCCCAGCCATGCCAAAACCTCTGCAATCGCCGAGACCTCTGCCTGAAAAACGCTGCAGTGATCTGGTAAACGTAAGGAGATTTTAATTCTTAGGCTTTCGGAGTATACATCCGCACCCACTCCTACCCTAGTCTTACTAAATTGCCATAACCCCTTGTGGGACATAGCGCGTCAACTGTTCCATGTGGCCCAGTTGACGTTTCGATGGCATAAATTGGTTTCAGAGAATGCAGTTGTCAGCATGCACCTCCTGCACATCCATGGCCACGAACGTCGTCGTGGACGGGATTCGAATCCGAAACTCCAGTAGTCAAATATGAGATGGACGCCTCAACACACTGCGCTACCGGTCGCCCCATCTGTATAGAAATCAATAGAATCCCGTTCTAAGTGGCAGAATCCAGCCAGTCACTTCGCGATGAAATCAAACTTGCAAAGTTTTTCCCGAATGCAAGCTTAGGAGACGGGTAGTCGGTTGTTGAAGGGATATTCATATTGTTGAGAATGACAGAGTGGCCGGCACTTGACGTAACCCACTAACCAGTCTCACGAAGGCGAATAGCCGTATTTGCAGCCACTACTTCAGCATAAATATCTGTCGGTAGCAAAGCAGCAGATGGTGTTGTTCTCAGAGCTCCAGTCATTGCCATGCAAGCTAGACGCTGCAATTTTTTGCTAACATTTTGCGATAAGCCGCTATACGTAGTGCCGTCCACCAAACAGCAATGCCATGTATCGGACGCAAGACTGAAACGAACAGCCAGTAGACATCTTTTGGTTTCAGGCCCCATTTTTTACCTATGGTTCTTATACAAGAGTACAGCGCCGCAGTAGCTTCCAAGCTAGTTTCCTGTCTAAGACAAGACCCAGAAATTTTGCTTTATTATTGATCACCAACCTGTTCCCATCCATCAGGAATTACATTCCAACTAGTAAAGAGGACAAGTTCCGTTTTATCCGGATTTGCCCTAACGCCAGCATAACAAGCTCAAATTGCTAGAATTGAGAGTGCATTCTCTATTATTTCACAGAGAATATTTGGAAATTTGCCTGTGATGGCAATAGCAATGTCGTCCGCGTAAGAAATCACTTTACACCCTACCCCTTCCAGGTTCAAAGGCAGTTTGTTAACCGCCAGATTCCAGAGAAGAGGAGAGAGAACCCCGCCCTGGGGAGGGGGGTGCCTCTACTTACACGCCTTTGTTTTTCCGACACACCCTGACTCGCGTGCATAACCCGGGATGTTAGCATCAGGTTAATTAATCTGCGGAGTGACTCGTCAATACTCAGGCTTGCGAGTGCATCGGTGATTGCCACCGGGTGAACATTGTTGAAAGCCCCCTCCATATCCAAAAGAGGCACCATTGTACACAAGCTGGAATGGTAGTTCGAGGGTGTATATCAATTAGTTTTTCTAGGACCTTTCGTAAGTTCGATGAAATCCTGATAGGTCGAAGATCAGTTGGGTGCACGTGCGAGCATTTTTCTGATTTTGGAATAAAGACAACTCTAACCTCCTTCCACAGTCGTGGAATGTGTACCATATTCAAGCATGCCTTAAAAATCTCTAATTGCCTTGACCCCTCCAGGGGTATGGGTGCGTCAACATCTCTAGCATTTCTACGCCTTGTTGACGTTTCAATAGCACGTCTCCTTTTCGGAAGTGCAGTTGCTAGCATGCACCTCCTATCCGCGCCGTCTTTATACTGACAAGCTCGGAGCACTGTGAGAGTTCTATTAGCACTCACAGGCAGTTTTTGATCACGCCGAGATTTAATCTCCGAGCTCTAGATTAGTATCGTAGAGCGGTGACCGAACGATCACGGCCACCGAGCGCGACAATGTGCCTTAAAAATGGATGCAATCCAAGGGTACACTAAATTCGCCGTGTGTTGTAAGTCCGCCGCGATAATGCCATCCGGTCCAGTGGACTTAAACAACATAAAGCTGGAAATCGTCCATAAGATCTTTTCCTCTGTAAGAATAGATGAGGAGACCCCAGAAGTTGTTGAGCACATCGGGGCGTTCGTAGACACGGTCTCAGTCGAACTGTCCGGAAAAAGCGTATCTAGCAAAAGCTTACTCGTTTCTGTCCAAGATCAGTCCTGCTTAAGTAGAAAACTTGGCATAGGTGGATTTGTAGATAAGATCTTACTAAGCCTAGAGGCCTCACTTGATTCTTCTAGCGCTCACAAAAGAGCAGCCATGAACTGCGTTTAGCCAATCTTATTTCCTTTTTATAAACATAAAGATCCTTTTTATATACGATATTATCCAATCCTAATTTAGTCTCGAAAATTTCGTCTTGTTAAAGCTTCTCCTGCAAGTCACGCGTAGATTTGAGATCTGGGTGCTCCGCCTTGGCTTCTTATTGCCTGATTGTCGGGGCACCGAAATAAGCCATAGCGAAATAATCCACATAGATACTTTCGTTTGGAAACGGAATAAGCTATGCATGGACAATATCGGTTTCAAATCGATATAATAATAATAATAAATAAGGACAGGCTAAGGTACCCAAAGGTGGGCACTGCGACCATGAGATCTATTTTGCCTTATAGCCTTAAACTAATCCAAAAGACTCTCAATCAGCCTGATGAAGCCCAGTAGGTCCTTTGTAGGAGCGCTCTTAACGACCGCGGAGCTCACGATGGAATCTCCAAGAAACAAGAACCTCGAACGAGCAACCGCCGGGCATTCGCAGAGAAGGTGTTTGGTTGACTCAGTGTCCTCCAGGCAAAGTCTGCATTCCGTTTCAGTAGCCAGACCCATTTTGTTGAGGTGATATCTTACCCAGTGGTGTCCCGTGAGGTAACCAACGATTAACCTCAGGTCCGCTCTGCCCAGGCGGCTAGTTTCTTTGATACCGTATGGGTTTATAAGATCTTTCGACTGACGAAGACCAGCGAGATCATTCCAGTGACGCAACCTTTCATTTGCGGACCATTGCTTAACCAACTGTCTGGTTGTAGCCCAGCTCAGACCACAGTACGGATCAGGCCCGATAAATTTCACAGATGAGCTCTGCCTAGCGAGTTCATCCGCAGCTTCGTTACCTTGAATGCCCTGATGGCCTGGTACCCAACATAGAGTTACCCGATTGGTGTTTGTGAGACACTGAAGGGTATCAAAACACTCTTTCACTAATTTTGAAGAAAATTTGTATGAAGAAAGAGCCTTAATAGCTGCCTGGCTGTCCGTGCAGATAGCAATGTTTGCGCCATTAAGTTTCTTGTGCAGAATTTCTCTGGCGCAGGTCTCAATGGCATGGATCTCTGCTTGAAATATGCTGGGCCAGCCGCCCATGGCGATTGAAATCCTGGTGCTCTGTCCAAAGACCCCAGCACCAACTCCCTGATCAGTCTTTGACCCATCCGTAAACCACATGGTACAGCTAGGGTCAGGACAGAGGTTGGCACTATCCCATTCCGAGCGGCATGGAATTGAGACCGAGAATTTTCTATCGAAGCAAAATTCAGTAGTCATGTAATCTGATCTCGAACAGATCTGCAAACCCGGAATCCGCTCCAGGATGCTCATGTGGCCCTGATTGTACACATGAGCATCATAAGTTAAACGCACTCGAAGAGCGCTAAGAGCCGCAGATTCCTGTATAAAAATATGCAGCGGAGTAAGACCAACAATCGCCTCAATGGCCGATGTCGGACATGTACGGATGGATCCTGCCATACCAAGGCATGCAAGACGTTGTAGTTTGGTACACAACTGTATGGTGCAATGCTGCTGCGTTTTGGGCCACCATACTAGCGCAGCATATGTCACGACTGGTCGTACCAGCATCAAATATAGCCACTTAGTCATTTTAGGGGTGAGACCCCAGGTTTTACAAAAGAGCGATCTGCAAGCCCACATGATTCGAGTGGTCTTATTAATGACAGTCTCGACGTGATTGCTCCAGTTGAGCCTCCAGTCCAACGTAATGCCCAGACACTTGACTTCAGTGGAGAACTGAAGTACCGTCCTGCCTAGACTGACCGAGCTTAAGTTAAGAATTTTCCTCCGTGTGAATGGAACCAAGACGGTCTTTTGAGGGTTAACACTCAGGCCAACTTCAGTGCACCAACGAAGGACTAAGTCAAGTGCAGCACCCATCACCTCAGTGACGGTCGTTTCAAACTTTCCTCTGATTATAATAGTTATATCATCGGCATATCCAATAGCATGATAACCATAATAACATAGCCTAGCTAGTAACTCGTCTACGACTAGTGACCAGAGAAGTGGGGAAAGAACTCCTCCCTGAGGACAAACCTTTAACAGCATTAACACAGGAGAAGGCGCCACTCAACGTTGAGTAGATCTCGCGCCCGCGAAGCATGGCATCGATCCACATAATAGTGGCTGTGGGTATATCTCTGAGCTCAAGTGCTCTAGATATGCAGCTGTAGCCAGTATTGTCAAAAGCTCCCTCGATGTCAATGAAGGCGCACAAGGCAATTTCCTTGTCATTGAGGGTTTTTTCAATTGTTCCTACGAGATTGTGTAAGGCAACCACTGTCGACTTACCTTTTACGTAGGCGAACTGGGTACGATGCAGGGGTGACGTGCATTCCATTTTCTGTCGAATATGCAGATCCAATAACCTCTCCATAGTTTTTAAAGAAACGATGAAAGGCTTATCGGTCTGTAAGATTTAGGTAGCTCTTCCGGCTTGTTTCCGTTTTTGGGAATGAACACCACGTTGATCGCTCTCCATAAACGCGGTATGTAGCTGAAGGTGTAGCTAGCTCTGAACAGGGCAATCAATGGATTGATAATGAAACTAATGCTGCGTTGCAGAAGAGCAGGAAATATGCCATCGGCGCCAGGTGCTTTATAGGGTTCAAAGGACTCCACGGCCCATTTGACCTTTTCTTTGTCGAAAATGACCTCAGAGAGGCTTCTTAACAGGCTGACTGGGACCCGATGGTCAGCTGGTGGAGCAGACACGCGGGGTCCAGCTTGTACTGAACCCGGAAAGTGGGTGTGCAAGAGCAGCTGTAATGTTTCCACTGGATCCACAGTGAAGGATCCGTCAGGTTTCTTAAGCTGACCAATACCATTGGAATGATCCTTTGATAAAGCTTTGTGGATGCGAGCCGCTTCAGGTAGTGAGTTAATTTTGGCACAATGTTTCCTCCAGGTCTCCCGCTTGGAGCGTCTTATAAGGAGATTATATTCCGTGAGCGCACTTCTGTATGCACCCCATTCATCATTTCGCTTCGCTTTGTTGAACTTTCTCCTAACCTGGGCTCTCTTGCGCGCCAGTTCCTCGTTCCACCAGGGAACCCTACGTGTCGTACTAAAACCACGTGCCAGAGTGCTATCTTGGTAGGAGGTGATTAACACGCCGTTAAGCTGTTCCGCGGCTAATTCCAACTCACCAGTCGTGCTAATGGAACTTAGCAGTTGGTCAGTTTTGGAACACACTAATTCGTGAAAAAATTTCCAATTCGTCCTCTTAGGACAAAAGGACGCAGACCGGAGTTCAGAGCTTCCAGGAATGTCAAATCTGATATGCATGTGATCAGAGTTTGACACTTCATCTGAAACCCTCCAGTTCATAACTGTCTCCGATAAAACACTGCTAGCAAGAGTGAGACCAAGTACCTCTCTCCTAGCAACAGTGACAAAAGTGGGCTTGCACCCTTTGTTGAGAACGAATACTTGTTTACACATAAGAAAATCAAGTAAGGACTTACCTCTGTCGTTAACGTCGCTGCTTCCCCATACAGTATGGTGGGCGTTGGCGTCACAGCCAATGATGAATTGTCGGTTGGATTTCCTACAGAACTCGACTAATAACTGAACCTCGGCTGGGGGGATTACATCATCATCCGAGGGAAAATAAGCGGATGCTATCACCACTTTATGACTCCCATGTGGAGTGGAAATGTCCACTAGTACAGCAACTAAATCCTTGGAAATAAAGTTGGTTAGTGGTAAATGATTGACGTGATTGTCTATCAAAGGCGCCGCACGAGGGCGATCTGTTGATTTGTCGTATATCAACTTACCAAATGTACTGTTGATACCACAAACTCGACCATTTACCACCCAGGGCTCCTGAATGAGCGCAAGGGTGGTCTTCTTTTCTTCGAATAACCTGCACAGTGTGGCCGATGACGCTTTTGCGTGGTGCAGGTTATATATAATATATAAGGCATGCGATAAAAACGAAAATAGCCATGAAGTTTCCAGAGCGAGCGAAGCGAGCGTTCATGTTTTTGCGATACTGAGGGTTGTGATCTCTTTAGTCTTTAGTCTTTCTTTAGTCCACACAAGGGACTGTTGTACTCAGAGCGAGCGAAACGATACTGAGGGTTCTGATCTCTTTAGTCTTTAGTCTTTCTTTAGTCCACACAAGGGACTGTTGTACTCAGAGCGAGCGAAGCGAGCGTTCATGTATGTGCGATACTGAGGGTAATGATCCTTTAAGCGCGGAGCGAGCGGAGTCCACACAAAAGACTGTTGTACCCAGACCGAGCGAAGCGAGTGTTCATGTTCTTGCGATACTGGGGATTGTGGTCCCTTAAGAGCGGAACGAACGTAGCGAGCGAAGCCCACACAGGCGACTGTTAATTCACAACCCTCAGTAGCGCACAAGTGTGCATGGATAATTTCGGTTTGGAACGAGCTGGGCTAGCTCCGTTCCTAGGGCGTTGCGAACCCCCGCATGTAATCCTAGGTCGCCCGTTTCACTCTTTGTACAGGTACCTGCATCCGTTTCGTCCTAGCATCTGCATCCAGCATTTTTTTTTTTTTTGCTATGCACAATTTCAAACCGAAATAAGGTACCTATGCGAAGGAAAGCGAAAATAGCCATGTACATACTCATCAACGAAATTAAGCATTGAGTGTGAAACCGAAAGAATCTATGTCTGCATGGCTACTTTCCGTTTCAACCGAAATTATCCATTAATGCCTTATTTCCAAATGGTTTATTTCATGGTGTGTAACGGACGGTTTGGTGGGCATCCGAAGATGCCCGTGGGGACGGAGCCTAAGGTAGCATATTACCGTGAAGGTCGGGCCGTGCCATCTGGCGAAGAAAAAGGCCCCTCAACGAGCTAGGCAACGGCCTATGCTTGCTGTAGCTCAGTTCGAGAGATGTGGGCGGGGTTTTCGCCGCGCGTTGCCCCTGTCCTTTACGTATTAACAAAAATTCATAGGCCTGGGGAAGACAACACAAACAGGGGAGGTAAAAATGGGGAATAAAAAAAAAGAGGCGATAAGGATGGAATGGTTGGCAGAAGGCTCGCTTGCCCTCGCGCTCGTATTGGGGTCCAGGTGTAATGGGACCCTCGGTCTCTGGTTTCGTACCACCGACAAATCCTTACTCATCAGGTGCTGCTTCGATCTGCCGGTGGGAGCAGCACAACCAGACCAGAATATGGTTCATTACAGGGCAGCTTCTACTTCGAGGCCTGCCAAGAAGTAGAAGCTGAAGACAGAGGGTGCTGCAAAAACGAAAAAAAGAACTGGGCTCCTGAGCTAGCCGGTAACCATTGTAGAGGAGAAAAATAGCAAAGAGAAAAGAAAAGAAATACTACATTTCTCCATTGTTCAGATGATCAACAGAGTCCAGAGAATCACGAGGATAGCAGAGGCGCAACACTGCATTCCTTGCAATAATTCACCCATTATCTCTGAAAACTGTTGAGCATCTCAACAATAGAAACAAATGCAATAATGTAATCAAAAATATTAATGAAGTGTAAAGACAATCCTGGCAACAGAAAGGTACCCAGGGCTCCTCCGCGCTTCGTCCGGTCACCGAAGATGCTCCAAATGCCGGCAATTCAAAGCATTTATGGAGGCCTTAGGTACGTGGCTAAACCACAAAAGACAAACACAACACCAGGAATGCCTTGTTGAACTGAAACTAAAAGGATAAACTACTCTATAGGAAGGATGGGGGTGCTACAGAGGAAAGCACAGCTACTTGAGGGGAAAATACGTTAAGTAAAAATGGGTAAGTCGTAAGACTTAGAGCAAGTAGCCTTAATGTGCTTGTGGGGATGCATAGCGGTGGAAGGACCAAAAAGGAACCCAATGAGGTCCTTTTTAGTCCTGTGTTTGACCAGAAATGGGCCCCACGTTGGGCGCCAAATATGTAAAGGACGTTGGAAACACCCGAAGGTGTCAACGGGGACGGAGCCATTTTGACCGTTAAGGTCCGGTAGTGACAGCTGCCAAAATTGACAGCTGCCATAATTGGCTCCTCAACGAGCTAAGCGGCGGCCTGTGCTTGCTGTAGCTCAGTTCGGGAGATATGGGCTGGGTTTTTGCCGCTCGCTGCCCCTGTCCACACATATTAAAAGGGAATTCACAGGCCTGGGATAGACAACACAAACGATGGGGGGTGAAATTTGGGAATAGAAAGGTAAGGGTGGAGCCAGCCGGCTCAAATGCCATCATTTGGTGCTCCAAGGTCCAGATGGCGGTGGACCTCGGCCTTCTGTACCCGCTAGAAAAAAAAGACAATAACCCGACCTGAGGCCCCCGTGGCCAAAAAAAAGAAAAATTTTGTGGGGGCCTCCCTTTGCGAAACCGGAGATGAGGCCTTTCACCTCATCTCATCACCAACCTGAAAGGGGGTGGTGGGGAAGTTTCAAAAGGAAAAGCCTATGTTCCTTTTAATTAGCGATATGTAACATTTTTTTATTCAATAAAGAAGATGAAACGAGATAATCTAGCCAAAATACCAAAAAAACTAGTTACTAAAATTTAAATACAATATAGGTACAACAAAAGAAAACATCAAAACTTACCCTAGCATCCTCGATGGCCACCGGAGAAACTGGAGCAGCTACAATTACTGTTATATTACACTACTTTACAAAAAAAACTGATCAATTGATTAAGCCGAGGAAGAAAAAACAAAAGAAAATATGTATGGAGAGTAATAGGTCATCCTATGAAGCTGCTGTTGTTGTTGCGTTGGTCGCTGTTCCGGGCGGTAAACCAGTGCCCCAGGTTCTATGTCGTTTTGCTCGACCTTACTCGAATTTCTATACTGATATCCCTTCGGACCTTGCTAAATACTCTTTCCCTTTTTTTTCACTGCCTTTGAAAACACAGCCTGCTTCACACCTTTTTTTTCAATTTGCACGGAAAATGAATCATCACTAGGGCGAAAGGAAGAGATATCGATATCCGCAGCAGAGCCACTTCTTGTCATCCAAACGAGCCAAAAAGCAAATTCGGAGCACAGACCGTCATAAATCAAAAATCGAACATTTTTTTTTCCAGAGTGGCACTTTTTTTTCGCACACACTGTGCATTGGCTTCTCACGGCGCTATCAAACGACTTTGACAGTACTATGGACAACACGGACGCTAAGGAATTAACAAGATCCAACACGAACTAAGGCTTCAGTGTTGTCTGCTGCTGTTGATGGATTTCGTCCAGGGTTTTTAGCACACGATAGAGATGTGGGGTCTCAGAATCACTCACATGCACCTTCACAGGTTTCCGAAACGTTTCGGCACTAATCACGCAAGCAGTGGTGACGGGGCTCCTCTGTCCAAACTTTTTCACATACATTAAGAAATGCACCTGCCGAAATGAAAAATCGGCCAGCAAATGGGGAAATGGAGACCGCCACTGGGTGTGCGCCTTTGATTATGCGGGGAACGATTCCTTTTTTTTTAAATAAACGACAAAAGAGAAAAAAAACGCTGAGGTTTCTTTCATTTTGCTTTCGAGCACGACTGCCGCAATATATCCGATAACGACACCATTTTCTTATAACGAAAAAACCCCTTCGAGGTCGGAATTGTTCACTTTAAATTTTACTTTTTTTTCGTCGTGGTCGCACAATTTGCGGGTGTACACATTCACACTTTGGTTTTACGACCGAAAAACAAGTGAGTTCAACGCGTTTTAGATTTGCGGGGTGCAAGTTTTCAGCGAGAGCAATTCCGCACGAAATGTACAAAAGGCCAGGACACTCGCCCCTTTGAAATTCGACCCGAAATTAAAATTATTTTTCTTCAATTAATTTCGGTATTTTCTTTTTTTTTTAACGAGGTCCAACCGTGCTCGTCAGCGCTTCCAATCCGACTCTCCCGTTCCACCTCTTCCACCCGTTCCATTCTTTCGCCGTCCCCCACCATTCCTAAAAACTTTTCCCGCCAAAAAGATGCTTCACCAATCAGGTGATTTACTCACCCCTGAAGTTTGGTTGCAGCGGTTTATTCTGACACATCAATGCCTACTTTTGAATTTGTAGCGACCTTTCACAAATGTAAATGATTTGAAGTAAATCCAAATTAAGTACATTTGTGAAAAATACACAAATTTAAAAATAGACACTTATGTGTCCGACTTGGTCCGTTACAGGTGCCCTGATTGTCTACTGACAGCGCAGGACCTTAATACACTTAGAGCACCAGTTAGAGTGTAAACCATATCATCCAACAGCAGACTTACGCACACACACCCTCATGAGCTGTCTGAAAAAAGCTCAACAACTATCTTATCTGTAATTGGGACAGTTGTTTCTATTGTTTTTTATTTTTCAGTGCGCACATAGACTGAATTCTAAACGAACCTAAACTTACTAATATTTTTGTGATTTATATTGAGAAAAAATATTAATACAAACAAAAATTGAAATCAAGAAGAAGCAGAAGAAAATACTCAAAAAAAAAAAACACAACAAAACGGAAGCAACAGTATAGCATATAATGAATATAATGTCCAACTAAATTAATTAATAAAAAAAATAATACCAAATGCAATAAAAAAAAAATTAGAAACAAAAACAACGCACACAACAACAAATTTTAACTTAAACGGTGAATCAGCGACAGAAAGTTTGTAGTTTTCTTTTAAATAGTTTTTTTTCAGATAAATTGAAGGAAAAAATTAATTCTAATTGATTAAAAAAAATCATAACACAAAAACAAGCGATGAAAGCAGACACTATGATGTTTTGTTTTGTTTTTTAAATAAATAATAAATTTAAAAAAAAATGTAGCTTAAAAAAAAGAAACGAAAATGCAAACAATATTATATCAAATAAATAAATAAACACAAGAAAAATTTACGCTTTCAATAGTGATTACTAAATTATTACTAGAAGGCTCCTATTCTCGAAAAAACTTCAAAAACACAAGAAAACCAACAAAATATAATAAAATAAAACAAAACAAAAAACATAAATATTGTATATTTACGTGCTCATATCTTATATATAATACAGGGTGTACCGTTCCTGATGGTAAATAATTTAATGATAGATGGAACTGTTAATTTTTGGAAAATTGACATATGACATGGATACACTGCCTTTAGCAGTTATAGCATTTTTGGTAAATTGTGTAAAAAAAATTGACCTGCCAAGCAAAATGAAAATTTTCTACTCCCCCAACCATTTAATCCGAGATTTGAACTCACTTGTTGAAACGACATGAAATTTCATATAAAACAACTTTTTTTCGACTGCGAAAATGACCGTTACTTACGTCAAGGATAAAACTGTTCAAACTTTAAAGACATTTCAAAATCGATTTCTCATCGGGAATTCAAATGATTATTTTACAATGGTACGTTGAACTGACAAAACTGCAAAGTTGACAAAAGTTGCCCCATTGTGTTAGCGTTCGAGCGGCATACAAATTTTAAGGACTTAACTTTGAAAATTTAGCGAATGTTACGTATTAAAGGAAAAGAAAACGTGGTCTGAAGAGAAATTAATTTTCTTTAACCTTCACTTAACAGACAGTCCATGCTAAGAATGAAAGATTGCAAAAAAAAATCTCGTAGTTTCGAAATTTGGCACAATTGGTGTGGAGAGTAGTGGCAGATCGTGGCCTGTGAAGCCGGGTGGGCACGTTTAGTTTGAAAATACAGACTCGCGAAAACGTGCACTGTTAAAAACCACGACTGTTCGCCTTTACGGGGGTTCATGTTATACGAACATATTAAAATATTAATCCAACTTACATTTTTCGAGCCATTTATTCAATGTTATTATGTGATATAATATATAAATTAGAAAATTCATGTGAAATATTGTGTGATTTGTTTCTGTTTTTTTTTTTTCAATTATTTGTAGTACTGCTTTTTTCTTGAGTCGCTTAAGTACAGCAACATCGTTGTAACAGACCATTTCACTTTCTGCCCATTGTAAAACTTTATTGAGGCTCTCTACGGCTTCCTTTGGTTGAATTTTGACCTCAGTGTCATCAACAATATCGGATTCTTCATCACTAGATATTGGTCCTGCTTTTGGCAATTCATCTGTGATTTTATCTTCTTTCCATTCTCTGATTTCATTAATCTAGGGACGCGGGAGCGTCCCGCCCCGCCAAAGAAAAATGAAAAAATTGAAAAAAAAAAAATTAAAGTGACCAAGACTATGTTTACGCGACACAACAAGTACGGGTTTCCGGACCTCTGTAGCTCCGGCCCCGGATGCTTGTTCGGGCTCAAATTTGGTATGGTCGTTGTCTCCGGTCATCTTACAAAGTGCTGGAAATTGATTCCGATACAAGGAAAAACACCCGAGACATGATAATTTGAAAATGGCTATTTTTCAAATTTTTCTTGTTCTCGTTGTTCTCGTTGTTCTTTGACAGGGCTACAGCCTCGTAGGGAGCGGATCCAGGTCTGCTTTCTTTTCTCACGGATTGCCTGTGTCCCAAGGGTGTGCATAGGCTATAATTTGCTCTGATCCGTGCAGTAGATAAAAAGATACATCCAAAAATGTCAAATTTTCTAGTAGAGTTTCTCGCTTAAGTCTTTTTGATAATTTGAATGCGACACAGCAAATCACTCGCAGAGATCGAATGCCGACGGGGAGAGACGCAAACACTTGATTATGTGAGTAGTGACGACGACGGATGCAAAAGTCCGTGCGCTCGTCGGGTGAGGAGAACCATACGAGGTAATGGCTGTGGGCGTGGCTTGTGGCAAGTGCATGAATGAAAAGTGTGTGATGAAAAAATTGAAACTGAATATTTATGACTGCATCTTAGGATGTCCGGAAAGAAAAAAACATGCTGTGTGGTCTTTGTAGAGAGAATCAGAGGAAATGAAAAAGAGCGAAGAGAAACGAAGCAATTCGGCACAAGTGAGGAAGTACGAAGGGGGATGGAAATTTGACATCTCTTTTGCTTCTATATGATCGGGCGGGTGTTCCGCGGCAAAGAGACAGACTGGAATGTTATTGTTCCAATAGGAGAAGTAGGAGAGGGGATGACATTTCATTTGCTTTGTGTGCTTCTATATAGACAGTTTAGGGCGTGTGTCTCTCTGTTTACTTTTTACTAGTTTTTATGTTATGGAATTACGTCCAGAATTTTGTGCACAGTAAATGGGGGTTTCATCTCCTTCTATATGGCTCTGTGTGTGTGGTATATGATTTAGGTAGTTTCATTTATGGCATATGAGATATGAATTATGATGTAAGATAATTTTTTCCAATGTGTGGAAGATGGGAAGCGATGTTTAGGCAACACTTGACTGGAGGTGATGAGGCGAATGCAGTAGGCTGTTAAAGGTATTTTGAGTCCTTTGGGCAGGAGAAAGGATGTTCTTGGCAAGGAAGCGATTTCTAGGCAAGATGAGTATTATACGACTGGGGGTGATGAGGCGAATGCACTAAACTACTGTTAAAGGCACTTTGAGTCCTTTGAACTAGAAAAATGATATTCTTGGCAAGAAAACTATTTACCCCAAATGGGTAACCTGAGTGGATTCATAGTCCGGCACGTAAATCCCCTTTTTATCGAAGACTACCGCATTCAGTCGAAATCAAACCGGAGCCCAATGTATAGAAGGCGAACGTGCTTACCGTTGCGCCATCTGTATTACTACTACTACTATGCAAAAAGATATGATATCTCCCAAAAACGACTCTGTTGTAAAAAAATTCCCCGCCAAGAAAAACCTCTCAACCGCAAAAAGGATTGATATGAATCAGTGACGTGCAGTGGAAATTTTTCATAGTCAAGCAGTTGGGCGCCCTAAAGCCAATTTAGCATAAACAAAAATGGACTGTATAATAGAATATGGACAGTCACAAAAACATTTATACCAAGCGGCTTTAAGCCTTAAAGAAGAAATCAGGAAAGATATAAATAAAATATTGGCACATATATTCGGAATACAAAAAAAAAAAAATAAATAAATAAAATATTACTAATAAAAAAAATGATAAATAAATATTATGTTAATTAAGACTAAGAAAAATTCAGGGGTATTTGAAATAAATAAATATTCTTTCGCCATTGCCATTTATTTGTATTCCAAATCTATGCGCCGTTCTTTAAGTAAAAACTCTTTAATCACATTATCAAAAAAAATCATTTTCTCTTCGCATTTGTATAAGAAGATCCTTTTCAACCGCAATTAAAGCAAGATCCCAAAGTCGTTCTTGGGATTGGCGATTTCTCAAAAATGTGTGAACGCGCTTTAGTGTTGAAAATGACCTTTCCGCAGTTGCCACTGTGACTGGAATTGACGTTAATAATTTTGCTAAAATATGAACTTGCTTAAAACCGTTTGCGACATAAGGCCGTTTTTGAAAATAATCAAGAATTTTACTAGGATTCGCGTTTTTAAACTCATCTGAAGAATAAATAACTTTTAGCTCATTTTTTCAACTTTATTCTGTCGAAAAATTGACCGTGATATTCAATAAGTGAGTCAAAATTTTTATCGGGAAAATTTGACTTGAATTTAGAAAAATAATTCGGTTCAAGCAACTCTAAAAATGAAAGATCTTTAAACGAATGGAATCGATCTCGAATTTGCCCGAGAATAACATCTATAATCTCCCGAAATATCCGCCGTAAATTTTGTAAAGGATCTATCGCATTTCTACATTTCTTACGTGGTGGCTGATATTCTGCTGTAACTGTCGAATAGAAATTATCAAACTTTTTAGAAAAGTCATTTTCAAGCCAATTTTCAAATTCAATAATTTTTTGGCTTGCATATGAAATGTTTACCACTTTGCTCTGAATAATATTAAACAATATATCAGTTTTCGAAAAAATTTCAGAAAAAATTAACAGATATAATTGAAAATCTGACTCTGCGAATTTTTGTAAGTATATATCGGAAAAAGTCAAGGAATCGCCATCCCAGTGTTGAGAACCATTCGAAATTGTCTCAAAAACTGTACAAATTTCATGCTTATGTTCAAATATAACGTTAATAATACGCGAATGATAATGCCAACGCGTTTTGGAAACCGATGGTAAACGACGATTTACTATATTTGCAAAAAGGTCCGACCTTTTAGTGGATGTATTAAAAAATGATGCGATTTTATTGATGTGCGCGAAAAATAATTTTATTTCCGCAATAAACTCAACTGCTTTAGACAATACTAGATTTAGTGAATGAGCGTAACATGGAACGAAAATTGCCGATTTATGTTTTTCCCGAATTAAAGTCTGAACTCCACGGATTTGAGAACTCATTACTGCTGCGCCATCGTAACATTGTGCAATTAATTTCTTATCGATATTAAAATTTTGCAATTGTTTTAAAATGTGAGAGCTTATTGCTGTAGCTGTACGATTAGCGCTTACATCCAAAAATCCGATAAATCTTTCTTCAATCTCATTTTGTTTGTTTTGTTCTCTTTGTTTAGGTTTATCTGTTTTTATTATCGCACATTGTTATCACTACAATACGTTATTTATGTACAATACATAGATTGTTTGTCTAATACAATACTACAATATAAGTTTTTATCGTATCACAATTCACTTCTGATGGCGGTCGACTCCCAGAACCGAGTGCCCTCATGACGTTCAATCCAGTTGTCAGTTGGGCAAATGGAAGTAGTTCCGAACAGCAGTGCTTCGCTAGCGATTGGGCTGCTTTTCAATATCATACATCCTCCCCCGCCGGAGCGCATCCTGAAATGCATGATCATCACTGCAACGAAAACCTTAATAACTGATTATCAATTCAATACGTATACTTTATAATTCAATTAAATGATGTGCTTATCCTTGATGTGTAGTTGTGTGTAATGTTTAGATTCCAATGTGGGTTGTTCGAATTCAGTAGTCAGAAGGGAGCAGGATCCCGATGTCTCAAATATTTTCAGCAGATTTAACTAAAAATCTGTAGTATCTTGCGTCGGCAATAGTGCTACCTTCGTGATGGGCCTCTTGTAGATGTTTCCCTTCATTCGGACAGTAACGACTCGGACCAAAGAATCGTCTCCCGGATGGACTTCGATTATGCGTGCAAGTGGCCATTTGAATGATGGGATCTTATCTTCCTTTATGAGGCATAGGTCTCCAGGTTTCGGGTTTGGTCTTTTATGTAGCCATTTGGGTCGTTGCTGTAAACGCCGTAGGTACTCATTGGTCCACTGTTTCCAAAACATCTGCGACAGCCTTTGGGTTAACTGCCATCTATCCAAACGATTCATGTTGATTTCAGTTACGTCAACTTGAGGTGGAGCCTGTAGAGAGTCACCAATCAAAAAGTGTGCTGGTGTAAGCGCGACATCATCGGTATGATCATCAGATAGAGGACATAATGGTCTCGAATTCAAACATGCTTCTATCTGGATCAATGTAGTGTTCAATTCTTCGAATGTCAGTAAAGCGTTAGCTAAAACTCGACGAAGGTGTAATTTCACTGATTTAACACCAGCCTCCCATAATCCGCCAAAATGAGGAGAGGCTGGAGGGTTAAAGTGCCACGTCACGCCTTCGGATGTTACCTGGTCTATTAGTTCCCGGTTTATTTTAACGATTTCTTTCAACTCCTTGTCGGCACCGACGAAATTTGTGCCACAATCACTATAAACGTGGCTAGAAAGGCCTCTTCTTCCCACAAATCGTCGAAATGCTGCCAAAAACGCTGAAGTGCTCATGTCGCTTACAAGTTCAATATGAACCGCCTTGACTGCCATGCATATAAATATAGCGACATACACTTTACAGATTTTGCGACCGCGACCAATTCTGTCCCGAATGTGAAAAGGTCCGCAATAATCAACACCAGTATGTGTAAAAGGTCTGGATATTGTCACTCTCGGAGTTGGTAAATTGCCCATAAGCTGGGTCGACGTTGTTGCCTTTGCCTTGAAGCATGATACACATTTATGAATGAAGCGTCTTATTGTGTTTCTACCATCAATTAACCACATTTGTTTTCGTATCGTAGCCAACATTAGTTGAGTTTGGCCGTGAAGAGTAGCTTTATGAATTCTCTCAAGATATAACTCCGTAAACCTTCCTTGTTTTGGTAATATAATCGGATTCTGTTCATTAACGGGCAGGTTTGCATTTTTCAATCGGCCTCCGACACGTAGTATATCGTCCTCCCCTAGTTGCGGGTTAAGACTAAGAATTTTACTTTTGGAATCAAGATCAATTTTATTACGCATATTTCTTATTTCAGATGAAAAGAACTTGCTCTGAATGTATTTTATCCATAGTTCAAATGCGTTCTTCAATTCAATTGTGTTCAAATATTCGGTTTTAGGGATATTCCCTTTATGTTTTCTAAGTTTAAATCGTAAACAATATGCAGTTACTCTAATCAATTTTGTTAGTGATGAAAATTTCATCAATAATTCATCCAACACAAAGTATTGTATATGGAAACATTGAAGATTTCGTTTTTTCTTCAATTCGACGTCAGTTTCAGTATCGGTTACGAGGCAAGGCCACTGGCTTCGATCTTGTACGATCCATTCTGGTCCATTCCACCAACGTGTGGAATTTATTAGATCCTTCGGTTTCATTCCGCGAGATGCTATATCTGCTGGATTTTCTGCTGATGGTACATATAGCCATGGGGTATTTCCAACGATACTGAATACAGTCCTGGTCCGATTAGCCACAAAGTCTGTCCATCGAGTTGGGTCGCTATTTAGCCAACAAATCACCGTCGTGTTGTCAGACCACAAATAAGTATCAGCTTGGGTGAAATTATGAGCATCTTTCACAAGTTTTATGAGTTTGGATAAAAGGACGGCAGCGCATAACTCCAACTTCGGAATCGTGACCTCGATAGTTGGGGTAACCTTAGTTTTTGATGCAATTAAGTGGGACGACGTCTTATCGTTGTTGCGTACGACAATGTAAACTGCTGCCGCATAGGCCGCTTTCGATGCATCAGCAAATCCATGCAGTTGTAATTGGGAGGTTTCGACAGTGTGTATCCATCTTGGTATCCGGATATCCTCAATTCGTCTTAAGGAATGTCGATAATCAGTCCATTCGATACTCATTTTGTTTGGGATGGGTGCATCCCAGTCACAACCGTGACGCCACAGCTTTTTCAGCATTATTTTCGCTAAGATTGTAATCGGTGAGATCCAACCGAGAGGGTCGAACAACGACGCCGCGTCGGAAAGGATTGTTCGCTTAGTAGGTTGTGTGTCTCGGTCCTTTAACTTTAAACGGTACGTGAAATAATCGTTAACAGGATGCCATTGGATGCCAAGAGACTTGAATCCTTGATCTAAGTTCAAATCGATCTCAGGACTCATTTCAATATCGTCTGGATGAAGATCAGAAAGTAGACGTCGATCGTTTGACAGCCATTTCCTTAGTTTAAAACCTCCTGATTCCAATAAGGCTATGGTTTCGTTTCGTTTCTTTAGCGCTTGTTCCAGATCACTATCGCCAGATAACAGATCGTCCACATAGAAATCATTTAATACCGATTGAGATCCCAGGGGGTACTTCAATTTTTCGTTCTCCGCTAGCATGTGAAGTGTTCGCATGGCAAGGAATGGTGCGCAGGTCGTTCCAAATGTGACGGTTGCTAGGCGATACTGTTGTAACTTTTTCCCAGGATCAGATTGCCATAAAATCATTTGAAAGAAAGAGTCATCTTCGTGCATATCGATCTGGAGATACATTTTTGCGACGTCTGCTATGTATGCGTACATATGCAATCTTAATCGCATCAAAACGTCGATCAAACTATTTTGGATGGCGGGGCCAGTTAAAAGCGTATCGTTCAATGAGATACCGCTCGCCGTTTTTCTCGAAGCGTCGAAAACTACACGAAGCTTTGTGGTTGAGCTTTCTTTGCATACGGCGTGATGAGGAAGATAATTACTATTTTGGTGAGATGAGCAAGTTTGGTATTCAACAGGAAACATATATCCTGAAGCGATGTAACCTTCTAGGCATTTTGTGTATTCATGTTTAAGATTCGGATCTCTATAGAATCGTCTCTGTAATGCGGCGTAACTAGCTTCGGCGATATGTCGAGATTTACCTAAACTAGCCTTAAGTTCATCGCTTTTGAATGGCAGTCTAACCTTGAATCTACCATTTGGTTGTCGTTCGGTTGTTTCTACAAAATGTCTTTCACATCTGGAATCTTCTTCGTTATAAAGTTTTTCAAGTGGAATCTCCTCCAGTTCCCAAAATTTCTTTAGTTGCGAACTCAAGACATCAGTCTCGCTAACTTCAACATTGAAACTCCGGTAAGTAGTTTCATTCGATGTGCCTGCCTCTCCGGTTATAATCCAACCTAGTCGAGTGTTTTGGGCGATGGGGCCCGATGGCAGCTTCAAAACATCACCAATTATAATGTTCGAATACACCTCAGCTCCTAACAGCAGATCGATCTTGCCCGGCTTGTCAAAGTGTGGGTCCGCTAATCGAATAGTATTGGTCTCCTCCCTAATGTGGGTGTGTATTTGTTTAGATGGAACTAAGTTAGTTAATTTATCAAGTATGAGTGCATTGAAGCATATTTTGTTATTGTCGAGTGTGAGCAATTTTGCCTTCATACTACCATTTACAGGTTTGGGACTTGACTTATCAATTCCAGAAATGCATATGTTGCTGCTGATTCGTTGCACTCCCAGTCGTTGAAACGCTGACTCGGTGATGAGGGTTGCCTGCGAACCTTGATCCACTAGAGCCCGAAGTGTAATATTTCCATTCGGCGACTCGACTTTTACCAAGGCAGTTGCAAGTAATACTTCTCTCCTGGTTAAAGCATTAATCGAATGAACCTCCACTTGATTTTGAGGATTACTTGAATTCGGGAGTGATGCATCGTTTTTATGAAGGGTTGTATGATGATTTCTTTTACATTTAAAACATCTTCCGCTATTGGGGCAATTGGTTGCAACATGTCCGACTCGCAGACAGTTTAGACAGAGGGCCTTTTGTTTCACAAAATTCAATTTTGAGCCATGATCCAAGGCTAAAAAAGTGGGACATAGTCGCAGTACATGGTTTTCTTTGCACATTATGCATGATATTAAGTTGGATGCTTGATACGTATGGACGCCACGATTGACACTGGTTGGTTTGTGCTTGCTTCTTTCAGCTCCCACTGCTTCTAGTGCTCTGAATCTTTTTTCGATGAATGCTTTCAGGTGATCTAACGTTGGTAATTCGGTTTTCGATGAGATTTCTTGCTCCCAAATCTGTCGTGATTCAGAAGGTAATCTTTGTGCAGTTAAATAGACGATAGTTGAATGCCACAGATTCTTTACTTCCATGGCTTCGATTGATTGAGTGGCTTCCAGTGTCCTATCCAAGAGAAATTTCAACGATGTTGCAGATTCAGTTGCAGCGGATAATCCAAAAAGTTTTCGGAAGTGTGCATTTAAGAGTGCTTGCTCATTATCGTAGCGATCGCACACAATCTTCCAAGCAACTTCGTAATTGGAGTCAGCGATGGTCAAATGTTTCAATAAATTGGCGGCTTCGCCCTCTAGACTACATTTCAGGTAATGAATTTTCTCGACATTCGACAATCCTCTGCGATTGTGAATGAGTGATTTGAATAGATCACGGAAGGGTATCCAGTCTTCGTATTTTCCGTTGAATTTGGGAACTGAGATTCGTGGGAGTTTCATTTCTTCCCTATCGACGGTAGTTTCATCGGCATTTGACGTTGCCTTTGTGGAATGTTCGGTGATTGACGTACTGGTTGGACGTAAGTCATCGATTTCAGCCAGGAACTGTAAATATATATCCTCGAACTGGTTATATATTTGTTCCTTGAAATACTCCATTTCGAGTTCCTCCTCCTTGCCTTCCAGCAGCTCGAGGACCCTTTCATGATTCTTTTGGAATTTCTTCACCAAGTCATGAAGATTGCTCTCCCGCCTTTCAATGTACGACGGTGTCTTCCGACCTTTGCCATCTTTTTTAAAATTGGTTATTGATGTCTCTAGTTGCTGTAGATACAGCCTTTGCTGTAGGACTAGTTTGTTCATCGTTGCGAATATGTCGTAAGTAAGACGGGACGGGTTCCGTAGAGATCCAATTTATTGATCGAATTTTAAAACCAGCGATCCATTCAATTTAAAAAGCGATTGTTTGTGTGTATGCATGCATTCAAATATGCGAGTGATAGAAAGATATGCAAGCATTCAACTTTGTGTCAATTAACTATCGACAGTGTGTATACATGCATTCAATTCAAAATGTGATAGTTGCCTAGGCTGGGCAATTGAAAGTAGTATAGGGTTTTGTGTATGCATGCATTCAATTTAAAGACAAGCGTTAAATGGTGTGTGTGCACATGCAATGTATGCGTTCAATTTTTGTGTCAATGTATAATGTTCAATTTTATTCCGCCATGTGAATTAAATTAGGGTTATGTTCACTAAACGTTTTTAATGTTTTAATATGTTCAATTTTGTGTTGAGAATATTATCAATTTCACACTCTACTCACGCCGACGAATCCGGCTCGACGGACCAGTTATGTTTGTTTTGTTCTCTTTGTTTAGGTTTATCTGTTTTTATTATCGCACATTGTTATCACTACAATACGTTATTTATGTACAATACATAGATTGTTTGTCTAATACAATACTACAATATAAGTTTTTATCGTATCACAATTCACTTCTGATGGCGGTCGACTCCCAGAACCGAGTGCCCTCATGACGTTCAATCCAGTTGTCAGTTGGGCAAATGGAAGTAGTTCCGAACAGCAGTGCTTCGCTAGCGATTGGGCTGCTTTTCAATATCATACACATTTGATATTGTATATCTAAAAATCATCGTTAATTGTTCCCGACCGCTAACATCTGGCGTTTCGGCGACCATTACAGCTACAAATGGAGCCTCCTTTATTTCCAAATTGATTTTATTTCGAACCACATTAGCTATAGCGGAAACAAGATCGTTTTGGATTCTATTAGACAACCCCGAAAACGCTGCATTTGCTTTTATAGAATCTATGTGGGACTCAATTATCGGATCGTACAAACTCAAGAAATTTACGGTTTCGATAAAGTTACCACGATTATTTGAAGAAGAGTCTTCATTATTTCCGCGAAAAGGAAGCTCCTGTTTTGCCAAAAAAATTACAGTATCGATTAAACGTTTCAAAATATTACGATTACGCTCAACTTTTTCATTATGCAAACTAACAGATATTGCCACCTGGTTACTAAGCATAAACTCTATACGCTGAGAACCAAAATTATCTACTTGTAATTTAATTAACGACTGAAGATGTTTTTCGGAACTTGAATGCTTTGCTGCTGAGCCCGTAAAATTATTCAAATCACTAAATCCAGCTTTATTCCAAACAGATTTTTCATTCGTGAACAAAAGACACGGCCAGCAAAATAACTTATTTAATTTACAGCTTCCCGTTAACCAAATGTACTTTTCATACGATATGGAATTTTCGCGTAATATTTTTTAATTTAAACTCTAAACTAAGATCTGGCTTCGGTCTATCCGATTCTATAATTTCTCTTTTCTTGGCAAAGGAAAGAGTTGAAAATCCCGCTTTTAATACGAAATCCGTCGCGCAGCAATACTCCGACATAATGCGAAAAGAAAACTTACCACTTTTATCACAAATCAAATCAATTAAATCACTACAAACGGTCAAAAAAACTTCAATTCACAATTTAATCAAAATCACCCGATTGCACTGATTTCCTCTTTTAAATTGCAACGGAAAATCCATTACATAACAAAAACAAAAGCTCTACTGGAAAAATCAAATTCCCATAAACATTCCCTGCATTGGCAACATTTCATTAACAAGCATCATTGGGCTTTATCCCACACACAAAAGCAGTCGCGCCAGTGCTTGACTTGTCTCATATAAATTTGCGAACAAAACAAAAAAAAATCGTTGCCCAATGTACTACCGAAATCCAAGATTCCCATTTTCTGGAATCAACATGTCTCTAGTATTTGGATGCACACATGGTACATGCATCTAAAGATCTAGGCACATTTTTATACTCTAGATGAAATCTGAGAGTATTATAAGTTTGCCACAAAGTTTGTAACGCTAAGAAATAAGGCTCGCAGAAAAAAATGAATGATACAGAAGTTCATATTATCACTCGAATATCTAAAAACCGGATGTCCGTCTGTCCGTCTGTCCGTCTGTCCGTCCGTCCGTCCGTGACCTCTCTAGCTCGAGAACGCGTTGAGCTATGAAGTTCAAATTTTGCACACGTTATTTTTGACAAAAAATGAAGGCTAAGTTCGTGAACGGGCTAAATCGCTCCACCCCTTCTACCCCCTCCCATACAAAATGACACATTTTTGAAAATTTACAATAATCAGATTTTCTCAGAAACTATAAAACATATTGCTTTGAAATTTTTAATATATCACTTTTATGGTAATTGTAACCTATGTTATAAAACTTATTGTAATCCTCACCCTCCTTCTACCCCCTCCCATACAAACTGCACTATTTCATGAAATACGTTAAGCCAATTTACTCAGTACGTATACAATTTGTCGGGCTGAAATTTTGTACTTAACACTTAATTAACAATATCAGTTAGATTCAAAAAAATCAATCGATTACCCTTACTCCGTCTACCCCCTCCCATACAAAATGACACATTTTTGATAATTTACAATAATCAGATTTTCTCAGAAACTATAAAGCATCTTGCTTTGAAATTTTGAATATATCACTTTTATGATAATTGTAACCTACATTATAAAATTTATTGTAATCCTCACCCTCCTTCTACCCCCTCCCATACAAACTGCACTATTTCATGAAATACGTTAAGCCTATTTACTCAGTACGTATACGATGCATCCGAGATTGCAACCAAAAATATTTGTGTCTATGGTGTGCAAAATGTGGGAGGTTTGAATATTATCTAAAGTAATTGAACGAATGTTTTTTAACCAAAAGAAGGCGCGGATCAGAATTTGAATGTGTAAAGGAATATTTGAATGATAATATGTATTCTTCAGCTTAAAGAAAAACATTGACTGAAATGATGATATGTGTATTGGTGTAAGCAAAGTTTATTATTGAATTGCTTATTTCGGTAAGTCAAGCAGTTTGGAATTGCTTACTACGAGTGCACGTCACTGATATGAATACAATACCGCCAAAGTACTCGTAGCTTCGACTCTAGACTCAGACTCTAGGGTTGGCATATTGAACGCTGATTGAATTAGTAAATTTCTTTCAAAGCTGATTGGCGGGGAGCTTCATAGCCATAGACAAAATGACAGTGATAATGACAACGATGTCGTTATGATAAAATGATGGTTATGTAGTTGCGTGCGGATCATGCTGTAGGCTCTTATGCCAAGTATTATTGGCTTCTCGCCCGGATCTCGTTATAAAGCTTCCGCCTTACTGTAATATGTGTAGAGCGGTGGTGAGAAGATGAAGAAAAAGGGGGTTAATTTTAGATGCGACCAAAATATTTAAACAGCGCTTGGCCACGCTAATAGAGTTAGGCATTGACTGCCGTACTGACCATTTTTGTTCGCTAAGTCTTTAGGACCTTATGCAGGCAGATGGACATCTGCCTCTGATCTGAAAATAGTGATAACTCATTCATTTCCGTGTATCTTCTGATCTATTCTTCTATCGAACACTTTCTTTTTATACAAATTTCTTATTTACTATTTTCATACTAAAAAAAACTAAACATATGTATTGCTTAAACTATGAAGACCTATTTCCTTACACAAATCAATCGTCACCGACAAAATGTGACGATGCAATAAATATAATAAATTAAAAAGGATATTCAATACGTACCCATGCGTCTGGCACTTACAGAAATGTGCAAGTTAAATAATTAACACTGGGATTACTTTAAAAAAATTATTTTTTATTTTGGGGAAGAACCCTCTTTTCCATTCTAGAGTACAATTGGAACTGACTTAATTCTAATTACATGAATTTCGCTTAAACTAAATCAGCTGACGCCGATTTGCTGACCGTGGGAAACGTGCATTTGCTTCAAATGGGGTAGACGCTACGTCAGCGTTTTGTAATAGGATGCGCTGCGCGTTCAGGTGTTAACTCGCCCCTCTCTTGAGTACGATCGTCCTCGATCGTTAAAAATATGGAATGTTATTAAATTTGATTTTTGTATCCGGGTTTGATGAAATTACCAAAGGTGGAGATGAGGATGATGCCAAAGGTTGAGACGAAGATAATTCCAAAGGTAAGGATAATGTTGATTTTGCAGGAGGACTCCAATGCTTTGTTTCGATTTCCGTGGGAAGCGGTTGTTGTAAAATTATTTTAGTGTTTCTCTTCGTTAGGATATGCCAGATGATCAATATGACGAAGATGATTGATGCGATTCCGAATAAGCCGTACGTGGTCAATAGATGAACGTGCTTTTCATGGCGTAATAACTCGATTTGGTTCGTGTTGTTCAGATTTAGCTCCCTCATCGATTCCAATGATAGTATTTCGTGATACATTTTTTCTTCCGGAGGTGGTTGTAGGATGGCGGGTAGTACCTGTAGACTAGTGGTTTCCTTGTTGATGAAAGTCCTATCGTTTACCGTGATACTTGAATTTTGGTATTTAACCAAGAATGTCCCGTTCAAATGATGAATTGCTTTCTCGTTTTTCAGGCGTCCAACAAATTGATTGAGTAGAAGGATTCCAGGAGAGATCTCGTCGATCGTGGGTGTGTGTTGACTGCTAATTCGGTTACAAATGGCTTTCTGGCTTCGCAATAGATTGGGTATACAATTAGTTTCGCTAATATCTAAAATATAATCAGATTTACATATACTCAATTTGTCAAAAGTTTTACAGTTTCCGATAATTCCAAATATTCTTTCGTTATTTTTTATAATTTTACTATGAGATAATTCGTTAATTTGATGATTTTTCTTTACTGGTTTGATAATTAAGGTTTCATAAATTGTACCAGTTGTGAGTGGGATATTAATAATATAGAGCAATGCTGAAGAGTTTGTAATAATCTTTACTTCAGCGAAATCTAAAGCTTCTTCAACGGTGGCATATGGTAACAAATCTTTATTAAATATATCTATTGCAAATTTAACTTCTTGTTTTGAAAGAATTAGAGAATTTATTATTCCTAACTTTGCCCAATGAATTGCTAGGTTTATATTTCTTAGTTCTTCTTTTACTAGTCTCAGTCTGAACTGAACGTCTAAAATCATGTTACTATTAGTTTGACTATCTTTCTTTAACAATTTTAAAATATCATTTGTTGTTTTTGTTAGCTGGTTGATCCTGTCGTTGTGTTGTTGATTTATTACCACCTGTTTGTTGTTGTTCTGTAGTACATTATTAATTTTGTCCTGAATTGTAATGAGGTCCTCATGGTCAGGATTGCCAGCAATCCATTTCCATGCTGTGCCAATAAAGTCTAACGATCTCTCTGTTCTGCGAGGTTTTAAATTTTGTACGAGGTTCTGAATTTGCTGGAGTTCTTGGGATAGGTATTTGGAAAGGGAATGTTGTCGGACTTCGGAAAGGTTGAGAATCGGTTCGATTTCCGAAATGAAGCGTACGTATTGGTCTATGTTGATTTCGTGGATCAGTTTGAAGTTTCCGTCCTGTATTTTTGTTTGTCCCGCGTGGAAGGATATTATTTGTGAGTTGGAGAAATCCAAAATTTGAATTTTCGCATGTATCAGGGGGAAGATGAAGCTGAAACGATGTATTAGTTTCGAATGTTACTTTTGTGGATAATCTTGCCGGATTCTGTTAGTACCGTTGAATTGTTATTTTCTTTTACTAGTTCCTGTTTGTACCTAGGTGTTAATTTTGATCCCAAGCGTTTATTTTGTTTTACATAGATTGTTTCACCTACCTCATACTGTCTTATAGGTCGTCTGGTTTTGTTATGGTTTTTGATGTCGATGTCCTGTTTTCGTTTTAGTCTGTCAATGTTGGATAGACGTATTCTTTCGTATTCGTCAAGATCAATTTCGGGGGTTCTACCGAAGTGAAGCGCTACCGGCTTTTTCCCGGTGGTGGTGTGAATGGAAAAGTTGTATTCATTCACAGCGCGGTTTAGTAGATCTCTGAAAGGTCTTGAAGGATTTTCCTTTTTTAAACATCTCATTATTTCAGTGAGCGTACTATGCCAGCGTTCGACCTGACCATTCACCTCGCTCTTATAAGGTGGTGTCTTATAGACTTTGATCCGAAGATCATCCTCCATGATAGACGTTATTGACGCGGACCTAAGTGCACCTTCGTTGTCTACAACCACATGTTCGGGGATGCAAAAATAAAAAAGAAGATCCATTAGAGGTTCTTTGATATCTTCGGTAGATTTCGACGCGATAATTTTAGCTTGTCCGAATTTCGAAAACTTGTCGATTGCGGTCAAAACTCGATGTTTCTCAGTGCTGAAAATGTCAATGTGAATTATGTGTCCGGGGTAAGAAGGAATTGGGGTGGAACTCAAAAATGGTTTATTGGGATGTCGGTCGTATTTATTTTCTTTACGGATCTGGCAACGTTTGACCAGGTTTTTAACTTTCGCCGACATCTTGGGAAAATAGAAGTTTTCCAAAAGTTGTAACCGATTTTCGTCCGCATTGCGGTGAGCTCTACGATGGGTTTGTAGAATCTTTTCTTCCTGCTCAACTTCGTTGGTGATGTCCTCAACGATTTTTTGAGTGAAGCGAATTTTATAGTCCTTGAAGTAGTTAGGATAGATTTGTTGGATTCTTCCCATGATTTCTTCGCTCGTGTGGAGACCATTTATTAAGTTTAGATTAAGGTACCTTTTAAAAATGTTTATTATATCGGTATCGGAATAGTGTGGTTTAATGACTGTGTGTCTTGTGTAATTTGGAAAGGGGACTTCGATTTGATGACTGTCTTCATCGCCAATTTTTAAAAGAATTTGATTTCGAAATACATTTACCGGTATTTCGACAGAAGGAATTAGATATTCTGGTGAACTATCGGTGCTGTGCTCTGTAGGTGTCATAGAGTTGATTTGAGAAGGAAGAGGAGGTCTGGAAAGGGAATCCGCTACAATATTCGCCTTTCCTGGCTTATATTTTAGCTCGTAATTGTATTCCTCTAATATGGCCTTCCACCTTTTCAATTTGCTATTAGTGTTTTTACTACTAAGGGCATATGTAAGGGGCTGGTGGTCGGTGTAAATCTTCACCCTGCGAGAGCCATACAGATAACTACGCAATAAGTTTAGGGCCCAAATAATGCCAAGCATTTCCTTTTCATTCGTGGCATAATTTTCCTCTGTCTCCGTAAGTGTTCTGGAGAGGAACATTATGGGCTTACCGTTTTGTGAAAGGACGGCACCCAGGGCGTAGTTAGAAGCGTCGGTTGTCAATTCAAATTCCTTCTCAAAATCGGGATGAGCCAAAATAACGTCTTTGGATACAAGTGAGTTTTTTAGTTTTTCAAAAGCGGTTAAAGCGTTGGGATTTAAGTTGATTGCTTTGTTTTTGGATTGGTTTTTGGACACACGACCGTCTTCCTCTCTCAAGAGAGATGTCAGGGGTTTCGCGATTTTCGCGTAATCTTTGATAAAGCGACGATAATACCCGACATTCCTAGGAAGGAACGGAGCTCCTTGAGCGTTTTTGGAGGAGGTAGATCGATGATTGCTTGTACCTTTTTTGGGTTAGCTCTAATACCATCTCGACCAATAACGTAACCCAAAAACTCGATTTCTGTCTTTAGGAATTCGCACTTATCCGTTTGAATTTTCATGTTGGCGGCTTCCAGTGTTTTCAGTACCTTCTCGAGATTATCGAAGTGTTCAGTTTCGGTTTTTCCAAAAATAACGATATCGTCAATGTACACATAGCAGCGTTTGCCTATGTGTTCTCTGAGGATATCATCTAAAGCCCTTTGGAAGATGGCTGGAGCGTTTTTCAGCCCAAACGGTAGTCTCGTAAATTCGAACTTGCCGTTGTTGACTGAAAAGCGGTTTTCTCTACATCGCGCTCCTTCAGGGGAATTTGATGAAAGCCACTTCTCAGGTCTACAATTGAGTACCACATGTTACTTCCCAAATTTGCAATGACTTCACTAATCTCGGGGATAGGATACCGATCAGCAATCGTTACCGAGTTCAATTTCCGGTAGTCGATTACCATACGGTACTTTTTCTCCCCAGACGCGTCAGCCTTCTTAGGGACAATCCAAACCGGTGAATTGTAAGGAGATCTGGACGGGCGAATAATTCCGTCCTCGAGAAGTTTATTAATCTGGATCTCGACTTCATTTTTCAATGACATGGGATAAGGGTAGGATTTGGAATACACTGGCTCATTGGTGGACGTCCGTATTTCTCCTTTTACGTTAGTAGTATAGGTCAGTTTTTCATTTGGCTCCGTGAGTAGATTAGAGCAATTTTGAAGAATTTGATTTAATTTTGCAGACTGGTTATGGGTAAGATGTGACGTTCGAATGTTAATATTGTTGACAGTTTCCGAAATATGTTGTTTTAAGGAAATGTTTAAATTTGGGTAAATAGTCATGTAATTGTCTTTCGTATGGATGACTGCGTTAAGTTGTTTGAGAGTGTCGTTGCCTATTATTCCGTCAAAGGATATAAGACTTGGTAGAATGAAAAATTGGATTTTTTCTTTATCAGGTCCAAAAAGTGGCACGAAGGCATGATGAGTTATTTTTATGCCTCCAGCGACTGAATTTGCGTAAAATTGTTTAATGTTTGGTAAAGGATATTTAATATGTCTGGGTTGAATGTAATTCTTATTCGACCCAGTGTCGACTAAGAACTTTAATACCTCTCCGCTTCGTGAAAGATACTCGAAATAAGGAAGCGAAGAGCGCTTTAGGCTAAAAAATAAATGTCATCCCA
The DNA here is from genome assembly GCA_964017055.1 of Chloromyia formosa. NCBI lineage: Eukaryota > Metazoa > Arthropoda > Insecta > Diptera > Stratiomyidae > Chloromyia > Chloromyia formosa. The sequence continues at coordinate 7,616,385 of OZ024819.1, read as the reverse complement.
TTCTTCAGAGACGTCAAGGTTAGATTCATTGTTCTGGTCGGTGTAGTCCGACAGGGTCTGGTCATAGTCTTCGTCGTCCTGCGGCATGTTTTGTTCGCACTGTTCGTATTGTTCTGGTGTTGTGTTTTCTTCTTTGTCCTGTTCTGTGTAATACACTCGTACTTTGTTAGGTGGGTGGTGAATTTGTCGTGTTTGGAATTGAGGGCGTTTATTGTTCCACTGCTGGTTTTGGTTCCGTGGTCTGTTTGAATAATTTACGAGATTTGTTCTCATGGACTGATCCACGTCCATGGGTTCTGCTCTTGGTAGAGGTTTTGGTGCAAGTGGGCGAACGTTTGAAATTTGAGGGAATTGTTGTTGATAGGTTTGCTTGCTCCACTGAGGCGCTGGTGGAACTCGTGGGTTGTGCACGAGTTCGGGGTAGAAGTTACGCCTTGGAGCTGGGATAGGCCTCACGTTCGTGGTAGGTGGAATATTTCTTCTAGGTGGAACTACAGGTGGGGCCTGATTGTTAACCCTATGCTGAGTAGATTGTGAAAAATTAGCATGCTGCGTGCGGTAATTCACATTCTGCAATTTGAGACACAGGTGTAGCGCCTGTGGCAGATCAGCAGGCTCGCGAATACTTAAGAGCGTGGGAAGGTCACCTCCTAATCCCCTCACAAATGTGTCGAGCGCTTTCTCTCGATACGATTGAGTCATGACGGTTAGTGACTCTTGACTCATGCCAATCGAACCCAATTTATTGAGGATAAGTGAAAGATGGTGATAGACGACCTGGTAAAATTCTGGGATTGAATTTGAACCTTGAACCAATGTCGTCATTTGGTACTCAAGAGTACCTAAGTCTCTCTTGTCCGCGTAGTGAAGCGTCAGACATTTAGAGATCTTATCCCAATTCAATGGAGTGTTGTATGACTCCAGGGCGATGTCGGCATGGCCGGTAATTTTGTTCCGTATTACGGAAAGAATCCCGTAATATTTTGGCGTGCCTTTTAAGTGTTCGTATATTTTGAGGATACGATCAACGCTCTTTCTCCACGAGTTGAATTCACCGGGCTCACCCGAGAATTGCCTCAGACTTTTCACCACATCCGGTATTTTGTCCATGTCGGAAAGTCCCCCCTCTGCTCCGACGTAAATCGGAACGTCGGCGTTATTATCAACATCGGGTTCTGGGTTGCTTAAGGAGTCAAATAGTTGTCTTCCTTGAACCCGCAGGGTTTCCGACACAAGCTGGGTGATAAAATCACGTAGTCGTTGATTGTTATGTTCTTCGTTGTTCGGAGGATTATTTTGCACTGGGTTATTATGCACAGGATTATTTTGTGCAGGATTATTTTGTCCAGCCTCTTCGTTTACATTCAAACGCGCAGGCCTAATCAAATTGCTCGGGTTTGACATTTTTCGGATAATTTTTAAGCGATCACGGCAAAATATTAATGGAATTTATTAAAAATCTAGTGAAACTGCACAGAACAACAACCAACTTGCGATACTAAAATTTTCTGGTTTCCGAATAGGTATTGAAAAAAAAGGGAATTTTAGAACTGGCCTTTTTGAAAAAAACTTTAAATTTAAAACCACTCGTTGAAATTTTCTTAAAACTATTGACTTACAGTAAGATGTTAATCATAATTTGTTTGGTTTTAAAAAGGATATAGGTGAGTTCCTTGATCTCTGCTATGGAAATGTCCTCCTTCCTCAAGATAAGTATCCCTGATGATTTGGGTTCACGGACGCGACTGTTCCGACGGCCGGGGCGGCTGCCAATCTGATTATTGGCTCCTTTTCGCAATGCAGCTACTTGGGGGCCTCGTTCCCCTGCAGGACTCTGTTTCTACGAATTTGGTTCTCACTCGGATTGTTTATGGCACAACACGCACTTGATTATCGCGCGGTTATTTGCAAAAACGCTTAAGTAAAAAACACGCACTTGGTTTTCGCGCGGCTAATTTAACAACTTCGCGTAATTACTACAGATGTCTACGGATGCGCGTCCCTGCTCGGGCGCCAGTTAAATAATTAACACTGGGATTACTTTAAAAAAATTATTTTTTATTTTGGGGAAGAACCCTCTTTTCCATTCTAGAGTACAATTGGAACTGACTTAATTCTAATTACATGAATTTCGCTTAAACTAAATCTGCTGACGCCGATTTGCTGACCGTGGGAAACGTGCATTTGCTTCAAATGGGGTAGACGCTACGTCAGCATTTTGTAATAGGATGCGCTGCGCGTTCAGGTGTTAACTTGCATAGCAACGTCATAAGCACGTATTCCTGTTGAATTTGATTTGTGTAGGGAATTGATCGTGTGACCACGCAATATATGGTCACGGTCACTTGATATGCACTGTTAGTTGGCATAGGTCAAGATCAAGACATGTGTTTGTACTTATGTGCTATGAAATATGTTTCAATGAATTTGAGTGTAAGTATGGTATGTGTTGCATACCTTACAAATATACTAAAAATGCTCTTCAGGCCAGAAGTGATTAATAGACCATTTTCTACCCCGTTTTTCTTCAGATTGTTCAACTTATTTTGTTTAATGGAAGCTCCCCGCCAATCAGCTTTGAAAGAAATTTACTAATTCAATCAGCGTTCAATATGCCAATCCTAGAGTGTGGCGCGAAGCTACGAGTACTTTGGCGGTATTGTGTTCATATCAATCCTTTTTACGGCTGAGGAGTTTTTCTTGGCGGGGATTTTTTTTACAACAGGGTTGTTTTTGGGAGATATCACATCTTTTTGCATAGTAGTAGTAGTAATCCAGATGGCGCAACAGTAAGCACGTTCGCCTTCTATACATTGGGCTCCGGTTTGATTCCGACTGAATGCGGTAGTCTTCGATAAAAAGGGGATTTACGTGCCGGACTATGAGTCCACTCAGGTTACCCATTTGGGGTAAATAGTTTTCTTGCCAAGAATATCATATTTTCTAGTTCAAAGGACTCAAAGTGCCTTTAACAGTAGTTTACTGCATTCGCCTCATCACCCCCGATAACATACTCGTAATACTCATCTTGCCTAGATATCGCTTCCTTGCCAAACACACCTTTTTTCCTGCCCAAAGGACTCAAAATACCTTTAACAGTCTACTGCATTCGCCTCATCACCTCCAGTCATGTGATACCCATCTTGCCTAGACATCGCTTCCCATCTTCCACACATTGGAAAAATCATCTTACATCATAATTCATATCACATATGCCATAAATGAAACTACCTAAATCATATACCACACAGCATGTTTTCTTCTTTCCGGACATCCTAAGATGCAGCCATAAATATTCAGTTTCAATTTTTTCATCACACACTTTTCATTCATGCACTTGCCACAAGCCACGCCCACAGCCATTACCTCGTATGGTTCTCCTCACCCGACGAGCGCACGGACTTTTGCATCCGTCGTCGTCACTACTCACATAATCAATTGTTAGCGTCTCTCCCCGTCGGCATGCGATCTCTGCGAGTGATTTGCTGTGTCGCATTCAAATTATCAAAAAGACTTAAGCGAGAAACTCTACTAGAAAATTTCACATTTTTGGATGTATCTTTTTATCTACTGCACGGATCAGAGCAAATGATAGCCTATGCACACCCTTGGGACACAGTCAATCCGTGAGAAAAGAAAGCAGACCTCGATACGCTCCCTACGAGGCTGTAGCCCTGTCAAAGAACAACGAGAACAACAAGAACAAGAAAAATTCAAAAAATATCCATTTTCAAATTATCATGTCTCGGGTGTTTTTCCTTTTATCGGAATCAAATTTGCGGCACTTCGTAAGATGACCAAAGACAATGACCATACTAAATTTGAGCCCGACCAAGCATCCGGGGCCTGAGCTACAGAGGTCCGAAAACCCGTACTTGTTGTGTCGCGTAAACATAGTCTTGGTCACTTTTCCATTTTTTTTTTGACATGGATATGTCTTATAGCAGGGGGTCATCCTAAAAATCTGTCCGTAACACGAAATGTCTGCTGTGCTACTCGAGGGTCAGAAGAGGAAACAAGCCTATTGAAAATTTTTCCGAGTTCTAGAGTGTGGGTTGTGCATGTCGTTTGCGTGAAGTGGTCATTGTGCACGGCTGTTGCTTGTAGATCCGCGCGGGCGGCGCGCTTGCGGGGATCTTGTGTGTACCTGTTGAGATGTTGATAGCGATAAAGGCTGACGTTGTGGAGGGCAAAAAATAGGAGGAAATCGCGTTGGCGGCACGGTTCTAAACGCGTCAAGCCGACCTAAGTTGTGAATAACATAGTGTACGGGTGAACATTGTCGTTTCATCCAACGAATATGATGTTTGGGTGGTTGTTTTCTTGTACCTGCAATAGTGTAAAGGTATTTTGGATAAGCCAGACGAACGATGGAGGAAATTAAAACAGTTTTATGATTTAGTTATTGGATGTGAGGAGAAATGAAGCCGAAATGATACAAAGTATCTACACTGCATGCAGATACATCGGAACATGGATATGTCTTATGGCTACTGAAAGCGTTGGGCGTGTTTTGTCGAATGATTTCATCCAGTATAACTATACTGGGATCATTATAAAACTTACATCGATATCTTCAACACAACAGGTTCCACGCAGTTGGTAGCCAAAGACACATCCATGTTCCGATGTATCTGCATGCAGTGTAGATACTTTGTATCATTTTTTTCGATTTTCTCGTTTTTCTTTGGCGGGGTGGGACGCTCCCGCGTCCCTAGATAATTTGCCTACAATAATAATCTCCCCTCGCACGCACATTCATCTATTGATATCGTCTATGGTGAGTATGTCAAGAAAATGTGGGATAGAAGTGGAATTGGAAATGAATTGCATTGCATTGATCCTTTCGGTGTTGACACAAGCAGAAATTTGGACATGAAGTGAAATTTTGAAAATTCGGTTGTTGTTGTTGTAGCAATGGTCAGAATTCGGCGTGTTTGTTGGTTACATGCCTACGGTTTCGTCTTCATCCCCGGTGTTGAGGGATAGAAAGTTAGCTGCCTCTATTGGGTTCTCCCACAGCGATCTAGAAGTTAGGTGCGTGGGTGCAGATGGGCAGTGAAAGATATTGTTTACGTCGTGAGGGGTTCCGTTACATGCAGGACAGATGTTTGAGACGGCCTGGTCTATGCGGGACAGGAAGGAGTTCAGTCGTGAGCACCAGCCTGACCGAAGTTGGGCGAGTGTTGTTCTCGTAGTTTCGGAGATATCATTGGTGGTATTGACGAGAGAACTGAACTGAACTGAACCTAAGCTTGCTATTTACTGATTAACCTCCTCCCGATGTATTGCTGCGATGGCCAACCTATGTGCGCCACTATCAAAGGGTACCCTTTTGTATCTTTGGACGTTTCTTTCTAGGTCCTTCAAGTCGCGCCTTACATGTCTGGGTGGCGGCGTCTTGTCCATGAGGTTGAAGTTTGGGTGATCACATCGATAGCAGTCCACCAGGTATTGCTTGGCAAGAAGCTGGTTGTGGTCCCTTAAAGGCATCATCCTGGTTTGATGTAGATGGTCCTGGGGTGACATCAGGAGACAGCCAGTAACAGTACGGAGAGCGGCGTTTTGGCACGTTTGAATCTACTTCCATTGTGTGTCACAGAGATTCTGCGACAACACAGGAGCCGCATGGTTGGCTACTGATCTTCCGACTGCTTTATACGTGACCAGTAGAGTTTCTTTGTCGTCCTTGCCCCAGGTACTACCGGCCAAGGCTTTGAGGATCTTATTCCTACTACGCATCCTATCGCATACAGTTGAGGCAAGGAGTGATGATGTGGCCATGCTATCCAGCGTGACTCCTAGGATTTTAGGATGGTTAATGGTAGGAATAGGATGATTCCCGATCGAGATTTCAAGTTACATCTTGACCTCCTTCGTCCAGGTGGTAAATAGGGTTGCCCCGGATTTAGGCGCTGAGACGGTCAGGTTCTTGTTTATGAAGAACGAGTTTAGTTGTTCAAGATAACCGTTGATGTGTCTGCACATATCCGCTTTGTCGTATCCCTGTTGCCAGAATGGAGCAGTCATCAGTATAGGAGATAATGTCGATCCCTTCAGGAGGTGTTGGGAGTCCTGATAGGTATAGATTAAACAAGGCAGGAGATAGAATCCCTCCTTGAGGTACACCTTGTTTAATCTTCCTAAGCTTTGATTTGCTGTTCCTGAATTCTGTATAGGATTGCCTGCCAGCGAGATAATTGGCAATCCATTTCACTACTTGCGTCGGAAGCAAGGAACGGTTGATGTCAGACAAAAGCGCTGAATGGCTGACAGTGCCGAAGGTCTTCGACAGGTCAAGCGCCACCAATATTGTTCTATCACAAGGACGAGCCTGGTTGAGACCATTATGGATGCGGGATGTAATGGCATCCAAGGTCGTGGTCGTACTGTGCATGCTTCGGAAGCCATGTTGGTGATCAGCGAGCTGGATGTGGGCCGTAAGAACAGGGTGGATTAGTGCTTCAAGCGTTTTGGCAACTGGTGACAGTAGAGTTATTGGACGATAGGATTCGCCGAGTGTCGCTTTCTTCCCAGGTTTTAGAATTGGGATCACTCTTCCTTTTTTCCAGATTTCAGGAACGATCAGCGAGGAGAAGGATAGATTGAATGTAGCCGTGAGATAGTTGATAGCTGGCAGATCGAGGTGTTTGAGTATAGTCATTGAAATGCCATCTGGTCTCAATGCTTTCGAGGTGTTCGCCTTCCTCATAGCTGCAACTATGGTCCGTCGTGAAAACAGGTATGCTGTCTGTAGTTCGGCTGTGAATCTTCCTACGGATTTTACACTTAAGTGTGTCTGGTGCGGGGTGTTCAATAAATTGTTTATTGAAACGACTTGCGCAGTGGGTAGGGTCACTTGCTGAATATTCACCGAACTGAATGGCGACGTTCCCTTTCTGTTTTGGTGGATTGGAGAGGGCACGGACTATCGACCATAACTTGCTCAACCCTGTGGTTGGATTGCAGTTATTCAGATGGGTGCTCCATTTTGACCTCCTGTGTTCGGCTACTTGTCTTTGGATCTCGCAGTTCATCTCGTCCGGATTTACGCTCCTAATGCTGTGTCTCTCGTCTGCCAGTCTGGTGGCAGTGGCTGGAAAGTTGGGCCGAATTTTCGGAATCCGTCCTGCAGGAATGAACTTCGCAGCCGCTTTGTTCAGGACTTTCCTTATGTTTGATTCGGCTGTGCGAACGTCGATTGACGTTAGCAGAGCAAGGAGTTTAGCGTTGGTATAGGAGGTAAAACCATTCCAATCAGCCTCATTGTGGTTGACAAACGTGCGATGTTCGGAAGATATGATGTTTGTCGGTTTGTCAAGCCTTATCACGATTGGCAGGTGGTCTGAAGATAGTGTTAAGACCGGCTCCCATTGTGTTTTATTTATGAGGCCAGCGCTAGCAATCGTGATGTCTGGAGAACTGGAAAATGTACCCGCGATGCGAGTGGGGATGTCGTCATTTAGGGTACAGAAATCGGAGGCATCAATCTGTTCGGCTATTGAGATACCTCTGGCGTCGTTGTTAAGGTTGGAGTGCCATAGTTCATGGTGAGCATTTAAGTCACCGAGCAGGAGGCGATGTTGACCAGTGAGGGGATGGTTGATATTTATGTGGTATCCTCGGGGACAGCTGGATACCGATGGGATGTAGATATTGTAAATTTCGATATCAACATTACCCGATTTTAAGGCGACGGCCTGCACTTCCATAGTGTTATCATTGCTAGTGAGATCGATTTCCCGGTATTGCACGGAATGGTGAATAATGAAGGCAAGCCCTCCTCCAGCGTTGGTCAACCTGTCTTTCCTGACAATAGCGTAGTTGCCATATGAGTTGAGGGACGAGTTGGAGTGCAGTTTCGTCTCCTGTATGGCTCCAACTTGGATGCGATGTCTGTCCATAAATGATGCGTGTTCGGCGATCTTGTTCTGCAACCCATTTCAGTTGAGTTGGACGAGTGAGAGCGTATTGAAGATGGCAATCGGTGGTGCAGGCGTAAGATTGTGTTGGGAAATCCTGTGGGAACTGTTAGCAGGAGTCATCGAGAATGACTGTAAACTTGTCTGAACGCTCGATGGTGTTGGATGTTGAGGCGTGTTAGACAATGTTGCTACTTGTTGTCCTCTGTTCCTACACTGACTGGCAGTAAAGGAGGAATTCCAGTGCCTATGATGGTTGAGTCCTAAGCAGTGTCTTAGGTGGCACCACTGATTGCAGCAATTGCATCTCACCGTCATCGCGTTTGGGTGCAGCACTCTATCACATACGCAGCAGATCCATGGTCCTGGGTTTCTCTCATTGCCGGCGCGGAGAAGTAGCACTGAGGCAGTTGCGCCGAGTTGTTTTGCTCCCAGTGAACATAAAAAAAGACGATACGGGGCATGTAACATACAGGCACACTTTTCTTCTTACATTGAAGGGTTTTGACAGCTCTTGGCCGTTGTGAAACGGGTGGCTCCGGTGCGTAGAATCGGCTGCCGCAGGAACGATCTCGTCATCATCTCTGATGCTGCTTTGCTGTGATGAATATTCAACTGGCACACAGTTAGTGTTTGTTTGTGCCTTGTTTGTTCACCTTGGTTAATTTCTCTTGCGGGTGGTCCACCAACTGAAATGAGCTTTCCGCGAAAACTCTTCTTCCCTCGTGATGGGTCCGGTTTTGAGTTTCCAGGGCTGCCGCCCTTGAATCTCTTAACCGGTCTTTCCAGTTTCGGAGTCTACTTCTCATGGCCTAACTCACCGAGATGATTCGAGTTCTTCCCGACGGCCTGCCTTTCCCTACAACGCCTCCTCTTCCTTCTCTGCATCTCTCTTTTTGTCGCGATATGCATCGATTCGGAGTCGGCATTTTGTTGTTTATTCGGAGTACACGTTATCTGAACCAACGTCTCCGCTCCCTATGCGTCGCATTATTGTCCGTTCCAACAACGCCTCCCTTCTCCCCCGGAGCTCCTTCTTCAGAGACTAACCTTCTCCAACCCTTGCGAGTCGTCGGTGTCCATTTCCTTGGAATTCCTCCAGCCGATCTTTCCCAGAATGTCTTTGTTAAGTAAGATTTTATGTCAGGTTTTAGAAATTGAGGTCAAATCTCGTAAAAAATGATTGGGAGTGTGGTAAATTTGGATTTTGTTCGGCAAGTCCAGACTCACACATTTACAAAAAGGTGCTATAACAACCTTGACTATTGCAGAACGGTTAAGGACATAATGTCAATTTCGTTGTAAACTTTTCGCAATAATTGGTGGTACTATCTACCATTAAAGTATATTTACCATTTGAAGCGGCACACCCTGTACAATATATATATTCAAATAATGCAGAAATTGTGCACTTATATTGAACATCATGAAATAAATAGCAGATTCGGCGACGACAACAAGTTCTAGTTTGGCGAAAAAGAAAATAAATAACCGATAAGAACAAATAAAAATAAAAAATAAAAAAAAACGACAAGTGGATTCTAAAAATTGATGGAGAAAACAAAAAACGAGTGTTATATACAAATAATTTATGCGAATCAATAAATATACATGTACGAGTACACATAATTAAAAAAAAATATATATAAAAAAAGAAACAACAATAAAAACATTAAATAATAAGAAAACGTATTTAGGGAATTTTTGATTTTGCCTGGCAAAAACAAAAAGAAGAAAAGAAAAGACAACAAGCAGCAATAACAATAACTCATTTAAGTATTATAAATATACATATATCAAAAACAACAAAAAAAAACTAATTATGAATTATTACATAAAAACAACCGAAATAAATAAATAAATAAAAAAATAAACAATTGAAATCGGAAGAGGCTCCAAAAAAAATTAACTCCTCGCGCTCCGGGACATCCGGGGACAAAAAAAAACTGTCAAGGATTGCAATTAATATATACATATAAATATATACAAAAAATATCTTTAACACAACCACCGCTACAAACTGGCAACACTGATTTTTTCTGTCAAAAACATATTCAATCAAACAATTTTCCTCGATTTTTCTGACATTTATCTAGATGTGTATATATATTAAATATAATTAAAAAAAAAATAAATAAATAAAAATCCCATTTGAGGATTACGACGCATGCTCTTTATGTGTCTGTGGTGTTTGTGCGACGACGACGTGCGTGTGCCGGGTGAATAAGTGAGTGCGGTGCTGCTACGCTACAACGCGACTGATATTCCGCACAAATGTGTGCATTTTTGATCCCCTCGTGTTGTTGTTCTGTCAAAAAACTTGAAATTGTCCATACGTACACATAGCGGGTTGTATGTCACACGGATACTTGTAGACATACTATTCTGAATGTATGCTAAAACTAAATTTGCGTGTGTGTTTGTGTGCGAGAGAAAAGGACAAACAATAGATTATCTGTTTGTGATCGTCGTCTCTTAAAAGTCATCTACACTATTCTTGCTACAAAAAAAATCACACAAGACTTTAAGTTACTACTACAACTGCAACTACTACTATTACAATTATTATTATCTACAACTACAATATAAATAAACTGAATCGCTCCTATCTTTCAAATAAAAAAAAGGATAACAACTCTACAATACACACGTTTTTTCGTCGTCTACAATACAATACAAAGATACAATCAATAAATAAAATAATTCTATAATCAGATTAAATAAATAGAAAGCATCAATTAAATACTATATTGAAGAAAAAAAAAACAACAGACCAACTAGATATAAAGATTTTTGAATATTTTATTGGTTAGTTACAAAACAAACGAAAAAGGAGAATAGTTAAAAACGAACACCAAAAACTCATTCAATTTCAATCGAAATCATCGAAGAATCGCCCCCCCCCCCCCCCCGCGACGACACATTCGGGAGAGTGTTTCACCAATTTCACCAATATATTTCCGAGTGTGTTTTGTCTGTGTGTGTGTGTAAGTGTTTATCCAATACGCGTGGTGTCGACAAACCTTCAACAATGAATTTAAATCAAAACCACCTTCACCAACAACAACACCAACAGGATCAACCAATGATTCTGTCCACCTCACCAAAAGTCCATCATAAAATTCTCAACTCGCAAGGCATGTTGGTGAATTCAAATCCGTGCAGTCCACTGCTGTCGTCGTCATCGTCCAGAAATATTCTTCAGGATAGTGAGGGTGGTGGTGGGTCACCAGCACATCATCAGCTACATCACTATCATTCCAATCAATCCATTCACCAACATCATCAACAACAACAATTGCAAAATTCGCATCTCCATCAACAACAGCAGCAGCAGCAACAAATGCTGGATCAAGCGGCTCTTTCGCATAGTTTACCCCTATCGGCAGCCATTCACCAAAAACTTCACCAACACATGCATCAATCGCACAACTCGCAAACGGGTCTGATGCAAGGCGAAAATTTAGCAGCACTCGAGGATATGCATGTTCACCAACAACAACAGCAGCAGCAGCAGCAACAACAACAACTTTGCGACTATTACAACAATCAACAACAACAGCAGCAGGACTATATTGTCTCGGACTATATGGACAAGATTGCAACACGCATCAATCTATTGGAGACCGAATTGAAGTTTGCATGGCGTGCCTTAGATTTGCTCTCCAACGAGTATGGCAAGATGTGGACAAGACTAGAGAAATTGGAGAATATAACGGTGGAACAACAATCGATTGTTGGCAATTTAATGGGCCTATGCGCACAACCCGGCAATATTATGGAGGAATTTGTTGAACATCAAAAACAACAACAACAGCAACAGCAGCAGGAGCGTAAGTTGCAACTGCAACAACAGCAACAACAACACCAACACCAACAAGCAAGACTTGTACAATCCGACTCGGACAAGAGCCCGTTCGACTACGACGCGGAACTGCAAAAAATGTGCCATCTGCAAATTCGTCAGGCAGCAAACAACACCAATTCAACCATCACCACCACCAATGAATTCAACAATATGCTTGAGGAATTGAAGAACGACGCATTGGAATCGGCCGGTGACTATGGTCAATTGCTAGCACCGCTTTCTGTTCATCATCATCATCACCATCAACATCATCCGCAATCGCATCAACAGCTTCAACAGTCGCCCGAGCGGCGTGTCAAATCGCCGCGACTAACACGCTCCCTGGACTATGACGAGCTGGCGGCGAGCGTTGGTGAAACATCGAATCTGCTCGATATGCATCCGTTACGCAAAAAGCCAATATCCGCTCCGCCCATACCAACTCGTTTTGGACGGCTCAGTGTTGATTCCATGTCGCCGTTCTGTTCGTCCAACGACGCCGGTCTTGTCGATATCGTTGGTGAAGTCGGCAAGGCGGATATTGTTGGTGTCGGTGGTGGTGGTGGTGGGTTGGGTGCTGGCGGACAAACGGCATCTGCACTCGAGACAAAAGCCAACGCCCAATTGATACGTGATTTTTTAGGGAATAGCTCGATCAAAGACGGTCTTGAGGAGGGTGTTGATCTGATTGAGGAGGCTCAGGTGGCCGGTGAAAAGCGACTATCGTCCACGTCATCCACGTCGTCCACGTCGTCGCCGTTTCACAAACAGATGCCGTCGGATTTTTTTCGGACGGCGGCAGAGGAGCGGCCCGGAGACTCCTCCTCGATCGGACTCAACAGTCTAATCATGACTGATCTGATCGGCATCGAGAATGACAATCAGTTTTTTCGGCACGGCGATAAGCGAATCGAGGGCGGCGGAATAATTTCCGTACCGATCGACGATTCCGGAGGAGGTTTGATCGGATTGCCGGGCGGCGTGACGCAAATTTCAGAAATGATGGGATTCGACGAGGCCATGAACATGAACGAGTTCTACAAGAATTTAAATGAGGCGGCCTATCGTAACGATTACATGACCACCGCTGACATTATGCTAATCGGATCGGCGGACAAGATGTCCGGTACAAGTGGCGGTTCCGTGACATCGGGCACGTCACAATCGCGTCCCGTTTCGTCACTGGGCATGATATACGAGGACAATGAAGATCAGGAGCCCGAACCGCAAAGTTCGGCTTCGGAAGTTGAGGAGTATCTGATGGATGCCAAATCAACATATTCCCTGTACAAGCACAGTGGCGGTAAAGTTCCGGTTGCATCATCATCGGCCCGCATTGTCGTAACATCATCGGTCGCGGCATCGAGCATCAGCACCGCCGTCACCACCACCAGTAACGTTCGCGCCAAGGAGAGCAAAAAGTCCAAGAAGAAGAAACATCATAAGAACGAAATGGACATGCTGAACAGCTTCAAATCGGCCCTAATCGACTCGACTGCCCAGTCGCAGAATCAAAATCCGCAAGCGGCTTTCGCACAGTCTGCTCGGCAAGAGGCAATTGCTGTGGAGGGAACGGACGGACCAGCGGATCGACCATCGGCCACCGATCTGATCGAATCCATAATCGATGAGATCAATAAGATCGAAGATTTGGCCAGCTTCAGTGACGATCAGATGCATCGGTTGCGCAAAATCATCTTGGCCGAGTCGAATTTTTTCGAGAAGGTGAAAAAAATTGACAAGAACCTGATGCTGTTGCTGTTGAATCCGTTCACCAAACAGCAAAAGGATAGCAGCGGTAGTGGTAGTGGAAGCGGTGGCGAAACAAGTGCCGGCGGAACGGCATCGATGGTCGGCGATTATCAGCCAACACCCACGAAAACCCTTCAACACCAAAACAATCTAATCATCAGCAAGCTGGAGAAGAACATTGACATACTGAAGAAGCTGCTTGGCACCGATGCTCAAACGGCCGTATGTACCGGCAGCGGTGGCCAGCATTCGCCAGCACCGGCACCAGTTGGCGAAAATGATCCCGCACTGTTGTTGAACGGACACGATGACCTTTTGCCCAATACGAGTACGCACGGCACCGGCGGCAACATAATCGCATCATCATCATCGGCATCGTCATCGGCATCAACGAATTCTACAACGCAACTGCTGGCGGACGAGTACAGTCGCCACTTGCTACGCAACAATTCGAATTTAAACGAACAACTGAAACTGTTGGACAATAAAGAGACTGAAATCTTAAGAAAATCTATGCAAATTAAGAAAAACTACGATACCATGGACAATTATCGGTTGCTCTCGCCGGTTTTGACGCGAGACGACTACTCAACGACGCCAAGCACGAATTTACTAGATAGTTATAGTTCGGACTTTTTGATCCACGATAATCAGAAATACGCACATCAGTCGGGCGCGTATTCGCCGTCGTCGTCGTCGCGTTTAGGTGCGGCAGCGAGTGGCGGTGCGACCGCAACGACGCACTACTCGAGTAGTAGCAACATTTACAACGACGACGAATATATACGATCGCTGAAGAAGAGCCTGGAGAGACACAACTCAATGCTGTTCCTGCTGCATCTGCAGAATCCCAACTATCAGAATAAGATTGATGACTTCTCGACGCTGTGCGATGACGACATACTGAGCACGGCGTCACAAAGTCCACCGCCGCCCGCGCCCAACGGTGAGGATTGTTTGCTGTTGGAATCGCGCGATTTGAGCGATCTCACCGACGATTCGCTTATTCTGCTCTCGGAGAGTGGCGAACTAATGCTGCAGCAACAGGATCAACCGATCAATGCCATGAACCCGTTCCACGCCGACATCATGATGATGAAAATGAAGCAGGCAAGCAAGACAACTTGCGGCGCCGATCAGCGCTACCGGCAACAATCATCCATACCGGCCAGCTCGTCAACGGCCACCTTTATTCCCGGTCTGGACGTGTCGCCGAAAAAGACCAAATCAGACTCGGGCCTATCGTCCATGTCGGGCTTCTCCAGTCTGGAGAAGTCGCCCAACTCACCGTCCGTGGTTGTACCGTCGCGCATCTATCATCAACCGATGGAGGACAAATATCATCCGCTGACGAGCTCCGCTATTGCACCAATACACGCTATGCCTCGTGCCGATATCGGATCGGTCGTGCAAATGATTCCTTTCGATTCGTGTCCGGCCGAGCAGGCCTTGGCCTCGGCCTCGGCCCCGGCTGGCGGCACACCGAGACAATCTCGTCATGTGGTTAGCTCGACAACGACCTCGACCGCCACGAACAACAACGTCATCAACAATAACAGCAACAACAACAACAACAACGATGACTACATGTTCAGCGAGGAGAATCTCAACTATATTCAGGAGCTGTCCAAGAACCTGCCCATCTGTTCGGTGTTCGAGAATAAATCGATTTTTGATATAAAAAGCGCACAAGCGTCGACCGATGCAACAACCATGACCGATCTTTTAAGTTGGGAGCAACAGCACACGCAAGAGAACAGCCTTTCGCACAAGACGCAACGGTACGATGAGCATGGGCAACGGTTAGGAGGCCCAGCTCAGCAGCAACAGCAACAACACCTCCATCATCCCAACTACCCGGACCTGGTGAAGAGTCAACCGCTAATGAAGCAGCATTCGCGCCCTGTAACCATGCCGCACAAGCAACGCCAGTCAAGTAATGGTCATGTACGCTCCAAATCGCCCACTTTTGAGGAGACGGACATTGACGATGTAGAGATGGCCGCCCAGAAGCATCGCAATCTAACCGATCGACTCGTCTACTATCCTTCGTCCAGCAGCCTGGCCGATTACAATAGTTCGCGTAATTTGGACTATATCGGCGGCGGATTTGCTCGACCAATGCCCGATCAGCACAGGTCGACCAGTCGAATGCAGGAGTACCAACAGCATCATCAGCAGTTACATGCGCAGCATCATTCGCAGTCCTATCTGCTGAATCAGGCGGGCTATGTGACTATTTCTAATGATCTGGGACAGCTGGAGAAGCGCTACCATAGTTCTGGATTGCTCATGATTCCAGGCAATGGTAACGGTGGCGGAGAACGCGTTATCCACCACCACCACCACCACATGCCGGATCATGCGTCGCAGCAGCAACAGCAGCAGCAATATCCGCAGCAGGATCAACAGTTTCAGCAAACGATGCCACCCATGCTCCAGCATCCGCAACATCATCACAAGTACCTGGGCAAGTTCTCCAACTGGCTGCCGGATTTGAAGCTGAAGCGCATGACCAAGCGTCATCGGTCACAGTCGCTGCCGGCTGGCGTTGAAATTGACGATTCCGATAAGCACTATGCGTCGATGCAGATACCTTCGCAGCAGATGCCGGCGTCGGGTCAACGACAACGCCATCACTATCCGCCGCACTACTTTCAACAACGACTCGCCAAAA
The DNA here is from genome assembly GCA_964017055.1 of Chloromyia formosa. NCBI lineage: Eukaryota > Metazoa > Arthropoda > Insecta > Diptera > Stratiomyidae > Chloromyia > Chloromyia formosa. Next base: position 7,600,187 of record OZ024819.1, on the reverse strand, counting down.
TCCCGATGATTCGTCGTCGGGCCACGCATTCCGGCCAATCGTCGACCGCCAGTACGAGCGACATGTCGGCCGGCAGCCAGTCCGGCAGCGGCTCGATAAAGAAAAAGAAACGCTCGCTCTCGGCAACCATGTCCAATATCATGCAAAAGGCTAAGCTCTATCGACGCCACAGCTTCACCAATCGCCCGTCGTCGTCGTCCATGCACTCGACAAACGGTGCGGAAAGTCCTTACACAAGACCCGGTTCGGCGGCCAGCTCGAGCCTGTCGGATCCTGAAGTTGACTTGCAGAACTTTATCCAATCGGACAATGACGACAGTACGAGCGAATACGATGAGTTTATGCAATCCTATCATCAGCAGTCGCGCATGCAGCTCATGCACGACCGACATGCGTCCGGCGGGACAGCCGCACCGGCCAAAATGGTGGGCTCCAATGAGGAGTTGAGAGATAGCGGCTTTGGCGGCGTCGAACCGGAGGACGTTTTCTCCACCCCACCACCGGACGATGAAGAGCCTGTTATGAGCGGCGAGCCTGATGTGGATAAGCAGGACGACGTCTTTTTGAATCCCATGTTTCCGACGGTGGGTGATGCCATACGCCATCATCAGCCCGAGAACGAATTGTCACCGCCCCATAGCAAGGAAGTGGCGCCACCAACATCTACGCAGGAATTGAATCAGCTGAATCTGAAGATCTCAGCGCCGGAACAGCAGCCGGTAGCTCAGAAGCCTGCAGCGACGATCGAGTCAACAACTCTACCACCGGCGACGACCGCCGGTCACCACCACTATCTGCAGAAAACCCACTCCATTTTCATCGAGGACTCGGAATTCGACTTTAACGGAGCCGAGCCTAATCGAGCAGCGGTCGTGGCAACAACGCATCAGCCAGTGGCCAGGCATCCCGATACGGACACTGCGCCCATGATTACAAGCCCAAAAGGACTTAAATTTTCCACAGCCCGTTACCAGCCACAGCACAGCCTCGATATACCGAGTGGGTCGCGGGACGATGACGACAATCGCAGCCAGCATTCGTACAGGACTGTGTCGTCGTCACGGCGCCAGAGTACCGAGGACAGCATCGACACCGACGACGAATACTTTTGCTATGAGCTGCGTAAGCTCGAGGAGTTGGAGCGTCGCAGTCACATGGAATCGGCCGCATCTCATCAGTATTATCAGGATCATCCGAACAGTCGAGATGGCGAAAGTTTGCTGTCGAAAATCGATCAGCTCGCTGCCGAGGAGGAGGATGAAGACGATGGTCCCGTGCCCAAGTTCAATGAGCGCGACACCTATCAACCGGACGAGGATGTCAAGGAGCGAATGTCCTTTGTGTTGCGCGAATTAAAGTCGGTGGTGCGGTTGCAACCCGAAATACCCGCCATTATGGTGGAGGGTCATCAAAAGTCCGATGTCTACGAGAAATTCTCCAAAGTGACGAACATCCACGGTTGGCTAAGTTCGGACGGGGGACGACGTCGCGATATTGATGCCCACGAAGGGCACGAGGATGAGGAGGAGGACGATGACGACGAGCGGAGGATGCTTAACGAAATCGCCATGGTCGAGTCCGATATGCTGAACGATCAGCAACGTCATCGACAAAAATTCACCACGGCCAATCACGGTGGACAGTACTATCAGATGAATTATCGGCCCGTAAAGAAAGTTAAGCGACGACGTCGAAAGAGCAACATCGATCGAACCATGCTCGATCCCGAGGATAGTGGCGAGGAGGTCACACGCTACTCTACATCGCCCTATTCGTCTGAGGACGATCGCGACCGGGCAACACCAAAATCGCGGTCACCGGTCGCCCAATTGACAACGGCCGCCACCGCCCCCGCCACCGGCGAATACGACAAGCAATCGCAATCGTCGGGCGCAACATCCGGACCGGATACGCCCGATCTAACCGAAGAGGACGAGCTCGATTGTGAACCGGTTCAAAAATACAACGAATTCAAGGAGAGGCAAAAGCTCGAGACACACCCCTCCCTTACGGATGAAATGTCAGCCGCAGCATTAGCAGCACATATCTATCAACCCACCGATACGACGACCGATGGCAAGGATTCATCGGTTCGTAGACCAAGCAACTCGGAATATGACAGACGATCCGTGACGGAGATGGAGATTTTGGAGGATAGCGTCGGTGTGGATGTAGCGGAATATCAAGAGGCCGTAGAAGAAGATGAGGATGTGGAATATGATGAGCAGGAGACGGATTATGGTCCGGCGCCGCTGGAAAGTATTCCGGCGGCAAGACGGGGACGAATCATGCCCGGTCACGGCGTAGGCGGTACAACCACATCCACCCTGAGCCACGAATCAAGTCAGGATAGTACGACCAATGGAACAACGAGTGCGATTACGGGACCGGGACAACCGGGCGCCGGAGGCCCCGGTGCACTGGGCAGTAGCAAATGGAAACTACTGAAAACGCTCAAGGAGCGCAAAATCGAAGAGAAAAACAATCAGGAGAAGATCAAAGAAGAGGAACGTATGCTGGCGACGAAAGAGAAAGAGAAGGTAAGCATTGTATAGGGTGTCTTGAGTTTAAAAAAAAAAAAATTTTTCGAGGAGTTTGTGGCTGGTGGATTTGACCTCTTTTCGGCTATGGTAAAACTATCACCCCAGACATTCTCTGACGAATGTCCTTTTTGTTTTAATCAACGCGACTTGTCTATTCGCCCCTAAAATTAAAATAGTCTCACGTCTCAACTATATATATAACAATTAACACTTTCTCGCACATCAGTAATAAGAGTAAAGTGTTACGAAGAATCTGCCAAATTCCATCACGTCCTCTAGCGTTTCCAGGACATGAATGACGACGAACGTCATCCGCACCGTATGAAAATAATTTTGAATTTTTTTTTCTCTATCCTAGAGTGCAATTTTCCAAGTTTCTTGGAATTTCTGCGCTCGGTCATCGGCCAGGCTATATTCTTTGGTTCCAATACCCAGGGTGACAGATGACGCAGCACAGCGACATTGCAAAGAAGATTGTCTCGCGATAAGCAGCGGATCGTTTTAACCTGCGATGCCCAGTAGGGTCCGTTGATAAAAGCGCGAGGCTGTGATACGCGCGTGTGTGTGTTGGTGTGCTGTAACAAGGACTGTTGGACGGTGAAGAGTGAATAGTATGTCCGTTTGGTGGCTCAAAGTTCGCCAATTTCAAATTGAGCTCGAGCGAAATGATATCGCGGGCAAAGTGTCACAGGCGAGTTATGTCTCTATCTACCGGTGAATGTCTTGATTTCATCAGGAGTTCGCCATTCGGCCCCTCTTCTCACTCCTCCCTGCAGCCTTTCCCTCTAAATCACGATAAGCTGATGATGCCTACTGATAATTGAGGGGAAAGGACGACCATTCATACTGAACGTCGTTCGAAAATATCTGCTGAAACTGATTGCAAAAATTTCAATATTTCCCTTTCACCAACATTTCCATAATTATTTGCATGTGTACTAATCCATTTACCATTTATTTTTGAAATTAAAAAAAAAAAACAGAATGGCACCGGAAGCGGCGAAGGTAGCGGCCGTGGCAATGGACATCCTGGCGACAATCCATTTTATAGCAACATTGACAGTATGCCTGACATACGGCCTAGAAGAAAGTCCATACCCTTGGTCTCGGAATTGGTGAGTAATCGGCTTAAAAGCAAAACAAAAATTATAAAAATAAATATCTCTACATTATACACAAAAACACACAAACATACTCGCATTATATATGGAAACATCAAAACAGAAAAATACTTTTCATTATTTAAACACCCTAAGCCACTAGAGGCAAACAAAAACAATTAAAGGGAGAAATGGAAAATATTCCTCCAACTGTTCTATTGATTTTTTTATTTATTTTTATTTTTCTGACTTCGCATATTATATATTTTTTCCTATTTTATTTTTCAATTTTATTTTCAATTTTCTTTTTCTTATTTTTTCATTTTCTTTCGTTCTTAGCATCTTCCTTTCACCCATGTCAAACTACATCTGTATACATACGAGCATAATACTCGTTCATAGAAATGTTGTGTCTTCAATAGAGTGTCATTCCACGAACAAACCCAAACACACACCCGCATCCATTCACATTCGCCGCGACATTATACGGAAACACACACACTCACAATCATCATCACGAAACACACTACTTTACTCGTACTCGTATACCCATATCCTAAATGTGATCAAGTGTTTTTGAACAGTACATAACTCTATCTCTATATATATCTATATACTCGTATATGAAACAATTGTATATTTGTCAAATTTGTATTTGTCTTCGTAATGTCCGGTTTTGTCAAAACAGTTTTTTCAATTTTGTTCTTGTTTTTTATTATTTAATTACATCGGTTATAAATAAAACAAAACGTTTCAATATTTTTTTTAACTTTTATTTGGATAATTTTATTATTTGAAAGTCACAACTGACAAGGGTTTTTGTCCATTTCGACTGTAGGAAATAAGAAGAAAAAAAAACAACAACTTTTCACTGAATATTACATTTTGAGGTCAACTTCTTAATCTATTTTTTCCATAATCCTTATTCGTCATTTTTCAAATTTTTCGTATTTTCCATTTTCCACATTTTCCGCATTCTCCACTTTCTACTTTTTCCTCTTTTCCCGTTTTCCACATTTGACACATTCTCCACTTTCCTCAGTTTCCACATTTTTCGCTTTCCCAATTGTCACATTTTCCGCTTTTCCCATTTCCAGCATTTTTCACCATTTTCTGCATTGCCCGCCTTCTTCAGTTCCGTTCAGTTCATTCTCCACTCCCCGCATTTTCCGTTTTTCCCACTTTCCACACTTCCTATTTTCCACATTTGCCATTTTTCGCCTTCTCCCGGTTCCACATTTTCCGCATTCTCCACTTTCTACATTTCCCACATTTTCCGCTTTTCCCGTTTTCCAAATTTGCCACATTCTCCACTTTCCTCAGTTTCCACATTTTTCGCTTTCCCAATTGTCACATTTTCCGCTTTTCCCATTTCCAGCATTTTTCACCATTTTCTGCATTGCCCGCCTTCTTCAGTTCCGTTCAGTTCATTCTCCACTCCCCGCATTTTCCGTTTTCCCCACTTTCCACACTTCCTATTTTCCACATTTGCCATTTTTCGCCTTCTCCTGGTTCCACATTTTCCGCATTCTTTAGCTTCCACATTTTCTATATCCGCCTTTTCCGTTTTTTGCACTTTCCGCTTTTCCCATTTTCCGCATATTCCGATTTTCCCGATTCTCAACTTTCCTCATTCTCCGCTTTCCCCATTTGCCACACTTTCTGCTTTTTCCATTTTCTGCATTTTCCGTTTTCTCCATATTCTAAAATACACTTCACATTCTCCACTTTTAATTCAGCCATTGGGCGATTTGGGGAAACAAATTGTAGTGGAGAATTCTTTTCTTTTATTTTCTATGTTTTTCGGGGTGTCGGGAGCTTCCCACCAATTTTTTTTTGGGGAAACATTGTCAAAATCTCAAAAAACCTCAAAATTTCGGCACTTTTTTGTTTTTTTTTTAACGTGTGTACTGTGGAAACGGCTACTAATGCGTAAACACGCATGTAGTGAAAGTTGTAGAGCATGAAATTTTACGGCCACAAAATACCTAATCTTTTTAATTCTTCACCGTCATCATTGTGGCGCGACATCCCGACATCGGGCCTTGGCCGCCTGGATCGTTGTCCTCCAATTATCTCGGTCACGTGACGGCGTCCTCCAATTTTGGAAGCCCAGTAGCTGCGCGGCCTCCCAACGAGCTCACGGCCGCCTTCGCAGTCTCGTTCCGCGTTTATGTACAGGAACTGCTCGTCAAAGTATTGACGTTTCTTACGTCTAATTATTCTATTCGATATTCGCCGTAGCTCGTCATATTTTTCTCTTCTGGCTCTGGTTCCTCGTTGAATCCATTGTCTGTAGGCCTCGTTTTTCGCGTCAAGTGAATTTTTGCATTCTTCGTCGAACCAGTCGTTTCGCGCTCGCCGGGCTTTGTATCCCACGACTTTCTCTGCGACATCCTTGATGGTACCCTTGAGTTCTTCCCAGAACCCATGAACGCCTGTGTTGCTGATGTTGTGTAGCATAGTCTTTCCTTAAGGACGGTTAGATACTTCACCGCCCTAACATCGCTCAGAAGCTTATCAACCAGAAAGATTTTAGGAGGTCTGATTCTCGATTGGTGCACTGAACAAATTCTACATCTGTAGGTCGTCTTCATCAAGTGATGATCTGAGTCGTAGTTTGCTCCTCGATAGGAGTGGATATCTATCACACTAAATAATCATCTCTTGCAAATGAGGACGTGATCAATTTGGCTGACGGTATGTGCGTTAGGAGACTTCCTGGTCTGCTTGTGAATGCTTCGATGCGGGCGAAGTCGATAAGTCGCTGGCCGCTTTCGTTACATTTTTCATGGACACTGTGGCCTCCAATGGTCCCCCAGTGCCAACTTTCATTTCCGAGTTTCGCGTTAAAGTCTCCCAGCAGCAATTTGACGTCATTTGCTGGAAGTGAGTCGAAGAGAGTCTCAAGGCGGGCGTAGAACTCGTCTTTTATTGCGTCTTCTTTAACTTCAGTTGGGCGTTCACACAGATGAGCCAGAGATTGAAGAATCGAGTCTTGATGCGAATCGCACACAGCCGTTAATTTATGGGTTTGAAGTCAGTAATATGCGGTTTGAGGCGATTGTTCACTATAAAAGCTACTCCAAACTCCTTGCGGCCCGAAGGTTTGCCACTTGTGAAAATTGTGTGCGATTTCTTGTCATTAATCTCGCTGCCAAGCCAATTTGTTTCCTGGACTGCAGTAATACTCAGTTTGTACTTTTCGACCTGTTGAAGGAGGGCCTTCTTGGCCCCCGGTTTGTCCAGGGAGTGTACATTCTAGGATTCGAAAGAATAATCCTTTAGTCGTTTGCGTTGTCGTCGTTGTTGATCCGTCCAATCCCAGGCTTTTGTTCCAGGTTTCTTGACATGGAGTGGTTTTTACAGGGATGAGTTGTCTGCACATCGTTAAACCCATTCAGGGGATGCCCTCGGAAGATAGCTGCTTCACATGGTTTAACAAACGTGCTGGAGCTCACACAACTATGTTGCCGGTCCAACTACGCAAGTCATTGCATCCTACTAAACCTGAGACGCTTAGGTTTTGGTCAGCCATTCAGGCTACAGCTATCTGCCTTTTTCCAAACTATTTTATCGCTTACACTTGACCGTCAGCGGATTTAAACACTGCCGTTACCAGGGCCCACAGGAAAACGGAACAACCTCGTGAGACTTCGATTCTATCATTTCGAAGAAGATAGTTATCTAGGTTATATTCAGCTTCAAACTTTTTAAGTCTGCTTGGCCAGGAGGCATCATTACGGCAGATATACAACATGTTTTGGACCTTGTTGTTCCTTGGGTCAAAACTATTTTCATAGCTTGTCTAGACCTTGTTTATACTACTATATATTCCCCAGATATGGACGGAGGTAAACCTGGTCTTTATTTCCAAGCCGGAGAAGAGCTCCCACGTACGCCTAGAGAACTTTAAACCCATTAGTCTATCGGTGCGGCGGTCCTTTTAAAGATGCTGGAGAGACTTGTTGATTTCAACTCACGAAACACCATTCCAATAGAACTACTCTCGGCATCTCAGCATGCTTATTGTTAGAGTAGTTCTGCAGATACAGTGCTACACTTTATTACTAGTCACAGTTAACATTACTTATGTACTGCTTGAAATATAGGGGTTTTTTTTGTCGAGAGAACCTTCAATAATGTCTATCCGGAGGTAATTACTGGTGTACTCTCAGGGCTTAGCGTAGATACTGACCAGTTTGGAGTAATTAGACCAGGGTTTTTTCCCCCAATTTGGGGTTATTCTCTGAACGCAGAAGTATATGTAGGGGTACTCCGCAATATGGTGGGCTTTCTCCCCTGCTTTTGAACACAGTGGTGAACAGGTTGCCGTTTGGCTTAGAGCAGCCGGGTTGCATGGTAACAGCATACGCGAATGATATATCTATTGAAATCTTATGTACATACCATACATTCCCTAATACCCTTAGTAAGGTAACGCAGTATGCCTTCACTATCTTGGCGAACTGGGCCAAAAACTGCGGTCCCAGTGTTAATTCAAACAAAACATTATTCTTGTTGTATTCATTGGGAAACATAATTTGCCTCCCGTCGAACCTCCTGTACTGGAGTGGGTGAAAAATGGGGTCTGCAACCAAAAATGCTCCATTGGCTTTGTGTATCGGACCTGCGTCCCATACTGCTGTATGAGGTGGTTGTTTGGTTGAATTCCCTACGGACAGAGACAAACCGCAATGTCCTGGCAAAGGTACAGAGAGTGATGTGAATGGCCATAAGTGGGGCTCTCCACTTAACCCCATCGGCAGCTTTGGTGTCACCACACACTGTCGAACCCGAACACGAAGCTGGTACAAGTGGACCTTCACGTTTATGTGAAGTGTGTGTGTGTGTCAGAGGACTTGCCTGGCATGCATTTGCACATCGTAGAAGATCTACTTCGGGGTCATATTTTTGTGATCATCTGCGGGACTTAGCTGGTGCGGATGTGGGCCAACTCCTTCGGCTAGCTATTGGTTGGTTCAATCACTAGATGATGGCTGGAGGTGTACATTACTAGGGTGTCACAAGGCGCCTTGGTTACTTGGTACTTGGTTTAAGTCCGCTATACTTTTCTATATGGCAGCCTTCCACACCATACCACACCAAAATAGTCAAAATTCATAGTTAGCGTTTCATCCGCAAAAAAAAATCGTTATCGTTTCCGCTAAACAAGGCAGTTAGAATTTTTTTTGGTGATTTTTTGATTTTACGTAAGTGCGGATTTATATAAGTCGGTCATACGTACGTCGGGGAGTGACTGTATACCCTATTACATCCGTGAAGGGTATAAAAAGCTAGTTGAGCGAAACTTGTCCAACTGGTGAAAGTTAGTGAGGCATAGCTTCCGGTGGAGTTTCAGGAATATTAACGGTACAGTCGAAAGCTTACAGTAATACAATATAACAGCAAAACGCAATAAGCAAAAATTTACTTACACGAAAGGCATTTAGTTGATAAAGCTTTTGGTTGCTATCTCCGGTAAATTCCCTGGTACCCTGAGCGAAGTTACACAATACGCGCTATCCCTACTAACAAAATGGGCTAATGAATGCGACCTTACTGTTAATCCCAGTAAAACCAGGATAGTCCTATTTACAAGGAAACATAATATTCTTCCAGTGACAGCTCCAACCTTGCGAGGAGTAAGACTGGCGTTTTCTGTTAGGGCAAACTTCCTGGGTTTTATATTTGATAGGACACTTAACTAGAATATTCAGGAGCGCACGAACAACAGCCCTTTGGCGCTGTACTACTGTAGGAAAGGCTATTGGCAAGACATGGCGTTTGCAACTTGAGGCTCTGCACTGGCTTTACGTGTCGGTCCTGCGTCCGATAATGTTGTACGGGATGGTGGTATCGTGGCTGACCATTCTACTGAAGCAAATCTCAATCCGCTGCGTGGCAATTAGCGGAGCTCTCTGCGGCGATGGATGTTATGCTTGGGCTGCTTCCAGCAAATATTCCAGGCGAACAAATGGCAGTAAATGCAGCCATTAGGATTAGGGAGAACGTTCGATGGAGTTTCTTGAGTACTGGCCACTCAATTACGAGTATATTGAACGATTGGGATACCCCAGCTTCGACACATTATACCTCAGCAACTTACTGGTTCGAGAAGAACCGTGAGAGCCTAATCCCACAACGTAGTCTATGGGAATCGGGTGGCCCTCCTTTACCCAACTCGTTGAAGATTCTTACAGATGGTTCTAAGACCGCTGGAGGAGTGGGCGCCGGCAACCACTCCGAGCAACTTAACTTAATTCATTTTTACCGACTGCCAGATCAATGTAACATTTTGCAGGCGGAGATCTACGCTATAAAGGAGGCCGTGAAGTGGCTTTGACATCACATCACTACTACGAAAAAGATCACGATTTTCACTGACAGCCAGGCTGCGGTTAGATCCCTCGAATCAGGAGTATGTACATCCAAAACCTTAACTGAGTGTCGAATATTCCTTACGGAGGTGGCGTTGAACAGTCTTGGTAATATGGTATCCCCCTGTCTAACGCCTCTTTGCGTGGGAAACTCCGGCGTGTCATCAAACACTTTTACCTTCGCTATGGCGTTCTTGCAGATGTTGACTAATGTTTCTATATATGGTTTCTCAATACCCTGACTTCTAAGCGCTCTTATTATTGCTTCGGGGTGTATTGAGTCGAAGATCTTCTCAAAGTCGATGTACGCCAGGGGTAGGGGGAGTTCGTACTCCTTTGCTCTGCTTATGACCAGGGCCGGTCAAGGACTAACTTACGGCACAGGCAAGAATATTTTGGCGGTGGTGCTAGCAATAAAACGATTGAGCTGAGTTGCGCTAGCGTTGTTGAGGTCCTCCAAGTCGTAAAAGGACGAAAAACCAAGAAATCTCCTCCTCCTTACCGCCAAAGCTCAGCAGTGACATGAAAGGTAAATATCGCTTTCCTCCTCATCCACCACCTTCAAGCTTTTACAGCAGACATGATGAGGAAGGCGGAGCCTTCTGGTGAGCTCCCCAATGGGGCTGTGCCCTGTGATGATCGCCACCACCCTGGCGATGTGTAATCTACTTAATGACACCAGTATAGCCGAGGGGGCTAAGACTGAGTCCTTTCACGATTCCCAGCCACAGTGCTGATTATTCTCTCACGTGCAACCTCATCCGCCCTGCAGTTGCCTGCAAAACCATTGTGACCCCGTATCCAACAAAGTGTAATGTTGTTTGAACGTAAGGTTCTGCTGTGAGTTTTCGGGGCTGTTTGCGATCGAGAAGGATGGCGCATCCGGTACAACCATGAGTTGTATAAACTGTACGATGAGCTGGAAGTTTCGAAAATCGTCAGTGCAGTTAAGTATACCACCAATATCTTAATTATACATAAACTCATAAATGATCCCAAATCAGCCCATATCAAAAATCAGTTCCTCTGGCTTCACTGCGCCAGGTGTCTTTTTTCTTTCAAACGACTGCTTCTACAAAAAGTTTCCGATACTGACATATAGTTTTTTAAGATTTTTTATTTTTATTTTTCCTTAACTAATACCTTCTTTTATATCTTTGCTTATCTCCCTTCTTTTATACTTTTTTTTTTCTTTCCTTCATATTTAGTACTGAAGTCGGGCTTCTTCTTTTTATGTATTTTCCGTATATTCATCTTATTAATATAATTTTTTTTTTCTTTTTAAATTTTATTATTATTTAAGTTCTGAATTGACATCATTTTTTGTATCTTTGAATTTATTTTTATTGTATTTACTGTTTTTTGGATTCTCATATCCTGCTCAGTGATTTGCTAGATTAAATAAAAAAAAAACATAAATAAATGAAATGCTTCTGTACAAAAAAAACTTGTCAGTTACTGTCTTTTGTTTTATTTTTATTTTTCAAGATATATTTTTGCAAAAGTATAGTCTTTTATTTAATTCTGACACTTGTAATTGCTACGTGTTTTGCTGTCGAAAAAAAAGTAAACAGAAATAGAAAACAAAACGAAACACGCAAAAAACTCATTTGGTATAGTTGAAAATCACTACAAAACAGCACAAATCAACAGAACAGATAATAAGAATAAAATAAAAAAATGAATGAACTCAATTTTATTGAAAATTTGTATAAGTATCGTAAAAAAAGAAGCTCAACTGCATATGTTTACCCACATAAAGTACTCGTATATATTTTTTGTTTCTTTATCCCGAAACATCAGAGCCTCGTTCTAAACCTTAAATCATTCTTTTCTTTTTCTTCTTCTCTTTCACTTTTGCTCCATTTCTTTCGTCCTTCCCCCAATGCCAATAAAATATACAAATGTGCGCGAAATTTTGATGAAAATAATAACAACAAAAAAACTGGAAATTGCATTCATACTGAAAACACTGAATAAACAAACACAAAAATTAATAAACACAAATACATAAAAAAAAATCCAATACAATATAATATATAAAAAAAATTTTAATTAAAAAAAAATTATTATTGATAAATTTTTTGGTTTCCCATAATTTCTCTAATACAACATTTTATTTCTTGAAATAAATACGTACTCGTGATAACATAAACTATATCGAAACTAATTTAATTAATTCAAATCATAAACTGTTTTATTTCATGAAAATAATAAATTGATTTAATCAATTATTTCCTTTTTAAATTTAATTCAATTCAATTTAATTAATTAATTAATTAAATTATAATATTAATATATTAACTAAATTAAAATTAAATCATTCAATGAAAAAAAACATATTTAAATTGTCATAAAAAAACAATACCAAAAAAAAACATGAAAAAAAAATTAAAAATAAACAAAAAACATCGAAACCGAACATCAACATAAACAAACTTATGCAAAATGCCAAACAACTCAAAAATTATCTTAAAACGAATCAACAACAACGACGATTAACACATCGCCTCCACTATCGATACAATTAAAACAAAAACAAACAAACAAATAACAAAAAAAAAAATGAAAAACTTAATAAAAAAAAAACACAAAAATTAAATCTGTTCCTCTCTGGTTCTTCTTTCTTACCCCCACGTTGGATACACAGGTGCTCAAGGTATTTGTGCTTAACAAAAAGAAATTTATTACTTTTTACTTCATTTTTATACATTTTAAGAAAAAGCAAGCAAAAAAAAAGACAAAATAATAGAAAATTAAGCGTTTATTATTCTCTTATCTCTCGCATTAGTAGAAAGTTGTGTTAGTTTAGCTTTTTTCGCCAGTAAAAAAAAAAGAAAAAAAAACAGAATAATGCTCTACGATGCTAATTTTACTTGAACCGTTTCTCGCTTTTCTTCTATCACGATTAATTGAAATATTTTTGTTTGGTTTTCAAATACAGTTTTTTCTTATATTTGTTATTTTTTCCTTTTCTAGAAATAGTCATGTAAATAGTAGTTGCTTGCTGTTTGATGTTACTGTTGAATGTTTAGCGTAAATTGCTTCTTCTCAAATAGAAAATAAATGTGTGAATGATGCTTGAAATGAAAAGCGCCCGAAGGAAAATTCCCTATTTTACAAATAGACTTGGCGCTGACCGGGATTGAGTTTGCAAAATTAGCGGACGTCGGTGTCTCTGTTGTCAAGGGGGTAAAGGAGACTATAAGAAAGTGCAGGGTGCCGCCCGGAAATAGTAGTCGTTATCCTGGGAGTGGGAATAGAAGGCGTTTAAGCTGGACACGTTGTAATGATGGGAGTCGGAGGACGAGGGTGAGGAGTGGCCGTGAAGGCTGTAATGGACAGGTGTTGCGGACACCTAAGTGTCCATGGGGACGGGCTTGAAGTCTGCCGAACTGACCGTGAAGGTCCGGCGGCGCCATCAGGCGAGAACTCCTCAGCGGGATAGGCGGCGGCACGAGCTTGCTGTAGCTCAGTGACGGGAGATGTGGGCGGGGTTTTTGCCATCTCGCTGCCCCGTACCATTAGCATTCCAAAAATCTCGTGCCTTAAAGTACAACAGCACACACACGGGTACCGAAGGTCCCACGACCTAAAAAAATGGCAAAGAAAAAAAAGAAAGAAACCAGTTAAAGGCAATGGCCGTCGACCGGCTCATGTACCTCGACACGACTTCTGGGTCCAGATGGAGCGGATCCTGGCTTCTTAACCCACCCTACCAATGAGGTACCTTGGAAAAATTGTTGGTACCTCCCAAAGCAAAGCAAAAACGAGGCTTTCACCTCATCTAACCATTGACGACCTGAAACGGGGAAGTGGTGATTCCTTTAAAGGAAAAGCCCAGATTTTTCAAGAAAACGTTATAAGGCCATTTTTATTCTAACCTCAAAATTAATTCAAATATATAAACAAAAAAATATGTTAAAAAAAACTAACTGTGGCATAAATTATTCGCGAGGTATGAAACAAAAATATACAATTCGAATTAAAATTTATAAAAGAAACAAACATATGTAATTACTCACCCGATATCCGAAGTGGCCACTTGGAGATGGCAGCACTGTAACTTAAGTTTTTTTTTTCTATTACCACCTGTAATAACTACTACTACTACTACTACTTAAGTGAAGTGAATTAATCAAATAAAAAAAAATGAAACTAACTAAAAACTGACTAAATAATCAAAAGAAAAAAAAAATAATGTTCCAAGGGCGGCAACCCCATCGGATGGCACTTGTCGTTATTAGCTTCACAGCTGTAGCATAGTATTGAGAACATTGCTATGGACCGGCATGGTTGTTGCTGCTGTTTTGGCCACGTCTTGCGTGGAAGTTATATTTATGCCGCGTGTAACTATTAAAAAGCGTATTTATCGGGAATGAGAAAGACCGAACTTTATTCAAAGAAGGTTACAAGCGAAGTGGGAGCAATCGTGAGAGATGTGATGACAGAAGGTATATTACTATGTGTGTGTGTCTCTATGCATATACAGTTCCAACACCCCAACTTGCTTAATTATAACAATCATTAATTCAAAATGCAATCCAAAATACAATGATTATTCAAAACAATAGTTAATTCATTACTTTACTTCAAAATGATTTTATGATGAAGCAAATATTATGCCCATATTAGAGACACAAAATAACAACTTTCTTGCGCTGACGCCTTTCGTCAAACAATCGGCAACATTAAGTTCGGTGGATACATATTTGAATCGAAGCGTTCCGTTCAAAACCAGGTCCCTTACGAAGTAAAACCGAATGCTGATATGCTTGGTGTTCGGTCGGTATGCATCCTCCTTTGCAATATCCAACGCCCCTTGATTGTCGCCATGTAAACACACGGTTCTGACTGTTTCAAACTGGCTTAAAAATTGAACCAACCAAGATGTTTCCTGTGCTGCAGAAGTCATGGCCATATATTCGGCTTCTGCCGTCGAGAGTGCCACTGTCGTCTGCCTTTTACAACTCCAGGAAACAGCTCCACCAGATAGCGTGAATACCCATCCAGAGCATGATCGCCGGGTGTCGACATCGGATGCCCAGTCTGCATCTACATATCCACTTAACGTTTCTGTCGGATCTGAAAAACGATATTTAATTTTGTTATTGGTAGTACCTTGGAGGTAGCGAAATATCCGTTTGACAGCTGTCCAATGTTGCGTAGAGTGTGTAGTATTGAATCGGCTCACATTGTTGACTGCGAATGCTAAGTCTGGACGAGTCCCCTGGACAAGATATAGCAGACACCCAACTGCCTCCTGATAGGGCACGTCAGTTAGAACATCTTCCTTGTTCGCTGCTGATAGTTTATGAGTCGAATCGGTTGGAGTTGATACAGCCTTGCACTTGCTCATTCCGAACCGAACAAGAATTTCCTTGGCATATGATGGCTACTCAATACAAATGCCATCGTCCTCGTACCGTATCGTCAAACCAATACATGTTTTAGCACGTCCCATATACTTCATGTGAAATTTATCCGTGAGTTTCTTCACTAAAGTGTCGCGGGTCTGAGCGCACTTCCAAAATATAGGGAAGTCGTCTACATAAATAGCGATAATCAAGTTGACGTTCTCCGTATAGTAGACGCACGGATCCAACTTTGATTTGGTGAGGCCGAACGATTTCAAAGCGTCATCGAGACACCTATTCCACTGGCGTCCACTCTGCTTCAACCCATACATCGCTTTCTTTAATTTGCATACGCGACCAGTATCGTCCTGAAATCCTTCGGGTTGGTGAATATATATGTCCTCTTCAAGTGTGCCTTGTAGATACGCAGTTATGGCATCCATCTGGTCTATGTTCAGACGACGTTGCGCTGCTATCGCAATAAGCAGTCGAACAGAAGTGTAGCGGACGACGGGTGAATACGTCTCGGTATAGTCCAAGCCGTATTTTTGAGCGCAACCTTTGGCTACCAATCGCGCCTTGTGACGTATTATTGTGCCATTGTCTGCTCTTTTCGTTCTGAATACCCATTTCGTTTTGATGGCTTGTCTACCAGGTGGTAGCTCGACAAGATCCCACGTCTCATTTACGCGTAACGATTTCATCTCATTGGCCATCGCGTCTCTCCACTGCGTTGCATTATGACCACTTAAAGCCGCCTCCCGAGTCAGTGGATCTCCTGCTTCATGTTCACATGCCAAATATGATGATGGATCAAAACGGTCTACTGGGCGCCGGATTCGTTCTTCTCTCGTTTGATCGATGACTGGAGACGATTCTGCTTCCGGAATCTGCGCTACAAAATCAGGGTCACGAGTCACATCGTCGACTGTCGTATCATTCGTATCGTTGATTGCTGATTCTTCGTTGTCCTTCGAGTCATTAGCCCCAACTGGATCTTCATCTTCTTCCGAGTCGCTTGGAACATCAACACCGAAATTCGGGGTAGACTTCGTTACTTTGGGTAAGACCATTCGAGGGCTTGGAATTCGATGTTGAAGAAAATCTACGTCACGGCTGATAACTATCTTCTCCCTTTTTGGATCGTAACAGCGTAATCCCTTTTGGGTGTCGGCGTATCCAACGAATAACATTTCGGACGCTTTGGCGTCCCATTTCCTTCGTAATGGCTTAGGAACATGGACCATCACACGATTTCCGAAGGTTTTTAGGCTGCGTAAGTCTGGTCGCTGTCCAGTCCACACTTCTTCCGGGGTTTTGCCCACAGTTCGATTGACCGACCGATTAACCAGATACGCCGCATGGCTGACCGCCTCTGCCCAAAATTTCTTCTCGAGTTCTGCATCGGCCAGCATACATTTAGCGCGTTCTATTAGCGTTCGGTTCATACGCTCGGCAATGCCGTTTTGCTCGGGCGTATATGGGACGGTTGTCTCGTGGATAACTCCGGACGTTTTACAGATATTCGTCATAGCCGCGTTCACAAACTCTGTTCCATTGTCTGTACGGATGCGTTTTATTTTGCGTGTTGTATGGTTCTCAGCTGTTGATTTGAATGTACGGAATATCTCAGGAACAGCGCTCTTATGTGTCATGAATGATACAAACACTTTTCGCGAAAAGTCGTCAATTAGTGTGACAAAGTATTTCGCTCCGCCTATTGATGTGGTTTCCATGGGTCCGCATACATCCATATGAACCAAATCAAGTAAACCGGAAGATTTTATATCAGTATTAGTTGTACTGAATGGCTTTCGAGAGGACTTTCCTATGGCACAACTAGCACACCCTTCCAAAGACACCTTCGATCCGCTAAATTCCAATCCATCGCATGCGGATCTCAGCTTGCACATACCGCCGTAACTAAGATGTCCCAGCCGTCGATGCCAATCGATAATGTCACCGTGTGTCGCCAATACACAACGTATCTGCTCTGCCTGGATCTTGTAAATACCACCGTACGTCTCCGCTTTTGCAAGCAATTCGTTGTTTACATTATACACGTAGCAACCACCGGCATCGAATTTGACAGCGTTTTTGCTTTTGATCAACTCGCTAACTGAGAGAAGATTCGCGCCTAAGCCGGGAACACACAAAACATTGTGCACGGAAATGTCAATTCCATCAATGCTTAAGTATGCAGTACCACTGCCGATTACTTTTAGTCGTTCATTGTTTGCGACTGATATATCTGGATGCGATGTTTTCCGAAAGTCAACGAGAATGTCTTGACACGGTGTTATATGCCGAGAGGCTCCACTGTCAATGAACCAGTCGGTTGTTTTTGTTGCACTCGTCGTTGCACTAAACGCATTGGCAAACTTTGCCTTTGATGTCCCACTGTCTTGTTTCTGTCTGTTGGGACACTTTCGTTTGTAATGTCCGATTTTATTGCAACCGAAACATCGTGGTTTACCTTTACTCGCAGCTTTTTTGCTATCATGTCCGCTTATAAACGCAGTTTCGGATTTCGCGCTGTTTGTCGGAACAAGATTAAGCAACGAAGACTTAACCTTCTCAGTCGTGATATCTGTGCCACTTGCTGTCAGACCCATAATGAAGGGCTGATATCCCGGGCCAAGTTTTCCGAGCAACAACAAGGCAACGACTCGGTCCGCGATGGTAACTTTCGCTGCAGTGCACCTTTTCCATGCCTCCATTGTTCGTCCAATATAGTCATCCATCGATGGACACTCAGCCAGCTTTATTCCAGTGAGATCCATTAGTGCAGAGACCTCTCTGTCGATTCCGGACTCGCTGAAAGACGTTTGGAGCAATTTCCATACGGCCAATGGACTACTTGTGTCGCTGAAATGCTCCGCCACGTTGGATTCTGTCGCTAAGACCAGCCATCCCATAGCTTCCTCGAGCTTGCCAATGTCCGTCTCAGTATCTTCTTCGGCGATACATTTTGCCAATTTTCGAGTCCGAAGGAACGCTAGCATCGAACGCCGCCACTCGCTGTAATTTTCTCGGCCTTTCAACTTCTCGAACTGGATGTCTCTCGGCATTGTGCAAGGCAACGACCCGAAATTTCCGAAAACAAAATCCGCACAAATCAACCGTGTTTCTGACTAATCCGTAATATTTAACGCGATAGTTTCACTACTGGGCCCATAACCTCTTGCGTGGAAGTTATATTTATGCCGCGTGTAACTATTAAAAAGCGTATTTATCGGGAATGAGAAAGACCGAACTTTATTCAAAGAAGGTTACAAGCGAAGTGGGAGCAATCGTGAGAGATGTGATGACAGAAGGTATATTACTATGTGTGTGTGTCTCTATGCATATACAGTTCCAACACCACGGCACTATATGGCTTTCACTCTTGCACCTACACAAGGGCTTAGCTTTGAACAAGCTCCGAAGTGATGGATCGGGCGGTAATCCGGTGCTCTCGTACTGGACCGTCGCTGTCAAATCTGACTACTCCTGCTGCTCCACGCCGCTTTTTTTTTAAATTGCGCTTTTTTTTTTTTTTGTTTCAATTCTTCCTCCTGCTCACTTTCAGAATACGGCGAACGCGATAGGAATATTTGATAACTGTCCCAAACAGCCACGGAGACTTAACACTCCACGCTCACTCGACGGAAGACAACGCCGCGATCCAATTTAAACAATTTCAATCGTTTTTCAGCCGTGCGAATAAAAAAAAAACCATGCGTCGACCAAATTCTTGCGATGTCGCCACAATGCCCGGTTCAAAAAGAATATGCACCTCAACTTGGATGCCCGGGATGACAGATAAAATCAAGAAAATTCGCAATCCCGTCGCGGCAATCACACCGATGCTGTTCGGACGGCGGATGAAAGTCGACCCCTTGTCTCGGCGATCGCGCCGATGTTTTTCGGACGGCGGGTGAAAGTGCACTCTCACAAAAAAATGGCGTGCCGATGTGATCGCTCCGACGGGTGAAAGTGGACTCCCGAGTCGGTCTCCCTCTCGAAAGGTCGAGACCCCCGATTCAGCACAACATCGGCTGAAATTTCTCGCCAATTTTAAGAAAAATATTTGCCAATTAACAATCCGAATAGACCATCAGAAAAGTCATTCATTACAAGGCCGGCGAAAACAAAAAAAAAGACATGAGCAAAACCCTCTCCAAAGGCTGCCAGCAATGTGCGCTCGCAGACCTGTTCAGTAACCGGAAGTTGCGGGGTGGGTGAACGGCAGCTGTTGGCCTTCTCCATCAAATACATTAAAAATGATACAAAGTATCTACACTGCATGCAGATACATCGGAACATGGATATGTCTTATGCCTACCGAAAGCGTGGGACGTGTTTTGTCGAATGATTTCATCCAGTATAACTATACTGGGATCTTTATAAAACCTACGTCGATATCTTCAACACAACAGGTTCCACGCAGTCGGTAGCCAAAGACATATCCATGTTCCGATGTATCTGAAGGCAGTGTAGATACTTTGTATCATTTCCCACCAAAAGCCTATAATCTGTCTTCCAAGAACCAATTTCCAATAAACCCGCCCCAAATGAAACTTAACACCCTTCATGAGACAGAGAGAAATAGCCCATTGAAAGCTAACGCCCCCATATAAACCGGATACACCCGTTCTAATGAGATTGAACACCCAACCACATGAGACAGATAGACACGCCCTATTGAAAGTCAACATTTATGCTGCTAATGCATCGTACGGTATGTGGAGCTTTTGTTCTATATGTTTATTGCACGTATGGTGGGGGCCCACATTGTGTGCCAGTCAGACCTCAAATCGCCGCCATTGCAAATGCACAACCACAGTCATTGGATCACCCGATTTGGCTCGAATGAACTTCATCCGCTCTCGCTCACCTTCGGGGGGCGGGAACTATGTACACTCTCTCAAATTGCGTCTGCGCATGTCCAAATGTTAGTCGAACTGACTACTTGCTACTTTTTCTGGGACCCTAGTGATTCAGATAGTACAACGAGCGCTATTTTATTAAATGAAATGGGAATTGGCGGAAATTGAAGGTCATTGAAAGTCCTTGGACGTCCTTGACCTAAATAAAAATGGAATTTCATTAATTGTGACCTCAGATTGGGTCTATGAATGTGCATGTCGGGAGTGCACAATTTGTTTAATGAAATGGTGAGAATGAAATGAATGAATGAGAGGAGGAGGTCCGCTGGCCTGAGCGAAATTTCGCATACATTCGGAGACCATAAATTGCGTGTGAGCATGTCGAGCAAGGAGAGCAGACGACTTCTTGCGACGTGTTCTGGGGGCCTAGTCAAGCCGCCTTGTATAGGCTCAACTGGGGCAAACACGTGGAGACTGTTATTAGCAAGGCCACTCGGATCATGTGGGCTTGCAGGTCTCTCTTTGGAAAAACCTGGGGTCTCACCTCTAAAATGACTGAGTGGTTATATTCTATGCGGGTGCGACCAGCTGTGACATATGCTGCGCTCGTATGGTGGCCCGAAACCAGCAGCGTTACACCATACAGTTGTGTTGCAAATTACAACGTCTTGCATGCGTTGATATGACAGGATCCATTCGTACATGTCCTACCTCGGCCATTGAGGCGATTGTTGGACTGACACCACTGCACATTTTCATTCAGGAATCTGCGGCTCTAAGTGCACTCCGAGTGCATCTATTTTAACATATGATACTCATGTGTTCAAACAGGGCCACATGAGTATTTTGGAGCGGATTCCTGGCTTGGCGATCTGCTCGAGATTAGATTACATGACTACGGAACTCTGCTTCGGTAGGAAATTCTCGGTCTCTATCCCTAGTCAATCGGAATGGGATATTGGCAATATCTGTACTGACCCCGGGTGTATCATGTGGTATACTGATGGGTCGAAAACGGGACAAGGTGTTGGCGTTAGGGTCTTTGGACCGAACACCAGGATCTCAATCGCTATGGGCACTTGGCCCAGCGTTTTCCAAGCTGAGATCCATGCTATTGAGGTTTGCGCCAAGGAAATTGTGTTCAAGAAGCTCACTGGCGTTAACATCATTATCTGCTCTGACAGTCAGGCAGCTATTAAGGCTCTTTCTTCACATAAGTTCTCATCGAAACTAGTGAAAGAGTGTTTTGATACCATTCAATGTCTGGCAAACTCTAACCGGGTCACTCTTTGTTGGGTACCTGGGCATCGGGGCATTCATGGCAACGAAGCTGCAGATGAACTTGCTAGACAGGGCTCATCGGGGAAATTTTTCGGACCTGATCCCTACTGCAGTCTAAGCACCACAGCCAGGATGCTGGTGAGGGATTGGTCTGCGGGCGAAAGACTGCGGCACTGGAATAATCTCCCGGGATTACGACAGTCCAAAGATCTTATCAACCCCTACGGTCTCACAGAAGCCAGCCGATTGGGCAGAGCTGACCTGAGACTGGTCGTTGCTTTCCTCACGGGTCACCACTGGGTGAGATATCACTTAAACAAAATGGGCCTGTCCACTGAGACGGAATGCCGACTTTGCCTGGAGGATATTGAGTCCACCAAACACCTTCTCTGTGAATGCCCCGCGGTTGCTCGCGCCAGATTCTTGTTTCTTGGAGATTCCATCGTGAGCTCCGGTGGGTGTCATTAACAGTACTGCTACAAAGGACCTACTGGCCTTTATCAGGTTTGTTGAGGGTCTTTTGGATTAGTTAAGGCTATTATGGCACAATAGATCTTATGGTCGCAGTGCCTACCAGCTGGGTACCTTAGCCTGCCTTTATTTATTATTATTATAGGATAAATTACTACCTAAACGAACTTAACACCTTCTTCGTCAGCAAGAGCTTGAAGCTACCAGCTCAAAAATCCACCGCAACACTATTCACATCCTGGACCAAAGAAGTAAAGATGCAGCTGAACATCTCAGTAGACGGTCTCGTCCAAAAGTCCTTGTCGTTATTCTGGACAGCATGGCAACATCATCAGCTTACGCATCTACTGTAACTTACAAGATGAGGAGCAGGAACGAGGTCCTCAAGGCTATCGCTGGTAGTTCCTGGGGTAAAGACAAAGAGACCCTACTAACCACCTACAAAGCGATCGGCAGATCTGTAGGAAATTATGCGGCACCAGTGTGGACACTAAATCTGAGTGACACAAATTGGAAACACATTCAGACCTGTCAAAATGCAGCCCTACGCACCATCACAGGCTGTCTGTTGATGTCTCATCAAGACCACCTCCACCAAGAGACCAAAACTATGCCCAAAAGGAAACACAACATACTACTATCAAAGCAGTATCTACACTTAGCGGCACAAAATGTGGTCACAGCACGTTTTGTCATTTATTATCAAAATAAAAGATTAAAATCTGTTCTTTTCTTTTGGAAATAAAAGTGGCTAGTAGGATTCGAAATAAAACTAATTAACAAAAAATAATGAAAATTTATTACAAAATTTAACAATCCATCTTAGAGCTACAAAAAAATCATAAAAAATTAACTCAAACTTTGATGAAAATCTTAGAAATTAAGATTATTTAACTTTAAACTAATAACAGGTGTTTCCGCCTCTGGCCCTGATAACCGCCTGCATGCGATTTGGCATGCTACAAATTATGTTTCTTATGTCCTCTTGGGGTATTTCTTCCCAGACGGTCACGAGAGAAGTTTTTAATTCCAGAAGGGTCTGTGGGGGGTTGGGGCCGGACTTTATTTTTCTTTTTAACATGTTCCAGATATGCTCTATAGGGTTCATGTCCAGACTTCTCGCTGACCGCTCCAGTTTAGAAATGCCAGCCTCCGAAAGGTAAGCTTCTACGCATCGCGCAGTGTGAGGTCGTGCGTTATCTTGCATTAGAAGGACTTCCTCGCTACTGGTGGTCTCCACGTAAGGTAGAACATGTTGCTGAAGTATCTCTTCAATATATTGCGTTGAAGTCAGACTACCTTCAACAATTGCCAAGTCTGTACGAGCGTCCGAACTTATACCTCCCCAAACCATAACAGACCCACTATGGAAACTTGTGGTTTGCCTAGTTGTGTTAGGTAGGAAGTGCTCTCCGTGCCTTCTCCATACCGGTTCACGGCCGTCTGGAGCTCTTAAGCCTACCCTACACTCAACGGTCCAAAGAACTCTACTCCATTGCTCGTGAGTCCACCTTGCATGTTCACGAGCGAACCGAAGTCGAGCTACGCGATGATGGCGGAGCAGCTCTGGACATCGGGCTGGTCTTCGAGCACGCATGCCTCGCTCCTCCATTCGTCTTCTAACGGTGCGCTCACTTACAGAGACTTCCCTTGTCGTCTCCAGTTTCTGCCGTACTTCAATCGCTGTGAGGAACCGATTTCTTGAGATTTCCAGTGCAATAAATCGGCCATCTCGGGCTGATGTACTCCTGATTCTACCACTTCCGGGCCTCCGCGTGTAAAGTCCGGTCTGATCGTACCTTTTTAAGGCATATCTTAAAGTTGAACGCTGTACGTTCAAATATGCTGCAATTTCTTTTTGATTTCTCCCTTGATCACGAAGTAAGACAGCTTGTGCCACTTGAGCTGGAGTAAGGGGCATTGTGTTACGTTTCTGGAAGTCAGAATTGCCTCAAATTAAAAAAAAAAGACAAAAAAGAATAAATTCATCACAGTTCAAATACCTTACCAGCGTTTTTGCGCCCCAGGAACAGAATGTGGTCTAAGTGTCACAAAATTTGAATCAGCTAACTGTTTTCCCTTAATATGCTCTTCAATTAACAAAAGCACATGTTTTCAATAACAGCCATCGGAAATTCTCATTTGCGATGACAAATAATCCCGTTACGGCATTGTTTCTGTTTTGGCCAGATTTTGTGCCGGTAAGTGTAGTTGGTTGCTACCGAAATAATCACCCGAACTTTGACCGTATGGACAGAACCCCACCGCCACGACACATCAGGCGAAATCTAAGAGAACTCGAAAGGGAAGTCCAACGATTTAAGAGGGTCACCTTCGATAGCGCTAGCTATAAGTCTGCCATCGCTATGCTGCACAGGAAAGAAGTAGTAGTAGAAGAAGTGAACCACAAGACATCTCACCGCATGAACGAAACCTGCCTAGAGCGACTAGGACCACGCTCGCACAGCTCCGTTCAGGCTGCTGTTCGCACCTCAACTCATACTTGTCCCGAATTGACCACAGCATCCAAAACACTTGTCCGGCACTTGTCTCCCCACGACGTTGAGCACATCTTCGACTGCCCTGCAGCACCAACGCACCTAACACCTATAGCGCTCTGGGAGAAACCCCATCGAAGTGGCTGCATTTCTGCTACTTCCTATGGAAGAAACTGAGTCGAACGCGCTGATTTTATGACACACAGACACACTGAAACTAAATTTCTGCATTGCTACAACAACAACAACGAACTGGGGACTCCAACCAAAGATGTTCTTGTGGCTGTACACAGCGGTAGTGCGACCGATACCCACATACGGGTCGCTGGTCTGATGGCCAGCGGTGCGTTGGAAATATAATATTGATCTACTGTGCAAGGTGCAGAGGACTGCATCCATCGGAGTCACGGGAGCTCTAAGGTCTTGCTCAGGTGATGCACTTAATGTTATTTTACACTGACTCCCCCTCGACCTACAGATTAGGTTCAACGCCGCGTGTAGAGCGGTTAGACTTAAGGAGTCTGCGTACTGAACAGCCAAAACCATATATAGCAGCATTCTGACCACCCTGGAGGGTGCGGTGCACAATATGCTATCAACGGACTACTATACATCCCATCGTAGCCGAAACAGACTTCGAGAAACACTTCACTACTGGATATCCAGATTGTTAAATGGGCGTTGAACCCCGCAGGGTACAAAGCACTGAAGCTGGATGGCCTATTGTGCTATAAATCCAATCCTGGATATCCTGGAATGGTGTGACGAAGATGTGATGTCAGGATATGACCTAAGAATTTTTACCGATGGCTCGAAAATGCCTTGTGGAGTCGGTGCAGGGTTCTTCGCTGAAGACTTCGCAGTCTCTAAGTCGTTCCGCCTCCCTGATTATGCTAGTGTATTCCAGTCCTAGCAATTAGGGAGGCCTGCCAGATGTTGAAGCGCATCATGGTTACCACAAAGGATATCGCAATTTTCACGGATAGCCAGGCTGCCATTATGGCCCTCGAGGCAGCGACAGTGTCATCTAAAATAGTAAAACAGTGCCGTCAAGAGCTGAACTCTCTGGCCACCCTTAACAGAGTCACCCTCCTCTGGGTTCCGGATCATAGGAGTATAGCGGGAAATAAGCAGGCCGATCACCTGGCACGGTTGGGCTCCGCCCTGGACAGATCATATGCAGTGGTTGTCAATGCGCCACTTAGCGCCACTAAGAAGGAATTACATAAATGCTACATTAACTTAGCAAACAACCGATGGGGCGCATTAAGGACGTGCATCACCTCTAGGAAAATATGGCCATCCTATAATACACAAAGAACAAATGGCCTTCTGATAAGGACCCGTCCAGAGGTGGCCAGGATTGTCGCCGTTACAACGGGTCACTGGGCTGTGGGAGAGCACGCAGCCAGACTTGGTATTCCCTACAACGAGTGCTGTCGTAGTTGCAAGGACAGTGGGGAGAAGGAGACTCTTTTACACTTTCTTTGTAGATGTCCAGTACTGGCTAGGGCGCGGCACGGTTCTTTGGGCAGTGCCTTTCTTACAGACATAACCGAGATCTCCTCTTTGGGAACTGGCAAGATAATTCGTTTCTTAAATTCCACAGGGTGGTTTTAAGGAAATACCCTGCCCGACCCCTCTGATATACTTAATAGAATCAGTTTTTCTCTTACGAGGTTTGTGGCACCAACGCTAATTGGGTATTCCCCTTTTTGGGGGCTCTACCGCCACCTAAACCAACCAATCAAGATACTAACGCACCGGAATTCCGACCGTTGCTACAACAACAAGATCGCATGTTTGACAGGTTTATTAGGAAATAATGCCTTAACATCGAGCCATATCGAACTGATTTATTTTCAGAATGTGCTTTAACTAAGGGCAAAGCTTTTTTTGTAGAGCTCTACCACTTTTTTTTCTCTTGTCTAAGCCTAGCTTTACGTTCTTTTTCGATATTCGATATTTCCCATTCGGTATTTTATCGTCAATCCTGCTTTTTGAACGAGTATTTTCGTCAGCGGCCCAAAAAAAGAAATCTCACCACCGAAATTTCCTATTTCACTCGTTATTCGATATTCGAGTTTTTCCGTTCGGTATTTTGTACGATATTTTCGTGAACGGAAATTTGAAGCATTTGGTTCGCGCTATTTTGACGGGAATTTTCGTGTACTGGAATTTTAAGAGAACGTGTACTGGTTCGTTCTAATTGGACAGAATTTCAGTAACTAGATTGTGACGAATCATAAAAATAAAACAATATCAGAACGAAATTATCGTATGCAGAGGATCGAGCGGAGGATTATGATGATTCGTGTTAGTTTTGCTATTAAAAACGCACGTGCAAGGTATTGTTATGTGTTATTGCTATGAAACGAGGAGGGAATTTTTCTCGCATGCATTTTTTATCTGTAAATTCGGCGCGTGGATTAATCTGAACCCAGTCATATACGTTCAGGTTTACCTTGAGGTATACCTGCACAGGTACAACTGTACATCTGGACACCCGTGCAGGTCTGCATGCCACCGCAGCGAGACAACACGTACTACGCTAGGCCTGTGCAGGTATGCCTCAAGGTATGCACAAGCATTCCTCAAGGTATACTTCAAGGAAACCTGAACGTATATGGCTGGCCTTGAGATTTTCAGAAGCGGGTCGCTTAATTGTAGTGCTTAGGCTTAAGTTCCAATTGCTTGACACGCTTATGTATTTTTAATATTCGCAATATTAATTTTTTATTTTGTTTTGTTCTATTTTTATCGAAAATGTAGATTTCAAATTTTTTCGATATTTTTCTCTTTCGAGCTATTCAAATGAAAAAATCTAAATGTTTACACTTGCCGTCAGATATACATATTTTGTATATCTTTTTTTCGCGAAATCATGGCAATTTCTCTGACTTTCTTTTGTGTTTTCTGTATTCGTGCTGTGTACGTCGAAACGACGAAATCGGCTCAAATCAAATCAACGCGTCAAAAAAATAATTTCCGTTGAAAGACAATGGCTGCAACAAAGCGCAATGCCGGACTGACATCAGCTGTTCCGCGTGCCACACTCAATGACGAAGAATTGGTAAGATCTTCATAAAATCTTAATAAATAGATTAAAAAACGAAGTTAATGTCTTAAAATGTGTGTGTGTGTGTGCTGTCTTTCTTCTTCTCTATTCCATATCCAGAAAATGCACGTCTATAAGAAATCTCTTCAGGCCTTAATCTATCCAATCTCATCGACCACGCCGCATAATTTTGTTCTTTGGACCGCCACATCGCCAACCTATTGTTACGAATGCGAAGGACTATTGTGGGGCATAGCGCGACAGGGTGTACGATGTACAGAATGTGGCGTCAAATGTCATGAAAAATGCAAGGATCTATTGAATGCTGATTGTTTGCAAAGTAAGTATATGAAGAGGGTTAAAAAAAAAAAAAATATTTATTTGCGGAGTTCGTTCAGATATGAGTGTCGGGCGAGCGTGATTTTAGGTCCGGCTTAAAAATAATTCTAAAGTCTATGATCTGGTTTTGACTTTTGCGGACACTCGCAACTCATTAGGCGCTACATCAACGAGCATCAGTGCATGCTTCGTTATAACGACGCCTTATATTCATCATCGTTCATATATGCGGGCTATAGCCCTACATCGGGTCTTATGCTGATTTGCCCTAGCCCCTAGTGGGGCATATGGCTGTTACCGCAAATAGGCACCATCAGACCAAAGGTACGCTTCGTCACTATCAAAATTTTTCTCTTTTAGCGTAATATATTTATCTCACAAAAACAACTCTGTTGTAAAAAAATCCCCGCCAAGAAAAACTCCTCAGCCGTAAAAAGGATTGATCGCACTACTCCGGGATATTCGGGTGTCCACCCCGATTCATATGACACCCATACTGACCGTATTTCGCTTCACTGCCAAAAGTATCCGTTTTCGAATATCCTTGTCGCCACCGAAGGATCCGGAATGCCATCTACAGTACTCCTGGACATTCGCCTCTTTACCCCGGTTCGCATGACACCCATATTGCCCACTCGACTTTCGTGAATGTCCTTTTACCACCGAAGGACTCGAAATGCCATCTACACTACTCTTGGACACTCGCCTCTTCATCCCGGTTCATATGAGACCCTCACATTTCGCTTCACTGCTAAAAATATCCTTTTTCGAATGTCCTTGCTGCCACCGAAGGACTCTACATCTACAGTACATTCGTCTCTTTCCATCCATTCTGCTCACGTACATGTAAACATCCTTGATTGCATAGACAACCTGCCCAACATACTAGTACTATTTTATTTTCATACAAAACCCCGACATTGAATAATGAATGAATTGCTCTCGAGTCGCAGTCGCAAATCACCCATTCAGTCGCTGTCTAGCAAAACACAGCTAAAGATGAAGCCATAAACATTCAGTTTCAATTTTGACATGGATATGTCTTATAGCTGGGGGTCATCCTAAAAATCTGTCCGTCACACGAAATGTCTGTTTTTCTACTCGGGGGTCAGAAGAGGAAACAAGCCCATTGAAAATTTTTCTATTCTGGTTGTGCATGTCGTTTGAGTGAAGTGGTCATTGTGCATGGCTGTTGCTTGTGGATCCACGCGGGTGGCGCGCTTGCGGGGATCTTGTGTGTACATGTTGAGATGCTGATTGACGTTGTGGAAGGCAAGAATGAATGTACCTATAGTGGCTGATTTAAAATAGCACCCATTGTACTATCTGAATCACTAGGATCCCAGAAAAATTAGCAAGTAGTCAGTTCGACTAACACTTGGACATGCGCAGATGCAATTTGAGAGTGTACATAGTTCCCGCCCCCCGAAGATGAGCAAGAGCGGATGAAGTTAATTCGAGCCAAATCGGGTGATCCAGCGACTGTGGTTGTGCATTTGCAATGGTGGCGATTTGAGGTCTGACTGGTTCACAATGTGGGCTCCCACCACACGTGCAATAAGCATATAGAACAAAATGGTGCATTTATACTACGTGCAATAAACATAAAACAAAAGCTCCACATGCGGTACGATGTATTAGCAGCATAAATGTTGACTTTCAATAG
The DNA here is from genome assembly GCA_964017055.1 of Chloromyia formosa. NCBI lineage: Eukaryota > Metazoa > Arthropoda > Insecta > Diptera > Stratiomyidae > Chloromyia > Chloromyia formosa. The sequence continues at coordinate 7,570,623 of OZ024819.1, read as the reverse complement.
GGCGTGTCTATCTGTCTCATGTGGTTGGGTGTTCAATCTCAATAGAACGGGTGTATCCGGTTCATATGGGGACGTTAGTTTTCAATGGCGTATGTCTCTCTGTCTCTTAAAGGGGCTGTTAAGTTTGATTTGGGGCGGGTTTATCGGGAATTGGTTCTTGGAAGACAGATTATTGGCTTTTGGTGGAAAATGAAACAAAGAATCTACACTGCATGCAGATACATCGAAACATGGATATCTCTTTGGCTACCGACTGCGTGTAACCAGTTGTGTTGAAGATATCGACGTAAGTTTTATAAAGATCCCAGTATACGTAGTTATACTGGATGAAATCATTCGACAAAACACATCCCACGCTTTCGGTAGGCATAAGACATATACATGTTTCGATGTATCTGCATGCAGTGTAGATACTTTGTATCATTTTTTCATGACACACTTTTCATTCATGCACTTGCCACAAACCACGCCCGCAACCATGAACTCGTATGGTTCTCCTCACCCGACGAGCGCACGGACTTTTGCATCCGTCGTCGTCACGTACTCACATAATCAAGTGTTTGCGTCTCTCCACGTCGGCATGCGATCTCTGCGAGTGATTTGCTGTGTCGCATTCAAATTATCAAAAAGACTTAAGCGAGAAACTCTACTACAAAATTTTACATTTTTGGATGTATCTTTTTATCTACTGCACGGATCAGAGCAAATTATAGCCTATGCACACCCTTGGGACACAGTCAATCCGTGAGAAAAGAAAGCAGACCTCGATACGCTCCCTACGAGGCTGTAGATCGGTCAAAGAACAACGAGAACAAGAAAAATTTGAAAAATTGCCATTTTCAAATTATCATATCTCGGGTGTTTTTCCTTGTATCGGAATCAAATTTGCAGCACTTTGTAAGATGACCAGGGACCATGCCAAATTTGAGCCCGAACAAGCATCCGGGGCCGGAGCTACAGAGGTCCGAAAACCCGTACTTGTTGTGTCGCGTAAACATAGTCTTGGTCGCTTTTCCATTATTTTTCTTTTCGATTTTTTTATTTTTCTTTGGCGGGGCGGGACGCTCCCGCGTCCCTAGATATTAAATAAATAACTGGCGCAACAGTCCAATTTGAACCATGGCCTCGAGATGAGTTAGCATCATCTCATTTTCTAGATCGTGACGGTCTTGTGCAGAGGTGTGTGATCAGCAACACGCTCAACCGAGCTATTTACCCCATAAATGGGTACTCATTTAACAGCTGAGTGGGCTCATAGTCCGTCACGTAAATCTCCTATTTTATCGAAAACAACCGCATTCAGTATCGAACCGGGGCCCAGTGCGTAGAAGGTGAACGTGCTAACCATTGCGCCATCTAATCCAGTCATTAGGAGCTCCGACGGGGCTTTGGGGAAACAAATTCTGGTGGAGAATTTTTTGCTTTCATTTTTTATGTTTTTTGGGGTGCTGAACACGAATCCAAAGCTTCCCACCAAAATTTTTTTGCGGAACATGGTCAAAATCTCAAAAAACCTCAAATTTTCGGTACTTTTTTTGGTTTTTTGATTATAACTTGAAAACCGTGGATCCTAGCTAGGAAAAGTTTCAAAATAAGTTAAAGAGAATAAAATTCTGCGTCGAATGAGCTACTAAACATTAAATTCGGTCCATTGGTGTAGCCGCAATCTACAGTCGAAAAACATCATTTTTTTTTCAACTTTGCGAAAAACCCTGTTATGGTCACATTTGAACGTTTGTAACTTGAAAACGGCTACTATTACGTAAACATACAAGAAGTATAAGTTGTAGAGCATGAAATATTTTTTAGAAAGTAATCAATCTTTTTAATTCTGTCAAAAGAAAATTCAGAAACTCGAAATAACTAAAAACACTTTTTAAGTGAGTGTTCTCATACAATACATTTTCGGAAATTTTTTTTTAATAATACATGGTTCAAAAAGTCGCGAGAATTTTGGTGGGATGGCGACACCACTCTCAAAACGATATCATTTTTTCGCAAGTGCCAACTTTTTAATAAAGAGTGTCAAATTTTCATGGCATTTCATTTAGTAGTTTGGAAGCTATCGCTGTATGAGTGACGCTACTTTTGGTATTTCGTAAGCAATAGAAAAAAGTGAATTTCGCATTTTGATAAAACATTGCTTTGTGATTGGAAAAAACGAGAAGCAAACATTGGAATGGCTCCAAAAACATCACAGCACATCTGCTTCATCGAAAACAACTGTTTACAGATGGTTTACTGTATTTAAAATGGGTCGTACGAGCACCAGCGATGCACCACGTTCGGGCTTATGGATTGGTTTCCTTCCCCAGAAACATCAGACCTCACACTAATAAGTACTGGCATTTTCGGAGATGAAAGGATAGACTGCCACTAGGCTAAAAAGGTGGGCGTGCAAAGAATAAACCGCATAGTTGGAGACGATTTTTATGGCAGTTAAATTCAAAAGAGCTTATCGAGTGAAGCCTCTTGCATTGGCCACTTTTATACCGTGGAAGTGTTTCAGTATTAACTAATTCTAGCAAACTGACCAGGACCTAAACATATCGGATTAGTTTGTTGGGCTAGCTCTAGCTAGCTAGCTAGAAGACACAGATACCTTAATAATCACGACAGCTCTCTCAGCTATTTTTCAACACTTGCGAGTATTTGAAAATTACATTTTGACGAAAAAATTTTTTTTTTAACCTATTTATGTGTTTTTTCAATATAATTGTTCACATTAAAAACTATATTAACTCGCGGGCCGGATGAGAACCAGTGGCGGGCCGGAGTTGGCCCGCGGGCCGGAGTTTGCCGACCCCTGGTCTAGACTCTAGAGCAGAGCCGTGCCACAGACAAAATAATAATAATGTTTATCTCTGCCCTGACCTAAGATCACCGCCGCCGATTTTTTCATATACCACTTTATAGTTTTATGTAAAGCTGTATCTAAACCTAATTTTCTCGATTTTTTTTTATTTTTTTTTTCTCTTCCGCTCTCGACACATGTTTTGTCGTGGATGTGTCATTTTCACACACAATTTTTCAGGAGCTGCCGAGAAAAGTTCAAAACATGGCGCCGAAGACAAGGCCAATTCCATAATAACAGCAATGAAGGAGCGTATGAAACAACGTGAACGCGAAAAGCCCGAAATTTTCGAATTGATTCGGTAAGTTCGGCGCACACTCCATACTCGAAATGTTAAATTTGTTTCTCTTTTTTCTTTTGTGTGGATGTTGTTGATGTTCTTTGTCCAGTGAGTCTAATGAATGAATGGGATATTGTCTTTTTTTTGCCCAGACTTGGGGTCAGAAGTAGTCCGGGATCTGCTCCTATACATACAATGGCCAAACCATTATCACATTGATCGCAATGATAGCCGCGAAATGCTCTGTCACAGTCTTTTCTGACAGCCATCATTAGCCATCCCGTTGATGGTTTGGACATTGCCAGTGATAGCGGTGGCCATAGTGTTTAGTAGCTCATGAGATTTTTGAGGTCCTATTTGACATAAATATTGACATAGCCATGGACATGGACAAGTTCATAGTCATAGATGTAGTCATGAACATAGTCATGGACATGGCTGCACGTAGTCATGGACATGTTTATCGTACTCATATACATAGGCATGGAGATGGACAAGTACATATATGGACATAGCCATGGACATGGACCACTGCATGGCCATATAAGTAGTCATGACCATAGCCGTGGACATGGCTGCGAGACATAGCCGTGGACATAGTCATGGCTTATGTTGATTTTTTTTTTCAATCATCTACCGAACCAAGTCTGGACAAAATATTAAAAAAAAATAATGTATATTTAAATAAATTTGATGGCCTTATATGTTAAATAAAATAATGTTTTCATAGACGATAAAATATTATTTCCATATAGACGAATTATTGTTGAATGTGTTTAATGGCGAGGAAGCACAACTCCGAAGGCGGACTGAATTTTATAAATTTTTTCTTTTGTGTATTATTAGGACCGCGGTAGAGAAAAACCGCGCGGTACTAACGGTACACCTTGAATACATTATAAAATAGTTTTTTTTTTTCTTTTTAATTATCGTCTGTGTTGTCCCGTTTTCGAAAAAAATATGTACTCTTATGAATATCTACCTAAATACATATTTGGTCCTTATTTTGTGTGAAAAAAAAAACAAACAAAATAATTAATTCGAAAAACATTAGAACTAATTCAAAATTCCAAACCTATTTCACCCACCCATATGTTTTATTCAATATGACGACATGCGTGTCGTGGCGTCGTCTCACATGCACCTCAAACCATCAATTCTGATGCCACGTGGCAATACGAAAACAAAAAAAAAACATACAAAAATGGCTGACTACATGAAAATCAAAAACAAAACAAAAAATTAAAATAACTTAAAAACTAAAAACAAAAACATTTTGTGCCGATATGCAAACATGCAGAGTGGTATTCGGAGTGGAAGAGAAAAGTCATTCTGGCCATATGAAAGCGGTTAAGCAAAGCGTTTTGGATGGAACGAGCAAATGGTCGGCCAAAATAGCAATAACAGGTTTGATAACAAAAAATTCAAAAACACAACAAAAAAAGGGAAATTTATGTTTATTTTATCAACCTATCGGTTTTTTTTCTCTTGTTTTTGTTTGGTTAATTAAATACGTTGATTTCCTTCTCGCGAAAGAAGCAATTAAAAAAAAAACGAAACAGAATACAACAATGTTCAAAAATGTCACAGGAATGATTGTTGAAATTGAATTAATCGTTTGTTTAATTTGATATGGACAACGAAAAGAGTTAATATCGGTTTATTACACACACACATTCACATAACCATACATGAACTAATACTAGGCCACCCACACAAACAAACACAGGATTTGAGACAGGCTCGCCGATAAACGAAGCTTCATGTTTCAATCTTGAATGGATACAGTTTTATATTGCATTTCCAGGTCAAGTTCATAAATTTCCGAAAAAAAATAATGTTTGGAAACGAGTAAAAAAAAGCATTCCGCATCAAATAAATAAATTTCCGTGTGAAATTAAAAAAATCCAAATCAAATAAATAAATTTCCGGAACAATTAATTAATAAGTAGGATTCTCATCAAAATAACGTACATAGGTTATGTTTGGTTAAAAAGGCTGCTGTGTAGAAAACAGCACACATAAACCACCACTGGGTCCGTTATGATACCTCAAGGCCATAAGAGCCTAGTCGTCAAACCATCCGGAGCTGTCAATAAAGCGATGTAGATGACCAGCACTTACGTCTTTCAAGTCGTCATTCAGGTCAAAAAAATAAAGGGAATCTAGAGTATCCTTTCTTCTACCGGCCAGAGCAGGGCAGGTGCACAGAAAGTGAACTATTGTCTCCTCCTCGTCTCCACAGCTTGTGCAATGATCATTATAAGGAAGCCTGGCATCCTCATCTATCAAGCAATGTACCATAATGATCCCCAAAACCTTCGTTAGATAGCTTCTCTCCAATGTCAGCAGCCCCGGGGAGCCGCTAGGATTAAAGACCGGCCAAATGTAATATTGTGTGAAGTTCCATTTAGCCGTTCGAAATTAGCACGGTTTAGTACGTTTGTCTGATGTCTGATAAGCTTCTTGAATGCTGCGATAGGTATGTTGACAGATCGAAAACATCCTACGTCCACATTGGCGGTATCCACCCGAGCCAGCTCGTCCGCCCGGCAGTTTCCGCTAAAACCACAATGTCCTCGAATCCTGCACAAAGTGATGTTGGAAAAGTCGCTGAGCTCCTTGAGAGAAAAGCGGCACATCACTACAGTTTTCGAAGTAGAAAGTGCAAGATCCAGGGATTTTATCGCTGCCTGACTATCCTGTTGTGCTAGTTATTTATGCGGAAATGGATCCTTGCCTTGTGGTCGGTTTCACTAAGCGGAACGGCACTTGAGTACTCCACGGAAGTTAAATGTCTGGGTATTACGCTTGATTCGAAACTTACATATGGATATTGTATTAAGCAAGGCCACTCACTCAATGTGTGCCTGTAGATAACTCTTTGAAAGGACCTGGGGACTCACTCCAAAGATGATCGAATGGCTGTACTGTCTCACTGGTGCGCCCTATGGTGACATACGCTACGCTTGTATGGTGGTCTAAGCCCCGACAGTCTTCAACCATACTAAACAGCAATAAGCTACAACGTCTTGCTTACCTAGGCATCACTGGGGCTTTGCGTACAAGCCCAACGTGTGCCTTAGAGGTCATCATTGGATTAACTCCGCTACACGTCTTTATCCAAAAATCTGCGGCTATCAATGTTCTGAGAGTACATCTCACTTCTAACGTACACATCAATCACGCCGGTCATATGAGCATTCTAACACAAACTCCTGGAATGCAGATCTGCTTAAGATTAGACTACTTGACCACGGAGCTTTACTTCGACAGGAAATTTTTAGCTCTCATCCCGGAACGCTCGGAATGGGAAAATGGCAATCCCTGCCCTGATTCTAGGCTTATTATGTGGTTTACGGATGGGTCTAAACCTGAACAGGGAGTTCCATTGAGATCTGTCCCAGGAAAGCTCTAGACAAGAAACTCCGTGATGCTCACATCGCTACTTTTTCAGATAGCCAGGCGACCATTAAGCCGCTCTCATCACTTAAACTCTCCTCGAAGCTAGTGCACGAGTGTTGTGAACTTCTACAAAGTCTGGGTTCAAATAACCTGTGTTAGGTGCTAGGCCATCATGGCATCGAAGAAAACGAGATCGCGGACGAACTTGCTAGGCAGGGTTCGTCTTCCCTTTTCCTTGGACCGGAACCATACTCTGGTCTGAGCATCACCTCAGCCAAAATGGTTAATAGAGAATGGTGTGGGGGGATAAGGTAGCAATACTGGCATGATCTTCCGGGGCAGCGTCAATCGATGGAGCTTATAATGTCCTTCAAATACAATAATGGTACTTGAATGGGTAGAGCCGATCTAATGGCTCTTGCGGGATACTTATCAGGCCATCACTGCGTGAGATACAACCTAAATAAAATGGGCCTGCTTAGCAAAACTGAATGTCGCCTGAGTTATCTAAATTATGCTATTTTCTGTTTTCATGGAGGGTGGATAATGTAACTCCTGTGTATGGAGGAACATGAAACCACTACGGACATCTTGTGCGAATGCCCGGCAATCGCGCGGGCTAGGTTTAAGTTTTTGGGACAGGCCACAGTTAGCCCTGAATAGTCTATACTATTTGTCAATACATATAAATCTACTGGTGGAGACGATAGTTCTATGGAGTGATCGCTTTTGTGCAGTCTTTACGTACTATGTAACGGACGGTTTGGTGGGCATCCGAAGATGCCCGTGGGAACGGAGCCTAAGGTAGCTTAATTGACCGTGAAGGTCGCGCTGTGCCATCTGGCGATGAAAAAGGCTCCTGAACGAGCTAAGCAGCGGCCTATGCTTGCTGTAGCTCAGTTCGGGAGACGTGGGCGGGGTTTTCGCCGCTCGTTGCCCCTGTCCTTTACATTAACAAAAATTCATAGGCCTGTGGAAGACAACACAAACAGGGGAGGTAAAAATGGGTAATAAAAAAAATAGTCGATAAGGATGGAATAGTTGGCGGACGGATCAGACGCCCACGCGGTTGTATGTGGGTCCGGATGTAATGGGACCCTCGGCCTCTGGTTTCGTACCACCAACAGATCACTACTCATCAGGTGCTGCCTCGATCTGCCGGTGGGAGCAGCACTACCAGACCAGAATATGGTTCATTACAGGGCAGCTTCTACTTCGAGGCCTGCAAAGAAGCAGAAGCTGAGGACAGAGTGTGCTACGAAAAGAAAAAAAAACAAACTGGGATCCTGAGCTAGCCGGCAACCATTGTAGAGGAGAAAAATAGCAAAGAGAAAAGAAAAAAGAATACTGCATCTCTTATTATCCAGATGACCAACAGGTTACAGAAAACTCTGAGGCCAGCAGAGGCGCAACACTGCATTCCTTGCCGTAATTCACTCATAAAATCTGTAACCTGCTGAGCACATGGATAATGGAAAAATGCAATACTAGCAATCAAAAATTTAAACTAACGTGAAAGGACAATCCTGGCAAACATAAAGGTACCCAGGGCTCCTCCGCGCTTCGTCCGGTTACCGAAGATGCTCCAAATGCCGGCAATTCAAAGCATTTATGGAGGCCTTAGGTACGTGGCTAAACCACAAAAGACAAACACAACACCAGGATTGCCTTGTTAAACTGAATCTAAAAGGAAAAATTACTCTATAGGAAGGATGGGGGTGCTACAGGGGAAAGCACAGCTACTTGAAAGGAAAATACGTGTAGTAAAGTGGCTAAGTCCTAGGACTTAGAGCAAGTAGCCTTAATGTGCTTGTGGGGATGCAAATTGGTGGAAGGACTAAAAAGAGCCAGATGAGGTCCCTTTTAGTCCTGTTCTTGACCAGAAATGGGCCCCACGTTGGGCGCCAAACTTTGTAATGTACAAGGTGGTCACCAGATGGTGTTTTGGGGATGGAGCCGGAAGTTTGCCGAGAAGACCGTGAAGGTCTGGCGACGCTAAAAGCGAATGCTCCTCAACGAGCTGAGCGGCGGCACATGCTTGTTCTAGCTCAGTTCGGGAGATGTGGGCGGGGTTTGTGCCCGCTCGTTGCCACAGCCATTACATTGATAACATGTATCATGTGCCTTGGGGGTAGACGATCACGACAAAGGATGAAACTGAGTCCCACGACTCAGGAAAACTAGAAAAAAAGTGCAGGCAATGGCCGTCGACCGGCTCATGCTACACGCTCCGGGCCCAGATGGTTTGGACCCTTGGCCTCTTAACCCGTAAAATCTGAAACACACCCAACCAATGAGGTCCCATGGCCGGCAAAAATGTTGGGACCTCCCAAAGCGGAACAAGAGATGAGGCCTTCACCTTATCTCATCACCAACCTGAAAGGGGTTTGGGGAAGGTTCCGTGAAGGAAAAGCCTGGATTAACAATTCAAAAAGAACATATGTAATTTTATTTAATATCCTTCATCGAAAAAAAAACCGATCCCAACAAAATAGGCAAGATTTATGGGAAACTAATAACGTAAATAAAAACAGCAATCGCCAAAGAAAAAAAATGTAAATATTTAAAAATTAAGAAAACAAAAAGGTAAATGTAAAATTTAATATAAGGGCACTTACCCCCAGTGTTGACGATGGCCACTGTAGACGCTGGAGAAACTGCAACTCAATTAAAACAAATTAAGGAGAAAAATTGGGATCGCAATATTAACAAAATAAAAAAAAAAGAAGACTAAAGATATAAAGAAAAAAAACTGTATGAAAAGGTATGGAATGAAAAGAAATTTACGGCGGCAACACTGCTCTATGAAGCTACATGAAAAATGTACGGCGGTAATACTACTGATGACAACGCGCATATCATAGCAGTCCAACTGCAACAAAAACAATAGCAGCACAGTCGTCACACTCGATCACACTCCGGTAGCAAGACAGTAAACTTGATGGCAATCTGGCAAAAATGCACCGACTCCGATATCTAACCTCACTCCTCCACTGCTCACTTAGTGGCACCGAATATTGCACGATAGGCAAGTTCGAACAACAACGATATCCAATCGAACATAACGATAAGATCGGCGTTGCATAGCATGCAGCCTCCCAAAAACCGACATTTGGCCTAGACTTTACAAGCGGCGCATTCGACACTGCCGTCCATGTAAACTTAATTTCTTTTTCCCCAAAATAGCGCTGGGAAGATAGCGTCACAATCGTTACGTTCCGACGACTTAAATGACCGATCCGTCGATCAAGGTCGCGTCGGCAAGCCGTCCTGAGCAGAACAAAAAAAAACGATCTTCCTACACAGGGGCTGGGGATACGTATTCGGAAAATATCGACACCGGCAACGCGATCGCCCGTTTATCTCTTCGAAAAGGCGAAGCTCAATCGCGGCTCAGGCAGTCTATTTCGAAGCTCCGATAACCCAAAATACCGCCGATGGCGTTGGCGGGTGAATTGCGACCCCTCATTTGACGGCTGTCAACGCGCGTCACTCATCACTGAGCCAACATGAAGTTGGCGCCAAGTGATCGGTACGCGCGAAGATTTAAAAAAAAGGTGTTCATTACACATTATAAGGAAGCCTGGCATCCTCATCTATCAAGCAATGTCCCGTAATGATCCCCAAAACCTTCGTTAGATGGCTTCTCTCCAATGTCAGCAGCCCCGGGGAGCCGCTAGGATTAAAGACCGGCCAAATGTAATGCCATTCGAAATTAACACGGTTTAGTACGTTTGTCTGGTGTCTAATAAGCTTCTTGAATGCTGCAATAGGTATGTTGACAGGTCGAAAACACCCTACGTCCAGCTCGTCCGCCCGACAGTTACCGCTGAAACCACAATGCCCTGGAATCAAGCACAAAGTAATTTTTTCTTCTATGTTAATACCAAAGCTTAGGGGATACCCTTTAATGCAATAGCATAGCTTTAGTAGGTGGGGAAATTAAGGTAAGAGGGGAGGTATAGGTTGAGCTGGATTAGCCGAAATTAGATGACGGTGGACATTTTGTTTAAATTTCTGCAGGTCGTAACTGCAGGGGAAAACAGATGACGGTAAAGCATTCCACATTCGAGTTCTGCATACGAAAGGGTCATAAAATTTTGCGGTTGGACTGACACTATTTTCGATGGTAAGATGGTGAGCACGACTTGACTGCCTGGTGTTGCGTACAGGAAATGAAACATCGGCAATTAAACTACTTATTTCAGTAGAGCAGCGGCGGTTGAAGTATCGATATAAAAGTGGTAAACAACCAACGTCACGTCTGTGCTGAAGTGGTTCTATCCGGGAAGTTATATCGTCATCACCAATAAGTCTGAAAGCTTTTCGTTGAACTCTGTCCAATGCCGACAGTGCAGTGCGACCCGCACCGGCCCATAAATGGCAATTATATTCGAGTCTCGGTCTTATGTGACTCTTGTATATTAGCGCTAAATCAGATGGCGTGAAATATTTATACCCTAGACTTATCTCTCTCTAATTGCCTTGACCCCTCCAGGGGCATGGGCGCGTCAACATCTCTAGCATTTCTATGCCTTGATGACGTTTCAATAGCATATTGATTATTGGATTGGATTATTGCTGCTGCGTTCAGTTATCGAGTGACCAATTCTACCCCCCCCCCCCCCCCCCCCATAACTTTGTACATTCCGTCTAAACATGCAAGAATTTAGATTTGATTTTTGCAACATTCGTGGAATTAGAGCGAATTATACTGCGGTACATGCCCATCTCATGCTACACAACCCAGCAGTTATGGCGTTAAGCAAAACAAAAGTCCTTAGCGATTGCGAAATAAGCCAATTTAACATCCAAGGCTATCGTTTTTTGCCCGTTTTTGCAACCCAAAGGGGGATTGCAATGTACATCCGAAATAATATCGCCTTTTCCACCATCAGTCCCCAGGTCACTTTATCTAATCCAGAATTCACATACACCTGGATTAGGTTCAATTTCAATAAACATACTCTATTCCTGTGTTTTCTGTATCGAAGCCCTGGGATTTCTGATCCTGATACTGAACGTTACTTCGATATACTTTCCACCAATGTCGATGAGCTGTTAGATAAATACCCTGCATCAGAAATCGTCTTGGCAGGCGACTTAAATGTACACAATGTACAATGGCTTAAATATTCTTCATCTATTTTACAAGCCAAGCAGGAAGACTGGCTGAGCTATTCTGTGAATCATACAACCTACACCAATTAGTAGATTCCCCAACCAGAATACCTGATATTGAAGGTCAAAACGCCAACTTATTGGACCTGTTCATAACCTCACACCCCGACAAATATTCAATATCTGTTTCATCTCCTTTGGGAAACTCCGATCATAAATTGATATCGACCAAATTCACAACTAGGTCACTAAATGTCAATAATCTATCTTCCAACAAGAGACTATTGTGGCATTATGATAAGGCGGACTGGGTCGCATTTAATCAATTCATCAGTGAACTGAACTGGTCTGACTGCTTCTCTACGCAGAACGTCGATTATATAAGCGAATCAATTAGTAACATCATTTGGTATGGAATGCACTGCTCTATCCCACACAGTTCTAAGAATACCAAACCAACCACCAACTCTTGGTTTAACAGAGATTGCAAAGAGGCTATAAAGAGAAAAGAAGCGGCATACCGTGCATACAAACAATGCCCCTCTGTCGAACTGAGAAAAGATTACAATTCTACGCGTAACATCTGCAAATCAGTCATAAATAAGGCTAAATTCCAGTTTGACAGTGAAATTAGGCAGAAAGTGTTCGTTCAACGGAAAGGTAGCAAAGGTTTCTGGTCACTCGTCAAATCTGTGAAGAATAACTTCACCTCCTCTTCTATTCCACCACTGGTATATGATGGCAAAATATACAGTGAACCGCAAGACAAGGCCAACCTGTTGGCCGAAACTTTTGTTGCAAACTCTTGCCTACTACCCACTACTCAGAGTCCACCAGCCATACCCTTATGTGATTCACACCAGAGACCTTTGCATTTCCGCACTAGGGAAGTATTTAAAGTACTCTCAAAACTCGATGTATCAAAATCGGCTGGACCTGATGGCATCTCCCCCTTAGTTCTCAGACACTGCGCTTCCTCGCTAGCCAAACCTCTCCGAAAACTCTTTTACCTGTCCTACGCAACAGGAGTGTTCCCATCATCGTGGAAACTAGCTCATGTCCAACCAATCCCCAAGAAAGGAGAAGCATGTGATCCATCTAACTACCGACCAATAGCACTAACTTCGACCCAATCAAAAGTCTTCGAAACCCTGGTTAACAACCAACTAATGAGCTACCTTGACTCACATCATCTCATCAATGATCGGCAATATGGTTTCCGGTCTTCGCGCTCCACCGGCGACCTAATGACATACCTCACCGAAAGATGGAATCGCTGTATCCACCAATTTGGCGAAGCTAAAATCATTGCCCTCGACATTTCGAAAGCTTTTGATAGAGTCTGGCATCCGGCTCTTCTAGCTAAGCTCCAGGCTTTTGGTTTGGACCCAAAATTAGTTAAATGCACAGAGAATAACTATGGAGAGCAATCCGCATATACTCAACACTAAACTACTTGAAGCAATTCCAGTCGTAAAAAGTAGAGAGAGAGACACACGCCCTCCACCGCGCAGTCTATATAAAAGCACAGGAAGCACGGAAGATGTCATCCCCTCTCCTACTTTTCCAATCGGAACAATAACATTCCAGTCTGTCTCTCTGCCGCGGAACACCCGCCCGGTCTATATAGAGCAAAAGAGATGTCAAATTTTCATCCCCCTTCCTACTTCCTCACTTGTGCCGAATTGAGTCGTTTCTCTCGCTCTTTTTCATTTCCTCTGATTCTCTCTCTTCAAAGGTTAAATGGATCAAAAGTTTCCTTCACGACCGTTCGCTTCAGGTCGTCCTTGATGGAGTTAAATCATGTTGCCATACCACCAACGCAGGGGTCCCCCAAGGTACTGTCCTTTCACCAACACTCTTCCTTCTCTTCATCAACGTTCTTCTCAGCGTGACTTCCAACTCAATCCATAGCTTTGCAGACGATAGCACACTTGACTACACTTACTCTTTCAACTCTGTAGCTGACTCTCGCCGAAAGTCAACATCTATCAACAGAGATCGCATGTTTGACTCACTAAATGAAGACATTTCAAAAATTATTGCATGGGGGAAAGCGAATCGAGTAGAGTTTAACGCCTCAAAAACTCAATGTTGTCTACTTTCCAATAAGCGATGTGCTCTACCTACCGCCCAACCCATTCTTGTCGATAGGGTCAGCATTCCTGATTCGCCCATACTGAACATACTAGGTATTAACATCTCCAGTAAACTAAATTGGTCCGACCACATTTTTTGCGTTGCGAAAAACGCAATGAAGTGTCTGGGCTTTCTGAATCGCTGTAAAAGATACTTTTCACCATCTGATCTGGCTCAAATTTACAAGGCTCATATAAGACCGAGACTTGAATTTAATTCCCACATATGGGCAGGCGCAGGTAGAACCGCATTATCCGCGTTAGACAAAGTTCAACGGAAAGCCTTCAAGCTTATTGGCGAGGAACCCATAACATCTAAAATCGAACCGCTTGAACACCGGCGAAGTGTCGGCTGTCTCTCACTCTTCTATCGCTACTACAACCGCCGTTGCTCTGATGAAATAGCCAACCTCATTCCTGAGCGTACTTTTCCTTTACGTAACACCCGACTAGCCAGTCGCGTCCATCCTCATCTTCTAGAACTCAGCAATAGTCGCACCGCCAAATTCCATGACTCGTTTGTATCTAGGACAACACGAATGTGGAACGATCTACCATCTTTTGTTTTCCCCCGCAACTATGACCTACAAAAATTTAAACGGAATGTACACCGTCACCTTATTCAAACTCAACCCATCTCCCCACTACCTTAATCCCTTACCGCCAACGCTGTGCTCTCGCATCAAAGGGTTACCCCCTAAGCTTTGGAATAAACATAAAAAAAAAACCAGGCCGAAGCGTATATACCCTAGACTTGTACAGACCTAGTGGTGACACCAAAAGTAATAATTGGCAACGACCATGCATTAAAAGTGAGTTTCCTATATAGCCAGTTTATAGAGGAGGTTGGCACTCATTCAGGGAGATCTTGACCATTCTCAAAATGAATTAACTAACCCATTCTACAAATATTTGTTGAATTTTTCAAGTCGCTAGCTTCATTCCATCGAAAGTTATTGCTTATTTGAAGTCTCACTTGTAGGGGAGATAAGGGTTCCTTGGGTCGGATCTTACCCATCATTGCCACCAACCAATTAGATCACCCTACAAACATACAAACAAAATTTCAAGTCTCTAGCTTCACTCTATCGACAGATATCGCTTATTTGAAGTTTCGTTTGTAGTGGAAGTAGGGGTTTCGTTGGTCGGATTCTACGCATTTTCAATATTAGCCGACTGGATCCTACTACAAACATTTGGGCAAAATTTCAAGTCGCTAGCTTTATTTTGTCGTAAGCTATCGCTTGTTTTAAGTGTCATCTCTAGGGGAGGTAGGGGTTCCTTAGGTCGGATCTAACCCGTCTTTAATGCCAACTAACTCAATCTCACTTCAAACATTTGACCAAAATTTCAAGCTGCTGGCTTCATTGTATCAAAAGTAATCGCTTATTTGAAGTTTCATTTGTAGGGGAGGTAGGGGTTCCTTGGGTCGGATCTTGCCTATTTTCAGTGCTAACTAATAAGACCTTACTACCAACATTCTACCAAATTTTCAACTTGCTAGTGTCATTCTATCGAAAGTTATCGTAATTAAAATAATATTTAATTTTTTGAATTTTGTAGGGGAGGTAGGCGTTCCTTTGATCTGATTATGCCCAACTTCCCAAAACCTAAGCAGCTTCTCACTCCAGAGTTACATGCCAAAAATCAGATGTCTACGTCAATTGGTTCAAGAGTTATGGACAAAAAACCCGAAAAGTAGGGTAGTACGGGGCTCTTTGTAAGAAAATTACCGTTAGTTTTCAACTGATCGATTTTATTTTTCCAGGGGAGTATAAGATTACCATCACGAGCAACCTACCAAAGCTAGAGGTTTTCATGTTTATTTAATCGGGAGTTATAAATACATTTAATTATTTTACATATGTAGGGGAGGTAGGCGTTCTCCTGGCCTGATCATGCCCATTTTCAATACCAACCAACTAGATCATACTTCCAACATCTAGTCAAAATTTCAAGGCTCTAGCTTCATTCTATCGGAAGTTATCGTGCGAACGGACAGACAGACGGACAGACGGACAGACGGACAGACGGACAGACGGACAGACGGACAGACGGACAGACGGACAGACAGACAGACAGACAGACATGGCTTAATCGAATCAGGAGGTGACCCTGATCATTTATATATATACATTGCTATACCTCCGGAGCCTCCTTTAAGGTGTTACATATTTCCGTCGTGACAAAAACAATATACCCTATACTAAAAGTCTAGGGTATAAAAAATATCTACTTTTCGGAAGTGCAGTTGCTAGCATGCACCTCCTATCCGCGCCGTCTTTATACTGACAAGCCCGGAGCACTGTGAGAGTTCTAGACTTTTAGTATAGGGTATATTGTTTTTGTCACGACGAAAATATGTAACACCTTTAAGAAGGCTCCGGAGGTATAGCAATGTGTATATATAAATTATCAGGGTCACCTCCTGATTCGACTTAGCCATGTCTGTCTGTCTGCCTGTCTGTCTGTCTGTCCGTCTGTCTGTCTGTCTGTCCGCTCGCAAGATAACTTTCGATAGAATGAAGCGAGAGCCTTGAAATTTTGGTCAAATGTCGGTAGTATGTTCTATTTGGATGGTATGGAAATTGGGCATGATCAGGCCAAGAGAACGCCTACCTCCCCTACACATGTAAAATAATTAAATGTATCTATAACTCCCGATTAAAAAATCATGAAAAGCTCTAGCTTTGGTATTTTGCTAGTGAGGGTAATGTTATACTCTCCTGGGAAAATCAAATCGACATCTGGAAGCCACTGATGACCGGGAGGGGGCGAAAAGGGACCCAAAACGTTAGTGGTCTGCTTCGGCTATCCCCCAGAATATAATAATAATAATAATAATAACAGTTTTGAAAGATAAGTGCCCGTTTTGTGGGCCGGAACTAAAATACTTAGGCTACACATGGTAAACAAACATGGGCTAAATGTGGACACCGAAAAGGTGAAGTCCCTATTGAAGATCCCACCTACGTCAAAGGCGTCCGTGTCAATTTCTTGGAATGGTTTCATTGTATCGGAGTTTAATTCCGGATTTCGCTACGATTATGGCACAATTAACCACACTATTAAGGAAGGGTAGGAAGTTTGTTTGCGATGACGTGTGTGAACGGGCTTTCGTTCAGGCCAGGGTTTAGGGGGAGACGGCAAAAATCAAAAATTTGGAACACACGATTCAGCATGCGGGCGGCCTTGAAAATATTTTCTAAAAGTTACACTTTTGTCGCGCGGTAGTCTTAGCACGCATTTCATCGCGTCCCTAGATTCAATTTCCATTGGAGGAAATGTTTAGAATTTAATGCTCTTTGCGTTGGTAGTTTGAAAACTATAAAAATCGTAAAATATTTTAGGACAAGAAATTACCTATAAGTATTGCCTTAATGCGTAAAAACTCCAAACATAAAACTCCAAACTCCCCAAATAATTTTTTTAATCCAGAAATGGTCTGTCTTAGAGCAAATGACGTGCTCTAAAAGACATTCTAATATCGAATCCTTAAAGAAGTCTCTTACACCATGCAGTCGCCAACTTTCCGATTGAAGTCGTGCGTGCTTCCATAGATAAGTGGCCAGCTCGATTAAAGGCTTGTGTAAAGGCAAAAGGCAATCACTTCGAATAACTTGTTGCAATTTCCGTTGTTGACAATGCATTTAATAAATAAACAATGATTTCTTAACATATAACACCTCTCTTATTGAACAGTGCTTCAAAAAGTTTGTAACAGTATTTATGGCTAGACTAGGTAGTTATTTGTTCTGGAAGTTTATTAATTTCGTTTGGGATTGTTTTTTTTTTGATCCGGTAATTTATTGACTTGTCTCGAAAATGTCTGTAGTTGACCTGGAAATGCTCTATTTCGAGTATATGAGTAAATCTGGCACCTACACAAAAGTCCCTTTACACCACACACCACCACCGAAGCTATACAAGCGAAACCAAGTTACATATAAAATTATATTCGTGTATAATAATTATTGAAGGTGTTATTGACATATTTATATACACTGTACATGGATTGATGGTTGTGTGTTATTTATATTCGTGGTGGTATTACATATAAATATGAATATGGCTTAATGCTTATATGTTTGAAATATTTGTGCTGATAAATATACATGTGCGTGTGTGTGACAAAGCTGATTGATACATGTATAAAATGTTCTACAAAAAAAAAGATAACAAGAACGATATGCGTTAATATTTTTACATTTTTAATTTAATTGTTTTTGATAGTTTGGAACGCACGCTGAATAATAATTGTGGTTTTTTTTTGTCCATAACTAGCATATAAGAATATACGTGGTATGTGTAAACAGTAGATAAATTGTCCTTAAAAAAAATACCAAAAATATGATATAAAACTCGTAAGCTCGTTTGTGCAACCGGGAATGCTAAAATGAGGTTAATGTTACGAAATATTGATTATACCCTAGTTTTTTTTTACGATTTCCCCAGCGAAATAGTATACTCTCTGTTTCCGTTGGGGCAAACTGCAGATTCATCTACTTAAAAATGGCTTCGAAAATCCAAATATGAAAATTGGCATCGAAAATTGAACTCGAAAATAAAAATTCAATTTTGAATTATTCGAAAATTCAATTGGAAAATGGTTTCGAAAATTGAATTCAAAATCGGGCTTCGAAAATGGTTTTGAAATTTGAATTAAAAAATCCTGTCCCACAATGAATTCGAAAATGGCGTTGAAAATTGAGCTCTGTGAAGTTGGCACCGTCGCATTAAATTTTTTTTTTTAAATTTAAATTGTGCAGTTCGTTTGCCCATCGTAGGCCCACGTTTGCCCAGGAAAAATTTAAAAATTTCCGTTCCCACAGTCTTGCAAAAAAGTTATTAACTCTTTCAAGTCTGAATTAACAATACAATAGTAAATTATTGTATAGTATTATTATATTATAAGTGACTTAAATTTCAAGGTCCTACATCTCCTAGTTCGTCCTTTCTGAAATGTTGCCTATAGGCAGCATTTGGTCTGACTGGTATTTTTTCTAGTGTACGTATTAGCAAGTGCAGCCGTAACGTTTTTTGCCCTTCAAAAGGCAGCTAACTTTAAATTATTAGCCAAGGTGCAGAGAACAGCTTGTCTGGCGATCAGTGGTGCTCTACGATCAACCCCATCTGCTGCTTTGGATATGATGCTCAACCTGTCGCCGTTGGATATTCAGGGGAAGCTCATGGCGGCGAACTCAGCCATTAGAATTAGAGAGACCTACCAGTGGATAACCTTGGGAACCGGTCACTCAACGATCTTGAACGACGCAGAGATTCCTGAGTCGATTGATTACATCTCACCAAAGCGATGGTTCATGAAGAATCACATAAACCTGATTCCATCGCGGAGTCTGTGGGAAAGTGGTGGTCCATCTATACCGCACTCGCTGGAAATTTACACGGACGGGTCGAAAACTGCCGAAGGTGTGGGTGCTGGAGTATTCTCTGAGGAGCTGAACCTTCACCTATCCTTCCGGCTACCGGAATACTGCAGTGCTTTCCAGGCGGAAATTTTTGCGATTAAGGAAGCGGTGACTTGACTGAGTCTTCACGCGATCTCCACGACGGATTGTCAAGCCGCAATAAAATCCCTCGAATCAGGGTTCTGCACTTCCAAAAGCCTATCGGAGTGCAGGGGGAGGCTAGCGGAGATGGGTGATTTCTTCGATATTATCCTGTGCTGGATACCTGGCCATCATGGCTTTTCTGGTAATTGCAGGGCTGATGAGCTCGCCTGGAGGGGTGCCACCGACGTGGCTCTGCAGCTTAGCAGCGATATCGCTACACCGATTGCCCTGGTAAAATCCAGAATGAAATCAGCTGCGATCAGGGAAGCCCACCTTAGGTGGACTGATGGCGCTTCCTGCTATAATGCCAAGCTAATCTGGCCGAGGCAGAATATCAACCGCACTACTAAACTACTGTCGTTGACTAAATACCAGATCAGCCTGGTGGTCGGCGCCGTTACTGGACACTGCCTTATCGGCGAACATGCCCGGAGGCTACGGCTTCCTTTCTTTGATTACTGCAGAAGCTGTGGGGACGAGGAGGAAGAGGAAAGTATTACTCATCTGCTCTGCGAGTGCCCTGCTTTTGCGCAATTGAGAAGGTCAACTCTTGGTAAATACTTTTACAACCATCTTGGGGAGCTGGCGGAGGTGGAGGTGGGACAACTCCTTCGTTTCGTCAGCGGCTCCGGGTGGTTCTAATACGTTGCTGTTTGGTTCTCCTAGGGTATCACAATGGACCTATGTTTGCTGGTCTAAGTGAGCTGTTTTCAGCAACCCTGTTACCTAACCTAACCTAACGTTTTTTGAATTGTATGGAATATAAAACAATTTTTTGAGGTTCAATTGATATTGTTTTTAAATATTTTTTTGATTTAATTTTATGTATGTTAGGTTAGGTTAAAAGGGTTGCCATGAATGACACAGCACACTTAGACCACATATATGGGTCCGTTGTGATACCCCAGGCATTTACCCACCTGTATAATAAAGTTGAATCATTGAACCAGCCGGAGCTGATAATGAAATTAAGGAGCTTCTTACGGCCAAGGCAGGGCAGGCGCAAAGAAGATGGAAAGTACTCTCCTCCTCATCTTCGTCATCGCAACTCCTACAAAAATTCCTGTAAGGAAGTTGGAGTCTTCGGGCGTGTTCGCCTATCAGACAGTGTCCAGTTATAACTCCCACCAACACGCTGATGTGTCTTGATTGATTTCTTCCCATTGACCGAAGTTTGGAAGAGCGGCCGGGATCGATGTAAGGCCACATCCAGTTTTGTTATTTGGCATGTGCTGCTGGTACTCCAACTGGTGTTAGCCCTGCTAACCGCATTAGCCATTATTAACATTTTACAGGCAGCCGTGGGCATTCTAATTTTGTGAGGCTCCGGCATCATCTCCCTTGTCCCTGCTCGAGCAAGCTCATCGGCCCTGGAGGTGCCAGCGAAACCGCTGTGACCAGGAATCCAGCACAACACAATGTTGAAGAAACTCCCCAGCGCAACGAGAGACAAGCGGCATTCTTACACCAACTTGGATGAGGTGGAAACGGAATCGATAGATTTGATTGCTGCCTGGCTATCTGTGTATATAACGATGTCTCTTAGAGGTTACGATGTTACGTTCCAGCCATGTCAGAACTTCTAATATCGCCGAGACCTGCGCCTGGAAAACGCTGCAATGATCCGGTAAACGAAGTGAAATCAAGACTTTAAGGCTTTTGGAGTATACCGGCACCTACTCCTTCGTCACTTTTAGAGCCATCCGTATAGAAGTCAATAGAATTCTGTCCTGCTGGGACAGTATCTACCCAGCGGCTACGCAAAGGAATCAGACTTGTAAAGTTGTTTCCGAAAGCAAGCTTAGGAGACGTGTAGTCGGTCGTTACGGAAATATCCAGGTTGTTCAGAATAGTTGAGTGGCCGGTACTTAATGTTGCCCAGTGACCAGTCTCGCGAAGGCGAATGGCCGTATTTGCGGCTACTTGTTCAGCAAAAATATCTGGTGGCAGTATATTTAACAGCACATCGAGAGCAGCGGATGGTGTAGTTCTAAGAGCCCCAGTTATTGCTATGCAAGCTAAACGTTGGACCTTGCCCAACAGGTTGCGATTGTCCGCTATACGTAGTGCCGTCAACCAAACAATAACACCATGTAAAAGTATGGGACGCAAGTATGTTAGGATACAAAGCAATTTTTTAAGGATTTGAACAAAGGTGGACGTCGCACTTAGGTTAGGTTAGGTTAAAAAGGGTTGCTTAAAAAGCACACTTAGACCGCTATTGGGTCCGTTGTGATACCCCTGGACTCAGCAACTGAGACCAAACTCACTCGTTAAACCAGCCTGAGCTCACAATGAAGCGATGTAGCCGACCAACATTTACCTTTTTCAGGTCATCCTGATCGGTGAAGAAGTAGGAACCAAGGTGGTCTTTCCTAAAACTCGCCAGGGCCGGACAGGTACACAGAAAATGAGACGTACTTTCCTCCTCTTCCTCGTCCCCACAGCTCCTGCAAAAATCATTATATGAAAGACGAAGTCTCCTGACGTGCTCCCCAATTAGGCAGTGTCCAGTTAGCACTCCTACGACAGCTCTTAGATTGTCTCTGTTTAGCATTAGCAATCCAGAAGAACGTTTGGGATCCAGTTTGGGCCATATCTGTCTAGCCACATGACCTGTACTGCCATTGCTCCATCTGATGCAGGCCCTATCATACGCCGCATCTTTGATGGCCAGTTTACACGCAGCCAACGGCATCCTGGTGCAGCGTAACGGCCCGCTGATCCCATTGATCGTACCTGCTCGAGCCAGTTCGTCAGCCTTGCAGTTACCAACATAACCACTATGTCCTGGCACCCAGCACAGAGAAATATTGCAGAGCCTTCCCATCTCTATAAGGGAGTTGCGACAATCCAGTACTGTCTTCGAATTTACCAAGACAGAGCTAAGCGATTCAATCACCGGTTGGCTATCCGTGTAGATTACAATGTCCCTACCAGATATATCGTTTTGCGACAACCAGGCTAGAGCTTCAGATATTGCTGTACCTTCCGCCTGAAAAACACTACTAAAGTTCGGGAGTCGGAACGACAGGCTAATATCTAACTCTTCCGAGTATACGCCAGCCCCCACTCCTTCGTCAGTCTTAGAACCATCAGTGAAAATCGTAATGGCATCTGATTCCTGAAAAGCAATTACAGGCCAATCATTCCTAGAGGGAATAAGGCCTGTAAAGCCCATTTCGAACAAGTATTTCGGGGGGGGGGGGGGGTCCGTCCGTCTCCTCGGGAATATCAAGGTTGATCAATATGGCCGAGTGACCTGTGGTTGACGCCGCCCAAAGACCGGTTTCACGGAGGCGAACAGCCGTGATCGCCGCCATCTGCTCTGCAAAAATGTCCAAGGGAAGCAGATTCAACAGGGCGTTCAAGGCAGCGGTTGGTGTAGTCCTTAGAGCCCCCGCAATGGCAATGCATGCCAATCTTTGGACCTTCTCCAGCAGGGTTCTATAGGATACAACCCTAAGCGCCGTCCACCAGACGACAATCCCATGTAGCAGAATAGGGCGCAAAACCGATAAATAAAGCCAATACACTACCCTCGGTTGTAAGCCCCATTTCTTACCTATGGCCTTCTTGCACGAGTATAGTCCAACAGTAGCCTTTTCAACACGTTCCTGAATGTTCAACTTCCAGCAAAGTTTCCTATCCAGTATGAGACCAAGGAACTTGGCTTTATCGGTGAGCACAAGTCTTGTGCTCTCCATCAAAGGTGATTCGAATGAAGGTAGGCTGTGTCTCCTAGTAAAGAGAACAAGTTCCGCTTTAAGCGGATTTACTTTAACCCCAACCTTACTAGCCCAGTTCGTCAGGATAGAGAGGGCGTTCTGCATTACACCACCAAGGACACAGGGAAACTTTCCCGAGATGGCAATAGCAATGTCGTCCGCATAAGCAGTGACCTTGCATCCCAGCCCTTCCAGTTCTAAAAGGAGTCCGTTGACCGCCAAATTCCAAAGAAGGGGGGAGAGAACACCACCCTGGGGAATACCCCTGTTCACATGTCTGCGTACAGATGATGTGCCGAGATTAGTGGAGATAACGCGAGATGTAAGCATCATGTGTATTAGTCTACAAAGCGAGTCATCTCCACGATGACCTGAGAGGGCATCCAAGATAGCTGCAGGTTTCACATTATTGAAGGCACCCTCGATATCAAGGAAGGCCACCATCGTGTACTCCTTGCAGGCAAGAGACTTTTCGATTTGACCCACCGAGAGTTTAAGGCAGTATCCACGGATCTGCCCTTCCAGTAGGCGTGCTGGGAGGCAGATAGAAGATCCGCTGGGATAGTGCTCCGCAGGTGTATGTCAATCAGACGCTCTAAAACCTTCAGCAGAGTCGACGATAGGCTGATGGGTCTAAGGTCTTTCGGACTCGTGTGTGAGCTTTTACCCGCTTTCGGTATGAAGATCACTTTAACCTCCCGCCATATCCGAGGAATGTGAATTAATTCAAGGCAGGCCTTGAAAATAGATTCAATCCAGGGGTACACCACGTCTATCATATGTTGTACATCCGCTGAAATTATACCACCCGGACCAGCAGACTTGAAAGAGTCAAAGCTAGCTATGGCCCATTCGATTTTTTCTTTCGAAAGAAGTGACGCAGAATCGCATGGCGCCACATTAATTCTAGGAGTAGTTTCCAGTGAGATAACAGCAGAGCTATCCGGAAAATGAGTGTCTAGAAGGACTTCAATCGTCTCTTGACTCGAGGTTGTCCACGTACCGTCATCCTTTACCAGATAACTTGGCATAGTTGGATTTGTGGACAGAATTTTCCGTAGTCTAGAGGCATCGCTGGACCTATCGATGCTTTCGCAAAATAGTCTCCACGAACTACGCTTGGCCCTTCTCGGTTCCTTTTTATAAAGGCCGAGTTGACCCTTATATATTACCCAGTCTGAGTTTTGTTTTGAAAATTTAGCCCTGTTAAAGCATCTTCTACACGTGGCCCTAAGCGCACTAAGCTGAGTACTCCACCACGCTGGCTTAGTCTTACCCCTTTGCTTACTAGCAGGACATGATCTTTCAGCAGATTTCATGAAAGCCCCCGTCAGGGTCTCTACCATTGCATCTAACTCCTGCGTGTTGCTCGGCTGACACGGTAACGGAGGTAATGTATTCATAAAACACTCCCTGTACTTACCCCAGTCAGTTCTTTTCCGATTTACAATTACTGGTTTGGCATTATGTTGCTCGTCCAAGCTAAATTGAAGATAACGATGATCAGAGAATGAGTGCTCAGGAGACACCCTCCAATCACATATCAAATGTTGTATGTCCTGTGAAGCAAGAGTAATGTCTAGGACTTCCTGCCAACACCTCGTGATAAAGGTTGGCTCGCATCCCACATTGCAGATAAGGAGATTTGTTCCTAACAAGTAGTCAAAAAACGCTTCCCCCCTCGGATTGGTGTCGGAGCTACCCCATACCACATGATGTGCATTGCAATCAGACCCGAGAATGACGCAGATTCTTTGTGAATTGGCTGCATCCAGGGTTTGTTTCAAAATAGTCGGAGGAATATCACCATCATATGGTAAGTAAGATGATATCAACCAGTACTGCCTCTTATTTAACTCCAGGCTGACCACCACAGAGTCCGCATTGCTGAAAGGCGATACCAAGAAAGCACTTAGACTTTTCCTTACAAGAATACAAGACCGGGGCTTACCCTGATTTTTAACATAGAAGATATTATAATCAGTGGACCCCAGTCCTCTTACAACGTCACAAATAATCCAGGGTTCCTGTATTAAAGCATTCGCATCACAGCCGATCAGTAGGGGCAGTTTTCTTCCCCTGCAGTAATCGGCGAGCCTACGTATTTCTGAAGATGGTATGTCAGTATCACCGGGAAGGTAGGCCGATGCGATGACAAGTCCTGGTGTTTTACTGCCATCGGTCGATCCAATAACTACTGCCACTAGATCACAGCTAGTGAAGTCTGTAAGGCAGATATGCTTTATGGTGTTCTTTAAGATGATACAGGCTCTTGGTCGGGTGGAACCAGTGTCGTAAATTAAGGTAGTGTTACTTACTCTTAGGCCTTTAATTATTCCATTGATCTGCCATGGTTCTTGAATGAGGGCCAACCCTAGGTCTTCTTTTATGAAACTGGCTGCTAAAATATCCGAGGCATTTTTGGCGTGATGTAAATTAATTTGGATCACGCCAGTGCTCGGATCAGAGGATTGTCTCATCATCGGAATCGAATTCGTATCCTTCACCTTCGGAACTAGAAGGGATAGGCTCAGTCTCCATGAGGTCATTGATGGTTGTCGAGGCTAGAGCAGCATTGCCCCTTCTGCACTCCCTACTTGTACCAGGCTGCGGTTCGGCAGGTACACAGGATGTAGGCTTGAGACTGCATGAGGTAGGGACAGCGGGTGTGGCTTTCGTGGATCTATGCTCGTTGTCGCTGGGGAGGGTGACCAAGGGATCGACTACGGCCACCACACTCTCAGGATTCCTCCGGTTCCTCATGCGCTGCCTTACTATCTCCATGGACCGTGGATCTACTAAGGCGACCACACTAGTGGTGCCACCTATTGAAAAATCCCGAGACTTTTCAGCCCATGTAGTATAAAGGGCCTGGATAATCGTGCCGAGTTAATTCTTTTTTGGATTGTAGGGAATCGAATAAAATGTAAATTTCTTTTGTCACATAATGGGCGAAAATGCACCGCTACCGACTTATTTGCGAAAAATTGCTTCAGAAACAATTTTTTTTTTCAAATTTTTTTTTTTTTTTTTTTTCAAATTTAGCGCGTGGTAACATTCAATGCATTAGTTTAAACTAAACAGTTTGTAAATAAAAGATGAAGATAATTTTATGGCAAATAATTAAGTATTTTATTTTTGATCATAGGACTCACGTCGGCTGAGATAAAAGCCAAAAACTAAAATAAGACAAAACTCCCCATAAGTACCGTTAGAAAAATTTTCAGGTGGTGCAAATTTGGATTTAAGCTTTCACCATCCGCCTGGAGTATAGGCGGGAGGAGGAATGCAAAAACGCATAACAGAGTTGCAACAACAGGAAATGTCCCAGCTACGTTTATTTTTTTTTTTTTGCAAACCATAAGAAGACTAATAAGAAAAGGCCACTAGTTTTAGTTATAGACAAAAAAAAAGAAAATTAAAATAGAAAAATCGAAAAACACATAATATACAAGTACATAATAAATATATCGTCCTTATGCCTTTTCAAGGATGACTTTTGGTGTTGATCCGGACACACACATAGATTCATTAGAACAAGCCGAGGCAGCCACCGTTGAGGGAACATCAAAATGGTCATGCAAATTAACCATTACAGGTACACACTGAAAGAAAAAAAAAACTCCGCTTACTTTTGGTTGGTGCTGCATTTATTATTTGTTTCTTTTGGCTTAAAAGTTTTTTTTTTGTGTTTTGTTTTACTGCAACTAAATTGATTTTCGACATTTTGAATTTTAATTTTGATTCTGCCATTTTTGGGCCTTTGTTTTTGATTTTTGGTTTTATTGTATCAAATAGTATGAACGATATCATTTACAACCCCCTTCCCCGAATAAGGTACATACACATACATATGAATTTTTACACACACGCACATAAACACAGACACACAAGTTTGGCTTATCTTTCGTATCTTTGCCGTTTTGCTTTGTTTACTGTACTTATTTTGTTTTTGTTTCCTTTTTTTTATTTAATTAAATAATCAACAAACAACTATTGAATATATTTTTTATATATTGTATATTTATATAAAAAAATATTTAACATTGTAAAAATGTTTTTTTATATATTTTTTTTTTCCTTTTTTCTTTTTCAAATATTTTGTTTTTCTACTTTTTTTATATTATCTTTTTTAAATATTTTCCTTTTTGGGAGTTTCTATATTCTATTCTATTCTATATTTAGTTCATAATAATTTATATACAATACTTTTATATATCCTTATTTTTTACATTTTTTCAGTATTTTGATATTAAATCAAAATTTTTCAAAAATAATTTTTAATATTTAAAATTTTTTTTTTGAGACTGTTTTTAAATTTAAGAGATGGAAAAAAATCCTTTTGATAATTAGAGAAAGCAGAAGACAACAATACTCCTCCTATGTTCGTGAAAACGCATTATAAAAGAAAGTGAACCACCAAACACAATTCCTTTTGTAGTATGTAGGGACGGTCTAGAAAAGCTTAACTTTAAGTTGTCGACCTGTATTTCATATGTGGCCTTTTTTGCTAGAATAAAAAAAAAAACGGTAAAGAAAAGGGTTCTGCTATAACTCGCGATAACTCGGTTACTATTAATCATTCATAGTCGACTGGGGATTTATTTTAAAGGTTTTTCTGCACTCTACGAGTACAAGTTACTCATACTGCTTTTTGCGTACGATCGATTGCTTTCGCGATAATGAACGATAAAGTAAAATAAACACGCAATAAATTCCGTTTTTGTTTTTACTCATTATTGTCAAGGAAAAGTGCTTAAATACTCCAAGTAAAGTTCATAGAGTACACAGAATGCTACATATTGCTTCGTTTTTCGTTAAAGACATATTTAGAAATGCCTGAGGAATAGTGGATAATAAGTGAATCGAAAGTTCGACAGCATCTATTTATGGGTTCGTTATAACCATAGACAGTAAGGTGTTAGTATTCCTTAAGCAGAGTTGTATGCTTAGTGCGTCTGATAACATGTTCAGGCTGAGCCAAAACACGTGATTTCGGTCCACTTTCGTGTTTTCAGCCGAAAATGGCAAATCATCTCGTTTTCCATACGATCTGACAGATCGAAAACATCTCGTTGTCCGTGTTTTGCACAAAAACATGAACGAAAAAAACCGCAAAAAGTGCTGAATGAACTGCTGAACGAACAGCTTGGAAATTGACAAGAAATGTCAGTCGCCATCACAACAGTTTACGCTTGAGAACCATGTTTTTGACATGGATATGTCTTATAGCCGGGGGTCATCCTAAAAATTTGTCCGTCACACGAAATGTCTGTTTTTCTACTCGGGGGTCAGAAGAGGAAACAAGCCCATTGAAAATTTTTCTTTCTGGCTGTGCATATCGTTTGAGTGAAGTGGTCATTGTGAATGGCTGTTGCTTGTAGATCCGCGCGGGCGGCGCGCTTGCGGGGATCCTGTGTGTACATGTTGGGATGTTGATTTGATATCGATAAAGGTTGACGTTGTGGACGGCAAGAAATAACATAGTGTACGGGCGAACGGGCGGACTTTCAATGACCTTCAATTTCCGCCAATTCCCATTCATCATTTAATAAAATAGCCCGTGTTGTACTATCTGAATCACTAGGGTCCCAGAAAAGGTAGCAAGTAGTCAGTTCGACTAACATTTCGACATGCGCAGGCGCAATTTGAGAGAGTGTACATAGTTTCCGCCCCCGTAAGATGAGCGAGAGCGGATGAAGTTCATTCGAGCCAAATCGTGTGATCCACCGACTGCGTTTGTGCATTTGCAATGGCGGCGATTTGAGGTCTGACTGGTCCACAATGTGGGCCCCCACCACACGTGCAATAAACATATAGAACAAAATGGCGGATTTATACTAGGCGAGCTAGAATCTCTCAAGTCCCGAAATAAAGAAATATTCGTCGCAGGATGTGATATGTTATGATGTAGATTCACAGGTCTGCAGAAGATCAAATGCCCCCCTTCCGCAAAAATTCCAAAATGTTCAAAATGGCTGGAATCCAAACAAATAAAATAGCGCGCGTTGTACTCTGCATCAATAGGGTCCCAGAAAAAGTAGCAAGTAGTCAGTTCAACTAACATTTGGACATGCGCAGACGCAATTTGAGAGTGTGTACATTACATAGCTCCCGCCCCCCGAAGATAGAGAGCGAGTGCCATCGCGGATGAAGTTCATTCTATCCAAATTGTTGTGCATTTGCAATGGCGGCGATTTGAGGTCTGACTGACCCACAATGTGGGCCCCCACCACACATTCAATAAACATATCATAGAACAAAATGGCGGATTCGTACTACGCGAGTTAAAATCTCCCAAGCCCCGAAATAGAGAAATATTCGTCGCAGGATGTTATAGTTCCGGGCAGCTCATCGTGACATGATGTACATTCAGAGGTCTGCAGAAGATCAAATGCCCCCCCCCCCTTCCCTTCTGCAAAAATTCCAACATTTTTCTTGTGCATTTTCTTTATGCGTGTGTTGGAATGTTTTGTTTACTTTTGTTAGTTTCTCTTTCTGTTTGCCGGACACAATCGCATAGAGTCGCACGCATTACTTGAGAAATGGATTGTGTGTGCCGGACCCGGACTGTTGTTTAAAGGGGCGGGATGAGGCGGATAGTGTGGGAGCGATTTTGCAATAGATACACAAACACAATACACGTCCGATTGGGAAAAGATGGTGGGAAGCGTGATTGCGATTAGCAGAAACGTACTCAGAGAATTGTCGATAGGCTGCAGTCTGCAAACTATACCGAACGGGTAGATCGAACAGGTAGATGAGACAGGGTGCACGAGAGGAGGTGAATATTGCACACACGCGATGCAAACGAAAATGAAACGATCCCGCGAGAGAAAGGAGCCCAAGCGGATAGGACAAAGCAAAGCAGAATTTATGACGAGTATCTACACTGCCACCAGATACATGGGTACATGGATATGTCTTATGCCTACCGAAAGCGTGGGACGTGTTTTTTCGAATGATTTCATCCAGTATAACTATACTGGGATCTTTATAAAATAAAACTTACGTCGATATCTTCAACACAACAGGTTCCACGCAGTCGGTAGTCATAGACATATTCATGTTCCGATGTATCTGCATGCAGTGTAGATACTTTGTATCTTTTTTCTTTGGGTCGGTTTCTTTTAAAGTAAACTCTGGGCATCACAACGGATCTATTCGTCTGGTCTAAGTGAGTCGTGTTGAGAGTATTTGCTCTGGCATGACAGCCCCGTTACCTAACCTAACCTACGTAAACAAAACCAATATAGAGGTAATGTTTTTCTACGGCAACTTTGACAAATGTGTATTCAAATGCCTTGTAAGAATTGGTTGTGATCAGTTCACTATGGAAGGGAGTTGTGAATGGCGATAAGAACACCCCCTCCCCTAGAAACGCCGGTGTGATCATAGTTACGATCGGTTTTATAAATGGTCCAATTACAATCGAGAATTTCTTCGTTTTTGAAGAAGTCGTTCATCCAAGTTTCAATAATAGCATAAAATCCCGCGTAACAGGTATGTTAAACTGGCAAGATTTAGAGCTCACGCCCACAGCAAACTTTTTAGTTCGCGGTGAAACTAAATAGTTTAGTCAGAAAAATAGAACACACGGCGGTTTATGAGACCGCGCACACAGCAAACTGAACTATTTAGTAATCGCTGTGTGCGCGGTCTTATAAAACACCGTGTGTTCTATTTTTCTGACTAAACTATTTCGTTTTTCTGTGAACTAAAAAGTTTGCCGTGGGCACGAGCGCTTAGCGTCAAGAAAAAGTTTATTAATTTTGCCTCTCATGCCGCTGCAGTTATGGTAGAGGAATCTAGGAGAGTTAGGAATAATACGTGATTTTTGCAAACGGGAAATGTGCTTTGAGTTAACAAAGGAGCGATAAGTTTTGAGGTCACGTTTCACCTAGTCTTAAGTCATTCCAAGTTCTTCGTGATATCGGTTAAAGAAGGTGCGTAGAGACCAAGAAGTGCCAAAACGTAAAATTGGTTGGTCGGGGGGGGTCGTAGAGGGAGATCGATGCTGTTCAACGGAAAGTGTATTGTTAGCCGAAGTGTTTTGACTTATTTTTGCCGCAATCGACGCAATTTGCCGCAATTGTTGTTGCCATTTGACATAGGGTTTTCTTCCAGGTTAGTCGCCAGTTTATTCGAAGCTGATTGTTTGGCCGCAGTAGATAAGCTATTTGTTTTGTCCAGGATCTTGTTGGAACAGCCCTCAAGACTTTCAACTTTCTCATATATTTTGTCGAGAAATTCAGTTCTTAAGCTCTTCGTGTTATTGTTATCGGCTATTGGTGAGTTGGCGAGTTCATTTGTTTGATTATTAATAAAAATCGTCGTCAGTCCTTTGTCGAGACCTGAGATCATTGTCATTGGCACTGGAGATCATCATCATCGTGGCGCGACAGCCCGACGTCGGGCCTTGGCCGCCTGGATCATTGTCCTCCAATTATCTCGGTCACGTGACCGCGTCCTCCAATTTTGGGAGCCCAGCAGCTGCGCGGCGTCCACACCTACTGAGCTCTCCCAACGAGATCTCGGTCGTCCTCGCAGTCTCGCTCCGTCGACTCGTTCTGCATTCATTACTCTCTTAGGCATGCGATCATCGTCCATTCTTTGTACATGCCCTGCCCATTGAAGTCGTTGTAGTTTGACGATTTTCGAGACTTGCAACTCATCGTACATTTCATACAACTCATGGTTGTACCGGATGCGCCATCCATCTCGATCGCAAACAGCCCCGAAAATTCGGCGTAGAACCTTACGTTCAAAAGTGTCTAGCATGTTTTCGGAGGCTTGAGTTAGGGTCCATGCTTCGCAGCCATAGCATAGCACTGGTCGTATAATGGTTTTGTACACGCGGAGCTTCGTGTTTCTGTGCACATGTTTCGATTTCATTATGGGGAGAACCGAGAAAAAAGTCTTATTAGCTAACTGTATCCGTCGCTTGATTTCGTCAGTTTCGTTGGCGCCCCTTGACAGGTTGCACCCCAGGTAGATGAAGTTGTTCACGAACTCGATGTTGAGGTCCCCCACGTTGATGCTCGGTTGTGCAGGTGTCCTTGTCACCGATTGCATCATTATTTTAGTTTTACCCTCGTTAATACGTAATCCAACTTCCTTTGCAGCGGTATCGAGCGTATGTAGAAGTTCTTCTGCGTCAGCCAATCTTCGGGACATGATGTTGATGTCGTCGGCGTACGCTGCTAATTGT
Organism: Chloromyia formosa; assembly: GCA_964017055.1. Taxonomy (NCBI): domain Eukaryota; kingdom Metazoa; phylum Arthropoda; class Insecta; order Diptera; family Stratiomyidae; genus Chloromyia; species Chloromyia formosa. Next base: position 7,538,313 of record OZ024819.1, on the reverse strand, counting down.
GTCGACTTGATGAGTAGCGTCTTGCTGTTGTCCATATTCATGGCCCGAATAACGTATTCCAGTGCTAGGTTGAAGAGCGTCGGTGCCAGTCCATCGCCCTGTTTCAGACCAGTGCGTGTTTCAAATAGATCAGTAAGTCTATTATAGATCCTGACTTGTGAGACGGAGTTGGTCATCGTCATCTTTGTCAGTCGCACTAATTTGGCCGGAATACCAAATTGCAGCATGATGTTGTACAGTACTCCACGATCGATACTGTCGTATGCCTGCTTGAAGTCGACAAAGATTTGGTATACGTTTACGTTGTATTCCCAGCACCTCTGGAGTATCAGTTTGACTGAGAAGAGCTGATCGGTTGTGGAGCGACCAGGTCTGAAACCGCTTTGATATTCGCTAATGACTCGTTCTCCGTACGGTTTTATTCTATTTTCCAGAATTTTCGTCAAAATTTTATAGGACGTACAAACTAGTGAGATGCCCCTGTAATTCTCACACCGCAATTTATCTCCCTTTTTATGGATTGGACAGATGATGCTTCTGCGCCAATCGTCTGGGATCTCCTCGTTCTCCCATACTCGCAGGAGTAATTGATGTATGGCATCAACTAGACTCGTTCCACCGAATCTTAGCAGTTCAGCTGGAATCTCGTCAGCGCCCGGCGCTTTATTTCGTTTTAGTGACCGCAACGCGAGATCAACTTCCTCTACTGTCGGGGGTTGAATGGGTGGGCCTAGATCAACAATATCGTCGAGAGCTTCCTGTGTGGGGATGTTAGATGGTCGGTTTAGAAGCTCTTCAAAATAAGAGGCCCATCGTTTGTTAATACCATCGGTGTCGCTGATGATGTTTCCATCCTTGTCCTTACAAAGGCTAGTCCTGGGTTGGTAGCCGTTCTTGATTGTATTTACTAGTTTGTACGCTTGTCTGGTGTTCCTATTAGCTAAGTTTTCGTTTATGTTCAGCAACTGCTCGTCAAAGTATTTACGTTTCTTACGTCTAATTATTCTATTCGATATTCGCCGTAGCTCGTCATATTTTTCTCTTCTGGCTCTGGTTCCTCGTTGAATCCATTGTCTGTAGGCCTCGTTTTTCGCGTCAAGTGAATTTTTGCATTCTTCGTCGAACCAGTCATTTCGCGCTCGCCGGGCTTTATATCCCACGACCTTCTCTGCGACATCCTTGATGGTAACCTTAAGTTCTTTCCAGAACCCATGGACGCCTGTGTTGCTGATGTTGTGTAGCATAGGTGATAGTTTTTCCTCAAGGGCGGTAGTATACGCCACCGCTGTAGCATCACTCAAGAGCTTATCAACCGCAAAGATTTTGGGAGGGCTGATTCTTGACTGGTGCACTGAGGAGATTCTACATCTGTAGGTCGTCTTCACCAAGTGATGATCTGAGTCGCAGTTTGCTCCTCGATAGGAGCGGACATCCATGACACTAGACGCCCATCTCCTGCAAATGAGGACGTGGTCAATTTGGTTGACGGTATGTGCGTCTGGAGACTTCCAGGTCTGCTTGTGAATGCGTCGATGCGGGAAACACGTAGAGCTTACGACTAGATTCCTGCTGCAGGCGAAGTCGATAAGTCGCTGGCCGTTATCGTTACATTCTTCATGGAGGCTGTGGCCTCCAGAGGTCCCCCGATGCCAACTTTCATTCCCGACTTTCGCGTTAAAGTGTCCCAGCAGCAATTTGACGTCGTTTGTTGGAAGTGAGTCGAAGAGAGTTTCAAGGCGGGCGTAGAACTCGTCTTTTACTGCGTCTTCTTTAACTTCAGTGGGGGCATGCACATTGATGAGCCAGAGATTGAAGAATCGAGTCTTGATGCGAATCGCACACAGCCGTTCATTTATGGGTTTGAAGTCAGTAATTTGCGGTTTGAGGTGATTGTTCACTATAAATGCTACTCCAAACTCCTTGCGGCCCGATGGTTTGCCACTTGTAAAAATTGTGTGCGATTTCTTGTCATTAATCTCGCTGCCAAGCCAATTTGTTTCCTGGACTGCAGTAATGCTCAGTTTGTACTTTTCGACCTGTTGAAGGAGGGCCTTCTCGGCCCCCGGTTTGTTCAGGGAGCGTACATTCCAGGATCCGAAAGAATAATCCTTTATTCGTTTGCGTGGTCGTCGTTGTTGATCCGTCCAATCCGAGGCTTTTGTTCCAGGTTTCTTGACATGGAGTGGTTTTTACAAGGACGAGTTGTCAGCACGTCGCTTAACCCCATTCGGGGGATGGCCTCGGAGATAGCTGCTTCAGATGGTTTAATAAACGTGCTGGAGCCCACACAACTATGTAGCAGGTCCAACTACGCAAGTCATTCCATCCTACTAGACCTGAGACGCTTAGGTGTTTGTCAGCCATTCAGGCTACTGCTATCTGCCTTTTCCAAACTGTCTTATCGCTAAGACATTGGCCGTCAGCGAATTGATACACTGCCGTTACCAGGGGGCGCCCACGCGGAGGACTATGGAAAAGGTCTTTGCACTGGAGATGGTGTTCACCAATCTGTCGAAGCACCTTGCCATTTTAGTAAAGCTATCGCCACTAGCTTTTGATTGTGCAAGTTGTTTCGCCACAATATCATCTTTGTCGGAGCTCAAATTGTCGACATGCTCAATAATGTTTCCGAACATGTATCTAAAGCCGAACATACACCATCCGCAATTCCTGTCCGGAAAAACTGATCAGGCCCGGCCTTGAGGAATTACGGATCGTGTATGGTCGTTTGGATTTACCTTTCAGGCGGCCGGAAGGAAAAACGTTCCCGCCAGGCCTCCACCACACACGTTCCGGAATTTTTCTTCGGAAAGACTGATCGGGCCTTGCCTTGAGGAATTTCGGATCGTCGATGGCATGTGCAGGCCGCCATGAGCCGGATGGATAACTGGAAATCGATCTTATCACCATAGAATGAAAGTATCTATTTATTGGATTGAATTGTAGGGCATTTTACTTTCCATAGCCAAGCTTCAGATACATTCGTCTATTGAAATAAACTGCAGTGAAAATTCATTCTAATCATGCGGCCGGACAAGCCTTTCAGGCGGACGGATGGATAATTCCAGCGGCCTGTCCGGCGACCTGTCTGGCCGCCTCAAGGCAAACTGTCCGGCCGCATGACTACAATGAATTTTCACTGCAGTTTATTTCAATAGACGAATGTATCTGAAGCATTCCTATGGAAAGTGAAATGCCGTACAATTCAATGCAATAGATAGATACTTTAATTCTATAGCGATAAGATCGATTTGTAATTATCCATCCGGCCGCCTCAAAGGCCTGTCCGGCGGCCTCAAGGCGGCCTGAAACAGCCATACACGATTGGGAATTCCTCAAGGCCGGCCCTGATCAGTTTTTCCGGAAGGAATTTCAGATGGTGTATGTTGCGCTTAAGCATATTTTTTGTGCTTTGACAAGCATAACATGTAAAGTGTTCCGCAAGGTATGGCGAGTACCAGTCCCGTGGAGCGTCCAAACCTATCCCATGTAACTTGCGCTGACAGAAACCTTTGCATATCACGAACTTTGACTTTTTGCCGTAGGCGGTACAATTTTCCAGGCAGTACTTATGACTCATGATGAAAATAGTTAATTAATTATTTATTTATTCACTTTTCTTTGACAGTAATGAGAAAAAATAAGAGCTGAAATTATTACTTATTTTTTTTTGCTTTATCGTTCGATATCTCGAAAGCAATCGATCATACGCAGAAGGCAGTAAAAGTAAAATAACTTGTAGAGCGAAAAACCTTTAAAATAAGCTATGAGTCGAACTTGTAAGGTCTAGTAACCGAGTAATCGCGGCTTATAGCCAAAAACAAATTTACGGTCCAAAATTCACATATGAAACAGAGGTCGAACATTTGAAGTTAAGCATTTCCAGAAACCCCCCCTCCCCCCCCCCCTAAACCTTACAAAATGAATTTCATTTGGTGGTTAACTTTCTTATTTAAATGTACGTAGAGACTGGAGTACAACGCAACTGGCTCGCGCGCCTTCCCACGCACGGGCAAGTTGCCAACTAGTTCCACTTAATTCGCGATGAACTCGCGTCGCAAGCAAACAGAAAACTAAAAAAAAATATTTTAATTAAAAAAACAATAAATAAAAACAAACAATTTTATTTTAATGGAAAGAAATGAGTGTTTGTTTTTCTTTTTAACTTAAATTTAAATTTTAACAGATATATTAATTTAGAAATGTTTTAATAATTTTTACTGTTTTCTTATCTTTTGGGATTTAATTTGTTACTGAGTTTTTTTGCCAAGGTCCGACAACGGGCCCAGCTGTTGACATTTATGTCAATTTATTAAAGTTCTTTACACACACATACGCACACTCAAATAAATTAATTTAATTAGATTTAAAAAGGGAAATCACATCAAAAACACATCAAATAAAACTAAAATTTTCTAAATATATTTTTACAATTTGGATAGTTTTTTTTATTTAGAAAATATATATTTATTTTTTATAGCAAAAAAAAAGTCTTAAAGTATTCTTTTTTTTTTGAGATCCCACATTAAATGAGGCATAATTTTGCAACCTATCATTTTTCGGTCCTATTGGCTAAGTTCATAATACACAGCGAAATTGCAACACACGCTGTGCCAGAACTGTATCGAAGCCGCATTGTAGCGGCTTGTTCTGATACGAACAACAGTCACATCTAGTCATCCATCAATTGTCAAATCTCACAACGCAAAACTGACTACTGTCAAAAAAATCGTATGAATATGACAGCGTGCGAGTTTGATTTCCACACTTTTCCTCGTTACGGGAGAAAATGTTGTGATGGAGAAAATGACTTATGGCACAGCGCACATGTTGTGACCATCAGAAACACAGCGGAGAGAGTTCAAATAAAACAAATTCACAACAGTTGGCCATCCGCTTTGTGTCATGAACTTAGCCATTGTTTTTTTTTTATTCCATTTTTTTTCTCGAATTTCGCAGTAGTGACCTAGTTTGGAATGAATATTCGACTGTAGGTTGATTTCAGTGACACTCTTCGGGCCAATTTTTTATTTTATTGAAACGTTTATTCAATGGTTTTTGCTTTTATTTCCTAATTTATTTAATTTTTGCTCCAAGCTGATTCTCTAAGTTTCTTTTTTTATTTTGTCGCTTTTGGTACATTTTTTAATAGCTAACTATACAAAATCTATAAACTATCTATCACTCTTTTTGAAAAATATACTCTAATTAAAATAAATAAGATAAGACACACACGCCGCACTTTCACATCTCCAACTTTTTCGAATCGGATGGGAAGTCTTTCTCAAAATAAACAAATATAATATGTATATATAAATATATATTGAAATATTTATATATGTATATTTAAATACTCCTTAACTCCAACCTAAAATAATTAAAAAAATATATATATATATTCAGATAATTTATAATAGTTTTGCTGTTTTCTATCTCAACTTACTTCCAATACTACTACCCCTAACTTTTTCACTTTAACTAATAATAATAAACTATTTGTAGACTTTCTCCTCTGCATAACAAAAACAAAACCTTATATATGTAGATAAATAAGTACATAATCTATTCTCTACATGTTTTTTTATATCATAAAAAAAACGATCATTTACCGATAAAATTGATCACGCGCACACTTTACGCATAGACACACACTCACGTTTCTTTGTTCTCCTTCTCTTCTAATGTAAATGCAACATTTAAAAAATAATATTCATATAAACAGTTGAATTTCCCTATAACGATAACACTTAATTGACCCGAAAATTATTTCGTTATACACAAAATTCGTTGGAATGGCTTCCCCAATTGTTTGTAAGTTTCACGCGATCCCATAAACTAATTTTAAGAAAAAAAAAATACAAAAAAGCGCAATATTTGAAGGATAACGGTTTCTACCGCTTCTTTTTTTGACATGGATATGTCTATTGGCTGGGGATCACCCTGAAAACTTGTCCGTCACTTCATGTTCCATGGGGCCCAGTTGACGTTTCATTGGCATAAACTAGTTTCGGAGAATGCAGTTGCCAGCATGCACCTCTTGCTCCGCCATTTAGCCGCCTTCCTGCGACAAATCTATAGCTTATTATTACGCCCCGCACCACAGGTGGAAGACAATATAAACATCCATGATCAGGAACGTCCTCGTGGACGGGATTCGAACCCGAAACGCGGGTTGTCAGACATGAGACTGATGCCTCTACGCACTGCACAACCGGTGGGTGATTGGCGTATGGAGTATTTCCAACTCTTTCTCTCTCTCTGGTTCCTGTTAACCCCTTGTTGAATATTGGCACCACCTCGTCCTGCTCGCTGCCATCGTCTTCAACTGACTCCACGATTTGCCTATTAAGTTACCCTCGACCTCAACTGATCTTCTTCAGGTGTTTCTAGGTCGTCCTACGTGGCGACTTGCATCGGCTCCCTGTGGGCTTCAATCGAGGGCTTGACCTAAGAATTGCCAATTTCACCTTTTTACGAGGGTGTCTATCAAGTTTTGGCCAGAAATGAATCGGGGGTCGTCGTTAGAAATAACCTCCGGCCAGCGTATGTGTAGGATGCGCCGTAGACACTGGTTCATGAAAGTTTGCAATTTTGCTGTTATGGCCTTCGTCACCTTCCAAGTGGAACAGCCATAAAGAAGCACAGATTTTACATTGGTTTCGAAGATCCTGAGTTTGGTACGTCTGAAGATGTTGTTGTTTGGCCAGAAAAGAGTCAAACTGAAAAAAAGCTGCCGAGTCTTATTGATGCGAGACAGTACATTAGCATCCGCTCCACCATCTGCTGTAACTACGCTTCCGAGGTAGCAAAAATGGTCCACCTTTACCACCGTCTGCCCCGAAACACAAATTTGTCTCTGTCTTCCTGGATCCAAACTCAAGTACTTTGTACAAGTTTTGGCTGCATTGATTTTAAGCCCCGCATTGCGACTTTCGCATTGCAGGGCATCCGTCATTTGAACTATGTAGATCATCCGATCTATTTGAAAGAAGACAAATATCATCGGCGTAATCCAGGTGTTGACGGTATTCAAACAGATTCCATCTGATACTTTTGATCTGGTGCTCCTGAAGCGCGCTGCAGAGTACGCCGTTAATGGCAATCAAAAACAATACAGGTGAAAAAATGCAGCCTTGTCTCACTTCGCTACGTGCCTCGAAAGGATCGGGATGCTCACCCTTTTGGAAGACGTGACATTGGACCCCTTGATGATGGATATAATTTTATCTGGTACACCTCTCCTACGTAAAGCCTTCCAGATGTATTCCCGGTCAAACGTCTTCTCGAAATCGATGAATATGAGATGTAATGGGGTTCTCCACTCTGCTGATTGTTCAATAATAATTGGGAGGGTGTTGATGTGGTCGCTACATGAAAAGCCTTCGCGAAAACCAGCCTGTTCATCGTTCATTTGTAACGAAGGGTTTGGTGGGCATCCGAAGATGCCCATGGGGACGGATGTAATGTAGCTTAATTGACCGTGAACTTCGGGCTGCGCCATCTGGCGAAGAAAAAGGCTCCTCAACGAGCTAAGCAGCGGCCTATGCTTGCTGTAGCTCAGTTCGGGAGACGTGGGCGGGGTTTTCGCCACTCGTGGCCCTGTCCTTTACGTATTAACAAAAATTCATAGGCCTGGGGAAAACAACACAAACAGGAGAGGTAAAAATGGGGAATGATAAAAAATGAGGCGAGAAGGATGGAATGGTTGGCGGACGGCGCAGATATCCTTGCGTTCGCATCAGGGTCCAGGCTTAACGGGACCCTCGGCCTTTGGCTTCGTACCACCGACAGAACCTTACTCATCAGGTGCTGCCATAAATCTGCCGGTGGGAGCAGCACTACCAGACCAGACACAGTGTGAGGTCAACTTGATCCGGTTTACGAATATTTTTGCCATCAGTTTGAAGACTGCGGGGAGGAGGCAAATTCAACGCAAATTATCAGAATCCTCCAGGTTACCTTTCTTCGAGATCTTAATAATGATGCCCTTCCTCCATTCTTTAGGGAGACTTTCGGTTTGCCAACACTCTTGGATAAGGAGGAGAAGAATATCCGCAGTAGCGTTGATATCCGCCTTAAGGGCTCTTCTGCCGCGCTCCAATCTGCCCACAAATGTTTCACCGCACGAAATAAATGAGTCCTTATCAACGTTCGGCCTATCGTCAATTTTAGGAGTCTTATAAGGGGGTGGTGCATTAGCTCTTTCATGCAAGGCGGTGGAATAATCATGTCTTATAGATGGATCTTTAAGCTTTTGAACATTAAAACAAACGTGGCAAGATTCTTGCATTTTGAGGGTGGTGGATTGCACTCGGTTGAAGCAAATAGTAAGTCTTACGTACTTTTCTAATGACCGTGATTGTATCGCCATATCTGACGTTAGCGCGTGCGTTATAGAAAGACCTTAGTTTCTTTTTCTTCCTTGATCTCTTTAAAACTGAAATATGAACTACGCACAACGAATATACGAATCTCTCGCTGCAGGCACGCGGGCCTTCCGTACACGGAAAACTTCCTAAAAATTCGCACAATGCAATCAGCCCTAAAAAGGTTCAATGAAACACCACCACCCCCCCCCCCCCCCCCCCCCCCCGCATAGCGTCGCGCTTTCCTCTGTGCCACCGCGCCAACGACCTAGCTTGCCTCTTGATCTGGTTTCGCATCAGCCATCATCATCGTCGCATCACCATCTCATCTCTATACGAAGTAGGACCGCTCCATGTGGCGCCTGCCACAGACACTAATATTTTTAAATAAATTAGGTTCGCGCGTTTTTTTTTTCGTGCATTCAAATGCAGTAAAAACTTGTGTGATCAATAAAACTCGATAGGAACGAAAGCCAAAAAGAAGGATGATCCTTCCGAATCCACTTTATCCGTTCGGGAAGAGGAGGAGCGTTTGGTTGCAGCAACACCCCCTGCTGATGTCCCAGACGAGCTATATGTCCGAGAGGCAACGGCACTGACTTCTTAGCCAAAGTGGCCAAAGAAAGTAAGGAGAATGTTTCCGCTGAAAAACAGAGGCAATGCAGACCACATCTCCCCCATGACTGACTCTCCGGGGGGCATACGAGACCCTCTTCGAAGAGGCCTCTGTAGAGCAGCGACTAGAAGGTATGGGCGCTACCTAAATTCAGGCCACGAGCCTGCAAAAGCTAAAGAGTTTGCGCTGAAACCCCTACCTAACTCGATGTTGAAACGTGATCCTCCCAAAAGGCAACGTTCGGAAGATGACAACGACACGGATACGGCGAAAAAAACATAAGACGGTCCAGCAATCGCCGAGGACAGGTGACTCGGGGATAAGGTCTAGTAACCAGCCGACACCGTCTGCTCCACAACCGTCTAGACAATCGACTGCAAATGCTTCTCCATGGCTCGCTTATCGAGGAAATGCTGCGAGGCATGGTGCAGCCAAGATGGCAACTGCTCCCAAGATGACGAGAGGGAGACAAGTGTCCTTTCCGAAGGTGGCAGCGACTGAGAGGGTAGCTATTCTCCCATCGTACTATCCGTCTTTATCTCTTTCAACCGAGAAACAGACACTAATTTAGGACGCAATTATGGAAAAGGTCCTAAATGAAGAAATCGCGTCCCCTGAATTCAGTAGCATCAGATTTAAGCCCGGATGGCGCAACGGTTAGCACGTTCGCCTTCAACGCACTGGGCCCCGGTTCGATTCCGGGGATTTACGTGTCGGACTATGAGCTCACTCAGCTGTTAAATGAGTACCCATTATGGGGTAAATAACTCGGTTGAGCGTGTTGCTGATCACACACCTCTGCACAAGGCAGACCGTCACGATCTAGAAAATGAGATGATGCTAACTCATCTCGAGGCCGTGGTTCAAATTGGACTGTTGCGCCAGTTATTTATTTATTAGATTTAAGCCCGGATTTATCATCATACACTGCGATAACCTCAAAGCTTTGAAATGGCTAACTCCACGATAGCCGCACTGAAACCTTCGGAGAGGGCTTAACTACGAGTGGCAAGGAAGGACGAGATTCCCCGTGACAGGGTAGTTAGCATCTTCTTCCCCAGGAGTGCTTAGATATCACTAGATAGAGCCATCAAATTTCTATAAGGGCAAAAAAGCGACCTTCTACCAAATTACTGGAAAATAATTAAAGAGTGTCCATTTATGGGACTTGAACCCTTTCGTTTCATATTATGGACCATAAAATTCATATTACGGAACAGGAGCGTATAGATACCGTCGCGTACTGGGAGAATCTCCCTGGCTTGAGACAGTTTAAACTGTTCATTCCAGGCCACTCACGCAAACGCACCCTGGAACTGCTAAATCTAAGCAGGAACAGGGCGAGAATTATTTGCGGCCTTCGCACAGGGCACTCGACCCTGAGGTACCACCTACACAAAATGGACATTGTCACTGACGCCAGCTGCCGCTTTTGCGAAGCCGATGATGAGATCATTACAGCACATCCTTTGCGAATGTGAGGCCCTTTCTCTTCGTCGCCTAGAATGCCTAGGAGATCTCTTCCCTAATGTTGTTGTGGTGGTAGCGATACATCGAATACTGCAGTTCTTCTTACATCGAGGGGGTTTGGCAGCTCTTGGCCGTCGAAAAACGGGTCGTTCCGGTACGGAGAACCGGCTGCCGCAGGAACGTATCTTCCCTAATGTGGATGAAATCGCTTCACTCCAATTTAGACAGTTGTGTAACTTTATTGGCAGGATCAAACTTGATCGCCACCCCAAAAGTCACACTAGACCATATGGGCCATAGCACAATAGACCTCTCCTGGTCGCAGTGCTTGTGAGCCTCTCGGAATCACTGCCCTTTTCCTCTATCGAGCGAAAACTTGCTGGAACTGGTGTGACGGACAGTTCGGTGGACATCCAAAGATGCCCGTGGGGATGGAGCCTAAGGTAGCATGTTGACCGAGTAGGTCGGGCCTTGCCATCTGGCGAAGAAATAGGCCCCTCAACGAGCTAAGCAGCGGCCTATGCTCGCTGTAGCTCAGTTCGGGAGACGTGGCCGGGGTTTTCGCCGCTCGTTGCCCCTGTCATTACACTGGGTGACAGGATAGGTAATTGGGGCGTATGAGCACATTTAGTTTTACAGGATGACCCACTTCGGCCAGGTTTCCGCTAAGCAGGATTCGTTTTTCGGAGAGAGGACATCGAAACCCTTGGTTTGGCACGTAACTTTGCGCGGAAAACGCAATGAGGGTTGATCGTCGACCTGAAACATTACCTTTGCCTGGTCCACTGCCATCCACTTCCAGCAAGCTTTCGCTAGGATTGGCTTTTCCCGAAAGAGGACATCGAGACCTTTGATTGGACACCTTATTTAGTGCAAACCGCTATGAGGGTTGTGCGAACCATTATTTTTATACATTTTTGTTATTCTTTAAAAGCCATTTCTGGCAGGCTCTGCTTAGGCGTTATTGATTTTCTGCGATTGATATCAAATCTATATACTAGTTACAATCTGGAAAGAAAACACGATTAGGGTTGTAAACATACTGCCGTCTCCCTTATTATAGGTGTATAGAAAATGCCTGCGCCCGAGGATCTTGAATGTTGCTTAAACGTTTCGAGTATTCAGCCATGCGTCTGAATTGCTGAAAACTCGAAACGTTTATACGCTCCCGAACGCAGACAATGAGGATGCTCGATAACATAACGGCGCAATATCGTTCGCATTCGTGTAGCGAGTTCGCCTTCAAACTGGCAATTAAGTTGGGGTAGTTTGTGAACAGCATTTTTTTTTATGTTAAAGTAAATGAAAGTAAAATTGGGAAAAAACGACGAAATTGAAATATCAACAAAAGACTATGAAAAATGTCTACCCAAATTTTTTTGCTACACATGCAACAGCAAGGGGTTAAGAAAGTAATTATTATTATTAAAATAAAAACATACACAAAACAGGGAAAAAACAGGAACAAAACAAAAAAAAACATGAAAAAAGAAAGAAACTACAAAACGAATGAAGAAAAAGAAGAAACTGTGTTTCTTGCGGTGGCAGCCATGATGAATTTATGAACTGACGGATAAATAAAGCACCATCAATAACAAAGCAAAAAATAACTCTACTTCACCCCACCACAACTCTCATCCAGTCAATGAAATCATACCGTGTCACGTCATCACGAACACTTCCTCTCCGCCGTTCCACCCCACTCTTCCGTTCATCCACAACACACACCCCACCACACCTCTCATCCAGCCAATGAAATCACACCACGTGACGTCGTCACGCATCCTTGCAACACTTCCCCTGCCCCCTTGCTTCCCATTCTTCCGTTCATCCAACACCCATCATGACAATAAATAATTTTTTTTTCTCTCTGTCTCTATCAGTAAATTTGAAACTCTTACTGACACCTTTCGAACTTCTTGTAGTCTATTACTTTGATATATATACCTACTATATATATACTCGTATCTCTATACATATATATATCTTTTGTAAATCCTGAATAATCTCAAATATTTTGAAATTCTAACTATTTTTCATCGTCCACGTGGAAAGTTTACACATTGCAATTTGGCGGCCATTTTTTTTCTAATGTCATTTCAAACATGTCATATGTTTGACAGTTCTGTCAGAATATATTTAGGGCGCTTCTGACTTGTCCTGAAAATTTTTGCAAATTGAAATGTGTAGTCTATCACTGGACTAATAATAGACTTATACATATATCTCTAGCAAATGAATGGGAAATCTTCTTCTTTTTCTTTTCTTTTGTTCGTCTATTAGTTTTGTTTTTCTTTATTCGTATTGAGGTTATGTGTCTATGATGTAGCGACCTAAAACCGACTTGTATTATCCTCTGGCTGTATTGACACGCAAATAATAATAATAGAAAAAAAAGTAAGAAATAATAATAAGTAATGAAAAGGGACATCAAGAAAAAATATAAGTGTGGTTGGAAAAAGGAAATATTGAACATTTGTATTTGGCTAAACGCTTTTGGGACTCTGCTGCTTTGGCATCATCATTTTGACAATAATAAATATCGTTGTTGTTGAAGTTGTGAACCAGAGATAAAAATGTATCCAGCACGAGCTTAAGATGAGATGATATTGCGTAGACCAGCAGCCAGCCACAAAAATCAAGCGTCATTATGGCTGACTGAGATCGTCAACACTGACAGCTATATGGACGCCATTAAATAAATAAATAAAAAAAAACTAAATTCATGCTCTTGAAACTGCCTATCTTTGAGTGACTGAAAAAGGAAAAAAAAAACAAATCGAAACTTAATAGATTCGAACTTATCAAACTGTCAAAATAGCCTTTGCATCATCCCCTCCACTCTTTGACATTCAGCCGGCTCGGCCTTCACAAGAGAGCAATGCGGAAAGGTACCAAATTGTTAAAAAAAAAATTAAATCGTAATAGGTGTGTGTGTACCCGGTTGTTTTGACCGCCGCCCCGGCCGCTCCCAAAAACATATCCATGTTAAAAACAATTTCCGTCAGTATCTTTTGTTTTACAGGTCCGAGGCTATTTTGACGGTGTTAAAATATTATGAAATTTTTAGAAAATAAATAACAAAAGATATTCAAAAAGCGTCATACTCGTATTAGATATTAAGTGTCCAAGTAGTGGATAGTTTAGTTGTTAATGTTATGTGCATGGCTATAGCGGCGTTTATATGGCAACATTATGTACGTATGTCTAAATCTGTACGCATATCACCAAATGCATCTTTATGACTGTGTATTAACGTCTGCATTAGATCTATATATTTATTCAACAAATTCAATAATTCAATTGTTTATGATAATCCCTCTCGCCTATATGACTACTACTCGTATTTACGTTGTGCTGTTTTTGATATTTTTTTAGCAGGCTACACCGTCGGCCATCCCCCTCTATGCCTGGATATTTTTAGTTTATACCCCCAACCCTAAAACTGCAATCTTTTATCCAGCCGAAAGCATGTTGCATTTGTTGTTGAAGTATGTCTCGCATTTCATGGCTTATTACTATTTTACGCCATTTAAACGGACTGCCGATTTTTTCCCGCATTATTTTTCTAGGTTGGAATTTCGACACAGTGGTCCGGATAACCAGAAGTCCCGGCCAAAAATTAAAAATCTACGAACCTTTAATTAAAAAAAAAAGTCACAATTTGTTATGTTTTTGTATCTCCTGAATGGAATGGACTAATTTTCGAAAATCGCGGTCTGACCATTTTCGAAAAATTTCCGATTTTCGAAAATTAATACAGCAAGAGTTGGTTAGTAACGTCTTACCGTCACAGCCCCAGTGGCTGCCACGATGAGGACTCTGGAGAGATCTTTTGCACCCAAAAAGCGTTCATAAAATACGATAAAACGAAAATTCTTTTTACAAATGTTTCAAAAAATTGTGTCGCTAGCTCCCGGATTATTATATTCGAAGTCCGATTTAACGGTGTCTCTTTTCCAGTTGTAGTCCGGATGGCGCAACAGCCAGCACGTTCACCTTCTATACAATGGGTCCCGGTTCGATTCTTGCTGAAGTAGTTTTCGATTAAAAATAAGATTTTTGTATCGGACAATGAGCCAACTCAGCAGCTAAATGAGTACCCATTTATGGGGTAAATAACTCCGTTGAGCGTGTTGTCTACACAAAAAACACTGCCACAATCTAGAAAATGAGATGATGCTGACTCATCTCGAGGCCCATGGTCGAGATTGGACTGTTGCGCCAGTTGTTTTATTTTTCTAGTCAAACTTGTTTCGAATAATATTTAATAGATTAAAATAATAAATAAACGCAGGCTAACATACCTAACTGGTAGGCACCGCAACCGTAAGATCTAATATGGCAATGCCTTAGCTAATCCAAAAATCTAAAGAACCAACCTGATAAATGCCAGTAGATCCTTTGTAGCAATACTCTTAATGACACCGGAGGTCACGATGGAATCTCCAAGAAACATGAACCTGGCACGAGCAACCGCGGGGCATTCACAAAGAAGGTGTTTGGTGGACTCAATGTCCTCCAGGCAAAGTCGGCATTCCATCTAAGTGGACAGACCCATTTTCTTTAAGTGATATCTCACCCAGTGGTGTCCCGTGAGGAAACCAACGAACAATCTCAGGTCAGCTCTGCCCAAGCGGCTCGCTTCTGTGAGACCGTAGGGGTTGGTAAGACTTTTGGACTGTCGTAATCCTGGGACCATTTCCAGCGCCGAAGCCTTTCGCCCGCAGATAAATCCCTCACCAGCGCCCTGGCTGTGGCCCAGTTCAGACCGCAGTAGGGATAAGGCTGAAAAACTGGTCCGATGACCCTGCCTAGCATCCGCAGCTCCGTTGCCATGAATGTACCCAACATAGAGTGACCCGGTTAGAGTTTTCCAGACATTTAAGAATATCAAAACACTCTTTCACTAGTTTCGACGAGAACTTATGTGAAGAAAGAGCCTTAATAGCTGCCTGACTGTCAGAGCAGATAATGATGTTTGCGCCAGCGTCAATGGCATGAATCTCGGCTTGGAAAATGCTGGGCCAAGTGCCCATAGCGATTGAGATCCTGGTGTTGGATCCAAAGACCCCAGCACAAACTCCTTGTCCGGTTTTGACCCATCAGTAAACCACTTGATACACCCGGGGTCAGTACAGATATTGCCAATATCCCGTTCCGGTTGACTAGGGATAGACACCGAGAATTTCCTACCGAATCAGAGCTCAGTGGTCATATAATCGGATAATCAGCAGATCGACAAGCCAGGAATCCGCTCCAGAATACTCGTGTGGC
This sequence comes from Chloromyia formosa, assembly GCA_964017055.1. Classification (NCBI taxonomy): domain Eukaryota; kingdom Metazoa; phylum Arthropoda; class Insecta; order Diptera; family Stratiomyidae; genus Chloromyia; species Chloromyia formosa. Next base: position 7,522,584 of record OZ024819.1, on the reverse strand, counting down.
TCTGTTTGAACACATGAGTATCATATGCTAGATGCACTCGAAGAGCACTTAGAGCCGCCGATTCCTGAATAAATGTGTAGTGGTGTCAGTCCAACAATCGCCTGGACATGTACGGATGGAACCTGTCATACCAAGGTATGCAGTTTGTTATACAACTGTATGGTCTAACGCTGCTGGATTTTGGGCCACTATACGAACGCAGTATATGTCACAGCTGGACACACCAGCATAGAATATAACCATTCAGTCATTTTAGGGGTGAGACCCCAGGTTTTTCCGCAGAGAGACTTGCAAGCCCACATAATCCGAGTGGCCCAACTAATGACAGTCTCGACGTGTTTGCTCCAGTTGAGTCTCGAGTCCAACGTGATGCCTAGACACTTTACTTTGGTGGAGAACACGAGTGCCGTGTTGCCTAGGCTAAAAAGGCTTAAACTAAGATTTTTCTACCGCGTGAATGGAACCAAGACGGTTTTCTGAGGGTTAAAGCTCAGGCCAACTTCAGAACACCAGCGAAGGACTAGGTCGAATGCCGCACCCATCACCTCCGTGACTGTTGTATCAAACTTTCCTTTTATGATTATGGTTATGTCATTGGCATATCTGATAGCGTGGTAACCACAATCACAGAGCCTAGCGAGTAACTCATCAACGACAAGTGTCCAGAGAAGTGGGGAAAGAACGCCACCCTGAGGGCAACCCTTAACAGCGTTAACACAAATTGAGATGCCACCCAACGATGAGTTGATTTCGCGCCCGCAAAGCATGATGGTGGCCGTAGGTATATCTTTGAGCTCAAGTGCTCTGAATATACTCCTGTAGCCAGTATTGTCGAAAGTACTCTCAGTATCAATGAAGGCGCATAGAGCGATTTCCCTACTCAATTGCCCTAACTCCTTTTCATAGCGCATAGCGCGTCAACTGTTCCATGTGGCACAGTTGACGTTTCGTTGGCATAAAATTGGTTTCAGAGAATGCAGTTGCCAGCATACACCTCCTGCACATTCATGGCCACAAACGTTGTCGTGGACGGGATTCGAACCCGAAACGCCGGTAGTCAAACATGAGACTGATGCCTCAACTCACTGCGCTACAGGTCGTACCCACGAGAATGTATAAGACAACCACAGTCGACTTGCCTTTTACATAGGCGAACTGAGTACGATGCAAGGGTGACGTGTATTCCATTATTTGCCTGATATGCAGATCCAGTAACCTCTCAATCGTTTTTAAGGGAAACCTGATCGGCCTTTAAGATTTGGGTAGCTCCTTCGGCTTGTTTCCGTTTTTCGAAATAAACACTACGTTCACTGCCCTCCATAAATACCGGGTTTATGGAGGGCAGTGAACGCAATAGCTCAAGGAGTAGCTGGCTCTAAACAGTACAATCAATGGCGTGATAATAAAATCAAGGCAGTGTTGCAAAAGAGCAGGAAAAATGCCATCGGCACCAGGTGTCTTGAAGGGTGCAAAGGACTCCACGGCCCATTTCACCTTTTCTTTTCCGAAAATGACCACCGAGAGGCTACTTAAACGGCTACACGGAACCCGATTATCAGCCGATGGAATAGATGCACAGGCTCCAGCTTGGCCTGAACCAGGAAAGTGGGTGTGTTGAAGGAGCTTCAGAGTTTCCTCTGGAACCTCAGTAAAGGATCCGTCCTGCTTCTTAAGCTGCCCGATGCCATTAGTATGCTCCCTAGATAGGACTTTGTGGAAGCATGCCGCTTCAGGTAGTGACCGAATGTTTTCACAATGCCTCCTTCAGCTCTCCCGTTTGGAGCGTCTGATAAGGAGATTATATTAGGTGAGCGAATATCTGTATTCGCCCCATTCATTATTACGCTTTGCTCTGTTGAACTTCCTCCTAACCTGGGCCCTTTTCCGCACTAGTACTTCGTTCCACCAGGGAACTCTACGCGCCCCATACGAAAGCCATGTGATACGGTACTATCTTCATGGGATGTAATAAGGACGTCATTTAGCTGTTCCGCAGTCAACTCCAACTCACCAGTCGTACTGATGGATATAAGAAGTCGGTCTGCTTTGGAACCCACTAATTCTTGGAAAAGTTTCCAATTAGTCTTCTTTGGAGAAAAGGATCCAAATTGGAGTTGAGAACGTTCAAGAATGTCAAATCGGATGTGCATGTGGTCGGAACTGGACACTTTATCCAATACCCTCCAGTCCGTTACTGTCTCCGATAAAACTCTGCTGGCAAGAGTGAGATCAAGTACCTCTCTCCTAGCCGCTTGCATCCTTTATTGAGAACGAGCACTTGTTTACACATAAGATAATCAAGTAGAGACTTACCTCTGTCGTTAACGTCGCTGCTCCCCCAAACATTATGGTGAACGTTCGCGTCACAGCCAATGATGAATTGCCGATTAGATTTCTTGCAGAAGTCGACAAGTAGTTGGACCTCGGTCGGAGAGATTGCATCATTATACGAAGGCAAATAAGCGGATTCTATACCCGCCTGCTGAATCCCATGTGGAGCGGAGATGTCCACTAGAACCGCAACTTGATCCTTTCAAATAAAGTTGGTTGGTGGTAAATGACTGATACAGTTGTCTATCAAGACCTCCGCGCGAGGACGATCTGGTAATTTATCATAAATCAGCTTACCAGATATACAGCTGATACCGCAGACTCGGCCCCTTACCACCCAAGGCTCCTGAATGACTGAGTCTTCTTCTCTGCGAAGTGTAGCCGATGCTGCTTCCACATGGTGCAGGTCAAGCTTGGAGCACCGTAATCGTGCTCATGATGCCTATTCGAGGCTTTTCGGTTGACAAGGCCACAACGCTTGCCCTGTCGGGACTTGCCGCTCTCATCGAAATTACCGCTCCTACCAGGGGGCTTGGGCGCGGTGCTTAGTGAACAACACCCGGTATGCTCCGAAGTCCTCTGTGGAGCCAAGATGCCCCGGCTGGTAGACGGTAAGTCCCGATGACTCACAGCACTAGTGGTAACATTCCGAGGCAATTCGAAGACCTTAAGTGAGCCACTAGAAGGCTCGGATAAAGAAGGGAATCTAGAAGAGAACGATGCTCTTGGAAGAGTCATTTCTCTTCTGTTCGAAGAGCAGAACGACGAGGGTTGTGTGGCCACTTCAATGGGAACCGAGGTTTCCAGGGGAGAAGAAATATCGCTGGAGGATGGCTGAGAAATTTTTGGCACCCAACAAGGGTGCGGATGCCACGTGGCCGGTGGCACCCTGGGATAGGCGACCCTTACCCTTTAAGTTGAGGGTCACTTTGGAATAACGGTACCCAACTACCCCATTCCACTCCTTCAGCAAAGCCATCGATGAAGCATCAACGGCCAAAACGAGATGAAGGTTTAGTGTCACTGTTAATAAGCCTCCAACGATCTGTGGGGAGGCAGTTGTACTCTTGCAGCCGCCAGAACAGTTTCCGTGGTGAATTCGGGAAGTAACCGTGAACCATGTCTGTTCGTGCGAAAATTATCTCTCTGGATCCTGGGCATTAACCACGCCGACTTTCCACCTTGTCCTGTTCGCCGCTATCGCCTTCAACTGTCTCCACGATTTGCCTAATGACTTACCCTCGACCTCAACTGATTTTCTCCAGGTGTTTCTAGGTCGTCCAACGCGACGACTTGCATCGGTTCCCTGTGGGTTCCAATCGAGGGCCTGTTAAGCAATGTTTTCCGGCTCCTTTCGGAGTGTGTGACCTATCCATTGCCACTTTTGCCTTTTTATAGAGGTGCCTATCCTGTCCTGGCCAGTAATGAACAGGAGGTCGTCCTTTTAAATGACCTCCGGCCAGCGTATGTGCAGGATGCGCCGTAGACACTGGTTCACGAAAGTTTGCAATCTAGTTGCTATCGCCCTGGTCAATTTCCAAGTTGAACAGCCATAAAGAAGCACAGATTTTATATTGGTTCCGAAGATCCTGAGTTTGGTACGTCTGGAGACGTTGTTGTTTTGCCAGAAAGGAGTTAAACTGAAAAAAGCTGCCCGAGCCTTATTGATGCGAGACTCTACATCAGCATCCGCTCCACCATCTGCTGGAATTGCGCTTTCGAGGTAGCAACAATTGTCCACTTTTTCCACCGTCTGCCCCGAAACACAAATTTCGCTCTGTCTTCATGGATCCAAGCTCAAGTACTTAGTTTTGGCAGCATTGATTTTAAGCCCCGCATTGCCACTTTCGCGGTGCAGGGCATTCGTCATTTGCACTAGATGATCCGATATATTTGAGAGAAGACAAATATCGTCAGCGTTATCCAGGTGTTGAAGGTTATTCAAACCGGTTCCATCTGATACCTTTGCTTTAGTGTCCATGAAGCGCACTGCAGAGTACGTTGTTAATAGCAATCAAAAACCTGTGCCTGTACCTCGAAAAAATCTGAAAGCTTACCCTTGTGTAAGACGTGACATCGGGCTCCGCTATAGGACTCCTTGATTATGATGATTTTATCTGGTATACCTCTCCTATGTAAAGCCTTCCAGATGTATTCTCGGTCAACGCTGTCAAACGCCTTCTCGAAATCGATGAACATGAGATGTAATGGGGATCTCCACTCTGCGGATTGTTCAATAATAATCCGGAGGGTGTTGATGTGATCACTACATGAAAAGCCCTCGCGAAAACCAGCCTGTTCATCGTTCAGTGTGCGGTCAACTGTTTGCTTGATCCGGTTTAAGACTATCTTTGCCATCAGTTTGGAGACTGCGGGGAGGAGGCAAATTCCACGCCAATTATTACAATCCTTCAGGTTACCTTTCTTCGGGATCTTAATAATGACGCCCTTCTTCCATTCTTTAGGGAGAGTTTCGGCTTCCCAACACTCTTGGATAAGGGGGAGAAGAATATCCGCAGTAGCGTTGATATCCGCCTTAAAGAGTTCCACCGGAATTCCATCTATTCCCAGGGCTTTACCCGCTTCCATCGATTTCATAGCCACAGTTAATTCCTGTTTGGATGGTGGGCTGGTATCAACTCTGGCTATTTGCAAAATATTTTCTACATCTAGTGCAGATGAGTTCAAATGTCCAAAGGTATTGTTGAAGACCTCAATGAAGTGCTCTCTCCACCGTCGCAGTTGGTCTTCATCAGTGACCAGTAGGGATCCATCTTTTGTCTTTCACGAGATGTTCAGTTGCAAAAGATTTGCCAGTTAGTGGCTTGATAAGTTTGTAAAGGGTGCCACTGTCACCACAGTGAGCCGCTTCCTCTTCCTACTCCGCTAATTTGCCTTACTGAAACATGGTTGAATTCTTCTATACACAGTGGCGAGATCTTAGAGGGCTATAATATCTTTCGCTGCGATAGGAATTTTAATCTATTTGCTAAATCCTCTGGCGGTGGTGCTCTTATCGCCGTACGCAGTCATATCGAATGCTCTCTATTATCGATAACTGACAACCAGCCGTATGACTGTGTCACTGTTAAATTCCCCTTATCAAGTTCTTCTTCTCTACTGATAACTTGCGTTTATGTTCCTTGTAACTCCGTCCTTGCTGTATATGATAGTCTCTTTACATATGTACCTTTCAAACTTGATAAATATTTTGTTTCCTTAGTCTCCCATTATCATATGTGGTGACTTCAACCTTCCCAGCATAGTTTGGCCTGTAGATCCGGGACTTCCTCTTGCCTCCTCTTCGCCATCTCTTTTGCTGTCTCTAACTTCGTTCATGGAATTAAGTAACCTCTTGCAATTCAATTGTGTGCCTAATTTTATGAATCGAATCCTTGACCTTACACTCTGTAATCTACCTCTGCCTTCTCTGTCCTGTTCTTATAGGGCGATTCCCTTTGTTCCGTGTGATGTTTATCATCCCGCCTTTCTACATGAACTCAATATTCCTTTTTCACCCTGTAGCGGACATATCAAAAATGCTCGTCTCAACTTTAGGAAAGCTAACTTCGAGGCTATTAACCAAAAATTATCTGCCATCAATTGGAATTTTGTCCTTGCCGATTGTGATTGCGAAGTTGCAGTTGGTAAATTTTATAGCATACTCTTCAGTATTATTCATCAATTCGTTCCTTCCTATAATCTCAAGCCCCGCAAGGGTCCCATATGGTTCACTCCACAAATCTACCGCTCTATTCGTAGAAAAAAACGCGCCCATCACCGTTATAAGCGCTTTAAACGTTCCTCAGACCTCTTAACTTTCAGGAAACTGCGCTCACGAACCAAAAGCATGATTTGTGCGGCTAGATCTGCCTACCTTAACAACATTGAATGTAGCATACGTAACAACGAGAGTAAGCTCTTTTGGTCGTATGTACATCACATGAGGTCATCTTCATCTAGTGCTTCCTCGCTAACCTACAACAATGTAACCGCAGTTACGGCAGAGGATATGTGCAAGCTCTTTGCTACCTTCTTCTCGAGTACTTTTCGACAATCTTCTATATCATCCACTCATTTGTTTAACCCTCATGACAATGCCCTCGAGTCAATGCCACTTATTTTGCCTTCTTACGTTGAGCAGCTTATCTGCCCCCTTAAAGCTAGCTCCTCCGCTGGTCCTGATGGTATCCCTAACATTTTCCTAAAAGGCACCTACAGTAGCATATCTGTTCCTCTTTCCATCCTGTTCAATAGGAGTATTCGTCAAGGTATTTTCCCGTCGCAATGGAAATCTTTCTTTGTTGTACCGATTCCCAAAAAGGGTGACCCTAACCTTGCCTCTAATTACCGCCCCATTTGTCTCCTTTCCTCCGCTTCTAAATTACTGGAAAGAATTGTTTACAATTACATCTACGACAACTTCGGATTTCTCATCTGCCCTAACCAACACGGTTTTTGTAAGAAAAAATCTACTTTCACCAATTTGGTTGAATTCGTGGATTTCGTTGCTAACTCCTTCAATAAGCATCAAGATGTTCATGTTGTCTATACAGATTTTTCCAAAGCGTTTGACTCAGTTGATCATAGAATTCTACTAGATAAGTTAACTGGGCTCAACTTTCCTTCTCTGCTTATCACCTGGATTTCCTCTTACCTCGTGGATCGGTCATCGCAAGTTGTGTTTAATAATGTTCTTTCCTCAGCCTTCTGCCCATCCTCTGGTGTGCCTCAGGGATCCATTCTCGGACCATTACTTTTCCTATTCTTCATTAATGATCTCCCTCAGCTTCTGCAATGTTCCTCTTTACTTTATGCTGCCGATTGTAAGTTGTTTACATCTATCTCTTGTCTTTCTGATTGCGTAGCACTTCAATCTGACTTAAATCTGTTATCCTCTTGGTGCAGATTGAACGAATTACCTCTTAATATATCCAAATGTTCCGTCATGATCTACTCTCTTAAGCCTTCTCCTCTGTCTTTCACTTATCATATTAACTTACTGCCGCTTGTTGCTGTTTCCATGATCAATGATCTTGGGGTCGTTTTCGACCCCAAACTTCGCTTTTCTGATCATTTGTCTTTTATAATTAACAAAGCTTCTAAATTATCAGGCTTTGTACTACGTTGTTGCAGTGACTTTCGGTCTTTTGCTACTTCCTTGAACCTCTTTGCATCCCTTGTACGTAGCACCCTTGAATACGCCTCAATTGTTTGGTCCCCATCTACTTCCTCGGGCTCTGATGCTTTAGAATCTGTGCAACGTAAATTCACCCGAGCCATCTTTTTCAAATTCAAATTTGCTTACGTACCTTACCCTGAACGCCTCAGCTTTCTTGACATGATGTCGTTGCGAAAGAGAAGGAGTTTTCTTGACGAATGCTTCTTATATAAGTTGTGTCGTCAATTATTATGTTCTTCCCTTTCTAATGACATCGTTTTCAGAAACCCCCATCACTATACACGCACAGGTGCAGTCTTCTATCCTCCTGCCGCTGATCTTTCTGTATATATGAATTCACCACTCCCCAGAATTATGCACAACTACGACAGACTGGAGCTTGGTCCGTTACCTACCTCATTTTATCGCTTTAAAAAGATCCTTCTTCAAAGGATCATGTTAACTGATATACATATAACTTTAATTTCTTTACTCTTTGTATATTTCTCCTTTTCTTATGTCATATCATTTATATCTTTTGTTTTCATTACTTTCTTTAAAATCTTTGTTAATTTTTTTTCTTTTTTTTTCCTTTAATTTTCATCTGTTTTTTTTCCCTTTCTTTCTTTAACTAGTGCATCCATAATTTTAGTTTAGTGCTTAATTTCTCCTTGACATTCTTACTTTGAAATTTTGTGTTATGATTTGTATTTTTATACCCTAGACTTTTAGTATAGGGTATATTGTTTTTGTCACGACGAAAATATGTAACACCTTAAAGGAGGCTCCGGAAGTATGGCAATGTATATATATAAATGATCAGGATCACCTCCTGACTCGATTTAGCCATGTCTGTCTGTCTGTCTGTCCGTCTGTCCGTCTGTCTGTCTGTCTGTCCGTTCGCACGATAACTTTCGATAGAATGAAGCTAGAGACTTGAAATTTTGGCCAAATGTTGGAAGTATAATCTTCTTGGCTGGTATTGAAAATAAGCATAATCAGGCTAAGAGAACGCCTACCTCCCCTATATATGTAAAATAATTAAATGTATCTATAACTCCCGATTAAATAAACATAAAAAGCTCTTACTTTGGCAGATTGCTCGTGAGGATAATCTTCTACTTTCCTTAAAAAATAAAGTCGATCAGCTGAAAACTAACGGTAATTTTCTTACAAAGAGCCCCGTACTACCCAACTTTTCGGGTTTTTTGTCTATAACTCTTGAACCAATTGACGTAGACACCTGATTTTTGCCATGTAACCCTGGAGTAGAAAGATGCTTAAGTTCTAGTAAGTTGGGCATAATCAGATCAAGGGAACGCCTACCTCCCCTACAAATTTCAAAAAATTAAATATTCCTTTAATTACGATAACTTTCGATAAAATGACACTATCGAGTTGAAAATTTGACAAAATGTTGCTAGTAGGATATACTTGACTGCTATTGAAAATGGGTAAGATCCGACCCAAGCAACCCCTACCTCCCCTTCAAATGCAACTTCTATAAGCGATAACTTTTGACAGAATCAAGCCAGCGACTTGAAGTTTTGGTCAAATGTTTGAAGTGAGATCAGGTTAGTTGGTATTTAAGATGGGTTAGATCAAACCTAAGGAACCCCTACCTCCCCTACAAGTGAAACTTCAAATAAGCGATAACTTCCGATAGAGTGAAGCTAGAGGCTTGAAATTTTGTTTAAATGTTTGAAGCATGATCTTATTTGTTGGTGGCAATAATGAGCAAGATCCGACCCAAGGAACCCCTACCTCCTCTACAAGTGAGACTTCAAATAAGCAATAAATTTCGATAGAATGGAGCTAGCGACTTGAAAAATTCGACAAATATTTGTAAAATGGGTTAGTTAATTGATTTTGATAATGGTCAAGATCCTACTGAATGATTGCCAACCTCCCCTATAAACTGGCCGTATAGGAGACTCACTTTTAATGCATATGGTCGTTACCAATTGGTACTTTTGGTATCACCACTAGGTCTGTATAAGTCTAGGGTATATACGCTTCGGACTCCTGGTTAATTTTCTGAATTCTCTTTATTTCTCATATATGTATGTATATCTTTGTATTATTGTATTCATGGGATTTATTCCCGTTCAATAATTCTTGAATAAATAAATAAATAGATAAATAATGCCTGAGATGTAGCGTTTGTCCCGTCTTACGCTTCTTTGCACGCCTTTCTGAAGAGAACGGTATTCAGCTTTAAGTTGGTCTTTGACTGCGTCGTCAGTGGTTGAGTTGATTTGTTCTTTAATTCTCTTGCGTGCCGTGATTAGAGACCATGTAGGGTCACTAATGAATGGCCTTCTATCGCGCTCCAATCTGCCCGCGAAAATTTCACCGCACGAGATAAATGAGTCCTTAGCGACGTTCCATCTATCATCAATTGTAGGAGTCTCATAAGATGGTGGTGCATTAGTTTTTTCGTGCAAGGCGGTGGAATAAGCACGTCTTATAGATGGATCTTTAAGCTTTTGCACATTAAAACTTGGCAAGATTCTTGCATTTTGAGGGCGATGGATCGCTGCCGTTCGTAAGCCTACTTTTGCGAGCACAAGTTGGTGATCGCTGCCAATATCAGCACTCCGCTTCGACCTGACGTCTAAGAGACAGTTCCTCCATGTCTTGAAAATGGCTATTTGGTCAATCTGGTTCTCTGTTCTGTCATCCGGAGAAACCCAGGTTGTTAAATGGCATCGTTTCTGCTTGAACAAAGTACCTCCGTTGACGAGCTGACGAGAATTGCAAAACTCCACGAACATTTCGCCATTTTGGTTCCTGTTGCCTAGACCATGATTGCCCATTAGGTGTTCCAAACCTAGATTGCCAGACCCGACTTTGGCATTGAGATCCCCCATAATAATCTTTACGTCAGCTTTGGGAGCCTTGTCGAAAGTGTCGTCGAATGTGATAGAAGGCGTCTTTAGCTGATTGATCCGCTGGTTCAGTCGGGGCGTGCAAAAATTGGTGGTTGGAAATAATTCACAGACCCAAATATTTCTTATAATACAATAGTCTGTGTCAGTCACCCAATAACCGTTAGCGAATTCAAGTATCCCCATGTTCGAATTCCTTTTTGTGAACGTGTTTTTGTTAGCCTAGTAACTGAAGAATAAAACCAAACTGTCACTTATTCACAATACTTTTTTTTTCGGTTTCCCGATTTTTGGTCAAAGCTTTTATGTATCTGGACCACTGTGACATCACGACGCGACGGTGTTTGGAAATAAAATTCTTCGGCTGTTTTGCGATTTTTTTTTCTGTTATTGTTATTGTTAGTGTTGTTTTTTTTAAGTTCACGCATTTCTGCACTCACACTTGTGCAAAATCAACACATTCACGCACCGGACAAACATCTCCACACTCACACAACAAACATCTCCACACGCCCACATACATATACACATCCAGCCACACACAACGTCTCTGATTGGCGTAGATAGTGGAGATCCATAAAGGCACACGAGTACATTAAATATATATATAAAAAAAAATCCAGAACTAGGGTATAACAACATTTTAGATCATAAACACAAGCTTGAAAAAAAAATCATTTTTTATTACTATTACTCTATAAATTATTCATTTTATTCATTTAAAATTCTAAATACTTAAAAAAATGTAATTTGAACCCATTAAAACCAGATAGAAAGAACTTTAAAAAAATAAATTTCATACACACGCCTATTTCACTCATAACGCGTAGCTTTCATCATAGAATTCACCGAAGTTTAGAATTTTTATCGATAAACATTTTATTAAAAAATTGTTCTTAATTTGTTTCTCTTTTTTTGTTTGACATATAATTTCAATTTTCCATTTTTATATTGTATTAAAATATAAAAATAAAGTTTTATCCATCTGATACACACATTGAATTTCGATTTAATTTATTGCTGTTCTTTTTTTATTTTCACGACTGACATTAAGATATCAAGTAGAAACAATTAGAGTAGTAATTTAGTTAATTTAGTAAACTGTTTAAATATTAACTTAATTTATTTAAGCAATTAAATTATTTAATTTAATTAGTTGGTCAATTAATTAAATCAAATTATTTAATTGTCTTAACTAGTAAAAAAATAGGAACCGAAATCTTTTTTCCTTAATTCGTTTTCATTTATTTTATATTTTTGCAAAAGTCACGTAGAAAAGTCGACAATAATTTTTATTCTTCTTCTTTTTTGAAAAAAGAAAAAAAAAATGTAACCAAACGGAAACGAAAAGAACATTGAAATATACAAAAATGCAAGCAGTCCTAAAAAAAAGAAAATAATAGAAAAAATATTGAAAAGAAATGAAAATAATTAAAAAAAAAAAACAATCCGCGTCGTACATCTGTTTCAGCAGGAAGTGATGTTTTTTTTTCGTTTGCGGCGAATAGCTGAGTGTGTGATAGTGCGATAGTTGGCTGCTTCCACAAAAAGAAGGGGCACTCGTGCCATCATGGAATTGCAATTGCGCAATAGCACCGCGATGGGAAAGCCACAAAATTAACACAAAAAAAAAGAAAAACGCTTAAGATATGAGTTCCAAGGCAGCGACTGAGCGACTTGCGTTTGCGACTGTAAAAAAACTATCATAACGGAGCAGTATTCGTGTGCAATTTATGTGAAAGTACAGTCGTACAACTACGGCCTGCATTCGACGATCCCCTAAACTTTAAAATACCCAAGACTAGTGCTCGGTTATGATAGTTTTTTTCACAGTCGCAAACGCAAGTCGCTCAGTCGCTGCCTGAGGTTGGTCAGGGTAAACAATAAACGTATGCGAGGTACGGGTGTATCTGTAAACATTGTGTGCGTTCAGAAGGAACTGAGCAACTTCCGCTCAGCGAACATGTTCAGAACGAGCGGGCTCAGAAGTGACTGAGCAACTTCTGCTCGGGTGAGCATGATCAAATTTCACCGAGCAAGAAATATTTCTGCTCACTGATCAGTGCTCAGTGCTCAGGTTCTTCTTCTTCTTTTTCAACCTGACGCTCATGTTGCGAGTTTCGAGTTTTGACGGTTATCAAATTGGTTGTTGTGTGTTTCGCCGTTTTCGGCTTCTAGTTCATTGGTTTTCGGGTGCTTTTGAATTTGTTTTCTCGTTGTTCGTGATTTTTGTAATGGACAGCGTGGGATTCATGTATTTTTCGGCACTTGACGTCTAAAATTGTCATCGTCAGCTTTCAGCTGGTCGATTTGTCAGCTGGTGAAGTAGCGTTCAGCAGGTGCAGACTCTAAACCGAGCAGCTCCGGAGCTGTTCGCGAGCAGTTGCGGAGCTGCTCGCGAGCGGTTTCTGCTCTTTTGCCACCTTCTGAACGCACTCAATATCGGCAAATCTAGATTCGCGATGATGGAGCCAAATTTTATTTTACGCCGATATGGAGAAATAGGATGGATCAATTTTCTTGGAATATGTTTAAAAGATTTGCGATGTTTATGCTATAATTTTAGCGCTTTGTTCGATTCAAGCGGACAGAGATCGAATCCGCGGAGCTTACACAGCCACCGTACAGACATGCGGCGAAAGTGGGTGCGAATTGAGAACTTAGATGGCGGCGAATTGACGAGAAACAAGTTGACGTTCAACTAATTCACTTTCTTTCAACTTTGATCCGATCCCGATGTGATCCTGATGCGAGGCCCCAGCATCAAAGACCGGTCTGTCGTTTTGTACCATATATGGGAATGGATCTTTGTCCGGGTGAATAGAACACGGCGAATAGACGATAAGATGGTCTTGCGGATTTGACAAAATTCTGATTGAAGAGTAAACATAATAGCTATTCAATTTTCCGCGGAAACGGAATCAATTATAACGCGGATTGATGATAAAATTTCAAAGATATGATAGCGTTGGTGTCATGTGCCCTTTAGACAGTACAAACTTAAGTTTTTTCTGCGCAAAACTATTGTTACGAAACGATCACGGTACGGTGTGTCCATACTGCTTAAAGCGAAAGTCCACTTGATGGTGATTTCAGGCTGAATTTCCGCTTCAGGCAGCACGAACGCGCCGTACTGCCTGAAGCGGAAATTCACGCTGCTGAAAACAACACCAAGTGAACTTTTGCTTTAGGCAGTACGGACAGCGTGTTGCATAATGAAATAGAGAAGAAGTTAGAAGGAGAGGAGAGGGGCGGGGAGGGGGGGGGCCATTCAAAAGAAATATCCCCCAAAAGGATGGAGGATCTGTTGTCAATTTGTGAGGGGAGGTGGAAATGTCTGGTTGAACGTAGACTTTTGATTTAAGCAGTACGAACAACGAGTGTTGGGATCACATGAGATGCACAGGAGGTAAAACAGGCTGCCATGACAATTCAACACCCCACTTAGACCATAGTCCTTTTCCACTGGCTCTCCGCGCGCTACGCGCGCACCTCGCCCTCAGTATTTTTAGTAAGCGCCATTCGCGGCCGTAAGGATTAGCCACACCCTAAGGACCTTTACTGAGAAGGCAGCGCTCCTTGGAGTGGTGCAGAAATATCGTGAAGGCGAGGTGCGCGCGAAGCGCGCGGTGAGCGGACTTTAGATTCAAAGTCAATGGAATGGATTCCATCCATCGAAGACTTTTCCACACGCTAAGGATCTTTACTGATAAGGCAGAAGGCAGAAATATCGTGAAGGCGATGTGGTGAGCCGACTTTACATTATCAATTCAATGGAATGAATTCCATCTATAAAGGACTCTTCTCTAATAGAATTCTAATCCCTTTCCACTCGCTCATTGCGATACTCCAGGGGATCCAACAACCTTTTTAATTACCTTGACTCCTCTAGGCGCTTAGGCGCGTTAACATCTTTAGCATTTCTATGCCTTGTTGACGTTTCGATAGCGCATATCTACTTTTCGGAAGTGGAGTTGCTAGCACGCACCTATCCTATCCGCGCCGTCTTTATACTGACAGGCTCGGAGCACTGTGAGAGCTCTACTAGTACCCACAGGCAGTTTTTCATCGCGCCGAGATTTGAACACCGAGCTCTAGATTAGTATCGTAGAGCGGTGACCGAACGACCACGGCCACCGAACGCGACAACCTCAACCATACTAGTTCTTAAACCAGCCTGAGCTAGTAATAAAGCAAAGAAGACGGCCAATACCGTCAGTCCTCAGTTCCTGAAGTTCCTGGAAAAAAATAGGAGCCACGAATTGATCTCCTCTTAACCGCCAAGTCCGCACAAGCGCAGAGAAGGTGGTAGCAACTTTCCTCCTCCGCAATATTTCCACAGCTTCTGCAGAAGTTATTAAAAGGAAGACGTAGTCTCCTGGCGTGCTCACCAATAAGGCAGTGACCAGTGATCACAGAGATAGAGGAGATGGGAGGATGGTGGAAAAGGACTAGAGTGCTATTAGAGATGGGGCGACCGGTAGCGCAGTGTGTTGAGGCATCAGTCTCATGTTTGACTACCGGCGTTTCGGGTTCGAATCCCGTCCACGACGACGTTCGTGGCCATGGATGTGCAGGAGGTGCATGCTGGCAACTGCATTCTCCGAAACCAGTTTATGCCACCGAAACGTTAACCGAGCCACATGGAACAGTTGACGCGCTATGCCCCACAAGGGGTTAGGGCAATTGAGTATTAGAGATGAGGCTTCTATAGATGGAATCCATTCCATTGATTTCAATCAGAAGTCACATCGCCTTCACGCTATTTCCGCAGCGCTCCAAGGAGCGTTGCCTTTTCAATAAAGGTCCTTAAAGTGTGACTAATCCTCACGGCGTCAAATAGGCTTTGAAAGAGCGCTTCCCGAATATATTGAGGCGAGGTGCGCGCGTAGCGCGCCGTGAGCCAGTGGAAAAGGACTACAATTTTATTAAAGATGCGTCTTTTATAGATGGAGTCCATTCCATTGAATTTGAATCTGAAATCGGCGCACCGTGCGCTTTGCGCGCACCTCGCCATCACGCTATTTCTGCAATGCTCCAAGGAGCATTATCAAGGTCCTTAGACTGTGGCTTATCCTCACAGCCACAAATGGGTTTTGAAGGAGCGCTTCCTAAATATGTTGAGGGCGAGGTGTGCGGGAAGCGCGCGGTGAGGCAGTTGCAAAGGACTCGAATTCTATTTGAGATGAGTCTTCTATAGATGCAATGCATTGCATTGAATTTGAATCTGAAGTGGAACTCACACCTTTAAGCCTCAATTGCCACGTCGACCCTAATATATGACTTCACAGACATCACACGCGCTATACTACATCCAATAAAACGCACTCATACTCCCCGTCTCTAGCATTTGCACCAGAACTCATTCTTGTTTTTTATATTCCTATTTAACCGGGCGACTCATCGTGGCTCTCGGGCATTGGCTAATAGTGGCTTCCCCGCTGTAGAGTAAAGAGCAAGCTAGGACGGTATATTGAGGGTCGTAAACCCTTAAGCCGCGAAACTCGCAGAGTAAGCAGAGCCTAAGCAAACTACTTTGCCTTAACCCTTAGTGGGGCATGGCATGTCAACCATTCCTGCGCCTCTTCATACTGGGCAATGGGGAGCAACTCCCACAACGGCCAACACTCTTTTGCAACAGATCGACGCCATGTGATTTAAGGACCCCCTCTTGGTCGGCCTTGGTTGGAAATGGAGTTCCATTTCATGGCATGTGAACTAATGCAGTTATCATTCTTCCGTTTGGGTGACCTTGTCGCCTGCGCATCAACTTGACGAAAACATGAGCTAACGAAAACTTGCAGCTTTCTGGCAACTCCTACGGAAACTTTCCATGTACTGCTCCTATATAAAAGCACGGTACTCTCTGTGCGAAACAGGCCCAGTTTGGTCTTGATGCTGAGATAACTGCTCAGCCAGTTTTTTTTTACAGCATACTACTTTGCCTTAACCCCTGGCGGGGCATAGCGCGTCAACTACTCCTGCGCGCCATCGTACTCTGTTCCGGGCAATGAGACGCAACTCCCCAAAAGACTTACCCAGTGCCTGACACTCCTTTGCCACAGATCGACGCCATGTGATTCGAGGACCCCCTCTTGGTCGGCCTTGGTTGGAAATGGGGTTCCATTTCATGGCATGCAAAGCAATGCAGTTATCACTCTTCCGCAATGTGTGACCTATCCACTGCCATTTTCGCCTGCGTATCAATTCGTCGATAGGCATCTAAGCCATAAGTCGACTTAGCACTTCATTTGATATTTTTTCGGGCCAGAAAATTCTTAGAACTCGACGAAGACATGAGCTAACGAAAACTTGCGGTTTTCTGGTAACTCTTATGGAAACTTTCCATGTACTGCTCCTATATAAAAGCACAGAGAGTAACAGGGACCGAAACAGGCCCAGCTTGGTCTTGATGCTGAGATAACTGCTCTGCCAGATTTTGGACAGCATGCCGTATGCGCATTTAGCCTGGTTGATACGACGAGCGATGTCCTGCTCCATACCACCATTTTCGGCAACAATGCTACCCAGTTAGACGAAGTTGTCCACCTTTTCGCTTTTCCACAGGCTGCCCATTAATATTGATGGCACTAGGTGTCGGATTTCTTTTTTGCAATGGCGGGCTAAGACCCTTTTTCTTGGTATTTGGTTGGTATTAATCTTATGCCCGACCTTGCTTGCCTCCCGCTCCAGATCTAACGCCATTGCCGCCTAAGGTTGCTTTACTGACCGTGGCGGTCGAACAGTGCCATCTGGCGAAGGAAATGGCCCCTCAACGAGCTAAGCAGCGGTCTATGCTTGTTGTAGCTCAGTTCGGGAGACGTGGGCGTTGTTTTCGCCGCTTGTTGCCCCTGTCCCTTACGTTTTAATAAAAATTGGTAGGCCTGGGGAAAACAGCATAAATAGGGGAGGCAAAAATAGGGAATAATAATAAATGAGGCGATAAGGATGGAATGGTTGACGGACGGCTGGATGCCCTGGCGTTCACATTGGGGTCCAGGTGTAATGGGATCCTCGGCTTCTGGTTTCGTATCACCGACAGATCATTGCTCATCCGGGGCAGCCATCGATCTGCCGGTGGAAGCAGCACAACCAGACCAGAATATGGTTCATTACAGGGCAGCTTCTACTTAGTGGCCTGCAAAGAAGTTGAAGCTGAGGACAGAGTGTGCTGCCAAAAGACAAAAGAAAACCAACTAGTCTCCTGAGCTAACCGGCAGCCTTTGTAGAGGAGAAAAAAAAACAAAGAGAGAAACAGGAAAAAAGTACTGCATCTCCCACCATCCATGATCAACAGATTACACAGAATCCTGAGGCCAGCAGAGGTGCAACACTGCATTCCTTGTCGCAATTAACTCATAAACTCTGTAAGCTGCTCAGCACATGAATAATACAAAAATTCAATATTAGGCATTGAAAATTTTTAAACTGACGTGAAAGGACAATCCTCGTAAACAGAAAGGTACTCTCGCTTTGTCCGGAAACCGAGGAGGCTTCAAATGCCGGCAATTCAAAGCATTTATGGAGGCCTAAGATTTGAGGCTAAGCCACAAAAGACAAACACAACACCAGGAATGCCGTGTTGAACTGAAACTAGAAGGATAACCTACTCTATAGAAATGATGGGGGTGCTACAGAGGAAAGCACAGCTATTCGAAGGGAAAAATACGTGAAGTAAAGTGGCAAAGTCCTAAGACTTAGACTTACAAATGCTTGTGGGGATAGAAATCGGTGGAAGGATTAAAAAGGAACCCGAAGAGGTCCTTCTTAGTCCTGTTCTGTACCAGAAATGGGCCCCACGTTGGGCGCCAAATATGTAACGGACGGTATGGTGGACATCCGAAGCTACCCGTGGGGACGGAGCCTAAGGCTGCTATAATCACGGTGGAGGTCGGACAGTGCCATCTGGCGAAGAAGAAGGCCCCTCAATGGGGTAAGCAGCGGCCTATGCTTGCAGTAGCTCAGTTCGGGAGACATGGTTGGAGTTTTCGCCACTCGTTGCCCCTGTCCTTTGCGTATTATTATATTTTATATGCCCTATTGCAGTCCATGTCTGCCCTTCACGATTTTGTACGTTTATCATTGCATGCTTCTCTCCAATAAGGAATATAGCCGTATGCCTATTTGGTGACTGGAAATTTAATAAAAGTGAACACACCGTTAACTCTCCAAGTAACATAAAAAGTCGGGCCCCTCCGGACTCGATTTCTAGATCCGCCACTAAGGCAAATCGATTCGATCGCACGCGTGATTCAAAATTCGGGCAAAAAAAAGGACTTCAAGCCGAATGCAAAACGCGTAAATTTGAATTCACACGCATTCAGCAAAACCAAGTAGACGATAATAAAAAAAAACAAAATTTTCCAGTTGAAACAGATTGACGACTTAGCATAGTTAAAATAATTGTGAAAACTAGTTCAAACCGAAATTGCGCTGTTTAAACAAAAAATGTGTATCAGAATTAATTCGACGCGATCGTTCAAAACTTTATTTTCATATTTACATTAACCAAAAAAAAATCTTTATGTTTGACTTTACTTCATTTCATTTGATGATTTTTTTTTTTTTGTAGATCTATTTTTTGGAAAATTTACTAAATACACTTTGTCTTTTCCATGTCTTTGCTCTTTTCTCCGTCATTTTATTTTTCCTGAACGTCTGACCCGCTCGCTCGCTCGCCCGTTCGATTGTGTCTTATGCCCACACCAATGATATGAATATTCTTCGTGACAACGTCAACGTCAACGCCCGCTTCATCCCGTTAAAATCCGTTAAAATCCCAAATATTATTTTTTTTTCGAAATTTGTTTCGTCCTGTCATTCGTGACGGGCTTACAACCAACAATAACACACGATATCACGGAAACGATGATAGTGATATGTGCCCAAGGGTTAATAGCCAAGGATAAGAGCGGAACAAGTGATCCTTATGTAACGGTGCAAGTGGGCAAAGTGAAGAAACGGACACGTACAATGCCACAAGAATTGAATCCGGTGTGGAATGAAAAATTTCATTTGTAAGTGGAGAAAAATAAAAATAAAAAATATAAATTAGAAGCACAAAAAAATGCAAAACAAAAAGAAAAACACAAAATAATTAAGAAAAAAAAAACGGATGAAAAACCATTAAAAAATAATGAAAATTTACGTGGTCAGCTAAAACATATGGCCATACTTGGTCGGGCTGTTATAGCTAGCCACGTACCCTACGTACATACGTATTTATCCATTTTCACTGTATTCAGTCCAGTTGACCGTTTTTTTTTTGTGTTTTTTTTCTATCGAATCTAATATTAATCTGTTTATCTCTCTCTCTCCGTCTTCGTCTCCCCCACATTTACAGTGAATGTCACAACTCATCGGATCGCATTAAAGTGCGCGTCTGGGACGAGGACAACGACCTAAAATCCAAGCTACGTCAAAAGTTGACACGCGAATCGGACGATTTTCTCGGTCAGACAATAATCGAAGTGCGCACATTGTCCGGCGAAATGGACGTGTGGTACAATTTGGAGAAACGTACCGACAAATCGGCCGTATCCGGCGCTATACGTTTGCATATATCAGTTGAAATTAAGGGCGAGGAGAAAGTTGCGCCGTATCATGTGCAATACACGTGCTTGCACGAGAATTTATTTCACTACCTGTGCGAAGAAAATGTAGGAATGGTAGCGTATACTAAGCAAGCATTATGATTTGTAGAATTTGGTTTTTGTTGTTTTGTTTTTTTTTTTAATTTATAGTTCAAATTTTAAAGAAATTTTCGTGTGAAATAAATCCATTTTTGAAGCAATTAAATACATATAGCGTTTCCTGATCAGGTACGTAAAGATCCGAGACAAATAGATAACTATCTTGGTTCGAATAATAAATAATTTTCCGAGTCAAATTAATAAGTTTCCAATTTAAATTAATAAATTTCCGGATGAAAGTAATAAATTTCCTTTTGGGGCCAAGTGGTTATGACGAGAAAACCAACATCCCAACATCAATTTTATGACGATCCAGTGGTTTTGTACCGATTATGGGTGTTGAGGTAGCCCTCAACCGAGAACGGAGATAGAGGCTGGTCGTTCAGAACTGCCGTGACCACTAAGTGCCAAAATCTCCTCAGACTTGCCTTGCATGCGCGGGATAAGTCAAGAATATCAATGCTGCTGTCTTCACTGCGATCGAGCGTCTCGAAGAGCCTCTCCAGCCGCTCCGCATCGCCCTCGGGCAACTCGGGTAGATAATGGACCGGCAAGAAATTGTTGTGGTTATGAGCGTGCGAAATTTGCTGGGGAACTGCGGCGTCGGAGTGGTGGATGACTGGCTCGCAAGCTTTCCAACTGACGAGTCGGGACGGTCAATGGGCGCCCCGGAAGATGTTGCAGTTGTCGCGGACAATGATGAAGACGATGGTCTTTGGAATTTTGCAAGGTGTTTAGCGGAACAAATTGCCCGAACAAATTGCCCGAACAAATCGCCGACGCGCGAGCGCTGGAGACTCCGACGACACTCAATGGTTGTATCTGGAATCCCCTCAACCTGAATTCGAGTGTTCGGACTAGCTCCAAGCCTGCCCAAAGCTCGCAACGAAGCGGTAACACGTCTAGCGAGCACCTCTCGTCTCCTGCTTGCCGACCAATGGTGAATGCCTGCTTCCTCCACGACGGGCACACCGAACCTCGCTCCTTCCTACTAATTTTCGTGACCCTCGATCAAGTGGGGACACTACATGAACCGACAAATTTGTCGGAATTCCTATCCTCGTGCCGCCCGTGCCCTAAATACAGGGTGGCGCAAAACTACCGTTATGGTTTGAATGTTTAATAACTTTTTTATTTAATGGTTAATTATTATAATTTTTTTTTGTTATACAGTATATTAATGGGGAATAATTTTGGCTTAAGTATGAAAAATTATATCCCGCAAGTGGTGGCCATTTTCGGCTTCGCACATTCGTGCTCTTTCCAGTACATTTTCCATAACTTTTTGTAAAATTTCGGGTGTTATGGCTCGAATTTCATTGCGAATGTTTTGTTTTAGCTCTGGTATGGTCGCTGGCTTATTTACGTATACCCTTTCTTTCAAATAACCCCAAAGAAAACAGTCTGGCGCTGTTAAATCCAGTGAACTTGGGGGCCAATTGAAATCGCTTCTGCGCGAAATAATGCGTTCGCCAAAGAGGTCCCGTAACAGAGCCATTGTATCCCTTGCAGTGTGGGCTGTGGCTCCATCTTGTTGGAACCACAACTGTGGATGGTTTTCTACAGCTGGCCTCAAAAAATTGTCCAGCATCGTTCGATATTCAGCACCATTAACCGTAACTGCGGCGCCATGAGCATTTTCAAAGAAATATGGACCAATGATCCTTTCAGACGATACGCCGCACCAAACAGTACACTTAAGTGGGTGTAATTGTTGCTGATGAACTGTTCTTGGATTTTCCGTAGCCCATATCCTGCAATTTTGCTTGTTTACGAAACCATTCAATTGGAAATGGGCTTCATCGCTCATTATCAAATTGTGAATGAAATAGCGATTTTCTTCTGCTTTTTGTCGGAACGAAATGGCATAATCAAGCCGTTGTTGGTAGTCTATCGGCTTCAATTCTTGCACAAGCTGAACCTTATACGGGAACATGTGCAATGTAGCCAAAATCCTCTGAAGGGACCTCCGCGATAGCCCCAGTTGTGCCGAACGTCTTCTTGTCGATGTTTCTCCACTGTCCTGCACACTATCCACAACACGTTGGATATTTTCTTCCGTGTGGGCCGTACGAGGTCTTCCGGTACATGGAATGTGTCCTACTGTACCATATTGTTGAAAATTTGCAACCAGGCGGTTTATTGTTGGTGCTGAAGGTCCAGTACGCACATTAAAAAAACGACGATAAGCACGCTGCGTCAAAACAATTGACCGTTGATTTTCAAAATAAAATTCAATAATTTTTGATCGCTGCTGTGTTGTGTACTGTTCCATTTCAATTTCCCGAAGTTTTCTTCACAAAATTCTGAAATAAAAATAAAAAATAAAAATTAAATTAAAAAGTTATTAAGCATTTCAACCATAACGGTAGTTTTGCGCCACCCTGTATAAAACACGCGGCTTAGCCTGATTCGCACTAAAATGCCAAATCTTAAAATCTTACCCCGGAATTGGTGCGATTGCGAAGATAGCGGCGAGATTGTTTTCCTCAAGGGCTGGAACTACTGCCCACGACGATGACGATGCCTGAGTACACGAGATTGCATCTGAGTCGATGATAAAACCAAGTCAATTCCCAAGTGACGGAAAAAGACCGCTAACCTCAAAACGTCTCCTCTGACAGCCCGCCAGCCTTCGAATCCGAAGAAGTGGAGCGGCGGCTCTTATGTTGCACATCGAGGCCACAGAGGAGCTGCACAAGAGTGCGCGAAACGACGTGACATCGAGGCCACAGAGGAGGTGAAGAAAGAGTACGCACGCTAAGCAATTTCATAATGTGGTGTTAGGCTATTACACTATAAAAGTTCTTTTACAAATATCTTTGACGAATGATATTTTGAAGGAACTTTTATAAAGGAAATTAGCCGCCTAAAGGGGCCGGTGTGCAAGCTTGTCAGAAAAGTACTTGAAACAATCAATGTTCATGTCGCAAATCTTTTCTTAGACGGCTATTACATGATAAAAATTCCTTGAAACTATCTTATATAAAAGATATTTGTAAAATAACTTTGGAGTGTGATAGCCGCCTTAGATTAGCCTCGTTACAGGTTCTGCATCATTACCACCAAGTGGATAATGGTCTCTACGTTACTAGAGTCTTTATTTTTAGCAAATTTCCCAATCTGGACATGGCTGCTTGGTTAGAGTGGCTGTTACTTTCCCGCAGAGAAAGAAAAAATGATACAAAGTATCTACACTGCATGCAGATACATCGAAACATGGATATGTCTTATGCCTACTGAAAGCGTGGGATGTGTTTTGTCGAATGATTTCATCCAGTATAACTATACTGGGATCTTTATAAAACTTACGTCGATATCTTCAACATAACAGGTTACACGCAGCCGGTAGCCAAAGACATATCCATGTTTCGATGTATCTGCATGCAGTGTAGATACTTTGTATCATTTCCAACCAAAAGCCAATAACCTGTCTTCCAAGAACCAATTCCCGATAAACCCGCCCCAAATCAAACTTAACACCCCCTTTAAGAGACAGAGAGACATACCCCATTGAAAACTAACGTCCCCATATGAACCGGATACACCCGTTCTAATGAGATTGAACACCCAACCACATGAGACAGATAGACACGCCCTATTGAAAGTCAACATTTATGCTGCTAATACATCGTACCGTATGTGGAGCTTTTGTTCTATGTTTATAGCACGTAGCATAAATCCGCCATTTTGTTCTATATGTTTATTGCACGTGTGGTGGGGGCCCACATTGTGAACCAGTCAGACCTCAAATCGCCGCCATTGCAAGTGCACAACCACAGTCGCTGGATCACCCGATTTGGCTCGAATAACCTTAATCCGCTCTCGCTCATCTTCGGGAGGCGGGAACTATGTACACTCTCTCAAATTGCGTCTGCGCATGTCCAAGTGTTAGTCGAACTGACTACGAGTACTTGCTACTTTTTCTGGGATCCTAGTGATTCAGATAGTACAATGGGTGCTATTTTAAATCGGCCACTACACTCATTCTTGCCGTCCACAACGTCAATCAACATCTGTGTACACACAAGATCCCCGCAAGCGCGCCGCCCGCGCGGATCCACAAGCAACAGCCATGCACAATGACCACTTCACTCAAACGACATGCACAACCAGAATAGAAAAATTTTCAATGGGCTTGTTTCCTCTTCTGACCCCCGAGTAGAAAAACAAGCATTTCGTGTGACGGACAGATTTTTAGGATGACCCCCAGCTATAAGACATATTCATGTCAAAACAAGTAGCGCTAGATGCGCGCCGTTTTGATGTCACACGCCTCATAAGATGGAATAAACCGTTGCTATCAAGAACGTTCTGAGGTATTCGTCCTCAAATCCATCCTGTGGAGTTAAGAAAACGTATTATTTCCCCGATACTCTTCAAGGAGATGTCGGATATATCTTGGAAGAAAGCACTGCCCACTGCCTTGATGTCTGATTCTTGCACGAGCCGGGCATTTGCACTAGAAATGGATCAGAGTTTCCTTCTCCTCCTCATGTCTGCAGCTTCAGCGGAACATGTTGTAAGGTATACCCAATCTGACCGCGTGCATTCCCACCGGTAACCGGTGTAACTTTTGCGACATCCGAACGGGGTCTCTTCATAAGGACATTAGTTTTACGTGCATCGTATGATGGCCATAGTTTCTTAGACGTGCCACACGTTGTCAGTTCCACTAGCCCGTGTCATGAAATGTGTATGAGTCAGCTTTTTTTATGGCACTAGACGGCGGGTGGACAGTCTTCGCGTAGGACTCGTGTAGTGCAGAGCCAGTTGATCGGCCCTTTCGTCCCACTCTATGTTCCTATGTCCTGGAACCCATAACAGAAAAACTCTGAAGAGGTCGGCCAGTCCAGCCAGTTCACTGCAGCATTGTTTGACTATTTTCGATGAGATTGTTATTGATTCCAAAGCCTGAGAATGGCGACACTCCTAGCGGTTCCTGTGCTGTGCTTCAGCATCCTGGACGCTTTCCTTATTGCTAGAACTTCAGTTTGAAATACGCTTGCATTTTCCGGGGGCGAAAAGTCATTGCACTGAGATCCTCAGAAAAGATCCCGGCACCTACTTCACAATCCATTTTAGAGCCATCAGTGAATATTTGGCAGTCGTATCTCCAGGTCACCTCTCCCTCACTTCATTCCACTCTCGTTGGGAACTTTGTTACGAGGTGCTTTTCAAAGTTTACTTCGGTGACGATATAGTCTGTTGGGAAAACATCTCAAACAACGACAAGTAGAGACTCAAGTATACTGCTATGCCCATATTGTTTGGACGTCCAACATCCAGCCTCCTTTAGTTTGACTGCGCTGCACGTGGCGTTGAATTTTATTTGTAGGTCTAATGGGAGTATACCTAGGATGATATTAAGTGCGTCCGCTGGACATGCACGCATAGCTCCCGTGACTGTGATGCCAGTGGCTCCTTGCACTTTGCTCAATTGGTCAATATTATACTTCCTACGAAGAGCTGACCACCATACCAGTGCTCTGTAAGCGTGAATTGATCGCACTACAGCCGTGCGCAGCCATAAAACTATCTTGGGCTGAAGACTCCAGTTTCTGCCGCAAGTTCTCCTGCACGCATAGAGGGCTATATAGGCTTTCTTTGTACGATGCTCAGTATTCATCTTCCAGCCAAGTTTCGAATCGAGAATGACTCCGAGAAACTTAGCGTTGGGTGACAGTTGTAAAGAGTGGCCATTAAATTGTGGGAGTTGAAACTCCGGTATTTTGGTCTTTGTGGTAAAGAGGACTAGCTCGGTTTTTCTTGGCTTCACACTAAGGCCGCACTCTACAGTCCGAGTTTTTACTATGCTCAAAGTTCCGCTCATGATTTCGCTCATCATGGAAACTCACCCGAAACCAGAATTATCACATCATCTGCGTATGCAATTACCTTGACTTCTAACGCTTCTAGCTTTCTTACGAGTCCGTTCGCTATAATCCAAATAAGGGGAGACATCACCATCACCTTACCTTGAGGGGTACCCCTGCGTACGTGTTTGGTAGCTTGAGGCATTCCAGCTCCGATTGAATCGTTCTGCTTTTTGGCATCGCAAGTTCAAGTCTAGACTTGGTGGACGGCGGTTGGCCCGATGAGCCACAAACCACTGCGATTTGCAGGTCTATTTTGCTACACCCGAGTGTCTATTCAGTCCAGGTTAAGGTCTGAAAGTTTACTAACTTGCTTCGGAATTTAACTTTCTTCATAAGGAAATTTATTTATTTAGTACTGAATATTTTTCATAACACGAAAATTTCGTGAATTTGTTCCAGTTGTTTTACTCAGTTGATTTGGAAAATTATTTATTTCATTTGGAAATTGATTTATTTGATCCGGAAGCTATTTTTTCGTTTTCCGGCTTTGTTTTTCTTTTTCCGATATTTACTTGTCTCGGAAATTTCTGTACTTGTTAACGCGATGTGACCAGGAAATGGTATATGAAATACAGTGTACGCTCTCAGGACTGGACATCATCGGGATCAGCTACTTTGTCCGATTATGGGGAGTGTCCCCTTAAGAGAACGCCAACATTTTTAAAAAGCAAATAGCTCAAACTGCATTCGTAGTCAAATTTTAATTACACGCTTAGTGGGCCCTCACTGGTTCAAACATAACGTTACCAAAGCCCAACAAACAGCCGGGCAAACCAAATTCATATCGTCCAATTTGCCTGCTAGACACAACGACTGTGCTGGAACGGATATTTTTAAGCTGCTATCGTAGAGGAAAAGGGAGTCCTGTCGGACCGACAATATGGTTTTCGAAGAGCGCCCTCCACGGCCGATATGATCATGATAGTGACAAACCTAGGGAAACAGGAGATGAACGATGGAAAATCTTGCGCGGATGTAACACTGGACGTCAAAAATACCTTCAATTTGGCAAACTGGAAATGCATTCATGCGAAGGATACGTGTGCCTAACTATTTGCCGCGACTATGTGTCGCCACACACTGTCGAACTCGAACACGAACCTGGTACAAATGTCCTGTGACACACACATACACTTCACATAAACGTGAAGAAAACCGGTTTACTTGTACCAGGTTCGTGTTCGAGTTCGACAGTGTGTGGTGACACTTATACCGATCCACTTTTCGTATAGAATTCGACAGTACGAAACCAGCGAAAGACGAAAATGTAGAATGTACAACGACTACTGGACTTGCCAGTGCCTCAGGAAGTAACGATAGTCGGGTTCGCGGATGACATAGCTTTGGTCGTGTTGGCCAATGATTCGTCATACGTGTCCGAGGCAATGACAGGTATCAAGTTGTGGATGGAAAAAGGAGGACTGGAACTAGCTGAGCAAAAAACCGGAGCCGTTCCCATCAGTAATCGCAGAAAAAGGAAAACTCCGAGGATTAGAGTCGGAAGCATTACAATCATTTCAAAGCCAGCCCTTAGGTATGTAATGTTTATGTTTGTGAGTTGGGGCCTCTTTACCCATCCGGTGGGCACTGCGACCATAGAGAGGTCAATTGTGCCATAGGCCATATTATTGCAAAAGACCCTCCACCACCTTTACGAAGTGGATTATGTATTTTGCTGGTGCTTTCCTGATAAGTGCAGGGCTCACTGTGACCTGTCCCAAAAACTTGATCCTGGCCCGCGCTATTGCCGGGCATTCACACAAGATATGCATGGTGATTTCATCGTCTTCCATGCAGAGACGACGTTCAGTCTCGATAGATAGGCCCATTTTATTTAGGTGGTATCTCACCCAGTGGTGACCCGATAAGTAACCTACAAGAAGCCTAGGATCGGCTCTACACAGGCAAGTAATGCTTTTGTATTTGAAGGACCTTATTAGCTCCTTCGATTGACGCAGCCCTGGCAAGTAATCCCAGTATTGCTGCCGTATCCCCTCAGACCATTTTCTAATTATCATTTTGGCCGAAGTAAGACTTAGACCACAGTAGGGCTCCGACCCAAGAAGAAGGTCGGAAGAACCCAGCCTTGCAAGCTCATCCGCGATCTCATTTCCCTCGATGCCATCGTGGCCTGGCACCCAACACAAGGAGACTCGGTTTTTTGAAACCAGTGTCTGCAGAAGCTCATGACACTCCTTCAGCATCTTCGAAGAGAACCTATGCGAAGAGAGAGCCATTATAGCCGCCTGGCTATCCAAGTAGATAGCAATGTGAGCACCATGGAGTTTCTTGTCTAGAACCGCCCTGGCACAGACCTCAATGGCATGGATCTTGGCTTGAAAAACGCTGGGATAAACACCCATTGCGATTAAAATCCTGGTGTTTGGCCCATAGACTCCAGCACCAACTCCCTGTTCGGTTTTAGACCCATCGGTAAACCACCTAATGCACCTATGATCTTGGCAGGGATCACCATTGTCCCATTCCGTGCGGTCCGGGATGAGGGCTAAGAATTTTCTGTCGAAACAAGCCCTTACGTATCTGGGGGTGATAATTGATGCGGTTCTGACATTTGCAGAGCACCTCAAGTATGTATGTTAGAAGGCGGCAAATCCTACTATGGCTTTGGCAAGGATGATGCCAAATGTTAGAGGACCACAACCGAGTATTGTTCTGGGGTGGTTACGCCAGCTTGGATCAACGCGCTGCGCCACGCTAGTAACAGTCGAAGAATCAACTCTGTTACCAAAGGATTGCGTTGAGAGGGTACCGTGCATACCGAACCAAATCTGCTCAGGCTGTTTAAGTTGCTGCGGGTATGATCCCCTTAGACGTTCTAGCAGACGAAATGGACCGATTCTACCAAGGCCGATGTTTGGAGTCACGGGACGAATTTAATAAGCTTCTCTGTTTCTGAGGAAATGGCAATAGCGTTGGAGTGAAACCCCATACACACATACTCATCCCGCGAATCAAATTGTGGCTGAACCACAAGCACGGAGAGGTAAATCACTATGGAATCTAGTCTCTAAAAGCACATGGTGGATATAGTGTCGGAGGTGCCCTGGAATAGCGGAGGCAGGGGACCCGGAACTTGTATTCTTTCAATGACAGGGCGCTTTCGTGTAAAGCGCGTGACATTAGAGGTAATACTTGGCAGTGACCACAATCCACAGGACATAGTGGAGCATACGAAAAGTGCTGACCTTAACTAACTAACTCTGCGTTAGTCTGTCTCGAGCTCAAAGTTAATGTGTATTGGGTTGCATCGGCTTACATCATGAGAGTGTGGGGACGTTCCCTTCACTCAATCTTAGGGATGCCATTGCAGCAGCACGGACATCGAAAATTAGTATGAATTTTGGCTGCGACTCTAATGAGCATCACGCTGTCTGGGGCAGCTCGGTCACATATGAGCGCGAAGAATCTCTTCTCGAATACATTATGGGAACTAATCTCTTAATCTGCAATGTGGGCCGCGAGCCTACTTTTATAACAAAAGCCAGACCGGAGGTCCTAGACATCTCTCTGTCGTCGGATGACATCATCCACCTTATCAGAGACTGGAGAGTGTCGTCGGAACACTCCTTCTCATCGATACTTTCAGTTCAGCTTCACCGAGCACCCTGAAGCAATTCAACTTACTATAAACCGCGTGACCTTTATCCCAAAGGCGGGAAAACGCGGTCATGATTCCGCTAAAGACTTTCGACCCATCAGCATCACCTCTTGTGTCTTGAAGGTGCTGGAGCGAATCTTGGATAACCATATACGACAGCTACTGCTGAAATCTCCAATATCAGTGTGCCAAAATGCCTACCTCAAAGGAAAGTCTACCGAAACGGCTCTCCACGAGGTAGTACGCACAATTGAATATGACTTAAACTACAAACAATACGCGTTGGCGGCTTTCATAGGCATTGAAGGCGCTTTCAATAATGTCAAGACTGAGACTATAGTGGATGCTCTCGTCGAGTTAGGAGTGGAGTCCCATTTCAGTAGATGGATTCTGACCATGCTGAGTACCAGGGTAATCCAGTCGGACCTGGGCGAAAGTCGGATCACTAAATACGTGCGCAGAGGGACGCCACAGGGTGGTGTCATCTCCCCTCTGCTATGGATTTTGGTAATGGACGGCCTCCTCAGAAGACTGGAAAAGTCTGGAGCTAAAATAGTCGCCTATGCGGACGATATAGTCATCTTAATCTCAGGCAAATTTCTACCCGTGATGAGCGACATCATGAACAACACCCTGAAGATAGTGACCACTTGGGCGGTAGAGTGCGGTCTTAGTGTGAACCCACAGAAAACCGAACTGGTGCTTTTCACTACAAAAACAAAGATTGAGGAGTTTGCGCTCCCTAAATTAAACGGACACTTACTGACTCTTTCGACCAACGTAAAGTGCCTGGGACTGATTCTCGACTCGAAGCTCTCATGGAAATTAAACGTCGAACATCGCATCAAGAAGGCTACTATAGCTCTCTATGCTTGCAGGAGAACCTGTGGTAAAAACTTGGGACTCCAACCAAAGATGTTCTTGTGGCTGTACACAGCGGTAAAGCGAACGATACTCACATACGGGTCGCTGGTCTGGTGGCCAGCGGTGCGTTGGAAATGTAATATTGATCTACTGTGCTAGGTGTAGAGGACTGCATCCATCGGAGTCACGGGAGCTCTAAGGTCTTGCCCAGGTGATGCACTTAATGTTATTTCACACTTTCTTCCCCTCGACCTACAGATTAGGTTCAACGCCGCGTGTAGCGCGGTTAGACTTAAGGAGTCTGCGTACTGGACAGCGAAACCATATGGGCATAGCAACATTCTGTCCTCCCTGGAGGGTGCGGTGCATAATATGCTACCAACGGACTACATCGTAAACAGACTTCGAGAAACACTTCGCTACTAGATATCCAACTAGAGCGGAATGGTGCGACGAAGATGTGATGTCGGAATACGACCTGAGAATTTTTACCGATGGCTCGAAAATGCCTTGTGGAGTCGGTGCAGGGTTCTTCGCTGAAGACCTCGCAGTCTCTAAGTCGTTCTGCCTCCCTGATTTTGCTAGTGTATTCCAGGCGGAAGTGCTAGCAATTAGGGAAGCCTGCCGGATGTTGAGGCGCATCGTGGTTACCACAAAGGATATCGCAATTTTCACGGATAGCCAGACTGCCATTATTGCCCTCGAGGCAGCGACAGTGTCATCTAAAATAGTAAAACAGTGCCGTCAAGAGCTGAACTCTCTGGCCACCCTTAACAGAGTCACCCTCCTCTGGGTTCCGGGTCATAGGAGTACAGCGGGAAATGAGCAGGCCAATCACCTGGCGCGGTTGGGCTCCGCCCTGGACAGATCATATGCAGTGGTTCTCAGTGCGCCACTTAGCGCCACTAAGAAGGTAGTACATAAATGCTACATTAACTTAGCAAACAACAGATGGGGCGCATTAAGGACATGCATCACCTCTAGGAAAATATGGCCATCCTATAATACACAAAGTGTACAACGAGTGCTGTCGTAGTTGCAAGGAAAGTGGGGAGAAGGAGACTCTTTTACACTTTCTTTGAAGATGTCCGGCGCTGGCTAGGGCGTGGCACTGTTCTTTGGGCAGTGCCTTACTTACAGACATAACCGAGATCTCCTCTTTGGGAACTGGCAAGATACCTCATTTCTTAAATTCCACAGGGTGGATTTAAGAAAATACCCCGCCCTACCCCTCTGATATACATAATAGCATCAGTTTTCCTCTTACGAGGTTTGTGGCACCAGCGCTAATTGGGTATTCCCCTTTTCGGGGGCTCTACCGCCACCTAAGCCAACCAACCAACCATAAACCGCAAAAGGACTAACTGGCCTAAGTATCGTGAGGCTTCTTTTTGAAGGGCTACCTCCGGTACCAAGTCAGCACTGCAACGAACGGAAGCTGGACGATGTGGTAAATATTCTCACAGATGCTATGAAGGTAATGATCAACAGACTGCTTCTAAAACTGCAAGAGGTTGGGTGCAGAGTTACTGCGTATGCAGATGACGTTGCCATCGCTGCCACAGGTTAATTTCCGGATGTTCTCAGTGGGTTATTGCAGAATGATTTTTCTATTCTAACAGATTTGGCAAACCTCTGCGGCGCCGAAACTAACCTGAATAAGACGGAGCTTGTGCTCTTCACTAGAAGACGCGCGATTCCTCCTATCGAACCTCCCACACTGGAGGGCATTAAACTGGTTTTCAGCGACAAAGCTAAGTTTCTCGGTCTCATTTTTGACAGTAAACTAAGGTGGAAGCCCAACATTGAAGAACGGGCCAAGAAAGCTACTGTTGTCCTCTACTCGTGGAAAAAGGCCATAGGTAAGAACTGGGGCCTGCAGCCTTAAGCTGTATGTTGGATATACACAACTGTCGTACGTCCTATACTACTGCTCGAAATAAGTGTGTGGTGGACGGCACTCCGAGTATCGGCCTATTGTAACCTACTGAGTAAGGTACAAAAGCTAGAGGCGCTGGCTATAACGGGGGCTTTTAGAACAACTCCGTCAGCCGCTTGATTATACTTGTGCAAAATCGGTTTTTGGCTATAACCACATCAGATTGATTCCGTCGAGAGATCTATGGGGTGTTAACACGCTCATGACCACCGAATCTGTGGTCATCTACACGGATGGCTCTAGGACCGACGATAGTGTTGCTCGTATCTATTCGGAGAGATTGGGAAATAACTTGTCATTCCGTCCTCTCGACTTCTGTAATGTCCTGCAGGCGGAGGTTTCGGCAATCCTAGAAGCTCTGACCTGGCTGGGAAATCATGTTGCGACCACGAGGGATGTTACTATTTATACGGACAGTCAGGCTGCAATTCGATCTCTTGATGGGTGGTTTTTTCAACATTACGCTCTGTTGGATACCGAGCCATTGTGGCTTTGCAGGCAACCGCCTGGGGACTAGCTATGGACGGGGCCACGTAAACACTAAAATGACAGCCTCATCGTGCAAACTTGTCATCAAAGCCACTGCCGTTTAACAGGGCGAACATGAGATGGTTAACGGCTAACCGTGCCAAACAACGGAGTCGATTTGGCCGAAAATTGACCCTAGTCGCTTCGCCACACTGCTTTCACTGAACAGAAAACACATTGGCGCAGTTGAGGGGGTTATTACCGGGCACTATAGGAGAGCTTGCCTGAAGGCTTCGTATTCCTCACACTGACTATTGCAGGAGCTGTGATGACGTGCATGAAATTTCTCGGTTCTTGTTTTTTTCGGAAACTGGAGGACCTCAAGGATACGTGTGCAACTCTGGTTGGTGGCTTATGGTCCAAAATAGTGTACTCATGCTCAAACTTTTCCACGGTGCGACGAATTACCTGCTCATTAAAGCCATTTTGACGGCCGAACTCACGACGAAATTCACGTTGCGTATTTACGACTGAGCCGGAATTTCGATGGTATTTTTTAATAATTTCCAAACGTTCGGGAAGCATGAAACGATGCATAACGAAATGTCAAGCCTTACTGAATATTTTGACAGCTGAATGTCATTGGTAAATTTGACAGCTGCTGAAACAAAACAATTGAGAAAACTGTCATTAGTATCTGGTCGCCCTATATAATGAATGCACGATGACCGCATGCCTAAGAAAATATTCAATGGACGACGCGTCGACGCAGCAAGGCTCCGAGAAAACCAAGAGCTCGTTGGAAAGACTCAGTAGATGAGGACACCGAACAACTGCTGGGCGTTGAAAATTCGAGGAAGCGGTCACTCGACTGAGCTAATTGGAGGACGATGATACAGGTGGCCTGGGCCCGACGTCATTGCGCCACGATGATGATGATTAGAGCTGTCCGCGTATGTGAGATGTCCGTACAGCGAGCGTACACTGTATTTTTCATTAATATTAATTTATTTAATAGTAAATTTATTTTTAAACGCTTGAAAATAGAAGGTAGTATCCGAAAATGGTTTTGGATGATTTTTCCGTTTTTCGTTTTTGAAAATTTAACGGAAACAACAGCCTGGCTCGTTTCAAATTTTTTTTTAGTTTTTTGTCTTTTTAGTGAATGTGTTCTTTTTGTAAATTTTGTTTTTTGGTTTATTCGTTTTTTTTTTTGCGAAAATATTTGCCTAGATGCATGAACAAAATTTTAAAAAAAAAAGAAATGAAACGAAAAAGCAAAAAACAATCCGAAAATCATGCACTGTGTTCATTTTTCTTTGTTTATCGTTTTTTTGTGTATGAAACAAATATTTTGATTAGGTAAAGCTACCTCAACAAAAAGGTGACGATGCATGGAAAATTTACTTTGACGAAATACCCCAAGAAATTGTCGACGAATTTGCCATGCGTTACGGAATTGAAAATATCTATCAGGCCATGACACATTTTCACTGTTTATCGACGAAATATTTGTGTCCGGGCGTACCGGCCGTTATGAGTACGTTACTAGCTAACATTAACGCCTACTATGCCCATACGACAGCATCCAGTGCGGTATCGGCTAGTGATCGTTTTGCTGCTAGTAATTTTGGGGTAAGTATAGCATAGAAAATATATATTTTATATATATGTTAACCGAATATCCTGTGTGATCTGTGGAAAATTTTGAAAATTTCCTCTCTTTCTCTCTCTCTTACACGTTGTTGCCTCTATAACCTGTCTCTATTTGTTTTCTGCCCTTCTATTGTATAAGATGTAAAGGCGAATCCTGGCTGCGTCTCCTTGCCATCCGCTTTTGAGCACTCTCTACTAGTTGCCTAGTCTCAACCTCTATTTCTTTCTCTAAAATGATCCTCTCTCGTTGTTGCCTGATCAAAACGTCTCTCACTCTCTCTCTCTCTCTCTCTATCTCTCCAAGATATACACCCTACCCCCAAATACATGATAAGTGTTATGTTCATTTATTAAACGAATACACAACTCCAGCTCCAGCTCGTGTTACTGACAATATCACACGCTCTAGTTTTGACATTTCTCATATTAGTGTTGCCAATAACAACAATCCCATCTACAATCCTTCCCTCGGATTAATTTTATCTCAATTATTATTAATTTAATGAAATCGTGCATCCGCTTTACTAAGTAATACATTTGATGATAGGTTAGGTTAGGCTAGAAGGGCTGCCATGAAACACACAGCACGCTTAGACCACATGTGGGTTCGTTATGGTACCCAGGGTATTTACCAACTATTAGAAACATCTTTAAACATTGAACCATCCGGAACTGAAACGAAGAAGTCTGTAGACATCTATGTCGTTTAGATCCAAGTCCCCAAAATAGAATGACCCCAGAATCATCTTCCTGCTTTCAGCCAAGGCAGGTCAGGATGCACATTCCTCCTCATCCTCGTCATCACAACTCCTACAAAAATCATTATCAGTAAGCCGAAATTTTCTAGCGTGCTCGCCGATCAGGCAGTGTCGAATGATCACCCCCACCATCACACTAATGAGCCTTCTATCTATTGATAGAAACTTGGATGATGGACTAGGATCAATACTAGGCCATAACAGTTTGGTTATATGTCAGGTGCCTATGGCACTCCATCTCGAATTAGCCCTATCAACGGCATTCGGTTTTACTGTCCTTTTGCATAAAGCAATGGGGATTTTGATTACGCGAGAATCCTCTATGACGTCCCTAGACGAGCAAGCTCGTCAGCCATCCGGTTTCCAGTGAGACCACTGTGACCAGGGATCCAACACAACATAATGTTTTAGAATTTTCCTAGCTTAATGAGAGAGGAGCTACATTCTCCTACCAGCCTGCATGAGGTAGATACGGACGTTTCTATGGCAGCCGGTTCTCCGTACCGGAACGACCCGCTCATTACGAGCGGCCAAGAGCTGCCCTACCCCCCTTGACACGAAGGATTCATCAAGAGTATCTTGACAGACCCCCCCCTCGTCACAAAGTTTTACTGGCCGGTTACAGCACATACAGGCGCAATTGCATCAGGCTACTTCTCATTCGTGCCGGCATCGAGCAGAACCCCGACCTATGGATCTGCTGCGCTTGCGGTAGAGTACTGCACCTGAATGCTAAATAAGTGAGATGCAATTGCGGCAACGACTGGTGCCATCTGAGAAGTTGCTCTCATCACAGGCTATGGGATACTCCTTCACCGCTGTCCAATGCTCTAATAGGCTACCAACAACACAGGCTGCCCATTCGCAGAATATCAACGTCATTCTCGGGTCAGATTGCAATGCACATCATGTGGTGTGGGGCAGTTCCGACACGAATGTGAGGGGAGAATTGTTCTTCGACTACTTATTGGGAACAAACCTCCTTATTTGCAACGTTGGTTGTGAGCCTACCTTTATCACGAGGTGCAGACAGGAAGTATTAGACATTACTCTTGTTTCGGACAACATACAGCATTTGATACGTGATTGGAGAGTGTCTCCGGAGCATTCGTTCTCTGATCATCGTTATCTTCAATTTAGTTTGGACGAGCAACCTAACAGTAAACCAGTAATTGTAAATCGGAAAAGAACTGACTGGTGTAAGTACAGGGAGTGTTTTATGAATACATTACCCCCGCTACCTTGTCAGCCAAGCAACACGCAGGAGTTGGATGCAATGGTGGAGACTCTGACGGGAGTCTTCATGAAATCTGCTGATAGATCATGCCCTGCTAGTAGACAAAGAGGCAGGACTAAACCGGCGTGGTGGAGTGCTCAGCTTAGTGAGCTTAGGGCCACATGCCGAAAGTGCTTCAATAGGGCTAAATTTTCTAAACAAAGCTCAGACTGGGCAATCTACAAGGGTCAACTCAGCCTTTATAAAAAAGAACTGAGAAGAGCCAAGCGTAGTTCGTGGAGATCATTCTGCGAAAGCATCGATAGTTCCAGCGATACCTCTAGACTTCGGAAGATTCTGTCGACAAACCCAATAACACCTTGTTATCTCTTAAAAGATGACGGCACTTGGACATCCTCAAGTCAAGAGACGATCGAAGTCCTTTTAGACATACATTTTCCGGATAGCTCTTCTGTGGTCTCGCTGGAAACTGTTTCTACAATTAATGTGGCGCCATGCGACTCCGCGTCACTTTTTTCGAAAGAAAAGATCGAATGGGCCATAACCAGCTTTGACTCCTTCAAGTCTGCTGGCCCTGATCGTATAATTCCTGCGGACCTACAGCACGTGCTGGACGTAGTATACCCTTGGCTTGACTCGATTTTTAAAGCCTGTCTTGAATTAATCTACATTCCTCGAATCTGGAGGGAGGTTAAAGTAGTCTTTATCCCGAAAGCGGGTAAAAGCTCTCACGCGAGTCCGAAAGACCATAGGCCCATCAGCCTATCATCGACTTTGTTGAAAGTATTGGAACGTTTGATTGACATACACTTGCGGAGCACTATTCCAGCGGATCTTCTATCTACCTCCCAGCACGCTTACTGGAAGGGTAGATCCGTAGATACTGCCCTGCATTCTCTGGTGGGTCTCATCGAAAAGTCTCTTGCCTGCAAAGAGTACACGCTTGTGGCCTTCCTTGATATTGAGGGTGCCTTTAACAACGTGAAACCTGAGGCCATCACAGATGCCCTCTCAAACCTTCGGGGGGATGACTCGCTCTGCAGGCTAATATACATGATGCTTACATCACGAATTATCTCCACTAGTCTGGGCACATCATCTGCACGTAGACACGTGAACAGAGGTACTCCTCAGGGTGGTGTTCTTTCTCCCCTTCTCTGGAACTTGGCGGTCAACGGACTGCTTTTGGAACTGGAAGGGATGGGATGCAAAGTTATTGCTTATGCGGACGACATTGCTATTGCCATCTCGGGTAAATTTCCCTGTGTGCTTAGTGGTATAATGCAGAACGCCCTCTCCATCTTGGCGAACTGGGCTAGCAAGGTTGGTGTCAAAGTAAATCCGCTTAAAACGGAACTTGTCCTCTTTACTAGGAGAAACAGCCTACCTTCATTCGAGCTACCATTGATGGAGGGCGCAAGGCTTGTGCTCACTGATAAAGCCCAATTCCTTGGTCTCATCCTGGATAGGAAACTTTCCTGGAAGCTGAACATTCAGGTTAAAAAGGCAAC
Source organism: Chloromyia formosa (assembly GCA_964017055.1). Taxonomy (NCBI): domain Eukaryota; kingdom Metazoa; phylum Arthropoda; class Insecta; order Diptera; family Stratiomyidae; genus Chloromyia; species Chloromyia formosa. The sequence continues at coordinate 7,484,578 of OZ024819.1, read as the reverse complement.
TGTTGCACTATACTCGTGCAAGAGGGCTATAGGGAAGAAGTGGGGCTTACAACCGAAGGTTGTATACTGGCTCTACTTATCGGTTTTGCGTCCTATTCTACTGCATGGGGTTGTCGTCTGGTGGACGGCACTTAGGATTTTAGCTTACAGAACCCTACTGGAGAAGGTCCAAAGATTGGCATGTATTGCCATCACGGGGGCTCTGAGGACTACACCGACCGCTGCCTTGGGCGTAATGTTGAATTTGCTTCCCTTGGACATTTTTGCAGAGCAGATGGCGGCGAGCACGGCTGTTCGCCTTCGCGAAACCGGTTATTGGGCCGCGTCAACCATTGGTCACTCGTCTGTATTGAGGAACTTTGATATTCCCGAAGTGACGGACTATACTCCCCGAAATACTTGTTCGAAAGGGGTTTTACTAGCTTGATCCCCTCCAGGACTGACTGGTCAGCTGACGCTATTCAGGAATCAGATGCTATTAGCATTTCTACTGATGGCTCTAAGACTGACGATGGAGTGCGGGCTGGCGTATACTCGGAATGGATGGGTTTTAATTTATCGTTCCGTCTCCCGGACTTTTGTAGCGTTTTTCAGGCGGAAATTACAGCAATATCTGAAGCTCTAGCCTGTTTGGCGCAAAACGTCACATCTGCTGGGAACGTTGTGATCTACACGGATAGCCAACCGGCGATCAAATCGCTTAGCTCTGCTTTGGTCAAGTCGAAGACAGTACTGAATTGTCGCAATTCCCTCTTAGAGATGGGTAGACTTTTCAACATTTCCGTATGCTGGGTGCCTGGCCATAGTGGCTATCCTGGCAACTGTAGGGCCGACGAACTAGCTCGGGCGGGCTCGACTGATGAGACCAGCGGGTTGTTGCGTAGTACTAGCATGCCTCTAGCTGCTTGTAAACTGGCTATTAAAGATGCGGCATATGATAGGGCTAGCACCAGATGGAGCAATGGTAATACCTGTCATGTGGCTAGACAATTGTGGCCCAAACTGGATCCCAAGCGATCCTCTGGGCTGCTAATGTTAAACAGAAATCAGCTGAGAACTGTCATAGGAGTTTTAACCGGACACTGCCTAATTGGGGAGCATGCTAGAAGACTTCGTCTTCCCCACAATGACTTCTGCAGGAGCTGTGGGGACGAAGAGGAGGAGGAAACTATGTCTCACCTTCTATGTACCTGTCCCGCCCTTGCAAATTTTAGGAAGGACCTTCTTGGCTCCTACTTTTTCACCGATCTGGATGACCTGAAAGAGGTTAGTGTGGGTCGGCTTCATCGATTCATTGTGTGCTCTGGCTGGTTTGACGAGTGAGTTGGTCTCAGGTTGCTGAGTCTTAGGGGTATCACAACGGATCCAGTGGTGGTCTATGTGTGCTTTTTGCGTTATCTTTAAGCAGCCCTTTCAACCTAACCTAACCTTCACCTGGGAGAATTGAATTGAAACATGACAACGCAGTACGATGAGCAGTGAGTCGATCCTCGATTTCGGCTGTTGCTGAAGACAGAAAAGGCAAATATAATGCCCACCTGTAATGTTGTTCGCTGGGATGTTGTTTCTGTGAGCTTGTCGCCCGGTTGTGCGAGGCATAGTAATTTCTAAGTTGTATGAGGGACATACAGATTCAACTTCACTGTAAATTTGCCCAAAACTTGTGATTGCACTGGCTTTCATTCCCTGCAAAGTATTTACTGCCCCCTCTGCAATCACCAGAGATTTACTGAGATCCATGGTTTTTGACTGCAGCTGCCGAGTGATTGGTTGACATACAGCGAAAACTGTAGAAGAAATGGGGGAGACAAGCACGAATCGCGCTTAGATTTAGCATAGGCAGCAGTTTCCGCATTATTCCATTCACTTATTACCGACAGAGAGTTCAGGATGGGATGAAGCTTGTCCCAGAAGCGTGTGATTGACGTGTGCCTTTCAATAAATCTTGTGGGATTGTATGAAATAAGCCCTCGAACACGGGATTCACCCCTACTAGCTTCGGCGATAGCATTTTCGAGGACTTCTTTTCGTGTTGGAGTTTTTAGAAAGACTTGAATGGAGTTCACAATTGCTAAGCAATGGCTGATTTGCCTGATGTCGCATGCTGTGAATATTGCTAGATTAAAACTGTGGGACTCACGGTGCAAGTATAAAGCTAGAGCGGCTTTTGCAAAGAGCTTGACATACGATTGTGCACCCCTGAACTTTCCTTTCATATTGCGCCCACCGTCATAACCTTGTCCACACATATTTTGCGTTTTTTTAAGCAATTTCAGATACGTAAAAGCCTTACTTAATTTTTTTTACGGACTTTGTTCTGATCTTTCATCGGGTGTTAGAATATTTGATTTTGCCATGATGTGTTCGAATTATCTACAAAAGTTCCAAAAAAAAGTTTCTTTGTTTCGTGTTTATCTCAAAAACTATTTCAGATACAAAAAAAATATATATACGAAGATAGATAGATATAAAAAAATACGAGCTACTTTCCCAGCAGGAAGGCACTGCGACCATAAAGATCTATTGTGCCGTAGCTCATTAATCCAAAAGACCGTCCACCCTTCTAATAAAGGGCAGTAAGTCTTTAGCAGGAATCAACCTGAATTCTGCAGTGCTGATAGTAGCCTGCCCGAGGAGTGACATCCTAAAACGCGCGATGGCGGGACATTCGCACAAGATGTGCTTGGTCGTTTCCACGTCTTCCAGACAAAGACGGCATTCAGTCTCGCTTGACAGACCCATCTTGTTCAGGTGATATCTGACCAGGTGATGGCCAGATAAGTATCCCACTAGGAGTCTTAGGTGGGTTCTACTCATTTGAGTAGTACCCTTGTAACTGAAGGGCAATATCAGCTCCTTTGATTGACGAAGCCCTGGAAGGTTATTCCAGTACTGATGACGAAATAATGCAAACCGATCTGTGATCCGCAGTTTGGCCAAGGCCAGTCCAAAGCCACAGTAAGGCTCAGGTCTATGAAAACGACTGGATGATCCTTGTCTAGCAAGTTCATCCGCAGCCTCGTTCCCCTCAATGCCCTGGTGGCCTGGCACCCAACACAAGAAGACTCGGTTTTTGGTTGCCAACAGTTGAAGGAGATTGTAACACCCCTTCACCAGTTTTGAAGAGACCTTAAATGAGGAGAGCGCTTTTATAGCTGCTTGGCTGTCTGAGTAGATAGCAATGTGAGCGCCGCGAAGTCCAGTTGCCAAGATTACCCTGGCGCAGACCTCAATGGCGTGGATCTCAGCTTGAAAAACGCTGGGCGAGACTCCCATTGCGATCGAAATCCTGGTGTTGGGTCCAAAGACACCTGCACCAACACCCTGTTCCGTTTTAGACTCATCGGTGAACCACTTGATACATCTAGGGTCTGGACAGGGTGTGCCATTTACCCATTCAGAGCGGTTAGGGATGAGGGCTGAATATTTTCTGCCGAAGCAAACCTCCGTGATCATGTAATCTGATCTCAAGCAGATCTGCACATCAGGAATTTGATTCAGAATGCTCATGTGACCGCTTTCTTCACTACGCACGTCGGAAGTTAAACGAAGTCTGAGAGCATTTAGAGCTGCTGATTCTTGAATGAATATATGCAACGGAGTAAGTCCAATAATCACCTCCAGGGCTGGCGTAGGACAAGTGCGCATAAAAAATATATACGAAACTTTTATGATTTTTTTTTGGGATAAACGCTGGGGCTAATCATCTTCCAAATATGTAAGATTCCGGCCAAAGTGCACTTTGTATTCACGAGCACTTTCGGAAAACTTTTCCCTGAACTCCACTTCAAAAATAGAAAATCAATAATAGCTTAGAATACTAGTATCTTTCATAATATTTCTATTTCTTCTCTCTCTCTCTCTTTCTCCTTTCTCCCCTTCTTTTCCTCGTAATTTGCATAATTTTTCTGGGTGCAAGGGGGGGTTTTAACCCCCGAACCCCCCCTAGTTACGCGCCTGCCGACTGGGAGCGAGGAGCGTTCGTTTAACGCTTCATAGCTGGCTCTGCCTGGTTCGATAATTTAGACCCAGTGGTGCTTTATGTCCGCCTTGATCTTCTCTTTCAATGCAGCCCGCTTAACCCAACCTACTTAAGGCTTACCGTAGAATGTGTCTCCGCCCAATTCCGCCTTTTCCCTCCCCAGAGTGTCCTGCAAAACAATCCACAGAATCACTATTGATTTGGTTTTTTTTTCGCCCCAAGCCCACTCTCTCTCTCTTTTCTCTCTGTGATCAGCCCCCGATACACATTGCATTACATATATAAATGTATTTAATAAATATTTACTATATATCGAAATTAGAAAGAGAAATTCGTCAAATTATTGGATCAACTGCACAATTCGTTGCGAATCGATTTGTCAATGTATCGTAACAATTTCCCAGCATCGAGTCAAGAGAAATTGATGGATTTAAAATCGACCGTCGATCTATTGACCAGCATCACATTCTTCCGTATGAAGGTAAGTTTTATAAACGTTGATTAGTTTTTTTTTTTTGTGGATTTTGATTTTTTTCAGCTTTTCATGCGAACTCTAGGCGCATCAGAGCGCCGTTACAAGATAACAAAAATTATTAAGCCAAAAAAGCCAATTTTCAGCTACAATTTCGACTACCTACCAAACTTATCTTCAACTTTGTCCACGGTAAAAGCTCGATAGCGGAACCCGCGAAGATGGTTCATGCGATAAAATCTTCACATACAAACATCCGCTCGGTTCGGTTCGGCTGTTACTATATCATCGTCAGTGTCATTCCCCGCTCGAGGCCATAGTAAAAGCTCGGAAGTTGAAGATGGTTAACGCGAGAAAAGCTTCACAAAGGAAACCCGCTCGGCTCGGTTCGGCTTTGCTTTTACTGTGACATTAGATTAGATTAGATGGAGGGCAGTTGGTCCAGAGGGCCAACAAGCACCGCCACTCGGAGTTCTATTGTGCTAGACCCTGGAGTCTATGCAGATTAGTGATCTGACTAGTTCTCGAGACCAATCATCCCAACGAATCTGCTCAGCTGTTCGAGTCTTAGTGAGGCAATCGTTTCCGCTTCAGGGAATGCATCGCCGAAGCACTTCAAGCGGCGGAGATGAAGTGCATCACAGTCACAGAGAATGTGCTGGGAAGTCTCATCTTCACTCTCTGGGTAAAGTGACCCATAAGGAGCCCACAAATAATTCTAACCCGGTTTCTGCGTAGTCTCAGCAGTTCGTGGGTACGGTTGCGTGAGTGGCCAGCTATAAACAGCTTGGCCTGTCTAAGACCAGGGGTATTGTCCCAGTGCGCGATGGCTACTGAGTGCTTCCATTCCCTGATGTGTCATCTTACACTATACAAGGAAATTCCACAGTATAGCTCTGGACCGACGAATATGGTTGCAGAAGTTCCCCTGGCCAACTCGTCAGCTGTTTCGTTTCCTGGGATACCGACGTGTCCGGGGACTCAGTAAATGGTAACCTTATTTACGCAGGCTAATCTTTGCAAGGCTTCACGACCCCTAGGCACCAATTTCGACGAAACGGAAAAGTTACTTAGTGCTTTGATGGCCTGAAGATTGTCTGTGAAGATTGCAATATTCCTGCCTCGGTATCTAGCTGCTAAGCATGTGTTCGCGCAAGTCTCGATTGCGAAATACCGTAGCGTACGTTCCCAATGGAATGGATATCTTGGAAGACGGACCTATGACGCCCGCCCCGCTGTACCCTCTTCGGTTTTAGACCCATCTGTGTACCACTTAACAACGTTGGAGGGGAGGGTGTCGAGCTTCAGATTCCAATCCTCTCTACTGCAAATATCGGTTGACACATTCGAGTATATGGTACTTTTTGTATGCCAAATGTCGCAGCGACGCTTTTTCGAATTTAGCATCATATCATCCCGGACCGGCGCAAAAGCATCACACACAAATCCGCTCAGCTTTTGCGGTTGATTTACTTTTTCTTTTGTATGAAAATGTCACTGCGAAGCTACCTTCCATTTCCCATCGTAACAGTCCGAAAGGGCAAGAAAGCTTCAGTTGGCTGGTGGCTGAGCCAAGACTTACCAGATTCAGAAAGCGCCGTTTTGAAGCCACAAACTTCGTGAAAATTTGTCATTGGATGAAAATCGGAAATACGAGTACAGGGGATGCTGCCTAGATCCAACCGGAGGTATAAAGGAAGTAAAGCAGTTCATTAATTCTCACCGCCGACTCATCCCCGAGGTTTTGCCCAATGTACGATGTCTGGTCCTAGCAACTCCTGGGCATTCGCAAAGGAAGTGAGTGAGGGTTTCTTTCTAATCTTCGTTACCGCAACTTCGGCAATGCAGACTGTAGGGGATATCCAGCCCAACTGCGTGATCCCATATAGGCCAATGTCCTGTGATAACCGTCGTGAGCCTGGCGACGTCTCTACCTGATTTGGTCATAGGAGGGCCATATCTTTCTTAATACGGCGCAGGTGTGCAAATCCTTCCATTTGGAATTCGCAACCTTGAAGAAGTGATTGGATATATTGCACTTAACAGCTAACAGCAGATTGCAAACAGGCTCCGCTTGAGATCTGTCTGGGGCGGCGCCACTTCTGACCAGGTCGTCGAGCTTCTCATTGCCCTCTTTGTTCCTGTGACCAGAAACCCAGAGCAGGGTTATATTGAGCCGTCTGCCAAGGCAAGCTAACTCCACCCCACATCGCTTGACAAATAGTGGGGAATGTACTTACCGAGTTCAGTGCCTTGATAGTGGCCTGTCGGTCCTAGCATAATAGCGATGGTGCAGTTATCTGGTATGTCTCTGAGAGTGTGACAACCTTTCATGATTGCGAGCGTTTCCGCCTGAAAAATGGTAGCATGATCCTCGACCTCGAGGCTGTGACACGTGACACTCCGAGATCCAGTCCATTTTCGACCCATCGGTGAAAATTGTGATGTAAAAATCCTTCACCACCTCGCCTTCCCCCATTCAGCTCCGATGAGGATTTTGGCAAAGAAGTTTCCCCCAAACCTTAGTTTTGGCAGGGTGAAGACGGTTTTCACCTTGGCCACATCTTGTGGCAACTGGTTTGGCAGCCCAGCCTCTGGACTGACCCTGACTGCACTGCCCGCCACCAGTTGTTTGATAAAAGGGTCGATTGGTGGAAGATGCAGGATCACGTTTAGCGCGTCCCTCGGGCATGTTCGCATGGCACCTGCGGCACCAAGAATATGCCGTTCTATGCACCCTGCCATGTTTTGAGACGTTATATTTTTCAGAAGGCGCTGGCCACCAGACCAACGACCCATTTGTAAGAATCGGACAGGCTACTGCTGTGTACATCTAAAGGACCAATATTTGGCTTAAGGCCCCACCTTATTCCGAAGGCTTCCTTACAGGCGTAGAAGGTTACGCAGGCCTTCTTTACCCGTTTTTCAATGTTTAACTTCCGACTGAGCTTCGTGTCTAAAATGACACCTTAATACTTTGCGCTGGCCCGTAATTGGAGTGACTGTCCCTTTATTTTAGGAAGGGTAAAATATGGTGCTTTGTTTTTTGTGGTAAATAGCATCTGGGTTGACGCCCAGGCCGCAGCATATTACCCAGGCGCTTACCATACCCATGATCTGACTAATCACGAAGAAGCACACACCCGACACTACGATCGCCACATCATCCGCGTACGCGACCACTTTAAGCCTTTCTCTGTCAAGCCTAGCTAGGATTTTATTGACGACAACTAGTCAGAGCAGCGGGGAAAGTAAGCCTCCCTGACGTGATCCTCTGCATACAAATCTGGTTAGGTGGCTGTTTCCTAAGTCCGCAAATTTATTCTAGATCTTAGCAGAGGTGCTATCCAGCTACCGATCCCTGCTTCGACTCTCACGTGCACCCTCTATGTCGAGGAAAGCAGATAGTGCATGTTGCTTATACCGAAGGTGCTGTCCGATGATGCGCACCACCTCGTGGAGAGCCGTTTCTGTTGATCTACCCTTGAGGTAGGCGTGCTACGCCTTCGAAAGCGGTGAGCCCTCCAGGGTTTTGTCGGATGTGCAAGTCTATGATAGGGGCGACCGGTAGCGCAGGGTGTTGAGGCATCAATCTCATATTTGACTACCGGCGTTTCGGGTTCGCATCCCGTCCACGACAACGTTCGTGGCCATGGATGTGCAGGAGGTGTATGCTGGCAACTGCATTCTCTTTAGTATATATGGTACGGAAATCCTTCGCTATTTCATCCCCTCACTTGCCTGCCTTCGATATGATCACGACTCGAACCCATCGCCACGACTGAAGGACATGGTTAAGTAGGAGCCAGCTTCTGAAAAACACCAGCAGCCTGGTAATTACTAAGCCTTGCAGTTCCTTAAGCATTATGGGCAGTATGCCGTCTGGCCCGGGTGATTTGCAGGGAGAAAAGCTGCTGATTGCCCAGGATATCCTTTCCTCTGTGATGTCGGGAAGCACAAATTCACTTTGGACGAACTCCTCGTTACGCGATTCCGGACTCTTCATGCAGGTTTCCTTGCATTCAGGAAAGTAGGAAAGTGTGTGTTCAAAAGAAGCTCCTGGAACTCGGCAGTGGATTCTGTCCAAGTGCCATCCGTTCTCTTCACTAAGGACGGATTGGAATTCTCTCTGGACAGGATCTTGCTAATCCTGGCTGTGTCCTTGATATTATCCAAAGATTGACAGAAGTCCTCTAACGCTTGGACTTTCGCCGCCCTAATGGCCTTTTTGTCTATTTTTAGGCAGTCCTTATAAGGCTGCCAGAATTTATGTTTGTTGCAGATATTGAAAATTTCCCTAGTCAGTTTTCTTAGCATAAAGAGATCCTCGTTCCACTATGGGGGAGGAGTTTTCTCACTTTTTTCAACCTGACACGAATCTTTGAAGCCTCTTCAAAAGATTCAATCTCCTTGTCCAGCTCCTCCACGGAGTTTATTGAGGAGTAAAGTACAGCCGAGATTTTCGCTATGAAAATCTGTCTGAACTTCCCCCGGTCGATCATTTTGTAGTTTCTGTAAGACTTCGGAGCCTTCCTGGCGACATTCAAATTGAGGAGTATCCAGTTGTGATCCGAAAAAGATTTCAGATCGGATACTCTCCAGTTTTCAACCTTAAATATAAAACATTGCTGTCTGTCACTTGTATAACGTCTAGAATTTCTGCCCACCCTACATTGTTTTCCGCGCTTGGAAAAACAAAGGTTCAGGCGTTCCCCTTATTACATACCACGATGTTTGTATTTAGGATAGGGTCGAACAGGGACTCATCTCTATCAGTGATTTCGGTGTTCCCCCACAATGTTGTCGTGCTTTGACATTGCACCCTACCAAAAAGTTAGCCTTCCTGGATGTGGTGAATGTTACAAGCTTCTCTAGCTCCTACGGCGGTAGCGGCCTTTCAAGGGCCATGTAGGCGGAGGAGATGTATAGCTCACCCCTCACTGGGACCTCAATTTTAACAACTGTTTGATCAGACGAGCTGAAAGAGGAAGGCATTAATACGTTTTTTAGCTAAGATGCAAGTTCTTGGCTTACCTTGATCCAGGTTGATTTTGTTGTAGAAGAGATTGTATGGCTTGTCCACGAACCCCTTGACAGACTCAGCGTAAATCCAGGATTCCTGAACAGGACCGATATCGATGTCTTCCCCCCTTAGGAAGATCAGCAGATTATCCGCGGCACATTCAGAGTGCTTGAAGATAGTCTGTACTACCTTCAACATCGTTTTGGGGGTCACCTGTCCCCGATACTTCTGCTCCCACAAGACTTTGGCTCCGTCCACCTGATCCCATTCGTCCTCGGAGTTCGATCGGAGCACCTTAACCTTGGCATGCCGTATGCCAGAGCGGAGTTTAAAGTCCGCCTGTTCAAGTGCCGGCAGGCACTCCTCGTTGATGAGGAGCAGTAAAGACAAACTTTTTCCTTGAGGCTGCTCCGCCTTTAACACATCCGGGCCGCCCATCGGAATCTTTGGGTTACGTAGGTGTAGTCCCTGGAGAAGTTTCGGCCTTTCTATCTGCATGATAGGTAGCCAAAGGCGCGCCCTTGGTCTCTTCGGGATGTTCTTGGCATGGGTCAGCTCGATCTCCAAGCCTTCCCAGGCATCGCTAATCTTAGCGGAGTGAAGCTTTACGTACAAACCCGCTGTCGGTTCGGCACGGCTTTTTCCCTGACTCGTACGCAACTTTTTGTATGAAAATGTCGGAGTGAAGTTTCCACGCATTTACCACCGTGCCAGCTCAGACCGGCATCTTGTTCAGCTTCCGGCTTTTACTGTGAACGCGCGCGACCTTAATTTTCCTAAAAGAGATGCCTGATATCTAGCGAAAGGAGAGCTGCTATAAATCTGTCTGACGATTAGGTTCAGTACAGCAAATATATTTCCAATAAGCTATATATTCTCTGAGTCGTACTCAAGTCTGTGTTCCTCGGGGCGACTAATACGATGGCAGCTCACCGACGATAGCCCTGCGACGAAAGCTCAACGACGATCGTGAACGGGGTGCGTTCCTCGAAGCGATGATCAAGCACAAGCGATAATAACACAATCACATGGACGGAATACCGGAATATACGACGGACCATAATCTTCCTTGGCATGCAAATGTCCACCTCAGCCAGCTGACATGCACAACACCGACTGTGACGCCCAACTACGATGGCGACGAGATCCTACCTCCTGCGATGCGACTGACCAAGACATGCGACGCTCATTGGCGAGCATAGACAATACACACAAATAGTCCTGAGTGCTTATCGCTGGGCTGGGATAGCTGCGCTGTCGTCGCATGGATCCCCCAAGGAACACGGACCTTTAGGGCTTAAGAGCTGCGCCGCTCTGATGTATCTTGCCGTCGCGTCGTCCGTAGCACAAAATTCAAATATCCTTGTCCGTAGGCAATGACGCTCTCAGAAAAGGACCGACAACCGATCGGTTTTAAGTGGCGCCCAACGCGGGATTCTAATGTGCCCTTAATGATGTTTTTTTTTTATTTGTGCGAAATTTTTCTGTTTCTATTCTAGCGTGACTCTAACGTTTTTTGTTTTTTTTTTCGTGCACAGGTCCAAGAACTATCAAGTCCGCCACGTGCAAGTACTGTCGTTAAGGATTGCGTAAAGGCCTGTCTTAGATCCACTTATCAATTCCTATTTGAAAATTGCTATGAATTGTTCAACCGGGAATTCCAGGTAATTTTTGTATATCAGTTCTCGCCTTTTTACCTAGATCTCAATCACTATGCGAGACTATTCAGATCGCATACGACTTAAGTCGTGATTAAGTCATGGATTTGTATCAAAAAATCCATAAGAATGAAGAAACCTGTATGGATCACTTAATCCGAATTAAATCGTGCGCTAACGCTAATTTTTCGATCTCGTTTGACAATAAATTTGAGACAATTGTTCCACATCCACGTCCGCCATTTAAGCATGGAAATACAAAATGCAACAACGCGCCGCGTTCCTGAGATAATTTTGAGATAATTTTAAGATTATTGTGAGATAATCATTCCTCACTCCTGTTCGCCATTTATGCAGGGAAACACTAAATGCAACAACGCGACGTTTTTTTTTTTTCTTGTAGAATAAGTGCATGTTGCGTTGCGTGCGTTACGTGCGCTGACGTCTTTAAAGATGCGTTCGTGTTTTTTTTTCGTGATTAAATGGCATTGTTGGATGATTAAAACCGTTTGGTTGATTGATTTCAACTAACCACTATAAAAAATTTCCTTCAAACAGGTGGATCCAAACGAGGCTAAGCGTGATCCTGACGATCACGGCCCAAAATTAGATAATGTCGAATTTTGGCATCGACTTATTGCACTTATCGTATCTGTAATAGAAGAGGATAAGACTGCCTACGGGACTGTATTGAATCAGTTTCCACAGGAGCTTAATATTGGACAGGTGACTAGAGCCTTAATGAACGACTTGTCAGGGCCTTATTGAGGATATGTTTGTGTTGTGTGTTTCTAGCTCTCGGCCGCCACAATGTGGGGTCTGTTTGCTGTCGATATGAAATATGCCTTAGAGGAGCACGAACAGCATCGTCTATGTAAATCGTCCGCCTACATGAATTTACATTTTCGCGTCAAATGGCTGTATACGAATTACGTGCGTGAGGTGCCGCCGTATAAGGGGGCCGTACCCGAATATCCCGCATGGTTTGAACCGTTCGTCATGCAATGGCTCAACGAAAACGATGATGTTTCGCTGGAATATTTGCACGGTGCGTTCAATCGCGATAAGAAAGATGGTGTAAGTATACGTGTGTGTGTTCGGATTTTCACCGCGGCTTGCGGTATCCGGTATTCGGAATTTTCCCGGATTACTGACTTTACCCGAAAAAAAAAAATTAAAAATTTCTCTTTCCATATGTGTCGTCTAGTTTCAAAAGAGCAGCGAACATGCCTTATTCTCGAACTCGGTGGTGGACGTTTTCACGCAACTTACGCAATGTTTCGATGTTGTTAGCAAGTTGGAGTGTCCGGATCCGGAGATTTGGAAGCGTTATATGCGTCGTTTTGCCAAAACCATCGTTAAGGTTCTCATTGCTTATGCTGATATCGTGAAGCGAGAGTTTCCCGAACATATGGCCGACGAGCGTATTGTAAGTGTGCTCCACCGTCAGAGGGGCATTTGTTACGTCTAAGCCGCTCCCGTATGTGGAACAGTTCTGATCCGGTTTTTTTTTCTCTGTTTTTTTTTTTTTTTTTTGCTCCACATACAGGCGTGCATTCTTATGAACAATATACAACAGTTGCGCGTACAGCTCGAAAAAATGTTCGAATCGATGGGCGGCGATAAGCTCGAAGAGGATGCTGCCAACATTCTAAAAGAGTTGCAACAAAATCTCAATACAGCACTGGACGATTTGGCATCACAATTTGCAATCAGGTATGCGAGATATCAAGACAATGTCTGAAGTCCTTTTAACCCTACGTTTCCACAGCCTGGAGCCACGAATAACGCAAAGTGTACGCGAACTGGGCGATCTCCTTTTAGCAATAAAAGGGGGTGGCACAGTTGCCAATCCGAATCAAGCGGCACAGCGTAAAGATGTTGCAGTCGAAGCAGATGAAGTGTTACGACCGCTGATGGATCTCTTGGATGGTTCATTAACGCTCTATGCACAATCATGTGAAAAGACTGTACTGAAACGTTTACTCAAAGAGCTGTGGAAAATTGTGATGAGAATTCTCGAAAAGACGATTGTTCTGCCGCCGATGACTGATCGTACGGTAAGTATGGATCTGTGGTGCGCGTCACCCACCTAGTACCCACCCACCCTATTTGCTCATGTTCAGTGTTAATTTTCTCTGTTTGTTTTTTTTGTTTTTGTTTTTCGTACCCGTTTTTCGTAAAAAAAAAAATACAGATGATGTTCAAAAATCTAACGGACAATGCCAAAAATCTGGCGGCCAATGCCAAAATCGGCGATATGGGTCAAATATTCAAGAATCATATGGCCGGCAAACAGGATGTAAAAAATGCCTTGAGCGGTGTCATGGACATATCTAAGGAGGTGGAGAAGAATCTATCGCCGAAACAATGTGCCGTTCTTGATGTCGCACTCGATACGATCAAGCAATATTTTCATGCCGGCGGCAATGGCCTCAAGAAGACGTTCCTCGAAAAATCGCCGGAATTGCAGAGCTTGCGATACGCTCTCAGCTTGTACACACAAACGACCGATACGCTCATCAAGACATTTATCACGAGTCAAGTGCACGAAGGTAAGTGGATTGCGGGAGAGTTGTATATTATATGGTCATTGGAATGGAGGGCAGGGAGGGCGGTTTTGGGCGCGGTGTATTTATAAAAAAACACATGATTTTGAATGGATGAACACAGCTCGATGTAATAGCGCAGGATATCCTGTCAAAGGAAGGTAGGAGGAGAAAGGTCAAGCTGGCTATCTTCCGCTCTAAAAAAAGCATGAGTCATATCCAACTTCGCGAAACAGGAGGGGGGAGTGGAGGGTCCATTGCGAGTTTGCTCTTCCCCGCTCTCACAAAAAAAGAGCATGACTGTGCAAAACAGGAGGGCAAGGAGGGATGATCGCAAGCATGCTCTCTCTCGCCTCCTGGAAAAAAAATCAGCATGAGTCATATCCGACTCCACAGAACAAGAGGGACGGGAGGGGCGATCGTGATCTTGCTCTCTCCTACATCCAGAAAAAAAATCGACGCTGCCGAACAGAAAATTTCTTTTTTTTTTCGTTTATTTCTTTTTCATTTTCTTCAGTTTTTCATCATTTTCACATTTTCCGATTATTTTTAAAATATGATGGGGCTCCTCAATAGGTGTTTTTTTTTTAACATTTATCTAGTGCAGGTTAAACAACAACAACTTAAACATGCACGGGTCAGTGGGGTGGCTGAGCTGAACTCGATAGATTGTACAATTGTACCAACAAAACGCGCCTATAGGTATGCTTATCCTTAATTTGACAATTGGTGCCAAATTCCGACGACAGTTCTTCTTTTATATTTTCTCGTCACTCTTTGTCTCTCTCTCAGTTGTCCCAACCCCTTGTGGGGCATAGCGCGTCAACTGTTCCATGTGGCCCAGTTGACGTTTCTTCGGCATAAACTGGTTTCGGAGAATGCAGTTGACAGCATGCACCTCCTGCACATCCATGGGAACGAACATCGTCGTGGACAGGAGTCGAACCCGAAACGCCGGTAGTCAAACATGAGACTGATGCCTAAACGCACTGCGCTACCGGTCGCCTCATATTCATAATTGCTTGTCGCTATGGTCAATTTTGAAAGCTAATCAGACTACTCTAATTGGCATGGCATGACATTTAAAGGGTTGACCTGGATAGCTGCCCTGAATGGTTTTTTTTTTGCTCCACGAGTTAACTTACCCTAATCCGTTGTTAAAAAAAAGCACCTAATACATAACAAGCACTTTCAGTTCAGGCGTGCTTGGTAGCCGTGTGATCATGGTCACCACTCTACCGACATGAGACTGATGCTTCTACGCAATCAGCTACCAGTCGCCCTTGATAAGGATTTAAAAATCAAAAAAGGAAAAAATGTTGGGTCCCACGTTGGGCGCCATTTAATTACTTTTGCGGTTCAGTCCAAATGTTTATACTTCACAAACACAGGGCATTACAGACTCCTGTCAATTCTTTTTTTCCCTTTTAAACCTTATCCCATCCAGGGTACATTAGAGGTGAAAGACCTCATCTCAGCCCCCCCAAATTTCTCTATTGTCAGCGTTGTGTGTTTTTTCTTCTTCTTATTTCAGTCGGTAAAGAAGACCGGGTCCATTGCCATCTAGACATCGGAGCGTAAAAAATGGCATATGAGCCGGCTAACGCCATTTTTCGGTTTTTCTTTTTTTTCTCCCAAGTTTCATTCACATGTCGTTTTGTCCTTCCCTTTGGCACGAGATCCCTTCAATATGAATGGACAGGGTCAGTGAGCGGTAAATACCGCGTCCGATTCATCGAACCGGAGCTGCAGCATGCTCGGGCCGTCGCATAGATCAGTGTGGAGCTTCAATTTTGACAGCTGCCAACTTTGACTGCAGACAACTTTGACAGCTGTCACTACCGGACCTTTACGGTTCAATGAGCTCCGTCTTCATGAACATCTTTGGGTGTCTTCATCGTCCATTATACTTTCCCACACACACACTTATCCCTCAACAGGCTGTGCCTATGTTGATAAGTTTTTGCATCGTAGGCAGCAACAGTTTCGACATGAAACTACCGATGTCGGGAATTTCCTCGCAATATCCAATGAGGGCTTTCTGTGCGGTAGGCTCTGTTCTTCAATAGCTTTTCCATTTAACGACTGTGATTTCGTGACATGTTTTTGCCCTCCGGTTACGCCTGTAAAATGACTCGGTCTTTCGTCAACCTACTGACAAGATAGAGATATCTCATCGACAAGGAATGAATCTGTACTCTTCCACCAAACATTTATTTTGTGAACAGTTTTATCTACGCCTTTCGAAGCGAGAAGACAGTCCTTGTATGTCTAACATGCATATGGACTATGCTTAAATGTCACGAGTTGAACAGGGCTCTAAAATTATTAAGGCCGGCAATGTTTTGAATGGGGCGGGGGGGGCTACAACGACCCCAGTGGTGGTCTATGAGTGCTTTGATTACTTTTATTTTGTTTCAATTCAGCCCATCTAACCTAACTTAAAAACCCCGGAAGACTACTACTACTTTGCCTTAACCCCTAGCGGGGCATAGCGCGTCAACTACTCCTGCGCGCCATCGTACTCTGTTCTGGGCTATAGGGCGCAACTCCCCAAAAGACTTACCCAGTGCCTGACACTCCTTTGCTTCAGATCGACGCCATGTGATTCGAGGACCCCCTCTTGATCGGCCTTGGTTGGAAATGGGGTTCCACTTCATGGCATGCAAAGCAATGCAGTTATCACTCTTCCGCAATGTGTGACCTATCCACTGCCATTTTCGCCTGCGTATCAATTCGTCGATTGGCATCTGACCCGTACGCCGACTTAGCTCTTCATGTGATATAGTTTCGGGCCAGAAAATTCTTAAAATTCGACGAAGACATGAATTGACGAAAACTTACAGCTTTCTGGTAACTCCTACGGAAACTTTCCATGTACTGCTCCCATACAAAAGCACTGATAGTACCAGGGAGCGAAACAGGCCCAGCCTGGTCTTGATGCTGAGATAACTGCTCTGCCAGATTTTGGACAGCATGCCGTATGCGCGTTTAGCCTGGTTGATACGACGAGCGATGTCCCGCTCCGTACCACCATTTTCGGCAACAATGCTACCCAGTTTGATGATCAAACCTTCCTTCCACTGAGTAGGAAAGATCTCTGTATTCCACGCTTTACCAATAAGTGGCTGCAGCAAATCGGCAGTTACGCTTGGCGCTGCTTGATAAAGTTCGGCAGAGATACCGTCGAGTCCGGTGGCCTTTCCTCGTTTTAGTGCAATAATTGCAGTGACTATTTCCTGGACCGTATACGCACATTTTGATGGTTAGCTAAATTATCTATATGAGGGGGAACTTCACCAGAGGATACACGGTTCAAGACCGCGGCGAAGTGTTCTTTCCACCGCCTCTTTTGATCTGCTTCCAAGATAAGTAGCTTTCCATCACTATCCTTCACCGGATGTTGGCAGGAGTTACGACCACCTGTAAACTCCTTGATGACACCGTATACGGCGTTTAAATTGCGACTTCTTCTGCTGAGGCTAAAAGAGGATTCGCATAAACTCTTTTATCGCGTCGCACACTACGCTGAACTTCTCAAGCTTTCTGACGGTAAAGGAGATCGAGGCTGCTTCGATTGTCGTCTGATGCTGCAGCCAAACGAACTTTCAGTTCCTTTCTTTCAACAATCCGCTGCCATGAAGCGTCGGACATCCAGGGCTTATTCCGTCAATCCGGGTTTGGGCCAGGGATGGTATCTGCGCTATTAATGTACGCATTTTTTTATGGCATCCCAGTTTTCGTTTATGTCACTATCTGGGTGACTAGTTATCTCAGCTGTTTTTTGCGCAAGATGGTCATTATATTGTTGTAAGACAGCTGGATTTTTTAATCGAGCGGTGTTGAATTTGCAGGGCCTGGATCTTTCGTCGCTGGGGCGGCGCACGGCTGCAATACGCAATCGAACATTAGCGATCATAAGATAATGGTCTCTTCCCACCCCAATATCGGCACCCTTCTTGTTTCGCACGTCCAAGAGGCAACTCTTGAATCTTTTACTAATGGCAAAATGGTCGATCTGATTTTGTGTTCTGCGCCGATCAACAGAGGATTAACTGATTTTGTGGTGGTCCTTATGCTCAAACATAGTACCACCGATGAAGAGACTGTGAAAGTTGCAGAACTCTACAAATGTTTCACCGTTGTCATTACGATCACCAAGACCGTGTCTCCCCATCACATGTCTGAGCCTATAGTTATCAGCGCCAACTTTCGCATTCAAATCACCCATAACCATTATAATGTCACCTTTAGGTGTTCTGCTCTGAACGGCGTTTAGTTCTTCGTAGAAGCAGTCTTTTGCCAAGACATTGTCGGGTTCAGTAGGGGCATAACATTGTATTATTGAGATGTTCCTCATTTTGGTCCGGAACCTGGCGGTCAAGATTCTGTCAGAGACCGGATCCCAGGATAAGAGACAGTTTCGCGCGGCTCTGGTTAAAAGGAGCCCCACACCTGACTCACGGCGACTACCGGTAGCTTTACCGGAGTACAACATTACAGTGCTGCCCGTTGGAGAGATGAATTCTCCGCTGTTCCACCATCTTATCTCACTAACTCCTAAGATATTTAATTTGTACCTCAGAAATTCACTCTCTAATTGAAGAAATCGTGCATTCTGGGGACCTTCTGATCCATTGTCCAGGAGAGTACGCACATTCCAGAATCCAATCTTTGTCATTGTACGATAGCTAAAAGTCGTAACCGTTGAGTCAGTCCTTATCCGAGGCATAGTTGACGTTTCGTTAGCATATAAAAATTTCGGATAGTGCAAGTTGCTGGCATACACATCCTGTCCTTTGATTGTCGGTTTTAACGACAGGCCCTCAAAGGGAAAGGCCGTGGTATTTTTTTTTCACACCCCACACCACAGGGGGACCTCAACCAAATCATCGCACCGATATCACTGGCGGCTTGACGTTGGTTGGCAATGATCTGTGACCACTGCCCTTCCAGGGGGCGCCCACGCGGAGGACTATGGAAGAGGAGTTTTTGCCCCCCTGGTTACGGATACTCCTACTGATGACACGCTCAAGTCTGTCAGGTGGTGGATGTTCGATAAACTGTTTATTGAAGTGGTTAGCACATCTGGTAGGGTCATTAACCGTAGAGTTGTGGAAATGAATCGCAATCTGCCCTGCTCTTTCCTTCCTAACGATGTTGTAGCCGCCATAAGAGTTGAGAGACGAGTTGGTGCTGAACTTCATCTCTTGTATAGCTCCAATCTTGATGTGAAATCCGTCTATAAATGCCTGTAGCTCGACGATTTTAAGCTGCTGTCCGTTACAGCTGAGTTGCACGATAGAGACTGTGTTATAATTGGCGACAGGTGGTGCAGGTGTAAGATTAGGCTGCAGAGGAATCCTAGAGGTGAAAGTGCTGTTCACAGGAGTCATAGGGGACACCCGGGAGCTTGTTTGCACACTAACTGGCAGTACGTTAGGTGTTTGGGATGATGTTGTTGCTTGTTGTCCTCTGTGCCTATGAATGAGGGATACTATTGCCTATGGTGATTTAGCCCAGAGCAATTCCTTAAATGGCACCAATTGTTGCCACATGTGCACTGAAGTGGCGTTAGGACACAGTGTTTTATTGCATACGCAGCAGACCCAGATCCTGAGACCAGGGTTGAGCTCAATTCCGGCGCGATGGAGGAGAATTGAGAGCAGTTGGGTCGTGATATGTTGCTCCCAATTTAAAAAAAACCTTTTAGCCAAAAATATGACACAAACATATATCTTCTTTCTTTCATTGAAGGGGTTGTGGCAGCTCTTGGCCGTGTTGAAACGGGTCGTTCCGGTGCGATGAACCGGCTGCCATAAGAACGAGGGTACATGGTTGACGAGATGAGGCGAATGACCTCATCTCTGATTTCGCTGGGGGAGGCCTCTCCTTCCCTATTGTGGGCGTTGTGTGTCTTTTTTTTTGCTAATTTCAATGTGTAAAGAAGACCAACGTCATCTGGACCTCGGAGTATACAAAATAGCATCTGAGCTGACTGACTTTTCTTTCTCCCAAGTCGATGTGTGTTTTGATTATTTTATTTTGTTTTAAGATAGCCACCTAACCTAGCCTAAGAACTCCGGAAAACTAATTACGAATGGAAATTTTTATTTGTCACCATCATATACTCGTATTTATTTGTTTTGGAAAGAAAATGTATGCATGAAGTTGTCCTGGAAGTGCTATGTACAATATGCTGTGGTCATCCATTCAAAATCAAAATCGCGCGCAGGCGAAAAGTGGAAGGACTTCAAAACCACAATATTATGCAAAAAAAAATCTTTTTGATCCTCAAATCGAATTTTAGCAACGCGATCTAATCCGGTATGTGTACCGTCACACATAATGTTGACACTCTGTCAGCTGATTGCGGCAGATTTCAATGTTTTGATATTCAATAACATATGTCAAATTGTAACACAGGAGTAGAGCACAATACTCGTATGTCGAGATAATGATCACGTTGCTAAATTCAGTTGAATGTACATTTTTTTTATATAAATTAACCAATTATATTGTCTTTTCCCCTATATTAACTGTGTATAATATTTTCAATATATTTTTTTTTTAATATGACGAAATATATTTTCGAAATAACAAAAAACTGCTGTCACATCAATTTTGTGTTCACACTTGCGGCCGCCAAATCGCTTATGATCTCAGCCAACTGATGATTGATCAGAAACGTTGCATTGGTATGTAGCGGACAGGTTCAGATCTCAAGTGATCTACGGCCAGATCATGTTGTGTGATTTGGCCGCTGGTGTGAACACAATGTAAACTCATCCTCACACACACGCACACACATATGTACACCTTTAATAATGAGTCGTCTGTTAAATATTCTAATAAATATTTTAATACGAAAGTCCTTTTATACCTGGTAATTAACACTCGCGGCTCAGATCACTTAATCTGGCCAGGCCACTTGATCTGAAACTCACATTTTATGTGTATCTGTATGTGGAGGAAAATTTATAGATTATAAGGACGAGCAACATGGAATTGGATTTGACGCGCACGATGGCCGTATTCGTTCGGTCACCACTCTAGGATGTAGAGAATGGAGTTTCGATCCTCGGAGCGAAACAAAACTGCCTGTGGGTACTAATACAATTCCCACTGCACTCTAATAGTTGGGACGCTAAGCGATTTCACCTTGCAAAATATGATAGAGAAATGCCATTTGGTATGATTGTTCGTGGTCCCTATACATTCATTTTAAGAGATGGAGCCACCTTGGACCCCGCGGCAGAGCGGCTGTGCGGGCGAAAAACCGCGAAATTCGAGCCCTTTTTTTAATATTGTCCTAATAATTTGTAAACGGTGCCTCGGATCAAAAAACTTAATAGGTTGTAAATTAAGGAGCGTCAAATTCTACATCCAATGCATTGCTCAAAGTTGAAATTTGATTTAGTAGTATAATCAAAATCGATAGTCGAAAAATGTCACTTTTTGAGGCTTTGGAGAAAAATCACACTATATCGCTTTTCAAGCTCACATATCTTTGTAACGGATACTCCAAATGAAAAACTGTTCAAATAAAAGTTGAAGATATTTTGATTTCCAGTTTAACGTGCCCAATGCTTTTCAAATCGGTTCTTTTTTAGTGTAGTTGTGAGCGAAAATGCAAAAATGGTTTTTTAGCGATTTGAGCCTTAATAGCTGTATCTCGATAAATATAACAGCTAAAAGTTTTGGTTTAGCCTTAATTCGTAGATACTTTAACCTTGTTTATAAAAGTTTTCCTAAGTTTTTTGTCAGACTAATTTAATTAATTAAAAAATTAGTTAATTAAATGATTAAATTTCTTCCATAATTTCAAAGTTCAAGCAACTTATATGACATTTTAAGTTGGTTTCTAACGTATTTGGTCATTCTGAGTCAAATGAAATCAACCGCTATTCCATCCGACTATTAGCTCAAAAGATATTCACTTTTTTCCAGATTTTATTATTATTTAAATAAGTCTTTTTATTAAATACGTTGAAAACAAAAAGCTTTTGTGCCAGTTTTAGAATAATCCCTAATGTATTTGGTCATTTTGAGTCGAATGAAACAAACCGCAATTCCTTGCGACCATTAGTTCAAAAGATATTTACATTTTTCCAGATTGTTTTATTAGTTAAATAAGCTTTTTCGTTAAGTAAGTTGAAAATAAAAGGTTTTTATGCCAGTTTTAGGTTGGTTCTTAATGTATTTAGTTAATCTGAGTAGAATAAAATTAGCCGTGGTTCCATACGACCATTAGTTCAAAAGATATTCACATTTTTCCACACTTTTGGATTTGTTAAGGAAGCTTCTTTATTAAATAAGTTGAAAATAAAAGGCTTTCATTCCATTTTTAGGTTGATTCCTAATGTATTTGGTCATTCTCAGTCGAATGAAATCAACCGCTATTCCACACGATCATTAGTTCAAAAGATATTCTCATTTAAATAAAAAAAAGATATTAGTTTGATAAGCTGCTTTATTAAATAAGTTAAAAATAAAAAAGCTTTTCTGCCCATTTTAGATTGATACCTAATGTATTTAGTGATTCTGAGTCGAATGAAACCAACCGCGATTCCATACGATCACTAAATCAAAAGATATTCACATTTTCCTAGATTTTGTGATTAAGTAAATAAGCTTACGTATTAAATAAGTTAAAAATAAAAAGCTTTTATGCCACTTTTAACTTAGCTCTTAATGTATTTGACCATTTTGAGTAGAATGAAACTAACCGCACTTCCATGCGACCATTAGTTCGAAAGATATTCACATTTTTTCCAGATTATGAAGAGTGGCACATGACCTTGCAGCACCCGGCGCTGTTATCCATAATGGGAGCCAACGTTCTGCTGAGTTTCCACAGCCTGCCAGAATTTCATGGCTTGAAGGGATGCCCTTTTCAGGTGTACCTCAAACTCACCAAATAACAATCAGCATCTATCATACGCGCTATCACTTCTGATAACTGTAACACATTGTCACGAAACACAAAACAAATCAGTTTCAAATCTATCCGCTTACTGACTCGACAGTGCACAATGTGGCAATAGCGGACAAAAATAATTTTTATTGTTTTTTATTCTTGACTAGTTGATTAATTATGACTATGTTCATGCAAATTGTATCTACCTATATAACAAGATACCTGCACCCGTTGCTAACGGATCGGCATTATTACTTCTCTCTTAAGGTCACTTACGGGATATGCAGAGAGTAGCAAATCAAATTATCGAAATATACTACTATTAGACTTTTTCCTAAGGATATCAACATCCTGGATATTTAACGTCGCTATCCTAATTATATGCCGTCATCCTGGAAATTTGCATATATGTGCTTTAAGCGGCGAATAACTGTCTCTCCTTGCAATTTGGCCACTAATGAAAAGCCTTATAACACAAATTGTAGTAATCCTTCATATTTCTACCAAATTCCATACCTGCAGCTTCAGCTGTTTTCGAGATATTCTTTGAACAGGCTGACATCTGACTGATTTCATAAAGGTTTTGTTTTTTCTACAAAACCCTAAAAAGCGAAACTATGACCTAAGCTATCAAGCCAAGCTATCAAGCAAAAACTGTTTCAACAAGATTTAATTACCTGTAAATTGAGACTAAAAAAAAACTTCAGCTTCTATACTTACCGCTATAGAGCTATTAAAGCTGGAATCGCTAAGAAAGCATTCCAGCATTTTCACTCACAACTACACTAAAAATTAACCGATTTGAAAAGTATTGAGCACGTTAAACCGGAAATCAAAATATCTTCAACTTTTACTTGTACGGTTTTTCATTTGGAGTATTCGTTACAGAGATATGTGAGCTTGAAAAGCGATATAGTGTGATTTTTCTCCAAAGCCTCAAAAAGTGACGTTTTTCGACCATCGATTTTGATTATACTACTAAACCAAATTTCAACTTTGAGCAATGCATTGGATCTAGAATTTGACGCTCTTTAATTTACAAACTCTTAAGTTTTTCGATACGAGGCTCTGTTTAGAAGTTACGAGGAGAATATTAAAAAAAGGGCTCAAGTTTCGCGGTTTTTCGCCCGCACAGCCGCTCTGCCGCGGGGTCCAAGGTGGCTCCATCTCTTAAATTGAAAGTTTGGGCCCCACCAACATTCGTACCAAACGGCATTTCTCTATCATATTTTGCAAGGTGGCGTCGATTTATGTCGCTTAGCGTCCCAACTATAAGTTTGTCAGTATGAAAACGGTGCGGATAGGAGGTGTATGCTAGCAACTTCACGTCCGAAAAGTAGATATGCTATCGAAACGTCGACAAGGTATAGAAGTGCTAGAGTTGTTGACGCGCCGATGCCCCTGGAGGGGTCCAAGCAACTAACCTATACAACGCAGCATAGATATAACGATCACGGTCGTTATACACAACCTCAAGTGGATAGAACGACCGTGAACGTTATAAACAATTTGACGTTTATAAAGACGATCGACTATAACGACGTAATCTACGGGGTCCCTTCAATGTCATTATAAACGATATCCAGTGTATATTTTTGTAATATTAAATAGTTTGAATAAATCTACGTATGTATATGTTCATTGACAACGGTTCATGCAAATAAAAAAAAAAACAAAGCCCAACCTATGTGTATCTGACGGTTTCAGATCAAGTTATGATCTGGCTGGATCAAGTTATGATCTGGCCAGATCAAGTGCCCTGGCCACAAGTGTTAACCTTACATTAGGGATTTATTAATCAATTTTCCTGTCTTTTGTTTAAGTCTTTTGTTTATTTAATTTTTCTTTTCATTCTAAATAAATTACATTGTGTTTTGGTTTTTTGACATTTAGCACAGAAACACACGCACTCAAATACAACTGCGATTTTGGAATGGGAATATACACGCACACAAACAAAAATCGTTAAATATTTTAATTATTCTTTATTGTAAATGTGAAAATGATGTCTTGGTGTTGCCACTTGTCAAAATTTGGATCTGTATAAATTTTTCGGAAATGTTGAAAGTCTTGTCTTTTTTTTATTATTTTAATTAGAAGAACTGCCCGCAGTTGGACTCGTATCAATTCCCCAGACAATAAATAAATAAAAAAAAATATTTAAAATAAAAATCGAATCAATAAAAATAAAAGAAGAAAAACCTAAATAAATGAATAAATAAATAACAAAAATTACAGAAAAAAAAATAATTAAATAAAATAAACACAGAAGGAACAGAATTAATTGAATCATGAATTTCGGAAAGGACACATCTCGGTTTATTAAAAATGTTCAGGAGATACAAAAAAAAACTACTAATCTTAGAAACCATTGGAAGTGGGAAACTGGGTCCCACGACCCAGGAAAACTAATTAAAAAAGTTCAGGCTCATGCTGATACGCTCCGGGCCCAAATGGTTTGGACCCTTGGCCTCTTAGTTCATAGAAATTTGTAGATTAGATTAGAGTAAGAGGGCAGTGAGACCGAGAGGCTCACAAGCACCACGACCAGGAGAGGTATATTGTGCTATGGCCCATATGGTCTAGTGTGGCTTCAGGGTTGGCGATCAAGTTTGATCCTGCCAATAAAGTTACACAACTGCCTAAATTGAAGTGAGGCGATTTCATCCACATCAGGGATGAGATCTCTAGGCGACGACGAGAAAGGGCCTCACTTTCGCAAAGGATGCGATGTGATATTTCATCATCGGCTTCGCAAAAGCGACAGATGACGTCAGTGACGATTTGTGACAGTGAGCATTTTGTGTAGGTAGTAGTAGTAAAAATTCGAGCTATTTTCCCAGCAGGAAGGCACTGCGACCATAAAGATCTATTGTGCCGTAGCTCATTAATCCAAAAGACCGTCCACCCTTCTAATAAAGGGCAGTAAGTCTTTAGCAGGAATCAACCGGAATCTGCAGTGCTGATAGTAGCCTGCCCGAGGAGTGACATCCTAAAACGCGCGATGGCGGGACATTCGCACAAGATGTGCTTGGTCGTTTCCACGTCTTCCAGACAAAGACGGCATTCAGTCTCGCTTGACAGACCCATCTCGTTCAGGTGAAATCTGACCAGGTGATGGCCAGATAACTACCCCACTAGGAGTCTTAGGTGGGTTCTACTCATTTGAGTAGTACCCTTGTGACTGAAGGGCATTATCAGCTCCTTTGTTTGACAAAGCCCTGGAAGGTTATTCCAGTACTGTTGACGCAATCGTGCAAACCAATCTGTGATCCGCAGTTTGGCCGAGGCCAGTCCAAAGCCACAGTAAGGCTCAGGTCCATGAAAACGACTGGATGATCCTTGTCTAGCAAGTTCATCCGCAGCCTCGTTCCCCTGGTGGCCTGGCACCCAACACAAGAAGACTCGGTTTTTGGTTGCCAACAGTTGAAGGAGATTGTAACACTCCTTCATCAGTTTTGAAGAGACCTTAAATGAGGAGAGCGCTTTTATAGCTGCTTGGCTGTCTGAGTAGATAGCAATGTGAGCGCCGCGAAGTCCAGTTTCCAAGATTACCCTGGCGCAGTCCTCAATGGCGTGGATCTCAGCTTGAAAAACGCTGGGCGAGACTCCCATTGCGATCGAAATCCGGGTGTTGGGTCAAAAGACACCTGCACCAACACCCTGTTCCGTTTTAGACCCATCGGTGAACCACTTGATACATACATCTAGGGACTGGACAGGGTGTGCCATTTACCCAATCAGAGCGGTTAGAGATGAGGGCTGAATATTTTCTGCCGAAGCAAACCTCCGTGATCATGTAATCTGATCTCAAGCAGATCTGCACGTCAGGAATTTGATTCAGAATGCTCATGTGACCGCTTTCTTCACTACGCACGTCGGAAGTTAAACGAACTCTGAGAGCATTTAGAGCTGCTGATTCTTGAATGAATATATGCAACGGAGTAAGTCCAATAATCGCCTCCAGGGCTGGCGTAGGACAAGTGCGCATAGCTGCAGTGATGCCAAGGCAGGCACGGCGTTGAAGCTTATTGCACTTCAGTAAGACAGAAGATTGCTGAGTTTTCGGCCACCACACAAGCGCTGCATTGGTCACCATAGGCCGCACCAGCATGGTGTATAACCACTCCATTATCTTTGAGGTGAGCCCCCATGTCCGTCCAAAGAAACTTCTGCAAGCCCACATTGTGCGTGTGGCTTTGTCAAGTACATTATCTATGTGAGTATTCCAGGTGAGTTTCGAGTCTAGAGTTTCCCCGAGACATTTAACTCCAGTGGAATAATCTAAGGTCGTGCCGCATAACGAAATTGGATCCAATGTTATGTTTCGTTTTCATGTGAACGGCACAACGACAGTTTTCTGTGGATTTACATGTAAGCCCACAGCCACACACCAGTGTAGAACTATGTCAAGGGCCGACCTTATCACCTCAGTGTAGTAGTAGTAGGTACCTCAGGGTCTAGTGCCCCGTGAGAAGGCCGCAAATGATTCTTACCCTGTTCCTGCTTAAATTTAGCAGAGCCAGGGTTGGTTGGTTGGTATAAGTGGTGGCTGAAGCACAACTTGCCAGAGCCCAATTAGCGCGAATGCGCCGTTTTGTAACCAAAAACCTCGGCAAAATCGGTTATAAGATGGTTGGGCTAACAGGGGATGGAAGGATGCCTAGATCCAACCGGAGGAGTTCCGGAAGTGTAGCAGCTCCCCGATCTTCACCCCCGATACGTCCCCCAGGTTAACGAGAAAGGCCTCGCCCAATGCTCGATGTCTGGCCCTAGCAAGGGCCGGGCATTCGCAGAGGAAGTGAGTGAGGGTTTCCTTTTCATCCTCATTTCCACAGCGGCGGCAGTGCGGATTGTAAGGATGCCAAGTCTAATTGCATGTTCTCCGATAGGCCAATGTCCTGTAATGACCGCCGTGAGCCTGGCGACATCCCTACGGGACTTGGTTAATAGCTCAGATGTTTTCCTACTGTCATAGGAGGGCCAAATCTTCCTTGATACGGCGGGCAGGTGGGCAGATTCCGCCATTTGAAATTCGCAACATTGAGGTAGTAAGAGGAGATCTTGCTCTTAACAGGCAGAGCCAGGGAACGTTTGCGTGAGTGTCCTGGAATGAACAGTTTGGACTGTCTAAAGCCGGGGAGACTCTCGCAGTACGCGACAGTATCTATACGCTCCTGTTGCCTAATATGAATTTTAAATCTGCATAGGGGTATACCATAAAGGTGTTTAAGTCCAGTAAATGGGGTGGCAGATGCTTTCCTAGCCAACTTATCGGCAGTCTCATTAACTGAGACGCCAACGTGGCCTGGGACCCAGTATATTGTGACTTTATTGTGCAAACCAAGTCTCTGCAAAACCTAGACGTCAGTACTGGGTTATTGAGAGCCTTGACAGCAGCCTGGCTATCAGTCAAGATAGCAATGTTTCTTTCACGGTAGCAGGCATCTATACTTGTACTAGCATAGGTCCGAATTACATGGTCTTCAGCCTGGAAAACCGTCGCTTCCCCATGGGGATAAGTAGTCTTTTAGAAGGACCAAAATCTCCTGCTCCGATACCCTCATCAGTGCTGGAGCCATCAGTAAACCAGTTGATAGTATACGGAGAGAGTGACGAGTGCCTCAGATTCCATTCTACTCTATTCCAAATTAAGGTAGAGAGGAGTCGGTTGAAGCGTAACTCTCTTGTTTAATAATCACATGTCATACTTAGCTCATTCATTTCATGGAGCCATTTCTTCTCCTCTGAATTCAGTTTATGCGAGATTTGATTGGCTTTAAGCCTCGCTATTGATGAATGTGTGGTGGAGGGAGATCGAGTAATGCCTCAAGGGCGGCAGTAGGGCAGTTGCTAATTGCACCCGTTATAGTGAGGCAGGCCAGCCCGTGGATTTTTCATAGTGTGGCTTTGCCCTCCTGGGTACTCCATTTCTTCCACCAGACAACTGCTCCATAGTCAACTATGAGTCTGACAATCGCCTTGTAGATCCAAAGAACTATTCGAGGGCTTGTTACCCAAGCCTTCCCCACAAATTGTCTGCAGATCCATAGGGTTCTGGTGGCCTTATCCGAGATAGTCATCAGGCGTTCCGTCCAGAGTAGTTTCCTATCGAGAGTAGCACCCAGGTATTTTACTGAATCGACCAGGCGTACTTGAGAGTTGCGCATGGTAGGACATCTCATCAATCGTAGATTTCGTTTTCTTGTGAAGGGTACAACAGCTGCCTTGGAGGGATTAACCCAAAGGCCATCTTCATAACACCATATTTGTACAACATTTAGAGCTGTTTTAAGGATATTTTTTAAGACTTCCTCGAATTTTCCCTTAACAGTGATCACTAGATCGTCAGTATATCCTTGTGTTAAATAACCCATGGCGGTGAGTTTCCACATCAGGCTGTCTACTACAATGTAGTATAGAATAGGAGAAAGTATGCCTCCTTGTGAGCAGCCTCGAGTGACGTTTGCTGTTAAAGTAGAGTCCCCAATTTCTGTGATGACCCATCTGGAAGTTAACATCCTTTTGACCCAGTTTGTGGAGGTAATATCAGCTCCCTTCGCTCTTAGCGCAGAGTCAATGGAAGAGAAGGATGTGTTGTCAAAGGCTCCTTCGATGTCGATAAAGGCATATAGAGAAGTCTCCTTATTTGACATAGCTAATTCAATTTCTCCTACCAGCAAATGGAGAGCTGATTTAGCTGATCTGCCGGACTGGTATGCAAACTGCTTATGGTGCAGCGGAAAATTAATAAGGAGCGTGTTTCTAATGCGCACATCGAGGATTTTTTCCATGGATTTGAGCATGACGGACGTCAAACTTATTGGCCTGTATAACTTAGAGTCATCTTTAGGTCGATTGACCATTTTAGGGATGAAGACTACTTTAACAAGCCTCCAGGATTTTGAATGTATCCCAGAGCAAAGCTGCTCCTGAATATACTAAGGAGGAATGGGATTAATATTTTTCTGTCTTTCTGCAAAAGAGCTAGGAAGATTCCGTCAGTACTGGCAGATTTATAGGGTTCGAATGATTCAATAGCCCATTTAACTGTTTCGTGTGTAATTATGTTTGCTGCGGTTTTAGAATCTGAATGGTCGGCTAGGTAACGCACCTCCAGATCAGCTGAAATTATAATGTCATCTGTAAGTGCTACGCATCCAGGAAAGTGAGTATCCAGAAGCAGTCTCCCAGTACTCTTGGCATCCTCTGTGATACTGACATCCTGTCTTCCTAAAGTGTTAACTTGGTTCGTGCCTTTTTTGGCCAAAATGCGATGCAGTTTGGCAGCGGAGTTAGTGTTGTCCACTCTCTCACAGAATGTCAGCCAAATGCGTTTTTTTTTAGCTGAATGCACACTTTTGTTGTATAGGGTAAGAGCGGAATGGTGTTGCTCCCACTCATCAGTTCGATTGCCTCCGATACATGGTAGACTAGGCTATCCAAACTGTGCTACCCAGAGACTTTATTGTCTAGTGTACTAAGCTTCCCCCGCAGAGGGACAGAATATCCGTCGCAGTCTGTTCGTTGCGGGATTCTTCTATAACTATAAGTACTGATTTGTTCGAGTGTTGTAATGTTGAATCAGATGTGTCTATGGTCAGAAAGAGATGTCTCGTCATAGACATGCCAATTCTGGATTCGATCTGAGATATTACAGGACCCTACTGTAATATCGAGTTCCTCTCGCCTATTGCGAGTAACGAAAGTTGGGCTATTTCCATTGTTGAAAATATTGAGGTCAAGGCTAGTAATGAGTTCAAGAAGGTACTCACCTCTATTGTTTGTGTCTGTACTTCCCCAAATGGTGTGGTGCGCATTTGCATCGCAGCCGATCAACAGGGGCAGGTGCTTTCCCCTGCAGTATTCGGTTAGTCGGCGGAGCTCTGAAGATGGGAAGTCACAGTCTCCAGGAAAGTAGGCAAATGCTGTCGGGCTTATAACCAGCAGCTACTACAACTAAATCGCTGGTGATGAACTCTGTAAGGCAAATGTAGTTGCTATTATTCCTTAAAACAATGCAGGCTCTTGGTTGGCCCCAGAGTCGTATATTATTCTCTAAGATAGTAAACGGTTTTTTTTTTTTAATAGCCATGCAGAGCAGAGCAGGTTAAAACCACACAGTTACACTAACAATTTGATCTGAGCTGCTCAGGAGAGAAGGTTAGTGCAGAAGCACTTCTCTGTTAACGAGTCCGCTCTTTGAAATGCAGGTGGCGCAGGTGTTGAAGTTCTCATGGAGTTTACAGATTGGGAAGCACTAAAAATTCATTTCCAATCAATAAAATGTTCATTTTGTGTAATTATTTTAGATGGAATAGTAAACAAACAAAATGATGTTTTCTGTCTAAACAAAATTTGTCCGGTTGTATCTGTACTCAGGATTTAAGTTTTGTCTTGAAATTTGAGTTGACATTCATTGCGTTCAGAAGGTGGCAAAAGAGCAGAAACCGCTCGCGAGCAGCTCCGCAACTGCTCGCGAGCAGCTCCGGAGCTACTCGGTTTGGAGTCTGCACCTTCTGAACGCTACTTCACCAGCTGACAAATCGACCAGCTGAAAGCTGACGATGACAATTTTAGACTTCAAGTGCCAAAAAGTGGAAAATACATGAATCCCACGCTGTCCATTACAAAAATCACGAACAACGTGAAAACAAATTCAGAAGCACCCGAAAACCAAAGAACTAGAAGCCGAAAACGGCGAAAACACAACAACCAATTTGATAACTGTCAAAACTCGGAAACTCGCAACATGAGCGTGAGGTTGAAAAAGAAGAAGAAGAACCTGAGCACTGAGCACTGATCAGTGAGCAGAAATATTTCTTGCTCGGTGAAATTTGATCATGATCACCCGAGCGGAAGTTGCTCAGTCACTTCTGAACCCGCTCGTTCTGAACATGTTCGCTGAGCGGAAGTTGCTCAGTTCCTTCTGAACGCACACATTGAGTTGAATGCTAAAGTAAACCAAAGACATGCCCTGTTTTCGTCTTCGCTACTCTAATCTGCGCTATAAGCGTTTTTGTTTTTACCGCTTATTCTGCTCTACTCTGTACAAAAAAAAACGCATCTAGTGAGCGGTTAGCCGCCTATGAAAAGATAGGTATTTATTAACCTAGTCAGTTTGTAAGTGTGATAATTAATTTTCCTTCACGAATGTAGTGACGGCCGACACATTCGTTTTTTTTAAGTGAATTAAATTAGATTTTATAAAGAGAGATTTTGAGTGTAGTTTCCGGTGCGTTTGCGGGCATGTTAGGTGTTGTCCGACGTTTGTAGTTGTCAACTAAATCAAAGAAGACGCAGTTTCCCCAAACTAAAACACAATTTTTATTTATCATCATCATCATCGTGGCGCGACAGCCCGACGTCGCCTTGGCCGCCTGGATCATTGTCCTCCAATTATCTCGGTCACATGACCGCGTCCTCCAATTTTGGAAGCCCAGCAGCTGCGCGGCGTCCACACCTACTGAGCTCTCCCGACGAGCTCTCGGTCGTCCTCGCAGTCTCGCTCCGTCGACTCGTTCTGCATTCATTACTCTCTTAGGCATGCGATCATCGTCCATTCTTTGTACATGCCCTGCCCATTGAAGTCGTTGTAGTTTGACGATTTTCGAGACTTGCAGCTCATCGTACATTTCATACAACTCATGGTTGTACCGGATGCGCCATCCATCTCGATCGCAAACAGCCCCGAAAATTCGCCGTAGAACCTTACGTTCGAAAGTGTCTAGCATGTTTTCGGAGGCTTGAGTTAGGGTCCATGCTTCGCAGCCATAGCATAGCACTGATCGTATAATGGTTTTGTACACGTGGAGCTTCGTGTTTCTGTGCGCATGCTTCGATTTCATTATGGGGAGAACCGAGAAAAAAGTCTTATTAGCTAACTTTATCCGTCGCTTGATTTCGTCAGTTTCGTTGGCGACCCTTGACAAGTTGCAACCCAGGTAAATGAAGTTGTTCACGAACTCGATGTTGAGGTCCCCCACATTGATGCTCGGTTGTGCAGGTGTCCTTGTCACCGATTGCATCATTATTTTAGTTTTACCCTCGTTAATACGTAATCCAACTTCCTTTGCAGCGGTATCGTGCGTATGCAGAAGTTCTTCTGCGTCGGCCAATCTTCGGGACATGATGTTGATGTCGTCGGCCTACGCTGCTAATTGTCTCGACTTGATGAGTAGCGTCTTGCTGTTGTCCATATTCATGGCCCGAATAACGTATTCCAGTGCTAGGTTGAAGAGCGTCTGTGCCAGTCCATCGCCCTGTTTCAGACCAGTGCGTGTTTCAAATAGATCAGTAAGTCTATTGTAGATCCTGACTTGTGAGACGGAGTTGGCCATCGTCATCTTAGTCAGTCGCACTAATTTGGCCGGTATACCAAATTGCAGCATGATGTTGTACAGTACTCCACGATCGATACTGTCGTATGCCTGCTTGAACTCGACAAAGATTTGGTATACGTTTACGTTGTATTCCCAGCACTTCTGGAGTACCAGTTTGACTGAGAAGAGCTGATCGGTTGTGGAGCGACCAGGTCTGAAACCGCTTTGATATTCGCCAATGATTCGTTCTGCGCACGGTTTTATTCTATTTTCCAGAATTTTCGTCAAAATTTTACAGGACGTACAAACTAGTGAAATGCCCCTGTAGTTCTCACACTGCAGTTTATGCCCCTTTTTATGAATTGGACAGATGATCCTTCTGCGCCAATCGTCTGGGATCTCCTCGTCCTCCCATACTCGCAGGAGTAATTGATGTATGGCATCAACTAGACTCGTTCCACCGAATTTTAGCAGTTCAGCTGGAATCTCGTCAGCGCCCGGCGCTTTATTTCGTTTTAGTGATCGCAACGCTAGATCAACTTCCTCTACTGTCTGGGGTTAAATGGGTGGGCCTAGACCAACAATATCGTCGAGAGCTTCCTGTGGGGGGATGTTAGATGGTCGGTTTAGAAGCTCTTCAAAATAAGAGGCCCATCGCTTGTTAATACCATCGGTGTCGCTGATGATGTTTCCATCCTTGTCCATACAAAGGCTAGTCCTGGGCTGGTAGCCGTTCTTAATTGTATTTACTAGTTTGTACGCTTGTCTGGTGTTCCTATTAGCTAAGTTTTCGTTTATGTTCAGCAACTGCTCATCAAAGTATTTACGTTTCTTACGCCTAATTATTCTATTCGATATTCGCCGTAGCTCGTCATATTTTTCTCTTCTGGCTCTGGTTCCTCGTTGAATCCATTGTCTGTAGGCCTCGTTTTTCGCGTCATGTGAATTTTTGCATTCTTCGTCGAACCAGTCATTTCGCGCTCGCCGGACTTTATATTCCACAACCTTCTCTGCGACATCTTTGATGGTATCCTTGAGTTCTTCCCAGAACCCATGGACACCTGTGTTGCTGATGTTGTGTAGCATTGGTGATAGTCTTTCCTCAAGGGCGGTTGTATACGCCACCGCTGTAGCATCACTCAGAAGCTTATCAACCGCAAAGATTTTGGGAGAGCTGATTCTCGATTGGTGCACTGAGGAAATTCTATATCTGTAGGTCATCTTCACCAAGTGATGATCTGAGTCGCAGTTTGCTCCTCGATAGGAGCGGACATCCATGACACTAGACGCCCATCTCCTGCAAATGAGGACGTGGTCAATTCGGTTGACGGTATGTACGTCTGGAGACTTCCAGGTCTGCTTGTGAATGCGTCGATGTGGGAAACACGTAGAGCTTACGACTAGATTCCTGCTGCAGGCAAAGTCGATAAGTCGCTGGCCGTTATCGTTACATTCTTCATGGAGGCTGTGGCCTCCAGTGGTCCCCCGGTGCCAACTTTCATTTCCGACTTTCGCGTTAAAGTCTCCCAGCAGCAATTTGACGTCGTTTGTTGGAAGTGAGTCGAAGAGAGTTTCAAGGCGGGCGTAGAACTCATCTTTTACTGCGTCTTCTTTAACTTCAGTGGGGGCGTGCACATTGATGAGCCAGAGATTGAAGAATCGAGTCTTGATGCGAATCGCACACAGCCGTTCTTTTATGGGTTTGAAGTCAGTAATACGCGGCTTGAGGTGATTGTTCACTATAAATGCTACTCCAAACTCCTTGTGGCCCTATGGTTTGCCACTTGTAAAAATTGTGTGCGATTTTTTGTCATTAATCTCGCTGCCTAGCCAATTTGTTGCCTGGACTGCAGTTATGCTCAGTTTGTACTTTTCGACCTGTTGAAGGAGGGCCTTCTCGGCCCCCGGTTTGTTCAGGGAGCGTACATTCCAGGATCCGAAAGAATAATCCTTTAGTCGTTTGCGTGGTCGTCGTTGTTGATCCGTCCAATCCGAGGCTTTTGTTCCAGGTTTCTTGACATGGAGTGGTTTTTGCAAGGACGAGTTGTCAGCACGTCGCTTAACCCCATTCAGGGGAAGGCCTCGGAGATAGCTGCTTCAGATGGTTTAATAAACGTGCTGGAGCCCACACAACTATGTTGCAGGTCCAACTACGCAAGTCATTCCATCCTACTAGACCTGAGACGCTTAGGTGTTCGTCAGCCATTCAGGCTACAGCTATCTGCCTTTTCCAAACTGTCTTATCGCTAAGACATTGGCCGTCAGCGAATTGATACACTGCCGTTACCAGGGGGCGCCCACGCGGAGGACTATGAATTGAATTAGATTTTATAAAGAGGGACTTCGAGTATATTTTCCGGTGTGTTTGGGGTATTCATTCCGTAAA
The DNA here is from genome assembly GCA_964017055.1 of Chloromyia formosa. Taxonomy (NCBI): domain Eukaryota; kingdom Metazoa; phylum Arthropoda; class Insecta; order Diptera; family Stratiomyidae; genus Chloromyia; species Chloromyia formosa. The sequence continues at coordinate 7,449,266 of OZ024819.1, read as the reverse complement.
GTTCTGGGTATAGCGTCCTTAGAAAGAAAGCGCGAGAGATACCGGTGGTGAAGAGTCGTGCTTACACCAGAAATCGGTCCGTTGGTACGCGCCCTTCGTGTTTCGGGCCATCCTGGAAGAAACCTCTTTTCTCGGAACGCGTGACGCGAACGCCCGTCTCCTCGGGATCAACCGACCAAGGAGGGTCGTGACGGATTTCTGACGAACCGTAGATTGTGCGGAGTAGATTAGATTGTTGTTTCTAGTAGATCGACTAGTTGAGGAGGAACGCCTCGAGCGGCTTTCGGAGTTGCGTAGAAAAAGTGGGATAACGACATCGAGGCGGGAGGCTCCTTCCGCTCAGGGCCGCCTGGAAAATACTGTAAATGAACTGGTGAAAAAAAAAAAACAGAAAAAATTCATCTTGAAAAGAGAAAACCAGAGATGAGCGCTTTTCGAAATTCACGATTCAATTAAATTAAATAATTACGCAAGGAACAGAATTAATAAAATAAAATAAACAGAAGAAACAAGGGGAAAATTATTCGACTTTTACGTTGTGTTTTTCTTTGTTTCTGTTTTCTTTTCTTTTATATGTCTATTTAAATACATAAATTGTTTGTCTCGTATTTGCACACACGATAATGTGACTTTTTTGTTCTTTTATGATATAATGTACTCTAAATGCTTTCAAAGATAAAAAAAGCGAGCAATTAAATATCAAACAAAATACGTATGTGATAATGGATATTATGATACGTGTGTGTTATGTGATCTGGTCTCTGGCATGTATACGTATGTATGTATGCTACCAAAAATTTTTTGTATTCTCTATATTCGATTTGTTTGAATCTTGAACTGTGTAGGTAATCTTTTTTCGTATTATTTACCTTTGTTTTTCTAATTTTATTCCAATTATTTTTACTACTACTACATGTAACTCTCCTAGTACCCGGAACATTTAACAAATCAAATTGATAAAGATTCGTCCGACGACTTGACGTGATTGCGTTCCACAAAGCTGATTATAACGATAACTGTCAAAAACAGTTGACAGCTGTTTTTATACAATATTTTCCTCAGTTGTCGTTACTATGCATTTTGGCAGTTCGTTGATGCGACTGCGAAACTGTCGAAAAAAAGATACATGGATCTTAAAATACTCGATTTTATTAAATTGATAAAAATTTCATATTGACATTATACAGCGTGCCCAGAAATTGGCGTGATTCCCCATGCAATATACACGAAAAAAAATGGTGTTTTGAATTTTTACCCTTTAGCTGCTACACACATTTTTATACCCTAGACTTTTAGTATAGGGTATATTGTTTTTGTCACGACGAAAATATGTAACACCTTAAAGGAGGCTCCGGAGGTATAGCAATGTATATATATAAATTATCAGGGTCACCTCTTGATTCGACTTAGCCATGTCTGTCTGTATGTCTGTCTGTCTGTCTGTCTGTCTGTCTGTCTGTCCGTCTGTCTGTCCGTTCGCACGATAACTTTCGATAGAATGAAGCTAGAGCCTTGAAATTTTGGTCAAATGTTGGTAGTATGATCTAGTTAGATGGTATTGAAATTGGGCATGATCCGGCCAAGAGAACGCCTACCTCCCCTACATATGTAAAATAATTAAATGTATCTATAACTCCCGATTAAAAAAGCATGAAAAGCTCCAGCTTTGATATATTGCTAGTGAGGGTAATCTTATACTCTCCTGGGAAAATAAAATCGATCAGTTGAAAACTAACGGTAATTTTCTTACAATGAGCCCCGTACTACCCTACTTTTCAGGTTTTTTGTCCATAACTCTTGAACCAATTGACGTAGACATCTGATTTTTGGCATGTATCCCTGAGGGAAGAAGCTGCTTAAGGTTCTGTAAGCTGGGCATAATCAGATCAAACGAACACCTACCTTCCCTACAAATTTCAAAAAATTAAATATTCCTTTAATTACAAGAACTTTCGATAGAATCATACAACCGAGTTAAAAATTTGGAGGAATGTTGCTAGTAAGACCTACTTAGTTGGTATTGAATATGGGCAAGATCCGACCCAAGGAACACGCACCTCCCCTACAAATGAAACTTCATCAAATAAGCGATAACTTTTGATAGAATGAAGCCAGTGAGTTGAAATTTTGGTCAAATGTTTGAAGTAAGATTAAGTTAGTTGGCATTCAAGATGGATAAGATCCGACCTAAGGAACCCCTACCTCCCCTAGAAATGAAACTTAAAATAAGCGATAACTTACGACAAAATAAAGCTAGAGACTTGAATTTTTGTTAAAATGTTTGTTGTAGGATCCAGTTGGCTAATATTGAAAATACGTAAGATCCGACCAACGAAACCCCTACTTCCCCTACAAATGAATCTTCAAATAAGCGATAACTTCCGATAGAGTGAAGCTAGAGACTTGAAATTTTGTTTAAATGTTTGTAGGGTGATCTAATTGGTTGATGGCAATGATGAGCAAGATCCGACCCAAGGAACCCCTACCTCCCCTACAAGTGAAACTTCAAATAAGCAATAATTTTCGATAGAATGAGGCTGGCGTCTTGAAAAATTCGACAAATATTTGTAGAATGGGTTAGTTAGATAATTGGTTTTGAGAATGGTCAAGATCCTCATCAACAACATCAGTAGCATCCCTCAGCAACTTCAGGCGTCGCAAGAGCGCGTAAGTGTGGCCATGTGTGACCATAGGCTGACCAAATGCTACACAATAGGGTGTGCAGATCGCAACGCACAGTTGATAGCGGAAAGTCTCACGTCCCAATCTCGCTGATTTGGGTGTATATACGCCCGAATTGCTGCAACGACGGATCGGTTGACTCGCTCAGAAGCATTTGCTTGCGGCGAGTAAAGAGCGGTATAGAGGTGCTTCACACCATATCGATCCAACAACGAGTTGAAAGCGTGAGACTTAAACTGCACGCCAGTATCCGTCACTATAGTCTCTGGCGCCCCAAAGACATGAAATATCCGAGTCTCGAGCCAACTGGTCAGAATCTCAGCTGTAAACTTTTTGATGGGCTCCACAAAAGTTTACAGCTGAGATTGTGTTCATTACAACACGCGTAACTAACAACCAACCTAACTAACAGCTCTAACTATCCATTACCGGCGGATAACGATTGTACTCCTCTCCGAGTTGATCTCTACAACGATCGACTTCCGACTCAACTTGCGACTAAAACTGAACTTCGACTGACTTCTGTTTCCGAACGGATAACGGCGCTATAACGATTGACCGTTTCCGAGAAGATTCGTGTATCAGCTAGTCTATTGTGACTAGTTAAAGAAGGACCAAGATGGTTCGAGACTCCGATAGTGCTCGTTCTATCGTGACTTGTCACCGATGGTTCGAGACTTTGATCGAGCTTAGTTCAGCATTTGTCATAAGTGTGACGTACTCCATGCAATATTTTTCACTGTAAATTACATGGCGAATTACGTGGCAGTGTGTTTATGTGCCCAGTTTCCGCCGACACCCTGTAGAGTCGGCTGATGTCTACGAACCGTAAAGTTAAAAAAAAAACTGTCCATTCAACCTAACAGCGTTTTCCCACTTGCCGACATTTTCCCGGGATGCCGGCCGACATTCTTAAGCTGGAAACGCACAGTGTACGCTGAAAGCTTAAGACGGGGAAGCTCCGTACACCATTAATACACGATACGACGACCGTGTATCGGGGAAAGTTTAATTTCCCCACGGTGCGGTGTCTCTTAGCGATTTTGTGCGAAGCTTTCTTTGTATACGAAAGTTCTGCATGTACACTAACTTTCTCAATTATTTAGATAAGGCAAAGTCTCTCTAAAAGTTGAAATGACGTCCGAATAATAAATTTTACTCAGACCCTATTTGCTAAGTCCCAAATCATTAATCTAAATAAGAGTCAAAACACCTCATAGCAAAGAGCAAGTATTTGAAAAGGAGTTGGCAAGTTGTCAGTTGTAACATCTCCCCAATATACGAGCACAATATCGTGCATTGAGCTTTCACGACAAAACACAGGTTGTTAGGAGCCCCTTCATTTGCTGGAATAACTAATTATGTTCCGACAGTGCAGAAGAATATTAATTTTCCCTGTTACATGTACGCATGTTTTTAATTTCGTCTGCATTATGATCTCTTGTGCAAATGATGTTACAACTGACTTCACATTACCAACTCCTTTTCAAATACTTGCTCTTCGCTATGAGGTGTTTTGACTCTTATTTAGATTAATGATTTGGGACTTAGCAAATAGGGTCTGAGTAAAATTTATTATTCGGACGTCATTTGAATTTTTAGAGAGAAATTGCCTTATCTAAATAATTGTGAAAGTTAATGTATGTACATGCACAACTTTCGTATACAAAGAAAGCTTCGCACAAAATCGCTCGGAGACACCGTGGGGAAATTAAATTGTCCCCGATACACGGTCGTCGTATCGTGTATTAATGGTGTACGGAGCTTCCCCGTCTTAAGCTTTCAGCGTACACTGTGCGTTTCCAGCTTAAGAATGTCGGCCGGCATCCCGGGAAAATGTCGGCAAGTAGGAAAACGCTGTAAAACAGCCGACCTTTTTTTTAAAAAGTTATCGTTACGATGTATTTTGACAGTACGGTAAAAATGAAAATATGATGGAATTCCTCAAACTATCAGAGAAAAAAAAACAAACAAAAGCTGCGTGGAAGGTGATCAGGCAAAGCTGTCATTCAACCTATTACAGCTGAGAGTTTCTTTTTTGACAGTTATTGTTTCTGACAGTTGATTGATAGGACTGCTTAACTGTCGATAGAATAAATGCAATCAGGCATTATGCCATCTATTGGATCTGCATCTCTTTCTACTCAAGATATTCTAGATATTCCAGTTTATTTAGATTGACATTGTGTATTCAAAATATCTGTATATATATATTTAAATCCACAAAAAAAAAATTTTACAATTTCACACAAACTGAATGTATTTTTGTTGTCACTCTTCTTCTTCTTCTTTTTATGATTTTGGTTTGTGCTTATTTCACGCCACGTATTTTAAACGATTAAAAAAAAAACGAAAAAAAAAACTTGAAAACGAAAAAAAACACACCCACAAATCTCTTCAGTAAAACGACGAAGTTTAACGGCTGCCGAAGTTGAGGAAGTTGCCAAATCCAATTTAGATGAACCACTCAAAACACAAAAACCACGACGTGATGCCGACAAAAAAGGTGTTCTCTCCATAGTTTATTATTTACCGCAAAAAAAAAATTAAAAACGTTTCCGTTTCTGTTTCTGTTTTTGTCGTTTCCAGCGCTATATTTTTCGTTCGATTGTGTTTCGGTTGTTGTGTTGAGATTTCGTGTCTAAGAGCAGTCGAACATTCACCGCCGAAATGTGCACACCGCTTTTCGGTTGCATCCTCACAATAATATACCAACGAAACGTCATCAACTGGACCACATGGAACAGTTGACGCGCTATGCCTCACAAGGGGTTAGGGCAGTTGAGTACATATCCGCCAAATCACTCCTACTTTTACACGAAACCAACGAAAACGAAAAATTGGTAGAATTAGGAGAATTTTCACGGCGCGTTACCATAGTAACGATGCAAAAAAAAATGTTTCGGTTCGGTACTGTCATTTGTAGAAAAAAAAAGCGAACAATTTTTCGGTTGCTGCCTTTGTGCAGCCGCCAAATCACCGTTAGTTTTGCACAGAGCCTACCAACGAACAAAAAAATTGGGAGAATTTTCACGGCACGTTACTAGGAAAGTGAAATGGTTTGGTGCAAAAAATGGTTCGGTCTGGTACTGGCACTCATAAAAAAACAACAGGAACCGTCAACCGTTTTTCGGTTGCTCCCAAAATTCGTTTGATGCGACAAAGAAGAACTGAAAAATTTGGTGCGATTCGGTGGCGAATGTCGACCGTTACGCGGGTCTCTTTATTTTTTGGTTTTAGTTAGTTTTGGTTTCAGTTCTAATTCACTTGGTTTTCGTTTCTCTTTTGTGTATTGTATGTTGTTTTGAAGATAGTTGTGGCTTGATGTGTTTTTTGGAACGTGTGTTGTTTTTAGATATCTTTTTAGATGGTTTTTCTACTTTTCCAGATTTTTGCGGTTGTTTTTTCTCTTTAGGTTTAACGTTAATTTAGCAAACTAGAAAGTAATAAAATTTGCTGCAATCATTGAGGCGCTTTAAAAAAAACCGATCAGTTTGCTCTTAACATGTGTGCTTATACGTACCACTATTGGTACATCATCCGTCAGCAGATGTGCTTGCAGAGGTACCTCCTCAAGCCGTGATCCTATCCCCTCTTCTTTGGAACTTGGCGGTCAATGGACTGCTTTTGAGAGAGTAGTAGTGGAATGAACCACATTCTGGTCTGGTCGTGCTGCTTCCACCTTCAGATCGATGGCAACACCTGATGAGTAATGATCTGTCGGTGGTACAAAACCAGAGACCAAGGTGCCCATTACACCTGGACCCCGATGCGAGCGCAAGGGCATCTGCCTCGTCCGCCAACCATTCCACCCTTATCGCCCCATTTGTAATTATGTAATTCCTCTTTTTACATGTTTGTGTTGTTTTTGTTAATACGTAAAGGACAGGGACAACGTGCGGCAAAAACCCCGCCCACGTCTCCCAAACTGAGCTACAGCCAGCATAGGCCGCTGCTTAGCTCGTTGAGCGGCCTTTTCTTTGCCAGATGGCACGGACCGACGTTCACGGTTATTATGTTACTTTAGGCTCCGTCCCCACGGGCAAACCATCAGTTACAATAGCTTGGATGCAATGTGATGGCCTACGCAGACGATGTTGACATTGCTATTTCCGGCAGATTACCAGAAGTCCTAAGTGAGTTGTTGCAGAATTCTCTATGCAGGCCAGTGTGACGTTGAGTTCAACCCTGACAAAACCGAACTGATGCTCTTCACCAAAAGACATTTGCTACCTTCTGATGAGCCTCCATTATTTGATGGCACTGACTCTTAATGCCTGCTACAGAAAATGGCCCATCGCGATGGTGTCTTTGATGGCCGCCATCACACACCAAATGTCAATTCAAATATATTCAAGCATAGTCCGTCTACACAATGGTCTTCGATGGGCCATCATAAAATTGCGTATAGAGGGCAATTGAAAGCTGTCGCTCCTTGCGTCACGGCAGCTAGAATCAAACAGATCGTGTAGGACAGAAGGAGCACGTTAAACATGTCAACCGGCCTTAAAACAATTCATGATCAAAGTAATTATGTACAACATCGACTGTTTACTGTCACTTTGACTTCGTCTGTACGTGTGTGCGTAATACGAGTAGCTATCGATAGCTAAGCTCATGGGCACGAGCTGAAATAGTTGACTTGAGCTGACTATTGTGCGTTATGCAACGACTAGAGTCAACTACAATTATAGCTGACTATCGGAGTTATGGAACGGCAATAGTCACTGACTATAGTCAACTGTAGTTATGTTATGGAACGTACTCAAAGTCGTTGATAGAAGCATTGCGATAATTGTGTAGTGACCCCTCAACTTAAATCAGCTGCTCAAAGTTCTGTACGCGATGGGTCATCGCGTGTAGGAAAATGGCTCTCGAAGCTATTTGTGGTTATCTGCTATCCAATCGCTGTTGACAGAAATGACGGTTACACAGCATTGGCCACTGAACGCCATCCGCCCGTCCACACAATGGCGATGGCCCCGAATGGCCAGGGCTGGGCCATTGTCTGTAGCAGCCATAATGATAGAGCTAAGTTCCTGGGTCTTGTTTTTGATAGGAACTTGGCGTGGAGCGGTTGAACGATGCCATAACTGCACTCAACTCATGCCGGAAGGCGATTGTCAAGAACAGGTCTGCTACCGATAGTGGTGTACTGGCTATACACAGCGATTATACGGTCAATTTTATAGCATGGCACATGTGTGTGATGGACGGCACTTAGAATTGCATCCTATTGTAGGCAAATTGCAAAGCTTATCAGCAATTTCCGCAACGGCAGTTTCTAGAACAACTTCGTTAGCCAACTCAGATGCGGTGCTTAACTTGCTTCCGCTTGGAGAAGCTTCCTAGCCAGCTGGTCGGTAAATTCGTTACCCAAAATACCGACATATCTAGGGACCCAACAAATGCTTTTATTCGAAATTCTAATTCTCTACAAAGCTTCATAGCAGTTTTGATGAAATGAAGAATTGGCTTAGTGCCTTGACGGTAGCCTGACTACCAGTGAAGATTGCAATCCTTCTTCCTTGGTAACCTGCCTTTAGACATAAGTTCACACATACCTTAATTGCGTGGACTTCAGCTTGGAATACCGTAGGGTACTTCCCTTTCGGAGTAGATACTCTAAGTGAGGGTCCTATGATACCCGCACCTGTACCTTCTTCGCTTTTGAAGCCATCAGTATACCATTTGACAGTGCTAGACGAAAGGATAGAGTGGTTCATGTTACACCCGTCTCTATTCCAAATAGACGTAATGAAGAGTTGATTGAAGCGGAGTTCCTTGGCTAAGTAGTCTGACGGCAAGCTTAGCTCAATATCCTCATGGAGCCAGCGTTACTGATATGCGTTAAATTTATGGCTAACCAGATTTACTTTTAGCCTGCCTACTGTTGATTTTGCCTTTAGATGAACATGAAGCGGCGGAAGATCGAGCAACGCCTCAAGGGTGGCTGTAAAACTGCAACGGATAGCCGCAGTAATTGTGAGCCAAGCCAGTCTCTGAATCTTTCCCAAACAAGCCATACCTTCGCTGGTGGTTGCTTTCTTCCACCAGATGACTGCCCCATATTCAATTATGGGTCTTATAATCGCATTATAGATCCATAGGACTATCCAAGGGCTCTATAAGGCTACCTACAGCTCGAGAGAGCTTTTGTGGCATTATCCGATTTAATCCTAAAATGTTCTGGCCAGATAAGTTTTTTATGCAAGTAACGCCGAGGTATTTAGAGGAACTCGCCAGGATTACTGAAGCTCCCACTTATCGTCTCCATTCGGTGCCTTAAGAAGTACCTAGCTCGGGGCTTTAACTCCCCCCCCCCCCCTTACGAGATGGCTTTTCTCTGATCGAAATCAGAAGGATGACTCTTTGGAACATGCACTTTGCACAGAACCTTACCATTATAGGCTGCGACCTAGCTTAGCCGACTTAACATTAACCACAGCCCCCACAAGTCCAACACCTTGATGAGCCAGTACCTTCGTACTGTGGACACACCCATCCCCGTGGTTCATTATTTGCTACTGACTTCTCAAAAGCCGGAATAGTCTCACCGTTCAATATCCTTACGGAATATTTTGCTGATTAAGGAGTGCATTCCTGGCTCAGCTAAACCCACTATCCCCAAAATAGTTGAAAGTGCTTCCGTTACTCTAGTACTAGTAAGCATTCTCCTCAGATGGGGATAGTGCTTCATTTCCCATCACAAGCCGGCGCCATATTCAGGTACTAGTAAGCCAGTTGACTGGGTCCGTGGGGTTGTCAGGCCCCAAAGCAGTATAGAAATCAGTATCTCTCCCTTTCCGTCAATCCACACCTATGTTAGAATCAGAGCTTGGGAAGACCCCAAAGCCGTGTCTTCATCAAGTCTAGGAATCAGAACCTGGGCAGATACCATTAACCTTTCCGCTTCATGGCACCTATAGGATTGCTCCAATAGGAATCGGTCGAAATACCTTTCAGCCTATATAGCCCCCTTTCGTAGTTCGTTATGCGGGGGCACCACTCCCCAGGTGTCGCATAACGACGGAATCTATTGTATTACGAGACCATCATGCAACACCGGTGGCATATAACGACGAAAACCAACTAGCGAGACCGTCACTCAGCCACCTTAACTTCATAATTAAGTACGTGGGGTCGTCAGTCCCCAAAGGCATGCATAGGGATCAGCGCCAAGGCCCCTTTACTCTATACACCACCTCCTTGCGTAGCATTAGGTCCGTGGGTTCGCTACACCTAAAACATCATAAGTCTTTCGACTCAAGGGTGCCCCCTGCGGGGCCGCTTGGAGTACTGCAGTACTATTTATAGTAGGACAAACCATCATCCCGTCCATGACGACGTTCGTGGCCATGAATGTGCAGGAGGTTCATGCTGGCAACTGCATTCTCTGAAATCAATTTATGCCAACGAAACGTCAACTGGGCCACATGGAACAGTTGACGCGCTATGTCCCACAAGGGGTTAGGGCAATTGAGTAGGACAAATCATTGGTCTAACGTTTCCTTTCTTGGACCTTGGGCTAGGCGGTGCAATAAGCCTTACCCCCTTCTGACCCCTCCTTCCTTCTACCCTCGTTAAGTTGAGCTCATCATAAAAAGGCGTGCTAGTTTCAAGAAAGGGAAAGGAGCTCCGCTGGCCAAGAAAATTTTTGCAGAATCATTCCTCATCAATGTGCAGATGCCGGTAAGATGTGATTACCTTCCCCCTCGAATCGTCTTTCCCACGATTCAGTTGCATCCTATGACGATACAAAGTAGACACTGCCTGTTGGGGGATAGGTGAGGATAGAAAATCCTACTCTTCATCGATGGGTACTCTACAAGGAGGAGATACTCGTAAGGATCGATTAAGAAAAAACTGAAAAAATGGGCCGTAGTTTGTAAGTCCCTGTGTGCTTCCAGCACTTATGAGGATGGTACCTACAAAGTTGCCAAACTCTGGCAGTGAGACCGATATGCGATCTCGAAGTGTAATGGGGGTCCCAGGGTGACCGAACTCAGCCCTAACGGTAGATTTTTAAGCCCCACGTTGGGCGCCATATGTTTGTAATGCCATATGTTCGTCAAGCAGGGATCTCGCGCAATACTTGGATGGTGGTTTATGTCCCGCGGCTATTATACTCATTTGCCTTAACCCACTAACCATAGTGGGGCATAGCGCCTCAATTATTTCATGTTGCTTGGGTGACATTTCGTTGGCATAAACCTGCTCCCATTCAGCCGCCCACCTGCAACAAGTCGGGAGATGTTGTGGCTTATTATTACGTCCCGCAACACAGGGGGAAAACAACACAAAAATCCATGACCACGAAAGCCGTGGACGGTTCTTCGGGCACCCTGGTTAAGCCAGGGCAAAATCACGGAAAGAACCACACAATAGGGTGAAAACAAAAGACAGACAGGAGAAAGGGGCGTTTTAATACAAGCTCGTAAGGGTGCATTCATCATCTTGAATGAGACTGAAGCCATTGAGACTATAAAACGAGTTCCTCGCCTAAATCTTTCGTTTTCTCCTGAAATTTCTGGAGCAAATTGCGCGCACTTTACAAGTTTAGGGTCGACTAGAGCATGTCTAAGCTAGATCTGTGTTTAAATTCCATCGGAAATTAAGTTCCAGAGCTTGGAATGATTAAAAAGAAATCGGATGCAGCCATGAGCAAAGCAGAGTACTTACAACAACAACATAAAACACAGATGCTTCTTTTTTTTGGCGGGGGGGGGGGGGGGGGGGGGGGGAGGGGATACCTTTCGGGAATACTCGGGCTGGGAAACATTCATTGAACAAACACTTCAGATATTTAGGGACAACTCGCGAGGCAAGCTTGACCATTGCACTTGATAAAGCGTCAGGTTTGACGTTATTGAAGGCCCTCGATATTCAAGAATGCAACCAAACTCCTTGTGCCTTAAAGACGTTTCAATATACCCCACTATTGAATGCAGCGCAGTCTGTACTGATCTGCCCTTTTAATATGCGTGTTGGGATCCAAATAAGGGTCGAGGCGGAATGCAGCCACGAAGGTAGCAGTCTATCATTCTTTTCAGAATTTTACGGCTCGTGCTCACTGATAAAGCGACTTTTCTGGGACATATCCTGGAAACCCAACATTATGGAATGTGTGGCAAAGGCAACAGTCGCTCTGTACTCGTGCAAAAAAGCTAAAGGTAAAAAATGGGTAATACGGCCGCAGGTCGTTTTTTGGTTTTATACATCGGTCTTGCGTCCCATACTCGTGCATGGGGTCATCACCTGGTGGGCGGCACTAAACAGTGCGTTTTATAGGGTCATTTTGGAAAAGGTTCAAAGACTAGCATGTCTTTCCATCACGGGAGCTCTTAGAACCACTCCCACTGCCGCTCTTGAAACTATGCTAAATTTGGTTCCCTTCGACATTTTTGCCGAGCAGCTGGCTGCTGGTGTGGCTATCTGACTTCGTGAAACGGGTCACTGGACTACTACCACCACGGAACATTCTGCTGTACGGAACAGATTTGAAGTTCCTGAAGTCACGGACTAGACCTCTCCTAAATACTTGTCCGGGAAGAACTTCAAAATCTTGATCCCATCGTGAGAAGGGTGGACAAATAATGCAATTCTGGAGACGAGTACCATTAACACCTTTACTGACGGCTCAACGACGGATCGAGGAGTTGGGGATGGTGTTTACTCAAAGATGGTGGATATCAGTCTTTCTTTCCGTCTCCCAGAGTACTGCAGCGTTTTGCAGGCGGAGATCACGGTGATTTATGAAGCCCTGTTTTGGTTGGGGCGCAATGCTGTGACTGTCAGGGATATTGTAATCTATACTGATGGTCAATCAGTGATTAAATCACTTGACGCTACAGTGACCGCTCGAGGACGGTATTTAACTGTCACAATTCAATCTTGGAGATGGTCAATTTTTCCAATATTACCCTGTGTCAGCAGGGCACAACCAATATGGTAAGCGATAGTTTCCGTAGTTTAGGAATGCCTCTGGTAGCTTGTAAACTGTCCTTAAAGGCTGCTACGACTGACAGAGCTAACACTAGAAGTATTGGCAGTACGTGCTTTCTGACCAGGCAAATATGGCTTACTCTGAACCCTTACCGCTCTTCTGGATTGCTGCTTGGATAGTAAGCATATTAGGATTGTTGTGGGGATTATCACTGATCATTGCCTCATTGGCGAGCACGCACGAAGATTTCGAGTCCCACACAATGACTATTGCAGAAGCAATCACCTGCTCTGTGCCTGCCCCGCCTTGGCTCGAAGTAGGAAGACCACCCTTGGCTCCTACTACTTCACCGATTTGGATGACCTGGAAGAGGTGAGTGTGGGTCAGTTACATAGTTTCGTTGTCAGCTTCGGCTGGTTTGTTGAGTAGGTTTTTGGTCGGTGGATTATTCTATGGCAGTATCACAACGGACCCCATGATGGTCTAAGTGTGGTCTTTGTGTTAGAGCAGCCTTTTTAAACCTAACCTAGAACTTCTAATTGATCCCTGGCCAGATTTCGCCAACTGTTGGTATTGCCAGCCTAAAAGATCCATAGACCTATGGTTGACGTTCTAGACATTTCTCTGGCGTCGGATGACATCATCCACCTTATCAGAGACTGGAGAGTGTCGTCGGAACACTCCTTCTCTGATCATCGATACCTTCAGTTCAGCCTCACCGAGCGTCCTGAAGCAATTCAACCCATTATAAATCGCAAAAGAACTACTGGCCTAAGTATCGTGATGCTCTTTATGAAGTCAGTGTACCAAGTCAGCCCTGCAACGAACGGGAGCTGGACGATATGATAAATACTCTCACAGATGTTATGAAAGCAGCGGTTCTTCATTATGTCCGGTTACCCCACACGCAGGAAAGAAAAAATCAACCTGGTGGAGTACTAGGATCTCCGAACTTAGGGCTGAGTGTAGAAGAAGTTTCAATAAGGCTAAGGCTTCAAGGCTGGAGTCAGATTGGCACTCATATAAAAACATCTGAACTCTTTCAAGAAAGAATTAAGAGGAGCCAAACGCAATGCATGAAGGAGCTTTTGCGAACGTATCGAAGGATCCTGCGAAACCTCTAGATTTCGGAAAATCCTAGCGTTAAATTCATCTATGCCAAGTTTTCTTCAAAAAGAAGACGAGTCTTGGACGTCCTCGAGCGAGGAATCCATCATGTGTCTACTTGACGCACACTTCCCTGGAAGTTCGGTTGCAGCCCCGCTGGGGGACTCCTCCACTTGTCACATAGTGCCATGTGGTAGTGCATCCATTCTATTTCGGGAGAAGATTGTGTGGGTAATCTCCAGCTTTGAACCTTATAAGTCGGCTGGACCCGATGGTATCATTCCTGCGGACTTGCAGCATTGTATGGATATCGTATAACCTTGGATAGAGTGTATCCTAAGGGCCTGCCTGGAGCCGGTGTATGTTCCTCGCATTTGGAGGGGAGTGCGGGTGATTTTTCTCCCGAAAACGGGTAGAAGTTCACTTGCGCGCCCAAACGATCTCCGACTAATTAGTCTCTCTTCAACTATGCTGAAACTATAAGAGAGACTGGTTGACAGCCATTTGCCGGATACTATCCCCCCACTGCTTTTATCCACGTCGCAACATGCCTATTGGAAAGGTAAGTCGGTGGACACGGCTCTGCACTCTTAGTCTGTCATATTGAGAAATCTCTTGATCAAAAAGAATAGACGATGGTTGCATTCCTTGATATCGAGGGTGCTCTCAATAATATTACACCTAGTGCATTTATTGAGGCACTTCTGGGCCTTCAGGTTGATGAGTCGCTTTGCAAACTCGTTAACATACTACTAACATCTCGGCGCATACACACTACCCTAGTGTAACGGACGGTTTGGTGGGCATCCGAAGATGCCCGTTGGGACGGAGCCTAAGGTAGCATAATTGACCGTGAAGGTCGGGCCGTGCCATCTGGCGAAGAAAAAGGCCCCTCAACGAGCTAAGCAGTAGCCTATGCTTGCTGTAGCTCAGTTCGGGAGATTTGGGCGGGTTTTCGCCGCTCGTTGCCGCTGTCCTTTACGTATTAACAAAAATTCATAGGCCTGGGGAAGACAACACAAACAGGGGAGGTAAAAATAGGGAATAAAAAAAATAGTCGATAAGGTTGGAATGGTTGGCGGACGGATCAGACGCCCACGCGATCGCACCTGGGTCCGGGTGTAATGGGACCCTCGGCCTCTGGTTTCGTATCACCAACAGATCACTACTCATCAGGTGCTGCTTCGATCTGCCGGTGGGAGCAGCACTACCAGACGATACTATGAATCATTACAGGGGGTTAATTACACTAGGTACATCGTCGGTTTGTAGGGATGTCTGTAAAGGAACCCCGCAAGGGGGAATACTGTCTCCACTTCTTTGGAATGTAGGGATCAACAGACTGCTTCTAAAACTGGAAGAGGTTGGTTGCAAAGTTACTGCGTATGCAGATGAATGACGTTGCCATCGCTGTCACAGGTAAATTTCTTGATGTCCTCAATGAGTTATTGCAGAATGCCCTAACAGATTTGGCAAACCTCTGCGGCGTCGGAATTAACCCGGTTAAGACGGAGCTTGCGCTCTTCACTAGAAGACGCGCGATTCCTCCTATTGAACCTCCCACACTGCAGGGCATTAAACTGGTCTTCACCGACAAAGCTAAGTTCCTCGGTCTCATTTTTGACAGGAAACTAAGGTCGAAGCCCAACATTGAAGAACGGGCCAAGAAGGCTACTGTTGCCCTCTACTCGTGCAAAAAGGTCATAGGTAAGAACTGGGGCCTGCAACCTAAAGTTGTATATTGGATATACACAGCTGTCGCACGTCCTATACTACTGCATGGAATAAGTGTGTGGTAAACGGCACTTCGAGTAGCGGCCTATTGGAACCTACTGAGTAAGGTACAAAGACTAGCGGCGCTGGCTATAACGGGGGCTTTTAGAACAACTCCGTCAGCCGGGTTGGACATGGTGCTCGGCTTGCTACCGCTAGATATTTGCGGCGAACAGCTGGCGGCTAACACGGCTTTACGCCTTCGCGAAACTGGCCAGTGGCGCACGTTGAGTTGTGAACACTCGACTGTACTGGGCAACTTAGATCTTCCTGCGGAGACTGCTTATACTTGTGCAAAATACGTTTTTGGCCGGAACCATACCAGTTTGATTCCGTCGAGGGATCTATAGGGTGTTCACACGCTCTTGACCACCGACTCCATGGTCATCTACCCGGATGGGTCTACAACCGTCGGCGAAGTTAGGGCTGGTATCTATTCAGAAGGATTGGGAATTAATTTGTCATTCCATCTTCCCGACTTCTGTAGTGTCCTGCAGGCGGAGGTTTGGACAATCCGGGACGCTCTGGGAAATCATGTTGTGACCACGAGGGACGTTACTATTTACACAGACAGTCAGGCTGCAATTCGATCACTTGAATCCGTCCTGACTACATCGAAAACCATCGCGAACTGTCGTTTAGCCCTCAGGGAGATGGGTGGTTTTTTCAACACTACGCTCTGCTGGATACCGAGCCATTGTGGCTTCGCACGCAACCACGAGGCGGATGAGCTGGCTCGAGAGGGGACAACCGGAGTTATTGACGGCGACCGTGTAAACATCCTAATGCCCGCCTCATCGTACAAATTTGTCATCAAAGCCACCGCGGTTGACAGGGCGAACATGAGATGGTCAAACGGCGATACGTGTCAAACAACGAAGTCTATTTGTCCGAATCTTGACCCTAGTCGCTCCGCCACACTGCTTTCACTGAACAGGAAACACATTGGCACAGCTGTTGGGGTTATAACGGGGCACTGTCCTATAGTAGAGCTTGCCTGGAGGCTTCGTATTCCCCACAATGACTTTGCAGTAGCTGTGATGAGGTGGATGAGGAGGAGAGCGTTCTCCATCTTCTTGGTCACTGTCCGGTCTTGGCTGAGAGGCGGAGGAAATTTCTGGGCTCCTGGTTTTTCCGGGAACTGGAGGGCCTAAAGGATACGAGTGTAATCCAGCTCAATCGCTATATTGCAAGCACAGGCTGGTTTGTTGCCTAGGTTTAATTAGGTGACTTTGGCGGTATCACAACGGAACCAGAGGCAGTCCAAGTGTGCTGTGCGGTAGCATGGCAGCCTCTTTGCCTAACCTAACCATGGTTGATGAGCTAAGTGATTTTAATAGGCCCCTGGAACCAGCCGTTCCAGTCCAAGCTTCATATCGACTTCCTCCATTTTCCTGGAGTAAAATTGCCTTCCGCATTCCCTCTGTCGAGAACGATTTCGTTGAAGCTTCTGCGTAAGACCGGGCAGTCCCACCAGTATCACCGGTTTTCTGACTTTTCGTGTCTGTTGACGATTCGCCTGCATATCTGTCCCTCTTTGGAGTTCCAATACGTTCCTGCTCGGTGAGAGAAACTGTCATAATAATAATAGAGAACATGTTGCATGCTTGCGAGAATGTTGTCGTTGAGAGAATGCTGTTGAAACGTTCATGTAGGACGCTATAAAAGCTTGCTGTAGTTCTCTTTTCCTTTATTGTATGCCAAGCCATTACGTATGGTATTGGCTTGACATATACGTTTGACGTCCTTTTTTTTCCAAAATTTTTTATTTATATTATTCTGTCGCCCATTCATAGGGTCTTTCATTATTCTTGCGCATTTCCCTAATTAGAAAACAAAACCGCCGCGTCTATGCATGTGCATTTATCGATATTGACATTTCTACACGTCAAAACCATTTGACAGTCTGTGACTTTCAGTCGCGGATGCACACATTTTTCAACAACGCAAAAAAAAAAATATTTTTTTTTTACTTAATCTTTATCAAAAATCGCGTTCGTAAGTGAAAGACCTCCTCCTTTGTACATACCTTGTTTACTTATTCATTTTCAATTAGTTTTCTTTTTGCATTTTTTATCCTTAAACCGCCATTTTAAATACAAAGTATACACAACAATAAAATTAGAGCTCAGTTGAAAGCTGCTATACGTTTTGCAGTTGGAATTTGTAATTTTTTCAGTTTTGGTTTTCGTTTATATCATATTTTCTCCACATATATATATATTAGTAACAAATTGCTGCGAGCTTAGATTTAGTCATTTATGGAATTTTTAAAATTCGTTAAGAGTTTCTGTCAATTTGACAGCGAAAAAAGCCAACAAAAGATAATCGGAAATCAGTGAAAAAATTTATAAAAAAAAAAAATACTAGTTAGGCTAGAATTTACCGTTATAACACGATTTTTGAATTTATTATCTGTGCAAAATTTTGACACATTTTTCTTTTATATCTATATTTCCATTCGATCGTTCCGCACGTATCGTGTTGATGCCGTATATTTGGTTTGTATTGTAATATGTACGCACGCGCACGGCCCATCCTCTCATCGAAACCGACGACCTGCTTTTTGACAATGTGGTACCTTTTTTTTCGATATAGATTCATCGAATCCCGACGATAATGTCGGCGAAGTTTCAGTTCAAATCGATCTGTTTACACATCCGGGCACTGGTGAACATAAAATTACCGTGAAAGGTGAGTATAAAATGTTAAAAAAAAAAATAAAAAACAGATAATTAGATTTAATCGTAATATTTCGCTCTGTCTATCTCTCTCTCTCTCTCTCATTTTTTAGTTGTTGCTGCCAACGATCTGAAATGGACAATACAATCGGGCATGTTTCGACCGTTTGTCGAAATCAATCTTATTGGACCACATTTACAGGATAAGAAACGTAAACATGCGACCAAATCGAAATCCAACAATTGGTCGCCGAAATTCAATGAGACATTTCATTTGTAAGTACATACATACAATCTATTTTTCTCTTACTAAATGGAGTATGAATCGCTCTGACTCTTTTCGAAAAGAGTCGTTCAAAAAGAGTCGCTCAAAAAGAGGCGCTCAAAAAGAGTCGCTCGAAAAGAGTCGTTCAAAATGAGTCGTTCAGAAAAAGGTCGGTCAAAAAGACGCTATCAAAAAGAGTCGTTCAAAGGGGCCGTTCAAAATGTGTCAATAATAAAGAGTCGTTCGAAAAGGTGTAATGGTCGGGTGTTAGGGACACCAAAGTGTCCATGGAGACGCAGTGAAAATTTGTCGAACTGATCGTGAAGGTCCGGCAGCGCCATCTGGCAAAAACTCCTCAGCGAGATAGGCGGCGACACGAGCTTGCTGTAGCTCAGCGACGGTAGATGTGGCCGGGATTTTTGCCCTATCGCTGCTCCATACCATTATCATTCTGTGAGCTCATCAACCTGATGCTTACATCAAGGGTTATTTGCACCAGTCTAGGATGATCAACAATACACAGACAGGTGTCTCAAGGCACCCCGCAGGGTGGTGTCCTGTCCCCCCTTCTCTGGAATCTGGTGGTTAACAGGCTGCTGCTTGATCTGGAGAGGGTGGGATGCAGGGTCACTGCATATGCGGATGATATTGCTATTGCTATCTCTAGAAAGTTTCTCGGGGTTCTTAGTGAGACTATGCAGAATGCCCTAAACACCCTATCTCAGTGGGCTAGGCAGGCTGGTGCTGGGGTAAATCCGACCAAAACAGAACTTGTTCTTGTTACCAGGAGGAATACCCTACCTTCTATAATACCACCAATACTGGATAGGACCAGATTAGTCCTTAGTGTAGAAGCCAAATTCCTGGGACTTATTTTCGACGGTAAGCTATCCTGGAAGACAAATATTCAGGAGCGTGCGGCAAAGGCAACTGTCGCTCTTTACTCTTGTAGGAAGGCTATGGGCCTGAAATGGGGCCTGCGACCTAAGGTGATCTTCTGGATATACGTATCGGTCATACGACCCATTTTAATGTATGGGGTAGTTGTATGGTGGACGGCGCTCAATAAAGCATCGTACAGGAATCTATTGAATAATGTTCAAAGACTTTCTTGTATTGTTATAACGGGTGCCCTCAAGACGACACCGACGGCTGCTCTTGGTGTTCTGCTTAATTTGGTTCCCTTAGACATTTGGGCTGAGCAGGTGGCTGCGATATCGGCAATTCGTCTTAGGGAAACTGGACTGTGGGTGGAGTCTACTTATGGTCACGCTGCTATACTGAACAACCTGGCCATTCCAGAAGAAACGGAATATACCACGCCGGTGTACTCTCTCGACAAGGGCTACACTAGCATAATACCTTCACGGCAAGATTCTCACCCTCTCTCCACCCCTCTAGTGAGTTAATATAAGTGCTTCACACCATCTAGACCTCCACGGTCGAGTTTTCAAGTAAAATCACGCCTTCACGGCTTAATACAAAACAGAATTCTCACACTTTCGTGGTCGTCTTGCACATGGATAGCTGCAAAGATGCAAGACCTGATAAGTGCTACTATCCATACGAAACCACTAAGCTCGGAGAAATTAATTCAGAGGGAATTTGAGAATAAAAAATAGTTGGTCCCGTTGCGGGGCGCGAACCGCAGAGACCGTGTTTCGAGTAGCAAAAAATGCCCGGTGCGTTACCGAGCTAAGCTACAGACGCATACTAAGTTGGTGTGCAGAATGAAACCAAGTGTCACAAACAATTCCAATTTAAATTGAAAATGATTCGCACTTGTACATTTGCAAGAACATTAATACATAAAGTAAATGGAAGTACCTGCAACATTACAAGACAGGTCTGGCCGAACTTCAATCCTAGCCGCTCCTCAGGGCTGCTGATGCTGGTGAGGAAGCATCTTAGGAAAGTCGTGGGGATCATTACGGGGCATTGCCCGATGGGTGAGCATGCGAGGCGTCTGGGGCTTCCGTACAATGATTATTGTAGAAGCTGTGAAGACGAGGAGGAGGAGGAGACTATACATCATTTCCTATGTATCTGCCTTGCGCTGGCCGGTAGAAGAAAGGACACTTTGGGGTCCATCTATTTCATAGACCTGGATGACCTGAAGGGCGTAAGTGCTGGTCATCTACATCGATTCATTGACAGCTCCGGTTGGTTCGACGACTAGAATCTCATGGTTTTGAGATGGTGAGGTATTACAACGGACCCTTGTGGTCTATGTGTGCTCTGCTCATGTACAGCAGCCTCTATAACCCAACCTAACCTATCATTCTAAAAATCTCGTGCCTAAGAAAAAACAGCACATACAAGTGTATAAAGGTCTCAGGACCAATAAAAAAAAAGAAATAGCAAAGAAAAGAAAACTACATGAAGGCAATGGCCATCGACCAGCTTATGTACCTTGACACGCTCGGGGTCCAGCCGGAGCGGACTCTGGCCTCGAAACCCTTCCCTCCTATGAGGTACCGCGGTCAACATTTTGGTACCTCCCTAAAGCACAAACATTCGGAGGTTTTCACCTCATCATATCATCGCTGAAATAGAAGATTATGGGCGAGTTCCTTAAAGGAAAGCCCAAGTTTTAAATTTATGTAAAAATCATTTCTGTTTATATTTGATTTTCGTTCTGATAATCTAGTGTCCAAAACTTCCAGGCAACAAAAGAAACTTCATTAAACATTTAATAAGTTACGCATGTAAATTCAAAGAAAATCTAAGGACAAAGAAAAAATAGCAATAAAAATAGGAAACATAAACTAAAAAATTGGCAATAAAAGTTAGCGGAAATTATAGCAAAATGCTAAGGAACAAAAAAAAATACTACACTTACCCCGGATCTGCTGTGGCCATATCGAAGACGGGAGCAAATGGAAGTATGCGAACTAAACAAGATAACACAAAAAAAACTACCGGAAAGAACAAAGAAAAGAAAAAGAAATAAACAATAAAAATTAGAAACTTAATAACGAAAAGGCGGCAACTCATTCAACCGGCGCGTTGTACTGGCACTGGAGCCGTTTTTCAGACTTAACATCTAAGTTTGCAAAAAAAGCGATGATGAACGATGGTTGTTGTTGTTATTTTTTGGGCACTGAAAGCAGGCATGGGAGCCAATGCACATTGAAACACATTGATAGTACCGAGGACTCTTCATATGAGCTCCTGGCAAAACTTAAACTGGTAAACTTTGCAGATCGGGCGGTAAACCATTGCCCCTTATTCACTCTATCGGTCGCGTAGTCTTTACCGACTTAAGCGTCTTGACTACTGCTCAGCTCAGATCTGGTCGGTTCTTCCTTTTCTTACGCAGGTTTGCAGATATCTTTACATCGACAAATTCTTCGCACCGAGGGACCCGGTTGGCTCCTGAATTTGTGAATTCGCGTTGTCAAAAGAAATGCGTCCGACTCTTAGAGGGTTTCTGTAGCGTGAATTATTGCAGTTTTCGCCACGGCGATCCTGTGCCGATGTTCAGACTTGATACTACTTTGCCTTAACCCCTAGCGGGGCATAGCGCGTCAACTACTCCTGCGCGCCATCGTACTCTGTTCTGGGCAATGGGGCGCAACTCCCCAAAAGACTTACCCAGTACCTGACACTCCTTTGCCACAGATCGACGCCATGTGATTCGAGGACCCCCTCTTGGTCGGCCTTGGTTGGAAATGGGGTTCCATTTCATGGCATGCAAAGCAATGCAGTTATCACTCTTCCGCAATGTGTGACCTATCCACTGCCATTTTCGCCTGCGTATCAATTCGTCGATTGGCATCTGACCCGTCCGCCGACTAAGCTCTTCATTTGATATTGTTTCGGGCCAGAAAATTCTTAAAATTCGACGAAGACATGCGTTGACGAAAACTTGCAGCTTTCTGGTAACTCCTACGGAAACTTTCCATGTACTGCTCCCATACAAAAGCACTGAAAGCCGTATGCGCGTTTAGCCTGGTTGATACGACGAGCGATGTCCTGCTCCGTACCACCATTTTCGGCAACAATGCTACCCAGGTAGACGAAGTTGTCCACCTTCTCCACAGGCTGCCCATTAATATTGATGGCAATAGGTGTCGGATTTCTTTTTCGCAACGGCGGGCTAAGAACCTTGGTCTTGTTGGTATTAATCTTTAGCCCAACCTTGCTTGCCTCGCTCTCGAGATCTAACGCCATTGCGGACAGATCCATGATTTTGTGGGAGAGTAGGCATATGTCGTCAGCGTAGTCAAGATGTTGTAGATAAGATGTCAAAGTCCATTGAATTCCTCTGTCGAGTCCGGATAGGGCTGCATGCAACACATCGCCGATCACAATGAGGAATAGGATCGGTGAGAGGATGCACCCCTGCCGAACTCCACTGTGAACCTCAAAGTCCCCCGACACCTTACCTTTATGCAGAACGCGACATTTCGCGCCGTCATAGGTTGCCTTAATAATAGCCACAAGCTTCTCAGGGATGCCTCTCCTGCGCAAGGCCGCCCATATAGAATCCCGGTTCACACTATCGAAAGCCTTTTCGAAATCGATGAAAAGTGAAGCGGAGAATCGTATTCAGCGCACTGCTCGATGATGATTCGCAAGGTGTTAATGTGATCGACACAGGAGAATCCGGGTCGAAAGCCAGCCTGCTCTTCATCAATTGTGCTTTCTAAGTGGGCCTTTAGTCTTTCCAGGACGATTTTAGCTATTATCTTGGCAACGGCAGGAAGCACACAAATGCCTCTCCAATTATTACAGTCTGTGAGGCTACCCTTCTTTGGAAGTTTGATGATCAAACCTTCCTTCCACTCAGAGGGAAAGGTCTCTGTATTCCACGCTTTATCAACAAGTGGGTGCAGCAAATCGGCTGTTACGCTTGGCGCTGCTTGATAAAGTTCGGCAGGGATGCCGTCAAGTCCGGCGGCCTTTCCTCGTTTTAGTGCAATAATTGCAGTGACTATTTCCTCTTTAGTCGGGGCAGTGGACCGTATACGCACATTTTGATGGTTAGCTAAATTATCTATATGAGGGGGAACTTCACCAGAGGTTACACGGTTCAAGACCGCGGCGAAGTGTTCTTTCCATCGCCTCATTTGATCTTCTTCCAAGATAAATAGCTTTCCATCACTATCTTTCACCGGATGTTGGCAGGAGTTGCGACCACCTGTAAACTCCTTGATGACACCGTATACGGCGTTTAAGTTGTTACTTCTAGCGGCTTCTTCTGCTGACGCTAAAAGAGAATTGGCATAAACTCTTTTATCGCGTCGCACACTACGCTGAACTTCTCGAGCTTTCTGACGGTAAAGGAGTTCGATGCTGCTTCGATTGTCGTCTGCTGCTGCAGCCAAACGAACTTTCAGCTCCTTTCTTTCAACAATCCGCTGCCATGAAGCGTCGGACATCCAGGGCTTATTCCGGCAATCCGGGTTTGGGCCAAGGATGGTATTTGCGCTATCAATGTACGCATTTTTTATGGCATCCCAGTTTTCGTTTATGTCACTATTTGGGTGACTAGTTATCTCAGCCGCTTTTTGCGCAAGATGGTCATTATATTGTTGTAAGATAGCTGGATTTTTTAGTCGAGCGGTGTTGAATTTGCGGGGCCTGGATCTTTCGTCGCTGGGGCGGCGCACGGCTGCAATACGCAATCGAACATTAGCGATCATGAGATAATGGTCTCTTCCCATCCCAATATCGGCACCCTTCTTGTTTCGCACGTCCAGGAGGCAACTCTTGAATCTTTTACTAATGGCGAAATGGTCGATCTGATTTTGTGTTCTGCGCCGATCAACAGAGGACCAACTGATTTTGTGGTGGTCCTTATGCTCAAACATAGTACCACCGATGAAGAGACTGTGAAATTTGCAGAACTCTACAAATCTTTCACCGTTGTCATTACGATCACCAAGAACGTGTCTCCCCATCACATGTCTGAGCCCATAGTTATCAGCGCCAACTTTCGCATTCAAATCACCCATAACCATTATAATGTCACCTTTAGGTGTTCTGCTCTGAACGGCGTTTAGTTCTTCATAGAAGGAGTCTTTTGCCAAGACATTGTCGGGTTCAGTAGGGGCATAACATTATATTATTGAGATGTTCCTCATTTTGGTCCGGAACCTGGCGGCCAAGACCCTGTCAGAGACCGGTTCCCAGGATAAGAGACAGTTTCGCGCGGCTCTGGTTAAAAGGAGCCCCACACCTGACTCACGACGACTACCGGTAGCTTTACCGGAGTACAACATTACAGTGCTGCCCGTTGGAGAGATGAATTCTCCGCTGTTCCACCATCTTATCTCACTAACTCCTAAGATATTTAATTTGTACCTCAGAAATTCACTCTCTAATTGAAGAAATCGTGCGTTCTGGGGACCTTCTGATCCATTGTCCAGGAGAGTACGCACATTCCAGAATCCAATCTTTGTCATTGTACGATAGCTAAAAGTCGTAACCGTTGAGTCAGTCCTTATCCGAGGCATAGTTGACGTTTCGTTAGCATATAAAGATTTCGGATAGTGCAAGTTGCTGGCATACACATCCTGTCCTTTGATTGTCGGTTTTAACGACAGGCCCTCAAAGGGAAAGGCCGTGGTATTTTTTTTTTCACACCCCACACCACAGGGGTACCTCAACCAAATCATCGCACCACCATCACTGGCGGCTTGACGTTGGTTGGCAATGGTCTGTGACCACTGCCGTTCCAGGGGGCGCCCACGCGGAGGACTATGGAAGAGGAGTTTTTGCCCCCCCCCCCAGATGTTCAGACTTGAACGAGTTGATGTTTACTCGACGGCGGACTGAATTCCTGATGTAAATCGCCCGTCCATTGGTACTCAAGCCGAAAATTAGCATGTCCCGGCGATGTGACGGCTAGGACGGTTGGAAGTGGACTGACGAGTGATCTGCCTCTCGAAAGGTCGCGCCCCTCCATTCAGCACAGCATCGGCTGAAATTTCTTGCCAATCGAGTTCTATGCAACGGAATTCTCCGTTTACATAAAACTCGACTTGGATGTCGGGACGAGACCGAATACCGCTACCCGCTTGTCTATTATATCACAAAGCGAGGTGGATGACATCTGATCAAACAGTACATTTTAAAAGGACACATAGGCAGTGGCGGATCTAGAAATCGAGTTTGGAGGGGGCCCGACTTTGGATAAGGAGGATATGTCCACATTTATTGTACTTTCGGTGTTCAAGAGGCATCCATCAATGAAAATCGCGGACGCGTCTATTATTGGAGAGAAGTATGAAATTATGAACGTGTACAGTCACGAAGAGCTGCTTTACTTACCTCAGCACAGATAGACTGCAGAAGGGTTCGCTCTTGAAAGTCTTAACCATTGAACTAGACAGAAGTTCCAATAAAACGATGGAGTTTCCCACCATTAACATAAGCTTAGTCATCCAATTCAGTGAAGAAGTGAGATCTTAGAATTGTCCTTTATCTTCATGCCAGAGTAGAACAGGTGTGGAGAAAACAAAAGATGCGCCTACTTCCCCTCGTCACCGCAGCTTCTGCGGCGTTGCTAAGCCTCATAGCGTACTCCTCAACTATACAGTGTCTAGTGATTACTCCCAGCTCCGATGTGTTGCCTTTTTAGCGACAATAGGTTAGCGGTGCGACTAGAACCCAATTGGGGCCACAAAGGTTTCATTAAACGTATTCACCCATCTAGAGTTGCTCCTGCCAATAGCTTTCAACTTAAGAGCTAGTTTGGAAGCAGCATCATCTGTGTAAGAGTTGAGCGACATTCCATGACGGTCTTTGACGTAGTCAGATCCGTTTCGATGGATTTAATTTCTAGCTTGCTTGTCGGTGAAAGTTGCAATGTCTCTAGCTCATATCATGTGATATCCCCGTCAGGTCAGAGTCTGCGTATACGTCGTATCGTTGGTCGGGAAGACATCGCCGTATTCAAGGAGTCTGAAAGAGGGGTTTAAGTTAAGTCCATCATGGAAAACACCAACCCCCAATCCCTCATGAATGAGGCAAGAGAAGCGCGTTTTTTTCCCCACTGACAGTGTAATTTTATCAGAATGACAAAATGTTTGTCAAGCGCATTCTTATTTGGTAGAGGTGTAGCCAGTTGTTACTGGAATGTTTAGGTTGCTCAGAATGGCAGCGTGTTCAGTTTAGCGCTTTAAGTAAGTCACTGACTATTGTCATGGAGTCCATTGTCCATTCCGCAAAAATATCAAAAAGTAGCAGCTTAAACAGTTGTTTAAGCAGCAGAAGTGGTTGTCCTAAGAGCAGCACAAAAAGCAGAGCAAACCAATCTTTGCACCTCCTAGCAAGCTACGGTTAGGGTTTGCAGTAGTCTACCAAAAAAAACTACCCCAAAACATGAGTAAAACATATACTCGTAGAAATTCTGCCTTATAAGCAATTCGACTAGAAGTATCCTATACTTCCGAAGATAACGAAATCTAAGAGGAAATCATTGCGCAAAGAAATCCACCTGTAACGGATGGTTTGGTGGGCATCCGAAGATGCCCGTGGGGACGGAGCCCAAAGTAGCATATTACCGTGAAGGTCGGGCTGTGCCATCTGGCGAAGAAATAGGCCCCTCAACGAGCTAAGCAACGGCCTATGCTTGCTGTAGCTCAGTTCGGGAGATGTGGGCGAGGTTTTCGCCGCTCGTTGCCCCTGTCCTTTACGTATTAACAAAAATTCATAGGCCTAGGGAAGACAACACAAACAGGGGAGGTAAAAATGGGGAATAAAAAAAAATAGTCGATAAGGATGGAATGGTTGACGGACGAATCAGACGACCACGCGGTCGCACCTGGGTCCGGGTGTAATGGGACCCTCGGCCTCTGATTTCGTACCACCAACAGATCACTACTCATCAGGTGCTGCTTCGATCTGCCGGTGGGAGCAGCACTACCAGGATATGTTTCATTGCAGGTGGTTCATTACAGTGTGTGTTATATATTTTGTGAATTCGTTTTTTTAATGGGAACTGCGGGAGCAACATGTCTCGGTGCAACTGCTCTGAATTCTCCTCTACCCGCGGCGGCATTGAACTCAACCCATGGTCCATGGATCTGCTGGGTTTGCAATAAAATGGTTCAGACAAGTGCCATCGCGGCCATTTCGTATGTATAGCTTCCTTGGGTGACTTAGCAAACACCACCCAGAGTGACAGCTTATTTTACAATACATCATATCGATCATGTGTATTTGAATGGGTACGGACCTTAAGTATCGATGACCATATCGCAACTTTTTGTATGTTAGTTGTATATCACAAAAATTTATATAAGTATATCTTTCTCTCCTCCCCAGCATGGTTGGCAACGAGGAGCAATTGGACTTTTTCGAGTTGCACATCTGCGTCAAGGACTACTGTTTCGCACGTGAAGATCGTCTGGTCGGTGTTGCCGTACTACAATTAAAAGATATTGTCGAACAGGTATGAGCTACATTTCGTTCCTTTGTTTTTTACATTTTTGTTTATATGCGTTTTTTTTCTACTTCAATTTAACAATTTATTTTATTATTTTAACATTTTTGTTTTCTATCGAGTTGGCACAATCGACCTAATGGTTGGATTTTACCGGCAAATGGCAAATGCAAACGAGAAGAGCTTGTAATGGACGGTTTGTTTGGCATTCGAAGATGGCCGTGGGAACGGACCGTGAATGTATGGTCTTGCCACTTGGCGAAGAAAAAGGCCCTCATCAACAAGTTAAATAACGGCCTATGCTTTGTAATGGACAGCACTCCATAGCAGGTTTTCCAAGGCACCTTTGACATCTACGAAGATTCCAATACACTGTAGGCTCTCGCGCCGCCTTGATGGCAGTACGCCTAGCCTTCCGAGTATACATTAGCCAACACGTGTCTCGCGTTATCCCACGTTTATTTTTTCAGTCCTGAATCAGGTGCCGCTCCGCTCATGGCGACATTGGCCTATAGGGGCGATCACGCAGTCATGCTGGGTATCCCCTACAATCCGCATTGCCGAAGTTGCGGTAATCACTCACTTCACTTGCGAATGCCCAGGCCTTGCCAGAACCAGAAATCATACATTGGGTATGACCTTTCTTGACAGCCTAGGCGATGTGTCGGGGATTCCTTAACACCTCCGGTTGGATCTAGGCAGCATCTTCTGTATTTCCGACTATCATCCTATAAGAAATTTTCACGAGGTTTGTGGCTTCAAAACGGTGTTTTCTGCGCTAACTGGGCTCCGGCAAGTCTTGCCTTAGCCACCACTTACAGTGCTCTTTCGGACGGCTCATCGACTCACGGATTCAATATGGGCTTAAATGGAGGCGGCTCTCAGACCGTATGAAAGCCGCCCGTAGTGAGTTGGACTCATCCTTAACCTCCTTAACTCGTATCTCGTATCGCCGCTCGTATCGGTCCGTAGTATCTGAACACCCCCTAAGAGAAAATTCGATTTTTACTTGGGAGAAATTCCTACCAACCAATGACGGGTGGGAAGGTGGGGTACCTTGATACCAAAGGCCGATTCCGATTTTCGGAATGCAAAATGCGTAAACACGGCCAGCATAACGACCTCATCCGATGGCATGACGAGACGTACTTCCATCGATCGATGATTTATCAGAAGCAGTCTGGGGACGAGTGTCGTTTTTGCCGATCCCTCACGTGGGGACAACAGATCGCGACTTCTCTACACATTGACCTACCACAACTTTCACACAATTCAGGAGGACGGCCAGGGTGGATTTTTTGAGTCTTTTGGCCCAGGACAAAAAAGCACCGCCATGGGTCAATAAATGAAATTCAAGCAAAACGAGTATCTCTTCAGAATGGGGTGGGAGGAGGACGGTGGCGGGGAGGAGGGAGGGGGGAGGGGGAAGGAGAAGGGGTTGATAAGTCCAATCCACGAAAGCCCTTTGATCGAGGACAAAAGGACCTCTATGGGCCACGAAATAAAATTCAAGCAAAGCGAATATCTCTTCTGAATCGGAGCTGGTGAGACCAATTCACAGGAGCCCTTTGGTCACGACAAAAAACCTTCACTACCATCTCTCTCCATCTCTCTCCCTCTCTCTCCCTCTCTCTCCCTCTCTCTCCCTCTCTCTCCCTCTCTCTCCCTGTCTCTCCCTCACTCTATTTTCCTTTTCTACACTTCTTTCCGATGTAACACTCTTGAATTTTTCACATGATCTGGATTTGTTGAAACACAGCTTCCCGAATTTTAAGAAAAAGTTTGGCCGCGCTTTTTACGCATACACGGCGCGGCGTAGCCTCTTGGCGCACGCACTGCTTCTCCAATGTATTGGGGGCAGGGAAAATTTGTAGTCGAATGAGAAAGCGCCAAAACCCATACATACGTGTAAGATTTGCGTAAATTCGGATTAGGGGGCGATGCCCAATGAGAACATGAACCTTTTTGGCCGAATGATAACGGAAGAATCACAATATTTACATTTTAGCGCCCAATGTGTGGTCGCAGATCATATGACATTCATGGAAGACTTTTCCCAGTGACTGTGGCTGCTCGGGTACGGTAAAGACCTCCATACAAAAACAAGGTTGTGAAATTTGAAAATTTTATTTCAGCGTCCAACGTGGGGCGGAATCATATGAAATTTGTTTGCGATGAACAGCTTTTAAATGGAAGCGACAGAATGGGGTAGCGATGCGATCGATAAGAAAATTTTAATTTCAGTGTCATTTCGTCATTGTCTGTGTCATTAGAACCTCAGAGTGGCTTCAAAGGACCCCGGCAATGGGATGCGGTCCAACTAAGTAGTGATTCTTGCGCTCAACGTGAGGTTAGACCATGAAAAATGTATCCGAAGATGCCCGTGGGGACGGAGCCTAATGTTGCATAATGACCGTGAAGGTCGGGCCTTGCCATCTGGCGAAGAAAAGGCCCCTCAACGAGCTAAGCAGCGGCCTATGCTTGCTGCAGCTCAGTTTGGGAGACGTGGGCGGGGTTTTCGCCGCTCGTTGCCCCTGTCCTTTACGTACTAACAAAAATTCATAGGCCTGGGGAAGACAACACAAACAGGAGAGATAAAAATGGGGGATGAAAAAAAATGAGGCGACAAAAATGGAATGGTTTGGCGGGCGGCTCACTTGCCCTCGCGCTCGCATCGGGGTTCACGTGTAATGGGCATTTCGGCCTCTGGTTTTGTACCACAGACAGATCATTGCTCATAAGGTGCGGCCATCGATCTATCGGTGGAAGCAGCACTACCAGAATATGGTCCATTGCAGGAGGTTCATTAACAACGCCTTCAACAACATTCCAGCACGCACATTGTCCCATTCAGGCGATACCTGTATTTCTTGGATTTCACTTCATGTCCAAGAATGCGTTCATGCCAACACCATAGGATTAGAAGTACGTCGGTAAGCGAACCCGTGACCAATTGCTTACAAGTTCCGCTCGCTAACTACCAACCCAGTAAGTGTCTGGCAGATTCTTTTCGCGTTGTTTAACATTATGTACAATGGAAATGTATGGGATTGTATTGAAGCGACGCTAGCGCCGCCTCCGGTACGTGGTAGTAAAACCAAATTAATTTTGTTTCGATTCAGTACTAATCGATGTGTCGTCGCTATAAAAGTTACACTTAAAAAATTTCCATGAATTGCGTTTCGTGCTTCTCAGTTTCTTGCTATGTAAGCCAAGAGACTTTCAGTAGGAAGCCCAGTCAGAATAAAGCTAGGAGGACTCAGCTTTGTTGTAGGACTTTCTATATGAGACCTTAAGTTCTGATATCCAAGGATTTCACCAAACAGTTTTTTTCCTTACTTTTTTGTCTTTTTGACAGGACACGATCTAGTCGATGCTTTGTTAAGTGCGTCCGTGAGATTTCCTAGGGCTCTATGTCATAAGAAACGCAATAGCCGTACTAGGTTAGGTTAGGTTAAAGAGGCAACTGCGCACAAAACACAGCACACATAGACCACCACTGGGTCCGTTGTGATACATCATAGGCGCAGAGACGCCATGTGAGCCTAGTCGTCAAACCACCCGGATCTTTCAATGAAGCGATGCAGATGACCAGCATCTACGTCCTTCAGGTCATCGAGGTCAATAAAGTAGAGGGATCCTAAAATATCCTCTCTTCTACCGGCCAGAGCAGGGCAGGTGTACAGGAAGTGATGTACCGTCTCCTCCTCTTCTTCGTCCCCACAGCTTCTGCAAAAATCATTGTATGGAAGCCGGAGGCGCCTAGCATGCTCACCTATCAGGCAATGCCGCGTGATGATCCCTACAACCTTTCTGAGATGCCTTCTCTCCAGCATCATCCGCCCTGAGGAGCGGCGAGGATTGAAGTGCGGCCAAATCTGCCTCGTAACGTTGCAGGTATTACCATTTAGCCAACCGCTATTAGCACGGCTTATTGCGTTTGCTCCAATTAGCTTCTTGCATGCTGCTATAGGCATTTTGACATTGCGGAAACATCCCACGGCCATAATGGTCGTACCTGCCCGAGCCAGCTCGTCTGCCTCGCAGTTTCCGCTGAAACCACCGTGAGCCGGAATCCAGCACAAAGTGATATTGAAAAAGTTACCGAGCTCCTTAAGAGCGGTGCGACATACCACCACCACCACCACATTCCGAAGTAGTAAGGTTTGCGTCCAAGGACTTAATCGCCACCTGACTATCTGTGTAGATAGTAATATTCCTTGCAGATATGATATTACGACCCAGCCAAGTCAGAACTTCGGCAATCGCAGTGATTTCCGCCTGCAGAACGCTACAGAAGGCTGGAAGGCGAAGTGACAAGCGAATGTCCAGTTTCTCTGAGAAGACGCCTATCCCCACACCCGCTTCCGTTTTCGAGCCGTCAGTAAAGAAGCTTATGGCTTCCAACTCAGGGGTGCTATCTGTATCCCACTCCTGCCGCAAAGGTATTAGACTTATGTACCTTTGTCGAAAGAGTATACCGGAGAGGTATAGTCTGTGTCTTCTGGAATATCCAGATTGCCCAGTATCGCCGAGTGGCCATTAGTAGACTCTTTCCACTGCCCTACTTCCCTAAGACGGATGGCCGTAATCGCGGCTACCTGCTCAGCCAGGATGTCCAAGGGGAGCAAACTCAGCAGTACACCAAGAGCAGCGGTCGGTGTGGTTTTCAGAGCACCAGTAATAGCAATACAAGACAATCTCTGAACTTTATCCAACAGATTCCTGTACGATGCTTTATTGAGCGCCGTCCACCATACAACTACCCCATACATTAATATGGGGCGTATGACTGATACGTACAACCAGAAGACCACCTTCGGTCGCATGCCCCATTTCAGGCCAATAGCCTGCCTACAAGAGTACAGAGCAACTGTTGCCTTAGTGACGCGCTCCTGAATATTTGCCTTCCAGGATAGCTTCTTATCGAATATAAGTCCCAAAAATTTGGCTTTTTCGCTAAGAACAAATCTCGTCCCCTCCAGAAATGGTGGTAACAGCGAAGGTGGAGTGTTCCTCCTAGTGAAGAGTACAAGTTCTGTCTTAACCGGATTGACTTCAACACCAACTTGCCTAGCCCACTGAGATAGAATATTTAGGGCATTCTGCATAATATCACTAAGAACCCCGGGAAACTTTCCCGAGATAGCAATGGCGATATCGTCCGCTTAAGCAACGACCTTGCAGCCCAGCTTCTCCAAGTCTAGGAGCAACCTGTTAATCACCAAGTTCCAAAGAAGTGGGGATAGGGCACCCCCTTGAGGGGTTCCCCTACACACCTGTCTGCGTACTTGTGATGATCCCAAACTGGTGCAAATAAATCTAGATGTAAGCATCTGACCAATAAGCTGACAGAGTGGGTCATCTACACCCACACTAGACAGAGCATTGGAAATAGCCGCTGGTTTGACGTTGTTAAAGGCACCTTCAATGTCCAAGAAGGCAACCAGCGTATACTCCTTGCAACTCAGAGACCCCTCAATATTGGTTACCAGTGAGTGCAGAGCAGTGTCCACCGATCTACCCTTCCAATAGGCATGCTGAGAAAGGGAGAGAAGGCACGATGGAATAGTGGCACGCAAGTGTATGTCGATCAGACGCTCCAGCATCTTCAGCAGAGTCGACGATAAACTTATAGGACGGAGATCCTTCGGACGAGGGTGAGAGCTTCTTCCCGTTTTCGGGATAAAAACCACATTCACATCCGACCATGTGCGGGGAATATATACCAGCTCCAAACAGGCCCAGAACATGCTCTCAATCCAGGGATAGATACACCATGTCTATCGTTTGTTGTACGTCCGCCGGAATAATGCCATCCGGTCCCGGAGATTTAAACGGACCAAAACTATTAATAGCCCATACTATTTTACAATACTTTTCGATAAAATAGAACCAGTATCACAGGGGGCTATTACAGTCCAAGAGTACTCTGGCATTCCACCAGTTGAGCTATCAGGGAAATACTACTACTACTACTTTGCCTTAACCCCTAGCGGGGCATAGCGCGTCAACTACTCCTGCGCGCCATCGTACTCTGTTCTGGGCAATGGGGCGCAACTCCCCAAAAGACTTACCCAGTACCTGACACTCCTTTGCCACAGATCGACGCCATGTGATTCGAGGACCCCCTCTTGGTCGGCCTTGGTTGGAAATGGGGTTCCATTTCATGGCATGCAAAGCAATGCAGTTATCACTCTTCCGCAATGTGTGACCTATCCACTGCCATTTTCGCCTGCGTATCAATTCGTCGATTGGCATCTGACCCGTACGCCGACTTAGCTCTTCATTTGATATTGTTTCGGGCCAGAAAATTCTTAAAATTCGACGAAGACATGAGTTGACGAAAACTTGCATTTTTCTGGTAACTCCTACGGAAACTTTCCATGTACTGCTCCCATACAAAAGCACTGATAGTACCAGGGAGCGAAACAGGCCCAGCTTGGTCTTGATGCTGAGATAACTGCTCTGCCAGATTTTGGACAGCATGCCGTATGCGCGTTTAGCATACGAACGAACGAACGAACGATGTCCTGCTCCGTACCACCATTTTCGGCAACAATGCTACCCAGGTAGACGAAGTTGTCCACCTTCTCCACAGGCTGCCCATTAATATTGATGGCAATAGGTGTCGGATTTCTTTTTCGCAACGGCGGGCTAAGAACCTTGGTCTTGTTGGTATTAATCTTTAGCCCAACCTTGCTTGCCTGCCTCTCGAGATCTAACGCCATTGCAGACAGATCCATGATTTTGTGGGAGAGTAGGCGTATGTCGTCAGCGTAGTCAAGATGTTGTAGATAAGATGTCAAAGCCCATTGAATTCCTCTGTCGAGTCCGGATAGGGCTGCATGCAACACGTCGCCGATCACAATGAGGAATAGGATCGGTGAGAGGATGCACCCCTGCCGAACTCCACTGCGAATCTCAAAGTCCCCCGACACCTTACCTTTATGCAAAACGCGACATTTCGCGCCGTCACAGGTTGCCTTAATAATAGCCACAAGCTTCTCAGGGATGCCTCTCCTGCGCAAGGCCGCCCATAGAGAATCCCGGTTCACACTATCGAAAGCCTTTTCGAAATCGATGAAAAGCAAGTGAAGCGGAGAATCGTATTCGGCGCATTGCTCGATGATGATTCGCAAGGTGTTAATGTGATCGACACAG
Organism: Chloromyia formosa; assembly: GCA_964017055.1. Taxonomy (NCBI): domain Eukaryota; kingdom Metazoa; phylum Arthropoda; class Insecta; order Diptera; family Stratiomyidae; genus Chloromyia; species Chloromyia formosa. The sequence goes on along the minus strand of OZ024819.1, from coordinate 7,414,251 downwards.
GAGAATCCGAATCGAAAATCAGCCTGCTCTTCATCAATTGTGCTTTCCAAGTGGGCCTTTAGTCTTTCCAGGAAGATTTTAGCTATTATCTTGGCAACGGCAGGAAGCACACCTCTCCAATTATTACAGTCTGTGAGGCTACCCTTCCTTGGAAGTTTGATGTTCAAACCTTCCTTCCACTCAGTGGGAAAGGTCTCTGTACTCCACGCTTTATCAACAAGTGGGTGCAGCAAATCGGCAGTTACGCTTGGCGCTGCTTGATAAAGTTCAGCAGGGATACCGTCAAGTCCGGCGGCCTTTCCTCGTTTTAGTGCAATAATTGCAGTGACTATTTCCTCTTTAGTCGTGGCAGTGGACCGTATACGCACATTTTGATGGTTAGCTAAATTATCTATATGAGGAGGAACTTCACCAGAGGTTACGCGGCTCATGACCGCGGCGAAGTGTTCTTTCCACCGCCTCATTTGATCTTCTTCCAAGATAAGTAGCTTTCCATCACTATCTTTCACCGGATGTTGGCAGGAGTTACGACCACCTGTAAACTCCTTGATGACACCGTATACGGCGCTTAAGTTGTTACTTCTAGCGGCTTCTTCTGCTGAGGCTGAAAGAGAATTGGCATAAACTTTTTTATCGCGTCGCACACTACGCTGAACTTCTCGAGCTTTCTGACGGTAGAGGAGTTCGATGCTGCTTCGATTGTCGTCTGATGCTGCAGCCAAACGAACTTTCAAGTCCTTTCTTTCAACAATGCGCTGCCATGAAGCGTCGGACATCCAGGGCTTATTCCGGCAATCCGGGTTTGGGCCAAGGATGGTATTTGCGCTATCAATGTACGCATTTTTTATGGCATCCCAGTTTTCGTTTATGTCACTATCTGGGTGACTAGTTATCGCAGCTGCTTTTTGCGCAAGATGGTCATTATATTGTTGTAAGACAGCTGGATTTTTTAATCGAGCGGTGTTGAATTTGCGGCGCCTGGATCTTTCGTCGCTGGGACGGCGCACGGCTGTAATACGCAATCGAAAATTAGCGATCATAAGGTAATGGTCTCTTTCCATCTCAATATCGGCACCCTTCTTGTTTCGCACGTCCAGGAGGCAACTCTTGAATCTTTTACTAATGGCAAAATGGTCGATCTGATTTTGTGTTCTGCGCCGATCAACAGAGGATCAACTGATTTTGTGGTGGTCCTTATGCTCAAACATAGTACCACCGATGAAGAGACTGTGAAAGTTGCAGAACTCTACAAATCTTTCACCGTTGTCATTACGATCACCAAGACCGTGTCTCCCCATCACATGTCTGAGCCCATAGTTATCAGCGCCAACTTTCGCATTCAAAACGCCCATAACCATTATAATGTCACCTTTAGGTGTTCTGCTCTGAACGGCGTTTAGTTCTTCGTAGAAGGGGTCTTTTGCCAAGACATTGTCGGGTTCGGTAGGGGCATAACATTGTACTATTGAGATGTTCCTCATTTTGGTCCGGAACCTGGCGGTCAATACTCTGTCAGAGACCGGATCCCAGGATAAGAGACAGGTTCGCGCGGCTCTGGTTAAAAGGAGCCCCACACCTGCCTCACGACGACTACCGGTAGTTTTACCGGAGTACAACATTACAGTGCTGCCCGCTGTAGAGATAAATTCTCCGCTGTTCCACCATCTTATCTCACTTACTCCTAAGATATTTAATTTGCACCTCAGAAATTCACTCTCTAATTGAAGAAATCGTTCGTTCTGGGGACCTTCTGATCCATTGTCCAGGAGAGTACGCACATTCCAGAATCCAATCTTTGTCATTGTGTAATAGTTTGCTCACCCCGAAGGGTTGGGGACGGAGGCGGCTTGGTCGTTCAGACCGGCCATGGTACACCGTACCAATTCCTCCTCAGGAGACGCTGTTTTCGCGCGTCACGGGCCAGCTCAACTACCGTGAGATGTGGGCGGGGTCTCAATTGGAAGCGACATTCCTGCTCCGCATGTTACAAAAAAAATTCCTAAAAGACACGCGATGCCCTACACTACCTACATGAGGAAGTGGACAAAAAAAAATAACGACCCACCCCTTGAGGCTGATCCTCCCTGCCGGAGTACTTCTTCCTGTCCCAAGCTGAATGTGGGACATACGCCGATCCCTCCCAACCGTAGAACGCGCGGCGCAGCATTTTTCCGCGATCACCCGAACCAAAAAGAAGAGAGTGAAGGACCTTAGAGTGTCAGGAAGCAAGGATTTGTTTTTATTTATGCTGATTGCATTTTTTTTTTTCTATTTACTCTTTTGGCTTACCATAAATTCACGACAACGTGATGAGGTATAATTCAAGGGTTTAGTGTAGACACTTCGTCAAGCTTTTACACATGTTCGCTTAATCACTAGTACTACAGTAAAAGTAATTCTTTATAAACTTCCACAAGATGTGCACATATGTGTGACCTATCAAAATCCTGAATGCTAGTTAACTCTAAATTGTGACTTAACAATCCTTTCAACTGACCACCAAGAAAAACTCATTCAATTGACAAAAATTTCTCTCATGTCAAAGGCTAAGGCGCCGTTCGGGTGCATTAATTACTCTACTCTAGTGTCACCCTAAAAAAATGAATATAAGCAGATTAAAGAAAAAGGGGGAGTCCCAATATACGAAGTAGTGGGCAGTTAGATACAATTCAAAAGGATTGTTAGGTCTTTATACATGTCTCCTCTTATCGGTACTTAGATTTAGTGCCGTACTTAAAGTGCTAACCTATCGCTTATCTCTAGAATGAGGCCTGTAAGAATCTAACCAAAATCTTTTGCTTATTCGTACAAGTGTAAACAGCCCATGAACGAAACATCATGTATAATTTGCGTCTAGCTCTAAGGACTGCTTTGGTCCATATTTTCTTGGCTGTACTTTTTTTCTTTAGAATTTAAAAAAAAACCGAAACGCGCCTACAAGAATAAACAAAATGTCACGCCTTACAATATCCAAAAATCACGAATGTCAGCGCCAATAAATATGTCGCGTCTTGAGAAAACGCGCCCAAAAAAAAATCCAGATGCCACGCGTTTTAGTGTTAACGCCAATAAAAATGTCGCGCCTTAAAATCTCCAATGATTTAGCGCTTTAGTGTTAACGCCAATGAAAATGTCGCATGAGGAAACGCGCCTTAAGATAACCAATGATTTGGCGCTTGAGTGTTTATGCCAATAAAATGTCGCGTGAGGAACCGCGCCTTAAAATCTCCAATGATTTAGCGCTTTAGTGTTAACGCCAATAAAATGTCGCGTGAGGAACCGCGCCTTAAAATCTCCAATGATTTAGCGCTTTAGTGTTAACGCCAATAAAATGTCGCGTGAGGAAACGCGCCTTAAGATAACCAATGATTTGGCGCTTTAGTGTTAACGCCAATAAAATGTCGCGTGAGGAAACGCGCCTTAAAATAACCACACTTTTGCCGCCTTAGTGTCACCGCCAACAAAATTCTGCTCCTCACTGAACCGTGCCGAAAACCCAGTGGAGCCCGAGTCGTGCTCCGCATACACAAAGAAAAATGCGTAGCTAGTACTTATCTGTGGTGTCTCGCCCACGTGTCCGCGCCAGGCTCTTCCTTGTTCTTTTCCGAGCTCGTGTCTCGGCCCGTGTCTCGGCCCGTGTCTCTGCCCGTGTCTCTGCCCGTGTCGCCGCCGAGGATCCGTCGCTTCCTTACTACTCCCCCTGCGTCATGAAAAACGGAATCAGTCCCATAATATCCTTATTCTTTGTTTAGGTTGTCTTTTCGAGTGTGACTTACCGTGAGCTCGATGGCTGCTGCTGAATCCTGGACTTCCTTCGGCGGCGGCACTTATTGAAATGGCCGAGATGACACAGCAGATCGGAATTTCAGAAAACGGAACACTGGGACTGGCCCGCTCAGAAGATGCAACCGCTGCGGAGCGGCCGGGCCATCGTATAGCAGGCTTTTTCCTTTTAGAACGACCGAAGCGTAGCGAAATCGTTACCAGGCATTCCCAACAAATTGCCCGAGTATTTTCGATTAGGTGGGAGGTTTTAATCGTGCACTTAAATATATCGGCGTAATATGTTGATTAACCGCTCCGAAGCTTTTGCTTTGTTCCCTTTTCTGCATTCCGCACTGCTGCGCGCCATCTATTGGTGGGAGTCGGTAACCATTGACGTTGCGTCGACCGCTCCCAGCGTGAAAATCTATCACAATGTCCCAGAGTGAAAGTTTATCACAAGTGAACAGGCGAATATGAATTCGACCGATTCGCTTGTGATAAACCCTCACACAAGGAAACGGCCGCCGACACCTCGACTGGTACTCATTACAATTGTACGATAGCCAAAAGTCGTAACCGTTGAGTCAGTCCTTATCCGAGGCATAGTTGACGTTTTGTTAGCATATAAAGATTTCGGATAGTGCAAGTTGCTGGCATACACATCCTGTCCTTTGATTGTCGGTTTTAACGACAGGCCCTCAAAGGGAAAGGCCGTGGTATTCTTTTTTTACACCCCACACCACAGGGGGACCTCAACCAAATCATCGCACCGCCATCACTGGTGGCTTGACGTTGATTAGCAATGGTCAGTGACCACTGCCGTTCCAGGGGGCGCCCACGCGGAGGACTATGGAAGAGGAGTTTTTGTTTTTCATGTACTTTTGTGTGGCACAGTTTTTATTAACTCCTTGAAAGTTTGGTTTTAGTGACTTACAAATGTCGTTTTTTAAATGACCGATTCATTTCTTTATCTTTATCTTTTCTTTTTCCAGGGCTCGTGTGCGTGTTGGCTTCCACTCTCGAAACGCATACAAATGGACGAAACGGGCTGGACAATTTTGCGAATTTTGTCGCAACGCAATAACGACGAGGTGGCAAAAGAGTTTGTCAAGCTCAAATCCGAAATACGACAAGAACCAATGATGGGAACTTAATTAAATTAATTTGATTCGAATCGGGAAGGAGGGCGAATAAAAATAGAAATCTACAAAAAAAAAATACAAAGTAAGCAAGTAAGAAAGATCAGGCACAGCTACCAACCAACCACTACGATGACTATAATGTATCTCGGATTAATGGCACCAACAAAAAACGAAAACAAGTATGAAGAGTAAGCAACATATTTCAAGGCAAATAAAATTTAACAAATAGAAAACCCTAAAAAAAAAAAACAAATGGCAAAAATATACGTATAATACATATATAAATAAATTAATATATATAAATATATATATGAGAATAGTACATACAAAAAAAAAAACATTGACCTAGAAAGAGCCATTGCAATTGTGTACTACGCATAAAGACGAAGAACGGGACGTCGAAGAAGAAACCTATATTTTAGACGAATAAATAAATTAGTTATATTTCCATTGTGCTACCCGATTCATAAGAAAATAAACACACTAATAAAATAAAGAACAATACAAACAAACGTGATCCGAAAAAGTTCTTTTCAATTAGCAAAAAGAAAAAAACTACAAAAAAAAATGCAGAAAAAAATATCTAAAAGGCTACCAAAAAAGTACACGGTACTAAACTACAATAACAATCCAATAAAAAGTATGTACATATATACATATATAAATAATATATATGTTTATCTGTACATAAATACTGTAACGTATCCGAATAGCATGATTAAAATATAATATACAAAGAAAAAACAACAAAAAAACAGTTAAAAACAAAAAAAGGATAATTAGTGTCTTTTTCAGTCTGTCTCTTTTTCATTTTTTGATATGTAATGTCTCCTATTTACGAAACCCCTATTGGATAATACGGACAGACAAAATACACAAAAACAAGCATAACACACACACACAAATACACGAAAATCTTCCAAATTAAATAAAAAAAAAATTGTAAATGGCAAAAAAAACAATCAAAAACTATACAAACAAAAAACCATCAAAAAACCAGCAAAAAAAGCCCACAATTGCATAACAAAAAAAAAACTCAATCTGGAAAAAGAAAACAAGTCCAAAAATCATATCTAGCTGAAATGAAAAGTTTAAAAAATATAAAACAGTAATAACCTGAAAAAAAGAGAGCGCACGTGGCAAAAGTGGAACTTTAAGGCTATAGTTTCTGTAATATTCTCTTTCCATCTTTCTTTCGAGATATTTTCAATTTGACACTTACCCAACTCTTTGCATTTCGCACTCATGTCTTCTTCTTCTTCTTCCTTGCCCTTTCGTACCACTCTGCGGCTTCGCGTTGCTCTGCCTGTTAGTACGGTGCAATTAGCCCATAAAACTAGCAAACCTAGACATCCAAAAAAAAAGTTTCCCTCCAATGCCAAATTGTTCTATCCACTCCCCGTGGTATGTAATAAAAAGTTACACTACTTTGTGCGTCGGGTTTGGGAGAGAGGGGGGGTGGGAATTGGGTGAAATGGTAGTTTTTCGCAGTTTTTTGCAAATATTTCGAAAACTGTACAGTTTAGCGCAAAAATTACTTCTACGAAAATAATCTACATTAAATTACAAACAAAAATGATCCTTTTCATAATCACGCTAAAGTGAACGGTTCCGGAGATATGGAGGGGGTAAAAGTGCCCATTTTTTCAAATTTTTCAGATTTGTTGGAAAAACATGAAATTATCACTATGTAAAGTGAAATAAATCAACAATATCAGAATGAATTATGTGTATTCTTGTAACGTGGATGAATATTGCATCACTACTTAGAAAAAATCTCGAAATTTATCAAGAAATCATATTGAAAAACAATGTAGTCATGTTAAATGCAATCTTAAATTAATGTAAAACATGAATCAGAATTCAGTCTTCTCGAAACGAGAGAGAGAATTGTCAGTGTCCGGACGTATCAAGCCGCGCTCGTGAAAATAATATAAAATTATTATATTTAACGAAATAATTTAAATTATTGTTTTAACAGTGGATTCCGGTGTTTACGGATAATTCATTTTTAATATTATTCTCGTGTTTAAAGTGAAAATCTTAGATTTGTGTGGTTTTTCATTTTACGCGATTTTGTTTCTTTGTTTATATTTGTCCATTCGTGTCTGTCAATTTGCAATTCGTGTGAATTCGATTGTACACACAGATACGATATAAATTGTTATCTACATTTAATTTCAAGCTCTGTTTAAGAGCCCTTATAGCGTAGTGTTTGGTGCATCCGCCTTGCAATCTTCGGGCCCTGGTTCGAGGCTTACTTGCGACTTTAGCTTTTATTTTTTCGTTTTTTTTTTTTATCGATTTTCTTTCTTTGTTCTTTTCGAAACATATTATTAAAAACCAGTATGAAAAATTGCATTTGCTCCGAAATTTATAAAATTCAATTAGATGGGCTTTCTCAAGTGGTTGCGTCATTGCAAAGCCAACTTAGTAAGATGAAATCCCTTATGAATTCGAGTAATTTCTGTAATAGCAATAGTAATTTGGACAATTTAACTAAATCGAAGAAAAATAAGAACAAATCAACGGAAAAAGTAAAAAAATCAAAAGTGACATCACTCGACAAAATTCCATCTGTTAGTAGAGAAGTGGTAAGTGAATCAATTGTTGTTCCTTGCACAGCTTCTCAAAATCTTACACCTTCTAATGCTCATCAATCACCGATTGATAAGCATGTAACAATGCGTAAAAAGAAGAATGGTGTTAAAAAACCGGCCGCTGTTGGTGATGGCACTTCTGTCGCACTCAGGGTTGGTAAAAATCAAAGTGGGCGACACAAGAAAATTTATGGTATCGATGATACCAATAATTCTCTTAAAAGTGTGCCCAGTTTCAAAGTTTTCCATATTTCAAAACTCCATACTTCTATGAAGGCGGAAGATTTGAAGGATTATGTTGTAAAAAAACTAAATTTATCGGATTCAACTTTCATTTCAGTTTATCCCTTGGTTAAAAAAGATAGCGATATTTCGAAATTAACTTCGATTAGTTTTTCATTAAAAATTCCTCAGGAACATTCAAAGCAAGTGTTTTGCGCCAGTTTCTGGCCAAAAGGTATAAACATATCTGCTTTTAATTTTTCAAAAAACGCGAATCGCGAAAACAATGCTCAACCGAAAACTTAAATTTAACAAATTTATTTTCGGTTTACTATCAAAATGTAGGTGGTCTTCGTTCTAGAACGAATGACTTTTATCTTGCAATTTCACAAGAAAATTATCCTACGATATGTTTGACCGAAACTTGGCTTCATTCTGAGATTACAAATGAGGAGTTATTTGTAAGTAACTACCATGTTTTTCGTCGAAATCGTTATGAAAACTCAACTAGAAGAGGGGGTGGTGTTTTGATTGCTGTCAAGACAGTATTCCCATCTCATGAAGTTGATCTATTCCATAACGATGTGGAACAAATATGTGTGAGTATAAATATTTCTCGCAGTGAAACAGTTTATATTTTTAACAGCTATTTACCACCCCTGAGTTCGATTGATATTTTTCAAAAACATGCAGAGAATATTTCAAAAATTTCTGCGTCTTTTAAAGAAACTGATAAATTGATTGTTGTTGGGGATTTCAATCTTGGTAACATAAGTTGGTATTGGAATGATGGAGAAAAAAGATTTTTGCCACGCAATCTACGTTTCGAGTGCGAATTTTTTCTAACAGATTGTCTTTCTGCCATGGATTTGATGCAAATTAATCATGTTGAAAACTCCATTGGTAGAATTTTAGATCTAATTTTTGTGAGTACTAACTTAAATGCTTCCGTAAATAGAGTAGATTACCCACTTTTGCCGAATTCAGTACATCATTATGCTCTTCTTTTAGATTTTATATTTTATGATTACATTCAGGAAGAGTTGGTTGTCACTCCTAGTAGAAATTTTGAAAAAGCCAGATATGCTGATTTGAATACTTACTTTTCTGATATTGACTGGACTTCTATTTTCTCAAATAAAAGTATTGTTGAGTCTTAAATCAATATTATCTGAAGCTATTGATAAATATGTTCCTCTAAAATATTTTAACAAAAAGCAGAGAAATCCTTGGGCTACCAAGGAGTTGGACCAATTTAAAAATTCAAAAAATAAAGCACATAAATTATTTAAAAATTCACAGTCTCTTGTTAACAAAGCTAACTTTTTTAGATTGAGGAAAGAGTATGAATTGTTAAATAAATATCTTTATAAACAATATATTGCTCGAGCGGAGCAAAATATAAAGAATGATAGTAAAGCTTTTTGGAAATTTATAAACAGTAAACGCAAGAATACGGGCATTCCGAAAAATTTAAAACTCAATGGTAATTTTTATAATGATGTTCAATCGGTATGTGATGGTTTTGCAAGTTTTTTCAATTCGGTTTATGATACGCCAGGTTCGGTTTCGTCGGAATTGAATGACAATATCAATGGGAGATTCCCGATTGCTCAAATAGCTCATGAACGTCTTAGCAGTGCTCTTCAGATTACTGAAGATGACCTGCTATGTGCTATGACTGAGCTTGATATTAGTATTCAAGCCGGACCTGATTGCATTCCTAACATTTTTCTAAAGAATTGCATGCAGTCATTATGTCGTCCTCTAACGAACATTTTTAATATGTCATTGTCTACAGGTGTTTTCCTTGATGAATGGAAGACATCTTTTATTACTCCTGTTCATAAGAAGGGTCCAAAACATCATATAGACAATTATAGGCCTATAGCTAAACTATCGGCTATCCCGAAGCTTTTTGAATTAATTGTTAAAAAGAAAATAGATGTCTTGATCAGCGAGTTAATATCGCCATGTCAGCATGGCTTCCTTAAAGGTAGATCAACTACAACAAATTTAGTTTCCTTTACTAAATTTGTTGCTGATTCTATGGAAGAGAGCATGCAGGTTGATGTTGTGTATACCGACTTCTCGAAGGCTTTCGATAAAGTTGATCATAACATATTACTTTGCAAATTAGAAAATTTAGGTATACAGTCGACTTTTCTCAGCTGGGTGAGATCCTACTTAACTGATAGGACTCAATTGGTGAAGTTAAACGGCTGTACATCGCGCTCTATGATAAGATGTACATCGGGAGTACCACAAGGAAGTCATTTAGGGCCGATATTCTTTTTAGTTTTTGTAAATGATATCATCCAAAATTTTGAATACGTGCGGGTATGGCAGTTCGCGGATGATATGAAAATTGCTATGAAAATTGGCGACGTAAGCGACTGTCTCAAAATGCAATGCGATTTAGAGAAATTGGAAAATTGGTGCCGCGATAATAATTTAAATTTAAATGTTAGTAAATGTAAAGTTTTGAGCGCGTTTAGAATAAAAAATCCTCTCTTTTATGAGTACTCCATAGCAGGTAGTGTTCTTGAAAGAGTTTCTGAGATATCCGACTTAGGTGTGATTTTTGATCAAAAGCTTTCATTTCGACCACATACCGATTACATTTTGTCAAAAGCGAATAGCATGTTAGGGTTTGTTAAACGGAACGCGCGCGAATTTAATGATCCTTATACTTTGAAGATTCTATATTCTTCATTTGTTCGTTCGATTCTTGAATATTGTTCAATTGTGTGGAATCCTTTCTATAATGTTCATATCGAACGTATAGAGAGAATTCAACATAATTTTACTCGTTTTGCTATTTACCAAATTGGCTGGCGTTTTAAGCCTGATTATAGTACTCGTTGTGCCTTATTTGGTTTACAAACGTTAGCTTATAGAAGGACTTTCCTGGACGCGATGTTTATAAGAGACTTGCTATGCTCTCACATTTCGTGTGAAGATATTAAAAATTACTTTGTAGTTAGAGATGTCTCACACGATTTGCGGCGCAACAATCTTTTTGTTCAGCCTTTTCATAGAGTGAATTATGGTCTTAATGAACCGATTACACGGTCTATTATCTTATATAACAGCTTGAAGGATATAATTGACTTTCACTCAATTAACAAACTTATTTTTAAAAGGGAATATTTTGATAAATTTCCATTCTAATTAAACAATCTGCTAGGGTTCGCACTCGATAGATTGATAAGTCACTTACGTTGAGTAAGTAAAGTGATGCAGAGAGGCCCAGTCCCGGGATGAAAGCTTCTGTGATGCACAAATAACTTAAAAAAAAAAAAAAGAAACACCTCACCCTCCTCTTCCACATCATTGTCAATGATGGGCGTGTCTCCGTTAACACATCCCAGGCCTGCGCAGTTGCGGCACATGCTTGAACAATTCAAACCACTCTTCCTGCACTCACAGTTACGTACGCATTCGTCTTTGCATGCGCATACGATGTGAGAAAGTAGTTCTTGTGGAGCAGCGGGACTCGCTGTTGCATGTGGCCTCAAGTGCTTCCCGATCTTTTTCCAACCCCACTCAAGCGGATTCTTCTTCTCATTGAGCCACTGCTGCACCTGGTGGTAAGCTCTGAATGAATGTTGCCTGGAAGCTGCTGAAGTGGGGGGAAGTGCAGCCAACTTGAACAACGAATGTAAAGGCTGTTTTGCAATTGCCTGCAGGTAATACTGGTAGCGAAGAAAATCAAGATCTTTCGTGTCTTTTGCTCCAAACATGGCAAGGGAGAAAATGCTTCCCAGCATCAGCAACTGCACTCGGGTCAGCTTTGGGGTCGTTGAAGACAAGAAGCTTCGTGCGAAGAGCCTTGTTGGCCTGAACTTTTCTAAACGGTACAATTTTCCCCTTACGGTAGATAGCTGAGACAGTGTCACATCCTGTGAAAGCGTATACTGCGAAGAGAACATCTTTCATCTCCCCAATGCCTCGCTGGATGTCAGAAATGGAGTACACTTTTTCTTAGCATTAGCTAGAAATTCACTCTGACCAAGATTTCCGTGAATTGAGTCCTCTACTTTCACTTCAACGTGAGTGGCTGTCTGTGATCTACTCAAGTGTTCTTCATCTTTAGTATTTCCTTTTTCATATCCGTCAAAAACAACAGTACCTTGCCCATAATGAGTAATGAGATAACTGGTGTATTGTTCACAAATCTGCCTGTATGTAGCTGGGCGTCGCCAGACCACACGATAAAGCAGGTGGCCTCCGTCGATGATGTAGGGCACTTCTTGTGAATCTGAGGTTAACGATGATTCATTTGCTTTTGGCACCAAAACTGACACCATTGAAGACTTGCTTCCCTTCCTCATTAAACCAGATTCGTCGAAGAGGGACGGAGGATAAGCACATAATTCAAATCGGAATATTTCTGCCAGCCTCTCATCACTCCTTACTGTGCACACCATTCGATGTAAAAGGGTGTTAGGGTTCACACATACAGTGTCGTTGTTAATTGTCACTGACTTAGTGATAGTGGCTAGAGACTTCACAGCTAACTTTCTCTTCAAATGTATCTCACTGAATGTTTTTCCCTCGATCTCTTCCAAGGCTAGTACACTAATTTCAAACGCTTTATCACAATTCACGTTTTGATCGGCCACAACCCCTGTTGATAAGGAAGAGAGTTCAGGGGGTTTGCAAGTCTTTCGAATTTCTTTTCTGCCTTGCCTCTCGTATTTCTACGTGCTCTGCTCTGAAGAGACACTGCGCACTCCCGCAAATTCTTCCATTGCTTCGACTATCCGAGAACAGGTTGGCATGGAGTTAATCCAAGTTGCAATAGTTGTCACTGTAATTCCTCTGCCTCCGGTCAAGCCACCAATGCTACTCAAGGATCGCATCAAAACCTGTTCGATGGTCATGTCACTCCACACTCCAGACCAAAACTTCTCAGTGCGTCGAATGGTAAAATAACCACGGTTAACGAATAAATCGTGTTCTCCAGGGTTCATTGAGGTGTGAAGATCCAGTGAGTTTTGTAAATCTGAAAAAGTTGAAAAAAATGGACATTTTTACCCCCTCCATATCTCCGGAACCGTTCACTTTAGCGTGATTATGAAAAGGATCATTTTTGTTTATAATTTAATGTAGATTATTTTCTTCGAAGTAATTTTTGCGCTAAACTGTATAGTTTTCCAAATATTTGCCAAAAACTGCGATAACTACCATTTCTCCCACTTCCCACCCCCCTCCCTCCCAAACCCGACGCTCAAAGTAGTGTAACTTTTTATTACATACCACGGGGAGTGGATAGAACAATTTGGCGTTGGAGCACAGAGAATAACTATGGAGGAGCAATCCGCATATACTCAACACTAAACTACTTGAAGCAATTCCAGTCGTAAAAAGTAGAGAGAGAGACACACGCCCTCCACTGCGCAACACCCGCGCAGTCTATATAAAAGCACAAGAAGCACGGAAGATGTCATCCCCTCTCCTACTTTTCCAATCGGAACAATAACATTCCAGTCTGTCTCTCTGCCGCGGAACACCCGCCCGGTCCATATAGAGCAAAAGAGATGTCAAATTTCCATCCCCCTTCCTACTTCCTCACTTGTGCCGAATTGCGTCGTTTCTCTCGCTCTTTTTCACTTCCTCTTATACTCTCTCTTCAAAGCGTTGGAGGGAAACTTTTTTTTTGGATGTCCAGGTTTAAATTTAATTGCACCGTACTATGTGGTGTTGGTACTTCGCCCATTCTGGCGGTATAATTTCAGCTTTCTTCTGCAGGCAGCTCGGTCTTGGATCATATCATCGCCGTGATTAACGCGTTGCTGTTGCTTCTTCATCTGATCGATCCACATGTGTTTTCGTCTGCCTCGCGGTTTGGGTCCAGCAAATGGAACATTCATTGATAGTGCCTTCATGACAGGGTTCTCAGGCGGACGCCTTAGAACAATGCAAATAAGGCGCTTGAGTCGACCTCGTCTGAAATTGTTGCCATTCAGGACAAACTTCGCTCAGTCTTGGTGGATTTTGCGTCGTTATTAGTTCCAGGCGACTCTGATGAAATTGTGTAGTAATGGAGACCGGAGGACGAGGGTTGGGATGGCCGTGAAGGCCTAAATGACAACAAGTGTCGAAGAACCACTCTCCGATGACCACCCGTGACGTGCGCTGGCAGACCAGCTCAGCTATCGGGAGTAGCGGGGTGGGTAATCCACGGCAGTCAGCGGCCTCCTCCATATACGTACAAGAACAAAATCGCACGTCTGCCCGATGTCCAAAATTCAAAATAAGCTAACACCCGCGATACACAAACCAAAGAAAAACGAGAAAACCTAATTGGGGTGCCTATGCACCAAACTCCCTAAGACTCAAAACAACTCAGTCCCGTGCAGGGACAAGGGGCTGCATCAGCCAATCTAGATAATGTGGCATCAAGGCCAACAGAAAATATTACGGAGGGAAACCGTCCAATCAGGACCGATCCTTTCCCCCTCCAGGTCAAACGAGCCTTACGATGGTGAACGGCTCACAATGGACCCCTGATGTAATGGGTCCGACGCGTCTTGACCCGCCCTACCGTTGGGTTTTCAGGCGCCATGATTTATTGGAAAACCCCCAATATTTTTCAAAGTTTACAGTGAGAGAACGGAGGGAGAGAAGGAAAATTGGGACCTTAGCCCTTCATTGTTTTGTTCTAAAGAAGTTGCACCGAGAAAGAATCCAGGTTCTAGGTGCACCTCTTGATTATTCAAAAAATATAATTTTTTTGTTTTAGATTTAAATCTATACCTATATATATACTATATATATATATATATATATTTTTTTTTTTTATACCCTAGACTTTTAGTATAGGGTATATTGTTTTTGTCACGACGGAAATATGTAACACCTTAAAGGAGGCTCCGGAGGTATAGCAATGTATATATATAAATGATCAGGGTCACCTCCTGATTCGATTAAGCCATGTCTGTCTGTCTGTCTGTCTGTCTGTCTGTCTGTCTGTCTGTCTGTCTGTCTGTCTGTCTGTCCGTTCGCACGATAACTTTCGATAGAATGAAGCTAGAGCCTTGAAATTTTGGTCAAATGTTGGTAGTGTAATCTAGTTGGATGGTATTGAAAATGGGTATGATCAAGCCAAGAGAACACCTACCTCCCCTACATATGTAAAATACATAAATGTATCTGTAACTCCCGACTAAATAAATATGAAAAGCTCTAGCTTTGGTAGATTACTCGTGAGGGTAATCTTATAAACTCCTGGGAAAATAAAATCGATCAGTTGAAAACCAACGGTAATTTTCTTACAAAGAGCCCCATACTACCCTACTTTTCAGGTTTTTTGTCTATAACTCTTGAACCAATTGACGTAGACGCCTGATTTTTAGCATGTAACCCTGGGGTGAGAAGATGCTTGAGTTCTAGTAAGTTGGGCATAATCGGATCAAAGGAACGCCTACCTCCCCTACAAATTTAAAAAAATTCAATATTCCTTTAATTACGATAACTTTCGATAGAATGACACTAGCGAGTTGAAAATTTGACAAAATGTTGTTAGTAGGATCTACTTGGTTGGCATTGAAAATGGGTAAGATCCGACTCAAGCAACCCCTACCTCCCCTACAAATGAAACTTCAAATAAGCGATAACTTTTGATAGAATGATACTACCGAGTTAAAAATTTGGTGGAATGTTGCTAGTAAGACCTACGTAGTTGATGTTGAATATGGGCAAGATCCAACCCAAGGAACCCCCACCTCCCCTACATATGAAACTTCAAATAAGCAATAACTTTTGATGGAATGAAGCCAGTGACTTGAAATTTTGGTCAAATGTTCGAAGTGAGATTGAGTTAGTTGGCATTAAAGCTGGGTATAATCCGACCAATGAAACCCCTACTTCCCCTACAAACGAAACTTTAAATAAGCGATAACTTTCGATAGAGTGAAGTTAGAGACTTGAAATTTTGTTTAAATGGTTGTAGGGTGATCTAATTGGTTGGTGGCAATGATGAGCAAGATCCGACCTAAGGAACCCTTACCTCCTCTACAAGTGAAACTTCAAATAAGCAATACCTTCCGATGGAATGAAGCTAGCGACTTGAAAAATTCGACAAATATTGTAGAATGGGTTAGTTAGTTAATTGATTTTGAGAATGGTCAAGATCCTAATGAATGAGTGCCAACCTCTCCTATGAACTGGCCATATAGGAGACCCATTCTTAATGCATATGGTCGTTGCCAATTGGTACTTTTGGTATCTCCACTAGGTCTGTAGAAGTCTAGGGTATATACGCTTTGGACTCCGGGCCGAAGCGAAGCTTCGGCCTGGTTTTTATTTAAATTTAAATTTTTATTGCCTATTCCATTGGCTTCCTAAATCTATAACGTTGATTTCCTTAGGTAATAACTTAGACCATGAGTTTGCTGGTTGAACCGATAAGGATTGACGATCCATAAAGCGATTAGTTCGTTTTCAGTACAGTTAGATCCTTCCCATATGCTAACTATAACGACGCCGTATCCACGCGATATCTCCTTGGTTACATTTGGAAAAGTACTGAGTCGACCAATCGTCCACGGTAGGTCTACGATACCAAGTTTATGGATGCTAGTGGTATCTGACACAATTGCGGCCAAATACTACGTATCGGATGATCCATCTGCTATACTTCCATGACCGCCCATAAACTGGTTATATGTATGGTGGATAGTTTTCCAATATTTATAGTCCGAGTCTATTTAGTTATACATAAATTTTTTTTTTTTTAACCAACCTCGATATCACACTTTTTCAAAAGCGCCTCGCTCGAATAATCCGTACGGATTTTGATCAAGCAAAAGAAATGTTACGGCCACTGGAAGGTCTCCAAACCTTGCCGTATTATCAAAACAAAACAACCTGCTGCCCTAGTTAAATCAGGCGATCCTAGGCTAAGGATTCGATCTAATAGTAATCCCCAGCTACTCCAATGACGTTAAAAATTTCGACCAGGAATCAAATAATTGTGGATAAGTGACTTGGGAAGTGTGAACTCGCCTCAAGAAGACATGTTCACCGCGCTTCGCCGCTAAAATTCCAGGTAATGCCTTCCCTGGCCTGATTTGAAATACACTTTTATTAATTTCCTCGACACGTCGCTCCCATAATAACCCTCCGAGTATCGGAGCAGAGAGCCAAGTTAAGAGTGAATCGCCTGGTTGAAGGAGCTCTGGAATTAGAATTTCCACGTTTTACCTGGGCGCTCCCCTGATGGTGGAGCACCTGTTGCTGCTCCCCCGTTGCGTCCCTCTGGTCTCCCGCGTAATGCGCCAAGTCCGGTGTCGCCAATCGCGTGCCAGCTCGTTCTGTTGTGAGTGCGGTCCCCGTCACACGTCCTCTCTTTTTAATTTAGTTATTTCAAAGGTATTCTTATTTTTGTTGTTATGCTGTATATTTATTTTCATATATTTAATGTAACGTAAGAGTTATCGTTTCAGATAAGGTACCTCTTACAAAATTAGCCACTGTTGCACGTTAATCCTAAAGTATCATTCTTAATTAACTAAAGAACCTTCAGGTATGGTAGTCGGACGCCCAAGTTTTGATATCCAAAGGGATATTACTAGCATAGCAATCTAGTACACATATCCTGAAAGTTCACTTCTTTCCAGGAAGTTGTTCTCATCCTCCCAAACGGAAAACAAGAACCCAGTTCCTTAATAAAACCAAATTATTCTATTGATAATATCATTTTTCAATTTAAAAAAAGTACATAGATATCATAATCATTCATCCCTAAAGTGAAATGATCTTGATATGAAGTGGATACACTTGCTTCTCCAAAAGATTCGACCTAATAAAGGTCTATGTCACGACGTCACCGTCATAAATTAGCAATAATCATTCCTACGACATGTCATGCCCAAAAAGGATATCTGGTATCAACTTATTCAAAAGTTGCTTAAGTTCGGTGTTTCTAGTTGTTTTTCTAAAGTCAATACTTAATAAACTTTCATTCTGAGCCAATGAAAGGCAACCCAGGAATACCCGTAGTAAGGATCTACGGCTCAACAATATCGGCACACTGATTCTTGAAGATGTCCTATATGTATATCAAAATGCAAAAATAAAGAATTTACCCGAGTGATATAACTTGGTTTACTTTAGGACATAAATTTTTGATTGAACCCTCTAGTAAATAACAAAGTCTATGCCGTATTTTCTGAACGATCCAAGAATTTCATCAGCCGTGTCCAGGAGAAGGGTTTTTCCAATTGCTGAAGCTTTTATCACCAATAAGTCACTAATCCTTTAAAGCAAAAAAAAAAATCTCACAAAAGATCGCCAAATTGTGCAGTGTCACTGTTGTCAACCTATTTGAGCAGCAGGATTCCAGCCGACATAGATGCTAGGTATACTGTATACAACAGGGTATCAGCTCCCGCCGAGGCACGAAACTCTACGGTAGGAGGGTGTCAAATCTGTGACACGATCAATACATGTATAAGATAAAACGTGAGACTTAGCTGAGTTCGATATTCCCATAAGACTCGTAAGCGGCACGTTGATTCCTGCTTTTGAGGTTCCGTTTGAGATCACTTTCCTGTTTCCTCCGGTCACTCGCCTTTCATGACAACTGCTGTCCGCGACGGGCTCGACTCTTGCGCGGCGCAGCCCAGATCACAGGCAAAGACGCCTACGACTTGCGCAACTGGGTGCAGCAATTCATCAATCCTGGGAGAAAACCCACTTGACAGCATGTGACTCGATACGCCCGGTCGTTGTTCCCAGAAACGTTGGCGAGGATGATCAATTCTCCTCGCTACCACACTCTCGAGTGGCTCCCTTGCCTTGCCCAAACGCGGCGGCGAAAGGGAAGCGGCGATCTCGATTGGAGCGGGCACGGACCCTTCGTGCGGGCAGCAAAGAGCATCGGTACCCAGTCCGCAAAGTAAATTGTTAGCGGGACTGTACAAAAGAAAGATTTTTTTTCCTTTTTCTTTTTGTCGCAAAAAGCAAAAAAGAACACGACACGACGACGTTTCTAACGACACCTCGAAATTCGATTCACTGACGATACTCTACACTGGCGGCGGCATCTCAAAATTACCGCGGCACTCTGCTTGAAATCCGTTTTTTTTTGCGATCAACTCGTCAACCTTGCACCGTCTTCTCCAGAATCCCAAACACGACTGCCTCGATCAAACCCAAAACTAGCAATCCCTGTTATCACCTTTATCCGAACTCGAGTCCAGTTAGCGCTCTCTCTAAAAACCAGTTTTCATAATTTCCTGCATTTTGACCACTTCTTATCAGCTATCACTGAACCCGCTATCCCAGTCGTCACGGGTACAGTGACTCGCAAAATTTAATGATCAAGATGCAGGAAATTATAATAATAATATTTGGAACTACGAGTATGTGCACACATAGTATACATGTACACATACGTGTGCATAAATGTACATGTCCGTAGGCGTCGGATAAGGCGACCACTACAATTGTGAAAAAACAACATCAACAACCACAGACGCTATCTCTGCCTCAACGACAGCGAAATAATCAACCTGTCCAACTAAATCAGACACAACTGCAACAATCATCACCTAAACCTCAACCCTCCATCATTGATGATTTCCGGAGGGAGCTCAACCAGCTTCAGGTTAAGTTTGCAGCTTTTACCCAAACACTTAACCCAGCTACCGACAACATTAAGGCAGTAGCATCATCATCATTAAATCTTTTATCTGACCGCATTGTCACTCGTTCGAGAGCAAGGGCTAAGTCACAATCAGACACGAATATTGAACTGATCCCGATGGTTCCATCCGTGGAAGTGACCGATCTTGGCGATATTTCTACACAACAATCATCTCTACCTACAATTGTCGTTGATAATTCAATCAGCGATAATTCTTCAAGAAGCCTAAGGGTCTGTTCTCCGCCTAAACAATTGTTTATTTCTAGGCTGGCATACGACTCTACCGAATCTGATGTAAGGGATTATATCATCAACAAGCTCGGTAGTGAACCTTCGATTTTAATATGTAAAAAATTAACTAAGGAAAACTTGCCTAACAGAGTGGTATCCTCTTTCAAGGTTACCATTCCCAATGAGCTGCAAATGCCTTCTATGGAGTCTTTCTGGCCTCCGGGAATTCTTCTTAAAGATTGGGAGCCTTGTCGAAGGTGTCGCCGAGTCGGTGGTAGAAGGCGTCTTTAGCTGATTGATCCGCTGGTTCAGTCGGGGCGTAGCACTGAAATATTGTGATGTTTCTTACCCTGGAATTAAATCTGGCTGTAATGATACGGTCGGAGATTGGCTTCCAATCAATTGGAGATAGGCGTGCCTCCCTAGTCAACAGGATTCCGACGCCTTCCATTCGAGGTGACGTATCGTCTTCATTTCCAGAGTAGAGCAGTACTGTTTGGGAGCTTGCTTGGTAATAAAGTCGTTCCCGATCCAGGCCATCTTGTTTCGCTTAGTCCTAGTATATCGATGTTATATGCGGTCATTTCCCGTTCGACTTCAGTGAGCCTCGCACTATTGCACTCGCCCCACATCGTCCGAACGTTCCAAAAACCGATCGTAGTCCGTTGTTTGTAGCCAAAAGTCGTTGCCAGTGAATCAGTCCGTGGTATCCGAGGCTCGTTTAATGTTTCGAGTGTAAATTGATTTAAGGTACGCAGGTTACAAGCCCACATACCCAATCTTAGGGGAAGGGTTGCTTCCTTAGGTGTCCTAAGAGTCGCCGGGAGCTATTTTTTATATAGCGCAGAGGTAGCTCTCCAATGGTGTTTCTAATTGCGCGTTCTTTTGATGATCTTTCAGCTGGGTGTGACGTGTTGGAGTTCTCACAACTGTGTTGTAACTCCACCGTTCGCCAATTTCCTGAGACGCACTGGTGTTATTGGCCATTCAGGATGATCATCGTTATGTGCCTCTACCAAATGTTTTGCAGTGCAAAACTCGGTTGGCTTGGTTAGCCGTTCCAGGGGGCGCCCACGCGGAGAACTATGGAAGAGGTCTTTGCCCCCCCCCCTCTTTAATAGTCGTTAATAGTCTTCGGGATTTCGTAGGGATTTTGCACCCTTAACGGAGATTGAGTCGTATAAGACTCTTTTGCCACAAGTATCGTGGAAGTCAGGCTTTGTATCGCGTCTTCTAGGTCCCTGGTGTTTTCGATTTGTGTTTGTGTGTCTATTCTACTCAGGGTTTCGTAGTAACCTTTCCAATCTGTTGTCTTTTTCATTGGATCCGGGATGTCGATGAACATTGCTTCTATGAGGAATTGGACCGGCTTGTGGTCCGACGATAACTCGTCTAACACAATTATCTGCACATGGTAGTCCAGTGCTTTGGATTGCCAAAGAAACCCACCCCCGTCACGTACCATTTATATTCGTTGGCATTTTTATAAATTATTTTTGAGTATCTCCTCGAATATCCAAGACCAAATTCTGAATATAAAACATTTCGGGGAGGGCCCGGGCCCTCATGACCCCACTCTCCATTCGCCACTGATACCACTCTACGGATAAAATGTCGTGAAATAAAGTAGCTTCGGTGTATCGGGTGGATGATGCTTTTGTGTTAGTGGATGTTCACACTGCGTGCGATGCCGAGCCGAGCCGGGTCGAGCGATGCAATGCGATTACAAGCTTTTAAAGCAAGAAAATGGAAAGTCTTGGATTTTAAATGGAATCACGCTTTGAGTGTACACACTACGCGCGATGCAATGACGAGCCGAGCGATGGCCCGATGCTTTCACAAACTATTTTGCTTTTTCGAGCGAGTACCGGCTGCTGATTTGGTGCGATGGAATTTAATGGGCTTTGCGATGCTTTGCGATGTGAAGCTCCATGGAGCTAGTATGGTGCAAGTACGAGGTGTAAAGTAATATTTGATGTATCAGATGACACTGAAAAAAATGCATGTATGTCTGCTTTTATACCCTAGACTTTTAGGCGCGGCGGTGTGGCAGTGTATACATGGAAATTATGAGGGTCATCTCCTGATTCGATTTAGCCATATCTGTCTGTCTGTCTGTCCGTTTGCACGATAACTTTCGATAGAATGAAGTTAGAAACTTGAAATTTTGGTCAAATGTTTGTAGCACGATTTAGTTGGTTGGTATTGAAAATGGGCAAGATCCGACCGAAGGAACCCCTACAGATGAAATTTCAAATGAGCGATAACTTTCGATACAATGATGCTAGCGACTTGAAATTTGGTTCAAATATTTGGATTTAGATTTAGTTGGTTGGTATTGGAAATGGCCAAGCTCCGTCCCAAGCAACCCCTACGTCCCCTACAAATGAAACTTCAAATGAGCGATAACTTTCGATACAATGATGCTAGCGACTTGCAAAATGCGACACATATTTATAGTGTGGATTGGTTAGTTCATTTTGAGAATGGGCATGACCCTATTGAATGAACGGCAACCTTCGCTATAAACGTTAAATAATAATAAATAAGGACAGGCTAAGGTACCCAAAGGTGGGCACTGCGACCATGAGATCTATTGTGCCTTATAGCCTTAAACTAATCCAAAAGACTCTCAATCAGCCTGATGAAGGCCAGTAGGTCCTTTGTAGGAGCGCTCTTAACGACCGCGGAGCTCACGATGGAATCTCCAAGAAACAAGAACCTCGAACGAGCAACCGCCGGGCATTCGCAGAGAAGGTGTTTGGTTGACTCAGTGTCCTCCAGGCAAAGTCTGCATTCCGTTTCAGACCCATTTTGTTGAGGTGATATCTTACCCAGTGGTGTCCCGTGAGGTAACCAACGATTAACCTCAGGTCCGCTCTGCCCAGGCGGCTAGTTTCTTTGATACCGTATGGGTTTATAAGATCTTTCGACTGACGAAGACCAGCGAGATCATTCCAGTGACGCAACCTTTCATTTGCGGACCATTGCTTAACCAGCTGTCTGGTTGTAGCCCAGCTCAGACCACAGTACGGATCAGGCCCGCTAAATTTCACAGATGAGCTCTGCCTAGCGAGTTCATCCGCAGCTTCGTTACCATGAATGCCCTGATGGCCTGGTACCCAACATAGAGTTACCCGATTGGTGTTTGTGAGACACTGAAGTGTATCAAAACACTCTTTCACTAATTTTGAAGAAAATTTGTATGAAGAAAGAGCCTTAATAGCTGCCTGGCTGTCCGTGCAGATAGCAATGTTTGCGCCATTAAGTTTCTTGTGCAGAATTTCTCTGGCGCAGGTCTCAATGGCATGGATCTCTGCTTGAAATATGCTGGGCCAGACGCCCATGGCGATTGAAATCCTGGTGCTCGGTCCAAAGACCCCAGCACCAACTCCCTGATCAGTCTTTGACCCATCCGTAAACCACATGGTACAGCTAGGGTCAGGACAGAGGTTGGCACTATCCCATTCCGAGCGGCATGGAATTGAGACCGAGAATTTTCTATCGAAGCAAAATTCCGTAGTCATGTAATCTGATCTCGAACAGACCTGCAAACCCGGAATCCGCTCCAGGATGCTCATGTGGCCCTGATTGTACACATGAGCATCATAAGTTAAACTCACTCGAAGAGCGCTAAGAGCCGCAGATTCCTGTATAAAAATATGCAGCGGAGTAAGACCAACAATCGCCTCAATGGCCGATGTCGGACATGTACGGATGGATCCTGCCATACCAAGGCATGCAAGACGTTGTAGTTTGGTACACAACTGTAAGGTGCAACGCTGCTGCGTTTTGGGCCACCATACTAGCGCAGCAAATGTCACGACTGGTCGTACCAGCATCAAATATAGCCACTTAGTCATTTTAGGGGTGAGGCCCCAGGTTTTACCAAAGAGCGATCTGCAAGCCCACATGATTCGAGTGGCCTTATTAATGACAGTCTCGACGTGATTGCTCCAGTTGAGCCTCCAGTCCAACGTAATGCCCAGACACTTGACTTCAGTGGAGAACTGAAGTACCGTCCTGCCTAGACTGACCGAGCTTAAGTTAAGAATTCTCCTCCGTGTGAATGGGACCAAGACGGTCTTTTGAGGGTTAACACTCAGGCCAACTTCAGTGCACCAACGAAGGACCAAGTCAAGTGCAGCACCCATCACCTCAGTGACGGTCGTTTCAAACTTTCCTCTGATTATAATAGTTATATCATCGGCATCTCCAATAGCATGATAACCATAATCACATAGCCTAGCTAGTAACTCGTCTACGACTAGTGACCAGAGAAGTGGGGAAAGAACTCCTCCCTGAGGACAAACCTTTAATAGCATTAACACAGGAGAAGGCGCCACTCAACGATGAGTAGATCTCGCGCCCGCGAACCATGGCATCGATCCACATAATAGTGGCTGTGGGTATATCTCTGAGCTCAAGTGCTCTAGATATGCAGCTGTAGCCAGTATTGTCGAAAGCTCCCTCGATGTCAATGAAAGCGCACAAGGCAATTTCCTTGTCATTGAGGGTTTTTTCAATCGTTCCTACGAGCTATAAACGTTAGTTCAAATGTAAATATCCAAAATTCGAATGGATGAACGATGAAACTTTTCATTGGATCCACGCCCACAGCTCAAACTGACCATATGGGAAATTCACTTTTAATGCATATGGCCGTTGCCAGTTGGAAGTTTTGGTATCACAACTAGGTTTGTACAAGTCTAGGGTATATACGCTTTGGACTCCGGTTTTGATTCAGTATGGCTCAAATGAAAGGTTATTACCACCGTAATAAGGTCGCGTTTAGAAGGCGTGGTTTCACAAGCGGTTTGAGTAGCGGTCACCGCTGCGTATAAAGGCATAGAGCAGAAGCGGCGGTTTACATATTTAGTGCCGGTGCACATGGACGTCCAAATGTCGTCTGACGCTGCGTCACTTTCAATCGGATAGGAAGAAACACATTACGGGCAATGAAGCGATGCACATGGCCGCAGATACCTATCTGGGATGACGCTGGTTTCTGCTCCTATCCGCGTCACTTCACGCGTCCGCATATAAATTTTTAATAAGCCGGCCCACATACATTCGAACAAGGAACACGGACACGGTCACAATGTCTGATTTGTATGATGTTTCTTAAACCAGTAGTCCGGATGGCGCAACGGTTAGCACGTTCGCCTTCAACGCACTGGGCCCCGGTTCGATTCCGGGGATTTACGTGTCGGACTATGAGCCCACTCAGCTGTTAAATGAGTACCCATTATGGGGTAAATAACTCGGTTGATCGTATTGCTGATCACATACCTCTGCACAAAAAACCGTCACGATCTAGAAAATGAGATGATGCTAACTCATCTCGAGGCCGTGGCTCAATTTGGACTGTTGCGCCAGTTATTTATTTTATTTATTTATTCTTAAACCATTCGCTTGAGGATCACTTTTAAGTGCCAATTAATTAATTGTTAATCGTGACTACTACAATTGACAATTAATTTTGAAAAAAAAAATAGTGGGGATGGATGCTCCTCAGCTCAGGTGAGGTTTTGTAAAGGGGGTGAAAATCGTGTTAAAAATGCGAAATTCCTCATATTTTAGAAGTTATGGCCAAAAAACAGTTTATTTAAAACTAAAAATAACATAAATTGTAAATTCAGGTTCGCTATTATGTTGCTCAGCTTATATAATACAGAGTGACGCTGTGTCCTATCGCATCATGTGAATTGAAATGCAGTTAGGTATCAAAGAGGGAGGAGCTTAAGTGACGAGGCGTCCGGCGTCATTTAGACGTCCATGTGTACCGGCTCTTACACTGAATTCAAATGCAATCTCGCCGCTCCACAAACCGCGGCGGTGGCCTCAACGGCGAGTCGAGCGGTTTATACATTCATCGTCCTAAAGCCGCCGCGGCTGCCGCTTTTTGCGTTTATACACAGCGGTGCGCCGCTGCTCAATCCGCTTGTGAAACCTCTCGTCTGAGGTCGCGGAAGAGATGATGAAATTCACCAACACTGGGCCTTTCTTCATTAATGGGATGCACCCAATGGCGACGCCCTTCCATTTTTAGAGCACTGTTTTGAAACAGAAATAAATTTACTGGGTCAAGCATACAAACGACATGATGTCGAACAGATTCTATTCCTTGAACTAAATTGGTCTCTACTCTCCATCATTGCGTGCAGTGAACATCCCGGATCATCTTTGCATCGCAAGCCATCGCTCGGATCATCTTTGCATCGCAAGCCATCGTTCGGCTCGGCATCGCACGGCGTGCAATGTGAACACCCACCACATCGCATCGCTCGACCCGGCTCGGCTCGGCTCGGCATCGCACGCAGTGTGAACATCCACTTAGTTTCTAGTGATTTTGAGAGTTAACCCAGCGTCATTAAGGTAGGATCATATTGACCCGGCGTGTTTTTAAGTGTTAATATTTCGGTAAGTAAGCATGTGATGTAGCCACACTTTTCAGTAGCTGCAGCTAATGCATTAATCTAAGCGAATTTCTATTGAAATCAGTCGGGCGGAAGTCGCACGTGCATCTATAGCTGCTCAATCTTGGAAAAGGTAGATTTGACCCGTCCTCACTGTTATTGTAACAATTTCGCGCCATTTGTTCGACATTTGTATTTTCGGTAATTATTATAGTTTTTATGGTATCCAGTAAACATTTAGTGTTTGTTTGTGTATTTTGTGGTTGGTTTTAGTTTCTTGGTGCTTTATGTGTTGTTTCTGTGTTGCAGGGGCTTGATTTTCGATTCATAATGGACGAAAGAGAACGCCAGCGGATACTATCATTTCTTGAAGAATTCGACTCTAATGCAAGCCATAGACGCTCGTACCAATCCGTCGGATTGGTCGCAAGTCAACCACTGATACGCGAACCGTATTCATACAATTTTACTCAAGAAAAGTAGTCAAACAAGTTATTCTCTATCGCCGCGACACGCTCCGCATAAGTGTACAGCGACAGCCCGCGCGACTACCTTTTCTGACCCCATATTGTAGTTGTTGTTTGGGTTGGCTCTGAGTTCGTGTCGAGCTCGATGCTCAACACTTCGAGCCCAGACCCGACCCAACAACAATTTCAATGTAGAGTCCGACCGGTATTTGAATAGGTGAATTGTTGTGAATGAACGGTTACGGTGTGTGTGTCGCTGTACACTTATGCGGAGCGTGTCGTGGCGATAGAGAATAACTTGTTTGACTACTTTTCTTGAGTAAAATTGTATGAATACGGTTCGCGTATCAGTGGTTGACTTGCGACCAATCCGACGGATTGGTACGAGCGTCTATGGCTTGCATAACGCTTTGTCCGATGGCGACGAAACTGCGTTAGAAGTAGCGGAAGACCATGTCAGTGTACAAAGTCAAAGCGACACAGAGCAAGATGCATCAGAAAGTGATGATGATATTCCGCTATCTGAAATAAACCGTACAGCGACAGCTGCACATTTCAGTCGCGAGCCACGAGATTCACGATATTTTGGCAAAGACGGCACCGTTTGGGCGAAAAACCCTTTTCGCCAGAATGTCCGAACGAGGAGCGAAAACATAATTACACAATTACCAGGTGTAGCACAAGAAGCTAGTTCCGCCATGTCTGAGTTGGAATGCTGGAGTCTATTTTTTACTGATGGTATGTTGCAAAAAATTCTGATTTATACTAATGCACGTATAAAATCAAAAATTGCATTGTGTAAAGATTTGTCCAAACAAACTTACATGAAAGAATGCAGCATGATAGAAATGAAAGCTTTCAATGGACTTTTATTCATTGCTGACCTCCACCGATCGTGAAGACAGCATTTGAGTGATTTATGGTCTTCAGATGGCACAGAAGTGGACATATTTAGGCTAGTGATGTCCGAGCAGCGTTTTCATTTTATACAAAGCTGCCTATGTTTTGATGACGAAACTACTCGAGACGAAAGGAAACTATCTGACAATTTGGCACCAATTAGAGACATGTTTGAAGTTTTCGTTAATAATTGTCAAAAATCTTATACACCTGGGAAGTGCCTAACTATTGACGAAATGCTGATGGCTTTTCGAGGCCGATGCAAATTCCGGCAGTATATACCATCAAAGCCAGCTAAATATGGTCTCAAAATTATTGCATTGGTTGACGCAACGAATTTTTACATATGTAATCTTGAAATATATCCTGGAAAGCAGCCTGATGGTCCATACGCAGTAAGCAATAAACCGTTCGATGTTGTAAATCGTATTGTGCAACCTATTTCGAAAACGAGCCGTAACGTTACATTTGATAACTGGTTCACCAGCTACGAACTTGTACTTCATCTGCTCAAGGAACACATGTTGACATCGATTGGCACCTTGCGTAAAAATAAAAGACAAATACCTCCGGAATTCATAAAAACTCGCGGATTGGACATTTATTCGTCTCGATTTGGTTTTCAAAAAGATGTTACTCTCGTAGCTCATGTCCCCAAGAAAAATAAGGTAGTTCTCCTAATGTCAAGCCTGCATCACGACGAAAAAGTTGACGACTCAACTGGAGAAAAGCAAAAAACCGGAAATCAACACGTATTATATTATAATTCAACGAAATTTGGGGTGGATGTCGCTGATGAACTTTCTGCTACATATGACGTGAGTCGTAATTCAAGAAAATGGCCAATGGTAAGTTTTTATGCCATGTTGAATATGTCGGGCATTAACGCACTTATCATTCACCGGAATAATAATAAATCAAGTGAAAAGCGACGCCATTTTCTGAAGAAGTTAGGCCTTGCTTTAGTAAGTGAACATTTGAAAATTTGCCAGAATCTTAATAAATTGCCGCGAGAAATGCGGAAAAAAATAACAGAACTGGTTGGTGAGTCTAGAACGGAGCCTGCTGCCCCTTTAACCAACGCCCGCAGAAGGTGTCAAGTGTGTCCGCCTAAAAAAAGATCGAAAAACTACACACACATGTCGAGGATGCAACAAATATATCAGCCCCGAACATACAGTCCCTTTCTGCAGCGACTGTGCTGAAGATCAGCGCTCGGATTAGATCTATGTTGTTTGTTTCCATTGAAAATTAACTAATATTCATAAAAATGTCATCATCATCATCGTGGCGCGACAGCCCGACGTCGGGCCTTGGCCGCCTGGATCATTGTCCTCCAATTATCTCGGTTACGTGACCGCGTCCTCCAATTTTGGGAGCCCAGCAGCTGCGCGGCGTCCACACCTACTGAGCTCTCCCAACGAGATCTCGGTCGTCCTCGCAGTCTCGCTCCGTCGACTCGTTCTGCATTCATTACTCTCTTAGGCATGCGATCATCGTCCATTCTTTGTACATGCCCTGCCCATTGAAGTCGTTGTAGTTTGACGATTTTCGAGACTTGCAGCTCATCGTACATTTCATACAACTCATGGTTGTACCGGATGCGCCATCCATCTCGATCGCAAACAGCCCCGAAAATTCGCCGTAGAACCTTATGTTCGAAAGTGTCTAGCATGTTTTCGGAGGCTTCAGTTAGGGTCCATGCTTCGCAGCCATAGCATAGCACTGGTCGTATAATGGTTTTGTACACGCGGAGCTTCGTGTTTCTGTGCACATGTTTCGATTTCATTATGGGGAGAACCGAGAAAAAAGTCTTATTAGCTAACTGTATCCGTCGCTTGATTTCGTCAGTTTCGTTGGCGTCTCTTGACAGGTTGCAACCCAGGTAGATGAAGTTGTTCACGAACTCGATGTTGAGGTCCCCCACGTTGATGCTCGGTTGTGCAGGTGTCCTTGTCACCGATTGCATCATTATTTTAGTTTTACCCTCGTTAATACGTAATCCAACTTCCTTTGCAGCGGTATCGAGCGTATGCAGAAGTTCTTCTGCGTCAGCCAATCTTCGGGACATGATGTTGATGTCGTCGGCGTACGCTGCTAATTGTGTCGACTTGATGAGCAGCGTCTTGCTGTTGTCCATATTCATGGCCCGAATAACGTATTCCAGTGATAGGTTGAAGAGCGTCGGTGCCAGTCCATCGCCCTGTTTCAAACCAGTGCGTGTTTCAAATAGATCAGTAAGTCTATTCTGGATCCTGACTTGTGAGACGGAGTTGGTCATCGTCATCTTTGTCAGTCGCACTAATTTTGCTGGTATACCAAATTGCAGCATGATGTTGTACAGTACTCCACGATCGATACTGTCGTATGCCTGCTTGAAGTCGACAAAGATTTGGTATACGTTTACGTTGTATTCCCAGCACCTCTGGAGTATCAGTTTGACTGAGAAGAGCTGATCGGTTGTGGAAAAAAAAAATGTCATAATTAATTCGAAAAAATAGATGCTCACAAGCAAAAAATTACTTATCGACAAAGAATGTAATTTTCGTGTTTATTTTTTTAATTACTTTGTGAAACTGGAAAATGAAATAAATTTAACTTCCAATTTTGCTTGTGATCCTTTATTTAAAAAAAAAAAACACATAATAATAAAGCAATTAGATTAAAAAATTAATATTTTTTTTTACCCTGCCGAAATATTTACAGTTAAAAAGACGGGTCATATTGACCCTACCCCAACGTCCGTGTAACAATTTTCCAACACAATGACGCTGGGTTAAGTTAAAAACAGCGTTTCGCCAATGTTTGTTGCACTACTTGCCCCCCCCCCCCCCCCCCCCCCCACGGAAATGTTGCGCCCCAGCTCCGGTGTCCCTGTACCTCACTGTATAAAGTAAACAGGAAACTGTGCTTGTCAGAAAGTTATTTCAAATAATATAAAAAAAAAATCTTTCATAAGAGGTGGCTCACTTTCACTGTGACTGTGTCTTGTTCTATAAAAAAACGATGAATTCTTAACACAAAACAAACACCACGGATCCTTAAAAACGATAAATTCCATTCAATAAAAAACCACACACACACACACACACATTATATACAATACAAATCGTATCAATAGTAGAAAAAAAAAGAAAACAAAAAACAGCAACAATTTTCACAAAAGCGAAAAAAAAAACAGAAAAACACAAGAACAATGTTATCCAACCGGTGTATTTGCTCAAAAATAAAACAAAAGAAAAAGAAGAAGAAAAAAAGAAACAATAAATAAAAATCTAAAAAAAAACTCAAAAAAAAAATATTCACCGTATCATGTTAGGCATCAATAAAATAAAATGTAAATATTTAATTAACAAAAAAACAAAATATATATAATATATATAGAAAACAAAAACAATTTCAAAATTTATCGTACATAGTAAAAACGGAAAACCATCCTTAGAAACAACAAAGTAAAATCATAAAATACAAAAAGAAAGAAACAAAACAAATGAACAACAACAAATGATTAGCGACAAATGAAATAAAATTGAATAAAATAAAATTTCATTAAATATATAAATATATAAATAAATTTATAAATTTAAATTACATATATCTAATAATAAAAACAAAGCATAAAATAATAATCAAGAAAATTAGATAGAAATGAATTTAATATAATATTATCGTTACAAATAAATTAAATTAAATACTGAGAATATGTGAAAAAACCAGGAAAAAAACACTAAACAAAGAAAAAAAAACACAAAAATGAATAAATGAACAATTACAAAAAAAAAGTATTCATTGTTATTTGTATACATAAACATAATGAAAAAAAAAATAAACAAAAACAAAAAAGAAAACCAAAAACAGAAACAACCAATTCTAGAGTTGTGTCTGCTACGAAATAAAAAAAAACACACAAAACAAAACACTCATTGACATGCATCAACCACACACAAACGCAAAAACACAAACAGAATAAAACAAAAGAAAAACTAGCAAGACGAGTGCTGTAATCTAAAATATACATACGAGTACATAGGTACATATATCGCTTTTCGTGTACATAAGATTCACCTTCAGCCCTCAACATCTAACCTATGCCCCATCCGCCACCATTTAAAAAGACGAAAAAAAAACAACAAAAATACAAAAAAGAAAAACAAAACAACTGACGAAATGAGGCCTTGCGTGTGTGTAGTCCTCTCCCTCTCTCTCTCTCTCTCTCTTTCCCAACTCCTTCCTTCTGTCTCTGACTTCATCTTTCTCCTAACTCTTATCTCTGATTAATTTTTATTATTGATTGCCACCAATTTTTTTCGACCGTTCCGCTTTAGATTTTCAACAATAATTAAAACCAGTCCGAAGCATATATAACCTAGTAGTGATACCAAAAGTACCAATTGGTAACGACCATATGCATTAAAAGTGAGTTTCCTATATGACCAGTTTATAGAAGAGGTTTGCAATCATTCAGTAGGATCTTGACAATTATCAAAATCAATGAACTAACTAATTCTACAAATATTTGTCGAATTTTTCAAGTCGCTAGCTTCATTCTATGGAAAGTTATTGCTTATTTGAAGTTTCACTTGTAGGGGAGGTAGGGGTTCCTTGGGTCGGATCTTGCCCATTTTCAATACCAACCTAGTAGGTCTCACTAACAACATTCTACCAAATTTTCAACTTTCTAGTGTCATACTCTCGAAAGTTATCGTAATTAAATGAATATTTAATTTTTTTAAATTTCTAGGGGAGGTAGGCGTTCCTTTGATCTGATTATGCCCAACTTACTGAAACTCAAGTCGATAATACAACCGACGGACCAATAATAATAAAACGCTCGATTCAAAAGGACTGACAAAACTTTATTGATAATTATGGAATTTATTTACAAACTAAGTGCTGAGTTTACAATTTCACAATTTACAATTGAATATTGAACTTACTGACTAAGACAAAAAAAATTATTTAGGCCAAAAGGTATTGAACAGTAATTTCCGTTTCTCGGAGTTGCAATTTTAAATTGACTTGAGGTCTTCGACATCCTCCCAAGCCAAAAAAAGGTAATAATACATAAATAACAGTATAGGTGCATTTACAGTGAAACAATTAAATTATGGTGATCTTGGGGATGCCCAATCGTCAGTGTTGTCAATAACTACGTTATTGTTTTCTATTTGTAAGGCCTTGTTACAATTCATGTGGTAACAAATGGAACCAATAATAATTAACGCTGCTATTAATACTAAGACTATTGTGGATATTGGCACTGCGTTTTCTTTTACAAAGGTTATGGCAGCATTGTTGCTAAAGTCTTGTTCAATAAGTGGTAATTCTTTATTTTCTACTTTCTCAAATTGTATGGGAATCATGTTGAATTTTGTATTTAAGTTTGAATAAAAGATTTGCGGTACTTTATATTTAAAATGTTGATTTGCCACAATGCAGTCTTTGTCTAGGAATATGATACCTATATCGTAAGCTACTGATAGTTCCCTTTTTTGACAAAAAACTGATATATTGCCCTTATAAACTAAGATATCGGGGGTGATTTTGTCGACATAAATGGGGAAGTCATATTTCTTCATTCCGCAATTTCTAATGATGCTGCCCTTGATGACTATATTGTGTAAACAAGAATCTGATTCAATTTTGGAAAAAATGGGAGATTTGTAAATTGTTAAATTATTTTTGAAGATTATTTCAACGTCTTTTTCCGAAAAATAAGTTAAATTTCTGTCGTCTAATATCAATACTGAATTTATATTTACTATCTCATTATGTTCATCTGGAACAGAAATAAGTTTGTACTTGAAGTACTTTTCGATTTTCAATATGGGGACCGAAAAGTTAACCATGAGAATGTCCTTATCAACATATAAAGTAGGTTCATAAAAATTACGATGGGTAACCTTTCTTCAGTTTTGACTAATATTTTCCTTTGTAATTGAATTTCTTCTTTAATATTATCATTCATAAAAGTGATTTTTTCATATTTTTCCTTTAAGTATATCAAATGGCTTTGCAGGGCATTAATGGTAAATAATATTGAGGTTTGGTTGTTTAAATTATTTAACGCGATTGTGTTGTTGTTCAAATACTTGGAAAGTTCTAACTCCTTATTCAGATTCTTAAGAACAGCTTCATGTAGCTTCTCCACCCCTACGTTTACCGATGCAATTTTGTTATTTAATTGATTTATCTCCATTTGTTGGTACGCCCCATACCCGATACCGGTTAGAAAACCTATAGTTGAAAGAGTAGCTAAGGCGATAGATCCAACACTTCTTTTAGAAAATTTTTCTCTGATTTTATGCCCTTCAAGGGATAATATTACAAGCAAATTGCCGCATTCATTAAAATTTAGATCCCGACACTGTCGCTCGAGTGCTTTCAGCTCGGTATCCAATGTAAACATGTCAGCGGTGAAGTTTATATTCGTGTTTATTTTGAGATCCCAAATATCGCCCTGAACATACACTTCTCCTATATTTTGCATGTAGCATAAACTACCGTTTAATGGTAGAATTTGAAATGCGTTAATACCTGGAACCAACGTCAGCAATGAGAACAGGGTAACAAAAGCTAATTTGCTTGCTGATCGGGTAGAATAGGCAGGTTTACTATCTTCTTCTCTAAGTATTTCCACTAGTTTTGAAGTAGGTCTAATCAGTGTTTTATCCCCAACCTTCAGTTCTACTACCCTTACAATTTCGTTCTTATCCGGAAATGTTTTACTAACTCTTGCCAGAGGCCATTGACAGCATGGAGTATTCTCTTGTTTCAAGATAACAATATCTCCAACTTTGAAATTAGGCGCTGCCTTGACCCACTTATTAAATTTTAGCATTTGCGAAAGGCACTCTTCTTTCCACCTATTCCAAAACTGTTGTTGTATCCATTGTATTAGAGCCCAACGTTTTGACAATGGAATAGTTGCCTTGCTTAAATTTTCTTCGGGGGGAAATAGCAATTGCCTCTGAATCAGAAAATGGGCTGGTGTTAACACGAACGAATCTTGGAAATTATCATTAATGGAATGCATTGGTTTACTGTTAAGTATAGCTTCAATGCTGCAAACTAAAGTGTAAAATTCTTCATAGGTAAAATATTTGGGATTCGTTACTTTCTTTAGAATTGTCTTAAATGTTTGGATACTCCTTTCCCATAATCCTCCAAAATTAGGACTAGATGGGGGATTAAACTTCCACTTTACTCCCATATCCGTCAGTGAACTAAGACATTCCTTCCTCCATTGTGCTAGATTATTGTATAGCATTCTAGAAGCACCTCGGAAATTTGTCCCATTATCGGAGAACAAAATGGATGGTTTCCCTCTCCTAGCACAAAACCTTTTCAGTGCGGCCATAAAATTGTCTGAACTTATCTCAGTGCATATTTCAAGATGTACCGCTTTTGTGACCATACATATAAAAATCACAACCCAACAGTTAATTGGTTTGTCAAATCGTAGCTTTGACGATTTAATTTGAAATGGTCCTGCCAGATCTACCCCCGTCGATTCAAACACGGGAGCAGGAGTAATTCGTTCCTTGGGAAGTTGTCCCATTTGGGGAATATTGCTTTTTGCTTTAACCCGTTTGCACTTAATACAGTTAAAAATTGTCTTTTTGATTAAAGATTTGATTCCCATTATCCAATAATTAACCCTTAGAAAGTTCAATGTCAAATTGTGTCCCCCATGCAGAGTTTGCTTATGTGCATATTCAACAAGAAGTGTGGTTAAGTGGCTATTCCTTTCTAAAATGATAGGAAATTTCTCCGAATAGCTAAGAAACTCGGCATTTTCTAATCTTCCTCCCACTCGTAGTAACCCAGAGCTGTCTATGAATGGATTTAGTTTGAAAACTGGGCTTGACTTACAGACTAACTTATCTTCATTTAGCAATTTTAGTTCGGCTCCGAAGGTAACTTGTTGGTGTAGTTTAAGAATTAAAGTTTCTGAATTTCTTAATTCCTTAACTGTCAATGGGCCCTTCTCTGTATTTTCTTTCTTTCTGAACAACCGAACTGCTCTGGACACATAGGCAAAAACTCGTACTATCTTAGGCCAAGACGAAAATCGACTAACTACCTCAGTTATAAAACATTCCCTCGGCTCATCGTGTGTGGCTACACACAGACTTAGGTTTATACTATTGTTTAGACGCTCAAAATTTGGAAACTCATCCATCGTTAGCCAAGTGGGACCATTTAACCAAAAGTCCATTTTGTCATACAATTCGCAGGGCATTAATCCTCTACTACCCAGATCACTTGGATTCTGGTCAGAAGGCACATAAAATATTTGTGAAACATCTAGAATCTTTAAAATTTTTTCTACCCTATTCTTTACGAATCGCTTGTTGCCAGGCAGTTTCATTTTTCTTACCCATCCAAGACATACTTGACTATCAGTAAAGGCAAAGATATTTTTTATAACTATTTCGGTTAATATTCCCTTAACACTTGCAATCAGTGATGAGAGTAGAGTTAACCCTTCAAGTTCTGCCTTTGGGATTGAAATATTGTCCGGAGGTGTCACTTTCCCCTTGGCTGCCAAAAAGGTTACAATATAGCGACCTTCAACTTTTGTACGTAAATACACCACTGCAGCTATCCCATCCTTACTAGCGTCAGAAAACCCGATTAAATCGCTCATACTATTTCTAGTATTACCTAAATGTCTCGTGACACGAATATTGCAAATCATATGAACTTGAGAATATATTTTTGCAACTTTCTGTTTTAAACTAGGCGAAATTTCAGTGTCCCAATCACATTTCGTCAACCATATTCTCTGCATTATAATTCTTAATAGCATGATAAAAGGTAGAATCATGCCTATCGGGTCGAAAAACTCAGAATTTCTAGCCAAAATACCTCGTTTAGTAAATTTTATAACTGGCAGCTTAGGCACCTTCACACCTAAACAATCCGTTTTTGAGTGCCAATTGACTCCTATTAAGGAAACGCGATCAATTTCTCCTTCAACAAAACTATTTAGTTTATCTTTTGGATTGATATCCTTTAAAACTTCTTCGGGTTCATTACTCCACCATTTCGTGAGGTGTAAATGACAGGAGGCTAAGGTATCGCGAATATCGGTAGTAAGTGCACGTGCTTCCTTAACAGAGTACGATCCTGCAATAAGATCGTCCATGAAAAATTTTCTTGCTATGGCTTCTCGGGACTGTGAGGTAGGGGCCAATTCTGAAACTTTCTTCATAGAGTAGTTAGCATTAAATGGAGAACTTGCCACCCCATATGTAACGGTTAGCAGTTCATACTCCCTCAAGGGGCCATCTAGCTTGGGACGTCTTAGAATTCTTAATTTATTTTGATGTTCTTTTATCATCCTAAATTGTCTAAACATTTTTTCCACGTCACTAATAAATAAAATGGGAAACTGGCGTGATTGCAAAATCATATCGAAAACGGTAGGAAGTAGATTTGGCCCAGTATGAACCAAATCATTAAATGTTAGTCCATTACTCGTAGGAAAAGAAGCATTAAAGACTATTCTTACCTTGGTAGTAATCTTATCGCTCTTGAATATTGCATGGTACGGGACATAATAGACCGAACCATCCCGTATTTCAATATTTTCTTTTTCCTCGACTAGTCTCATATGACCTAAATCTTCATATTCTTGTAAAAAATTGTCAACTTGTGTGCCTTTGTTGGGATCAGCCATAAGTCTTCTCTCTTGTGCCAGAAATATACATTTTGCATTGTCAAAAGAATTGCCTAATTTTAGGCAATCTTCCTTGAACAAGTAGGGTACGAAGATTCTCCCTGCACCATCTCTATAATATTGCATGTTGTATAACTGCATGGCTGATTCCTCGTCTACTTTCTCACAAGTATTATCTGGGATTTCCCAAAATTTTCGTAATCTTGACTCTATCTCATTAACCTCCTCGGATTGCGTAATGAAGGAAGAGACTGCAGAGATAGCCTCTGCCTCGACTCCGCCCGAAACCAACCAACCAAGTGATGATGGTTGCAATAACAGATTCTTCACATGTACTGACGGAATCGAACTGGCTATTATCTCGGCATAAACTTTGCCCCCTAAAAGCATTTGTATATTTTGTGGCTTTCTGTAATATGGATCGGCTAAGTCAAACTTTCCAAGCTCGTCTTTACTTTGCTCATCGAAAGATATGTATGGCAGGTTTCGTGAAACACGCTTGACTACATATGCTTTTACATTATAGTAAAGGTCTAGGTTCTTAGTAGACCGTACTTTGAGCATCGTCATGGAATCGATCTTTTCAATTAGAGCGCCTCCCATACCAAATACTTCCACGGCTGTGGAGATCTTTTTTAGACCCAATTTCTGCACAAGTTCTTCTGAGATGTAAGAACTTTGCGAGCATTGATCTAATAAAGCTCGACAGTTATAAAGTTTACGATTGTTTTCAGCATAAACAATTGCAGTCGGCAAAATTACCTGAGTATGCTCAGTAAAAGTATTCATGCTGTGCGTTCCACCATTGCCCTCAATTGACTTTGCAGAATTAATTGATTGCGTGAATGTAGCAGCATTGGGGTCAAGTGTTGATGATCGCGACTCGGAATGCGACACTGTTTTGCTGTTTACCGATTTACCTTTGATTTTTTCGTCATGCAATTCCGAAAGATGATTAGCTGAGCAAATACTACATTTGATTTGATTTCCGTAGTAACAGGGTAATACTTTTCCATCTTTCCTTGCCTTATACGGGTGTCTAGCACACTTTAAGCAGACGTTGTTATTTTTTAAAAGAAATATTCTCCCCTTAGATTTCAAAAATTGGGAACAGTGTAAAATTGAATGGTCATCCGATTTACAAAGAAGACAACTTTTTTTCTTTGCTTGATTGAGATTTGTGAACGTTTTCGTGTTTTTCGTGGTAGCTTGGACGACTTTTTGTTGATTTCCCGATGACAATTTAAGACTCTCGAATTTTAATATTCTTGACTCTAGAAATTTTTCCAGCTCAAAAACAGTTGGAAGTTTTTTCTTGTCTTCAAGAGAATCTTCAAATTCCAATTTGGAACCGGAATCTAATTTACGATAGATTATTGGAAATAGTAAGGGGTCCCAATTGGAAATGTCCACCTCAGCAGATTTTATGTTTTGCAAAATCTCTCTGAGTCCGTCCAATATTTTTTTGAGTGAAGTAACATCCCTAGGAACACAGCTGGGAAAGTCCAATAATTGAAAGACGTAAGTTTCGACCAATAGCCTCTGATTCAAGTAGCGATCATCAAGAAGCTTCCAAGCCACATTATAGCTACTTTCTTCTAAGGCTAGATGCGAAATTAGGTCTAGAGCTTCCCCTTCCAAATAGGTTCTCACATGAACAAGTTTTTGTATTTCCGGTATTCCCTGTTGGTTCAGGATTTGCACCACCAAATTTTTAAAGGACTTATACTTCCCGACGTCACCACGAAACTTTCCTATCTCTAGGGGTTTAATTTTTATACGTGGCTCCTTAGTCGTCTGAGTATTTGTTAAGGCCTTGACTAATTTGTTAACTGCTTCTTCAAACACTGAAACGGAATTAGAACTAGCAGAACCAGAGCTTGCAGCATCTGGCGTGGGTTCTTCACTGACTGTTGTCAAATTGCTATTTATAAAGTGCAAAGTCTTCTCATACACTTCCTTTGCTTCCTCAAATTTTTTATCAACAAAATAAGTAATATTTTTGTCTTCAATTTTCTGAAGAAGGGCGTCATTACTCAGAAAGGTTATCCATAAGGATTGAATATCTGCCTTTAATGCAGTTAATTTTGACCTTGTACGTAGAGGAATCCCTAATTTTGTTGCATTACTACATATGCTACATAATTTTTCAAAAATCTCTTTCTGCGATCTAATTACTGAGTCCGACATGTTTAATTTCCAAAGGCAAATCCCCCAAAAGGTAGAGACAAAGAGGAAAAAGAAGAAAGTTAAAACAATTCACTCACCCGATATCTCACAAGAATAAAATCACTAACAAAGTTTGACTAATAACAATGATGAAGAAAGACGGGAACGTGCACATGAAAATTAGTAAGGTCACCAGAAACTTATCTTTCAATTTTCCACTTTCTGTGGCTACCAAAAACTTATATCCGGAACTACTCACGGACTGCAACTAGAACAGGCACTTGCAACAGGAACTTTGGCCAGAACTCACAGACTGCAACTGGAACTGATCAGCACACTCTCAGGAAACTTGATTGCTACTTTCCACTTTCTGTGGCTACCAAAAACTTATATCCGGAACTACTCACGGGCTGCAACTAGAACAGGCACTTGCAACAGGAACTTTGGCCAGAACTCACAGACTGCAACTGGAACTGATCGGCACACTGTCAGGAAACTTGATTGCTAGTCGTCAGCTTCCGACAACTCACAGGAACCAGTACAAGCCAACAAAACTTCACTGCGCAGCAATTGATCGGCACACTATCAGGAAACTTGATTGCTAGTCGTCAGCTTCCGACAACTCCCAGGATCCAGAACAATAAAAATTCACGTCGTAACAACTGGTCGGAACACTCTCAAAACCCTTTTTATGACGCGCCGGCTCAGGCCAGGAAAAAAAATTTATCAATTCGCGGAAAAGACAATTTTTCCTTTGTTTTATAAAGCTACTTCCGCGGATAAACTAAAATTATGCGAAGATACTTTCGCGGACTATGCGAATATACATTCGCGGAACGACAGACCCAAAAATCGATTAATGCTCGACGGACCAAAAATATTGTCGATAATACAACCGACGGACCAATAATAATAAAACGCTCGATTCAAAAGGACTGACAAAACTTTATTGATAATTATGGAATTTATTTACAAACTAAGTGCTGAGTTTACAATTTCACAATTTACAATTGAATATTGAACTTACTGACTAAGACAAAAAAATTATTTAGGCCAAAAGGTATTGAACAGTAATTTCCGTTTCTCGGAGTTGCAATTTTAAATTGACTTGAGGTCTTCGACAGGGAGGTAGGGGTTCCTTGGGTCGGATCTTGCCCATTTTCAATACCAACCTAGTAGGTCTCACTAACAACATTCTACCAAATTTTCAACTTTCTAGTGTCATACTCTCGAAAGTTATCGTAATTAAATGAATATTTAATTTTTTTAAATTTCTAGGGGAGGTAGGCATTCCTTTGATCTGATTATGCCCAACTTACTGAAACTCAAGTAACTTCTCACCCCAGGGTTACATGTCAAAAATCAAGTGTCTACGTCAATTGGTTCAAGAGTTATAGACGAAAAACCTGAAAAGTAGGGTAGTACGGGGATTTTTGTAAGAAAATTACCGTTATTTTTCAACTGATCGACTTTATTTTTCCAGGAGAGTGAAAGATTATCCTCACGAGCAATCTACCAAAGCTAGAGCTTTTCATGTTTATTTAATCGGGAGTTATAGATACATTTAATTATTTTACATATGTAGGGGAGGTAGGCGTTCTCTTGGCCTGGTCATTCCCATTTTCAATACCAACCAAGTAGATTATACTTCCGACATTTGACCAAAATTTCAAGTCTCTAGTTTTATTCTATCGAAAGTTATCGTGCGAACGGGCAGACAGACAGACGGACAGACAGACAGACAGACAGACAGACGGACAGACAGACAGACAGACAGACAGACAGACAGACCGACAGACATGGCTTAATCGAATCAGGAGGTGACCCTGATCATTTATATATATACATTGCTATAACTCCGGAGCCTCCTTTAAGGTGTTACATATTTCCGTCGTGACAAAAACAATATACCCTATACTAAAAGTCTAGGGTATAAAGATGCATCTTATTTTCTTTTTCTATAAAAATATATACAGGGTGGACCATTATGGGCCAGTAAAATAAACTTATTGCAATTTGAGGGCTTTGTAGGAAAAGTTAGGGAAAGATCTGGAAATGATTTTGATCCCTTCTATAGGATACTAAATACATGAAAACTGAGTGAAGGTGAGCGTAACTGTCGGAAGGCGAAAATCTGTGAAATTTAGGCCCTTCTTTTTAATATTTTCCTTATAAGTAAAAATTTTCTAGGATGAATTTAAAGAGCATCAAATTCTACTAGTATCTAGTACTTTGCCAACCCATTAAGACCGCCACCTTGTTGCAGTTAACCTGGGAGCATGAAAATTCGGTTACTAGTTATTATTGATACAATTAGGGAAATAAACCAATAACGTGTCTTACAAGGCATTCCGAAACAAGAACTCGTAACTCGAGTTGACCCATTATTTCCTTTTTATACCCTTCACGGATGTGTTGCAAACTTCCTGACAAAGTTAATATACCCTAACTTTGTCAGGAAGTTTGCAACGCACAAAAGGAAGCATCTCCGACCATGTAAACTATATATATATTCTTGATCAGTATGATGAGACGAGTCGATTAAGCTTTGTCCGTCTGTCTGTCTGGTTCTATGTAAACTAGTCCCTCAGTTTAAAAGCTATCAAGCTGAAATTTTGTACAAAGCCTTCTTTCTGTTGCACGCTGTAAATATGTCGGAACCAACGAAATCGGACCACTACGTCATATGGCTGCCATAGGAACGACCGGTCCAAAAATTAGTCTTTGTGTGAAAAACTTTTTTATTTCTAAAACAATCTTTTTCAAATTTCACGCTAATCAATAGAATCTCTAGTCAAATCATATTTCTGAATTTGGTTGAAATTGAACTACTCAATCATATAGCTGTCATAGGAACGACCGTTCCAAAAGCCGGCTTTTGTTAGGAAAACTTTTTCATTTCTGAAGATATCTGTACCAAATTTCATATTATTCCATCGTATTGACTACCAAATCATGTCCCTAAGTTTGGTTGAAATTGGCTCACTATTCCATTTACCTATCATAGGAACAGTGAAACCGGAACAAGTTTTACTACTAATTTCAAAGTGGCAAATGCACCACGCGAAGCGTGAAGGGTATCATACCTTCGGCAAGCTTGTTTTTTTTTTTTTTCAAATTTTCGACAAAGGCAATGCATTTTCCATACATGTACCATAGCAGCATCTAACCACCCATTGTACAATTGTTTTCAAAAATGGGATGAGGCATTTCGATTTGAATTGTCTTCTTATTTTTTCGATCAAATCTGCGAACACGATGAACTGGATCGGGTTTCAAATGGTTGGTCAGAACAGTAACAATGGAATTATCATTTCATCGCAGTGCTAGGCAGTGGCGTAGATAGGGGGTGATTAAGGGGATCAATCCCCCCCCTCATGAGTTCTTATAGGTACTATCGCTAATATTTTATGTATGATTTGATTATAAACTTAAATCTCAACCTCATTTAAAACTTAAATTCAAAAAGTTAGCTAGAAGTAAAGTAATTAATCAGGGAACGGAATGGGTAAAATGGCAGCCCCCACCCAGACCCTAGCTGTATCATGTGGTACACCAATATGTCTAAGGCTGAACAGCGAGTAGGTGCTGGCATTTTTGGACCCTACACCAGGATTTCAGTCGCTCCTGTGTACCTGGCCCAGCGTTTTTCAAACCGAAATCCATGTCATTGAGGTCTGCGCCAGGGTATTCTTAGAGAAGAGACCTCGGGGCGCACTCATTGCTATAAGCTGAGATAGACAGGCGGCCATTAAGGCTCTCTCTTCGCATAATATCTCTTCTAGATTAGTGAAGGAGTGTCGTGAACACCTCCAGTGTCTGGCGACCGACGACCAAATCATTCTGTATTGCGTGCCAGGTCACTGTTACATTGAGGGGAAATGTAATAGCGGATGAACTTTCCAGGCAGAGCTCATCATAAAATTTTCTCGGACCGGAACCCTATTGTGGTTTAGGCTTAGCTCCAGCCGGGACTATTATCAAGATTTGGTCTTCCAGAGCTGCGCCAATCTAGAGGTCGCCACACATGATCGCGCAGAACCACGACCGAACTTCCATCGGACCATCAATTTCATAGAACGTACCTTAAGGAGTTTATGAGACCCTTCATGTATGGAGATATATCCCGCAGCCGACCTGAGGCTACTAGTGGGTTATCACTCGGGTCACCATTGGGTGAGATATCATCTAAACATGTTGGGTTTAACTGACGAGAGTTTGGATGACGTTGAGGTCATATGTCACATTTTGTTCGAATGTCCCGCGATTGCGCGAGCTGGGAATGCGTTTCGCGGGCGGATCGCCATGGGCCCTTCCGTTATCAGGGTTAGCCTTGCAAGAGACATACTGGCCTTCGTACGAGTGGTGGAAGGTTTTTTTGCTACAATAATAAATAAGGGCTACGCAACAATAGATTACCATGGTCGCAGTGCCCACCAACAGGGTTAGTAGCCTGAATTTATCTATCTATCTAAAGTAATTAGTCATCCGTCATAAGTCCAACACATGAAAGCTACTTTATTTCATGATATTTTCCTTTATGGCTTTGTTTTTTTTGCAGCCATTCATGCAGATAACTGGTGCATGGCTACTTCAGATTTTTTTATCCTACGTCAGTAAAAATGTACAGTACCAAATGTGGGAGACGTGTGTCAATGAAAAGTGCAATTGACTGGGCGCGGTAAAAGCGAAATCTTTTTAGACTTATCATAAGCCTCCTTTAAATTACCGCAAGGCTTCGATCCTAAGTCAGTGATTTTTTACAGTAGAAAATAAAAATAGCCTAAAAATAATCGAAAAAGCCTGAAAATATTTGGCGGCCAAAATCGAAATGGCCAATCGAATAGGCGCGTTGTATCGTTACTCACAAGGCACAAAAACCGAAACCTTTTGACATAAAAAAAAACTTTGGATCTTACGTCAGTGAACATTTACAGAAGAAAATTAAAATAATCAAAAAATGGTTAAAAAAAAAGGTTGAAATTTTTCTGCGCCTAATGTGGGGTCGATGTGATTTTATAGTCCATTGACATTATATAGTTCACTAACATCCAACATGAGTTCGGTGAGATTTGACCTAGTCAATAAACCAGGTAAGATCACTCCGACCCCAAATTGGGCGCTGATTTTTTTCATGATTTTTCGACTATTTTTATTTTCTGCTGTAAATTTACTCTGACGTGGTACCATTAGTCACGAGATAGAACACAATAACCACAAACATAGTTTTGTACGACCTTACCTTAAGGTAACATCTAATTTTAAAAACATAGCGCCCCCAGATAATGACACCCTCTTCAACCGCACTGTCGTTTTTCAGCTTCAGTCTTCAAGAATATCATCACAAACTTCCTGACGATTTTGAT
The DNA here is from genome assembly GCA_964017055.1 of Chloromyia formosa. NCBI lineage: Eukaryota > Metazoa > Arthropoda > Insecta > Diptera > Stratiomyidae > Chloromyia > Chloromyia formosa. Next base: position 7,369,623 of record OZ024819.1, on the reverse strand, counting down.
GATGGCATTCTATTCGTTTTTTCGATGAGTGCTTCGAAGATATATTGAAAAATTACGGGACAAGACAAGTGTGCCTGATCTTTGTGTAGAGAGTTCATATTCACTGAAGGCTTCAAATTCAGCCCCGAGCAGTAATTGACCAGGCCGAAGCTTCGCTTCGGCCCGGAGTCCGAAGCGTATATACCCTAGACTTGTACAGACCTAGTGGTGACACCAAAAGTAATATTGGCAACGACCATGCATTAAAAGTGAGTTTCCTATATAGCCAGTTTATAGGGGAGGTTGGCACTCATTCAGGGAGATCTTGACCATTCTCAAAATGAATTAACTAACCCATTCTACAAATATTTGTTGAATTTTTCAAGTCGCTAGCTTCATTCCATCGAAAGTTATTGCTTATTTGAAGTCTCACTTGTAGGGGAGGTAAGGGTTCCTTGGGTCGGATCTTGCCCATCATTGCCACCAACCAATTAGATCACCCTACAAACATTCAAACAAAATTTTAAGTCTCTAGCTTCACTCTATCGAAAGATATCGCTTATTTGAAGTTTCGTTTGTAGGGGAAGTAGGGGTTTCGTTGGCCGGATTTTACGCATTTTCAATGTTAGCCAACTGGATACTACTACAAACATTTGGCCAAAATTTCAAGTCGCTAGCTTTATTTTGTCGTAAGTTATCGCTTGTTTTAAGTGTCATCTCTAGGGGAGGTAGGGGTTCCTTAGGTCGGATCTAACCCGCCTTTAATGCCAACTAACTCAATCTCACTTCAAACATTTGACAAAAATTTCAAGCTGCTGGCTTCATTGTATCAAAAGTAATCGCTTATTCTAAGTTTCATTTGAAGGGGAGGTAGGGGTTCCTTAGGTCGGATCTTGCCCATTTTCAGTGCTAACTAATAAGACCTTACTACCAACATTCTGCCAAATTTTCAACTTGCTAGTGTGATTCTATCGAAAGTTATCGTAATTAAAATAATATTTAATTTTTTGAATTTTGTAGGGGAGGTAGGCGTTCCTTTGATCTGATTATGCCCAACTTCGCAAAACCTAAGCAGCTTCTCACCCCAGGGTTACATGCCAAAAATCAGATGTCTACGTCAATTGGTTGAAGAGTTATGGACAAAAAACCCGAAAAGTAGGGTAGTACGGGGCTCTTTGTAAGAAAATTACCGTTAGTTTTGAACTGATCGATCTTATTTTTCCAGCGGAGTATAAGATTACCATCACGAGCAATCTACCAAAGCTAGAGGTTTTCATGTTTATTTAATCGGGAGTTATAAATACATTTAATTATTTTACATATGTAGGGGAGGTAGGCGTTCTCTTGGCCTGATCATGCCCATTTTCAATACCAACCAACTAGATCATACTTCCAACATCTAGTCAAAAATTCAAGGCTCTAGCTTCATTCTATCGAAAGTTATCGTGCGAACGGACAGACAGACAGACAGACGGACAGACGGACAGACAGACAGACAGACAGACAGACATGGCTTAATCGAATCAGGAGGTGACCCTGATCATTTATATATATACATTGCCATACCTCCGGAGCCTCCTTTAAGGTGTTACATATTTCCGTCGTGACAAAAACAATATACCCTATACTAAAAGTCTAGGGTATAAAAATTGTAGTGCGGATAACATATCCCCTCCCTCGGCTAAAAGCTATCTACGCCACTGGCTGCCTGGAACGAATAATTGAAATTTGGAAGAATATTCCAAAGGAAATAACGATGAACTCAGTGGAATCAGTTCCAAGGCGACTGCAGGCAGTAATTAGTGAAAAGAGGGCAGCACTCCATAATAAATGTCAAAAAACATGACTTTTTAATTTATTTTCGGTATTTTCCAGTATTACACATGAGGTACAAATAATTTTGTGAATAAATTTTAATGATACAAATAATTTTGTGAAAACGTTTTTTGTTTATAACTCCTGTGTTTTAAATAAATTGCACTAACTTTGTTATTGGGCATTATGAGAACATTAGTCGATTCCTTTACTTCCAAACAGATAGTGATTCGATAGTTTAAAAAATTAGTAACTAGTAAAAACTATCGATAGTTTGAAAAAATAGTAACTAGTAGAAATTATCGATAGCTTTAAAAGCTAGTAACTAGTAGAAAACTATCGAATAAATATCGGACCAAAATTCCGATAGTCCGATAGTTTGCTATCGAATAACTTTTTCGAATGAATTCAAGGAAAATTCGGCTGACTATGGATACATTTCTTGCATGAATGAATGAATATAACTGCATATACATACATTATGTAGTTAGATACGATGTTAAGAAAAAAAGGACACTCTTGGCGATGAAGTGAGGCCAGATGGGTATCATAAGGACTGGTAGGAGTAATGAGGCGTATGTACTGGACTGCTGTTGATGGCACTGTGAGTCCGACACAATCAACCCCCTGTCAGTTTTTCCAGCAAGATTGGCTGTGTTTTTGAGAAAAAAAGGGTTGCCGCTCAGAAACTCCTTAATTTTTTGAATTTTTTAAATTCTGTCTTCAGATTCGCAGCCAGCGAAACAATCGACCCCCTTCCAGTTTTTTCCAGCAAAATTGGCGGTGTTTATAAAAAAAAGTGTTGCCATTCTGAATCTCTCATTTGTTTTTTTGCCACTTGGACTTCAGATTCGCAAGAAGCGACCCAAAAAAAAACCCTACACGTTTTTCTTTCAGTAGAATTGGCCCTGTTTTTGGGAAAAAAAGAGTTGCTACTCAGAAACTCTTTTATTTTTTAATTATTTATTTAAACCCCCTACCAGCTTTTTCCAGCAATATAGGCCATGTTTTTGAAAAAAAAGGGGTTCCGTTCAGGAAAAGATCTAAATTCAAGCTCAAATCTGTAACCAATCATACACATAATCTGTATTGACTTATAAATCTAAAATGACATTCTCAATACCATGAGCCAGCCAACATGCCAAAGTACATAGTCATTTATTCGACTAAACTTTTCCTAAATAGCAAACTATCGGGCTGTCAAATAAACTTTTCATTCAAAGCATACTATCGGGCTATCGAAACTATCCACTGATAGTCCCGATAGTTATTCGAATAGCTATCGACCGATAGTCCCTAAAGTTATTCGAATAACTATCGACCGATAGTCCCGATAGTATCGATAGGCCGATAGTTATTCGAATAACTATCGGGACCAATGGCGTAGCTAGGGGGCCGTTGCCCTGGGCGCAACGGCTGTGGGGGCGCCAAAACGCTCTCCTCGGACTAAATTTTTTCTTCCCTCTGTTTGAATATTAAAAAGATTTTCTTTTTTTTGGACACAGCAGGATAAATTCACAGAGTTACACTAACAGCTTGAGTGGTTGTTAGTGTAACTAAATGCTTCCTTAAGCATGATTTTAAAACTATTCTATACTAAAGGACTTCATTGGACATTCTTTTTCACTTTTCCGTAAGAAAAGTAATATCTAATAGATTAGTAGTACGAGCGCGGTTCAAATATGATCGAGACAAACGCTGTAGATGGCGCGCCTGTATGTTTTGATGGTCGCGGCTTGAGTGTGTGATAGCTGGGTCCCTTACGAATAGTGTGGCATAGTTTTCGTCGCGAACGCTCGTTTCACGCGCGTGCTACGACCATGAGTGAAAATCAAGTGACGACCGCCGTTGCGCAACGTATTGTCATTCGTTTTTTGGCGTGGGAAGGCGTAAAAACACGGAAATTCTTCGGCGTTTGCGAAATCAGTTCGGTAGTGAGTGCCTGATTAGGTCTGCTGTGTTTAAATGGGCCAAAGCGTTCAAAGATGGCCGCGAAACCGTCGAGAATGAGCCGCATGATCGTATACCGCGAACCAGCATCACACCAGACAACATTCGCCGCGTAGAACAACTCATTTTGGAGGACCGTAGGATTAATGTTCGAAACATTTCGGCTGAAGTCGGCATTAGTATTGGTAGTGTAGAGTCTATCATCCACGAACACATTCAATATCGCAAAATAACGGCGCAATGGGTTCCCAAACTGTTGAACTTCGAGCAAAAATTCATGCGGTTGGAAGTTTGTCGCCGCTTGCTGACGCAATACGAGGCGGAGGGGGACGTTTTTTTTTTGACGCAAATCTTCACTACAGACGAGACATGGGTGCACTATTACACTCCCGAAAGCAAGGTGTCGTCTAAAGAGTGGAGGAAGAAGGAGGAAGGGGCACCAGTCAAAGCGAAGACAACCAGGTCCGCGGGAAAGGTTATGTGTACTGTATTCTGGGACCGGCGGGGAGTGCTGTACGTTGACTTCCTGCGCACACAGCGTTCCATCAATGCTGCATACTACTCTAACCTTCTGAAAACACACGTGAAACCTGCTTATCGCTCGAAACGGAGGAGCATTCCAGCGCGAAGTGCTATTCTTCTCCAGGATAACGCGCGCCCACATACCGCGCGTCTCACGCTCGATACAATATCAGAATTGGGGCGGGAGGTACTAGAACACCCCCCTACAGTCCGTATTTATCACCCTGCAACTACGACATGTTTGGACCACTGAAAGAAGCCCTCGGTGGTCAAAGATTCAACACCGACGACGAGGTAGAGGAGTTGGTGCGCACATGGCTGTCCAAGTTGCCCAAGGAATTCTTCGATACCGCCATAAAAAAACTTCCGGAGAGGTGGGAAAAATGTGTAACTAGTGAGGGGAATTATCTAGAAAAACTGGGGGGAGGGGCGTCAGACTGAAGTTTTGCCCCGGGCGCTAAATACTTTAGCTACGCCACGGATCGGGACTATCAGCCGATAGTTTTTCGAATAACTATCGATAGTAAAAACTATCGAACAACTATCGGCCGATAGTTTTTACTATCGATACTAAAAACTATCGAATAACTTTCCGATAGTTATTCGATAGTGCCCATCACTAGTCAAGATACCTCTGAATGAGTGGCGACCTGGCCATATAGGAGACTCACTTTTAACGCATATGGCCATTGGTACTTTTGGTATGACCACTAGGTCTGTATAAGTCTAGGGTATATACGCTTCGGACTCCAGGCCGAAGCGAAGCTTCGCTCTGGTTTTGTAAGAATTTCTAACACAGAATGCACGCTTCCTACCCGTGAAGCGCTCCATTGCGCCTTAGCGTTCCAACGTTGTATGGCATTTTTAAATTCGCACGACTTTTTGGCCCACCCTGTAAATATAAAAAATTATAAATTAAATCTTAATATATATAGTATATATATAGCAACAAATGGTCCTTTTCCTGTACCGCCTTAAGGTTCTAATACACGGCACGCGTACACGTGATCGCGTGATTTTTACCCGAGTCGCGTAAACGCGACTAGTGTTCACACCTAAGTCGAGTTTATGCGGACGAAACGTCAGAAACGGGATTTGAAAATAATTTGCGTGCGTTTACGATTCGACAGCATATGTGCGAGTACTGAAATCGTCTTTTTCGTGTGTTTGTTTTTGGATTCATCGCCTCATCAACGGCGGATGAGTACCCGTTGGGACTCGTCGTCAGCTTACAAGTTACCCGTTGTCGTAGACCCGCTCGCTGCTTACGCGGGACGGGTAGATAGATTCGACGCGCCCGACAGGCTTACGCGTCACGTGTACTAGAACCTTTATAGTCCCATATTCTATTCCTTTCACGCACGTGCGTCTAGGTAAAAAAAAAATATTATTTACGAGTAGAACGACTTAGTCAAATAGTCATATAAAAACAATGCAAAAGGACAACAACATAAATGGGAATCATATTGATACTAAAACAATTTTTGTTTTGTTTCTTGTACGATACGAATCTTGCGATCAGAGTTCTTTTCCCTAATTACAAAAATATTATAAAATAGAAGGAAAAAATACATTAAATAAAATGAATCAATAAGAAGACACAATAATAGACGGCAGAAGCTAGCAAATAAAACGTAACAAAACATTATAAATAAAAACATTAAACTATAAATATTTTCATTATATCATGGGAACCCAGATATATATACATACATATATAGATATGTAGATATTCAAGCCTACGAAAACAGAAAAACAACATTACATACCTAACGTACACATACAATCATCACATTTCATATCACGTCATATCATTAAACAGCAAAATAAATCAAGAAGAATCCAGAAGAAGAAAAACAAAAAACGTTCGAAATGGAAACAAATAAATAAACATAAAAAAGCAGGGCGAAGCGCATTTACTTGATAGCTCTATACAGAAATATTATAGGTCCAAATAAAAAACGAAAAAAAAATATAAATAAAAAGAAAATATGAATAAACAACCAAAAACAGCAAAAAATTGTACAAAATGTCTTTTATATTTTCCTTCATCATCCTGTTCCCACCCATCCAACCCCTGAAATCGTACAAAAATGAAATGCGCACTAAGACTACTAGGCCAGTCAAATTAAGCCAATTTTGGGGCTTTTTAATAATAATGAGGGAAAGATCTGAGCCCTATTGCACAATATTTTATTAACTAATATTATTAGTAAAATTGCTAATAACTTGTAATTTCTGTTGCACAATCTGAAAATATTTGTAGTAATAATATTAGCGAAATAGGCAATATTATTAGCTAATACTATTAGCTTACGTTGCACAATCGCCTACAATATATTTAGAAACACCGAGGTGACAGTAAACACTAATATTATTTCTATTAGCGTATTTTCTCTTGTAAATTTAGTTATTAGTCAGTGTCAAGATGTTGGAAGACTTGCTTTTCAATTCTTCTTCTGAAGAAGATGATATCCAACCACCCCAGAACCCCCGCCGCCGAAAAGTTTATAAACCAAAAATAAACTACGACTTCTTAAGTGATTAAATTCAAAATCACTGGGAAAGGTTCCGTATGTCCCGTAACAAAATGCAGTTTATAGTTGATGAAATAGGATCTCTCCTCGTTCATCCGTCAAGGAGAAGTAGTGCATTGACTATTGGCTAGGCAGTGGAGTACAATACCACATCATTGCAGACATGCATGGAGTGCACAAAAGCACAGTGTGCCGCACTGTGAAAAGGGTTGTTGCAGCAATCAATGACCGCCCGCCTGTTTCCCCGTGTGATACGAGGGTTGCCTTTTATATTTCGGGATTAGAGAACAAAAACAAATATTAATCATTGAAAATCGCTTTATTGTTTTTCAAAATATTCCCCATGAAGATCTATACACTTTTGCATGCGTTTGAACCAATTGTCAAAGCACTTTTGCCACTCTGATTGAGGTGTCTCCAAAACATGCATTCTGAACGCAGCAACCGCTTCTTCAGGTGTTGAAAAACGTTGACCTCTCAGTTTGTTTTTTACGTACGGGAATAAAAAGAAGTCATTCGGTGCCAAGTCAGGACTATACGGCGGATGACCCATCAATCTATGTTTTGAGTGCTCAAAAATGCAGTTGTTTGAGCTGATGTGTGAGAGCTCGCATTGTCGTGGTGAAGAGTGATCCGTCTTCGGCGGTTGGTTTTCCTGATTTCTTGGAAGACAACTGGCAAACAAATGGTTGTGTACCACTCAGAATTGACAGTTCTGCGTTGATCTAGTGGTACGGTTGCGACATGTCCAGTTTTTCCGAAAAAACAGGCGACCATTTGCTTGGAAGTGCTTCGTGCGCGAACAACTTTTGTTGGGTTTGGCTCATCTGGAAACACCCATACAGTCGACTGCTGTTTACTTTCGGGCTCATACGCGTAAATCCACGATTCATCACCTGTCACGATGTCATAGACGTGTTTCGAAGCACCGCGATCGTTTTTTTTTAGCATTTCTTTCGACCAATCGACACGAGCCTTTTTTTGAGCGATTGACAAATTGTGTGGGATCCAACGCGAACAAATTTTTTCTACAGTCAAATGTTCATGCAATATTGAATGTATGCTGGTCCCACTAATGCCTAAGGTTGTCTCAATCTCACGATAGGTCACATGACGATCTTGCAATATCAGTTCGCGCACAGCATCAATGGTTTCCGGAACAACAACTGATTTTGGACGACCTTCACGAAATTCGTCTTGAAGTGAACTACGACCTCGATTGAATTCACCATACCATCGATAAATACTGGTCGTTGATGGAGCTTCATCGCCAAAAATTGTATTCAGTTCATCCATGCACTGTTTCTGAGTTACTCCACGTCGAAAGTTGTAAAAAATAATCGCACGAAAATGTTCACGATTGAATTCCATTATTTGGCCGAGATTAATCTTTTAAGTTACTGTAAAAAACACAAATAGCGCTCGTATGTCAAAATGTTCTGAGTACGTATAACCTCAAAAATGTCAAACTTTACGATAGAGCTGTCAGTTGCCAGATTGCAACACCAGGGTTGTCCAATCCCGAAATATAAAAGGCAACCTCCGTACCATGGCCACAAGATCAAGAACAAGAGGTTGTGAACTTTTTTGAAATCGCACGTTTTCCCCGTGTGATCGGAGCAATCGATGGCTCGTTGGTAAAGATCGATGCACCACCACGCCATGAGGCTGCTTTTGTCGACCGTAATGATAACCACTCGTTAAACTGAATTTTCGTTTGTGGCTCTCATGGCCAATTTTTTTTTATGTCAACCAAAATCGCCAGGCAGCGTACATGATAATCGTGTGCTTCGAAACAGCTGTCTTTATGAACGAATGGAGCAAGAACTGTTTCGGAATTATGTTTTGCTTGGTGATTCAGGGTACGGTCTAAAAAAGTGGGTTATGCTACCGCTTCGAGATGATCCCCCACATGAAGCAGAAAGAATTTACAAGAGAAGGCACAAAAGTACAAGGCGCATAGTAGAATGTGCTTTGAGAATTTTAAAAGAAAAATTCCCTGGATTAAACAAGCTTAGAGGGGGCCCATATTTGCTGCTAACATTGTCAAGGGTTGCATGGCATTATGTAATATTAGTAGGGAAGCAAAAGAAGATCTACATTTTAACTGGAATGCAGATGAGATAGGTGATAATACTCGTAATATAACCGTAGATCAACAACAGCATGACCGAGAAGATGAACCTCAACCCTTTGCCGGCGCCTGCTGGCCGTTCGCATTGGGTTGAGCCCGTTCTCCTTCTTCTGAAACTTCTTTATGCAATTCTTTTTGAAATTGCTTCAGCTTGGAAGTATCGTTTTGATTCTCCATTGATTCTGTAACTGCGATCTCCCCTACGACCGGAGAATATCTTGGCCAATAATGTCTCTGACGGTTACGTCCACTTCCGTGAATTTCCCTTCGGGAATTTTACTCGTGCCAGTCTTCCTGGCTTTGTCAAATTTCTCCAAAAAAAAAGAAATATGTGTTTGATAGCTACTTTGATAGCTTGATATTAATGATATTATACTTAAGTATCTCAAAGGCCATTAGGATCGCCTATCAGTGTTAAGCGATCGTAAAAAGCGCCAAACAAAACACCCCGCTTCAATTTTACTTTATTGAGAACACACAGTTTCAGTTTCCGTTTATTTAATATTTTCATATCTATATTACACAATAATTAATAATAATTAGCTCTCCTTTGTTTAGCTCGTGTCAACTGATCGAAACCTTTCAGTTGTTATGCCATTGGCATCCTGAGGTACTGGAGCAATTTCTATGAAAAGTACTTCTTACTCTCGTGCGACTCACTTTATGCATTACACCCATTATCACCAGCTGACTAATATTTTCAGCGACAAATACTTGTAAAATGTTTCTAATATTATTAGAAACTTGAAAGCCATTGTGCAACAGAATATATTAGTACTACTAATATTGGTACTAGTAACTTGTAAAATTTACTAATATTAATGGTTGATTTGTGCAATAGGGCCCTGGAAATAAATTTAATCCCTTTTATAGATACTGGATACATGGAAACTGAGTTTGCACGGTCGTAGAAGGTAAGCTTAACTTTTGGAGGGCGAAAATCCGAGAAATTTGAGCCCTTTTTTTTAATATTATCATTAGGGTTGCCAAATTTATTTATTTAAATATTAAATATTTATTTAAATATTTCGGTCGAATTTAGCTTTACATGCATATTTCGCCTACTATACTGAAACTCTCTTCGACTCACTTCCAACAAACGACGTCAAATTGCTGCTGGAAGACTTTAACGCGAAAGTCGGAAATGAAAGTTGGCACCGGGGGACCACTGGAGGCCACAGCCTCCATGAAGAATGTAACGATAACGGCCAGCGACTTATCGACTTCGCCTGCAGCAGGAATCTAGTCGTAAGCTCTACGTGTTTCCCGCATCGACGCATTCACAAGCAGACCTGGAAGTCTCCAGACGCACATACCGTCAACCAAATTGACCACGTCCTCATTTGCAGGAGATGGGCGTCTAGTGTCATGGATGTCCGCTCCTATCGAGGAGCAAACTGCGACTCAGATCATCACTTGGTGAAGACGACCTACAGATGTAGAATCTCCTCAGTGCACCAGTCAAGAATCATCCCTCCCAAAATCTTTGCGGTTGATAAGCTCTTGAGTGATGCTACAGCGGTGGCATATACTACCGCCCTTGAGGAAAAACTATCACCTATGCTACACAACATCAGCAACACAGGCGTCCATGGGTTCTGGGAAGAACTCAAGGGTACCATCAAGGATGTCGCAGAGAAGGTCGTGGGATATAAAGCCCGGCGAGCGCGAAATGACTGGTTCGACGAAGAATGCAAAAATTCACTTGACGCGAAAAACGAGGCCTACAGACAATGGATTCAACGAGGAACCAGAGCCAGAAGAGAAAAATATGACGAGCTACGGCGAATATCGAATAGAATAATTAGACGTAAGAAACGTAAATACTTTGACGAGCAGTTGCTGAACATAAACGAACACTTAGCTAATAGGAACACCAGACAAGCGTACAAACTAGTAAATACAATCAAGAACGGAGTTAAAGATACATTTAATTATTTTACATATGTAGGGGAGGTAGGCGTTCTCTTGGCCTGATCATGCCCATTTTCAATACCAACCAAGTATTTTAGATTATAGTTCCAACATTTTACCAAAATTTCAAGTCTCTAGCTACATTCTATCGAAAGTTATCGTGCGAACGGACAGACAGACAGACAGACGGACAGACGGACAGACGGACAGACGGACAGACAGACAGACAGACATGGCTAAATAGAATCAGGAGGTGATCCTGATCATTTATATATATACATTGCTATACCTCCGGAGCCTCCTTTAAGGTGTTACATATTTCCGTCGTGACAAAAACAATATACCCTATACTAAAAGTCTAGGGTATAATGAATTGCTTTTTAATGAGGCACTTAAGAAGCAGCTTGAAACAGGCTTTCAAAAATTAAACACCCAAAAAGAAAAGCAATTAATCTCAAACTACCTTGCAGGAGGCATTTCGAAAAAATACAGGATAATGAGAAAATTCACTGCATTTTGCACATATAAGAACTTTATTAAAAGGAAAGTAATGAGAAGAAGTCGGGCGGACGTTAAAAGTAGGATGGATATAACTTCCTTTTTAGAAAGAGATGATAATAGCCGAATGTGCCCCGGTAAAAAGGAATACGCTAGATGTGGCAAAGACATAAAGCAAAAAAGGCTTTTATTGGACTCTAAAAAACGTCTCCAGGCGAAATTTGTTAAGTAGTTTGCTTCGGGGATATCATATTCCTTCTTTTGCGAAAACATCCCCTTTTGGATAAAACCCATTAAAAAATCAGACAGAGAGACTTGTCTCTGCAAAATACATGCCAACTTCGAATACCTTGTGCAATCTGATGCACAATGGTTGCTTTAACTTTAAAACATCGAACGAAGTCATACTTACAATAACATGCTCAAAAAACGTCAGTTGTTTACTACGTACTTGTTTACTTTGCTCAAACAAGGCGATCCATTATAATCCTCAAGTGGATCCTAATATTGATATTACCTATTATGAATGGCAAAATAGGCAAGCAGTTATTCCAAAAACCAAGAAACGAGTGTCTAAAGTTTCTAAGGAAATAGTTAAAGCTAGAATTTCCGATGTGGTAAAAAAAATTGAAACGGATCTACCTCGATTCATGAAACACGAGGCCACAATTTTACACCAATACACCTCCATTAAATTTTTAAAAGAAAACTTAGGGCCGAATGAAGCTTTAATTCACATGGATTTTAGTGAAAATTACGCGACAAAATATGCTAACGAAATTCAAAGCTTCCACTTTGGAGGATCGCGAAAACAAAACAAATAACGTTGCATACGGTGGTGGGGTGGTGGTATACCAACGAGTGAATGTAATTGTCGAATCAAGATGCTACTGCTCATTAAGTGAGACTTTTAGAGCGCGTTGACATGATCAAACTACGATTTGACAAACTAGCATTTGATGAAAAGTTGAGCACCGTCCAACTACGGTTTGACAGAAGCACAAGACATCAAACCAGTTTGACAAGGGGTTGACACGTTCAAATAGGTGGTTTGTCAAACCGTAGTTTGATCGTGTCAACGCGCTCTAAGGCATGATGTTCCAGCTATTTGGGCGCACCTCATGCCCATTTTAAAAAAACTTCCAGAAAGAATAAACACTCTTCATCTTTTGAGTGACAGTCCAGCGACACAGTATCGAAATAAAACCATGTTTTTCTTTTTATCTGAAAAACTCGGGATAATATTCCCAAACATGCAAAAATTCACATGGAACTATTCGGAAGCAGGCCATGGAAAAGGAGCCCCGGATGGAATTGGAGGTGTCTCCAAAAGAACGGCAGATCGGCTCGTTTCATACGGACACGACATAACAAATATCGCAGTGTTAACCGCTAAATTAAAGGAAAACTGTAGAGGGATAGACTATTTTACCATCAGCGACACCGATATTAATTATATGAACCGACTCATCCAAAATGCAAGCGCGGCATTCAAACATTTAAAGGCACACTTCAAATCCACCAAGTGTGCGGTGGACAGGGCCATAAAGTTGAGTTTAGGAAACTGAGCTGCTTCAATTGCCATGGGCGGTGTGAGCATTACTTCCTAGGTAAAACAGAATAAATTTTTAATTTTAATAATCCCTTAAGAAAGCTTTTCTTCTTCTTTTCTTCAAAGGCGAGCTTGTTTATGAAGATGATCAATACTCATGTGGTGAAATATTAAAATGTCTAGCTACCACATCGGCGACGGTTCGCTACGAGGATGTGTATGGCACCTCACCATCGGATGATGACTTATAATGAGTTGAAATTTTTGATTTTTTAATGAATTTTATTTTTGTGTTTTTAGGGTTTTGTAGTAAAACAAAACCCTTATGAAATCGGTCAAATGTCTGTCTGTCCGTCTGTCCGTCTGTCCATGGAATATCTCAGGAACGGCTGAAGCTACATACATGAAATTTTGTAGGAATGTGTAGAATTACTATAATTCGCCGGAGAAAGCGAATCGTCGTAATAGGTCAACTTTAAGGGGAGGTCCCCATAGAGGGGAAATGAAGGTCGAAATTTTTTTTTCGTTTGGTACAGGCAAGTGGGGTATCATAAGAAAGGTACCGTCGAGTACATTCCATTTTTGAATCTTTTTTCTAATTTGAAGAAACGGGAAAAGAGGGAGAGGGGAAAATATGTCATCCGAGTTTGTCCCCCCCCCCCCCTTGCATTTCGAGACCGTTATACTTAGAAATATGAAAATTTACAGAAAAGCGCCATTTTACTAGTGTAGAAAACCTAGATTTCTAGAATTTTGAAATTTCATCAGAAAAGGTTAATAATAGTACATTTCTATAGTTTCAGTTAGCACAACCCTGCACCCCTTACGCGTAGCCGAGGTCAAAAATATTGATGGCCAATGATAACCAACATCATAGGCAATAATATCTCTAAGTTTCATTATAATCACATAATATTTAATAATAGTACATTCATTTAAAATTCGGTATTTTGACACTATCCACACAAAAAATACACCTACCGGCCTCATAGGTGTGAGTACTACTTTCATGTTGTTTTTCGTTGTGCGAATTGCAGTTATTTAATTAATCATTTTTTAAAGGGTAAAGATTGGTTGGGGGCGCTGTGTCTTAATTGGCCAACTTTACCGGGTAGAAGGAAGGGGGGGGGGGGGGGGGGGGGTCCACATAGAGGCGAAATTAAGGTCGAATTTTTTTATCGACTGATATAAGCAAATGAGGTGTCGTGAGAAAGGTAATGATGAGTACTTTCCATTTTTTCGCATTTTCTCGAAATTTATAGAAAGGGGAACAGTGGGGGAGGAGAAAATATTAGTTCGTAATTTGACCCCCCCTTGCCTGCATTTTGAGACCGTTATACTTAGAATTATGAAAACTCACAGGAAGTGGGTTTCGAAAAACATATAAAATGGAAAATAGTGGAATTTGTATATCTTCTCAGAATAGGTCAATAATAGTTTATTTGTATAGTTACAGTTAGCACACCCTTGCACGCCTTAAACACGTTCGAGGTCAAAAGTACTGATGGCCAACGATAACCAACACCTTAAGCAATAATATGTTCTAAGTTTCGTTACAATCACGTAATATGAATTAGCATGTAAAATGTAAGTGGGTAAGACATTTTAATTACGTTTTTTCTATCCATCTGAGTGATATCAAGAAGAGCAAGGAGCCGATATTTATATACCAAAATAAGCGCTCGCTACAAAACCCTCGGATTGCGGGCGTAGCCCTCTATATTCCGGTTTCATTTTTTTTAATGAATTTAATTTTTTGCAAATGAAAATGTTTATGTTCTTAAGAATTTTCACTAAAATAAAATATATTTTTGCACATTTAAAGCAATTTTACTGTTTGAATGAATGATATTGTCATTTCCATGGTCTATTTGTCATTTCCGTGTAAGACACAAATATCAAAACTTCTTTAAATCCTCTAAAAATGCCAAGATCAAGTGGTTCTTTCCTTCTATGTGATCTGAAAAATATTCTGTTGTAGAAAAGATACTATAGACGAAATTTCACGTCCGTTACGCTAGCACCCCCACCACTAAGTATCGATATCAGGCGTAGTGCATACTTAGGGGCTAATTAGTTGCTAATTAGTTGCTCTATTCCCGAATTTATTGCTCCTGCCGATTCGCCAGAATTGACGATTTTATGTGGGGGTGCTAGCGTAACGGACGTGGACGAGTCAACTTTACCTGGTAATGAAGCATTATTATTGGCATATGTTCGATTTGTTATGGACGAAGAAATCTACGAAGAGCTGCTATTCGCGAAAACTTTGGAGACGAACACTAAAGGCGAATCAATATTTAATGTCCTGAGTGATTTTTTTAAGGAAAAATCGATTCCATTTACAAACATTATTTCGGTTGCTGCAGATGGAGCTCCTGCCATGTTCGGGCGATATCGTGGGTTTATCAGCCATCTTAAAAGAATTATACCAGGAGTAACTGCAATTCACTGTGTCATCCACCGACAACACCTGGTAGCGAAAAATTTGAGTGATAGATTGCACCAATCGCTTCAAATTGTGATTAAAGCAGTTAACAAAATAAGAAGCAACGCGTTGAATACCCGTTTATTTGCACAACTGTGCGACGAAAATGATGAAGACTTCCAACGATTGCTCTTACATACTGAAGTACGCTGGTTGTCGAAAGGCGCATGTTTAACCAGATTTTACTCACTTTTTGAATCAGTTTTACAGTTTCTGGAAAGTAAAGATCCAGATTTAAAAGAAAGCCTGATCAAATTGAAAGCAGACATCGCGTATTTGACAGATTTGTTCAAAAAATTTAATGACATTAACTTGCAGTTACAAGGAGACAGCCTAAATTTAATAAAAACAAAGGGTGTAATTTCGGCTTTTCTTGGGAAATTGAAATTTATGAAGCAAAATACAGGGTGGCGCAAAACTACCGTTATGGTTCAAATGCTTAATAACTTTTTAATTTAATTTTTATTTTTTATTTTTATTTCAGAATTTTGTGAAGAAAACTTCGGGAATTTGAAATGGAACAGTACACAACACAACAGCGATCAAAAATTGTTGAATTTTATTTTGAAAATCAACGGTCAATTGTTTTGACGCAGCGTGCTTATCGTCGTTTTTTTAATGTGCGTACTGGACCTTCAGCACCAACAATAAACCGCCTGGTTGCAAATTTTCAACAATATGGTACAGTAGGACACATTCCATGTACCGGAAGACCTCGTACGGCCCACACGGAAGAAAATATCCAACGTGTTGTGGATAGTGTGCAGGACAGTGGAGAAACATCGACAAGAAGACGTTCGGCACAACTGGGGCTATCGCGGAGGTCCCTTCAGAAGATTTTGGCTACATTGCACATGTTCCCGTATAAGGTTCAGCTTGTGCAAGAATTGAAGCCGATAGACTACCAACAACAGCTTGATTATGCCATTTCGTTCCGACAAAAAGCAGAAGAAAATCGCTATTTCATTCACAATTTGATAATGAGCAATGAAGCCCATTTCCAATTGAATGGTTTCGTAAACAAGCAAAATTGCAGGATATGGGCTACGGAAAATCCAAGAACAGTTCATCAGCAACAATTACACCCACTTAAGTGTACTGTTTGGTGCGGCGTATCGTCTGAAAGGATCATTGGTCCACATTTCTTTGAAAATGCACATGGCGCCGCAGTTACGGTTAATGGTGCTGAATATCGAACGATGCTGGACAATTTTTTGAGGCCAGCTGTAGAAAACCATCCACAGTTGTGGTTCCAACAAGATGGAGCCACAGCCCACACTGCAAGGGATACAATGGCTCTGTTAAGGGACCTCTTTGGCGAACGCATTATTTCGCGCAGAAGCGATTTCAATTGGCCCCCACGTTCACCGGATTTAACAGCGCCAGACTGTTTTCTTTGGGGTTATTTGAAAGAAAGGGTATACGTAAATAAGCCAGCGACCATACCAGAGCTAAAACAAAACATTCGCAATGAAATTCGAGCCATAACACCCGAAATTTTACAAAAAGTTATGGAAAATGTACTGGAAAGAGCACGAATGTGCGAAGCCGAAAATGGCCACCACTTGCGGGATATAATTTTTCATACTTAAGCCAAAATTATTCCCCATTAATATACTGTATAACAAAAAAAAATTATAATAATTAACCATTAAATAAAAAAGTTATTAAACATTCAAACCATAACGGTAGTTTTGCGCCACCCTGTATTAGTCGGCGCGAATTCTCCCAGTTTGCAAACTTGTCGCAGGCAGAATGTCTTGATGAGGATATTCAGGCATACGTTCAACACTTAAATGCCCTGCATGATGACTTCAAAAATAGATTTGAAGATATTCTGACGATGGAAATACCACCATGGATCATAAATCCATTTGATGAAACTGAAGTGGCCAATGTGGTATTACAAGAGGAGCTACTCGAGCTTAGCACTAATGAGGAGCTGAAGGTGAAATTTAAAAAAGGCTATCAAACATTTTGGCTGCAGGCAGAAATACCCGAAAAATATCCTGGGCTGTGGGATATTGCGAGAAAACTTTTGATAGCGTTTCCCTCGTCATACCTTGTCGAAAAAAGTTTTAGTGTCGTCACAAACTTATTAACAAAAAAAAAAAGGAGCAGATTAAACATCACAGAACGGGGAGATTTGCGATTATTTCTTACAAAACTAAAACCAAATATTGATAATTTGCTGTCAATCCATCAAGTACATCCCTCCCATTAAAATTACATATAACTATTTTTTTTTAATTGCATTGCATTGTTGAACTTACGGATTACGTTATTAATGTTTAATTTTAATTCTATTATGTAATCGTATTATATAAATAAATAGAATTCAAGAAAATATACTATTTTCATTTTTACCACTCCGAATTTAGGGTAGAAACCCAGCCACGGCGCAAATTTCCATCCTTAGATCGAATCCTCACATTTTTTGACGCGTTTTGAGAATATATTGTAGTAGAAATGTAGCAGCAGGGGGTCCACCAAAACCAGTAAAATTTTGAAAGTGGTTCACGAGAAAAAAAAGTTTGGGAACCTCTGAGCTAGAGGGTCCAAACTTGCACTTTTTCAAATGGCTCTAGTGAGTGATCGAGGGGGAGGGATGCGAAGAGAAGGAAAAAGGAAGAAATAAAACAGAACCGCACATTAAACATGGTTTATTATATTTTTTGTTTATTATTATTAATCTTAAATTTCAAAATTAATCATTTCTTAGACACACATACGATCCAAGAACTCTAAATATTTATTTATATTTATATATCAATGAATATATATATTTATTTATTTATATAACGCGTATTTTTTTTATTATTTCATGTTTTCATTTGCTGTGTCTATACTTTACGTGTGTGTGTGTTCAATTTTTACCTCTAAATTTCTTATTTTTTTTTTTTTAATTATATTTTTCTTCCGTTCCATCTCTTCTCGCTTTCTTTTGTGTTTTTCTTTTAAAATACTATCGCTTAAAATGTAAGGTTTGTTGTTTTTCTTTCATATTTTTTTTTTGTTTTAATTTAATATTATATATATATATTGTTTTCCAATTTGATTTACTTGGAGTGTGTTGTGTGATTGTTTACATGGTTTGCGTATAATGGAGTGGTGAGAGAGGGGTCAAGGACGAAGTAAAGGGGAGAGAATCGATGAAGGAAAGCAGAGCGAAGACAGAAAGTGGATGAAAGAAAGAATAGAGGGGAATAAATCACGGGCCAGAAAAAATTAATGGGGGGTAAACGTTCTTGATCTCTTCTTCTCCAAAAAAGGAGAGATTAGAAGAAAAAGGCATAGAATATCATATTAGAAACAGAACAAGGACTACACAACATTTTAAAACACGTCATCGTCCGTCTCGCTTTTATCGTACAAAACGAAAAGAAAAAATGAATAGTGCGCCTAAAATTACTGCGTGTGTGTGCGTGGAAGCAGAGAATTTTGTCGTTAACACGATTCAGGGGTGGTAGATTAACGCCTGAACGTGTTTTTCCTCCCTCTCTCAATTTTTATTCTCTGGAGAGGAACAAGCAGCCTCCCCCCCCCCCCATACTTTCTCTTGTGCTAATTTGTACCACCTGAAGAATCCCCACCCTGGAGTAAAATTCACGTTTTCAAAACGGTGTCTGTGTTAAAACCGAAGGACAGAAAAAAAAATTCGCTAAAAAAATTAAGTTGATAAATGCGTTTAAAAGAAAATGTAAATTTTCCGTCCATGTATCTACATGTACGTACATATATTTAAATGTATATAATAATAAAAACGTTAAGAACAATTGCGCGCAGTTAAATTCATGAAGTTGCCCCGAAAAGCATGAAAACAGCATACGCCGACGCCCTGTCTAAAAATCTAAAATATGGTTTCATTGTTGTTAATTTCATATTTTTCGTTTTGTTTTTATTCTTCCGTTTTCGTATGTCTTCTCTCCAACAATTCATCCGTTTTCCGATAGATACCGTGTTCTTCCAATCACTAGCCAGAAATAAAATAAAAAACAACAGAAAAAAGGGAGGGAGGGGAGGTCCAACGGAATGGACAAGGACTGTATATCAAAGAGGGGGTAGGGAAAAGAAAAATGGCCTTAGAGATCAGATGCAACGGGGAGGGCAAATGAATATGAGGACTAACCTGGCCGAGTGATATATCGAAAAAAAATGTCGAAATCGTCTTCTTCGTTGCCGCTCTACTCCTCTTCCTTCTCCCCGTTATTGACCGAATACACGAATAAAAAACACCATGCATCTCTACAAGCACAACACACACCACCCACTGTTTCTGTTTTCTTCTTCTTTCTTTTTATCCATTTCTTCGTCTCTCTTTCTCTTATTAAAATATTATTCTTCCTAATCATTTTCACTCAGTTATTTTCATTGTTTTTTTTTTTTACTTGTTGATGCTTTGCTCTCTGCTCTCGTCGAGTGGACTATCATCCTATCCCTATGTGTCCTTTTGCCGCGCCCTCTCTCCCTATTCATGTTGTGACGACGGCGGCGCCAACTGTTGTTGCTGCTGTCGTATCAAACCGATAGATGTCGGTGCGCCCGTAACGATATTTCCTGAACTTAAAGTTGTTCCGGTCGCGACGCCGCCGCTGCTGATTTTTATACGTTTTGCGGCATTGGTGGCTGTGGCTGCGCCCGAACTTAAATGACCCCCACCACCACCCTGACCGCCACCACCGCCCCCCGTCACTTTATCAGCACTTCGTTTCGACAATGTTGCCATGGACATGGCCAATTTGGCTGCAGCCGGATCTGTGTTACGTGCGAGAGATACAAAAAGAAATTATATAGATTGTGAGGATATAATGCACGAGCTCTCTCAATCGCTTACCTTGAAGCCACCTAACTTGCGTGGCGGGACCGTAACCCTTGTCATTGCGTGCAGCAATACGAAATATAATTGCTGGCTTGGTGGAACAATCCACGTGGGCGTTGGAGAGTGAGGTGTTAGGAACTGTGCATTGATTATTTGCACCGCAATAGACACGCACAAAGGCCAGTTGGGCCGGTGGCATTTTCTCTTTTTGATTATTCGGCGATTTCACCGCTAAATACACTGAGTATTCGAATATTTCGCCAGTTTGTGCTGGAGGGGGTTCCCACGACAAATGTGCACCGTCCGGTGATTTGGATATTTTGATGGCGGACGGAGCGCCCGGATAGCCGGGCAAGCACGTTTTAAATGATGATATCTGCGCGAAAAAGGAAATATTCGATAAAAGAAAATTAATAAAACCACACACACACACACACAAACTTACCTCGCCCCAATCGTTGCGTCCGACACTATTTATCGCGCACAAACGGAAACGATACGCGGTGCCCGGCTCTAAATTCGTACGCCCGTACTGCGACAAGTCCGGCAAATTGTCGGACGTGTGACCATCGAACATGGACGAATTCCACTCATTGTAGTTGATGTATTTTGTGACGATTTGCGACAGACCGGTAAATATGCCGACACAATGCCACACCTGATTCGGATCGCCCTTGGATGACTGCAGTCAGGGGGAGAGAGAAATGAGAAAAAAAATAAGAGACAACAAGGGGCAAACACTCACCTCATCCCAGCCAGAATCGGAACGTTGTCGCTGTCGTACACCACGCCGTGCTGTGGTATTGGCCAAGGCAGCAGCACTGGCGGCTGATCCTGTCAGGGGCTGTTGTTGTGATTGAGCGATCGTTGTCGGCTGTTGACAGTTGACAGATGGTGAACCATTTTCACTGGTCATCTGAAGCTGTTGTTGTTGCGGCGTTGACTGTGTACTGGCCTGAAGTACGGCCGCCGAGGCTAATGCATCCAAACGGCCCGTACCGCCAGCATTATAAACGGCTGTACTGTGTTGCTGCTGCTGTTGCGAAGATGCTTTTTCCACGAGTTTACTCACCACCTGTTGCGGAATTTCATCCTCGACATTGACAGATTGTTGATGCGAGCCGTGTATTGTGGTGGCGCTAGTTGTTGTTGATTGTTGCAACTTTCCTTGCCCAGAGGACGATGATGATGAAAGCAGATTGCTGCAGAGAAGAGAGCGATATTTTTTTCTCTTTTTTTTAAACTGAGACTGCCACCTACCTTTCATCCAGACTTGTTGAATGAGTATCGGCTGGAATTCGTTGAATCAATTCGCCACTTTTGATTGTAGTCAGAATATTAGCTGCTTCCGTCTCAGATGTCGTGGGCATTGTTGCTGCAGAGTATTGTGACTGTAAGGTAATCTTGTTAGTAGCTAGAAAAACGGTAAAATGATCACAAAACGATACCTCAAGTGCTTCTTTCGTCGTCGCTGTTGTTGTCGACGAAGCAATATTGTGGTCCTGTAGGTCATCACCTTCGTCAGTCATCGTCTCGTGTTGGCTGTCAGCAGCGGCGGTGACTTGTGCTCGCGAACTCTCGTCCGCGACACTGTCCACGGACAAGTCCTGCAATTGCGACTGAGACTCCAGAGTGTCCATTGCGCTGTCGTCGGCACCACTCGTGTGGCCCTCGTAAGACATTGTTGAGGTCGTCGTCGTGTTTGGTGCACTACAACTGCTGCTTGTGGCATTCTCTGTCGTCATATGCGCATCCTCGGAAAGTTCGGCCGTGTTGTCGATCGGTTCGGGTTCACCCCCCGCGACGGCAGCTTCGTCATTCTCTTCGTCTTCCTCCGCCTCCATGTGCTCCGGACCGTCGCCAGGACCATCGAAACGATGATCAAAGATGGCGCTATTATCAGGTATGTTGTTGTTGTGGCCGCTGTTGTTGCTGCTACTGCCGCTACTCGACTCATTTTGCGACGTGGGAAGAGCTACATTTTGTGTTGTTGAGTTGGGGCAAGAGACGACGTCCGGACCGCCGCCGCCGCTAGTTGTTTGTGAATCCTCCGTGTCGACAGTGGACGATGATGGCTCGCTGCCGGATATCGGATCGTCTAGCGTGCTACTGGTCGCTGCTGCAACATCGTCGTCATCGATTAAATCGGCCGATGTACTTGCATCGGCCGGCTGAGCTTCGGCTGTTGTTGTGCTGATGTTCGCGGCTCCTGCTGATGACGTAGACGCCGATGTCGTCGATTCACTAGCACGATTCTCGGTCGGCTCCTGCGAGGTTGATACAACCGTTGGCGTTGTCGGCGAGCCGCCGAAAAGTCCCATCTTCCGGTATCGTATATGAAACTTTTCGCGCATTTTATCGCGTTTCTGCAACATTTTCGACTTGGCGTTGATTCTAAGTAGGTTCGAGACATGACTGTCAGCCGAAGGGGGAGCCAGTTTTCTGATTGGAACATGACTGTCGCTGTCGTCCAAATCCTCCTCGTCGTCGGACGAACAACCTGCGGCCGCAGCAAGCATATCATCGGCCCCGTCCATTTGCTCAATGTGCTCTTCGGCACAACGCGCCTCCATGAGACCGGCTTCGGCAGCCAGAGCCGCAAGAGCGGATTCTGTGGTGGCGGGTTCGTCAAGTTGTGTGTGTGTCGTCACGCCTCCTCCAGCACCGCCGCCACCCGCAATAGCCGATACGCTAGCTGATTTTTGTGCTGCCGCAACGGCAGCTGCTTGTGTCGAACCAAAGACCAGACCCTTTTTCGACGGTAACATGACCAATTTCGTGGGTCCACCCTGTGTTATGCCCGAGATGGTGCTCCCCACGGCATTGGCGGACGATACGAGCGTCACGGTTTTCGGCACGCCGGTCGTCGCCACTTGCACAGTCAACGACTTGCCGCTGAGCGCGAGTGTCTTTTGCGGCAAGTGTTGCAAGAAGGTGGTGCCTTTGTTAGGCAAATTGGCGGGCAACGTGAACGTAATGGGACGTCCCGTGCCACTCTGCACGGCACGAATCATTTTCACGCCACCCGCTGAGGTAACGGTGACCGGCGAGCCGGACATTGTAGCCGACGTGATTGTATTGACCTGTGACGACGCCACCAGCGAAACAATATTATTGACACCGGCTGTCGCTCCGGCTCCAGCCGATGTTACCGTACCGCCTGCCGCTGCCTGAACTGTACGCAATTGCGATGCTGTTGTCACAATAATGATTTGTTGATTCGTGCGTAACTGTTGTCCCTGTTTATTGGTTATGACAAAGGCCGGCTTGCCGGCCGTATTCGTACTGACTTTGCCCACTTGCAGCAAGTTCGGTGTCTTCATAAGGATCTTATTCGCGCCCACGTTCGTCGGTGAGACTAGTTTCACAATATTGCCCGCAACGACGGCCGTTTTAGCGCCCCCGGCCGCAGTCAGGCCAGCCGCACTGGCCGTCATAATTTGCGATGATTGTTGTTGCGCGACATTTTGCGATTGGCCGCCAGCCGACTGGCCAACCACATTGCCCGTGACGGCTGTCTTTTGGACAACATTGATTTTGGGCAATGTTTGCACAGCCATACCGGTACTGGTTTTCACCAGCTGATATTGAACATTTTGACCGGCCAACGTGAAGGGCTTCTGAATGAAGATTTGTTTGCCACCGATTGTCGTAGCGGCCGTGGCACCGCCCGTGTTGGTTGCAATCGTTGTACCTGATGCCGAGACCGTACCTCCTATACTTGTTATATTGGCCACTGACGTATTGGCAGCGGTACGAATGAGAGCCGCTGGCGATTGGGTCGTTGCTAAACGTACGGTTTGTACACGAACCGGTTGATTTGTTGCTTGACTCACGTGACCCGTCACGACACGAACGGCTGTCGAGGATGCAGCGGCCGCAGCAACCGGTTGAGCCGTAGCCGTTGTAACGACCGCACTTTTCATTTGTTTCTGGATGATGCCCGTCTGTGTGAATGCCTGGAGAAGAAGGAACACAATTAATTGCTCTGATCCGAGACAACAAAATAAGGTACCATAGGACTCGACACAAGTGACGGTATCGCTTGGGTCGTCGCAATTGACGTCACCACACTCGACGATGATGGCGCCGCCGTTGGCGATACAATCAGCGTAGCTGGCGGTGTCGTAATCTTTCCAGCAACAATTGGCGATGTTATAGCGCCCGTAACATGCACACCCGTTGGCGGCATATTTATCTGTAGCGAGGGTGGTTGCTGTTGCGTTTGTGTGTTGTTTGCTGTGAGAATTTGGGCGGGAAATTGTCCAGCCGCTGCCGGTGTGCCTGATGTCGTGGTTGCCGGACGCGTCAGATGCAATTGTTGTTTGACAGCTAGACAGAGGAAAAAAAAAAGTTAAGCAAAGAAATTGCAAAAAATGGTCAACTCACCGCTTATAGCGACCGGCGCTGCCGAATTTTGAACAACAATCGGTTGCTGTTGCTGGGGAACGGGCGTGGATGACGTCACCACAGGCGGTGTCGGTTGTCGCGGCTGTATTTGCGGTATATTCTCGATCTTTTGCACTTCGAGCATGTACGCCTGGGCCGTGGGCGCGGCCGCCCAGCATAGCTCCAACGAATGTGTCGAGGCACGTACAAGAGCGACACGTGGCGCCGGCGGCGGCACACTCACTTCCAAATACCACAGATCTTTGCAACACACCTGCACGTATGATTTCATATTCCCGGGGGGCCCACAGCAAGCGAGTCACAAAAAGGAAGAAAAAAAAAAGAAGGGAAAAACCAAGTGAGATCAAGGATATCACACAAGGGACATTATTTTAATTCCTGTTAAAAAAAAAAAATAAACAAAAAAAAGTGAAACAGAAAAAAACTAAGAAAATGAATGATACAGATACGGGGGACAAACACGACGCAGCTAATGACACAAAGAATCTAATCGCACGCAAAATATGTTTCAAATTACACACGAAGCCAACACGCACAAGTCTACAAACCAAACAAAATAAAGGAAAACAAGCAAACAAACCAATACACTACAAATAACAAAACACAAAAAATATGGATTAAAGAAAAGAGCTTTGTGGTGATTATAATCAAATTAAAAAAAAAAATCATTGTGTGAATTTTTACGGGGTGGGCGGAATTTTAAATCCGAAAAAATCTTGCTCTTTCTTTACTCTACCAAAAAAATGGGAGGCCTTAAACCTCTCTCTCGCGGGCCAAGCCTCTCACGTTCGGGAGCGGGCGATGACTGAAAACAAAAGCGCGCGCGCTAATGAAGATGAAAAAAAAAAAAGAAAAATTGTCATGCTCAAGATACAGAGAAAATGAGAGAGACGATGGAGAAATGTCGATGAAAGATGATGATGCCAACAGTTAAACAATCCAGAAAGGAGATGAAAACAAATTAATAAATAAATAATTCAAGCATCCTCCGCCAGTTGCTGGTGGTTACTCTCACTCTCCGCTACATTCAAACGATGACAATAAATACACCGACCGATACGGGGAATGGGAGGGTCGTGGATTGAAAACAAAATACTGGGCGAAGGGATACGATACGAAATTTATGACAACGAACATTTCCGTCTCCAGGAGGGACCAACAGACAGATATATGACGAATGACATGTGTTTCCGACTTTTTTTTTTTATACAAATAGAAGATAGGAATTAAAGAATTAACAAAAAAAAAATATTCACACAGCGATTAGCTTTTCAGTTTCCTTTTTTTTTAATTTGATATAAACCGAGCTCACCCTGACCTGGTTGTTCCAGGCCTTGCGATAGCCATCGCGTCCCGACCAAACATACAATCGACTGTGTATGCCCACGGCACAATGTCCGGCACGCGCACGTGGCGTATTCTCGTCCGTTGAATCGAGCATTAAATCCTCCCAGTGCATGGTCTCTGTGCATGTGAAAAGAAAGACACAGGAAAAGGACATTAGTCAGGTAATACCGAGGAGCAGTGTGTCCTCTGGATGAGAGGAGATTCCCCTACCCAAATTCAGGCACGCCAACGTATTTGTGCATTTCCATTCCTTTTCGTGGGCGGCCGCTTTCACGTCGTTCACAACCAATGGCACCCAACCGCCAAAAACGTACATACGATGTCCAATTAATGTGGCGCTGTGCAGCGAGCGTGGCAACGGTGTCTTGCCAAATGTGACAGGTCTCGTCCACATCATTGTGTCTGTTGTGAAAGAAGGCAACAGTGGGGAAATAAACATACTTTTAGCAGAACTACAAAGACCTTACCTGTGTTCAGGAGCCATAAATCGCCCAGGCGACAGCCACTCATGCCGCCGTAAATGACGAGACTCGATTTGCCGGTGGTTTTGCACGTGTACGAAACGCCCGTGTGAGACTCCCGGGGCGGTGGCTTATCGCCCACGGTCTTGGGCACCTGCCATGTGTGCACGTTGCCACGAATCTCCAAAGTGTACAAGTCATTCAGATATCTGTAACGGAAGGGTTGAACGTTGAGTCGACAGTACCAGGCCGCACGGGGTCCCGACTTACTTTGGAATGTTGTTTTTCGGATCTTCGCTTTCGTTGGCCAGGCCCCCAAACAGATAAATTTTATCACCAATCAGCGTAAAACTGTGCCCGAGCCGCGGACACGGCGGCACATCGTCATCGGGCCCGTCCGGCTTCAATTTCCGCCACTCCCACTTGGTGGCCTGCAGCTCGTACAACTCGTTCGAGTATTTGCCGTACTCAACCATGCCGCCAAACACAAAAATGCGAGTGCCCTCGACGACAAAGCCGTAGGCTGCACATCCGGGCGGCACGTCGCCCTTCATGGCCGGCACAAACCATTGATTGGTGGCTGAAACGAAACGGGTAGAGAGGCGCAATGTTAGGGAGGACCAGGCTGCTTTTTCGGGAGGACAGGGGGACACCACTTACCGCTATTGTACACGTGCAACTCGTCGACGATGCCCTCGTTGCCGCCCCCGAACACGACCATTAATTCTTTGATATTGACCGCACGATGTCCATGGCGGGGCCGTGGTTGCGGTCCGCTGGGACTAAGCACCCGTTTCCACTTGAGTGTCGAAACGGCCATTGCAACATTTCATCAAAAACGGGGCACACTCGACAGGATCTCGGTCCCCTGGCCGCTTCACACTCGCACGGCGAGGGTTGTTTGTTGATTTGACTGTTTCTTCGCTGCTGCTGTTTCAGACGTTCAGGAGCGCGAACCTGCAAAGGACAGGACCAAGAATTAGTGTCACTGGACGGATGTAAACAAATGACAGCGCGGGCCCCCGGTTAGCACAACCAAACATTTCCCCCACCCGCAGTCGCCGAAAAAAAACAACACGGTGAGACACAACGCAATCTGGCACTTGGCCGTCTGGCGAGCCACTGCCATCCGTCGGCCGTCGTTGTCTCGACAAGAAGAAGAATGGCGCGCTGCTCCCCCGAGGGCCTTCCGCGCGCGCGGCACCCTAATGACCCGCGAGCGAGACGAGCAAAAATGGGAAAAGACTGCGAAAGAAGGC
Organism: Chloromyia formosa; assembly: GCA_964017055.1. Classification (NCBI taxonomy): domain Eukaryota; kingdom Metazoa; phylum Arthropoda; class Insecta; order Diptera; family Stratiomyidae; genus Chloromyia; species Chloromyia formosa. The sequence continues at coordinate 7,341,938 of OZ024819.1, read as the reverse complement.
GCCATCGCTGCTGCTGCCGCCACCGCCACCATCGACAACGTCCAGTCAAATAAGACGACAAAATTCAATGACACCGCGCACCGCACACACAACAATCCGCCATAAATGCCGCCACTGTCACTTTGCGCTCGCCTCGTCTTCGTCGTCGTCGCGGCAAACGATGGCGCCCGCGAATTTCCCAACGCAACTCTCGTTCACTCGCCGCGGCCGTCACCTGCTGCTGCTGCCCCCCTTCGTTCAAAATGCACGACCTTTTTGCGCTTTTTCACTTGCCTGTGTACTGACTGACTGAGGATAAACGTCCAACGGGGCGCACACGGCGCGCTCCACCACCAACTGCACAAATGTCACGACAAATCGCCACAAATTGCACGAAGCTTGTGCTTCACTCACTCACTGACGACTTTTTCTTCTTTCTTTCTTTTTCTTTTCCCCCGCGCTGTCACTTTTGTGGGGTCCTAGCCGGGAGTGTGTGTGGTGTGCTGTGTGTATGTCAAAGACGGGCCGAACGACACGAACTGTCGCGCGGGCACAGACCGCACACAATTGTCACGCTCGAGCCATTTGCGGAACACTCGCGGGCACACACAACACAGAACACACAATTTCTGGTCGTTTCGCCAACGGCCCACTACACGCCGACCCAACCGACGACGACGGACAGACCGACACGCACAATTTTGCGTCCGCAAGCTTGCACAAAAGGATGACCGCGGCTAGTCTGCAACTAATTGTTGGGGGACGAATTCCACACACTCGCGGAAAATTTGTTTCGTCTCAAAGTCGCCAAAAAAAAATTATGGCGTCCCTCGTCAGATTCGCCGTTTGACTTTAGTCGAAATGTGCGTGTTGTACGGATCGGGCGAATATTTGAGGGGGAGCGTTCCGTAAGATATGAGCTATCATTGCCAGCTTGGAAAAGAAAGATGGCGCTGGTGGTGTTCGTACTCGCCGGCGGGTGCGTTCGGAAGGACCGACAGGTGTGAGTCCAATTGGAATGTCGAAAGAATTAAATTAAATGCCGCAACGTACAAATGATAATTGGACTATTCGAGAATTTCAGAGAAATTAATTCCGGCCCCGGCACACGCAAAATGTCCGAAAAAATTGCACTAAAATTGATTCCAATCAGAACAAAAGTTCGGACGTTGTCCACCAATGGCGCCATGCGGAAAATTGACACCAGAGAAGAGAGTGAAATAAGGAAATGAAATTAATTACACGAGAGAAACGAAGCAAATTTCCCGGTAGCATTGCTTTGGCCTGGTTTTTCTACTATATGGACTGGGCGGGTATTCCGAGGAAATGAGATGGAATTGGGGAATGAAAGTTTGACAGGTTGGTTCGGGATCACGTGGACCGCGAGGAGTTCCGGAGTAGAGGGCGCATGTCTCTCTGTTTACCACAGAAGAGCGAGTTAAAAGGAAATGAAAAAGATCGTGAGAAATGAAGTAATGCAGCGCAAGTGTGGAAGTAGAAGGGGAATGGGAGTTTGACATCTCATGTGTCGGCTAAATGGACCAGGCGGGTGTTCCGCGACAGAGGGACAAAATGGAATGTTATTGTTCACAAAGGAAAAGTATAAGGGGGGAATGTGAATTTGAAATCTCACGTGCTTCTATATAGTCCGTCCATTGCGTGATTTGGGGAAACAAATTACGGTGGAGAATTTTTTCTTTCACTTTTCATGTTTTTTTGGGGTGCTGAACACGAATCCGGAGCTTCCCACCAAACATTTTTTTACGGAACATGGTCAAAATCTCAAAAAACCTCGAAATTTCGGTACTTCTTTTGGTTTTTCGATTATAACTTGAAAACCGTGGATCCTAGCCAGAAAAAGTTCTTGAACTTGAAAACGGCTACTAATACGTAAAAATGCTAGAAGTGAGAGTTGGAGAGGATGAAATTCTCCGTTCAGAAAGTATCTAATCTTTTTAATTTGATCAAAATATAATTTAGAGATTCGAAATAACTAAAATCACGTTTTTCACGAGTGTTCCCTTATAACATATTTTCGTTCTTTATTTTGGTAGGGGCTGGCAATTGTTTAACAATTTGAATGTTGAAGGTTGCATTTACAAGGTTTTCGTGGCGCTGTGCATCTTTCTAAGGCCATGTTGGTGGTTGGCCATCTGAATATGAGTCGCAATTATAGGGTGGAGCAGCGCTTCTAGGATCTTGGCCACAGGAGACAAAAATGTGATGGGACGATATGATTCGCCTAGTGTTGGTTTTTCCCCGGTTTTTGAATGGGGATCACTCTTCCTTTCTTCCAATATTCGGGAATGATAGACGATGAGATGGAGAGGTTGATCGTGGCCGTTATGTAATCAATTGCTCGTGTGTCAAGATGTTTGAGCATGACCATCGATATACCGTCTGGTCCAAGGACTTTAGAACTCTTCGCTCTTTATTTTCCTGGTCAGCTGGACGGTTACGAATGCTCCTAGTAATGATGCGCTTAAGTCTTTCAGGAGGTGAATGTTCGATAAACTGTTTATTAAAGTTGTTGGCGCATTTTGTTGGGTCGTTAACCGTAATGTTGCCGAATTGGATAACAACATGCCCTTTGTGTTTGGTTGGGCTTGTAAGGGCCCTAACCGTTGACCAGAGCTCATTGACGCCGGTTGTCAAGTTGCAATTGTCGACGTGAGAGTTCCATTTCCTTCTCCTGTGGTCCGCTACCTGTTTAAAGATATCAAGGTTTAGTTTCTTGATCCTTGGATCGGCCGGGCTAATGCTGCGTATGCGGTCTCTATCATCTGCCAATCTAGCTGCTGAAGTAGGGAAATTTGGTCGGATTTTGGGTATTCGACCTGCTGGGATGAACTTTGTAATTGCTTCCTGCCGTATGTGCCTTACATTTCGTTCGGCCGTGCGCACGTACGTCGGAGCTGGTGAGGTAGCGAAGGCCGAGTTGGTGTAGGATTTGAAGCCATCGCAATCCGCTTTATTATGGTTGATGAATGTGCGGTGATCAGCAAATTGAGTATTCGATGGTTTGTCCAATTCTCAGAGGAACTTCTGGAGTGGCCCATAGGCTCAATTTATGGGACGAGAGAAGAGCGCGTTTAATTTTTCATGGGAGAGAGAAAGAACGGGACTATTAATGACAACCACCAATAGGACGCGGATATTTGACAGCTATATATACAGCGGGGAATCAGAAACCAAAACAATCATTTTAATATCGGTTTTCTGACAGAAAACTCACAAAAACAAGTAACGCGCACATCATATCTAAATATTTAATGTTTTACCTAGAAAATGACACCCCCGTCTTAGGGATACGCTGGTTATTTTTGCAGCCACCGACGAGACATTTCATACCACAACTCACTACCGCACCAATTTGTCCTACCGGAAATTTCACTACTGTCTTCTCTACATAATCGCGGCTTTTTACACACAAAAACCGGCTCCAAACTTTCGCGAATTAAACTGTATTCACTATTTTCACGAAGTGCTTGACAGATTTATGCACAACTGGGGAATCTTAAATCCGTTAACTTTACTCTCTCATTTCTCGTCTTTTTCAAGAAGAAGATTGTCCCATTTTCAAGCTGTCAATTTGTATGGTTTGACAGCATAGATAATAACTATAGAGGAGCAATCCGCATATACTCAACACTAAACTATTTGAAGCAATTCCAGTCGTAAAAAATAAACAGAGAGACACACGCCCTCCACTGCGTAACACCCGCGCAGTCTATATAAAAGCACAGGAAGCACGTAAGATGTCATCCCCTCTCCTACTTTTCCAATTGGAACAATAACATTCCAGTTTGTCTCTCTGCCGCGGAACACCCGCCCGGTCCATATAGACACAAAAGAGATGTCAAATTTCCATCCCCCTTCCTACTTCCTCACTTGTGCCGAATTACTTCGTTTCTCTTGCTCTTTTTCATTTCCTCTGATTCTCTCTCTTCAAAGTTTGACAGGCATATAGTCCCCTCTGTGTTCTATTCTCAAAGGTCAACAGGACGAAACTTTTGACAGTACTTATATGGAATTTCGCACGAAAAGATTAGTACTAGGCTTAATTAACGACTAGCTGTCATGTCGTATGGCGAGAAAACATATGACAGCTACCGACCTTTGAAGAGAGAGTATATGAGGAAATGAAAAAGAGCGAGAGAAACGAAGTAATTCGGCACAAGTGAGGAAGTAGGAAGGGGGATGGAAATTTGACATCTCTTTTGCTCTATATGGACCGGGCGGGTGTTCCGCGGCAGGGAGACAGACTGGAATGTTATTGTTCCAATTGGAAAAGTAGGAGAGGGGATGACATCTTACGTGCTTCCTGTGCTTTTATATAGACTGCGCGGGTGTTGCGCAGTGGAGGGCGTGTGTCTCTCTGTTTACTTTTTACGACTGGAATTGCTTCAAGTAGTTTAGTGTTGAGTATATGCGGATTGCTCCTCCATAGTTATTCTCTATGATGTCAACGCGCTTAAAGGCCGGTTGACACGTTCAAAGTACACTTTGGCAAAGTATGACTTGAAAAGAATGTCCACCATTGTGAATTACCACTTTGCTACTTGCAAAAAACGCTGGTTTTAGCATGTCTAGGGAATTCACACCAAAACACATTATTCAGACCACTATAAATTGAATTAAAACCACCAACACCTCACTACTTCCCGCTCCAACAACTTTTTTCTGTGAACTTGTCGATTTACAATCAATTCTTTGATGGAAAGTTGAGCACCATCCTACTTTGCTTTGATGGGACGCAGAGACTTCAAAGTACTTTGAAAGGGGGTTGACACGTTCAAAGTAACCTCAAAGTAGGTTGTCAGCGTACTTTGCCAAAGTGTACTTTGAACGTGTCAACCGGCCCTAATTTTACTATGGAAGGCCGGTTGACACGTTCAAAGTACACTTTGGCAAAGTACGTTGACAACCTACTTTGAGGTTACTTTGAACGTGTCAACCCCCTTCAAAGTGCTTTGAAGTCTCTAGCATCCTATCAAAGCAAAGTAGGATGGTGCTCAACTTTCCATCAAAGAATTGATTGTAAATCGACAAGTTCACAGAAAAAAGTTGTTGGAGCGGGAAGTAGTGAGGTGTTGGTGGTTTTAATTCAATTTATAGTGGTCTGAATAATGTGTTTTGGTGTGAATTCCCTAGACATGCTAAAACCAGCGTTTTTTGCAAGCAGCATAGTGGTAAAGGCCGGTTGACACGTTCAAAGTACACTTTGTCAAAGTATGACTTGGTAAGAATATCCACCATTGTGAATTACCACTTTGCCACTTGCAAAAAACGCTGGATTTAGCATTTCTAGGGAATTTATACCAAAACACATTGTTCAGACCACCGTAAATTGAATAAAAAACACCAACAACTCACTATTTCCCGCCCCAACAACTTTTTTCTGTGAACTTGTCGATTTACAGTCAATTCTTTGATGGAAAGTTGAGCACCATCCTACTTTGCTTTGATAGGACGCTAGAGACTTCAAAGCACTTTGAAGGGGGTTGATACGTTCAAAGCAACCTCAAAGTAGGTTGTCAACGTACTTTGCCAAAGTGTACTTTGAACGTGTCAACCGGCCCTAATTCACAATGGTGGACATTCTTTTCAAGTCATACTTTGCCAAAGTGCACTTTGAACGTGTCAACCGGCCTGGATGGAGAATGACAGAAGTTTACGACGAATGCGACGTTTACGACATGTACGACAGGGAGCGTGAATCCCCCCTAATGACAAATTAGGGTCGAGTACGAGAAAATGGCAAATATGGAGAAATGGTAGAGAAAATGAGGAAAACGAAAAATGCAGAAAATGGTGACTTCGAGAAATGGACGAATGCGGAAAATGGGGAATTTGGAAAATGTGGGAATTGGCAAATATGGAAAATGGTGAACAGGAGAAACGTGGAAAGTGGGGAAAATGAAAGAAAAGTGAAAAAAGGAGAATGGAAAGTGGCGAATGCTGAAAATGGAGAGCAGGAATCTTTTACTTACGTTCAAAACGAAACGTCCCCTCCCCATGGGAAAAATGGGGGCGACCGGTAGCGTAGTTTGTTGAGGCATCAGTTTGACTACCGGCGTTTCGAGTTCGAATCCCGTTCACGACGACGTTCGTGGCCATGGGTGTGCAGCAGGAGGTGCATGCTTGGAAGTGCATTCTCTGAAACTAATTTATCCGAACGAAACGTCAACTGGGCCACATGGAACAATTGACGCGCTATGCCCCACAAGGGGTTAGGGCAATGGAGTTGAGTATGGGCAAAAATAGAGTAAAACTTCCAAAAACAACGTTTTTTCTGTATATACATAATTATATATATTGGAACAGTCAGAATACATGCTTCTTGGTTTTTTTTCTTTGCTCTTACTTTTCTTTTTCTCATAATTATTTTCGTTTTATTTTTACGGTTCTATTTACAATAATTTGAGGGGGAGGGGGGATTTGAGAAGAAGGGGACGTCCAAGTGGGTGTTAAATACACAAGACAACAACAACAACAAAATATGGAGACACCGGAAATGAATAGTTGTGTCCTATTAAACTCCCTCTCTCCTCCCTCTCGTTCTCGAATTCCGCCCATTATATAAGTCGAAATGCACACACACACATGAGGATCGGAACAATCAACACGCGATCGATTTGACATAAATCTCAGAAAACTATTTTAGATAATTGAGAAAGTAGGACAAGTTTTCGGTTTTTGTGTGTGTTGTCCGCTATATTTCATTCGGTTCTCAAAAATTAATACATATCCCCCTCCCCCTTCATTTTCTATTTGATTGCTCACTCTCGTCTTCCTTCTATTTTGTTTGTTTCGACTTTTCTTTCTTTTCTCCCCTTTTTTTTGTGAAATATCCAGGACAAACGAAAGAATCGTCTCACAGGGAAGTCGAGAAAATTTTCCTATTTTATTTCCTGTTGCGGTTGTTGCTGCTGTTGTTGTTGCCGTTGTTGTCGCCGCAATGGCATTTTTACTCCCTTTGTGTCATGTGTATGGGCCGGGGGCTGTGATTTGTGGTTTGATTTTTCCTTCATTCTCACACTTTCCACTTGTTTCGTTTTTCCGTTTTTATATTTCATTTAATTAATTATATTTATATCTCTCCTTTTTTTAATATACATATAAAATATATAATTTAAATTTAAATACTTGAATATATATATATATACTGAGCTTAATTTGTTGTAGTTACTGTTGTTTCATTTGAGGATGCGGATGGGGATGCGGATGATGATGTTGCGGGAGGTGTGGCAGCTGTTGCTGTTGTTGTTGCTGCTGTCGATGCGGATGATGATAATGCGGCCGGTGACGAGTGTGAAGCTGATGATGATATAGCAATATTTCCGCCTTCCACGTCGATATTACTGAGCAGCGGCTGTGGCTGTTGAACTGGATTATTATCGGTCAATGATGATGGCGATTGCGAATGCGGATGATGCGCTAATGAGCCGCCGACTGCAACAAATTGGGAGGACGACAATGGCGTCGATGACTGGTGGCCCTCTAAAAAAAAAAGGATGAAGGACAAATGAAAATTTCCTTTAATCTTTCACTTAAGACTTATGGGCCGTTTTCACGATGTTTGGTTAAAGTTTATTCTATGGATAAATGCTAAAGGTTTGAATTTCAAAGGAGAAGATCCTTATTTGGTTTTTATTTCTGTTGGCTGTTGTAAGTTTTTTGTTCCCTGTGGCTCACCGCGCGCTATGCGCGCACCTCCTTCTTCACATGTTTTCGCAGCGCTCCCTTTTCGTTGAGGGGTTTAAGGCTCCCGCCTTGGGTTAAGCGACATGTTTGGCGCCAAGACTTCGATTAAACAGTCAAAGAAGCCTCTGAATTGATTAAGAGTGCGTGGAATCTTCAAAGGAGATACTCAAGGACAAGGCAGCGCTCATGAAAAAGGTTTAAAATTCAATGGAAAAGATCCTTATTTGGTTTTTAGTTCAGTCAGCTGTTGTACATTTTTTTCCTATGGCTCACCGCGCGCTACGCGCGCACCTCGCTCTTCACATGTTTTCGCAGCGCCTTAGGAGCCCTGCCCTTTCGATGATAAGGTCATGAAGGGATCTAAGGCTCCCGCTAGTGTTCAGCGACATCTTCGGCGCCGAAACTTCGATCAAACAGTCAACGAAGCCTCTGAATTTATTAAGAGAGAGTGAAATCTTCAAAGGAGGTGGTTAAGGACAGTGCAGCGCTCCGCGGAGCGCTGCGAGAAAATTAGAAGGGCGAGGTGCGCGCGTAGCGCGCGGTGAGCCGATAGCAAAGGTTTGAATTTCAATGGTTTTTATTTCTGTCAGCTGCTGTAAGTTTTTTCCCTGTGGCTCACCGCGCACTACGCGCGCACCTCACTCTTCACATGTTTTCCTAGCAGCGCTCCTTGTCCTTCACGACCCTCTTGAGGGCGGGGTGCGTTGCTTAGACACCGAGGAAAAATCGACTTACCCAAAGGATTGCCTTCAATTTGATCGTCGATTGGTTGTTTCGATGATTGTTGTTGCTGGTGCTGTTGTTGCACTGACTGCTGCTGTTGTTGTTGTTGTTGCTGTAATGTCGATGCAGAATTGCCTAGAGATGTCGTGGACGTAGCTGTTGTCGTCACAAACACAGTACTAGTAGCTGGAAGAATTGATGATGATTGAGAAGTTGTATTAGTAGGACAAAGTGTAAAGGCATCTGGAAAGGAAAGGACAAAAAAAAAACGAAGAAAAGAAAAACCGATTCAAAAACACCATCACACAATTTTCACCAATACTGTAGGCAAAACCACAAACAGGAAGTATTAAAATATTTGCGTGTTTGCTTTGGAACTTTCACCGTTCCTTTCACCGAACACTGAGAGTTCCAATTGGTGTCAAAACCAGTGAGCCCAAATCGAAAGGAATCATCAGCATCCTTTACTGGTGCAGCTTGCTTCCTGGCCTGTTGTTTGTGAGGCTGGTTTTGACTGTGCGTATGCGTGTGGGATGATCATACACTGACGAGTTCGAAATATGCGACAAAAGACACACGAACTTCACATTTCACGACATACTCAATTGCCCTAACCCCTTGTGGGGCATAGCGCGTCAACTGCTCCATGTGGCCCAGTTGACGTTTCGTTGGCATAAACTGGTTTCGGAGAATGCAGTTGCCAGCATGCACCTCCTGCACATCCATGGACACGAACGTCGTCGTGAACGGGGTTCGAACCCGAAACGCCGGTAGTCAAATATGAGACTGATGCCTCAACACACCGCGCTACCGGTCGCCCCACATTATTAATTTGCCCAAAACCATCATACAACTAGTGCTACACTGTGGCTGCGAAGCATGGACCCTAACTTAAGCCTCCGGAGACATGCTAGACACATTTGAACATAAAGGTTCTGCGGCGAATTCACGGGGCTGTTTGCGATCGAGATGGATGGCGCATCCGGTACAACCATGAGTTGTATAAACTGGAAGATGAACTGGCAGTTCCGCAAATCGTCAAACTACCAATGACTTCAATGGGCAGCACATGTACAAAGAATGGACGATGATCGCATGCCAAAGAGAGTAATAAACGCAGAACGAGTCGACGGAGCGAGACTGTCGAGACGACCGAGAGCTCAGTATATGCGGACACCGAACAGCTACTGGGCTTCCAAAATTGGAGGACGCGGTCGCGTGACCGAGATAATTGGAGGACAACGATCCAGGCGGCCAAGGACCGGCATCGGGCTATCGCACCACGACGATGACGTTGTCAGCATGCACTTCCTGCTCCCATTTAGCCGCCTATCTGCGACAGGTCGGGAGATGTTGTGGCCTAATGTTACCCGCCGCCGCCACAGGGGGACGACAACACAAACATCCATGGCAACGAACGCCGTGGATGGGACTTGAACCCGAAACGCCGGTAGTCAGACATGAGACTGACGCCTCTACGCGCTGAGCTACCGATCGCCCAATGATGATATAGAAAAGGGTGGAAGGCGCGAAATAGTCACGCGATCACGACCGGATTCTCGTCTCTACTTTTCAGCGATCTTTTTTTTCGATACATCGACATCGAACTGGATGTGGGGTAGACAGACACCATCCACTTCGAAACGAAGCTAAATCGAGACTGAAAGATACCAACAAGCGTATACCCCACCCTCACACCCACTTTGCATCAAGCTGAACCGAGAATGACTAATGCTAGTCCCTCACATTCAGAAATTCACCGAATCCAATAAAACTGTGGCTTGAAAAACGTTTCGATGCCAACCTATAGCGAAAAAAAGCAAAGAACACAAAGAAAAACGCAAAAAAAAAATAAAACAACCCTATCTTGAGTCTTGACAGACACGGATCGAGGGAAATGTGTGGCATGGCACACTCATCCACAGCCCTCCACCTCGCCCATCTCTGGGTCTGTTTGCTGTTTACTTTATTAATTTTTTTTTTGCTTTCCTCGAATTTGTTTATCATCATCATCATCGTGGCGCGACAGCCCGACGTCGGGCCTTGGCCGCCTTGTTTATAACTTGGATTTATTGGAAATGCGCAGATAAGGTGTAATGGCAAATCGCGCAGCCAATTCAGTGTGTTTTGGACATTTTTCCCCCGATACAGAGACGCGTCTATGTCTGTCTCTCGGTCAGTTCCCGACCCGACTGTGAGAGAATTAATCAACGCCCGAGGGTTGACAAGGATCCGTTACTTTTCGAGAGCATTCATCGGAGATCGAATTGATAAAAACAAGGGAATGAGGATGGTTTCTAGCTTTGTAATGGAACCATATTCTGGTCTGGTTGTGCTGCTTCCACCGGCAGATCTATGGCCTAATGAGTAAGGATCTGTCGGTGGTACGAAACCAGAGGCAGAGGGTCCCATAACGCCTGAACCCCGATGCGAGCGTGAGGGAATCTGCGCCGTCCGCCAGCCATTCCATCCTTGGTACCTGAAAGAAAAAAAAAACGAACAGACGAGCGGCAGTCTCAAGTCCTCGGGAGAATTTCTATCATCAGAGTGTGGTGTCTCTCCAGACATCACGATTGCCAGTGCTGGCCTCATAAATGAAACACAATGGGAGCCGGTCCTTACACTACCATCGGACCATTTACCCAATCGTGATAAGGCTTAAAACGACAGACATTGTATCTGTCGTTGATCGCACTTTTGTCAACTACAACAAGGCTGACTGGAGTGGCCCGATAAATACTTAGCCTCTTCGCCCGATGGCGCCAGTATCGCAAGAGAAATTTACTATCGTGTAGTATATTCTCGTAGACGGCTACTGTCAAAATTTCAGCCGAATCGGACTAGCAGTTTTGTTTTGACCGCGTGTGGAAGCGGGCGTGTCCGCGGATTTTAGAAAAATGGGAAAAGAGCATCGGTCGATGATTCGATTTTTGTTTTTGGAAGGGAAATCGCGCAGCGAAATCAAAGAGCGCTTGGATGCTGTGTACGGTGACTCTTCTCCTTCGATGGCGACCGTCAAAAATTGGTTTAACGAATTTCAACGTGGTCACACGTCGGTTTTTGATGAGCCACGCCCAGGTGCCCCGGAGGATAACGTGACAAAAATCCACGATCTCGTATTGGCAGACCGCCGATTGAAGGTGCGCGAGATAGCTGAGACAGTAGGCATCTCAAAAGACCGCGTGGGTCGTATCCTGCATGAAATTTTGGGCATGAGAAAGCTGTCGGCGCGATGGGTGTCGCGTTTGTTCACTCCGGACAACAAGCGCAGCCGTGAGACCACTTCAGAGCAGTGTTTGACGCTGTTTAAGCGCAATCCGAAGGAGTTTCAGCGTCGTTTCGTCGACCGTCGACGAAACATGGATCCACTGGTACACACCAGAGACCAAGAAACAGTCGAAACAATGGACTTTGCCCAGCGAACGTGCTCCGAAGAAGGCGAACACTGTCCTATCGGTCGGAAAGGTGATGGCCACCGTTTTCTGGGATTCACAAGGTGTGATCTACATCGACTACCCGGAGAAGAGCAAAACGGTCACAGGGCTCTACTATGCCGAATTGTTGGGCCGATTCGACGCCGAATTGCAGAAAAAAAACGGCCCCATTTGGCGAAGAAAAAAGCGCTCTTTCACCATGACAACGCACCGGCTCACATCTCCGCCGTCGCCACGGCCAAATTGAGTCGAATTGGGCTACGAACTGCTGCCCCATCCACCGTATTCTCCAGATCTGGCTCCGTGCGACTTCTTTTTGTTTCCAAACTTGAAAAAGTCACTCGCCGGGTAGAAATTTGAGGCGAATGAGGAGGTCATCACCGCCACGGAGGCCTACTTTGTTGAGAAATAAATCGCCACTGTTCCAAAATTTTCGTTTTTCTTTTGTAGGCTCCGCCCTCGTACTAGTGCTTAACTCCTCGTCCTCCCAACTCCCACCGACGTACATACGTTAGGCCGAGTCCAGTATCAGGAAAGTTCTTAATAAATTTAAAATTTATTCCTGCAGGACGCATTCCGAAAATTCGGGCCAACTTTCCTCCTCCATCTGTCGAATTGTCAGGTTGGGCGGCTTTAGTCATATGACATACCTGAAGTGTAAATACTGCTACCTTGGCTTATTGAGTCATTTCGGTTTTGCACCGCACGATGATCGATGAAAAAAAAGAAAAAGAGCATGGAAGCGAAAAACCCAGGACCATCGATCGATAACGACGAGCTGAGTGCATTAGTGGAGTCCTCCTCCTCCGCCAAACCATAAGGGATCTTGCGGAGAAATTGGGCGTTCACCATTCAACACTTTGCCGCCACTTGCAACAACTTGAAAAAGTGACAAAGCTCGACAAGTGGGTTACGCATGCTCTTACCGAGCAAAACATGGCGTGTCGAATGGAGATTTCTAGCTCTCATCTCTCCCGCAACAGAACGAACCGAACCGAAATGCTCTCGGACTTCGTTCAACTTCCGACGTGCGTAGTGAAGAAAGCGGTCACATGAGCATTCTGAATCAAATTCCTGACGTGCAGATCTGCTTGAGATCAGATTACATGATCACGGAGGTTTGCTTCGGCAGAAAATATTCAGCCCTCATCCCTAACCGCTCTGAATGGGTAAATGGCACACCCTGTCCAGACCCTAGATGTGTTAAGTGGTTCACCGATGGGTCTAAAACGGAATAGGGTGTTGGTGCAGGTGTCTTTGGACCCAACACCAGGATTTCGATCGCAATGGGAGTCTCGCCCAGCGTTTTTCAAGCTGAGATCCACGCCATTGAGGTCTGCGCCAGGGTAATCTTGGAAACTGGACTTCGCGGCGCTCACATTGCTATCTACTCAGACAGCCAAGCAGCCATAAAAGCGCTCTCCTCATATAAGGTCTCTTCAAAACTGGTGAAGGAGTGTTACTATCTCCTTCAACTGTTGGCAACCAAAAACCGAGTCTTCTTGTGTTGGGTGCCAGGCCACCAGGGCATTGAGGGGAACGAGGCTGCGGATGAACTTGCTAGACAAGGATCATCCAGTCGTTTTCATGGACCTGAGCCTTACTGTGGCTTTGGACTGGCCTCGGCCAAACTGCGGATCACAGATTGGTTTGCACGATTGCGTCAACAGTACTGGGATAACCTTCCAGGGCTTCGTCAATCAAAGGAGCTGATAATGCCCTTCAGTCACAAGGGTACTACTCAAATGAGTAGAACCCACCTAAGACTCCTAGTGGGTACTTATCTGGCCATCACCTGGTCAGATACCACCTGAACAAGATGGGTCTGTCAAGCGAGACTGAATGGCGTTTTTGTCTGGAAGACGTGGAAACGACCAAGCACATCTTGTGCGAATGTCCCGCCATCGCGCGCTTTAGGATGTCACTCCTTGGGTAGGCTACTATCAGCACTGCAGAATTCAGGTTGATTCCTGCTAAAGACTTACTGCCCTTTATTAGAAGGGTGGACGGTCTTTTGGATTAATGAGCTACGGCACAATAGATCTTTATGGTCGCAGTGCCTTCCTGCTGGGAAAGTAGCTCGAATTTTTATATCTATTTAACCGTTCTTAAACCGAATTGTGTGACCTGCGATGAAAAGTGGATACTATACGATTATCGTCGCCGATCAGGCCAATGGCTAGATGCCGATGAGGCTCTCCAAGACACATGCCGAAACCAAGCCGTCATACAAAGAAAATAATGGTGTGACTGTTTGGTGGTCTGTAGCTGAATTTATCCACTATTCATTCCTGCAACCGGGCGTAATCATCAATGCTGAGAAATACACTGCGCTCAACTGGACGAAATGCATCAGAAATTGACAGTTCAACGATCTAGGCTAGTCAACAAAGATGGAGTTATACTGCTTCATGTCAACGCAGTCCGGATGGCGCAACGGTTAGCATGTTCGCCTTCGAAGCACTGGGCCCCGGTTCGATTCCTACTGAATGCGGTAGTTTTCGATAAAAAAAGGGGGATTTACGTGTCGGACTATGAGCCCACTCAGCTGTTAAATGAGTACCCATTTATGGGAATGGGGTAAATAACTCGGTTCAGAGTGTCGCTGATCACACACGATATAGAAAATGAGATGATGCTTACTCATCTCGAGGCCATGGTTCAAATTGGACTGTTGCACCAGTTATTTATTTTTATTTATGACAACGCACGACCTCATGTATCGCAACCAACGATCCAAAAATTGAACCAGCTGCGCTATGAGACTCTTCCGCACCCGCCATATTCACCAGACTTCTTTAAATAGTTGGATCATTTTTTTTGACAGGAAAACAGTTTAACAATGAAGCAGCTGTCAAAAATGCCTTCGAGGAGATTCTTCGAGCCAGAAACTCGGACTTGTATGAAACAGGAATAAATGCGCTTGTATCTCGTTGGGAAAAGTGTTTCGCATCCGCTGGTACCTATTTTATATCAATTAATAAAATTATCTTTATAAAAAGTTACAGCTGTTCAAAAGTTAACTACTGATTGCGACATTTCCTCTGCACCAGCCTAAGGCCGGCCGCATCTTGGACGCAGGCAAGGCAGCTCGCGCAGCGCGCACATGGCATTGTTTTTTGCTTTTTTTTCTGATCTTGTTGTAACAATTGTCAAAATCTGAGCTTACAACAACAATGCCATGTGTGCGCTGCGCGAGCTGCCTTGCCTGCGTCCAAGATGCGGCCAGCCTAACAGTTATACTATACTGTTTCCACCACTGTTCCATGTTTTCTTTAATTAGTTTTATATTGCCAACACCTATGCTCGGGTCCGTTTTTTGTTGTTGTTGATTAGTTTTGCATGTCCAGCACCTATAGCTCGGGTCCGTGGGGACACCACTCCCCAAACACCTGTATAGGGCATGGGGGGCGTGGTCGCCTGACATGCAGACCCTATACAGGAGTCCCTGCGGTTCTACGCACTACTGCTACACTACTAAAAAAAAGCTCAGTAAAAATATCAAGTTTATTGCACACAGTTATACAGTTTTGAGCCTAAAGCCCCCTTCAGTCAGACCTAATTCACCTAGACGGCCGCATTCCTACCAACGAATCAGGATTTGACATTTCTCAAATTCTCCTCCATATGCTTTGCCCTCCGATAAAATTTGTACAGACCCACTGTCAATTTTTGGATCTGAATAATGCCCAAACCAAAATGAACGCAGAATGCAGCAGCAATGAAATGTCAATTTAGAAAGCACACACACCTTTAAGCGACCTAGACTGAACGCAGCAGCAGCGGCGATGACAGATCTACCTGTTGTTGCTGCTGCTGCTGCATTCTGCGTTCATTCTGGTTTGGGCATAAGGGGAACATTTTCAGATCCGAAAATTGACAGTTGTCTGTACAAATTTGACCGGAGGAGAAAGCATATGGCGGAGAATTGGAGAAATGTCAAATCGTGATTCGCAGCCGATGACATTCCTATTTATTTTTGAGTTATTTTCATTCATGCAGTGTCCTGATCCCTATTTATTGCTTCTCATTTTTTCAAGCAGTTTCGTGCTCGTGCCTCGCATTACTCGCTTCCCTCTCTCAGTGTGTGTCTCCTCTCTTTCTCTCTCGCTCATTCATTGATCATCCAAACGCATGGACAGAATTTTCGAGAAGTACGCAACTGCCTACGACTACGAATCATCGCCACTGGAGCGAAGGACACGCATAAAAATGGGGTCCGTGCAAAATTAACAAATCAAAAAACAAAACGGATGAAGATGAAAAACCAAGCGGCCTCTTGACATACACACACTCTCTCTCGCGCTCTCTCTCTTTCGCTCGGTCTCTCTCGAGACTGATATATACTTACTCGATTCTAATGTCTTTTGGAATTTCTCCAGCTCGTCGTAGTGTTTCAGGCGTAACTCCTCCTCCTCGATACGTTGTCGATTCAACAGCAAATAGAGACGCTGGTGAACGGTCGATTCGAGCTTTAAGCCGTTCAAATAGTTACGAATCTGATCCAATTTGGATTTGGTGTCCTGTGAGCGAAAGAGATTGCATTAATTTTCGTTTATAGCAAAAATGAGGTAAAACAAATGAAGCGGAGACACGCACAAAACACGCACGCGCCGGCAGCACAAAATCAGCGCGCGCGCTCGCGAACCAATCAAAATCGTGCGGCAAACGGAGCAAGCATATTCCATATTCCACAAAGCACCCAATCAAAAACACGCACACAACACGCTCGCACGCACGCTCTCCGGCGAAAAATAGAAAATTATTGTCGCCGGAGGGGTTAATAGGAGAGAGAAAAATGCATGAGGTTAATCGCGCGGCGAAATTCTGTGGCGAAAAATGCATGAAAATGCTGAGCGCAACCCCGTCGAATGAATTTCAGCGAAAATTTAGAAAGAGATTGGAGGAGCAGAAGAAAAAGAGAGTGTGAATAAATTCATCGCTGCTGTTGGAGGGGAATTGATCCAGTCGCGTTCCCACTTTGCTCATGGCTGCGGCGATATGAGCGATGGCGTTGAAGCTCGCACACTATCACACACACTCACGCACACACGCAAGTCTGGAAGAAATCAAGAAATTGAGAGAGGACCTCTCCCTTCGCCCGATGCATTCATTCCCCCACGGATCTGTGGCGCGAATTGACAACGTCGTCTCCTGAAATCGCCGCCAGACAGCCGAAATGCAGTACATGCAAAACAAGGAACTTTATTTAAAGCGCCCGCTAATGCCTCCCCAATCACCAATGAAAGCAACGTGATTCGTGTTAAATGTTAAATCTAAGCCTAGTGTCGAAAATTTGTACTACTTTAATCGGTTCAACCGGAGAATAAGGGGAAATAGGACAAAAGGAAAAAAAGTGAACAGAAAACAGAAAAAAGGAAACAGAAAAAGGAGCCCGGAAACAGAAAACGGAACCCGGAAACAAAAAATGGCAATTGATAAAGGGAAATAGGAAAAAGGGAAACGGAAAAAATGTAACCGGAAACTGAAAAAAGGAAAGCGGAAACAGAAAAAAATTAAAATGGAAATAAAAAAGGGAAACTGAAAAAGGAAAGCGAAGAAAAAGGAAATCGAACAAAAAGGAAAATAGGAAAAAAGGAAAAAAGGAAAAAAGGAAAAAAGGAAAAAAAGGAAAAAAGGAAAAAAAGGAAAAAAGGAAAAAAGGAAAAAAAGGAAAAAAGGAAAAAAAGGAAAAAAAGGAAAAAAGGAAAAAAGGAAAAAAGGAAAAAAGGAAAAAAGGAAAAAAGGAAAAAAGGAAAAAAGGAAAAAAAGGAAAAAAGGAAAAAAGGAAAAAAGGAAAAAAGGAAAAAAGGAAAAAAGGAAAAAAGGAAAAAAAGGAAAAAAGGAAAAAAGGAAAAAAGGAAAAAAGGAAAAAAGGAAAAAAGGAAAAAAGGAAAAAAGGAAAAAAGAAAAAAAAGGAAAAAAGAAAAAAAAGGAAAAAAGAAAGAAAAGGGAAATAGGAAAATAGAAAGAAAAGGGAAATAGGAAAATAGAAAGAAAAGGGAAATAGGAAAATAGAAAGAAAAGGGAAATAGGAAAATAGAAAGAAAAGGGAAATAGGAAAATAGAAAGAAAAGGGAAATAGGAAAAAAGGGAAATAGGAAAATAGAAAGAAAAGGGAAATAGGAAAATAGAAAGAAAAGGGAAATAGGAAAAAAGGGAAATAGGAAAAAAGGGAAATAGGAAAAAAGGAAAATGGGGGAAAAAAGGAAATAGGGCAATAGAAAAAAAGGGAAATAGGAAAAAAGAGAAATCGGAGAAAAAGGGAAATAGAAAAAAAGGAAAATAGGAAAAAAGGAAAATAGGAAAAAATGGAAATAGGAAAAAAGGAAAATAGGAAAAAATGGAAATAGGAAAAAAGGAAAATAGGAAAAAAGGAAAAAAGGAAAATAAGAAAATAGGAAAAAAGGGAAATAGAAAGAAAAGGGAAATAGGAAAATGGAGGAAAAAAGGAAAATGGAGGAAAAAAGTGAAATGGGAAAAAAGGGAAATAGGACAAAAGGGCAATAGAAAAAAAGGGCAATAGGATAAATAGGACAAAAGGGCAATAGGACAAAAGGGCAATAGGCAATAGGACAAAAGGGCAATAGGACAAAAGGGCAATAGGACAAAAGGGCAATAGGACAAAAGGGCAATAGGACAAAAGGGCAATAGGACAAAAGGGCAATAGGACAAAAGGGCAATAGGACAAAAGGGCAATAGGACAAAAGGGCAATAGGACAAAAGGGCAATAGGACAAAAGGGCAATAGAAAAAAAGGGCAATAGAAAAAAAGGGAAATAGGAAAAAAGGGAAATAGGAAAAAAGGGAAATAGGAAAAAAGGGAAATAGGAAAAAAGGGAAATAGGAAAAAAGGGAAATAGGAAAAAAGGGAAATAGGAAAAAAGGGAAATAGGAAAAAAGGGAAATAGGAAAAAAGGGAAATAGGAAAAAAGGGAAATAGGAAAAAAGGGAAATAGGAAAAAAGGGAAATAGGAAAAAAGGGAAATAGGAAAAAAGGGAAATAGGAAAAAAGGGAAATAGGAAAAAAGGGAAATAGGAAAAAAGGGAAATAGGAAAAAAGGGAAATAGGAAAAAAGGGAAATAGGAAAAAAGGGAAATAGGAAAAAAGGGAAATAGGAAAAAAGGGAAATAGGAAAAAAGGGAAATAGGAAAAAAGGGAAATAGGAAAAAAGGGAAATAGGAAAAAAATCGGAGAAATAGGAAAAAAGGGAAATAGGGAAAAAGGGAAATAGGGAAAAAGGGAGATAGGGAAATAGGAAAAAAGGGAAATAGAAAAAAAGAGAAATGGGAAAATAGGAAAAAAGGGAAATAGAAAGAAAAGGAAAATAGGAAAAAAGGGAAATAGAAAGAAAAGGGAAATAGAAAGAAAAGGGAAATAGAAAGAAAGGGGAAATAGGAAAAAGGGAAATAGAAAGAAAAGGGAAATAGGGAAACACGAAAAAAGGAAAATGGAGGAAAAAATTGAAATGGGAAAAAAGGGAAAAAAAGGGAAAAAAGGGAAAAAGGACAAAAGGGCAATAGAAAAAAAGGGAAATAGGAAAAAAGGGAATCGGAAAAAAAGAGAAATAGGAAAAAAGAGAAATCAGAAAAAAAGAGAAATCGGAGAAAAAGAGAAATAGGAAAACAGAGAAGTAGGAAAAAACGGAAATAGAAAAAAGGGAAATGGTAAAAAAGGGAAATAGGAAAAAAGGGAAATGGTAAAAAAGGGAAATAGGAAAAAAGGGAAATAGGAAAAAGAGAAATAGGAAAAAAGGTAATAATCGAAGAAAAAGGGAAATAGGGAAAAGGGAAGTGGGAAAAAAGGGAAGTGGGAAAAAAGGGAAGTGGGAAAAAAGGGAAATAGAAAAAAAGGGAAATAGGAGACAAAGGGAAATAGGAGACAAAGGGAAATCGGGGACAAAGGGAAACCGGAACCAAAAAAATGAAACCGGAAACATAAAAAGAAAGCCGGAAATATAAAAAGGAAACTGGAAACAGAAATAAAGAGGAAAACCGGAAACAGAAAAAGGAAATCGGAGGAAATAGGAAAAAAAAAGAAACCTGAAATAGAGAAAATTAGACCGGAAACAGAAGGAAACGAAAAGAAGGAAACCGAAAAAAAGAGGAAAAAATAAACAGGGGAAAGGAAACCTGAAAAGGGAAAACAGGCAAAAAGGAAAATAGAAAAAAAAAGAAACTGAAAAAATAAAACCAAAAAACCACCATTTTTTTCCAGCGTATGTTTTTGTTTTGTTTTTTATTAAAAATACGAGTAGAACACATCGATGAGCAATATGAGAATGATCGAGCCCGTAAAATAGTACAACAAAACGAAAAGTTTCAATTTTGTCCATTTCGATATGTCGCCTACACCCGCTCGGGATACAATCGCCTGAGAAATATGAAAGCAATATGAATGAGAATGGCACAGAATTAAGCGTGTGTGTGTGTGTGTGAGAGAGAGAGGGAGAGACTGAACGACCAGAAAGAAAAAAGATTCCGAAAAAAAAGACACCCCTCCTCCAAAACACTATTGAATGGATATAATGATTTTTTTAATGAGTGTCGCGATGGGTGACGGGGGGATCTGTGGAAGTTGCACAAACTAGCGGCAGACAGTGAGAGAGAAAGAGAGCACGCGCCGCAGCTGCTGAAGTTCCGATATCGCTCTCACTCGCTTTCTCCCTCTCTCTCCATCCCGCCCGACCTCGGATCAAACAAATTTGTCACACATATACCCCCGCGGCCCATCGATGGAGGCTGAGACACTTGGCCCCCGGCCCCGTTCGTCCGTTAAATGATGTATCAATGATGCAAAGACAGCGCGATGTGCTTGTTTCTTAGCCTTTCTTTCACCATTTTCTCTTTTTATGTTTGTTTCTTACCGATGAGGTGACGATCCAATTGGACGAATTGGCAGCGGCGGGCGAGAATGGCCGAATAGCGGTTGCGCTCGTTTCAGCCATTGATGCGGGATGGAACAACAAGTGCGAGTGCTGATATTGTATCGGCGTAGAATGGGCCAGCAGGCGACCTGATGATGATCTCCGTCTTCCGATCGCAGCCGCAGCAGCTTGTAATTGTGCATCGTCCTCGGCGGCAGCGGCGCGGGAAGAAGGATCAAATAATGGCCACGTGCTATTTAAATTAGTCGGCGTCGAACATCGACTGCCTTCGGACATGTGTTGCTGCTGCTGGTGATGGTATTGGGTGCGGCTGTTGGTGCGATGATTACGCCTCCTGAAGTTCAACCAATAGTAGCTTTTGGGGGCGGCGGCGTGCAATTGCCAGTTGGCGTCACGCGATCGTAGCGCCTTGGACTCTTCGGATTTTCGCGAGGCGGACGTCAGATTCCAGTCGGACAGACGTTGATGCTTTTTGGAGCGCTTAAGTGAGTGCGTTGATGAGGCGAGCGATCGAGCGTCTGCGTAGCATTTCTGGATCTCGTCGTCCTCGTCATCGGTCTCCACATCATCATCATCACCGTCACCGTCCGAATGGCTCTGATCCATCTCATCGGCTCCCTCTTTCTCCTCTTCACCGTCCGCCTCACTCGATTCGCCGTCGTCTGAAGACGAAATGTCGCTAATGTCGCCCGTATCACTGGGCGAAAAATTCAAATCGTCGTCGTCGTATCGAGGCTGATGCACATGGTGGCCGTGGTGATAGTCACTAAAATCGGCACTGCCGTAGAATTTTCGAGGAGCGCGTTGCCGCCCGCCGCGACCCACAATCGAGCCGTGATAGGTCAAGTAATTGGTCTCGGCCATTGGCGAGCGACGTGGCGATGGGCCGGGCTTGATCGATTTTCGGCGACGACCACGATCTACCCGAGCTTTTTGCAGCAGCAAATTGTCCAGACTCACACTATTGCCGCGCAAATGTCCTAAGTTCCGATTCAAAAAGACGGACAAGGGTGGCGGTGCCACCGTGCCACCACCGGCATAGTGACGAAGCGAGGGAATGGCCGGCGCCGTAAAGCTCGGCATAATTGGATTTTCGAGCTTTTTACGCCCACTTGTGAGCTTTCTACTCCGCTGACCACCTGCCGGCATCGTCGTTTTCCTCATTTTCGACGCTTTGTTCTTTTTCAACGGCATCCGCACCGACGACACTTCCCGATCGTCACTTTCGGTCATTGTAGTCGTCGATGACTCATCCAAACTGTTGGATCGCGTATAAAACGACTTGATTCGATTCTTTCCACCGCCATCAACATCATCGTCGTCGTCATCGGCTGCAAATCGGGGTCCACCGCCACCCGCCGAGGCCGATAGCACCAAACTTGAACTGTTGAGCAGCGCATGACCGGGCGCATGATTTTTGTGACGAATTCCGGCAAATGAGGTGGACTTGCCCAAGAGTGGCATGTTGCCGGCAGAATAGCGGCCGGCACCCGCACCGGTGGTGCTGCGATTCGACGGACTAGTCGATGCCGACAGGAGCTGATTTGAACCGCGTAGCGAGGGCGGCGCCTGATGTTGGAAAATTTGTCTGAGCGATTGCGATAGAGACTGCGATTTCAAAGTGGTGGCGGAATCCGCTGCCGCGGAAACAATGGCACTGGTCGAGGACGAGGCCGTAACGGGCACATTTCTCGGTACCTTAAGGATTTAGTAGATTAGGATTTTTCGTATTGTTTTTGGTTTCGTTTTGCTTAAATAGAAAAATGGGCCCCAGAGCCCTGAAAAAGAAAATTCGCCCCCAGGACCACTCCAAGGTCCTTGTCTTTGTGCTGGTTGGGCACAGTGTCCCGTATTGATGATGATCTCCAATATAGGCCACGACTCTCACTCCCGCCTTCAGCGCGCTCCGTGTTAACGAATCAACAAAAAAAAAATTAAAGAAGTGTAAGTCCAACGACAATAAAAAACCAACAGCAAACACACGGCGCGAGAGAGAGACTTTTCGTGACGCGCGCTTCCTTTTCCTCCATGCGGAGGATGATTCCAATCAAACCGTAAAAAAGGCAACTAAAGCGTTAGTCAAAAACAGGTGGGCGGGTGAGCATACGTCATCAAAGGGGCAATTCGTTGCAAATGGAAGGAAAAAAGGAGGCGTGGTACTTACCAGTGGCGATGACGTTGAAACGGCCGGTAGAACATTTGAAATTGATGTGGGCGTGACGGTTATTGTTGATGTTGGTGAAGGTGGGAGGGAGACTTCCATGTCTGTCGCTCCGCCGCTATCTGTTCCTAAAGTGAGAGAGGGGCGGGGCGAAAAAAGAGGGGAAAAAACGAATCAAGGCTACAATATCGAGACGGGAGCAAAACTGGGACCCACCTTTTGACGAAGCCCCACCCGTTCCCAACGATTGAATATCAATTGGAGTAGACGACGTTCCCACGAACTTCCCGCCACTACTATGCACGTCCGCTGCAGCCAAATAATTGAAATTCGACGGACGAGAGGTATTGCTCGTCAATTGTTGTTGTTGTTGATCGATCGACATGGCCGGCGAGCTCGTCATATAGGACGCTACTTGATCGACAATTTGTGTAACCACACCTGCTCCCCCACTACTGTCGCCAACCGTCGAAGTTGGCGCCGGTCGCTGGACAGCATCCGATGATTGTTGCTGCTGCTGCTGCGATCGATCAACTATCGATGCAACCTCAGCAATCGACACATAGCCACTAGCACCCGCGCTACCGGCATTTAGTGGAGTTGTTGTTTTGGCCACCTCATTCACCACGCTCACTTGAAAGCGTGAAACTTTCCGTTGACGCGCCGGTGCGGCCGACTGGCCATCCTCATTTATTTTATCGGCGGAATCTTTGGGCGGGGCGGCGATAGCAGTCGGTAAAGGAGTTGTAGCTGAAGTGGGTGTGACAACAGCCGTATTATCGATTGAAGGATTGTCTCCGCCTGCGGACGGGGCAGGGGCGGAGCTAGTGCCATCTGTGAAACTCTCAGTCATGATTGGGCCGTTTTGTTGCAACTGTTGCTGCTGCTGTTGCTGCTGTTGTTGTTGTTGCTGCTGTTGTTGTTGTTGTTGCTCATTTACCAGAATATTGACACGCTGATTGAGCTTCGCGAGTTCATTTTGCAAGTCAGCCAGTTGCGGAACCTTTGACGATGATTTCGAAGTTAGCGACGAGCTCATAACATCGCCAGAGGGCGCAAACGTCGGTTCGGCCATATCGACACGCACCGGCGATTGAACCACCGACGACGGGTGCTGTTGCTGCTGCTGCTGAAGTTGCGGTGGAAAGGCATTTACGGGCGATGTAGGTCCCTGCTGAATGAAATTATTAAACGGTTAAGAGGGGCGGGCCCCAAAGTAAAAAGAGCAATACCAACCTGTTCCATTGACGATCCTGGGACAATGTTTTGCTGGTGTTGCTGCTGATTCGTGGCTGTCAGCAGGGCCAGCTTCAGCTGAAGATCGGCCAACGATTTGCTGCTCCTGTGAAAAGGGGAAGGAGTTAATCGTTCAATTAGAGCGTGTCGAAAATGCTTACTCTTGCTTCTCCACGCTGGTCTGTTGCGATAGGCGTTGCTGTTTCATCGAATCCGTGACATTAGTCTCGGTCCCGCTAATAGGAGCCGCCGTGGCCACAGAATAAGTGGGCAGCCCGGTGACCAAAGCGCTCGAGGAGGGCGTGAACATTTGCTGCTGCTGCTGATGTTCGAAAGCAGGCTGTGGTGGCTGTTGCTGCAGCATAGTCTGATCGCTCTCGACAATGTTGGCAGCCGCAGCTGCTGACGCCGCCATTGCCACACTATTCAGATAAGCGACTGGAATTTCAGCGGTGCTGCTATTGTCCAGCGACGTACGTCGCGAACTGTACAACGACGAAGAGCCGCCACTGGCATTGGGAATTTCCGCAGAAGTCGGTTGCATCTGTTGCGACTGTTGAATCAATTGTTGGACGACTTGATGCTGAATCTGCTGGACAATGTGCTGTGGAAGTTGCTGCTGCTGTTCCTCGACCGTCGATCCACCGGCCATGATTTCCGCTTGTGCTTGAGCCAACGATTTCTGACTGCTCACACTATTGGGCGTGGCTTGCTCTTGCGACTGTGCGGCCGACACTTGCGTCGATTGTGTTTTGATCGTGGTCGGCACATGGGCATGCGTAATATTCTCCAGACCGATTTTCAATTGTTCCAACGTGTTTATGTGCTCGGGACCGACCGGCTTACTAACCGGCGCCTGAGTTTCAACCATCATGCCGGCCGATGGATGCACTGCAGCCGGAGGTGTGGCAATTTGGGGCACAGTTGCGGTCACGATTGACTGCTGCTGTGAGGCAACGACGCCGGTCGGCACGGACGGCATAAGGTCAATAGTTTGGGACTGTTGAAGGGTTGTGGAGTCGCATAAATCGAACGTTGGCGCTATTGCGTCAGCCACGACATCGGCCAGCTTCGGTTGATTTGTATCTGAAATCTTTCGCAGCTCAGCTGTTGCCGGTGTCGCGGCGGTCGTCTGTTGTTGACCCGGCTGGATAGGCTTTTCACCGGCGGCCGATTCTACATTACCCGCGCCGGTGCCATTGCCGGCGCTGGCAGCGGCCACGACTGGACTCACCAGAAATCGTGAAATCTTCCGAACAGCTTTCGGTTTCGCGATATTCCCGACAGCTGTATCATTCGCGGCCGCACCAGCACTCGGCTGCGTTTCACCGACGGCAACAGGCATCGGTGCCGATTCAGTAGGGCCAGTCGAAAGACCTTCTTCACTACCATTTATTGGCATCGTGATGACGACCGCATTCGCAGGTTGCTGCTGCTGAACGACCGACGTTGTAACGGCCGCTTCAAGCTTTTTCGACCACTCGCCAATCGTGGTCGAGGGCGAGGACGACGTGGTCGTATTTTCCGGCGTATAGTCGGACGAAAGGGACGTGTATTCCGAGGCGGTGCTCGTTTTACGCGACACCGAACCGGAATCCATGGAAATTTCGTTGCCGCTACCGCGTTCGCCCACACTGGACATGAGTAGCGGCTGATTGGCCGTCGATGACGGAATATGGGCGCCGGTCAAAATTGCGTCTGCGACAATCCCGGACTCGCCCATTTGTAGATGATCGATCGAGTACGAGTCGTCGTAGTTGATTTTCGTATGATCGTCGATACTGCCCGTTTTTGAGGGAGTTGCGGTCGACGTGGTGGTCGACGAGGACGATGAGGATGACGTCGCCGTCGATTGGCCCAAGCGATCAATAATGTACTCTTTGGAGAGTTTAACGCTTGGCGGCAACGCCAACGTCTCCAGGCTGTAGATCATGGGATCAAACATTCGCGATATGGTGGACGTTTCGTCGCGCTGCAAAAGAAAAAGAAACGAGTGGAAGGGGGGGTCAGGCCCGACAAGAGAGAGAGAGAGAGAGACAGACAAGACGAGCGCGCCTTACCGAACGATGTCGCTGATGTGTTTTGAACATGGACGAACGTTGACGTGTCAAGGAGGCGTGACGAACCTGGCAAACGAGAAACATGGAAAATATAAGTTGTAACGGAAGAAATCGCGCGAAAATCTCCCCTTTTTACCTTGTCAAAGGCACGCCTCGAAACGGTCGGCACGGGGATCTGATTCGGGTTCAACTTGACCTGCCGGACAATGTCCTTGATCATTTCCACGAATACGCTGCTTTGATTTTCCGACAAAAGATCTTTGGAGACCTGAGAGTGACAGAGAGAGACAAAGATGAGTCACGGGAGTTGGGGTGTGACAAGTAGGCGGAGCCTTACCAAATCCTTTGTAACATCGATCGGATTCACGTCGGTCACGTCGAATTTGAATGTGATCGTTTTCGGTTTGTTCTCCATCTGACAGTCGACAAGTGTGCCATTTTGTACGTTGAGCACAAACA
Source organism: Chloromyia formosa (assembly GCA_964017055.1). Classification (NCBI taxonomy): domain Eukaryota; kingdom Metazoa; phylum Arthropoda; class Insecta; order Diptera; family Stratiomyidae; genus Chloromyia; species Chloromyia formosa. The sequence goes on along the minus strand of OZ024819.1, from coordinate 7,315,292 downwards.
GCTTTGGTATACGCTCCGATCCGCCGCTGCTGCTGCCGCCGGCGCCTTTGTTTGAACGTCGCGACGACTTTTGCGGGCGAACTTTTTGCTGCTGCTGCTGTTGTTGCTGCTGCAGTTGTTGTTGTTGCTGCTGCTGAGCGGAGGCTTGTTGGATAGGAACACCGGCGCTTGCCATCGGTTGCGGCACCTGTTGGACAGGAACGCCGGCCGACTGTTGCACCGACTGACTAACTGGAGGAGCCTGTTGCGGTTGTTGGGCTACGGCTGCCGCCGCTGACTTGTTGGGTGTAACGACGCCTTGCTGTTGTGTCTGCTGCGGGATACTCATCTGATTCATCTGGTGCTGCTGCTGAATGGGATGGACTGCAGTTGAAAGTTGTTGCTGTTGGGTTTGATTTGGAACCGGTGCCGCCGCAGGAGCCATAACAGTCTGTTGGGAATGTACCGGTGCTGGCTGCTGCACAATTGGCTGATGTATCTGCGAGACCGGCACGTATTGAGCCTGTTGGGGTTGCGACTGTATCGACTGCGACACGGTCTGAACCGGAGGCTGTTGTGGTAAATGATGAATGACGCTCGGATGCGGCTGCTGTTGTAGAATAGGCGCCGGTTGCTGTTGTTGTTGCTGCAGTTGAGGCTGTGTCTGGTACATCACATCGACCGGTCCAACCATTTGCGGAAAGGTCTGTTGCTGCATGGTCATACCGCTTGCAGGCGGCGGTGGCTGTTGCATGATAAGCGCCGGTGCCGATTGCTGCTGCTGCTGTTGCGGCGGTTGTTGTTGTTGTTGTGGCTGCGGCATAGAAGTCGCTTGCAAGTGTGTCTGCATAGTGGGATGAACTATTGGCATGGTCTGTTGTAGATGCGGATCCCCACCGAGCGGAGCGGCCGCGGTCGGATTGCATATTATTTGCGCTGGAATGAAATTGGGAACGGCTGCAGTGGCAGCCGTGGCTGGCATAGAGGCCGGTTGATGTTGCTGTTGTGACTGCTGAGGCTGTTGCGGCGGCGGTGGCTGTTGAATATTTATCACCACCTCCTGCGGCTGTTGGATTTGACTTGGTTGCGGCGGTTGCGTCTGCACTGGCACATAGGCGCTAGGAACTTGTTGTAGTTGATTGCTACCCGTATAGTAGGCAGCAGCGGCAGCCGCCGCCGCCATTTGAGACTGCGGTTGAGCCATCATTTGCGGCTGCTGCGGCTGCGGTTGCTGTTGTGGCTGAGCTGGAACGTATTGCGGTTGCGAAGTGGGCGGCTGAACAACATGCTGAACTTGCGGCGCGTACATAGGCTGCCCCTGACCGGCCGGCATCTGATAGAATTGCTGCTGCTGCTGTTGCGGCTGCACCGCCGCCGGCTGACCCTGGCCTTGCTGTGACGCTCCCTGATTCGGTGAGATGACAAACTGGCCGGTTGCGACCGCTTGCTGGGTGCCTTGCGCCTGCGGCGGCATCATTGAACCCATCACGACCGCCGCTGCGGGCGGCACATCGCCGCCAAACAGCGGATTCTTCGGCAAATAATCACCTACACTGATCGACGTGAGCATCTCCAGTCGCGCCTTCTCCCGCTCCAATTGCATCTGGGCCAGTCGCTCCTTGCGCTCCTTGAGCAAGGACGTAACCTGCACCTTGAGCAATTTCGCCACCGCTCGCGAGTCCTCCTCGGACGTTATATTCGACTTGAACATGTCGTTCGCGATATCGTCCGAATTGTCCACGTTCACGTCGAAATCGAACTGGATCGCCTCGTTCTCCTTGTGCTTGTAGATGCGCTTCTTCGGATCGAGCAGACGCAGCCGAAACTCGATTTTCGTCACGTCCCGACTATTGATGAAGGCATCCTTCGAGATGGGCTCGAGCGTGATGCCAATGTCCTCGCCAAAGAACTCGGAATTGAGCAGATCCTTACAGCTGGGCCGATCGCCCTTGTTCAACTGTATACAACGCTCGATGATTTCGCGCACCTCGGGATTCTCCACCTTGTCGAAACTTTGCGGCTTAATGCCCGACACGACCTTCTTGTAGATCTGTGCCGGACCGGAACACTCATTGTAGGGATATTCGCTGGTGGCCATCTCCAGCATGCACATGCCGAACGCATAGACATCCACCGCCTCGTCGTAGTGCTCCTCGTACATTTCCGGCGCCATAAACTCGGGCGTACCAATCACCGACTTGGCAAAGCTGCGATTCTTTAGCGTGGCGAGGCCCAGATCGCCTATTTTAACACTACCCGTTGTACCAGTTATAAATATATTATCACACTTCAGATCACGATGAATAATGGGCGGAGATCGGGAATGCAAAAAGTGCAGACCCTTCAAGATTTGCCGACACCATGACTTCAACACTTTTGGATTAATCTTTTTGAAACGGCGTAAATAGCTGCAATAGGGGAAGAGAGAGAGAGAGAGAGACAAACAGAGATGGAGAAGTGAGGTTAGGTTAGGTCGGGCGAGCGCAACGGGGACTTTTACTCACGATTTTAGAGTTCCCGACAGCATCAGTTCCGTGACTAGTACAATATTCTTCTTCTTTGCAACGCTCGTCTCCCAATAGTTGTAGAAACGTACAATGTTTGGATGCTGCAGCTTCTTCAGCATGTCAGCCTCCTCGCGGAAGCGCATCCGTTCAGCCTTATTCACTTTTTTGTCCTGTGGACGAGAGACGCGAACGAGAACGAGAGGGAGGTAGACAGAGGGTAGAGGGCATGAAAAAAAATTTACATAAAAAAAAGCCATGAGCGGGGTTGGGTAAGCTCGAAATCCGAAAAGCGCTGTCCTGTCGAAAGGCGCAACGCCTTTTCACACAGGCTCTCTCTCAATTGCCCTAAACCCTTGTGAGGCATAGCGCGTCAACTGTTCCATGTGGCCCCAGTTGACGTTTCGTCGGCATAAACTGGTTTCAGAGAATGCAGTTGCGCCAGCATGCACCTTCTGCACATCCATGGCCACGAACGTCATCGTGGACGGGGTTCGAGCCCGAAACGCCGGTAGTCAAACATGAGACTGATGCCTCAACATACTGTGCTACCGGTCGCCCCACACAGGCTACAGTACAGAGAATTTTGAGAATGCTGAGAGTCTAGCAACGACCTATGAGGGTTCCGGAGAACCCTGTGTAGGTTTAGAGAATCCTGTGAAGGTTAAAAAAACCTTGTGAATGCCTAGAGAGCGCTGTGAGGATTACAAAGTGTTTAAAGAACCCTGAGAGTGTTTAGAGAAATTTGGAGAGGGTCTAATGGCCATCATGAGAACCCTGTGAGTGTTCAGAAAACTCAGAGCACTCTGTAAGAATTTAGAGAAGCCCGTGATGATTCAGAAAATCTTGAGAGAGTTTAGAGGAACACTATCAGGAAAAACCTTTGAAGGGTTCGGGTATCCTGTGCAGGTTTAGTGAACCCTGGGAAGATAAAGAGAACTTTGTGAATGTTTAGACAAATCTGTGAAGGTTGAGAGAATCCTGTGAAGGTTTAAAAAAAAAACCCTGTGAGGACTTGGAGTGTCCTGTGAAGTTAAAAAAAACCTTGTAAACGCTTAGAGAACCCTGCGGGGATTAAAGAGGGATTAAAGAACCCTAAAAGTGTTTAGGAGAATTCGGAGAGAGTGTAGACAACCCAGTTCAGATCAGAAAACCCAGAGCACTCTGTGAGCATTTAGAGAATCCTGCGAGGGCTTACGGCTGCCAGCCGGTTCTTCGTACCGGAACAACCCGTTTTCCAACGGCCAAGAGCTGCCAAACCCCTCGATGCAAGAAGAACTGCAGTATTTGAATCATCGCTACCACAATAACAACAGGGCTTAGGGAGAACTCTTAGGGTTTTCCTGCAAGGGGTTTCGGAGAGAGCCTCAACCCTCAGAGAATCCCCCGCGAACCTTAAATCCCGCACCATCCGCTCATCTAGCTGCCGAACCATATTACTACTACGACTAACTACTCACCAACAATTCACACCAAGCGACCGCCACACCCGTTTGTGTGTCCAAGCCGCGAAAGACCGTCTTAAATGAGCCCCGTCCCACCTCCTTGTTGTACTTGAAGAAACGACCGCACGGCGACACACCAATCGGCTCGTCTTCGTCATCATCTTTTTTCTGTTGCTTCAACTGCGCCTCAAACTTTTGCGGATCAAAGATCGGTCCGTAGTGCACCAACTTCTCCTCGGCCGTCTTATTGAATTGCTCCTCCAAATGTTCGGCCTCGCGACTCAATATCTCAATGTTATCGTCCAAATTTCGGGGATATTCGGTCTCCACGTCGGAGTCGAACGGCAACTTGGAATAGTGAACGGCCGTGTTGTCGACACTCTTGCGCACGAACCGTATATTCGAGGGACTGGAGAAGAGCTCCACGTTGGCCCCGAACTGACCAGCGGCACTAACGGCGCTGCCGCTACATTTCGGAGAGGTGGTGCTTGATGTTGAGGTCGCGACAGTCGTGGTGGTTGTGGGCTCAGCCGTCGAGGCGGTATCCTTTTCATCATGGGCGGGTGCTTTAGGTTCGTCAGCCGATGCCGAAGTTGATTCGCTGTCTTGATCGGTAGTGGTCGTGGTCGTCGCCGAGGCAACGTCGGTCTTTTTGGTAGGACTACTGCCTGGGCTAGCCGCCGCCTCGTTCCCTTGCTCCATAGCGACACTGGCACTGGACGCACCCTCCTCTACGATTGCACTGTTTGACGCCGATTGGGTTTTGTGTCGACTAAATCCGGTCCTTTTGTCCCGGGCCGATGGCGAAGTTGTGCTTGCCGATGGTGAGCCTTCCTTGGAGCTTCCACCGGTGGCTGACTGGGTCCTGGACGTGTTACTACCACCCGCCTGCGATGAAACTCGAGACGAGGCTGACGATGGACTGGATGATGCTCCTCCTATTGATCCTGACTTTAACGACGTCGACGACGACGAAGCAGCCGCTGCTGATCCGACGAGCTCGGGCTGTTTCGATGACGATGGCGTCGCAGCCGCTGCCTGATGAACCGCGGGCTGAATGAAGGTGGCGACCGTTTTTGTCAACGATGGCGATCTAGGATGCTGCTCGGACTGTTGTTGTTGTTGTGGCAATATTGGTGGTGATGGTGGCGGGCATTGAAATTGAGACGACAGATTTACAGCTCCCACCTTCCTCTGGCGTGCAACACGCGAACAAACAACTGAATTGTTTGACGTCCTAAACGAGAATTGGGAGAGAATTAGCGAGAGAATGAAAGAAACCGCCTCTCCGCGATCAACACGGATCAAAGCATATTACAGGCTAAATTAGACACACAAGGCTTGCTCCGAGATTCGGCAAGGCCAAAACAAATAAACACTAGTGTTAGGAAGGATTAGGTTTAAACTGAAAGCCATGTGGATTGTGCGAGGCTCTGCAACGGGAGAGCAACGGCCATAAGCTCTAAGAAAAATCGCCGAGAGGTCCCAAGTGGAGAGAGAGCAGCCAGAAATGTGGACCTAAAAAAAAAACTCCGTGAGCCTGAGCCCACAGAGTCCTTGAGGACTTTCGAGCCTAAGCCGAGATGGTCGAGAAAATTTAGCTTGGAAAATTTCGAGCCTGAGAACCGTGAGGATCCAGACAACTGTGGAGCCTAAACCCTGGAGGATCTGGAGAACATCTTGCGCGTCGCGAAGCATTCACCCGAATGACAGTCAGAAAGGAATGACACACCTGCTGCTTGACACTAGACTGATCCACAAAATCTCGACACCAGTCTCTCCGCGACACAGTAAAACTCACAAAACGTTTATGCCCGCGCAAGAAAAAAAGTCCAAAGGACACAAGTGTCCTTGACACTTGCGAGTATCCTTGACACTTCCGAGTATCCTTGAAACTTCCGAGTATCCTTGACACTTCCGGGTATCCTCGACACTTCCAAGTATCCTTAACGATTCGAAACTCTAGACTTGAGTTGACAAAGTGCTGAATCGGAGAGGAGCTGCACAGTCGAGAGGTTTGTTCACGATCGCGGCCAGAATGGAAATGAAAATGCAGAAGCAGAGGGTCTCTGGTCGTGGTCGTCCAACTCCAGATCCAAAGGTATCTGTTCTGTTGTGGATTCCGTGGAAACATTCGCGCAGTTGGTGCACCACCTTCGCCAGATCTGCATGTGCGGACACAGAGCATAATTTTCCTGGAAATTTTCATGAAGTCTGGTCGAGCAGATTTTTACACGAAACATAAACAGACCTGGCGCGCAGACCCGCAGATCCAGACTTTCGCCCGAACTTGGTCTGCAATGCAATATGCAGACCGCAGATATGTTCTCGCGAAAATCTGGAACTGTGTCTGGATGTGCGTCTGGGCTGGACTAATCGAAAGAAAGATTTGCCACACATAACAATGTGTGCCACGGATCCAATTTCACTCAGTCGTCTTCAAGACAGTGCGAAACTGATAAGGATTAAGTTTGTTTTTATGAATCAGCGGACACTATGGTGCCGCGGAGACCACCTGCGCTAAAACAGAAGGGCATGACAAATTGCGCCAGAACGGTGGAGGAAAGTTAAATCTGGACTTCAGTCCTCAGAAGCCTGAGAGTGCCGGCCGCACTGCACCGGCAAAAGAACCACCTCTCTTTTCATTGACCTGAGCCTCAAGGCCTGAGACTGCTCTCTCTTCCAAAAACGCGTTGTTAACGACATTCATGATAGAGTGCACAGTTTTGCCGCTACAGGGCACTAAACTAGCCGCTGAATATTTCCCCGAGACCCTCCTTCCCCTCTCACCCACTTTTCCGTTAACGGAGCCTCGCAAAATCCTCAAAACAAAAACGAGTCCTTTAAACGACGCCAACAAAAAAAAACTAAAAAAAAAAAAAAAACAATCCAGATGGAAACCCAATGTTAATCTCCATACGCACCAGCGTTAACCGTTAATTTCTCGCAAGGGGAGGGAGAGGAGGGAAAGGAGTGGGGGGCAAGGAAAAGGGGGGGAAGAGGAGGAAAGAGGGGAGAGGGGGGGGGGGGGGGGGGAGAGGAGGAAAGAGGGAGGAGAGGGGGGAAGAAGGGGGAACGAGGGAGAAAGAAGGGGGAAGAGGAGGAAAGAGGGGAGAGAGGGGGGGGGGGGGGGGGGAAGAGGAGGAAAGAGGGGAGAGAGGGGGGGGGGGGAAGAGGAGGAAAGAGGGAGGAGAGGGGGGGGAAGAAGGGGGAACGAGGGAGAAAGAAGGGGGAAAGAGGAGGAAAGCGGGGGAAAGAGGGGAAAAGAGGAGGAAAGCGGAGGAAAGAGGGGAAAAGAGGAGGAAAGCGGGGGAAAGAGGGGAAAGAGGGGGAGGGAAAGAGGGGGAGGGAAAGAGGGGGAGGAAAAGAGGGGGAGGAAAAGAGGGGGAGGGAAAGAGGGGGAGGGAAAGAGGGGGAGGGAAAGAGGGGGAGGGAAAGAGGGGGAGGGAAAGAGGGGGAGGGAAAGAGGGGGAGGGAAAGAGGGGAGGGAAAGAGGGGGAGGGAAAGAGGGGGAGGGAAAGAGGGGGAGGGAAAGAGGGGGAGGGAAAGAGGGGGAGGGAAAGAGGGGGAGGGAAAGAGGGGGAGGGAAAGAGGGGGAGGGAAAGAGGGGGAGGGAAAGAGGGGGAGGGAAAGAGGGGGAGGGAAAGAGGGGGAGGGAAAGAGGGGGAGGGAAAGAGGGGGAGGGAAAGAGGGGGAGGGAAAGAGGGGGAGGGAAAGAGGGGGAGGGAAAGAGGGGGAGGGAAAGAGGGGGAGGGAAAGAGGGGGAGGGAAAGAGGGGGAGGGAAAGAGGGGGAGGGAAAGAGGGGGAGGGAAAGAGGGGGAGGGAAAGAGGGGGAGGGAAAGAGGGGGAGGGAAAGAGGGGGAGGGAAAGAGGGGGAGGGAAAGAGGGGGAGGGAAAGAGGGGGAGGGAAAGAGGTGGAGGGAAAGAGGTGGAGGGAAAGAGGTGGAGGAAAAGAGGTGGAGGAAAAGAGGTGGAGGAAAAGAGGTGGAGGAAAAGAGGTGGAGGAAAAGAGGTGGAGGAAAAGAGGTGGAGGAAAAGAGGTGGAGGAAAAGAGGTGGAGGAAAAGAGGTGGAGGAAAAGAGGTGGAGGAAAAGAGGTGGAGGAAAAGAGGTGGAGGAAAAGAGGTGGAGGAAAAGAGGTGGAGGCAGAGGGGGGTGGCAGAGGGGGGTGGCAAAGAAGGGAGGCGAAGAGGTGTAGGCGAAGAGGTGGAGGCGAAGAGGTGGAGGCAAAGAGGAGGAGGTAAAGAGGAGGAGGAAAAGGGGTGGGGCCAAAGAGGTGGAGGCAGAGAGGAGGGGGAAAAGAGGGGAGGAAAAGAGGTGGAGGAAAGAGATGGAGTAAAAGAGATGGAGGAAAAGAGGTGGAGGAAAAGAGGTGGGGGAAAAGAGGAGGGGAAAAAGGGGAGGAGGCAGAGAGGAGGGGGAAGAGAGGGGAGGAAAAGAGGTAGAGGAAAGAGGTAGAGGAAAGAGGTGGAGGAAAAGAGGTGGAGGAAAAGAGGTGGAGGAAAAGAGGTGGAGGAAAAGAGGTGGAAGAAAAGAGGTGGAGGAAAAGAGGTGGAGGAAAAGAGGTGGAGGAAAAGAGGTGGAGGAAAAGAGGGGGAGGAAAAGAGGGGGAGGAAAAGAGGGGGAGGAAAAGAGGGGGAGGAAAAGAGGGGGAGGAAAAGAGGGGGAGGAAAAGAGGGTGAGGTAAAGAGGTAAAGGCAAAGAAGGGGGAAGTAAAGGAGTGGAGCCAAAGCGGTGGAAGCAAAGAAGGGAGGAAAAGAGGGGGAGGTAAACCTATTTCTCTGCCTCACCGCGCTCCAAGGAGCGCCGCCTTGTCCATGAGAACGCCCCTGAGAGGATATCAGACTTCCTTTAGGGTTCAACGACTTCATCTACATCAGAGACTTTATCAAGAATAAGGCAGCGCTCAGGAAAAGAGGGGGTGGGAAAGAGAGGGAGGGAAAGAGAAGGAGGAGAAGAGGGGGAAGACCAGAGTGGGAGGGAAAGACAGGGAGGAACAGAGAGGGAGGGAAAGAGAGGGAGGGAAAGACAGGGAGGAACAGAGAGGGAGGGAAAGAGGGGGAAGACCAGAGGGAGGAAAAGCGGGGTCAAACAAAACACTTGCAAAAACAAAGACAACAGAAAAATGAACCGTTCAAGCAACAGGACGACTGTCAACAAAACAAAGACCAAAAAAGGTGGGAGCAGAAGTGTAAGATGTGCCGCCCGATAACTTTTTGTCATGTGATGAACATGAGGAGACGCGTGAACCGCATCGGGGGCGATGAATCGGCTCATATTAGCTCTCAACAAATTAAAAAAGAAAACGGAATGGAAACAATTGAAAAAAAGAGGTCGATGAGCTATGAAATTGCCAAATTTCCGGCATGATTGGCGAATCGGGTCAAATCGGTTGCCAACAAATCAAAAGAAAAATGGCATGCGGACTGAGAACAATTGGAAAGATGCCGGCAAGTGGTAAAACTGTCGGATCTGGGCTTGATTGGCGAAACGGTTCATATCGGTTTTCAACAGAAACAAACCATGTGTCTGTGGCTCTGTGTATGCGTGGGTATGATCAAAGAAATTCAAATGAATTACGAAAGAAAAAGACACACAACAAAAACGGAATTCCAATTGAATAAGAAGAGGGTGCAATAGTGGCGCGTCACTCGGAGATGTGGGTGGGGAAAATGTGTGTAACCTAACGGTTTCTCTTCTTTTTCGTGAAGAGAAAAGCCAAATCAAAATAAAAAAAAAGATGCAAAAATGTCAGAGAAATGAGATAAGAGAGACAGACAGGCAGACAAAAAGAGAATGCGAGAAAAGTGAGAAAGATAAAGAGGAAACGGTTTGAACCGATTTCACACCTGTTACACTGATGCTGCTGCTGCTGTTGTTGTTGATAGCAAGAGGGCGTAGTTTGCGCCGAACGTTTGCTTGTTACCGTGGCCGGAACGGCTGCTATTGTTGTCGTTGTAGTGGTGATGCCGATCGCCGTAGAGCCTGTTGTTGTTGTTGATGATGATGTAACCACCGTCAGGGGTGTTGGTGTAGTCGTCGTTTGACCCGACAACGACAATAGCTGGCCAATTGTGCTACTTACATTTCGTCCGGCCAGCAAAGCGGCCATCGTTGCACTGGTAGTCACGCCCCCGGGGCGTATCTGTTGTTGCTGCTGCTGCTGTTGCGACTGTGATTGATGCGTAATTGGTGAAACATTGGCGGCCAAAAATTCCGTACAACGACTCACTAGATGCGGTCGACGACCGCTCGGTGCAATAAAATTGCGAATATGAAGACTGCCGCCGCCGCCGCCTCCATTATTCGCCCGATTCAGGTTCGCCGTTGGTGAATTGTTGAAACCGCCGCTATTGTTACCCAGACCACCACTCAGTGCCGATGCAATCGTCGACGTACCGAATTTTCGACGATGTTGACGACGTCCCGGTGGCGGTTGGTGAACCGATTGATGTTGCTGTTGTGCCGATACCGCCGCCACTTTACGTCCGCCGACCTTGTCCTCGCCTCGGGTGCTATTGTCCATGACTTGAATGATTGTTGTCGGCGGTGCCGGTGGTGTTTGATCCTCCTCGTCCGCCACTTCGTCCATCAGTTCACTGGTCGCAAAACGTTGCGGATGATTGGTGATTGGTGTTTGGCTCGTTATCTTGTCCGGATTCAATTGAAACGGCAGCACCGCCGACGACGTATTGCCGTTCGGCCCGAAACATATGCCACCCCCGGCACCGGATGACGAGGTTGTTGCTAAAATTGGTGAATTACGATCGACAGCTTCACCAGCGCTTGACGCTAGCTTTGAAGTGTAAATTTTCGATCCGCTATCAGCGCTAGTCGAACTGCTGCTGTTGTCCGGGCAAAGCGATTCGTCGATTGATTGGTGTTGCGACTGTTGGTGAAGTTGTTGTCGTTGTTGTTGCCGATGATGGTAGTTTCTTGAAAAATCGTTTTGATTATCGCCAGTTGTTGAATTGTTAGCATCATTTCGTGTCAATGTGTAATTGTTAAGGGACTGTGAATGTTGTTGATGATCATGATGATTTTGTTGGTGTAAGAACGAACGGTTTCGATTCGCCGTCGTTACCACCGGGTTAGTGATGGCTGGTGTCGTCGTCGCTACAACAGTTACGGCAATTGTGGTGGCGCTAGTGGTAGTTGTGACGGTGCAAAATGATTCTTGTAAATGTTGTTGCTGTTGTTGTTGTTGTGTACATAGGCCAATAGTTGGTGAAACAAGCTCTCTTACACCAAACTGACTACTGTTAGTGACGCTAAAATTATTCAAAATTGCCTTATGATGATTTCGTCTGCCATACGACGATGATTTGTTGTGATTTTTGAATGAGTCGTGTTGGTGTTGTGGTGCGAATGATTGATGATGATCTCGTTGGTGAATGATGTTTGCATCATCATCATCCGTATCATCATCAACCGGAGTGTTAGTGACGCCATGATTGTGTTTATGGTGCTTTGGTGAATGGGTTGATGACGACGATGTTGTTGGTGATTGGTGTTTATGTTGTGCATGATGTTGGTGTTGTTGGTGTTGTTCTTGTTGCTGTGATTGTGGTTGTGGCGGTGGTGGTTGTTGAACATAAACTTCACTACAGTTATCTAGGAGATATAGTGGTGGTGGAGTGATTTCCATTTGGACTGTTTTCCTATTGGTGGGGGCGGGGAAGTATGTATTCAAGTTTAAAGCCCCGCGTACACCAGTCGATGTACACAACGCCACACCATTCATTGTGGAATAATTAAAAGCACACGCAACAATAAAATTGTAATTTTTGTTTGGAAATTAAGAGCCGGATTGTTTTTTTTTTTATTTTTGATTCGTAAAGAGAAAGAAAGAAAGCAGTAAAACAGAAGAGAGAGAAATAGAGAGAAAATACGAGATTAGAAAATATATTCACAGTAACGAGTGAAAATTGAAATTATATTTTACGAAGAAGTAAATTGAGAAACTGAAGAGAATGTACAAAGGGGGGCACGCTCCCCTTTTGTACAAGCGACATGATGATGTGAAAGAAAACAAACGTGTGTCATCATGAAAGAGAGGCAAGCCCAGAGAGAGAGAGACAGAGGGAAGCCTCCCCGCCACACATCAGGATCAAGGAACTCGCAAGAAGAGTTTCAATTTTTGTTTGTTCCTTTTTTTTAGCGGGAGAGGGACGTTATGAAATGAGGTTCCATAAAGGCGGCAAAATAAGTCTCTGAAAGGAAAGAGGTAGCGTGGGATAGATCTCCCAACAGGTGGTCAAGGATAAGGATTTCCCCGCACTGCGGCGTTTAGCCGCTCGCCTTGAAGAGACGGGGACAGTACGAGCTGTTGCCAGGTGTGGCCAGCCCCGGAGCAGCCGCTCCGCTGAGAAATATCGGCGCTGTAGCCCGCACATGTCGAAGAGGACCTTGGAATATCGACCAGACGACGCGCGCGACGTGCCAGGCAAATGGGCATTAGCCGGCGGTCTTAACAGCGAATTTTGGTGAGAGTGCATCAGCTCTCAGCTGTTGACCGCCCGACGCATCTAACCTACGTTCAAGCCAAGCGCCTGAATCTCGACCACGAGTGGGACGACGATTTTTCATCGAAAATCATCATGAGCGTATGGAGGCCCATTTCCATCTCTCCGGATACGTGAATAAGCAAAATTAACGCTTCTCGGGGCACCGAAAATCCGCATATGACCCACGAAGAGCCAATACACCCACACAAAGTTAGTGCATGATGTGCTGTTTACGTTGGAGGCGTCATCGGGCCTTTTTTTTCTTGAGAATGCCGCGGGCGAAAGGACTACTGTGAACGGCGAGTTATGATCAACGATTGTTTCCTTCCTCAATTGAATGAATTGGGGACTGGAGGACATGCGGTTCCAATAGGACGGAGCGACGCCGCACACTGCGCACGAGCGACGATCGAAATTCTGAAGGACGTATTTTGCGGGTCGCCTATTCTTTGGTTTTGGCGATTTGCAATGGCCGGCAAGATCACTCGATTTGACCGCTCCAGCCTTCTTTTTGTGGGGTTTTTTTTGGAAGCCACGGGTTTATGTCAACAAGCCCCAGACTCTTGAAGCCCTCAAAGAGAATATCCGTCAAGAATGCGAGAACATATCGCCGAACGCTCAAGGGAGGCTGATATCCTCTCAGAAATGTTCTCATTGACAAGGCAGCACTCCTTGGAGCGCTGCTAAAAGACACGAAGAGCGAAGTGCGCGCGAAGCGCGCGATGAGCCAGAGGAATAGGTTTGGATCGTTACTATCTCTACGCGCGCACCTCGCCTAGTAAGTTTTCCAGCAGCGCTCCAAGAAGCGCTGCCCTATTCTTGAGAAAGTCTCTGATGTAGATGAAGTCGCTGAACGCCAAAGGGAGGCTGGTATCCTCTCAGAGATGTTTTTAAGCACAAGGCAGCGCTCCTTGGAGCGCGGCTGAAAGACACGAAGAGCGAAGGGCGCACGAAGAGCGCGCGGTGAGCCAGAGGAATAGGTTCCCAACAATCAGGGACAAGGGAGCGCTCCTTGCAGCGCTGCTTAAACATATGCTAGGCAAGGTGCGCGCGAAGCGCGCGGTGAGCCCTAGACAAAGGGTTATAATCCGAAGAGTAGAGAGAGTAACGCTCCATACCTATTGCTCTGCCTCATCGCGCGCTTTGCGCGCACCTCGCACCCACCTCGCCCTTCGTGTCTTTCAGCAGCGCTGCCTTGTCCATGCAATCTATGAAGCCCGGAGTGAGCTTTACATTCTATCCTGAGTAACGCTCCAAACCTATTCCTCTGGATCACCGCGCGCTTCGCGCGCACCTCGCCCTTCTTATCTTGCCTTATCCAAGACAACATCTCTGAGAGGATATTAGCCGCCCGTTATCGTTCAACGACTTCATCTACATCAGAGACTTTCTCAAGAATAGGGAAGCGCTCCTTGGAGCGCTAGGTGATGTGCACGCGAAGCGCTCGGCGAGCCCCAAACAAAGGGATACAATCCGATGAGTAGAGAGAGTAACGCTCCAAGCCCCTTCCTCTGCCTCACCGCGCGCTTCGCGCGCACCTCGCTCTTCGTGCCTTTAGGCAGCTCTCCAAGGAGCGCTCTGCCCTGTCCATGAGAACATTTCTGGGAGGATATCAGCCACCTTTTAGCGTTCAACGACTTCATCTGCATCAGAGATTTTCTCAAGAATAAGGCAGCGCTCCTTGGAGCGCTGCTGGAATACTTGTTAGGCGAGGTGCGCGCAAAGCGCGCGGTGAGCCACAGGAATAGGATTACAACTTTGGAGTGCTGCTGAAAAGCGTTAAAATTAAATTAGAGCCTCATGTCCTTGATCGTTGGGTATAGAATGGCAACCTCATGCGGCTCTAATTTAATTTTGACGCTTTTTAGCAGGCTGTCTTTCAGCAGCGCTCCAAAGTTGTAATTCTATTCCTGTGGCTCACCGAGCGCATCGCGCGCACCTCGTCTAGCGAGTGTTTAAGCCACGCTTCAAGGAGCGCCGCCTTATTCTTGAGGAAGTCCCTGATGTAGATGAAGTCGTTGAACCCAAAAGGGAGGCTGATATCCTCTCAGAGATGTTGTCATGGACAAGGCAGCACTCCTTTGGGCGCTGCTGAAAGACAAAAAGGGCGAGGTGCGCGCGAAGCGCGCGGTGAGCCAGAGGAATATGTTTGGAGCGTTACTCCGGATAGAATGTAAAGCTCACTCCGGGCTTCATAGATTGCTTCGGCACCCACAACTTAGGATCAAGCAACGAAGAAAAATCGCAAAACTGATGGAGGCAGCATGGCACCTTCCCAGAGATGGTCACGGGTAATCGTATAAGGGGTGGAAAGAGTAAGTGAGTGGGACGTTCCAGTCCCCGAAACAGACATCGTGGAGCTGAAATGCAAAAAATGGACCTATTTTGCTGATGATCGGAGGGACCTCTATCAAAAGTGTTCGATCAACTCAATCGATTTTTAATGCGTTCGCCTCCCCACGATTGTTTCGCGCCCATTTCCACGGGGTGAGAAAAGAACGGGAGCTGGACGTGGTGTCTGGTAACCCTTCAAACTACTCATAAATCCAACCGTACAAGAAAAATTATGAGGACATCTTTTCTTATTGAATTAAGAAATGTTGAATGAAAAATCTCACTTAACCACTTTATTTTGTTACCGCATTTTTGTCTGGATGGCTGGCTACTTGAATGTCAGTAAAAACACCGGGGAAAAAGGACAACAAAGGAAAATTAGGATAAAACAGGAAAAAGGGTGGAAACGAGGAAAAGAAAAATGGGAAAAACGAAAAAAAAATGAGGAAAAAAGTGGGAAGAGTGGAAAGAAAAAGAAGGAAAAATGGAGGAAAAATGGAGGAAAAAAGGAAGAAAAAAGGAGGAAAAAAGGAGGAAAAAAAGGAGGAAAAAAGGAGGAAAAAAGGAGGAAAAAAAGGAGGAAAAAAGAAGGAAAAAAGGAGGAAAAAAGGAGGAAAAAAAGGAAGAAATAAGGAAGAAAAAAGGAGGAAAAAAGGAAAAAAAAAGAGGGAAAAAGGGAAAAAATGAGGAAAAAAGGGAAAAAATGAGGAAAAAAGGGAAAAAAGGAAAAATAGAAGGAAAAAGGAAAAGAAGGTGGGAAAAAGGAAAAAAAGGAAAAAAAGGGAAAAAAGGAAAAAAAGGAAAAAGGAAAAAAAAAGGAAAAAAAAGGAAAAAAAGGAAAAAAAGGAAAAAAAGGAAAAAAAGGAAAAAAAGGAAAAAAAAGGAAAAAAAGGAAAAAAAGGAAAAAAAGGAAAAAAAGGAAAAAAAGGAAAAAAAGGAAAAAAAGGAAAAAAAGAAAAAAAGGAAAAAAAGGAAAAAAAGGAAAAAAGGAAAAAAAGGAAAAAAAGGAAAAAAAAAGGAAAAAAAGGAAAAAAAGGAAAAAAAGGAAAAAAAGGAAAAAAAGGAAAAAAAGGAAAAAAAGGAAAAAAGGAAAAAAGGAAAAAAGGAAAAAAGGAAAAAAGGAAAAAAGGAAAAAAGGAAAAAAGGAAAAAAGGAAAAAAGGAAAAAAGGAAAAAAGGAAAAAAGGAAAAAAGGAAAAAAGGAAAAAAGGAAAAAAGGAAAAAAGGAAAAAAGGAAAAAAGGAAAAAAGGAAAAAAAGGAAAAAAAGGAAAAAAAGGAAAAAAAGGAAAAAAAGGAAAAAAGGAAAAAAAGGGAAAAGGAGGAAAAAAGGAACAGAAGGAGGGGAAAAAGGGGGAAACAAGGAAAAGAAAAGTGGGGAAAAGGAAAAAAGATGGAAAAACACATCAAGTTGACACACATTTTAAAATGATCGAAAAATTTAGAATAAAAAACATGCTGCTTACCTCAAAACACTGGAAAACATAAAATTAACAAAATGAAAATGAGAGAGGCGCCACAAAATCAGAGCAGAAACAACAACCAGTGCGAAAACCATGAGCAAAACAATTTCGACCAACAAAAAACCAGAAACCATATAAAACAATGAGAGGCCAGCGAAGAAAAAAACCAGCAGATATTAGCTACAAAACAACAGAACCCAAAAGAGCGAACTATTCCAATTGGTAATAAATTTGTTCAGGAGATTTCGTCCTTGCAAAAAATGGTGTTATTTAAAAAAACAAAAAAATCAGAAAATATGTCAGTGTATGTAAATGCTACAAAATAGGAAATAGAGAAAACTGTCTCACTTACCGTATGAAGGGCCCACCCTTGGCCGTTGTCGCTGTTGTACCCTTTTGTGCCGCATTGTTGCGGCGTCCGTTCGTCTCGCCCTGTCGCTGACCCAATTCGCACAGATTCTGACCAATTGTGGTTGAAACGAGACCTCACGCCGAGCAGCACGCACGCGCACCTCCGAAATAGAGGAGGAGAGAAAGCACTCACTTGACACACACGCAGCACTTACACTGGGGTAGAGCGTGTAGATGAGGGGTAGAGCGTATAGATCAGGGGCGGTGGCGAGCACGGGCGAAACCCGCGATGATTTCGACTGCGCGCGAATATTAATTGGGCGTTTCGGGTGACCACACGCGTACGCGTACCGAAGACGACAACAACAATAAAACGAAAGGGGAGGTGTGTGAAGAGTAGGCGTGTGAAAAGTAGGCGACCAAGAGTGTGGGGTTTCGGGGGGGATTTTCTTTAGATATCGCAGCCAATCAAACTAGATAGATAATTGTGTTTTATATATTTTTACTTAATTTTATTATTTAGCGTTCGCTTATGTGTATATATTTTTGTTTTTTGTTCAATTAAAAGTAGGGTTAGGGTTTGCTTTCAAAGAGTATCACAATTTGTTTATTTATTTCAATTTTATTTAATTTATTTATTTCTCGTTGGCGAAAAAAATTCGTTTCAACGACGACACGTTTTGACGTTTAGCCGATCTTGCGCGCGCGTCCTTATTTTTGCACAATTTTAGGCTTGCGCGCTTGTGTGTGTATGTTTTTCGGCTTGCGCACGAATTGAGTCAATTGAGTGTTTGGGCTTGCACCTGAATATTTCGGCTCGACAAGGGTCCTGGTTCGGCGCGCTGTTTTTTTTCTGTCTCTCAACTTGCGTGCACGTCTTTTGATGTTTTTTCTTGTATTGTAACTATTAATTTTTATATTTATTTAAACATTTTTTGTTTTTTATATTTCCGTTTACTATTTCCAACTTTTTTCAACGATTTTATAAATTTTGCTATTCATTAAAAAAATTCTCTTAGACTCATGGACACACGCCGGACAGGACGGCGGAGCGCGGTCTGTCTGTATGAAGAGGGGGCGGGCGTGTGGCTAGTGTAAAAAAAAACAGCACACACACACAAAACAGAAAAATTGTATGCGCAACTAACGTAAAAAATGACTTTTTCCCTTGTTTCCTTCTTCTTCTTCTCTTCTTCTTGAATAAGCGGCAAAAAAGCTCGATGAGTATATGCGGAGGATAGCAAAAAAGAAGAACAGAAAATCACTAACCAATGCTACGAATTGATCTGACCAGATTTTTTTTTAGATAATTGTTAACTGGGGTTTCTATTGCGCGTGCGATTCTTATTAATTTAATTAATTAATTTTATTTATTCTAGTTTAATTAATTCCCTCGGGTTCTATTGGCGGGGACAGAAGAAAGCAAAAAAAATAATAATTATACACAACCTCTCCTTCCCGCCAAAAAAAGATTAAAGACTTAAAAATTTGAATGGATTGACTTAGACTTGCGTGTGGGTGTTTTATAAATATTTATGAATGGGTCTTAACCCCCCCGTTGTTAGAGTGTTCTGACCGTTTCCTGTTTGTTCACTTTCACTTCTTCTTCTCCTCGCCTGGATTCGACGTGTGATTGGCTAATCTAACTCACAGCACTTGGATGAACGCGAGAGCGCGCGCGTACAAAACACCTCCCCAAACAAAAGCGCGCGCAGCGTGTTATTCCACTGAAAATGGTCGCGAGCGGTTCAACAAACTACAATTTCGATGTTGTCGTGTCGTTGTCGCAGTCGCAGTCGCGGCGGTCGCGATGATCGCGTCACAATCAGTCTCTGAACGAGGTCTACTGCACAAAGGATCGATGATAGCACAACGACGACGATGAGTCAATAGGGTTTCGGAAGAGCAGACAATTAGCGGTTCTTGTTGCCGTTGCATTGATGCAAGACGACGCCAGGGAGCAACAAGGGTAGGTGCGACGATAATTTCACTCAATTCTAAACACACTAGTAGCGCCAAATGATCGTTTTGCAGAGCCGACGACCGATGACTACTCAATCGAACCGATGACGACGAATACGGGCGATCGGATTGTAGGGCAATCGTGCGATGATGCTTGATTCGATACGATGCGGGTTGTAGTAGTAGTAGTGGTGGTGGTGCTGGCCGCGGCCTTACAACTTGGTGACAATATTTGTCCTGTATAGGGTCAAACATCTAGAGTGGGTGAAAGGAACCGCGGACGCGCGACAATCGGCATGAAAGACAAGAGAAAATGTGGAAATTGCATTTAATTTAGGTTTTGTTTAAAATGAATTTTGATTGGGGGATAAACATACAAAGGTGCCTATGGATAGTGGGCGCGTGGTCGGGGTCTTTTAAAAACGTTCGTCAATACGTTTGTCATAGAAAAAGCGATGAACCACCTGTAATGAACCATATTCTAATCTGGTAGTGCTGCTCCCACCGGCAGATCGAAGCAGCACCTGATGAGTAGTGATGTGTTGGTGGTGCGAAACCAGAGGCCGAGGGTCCCATTACACCCGGACCCTGATGCGAATGCAAGGAAATCTGCGCCGTCCGCCAACCATTCCATCCTTATCGCCTCATTTTTTTATCATTCCCCATTTTTACCTCCCCTGTTTGTGTTGTTTTCCTCAGGCCTATGAATTTTTGTTAATACGTAAAGGACAGGGGCAACGAGCGGCGAAAATCCCGCCCACGTCTCCCGAACTGAGCTACAGCAAGCATAGGCCGCAGCTTAGCTCGTTGAGGAGCCTTTTTCTTCGCCAGATGGCACGGCCCGACCTTCACGATCATTATGCTACCTAAGGCTCCGTCCCCACGGACTTCTTTGGATGCCCACCAAACCGTCCGTTACAAAAGATAATTGAAATACAACAACAACAAACAGGACCCTGCATTAGCAAACACGCAGCGCAGGTGTCTCGTTGCATGGATTCATTCGGGGGGATAGAGAGAGTCCTGAGCAATTGAAATTCACACCTTTGTGATTGGCTCACCTCGCCCTTCTAATATTTTTGCAGCGGGGCGCTGCTTTGTCCTTTGAAAATTTCATCAATTCAGAGGCTTCGTTGACTGCTTGATCGACGTCTCGGCGTCGAAGATGCCGCTGAACCCTAGCAGGGGCCTTAGATTCCCTCATGACCTCATCAAGGAAAAGGCAGCGCTCTGCGGAGCGCGCGGTGAGCGACAGGAAAAAAACTTACAACAGTCGATGGGAATAAAAACCAAATAAGGATCTTTTCCGTTGAAATTCAAACTTTTTTTAATCGGCTCACCGCGCGCTACGCGCGCACCTCGCCCTTCTAGTATTTTTGCAGCGCTCTACGGAGCGCTGCCTTGTCCTTGATCAGCTCCTTTGAAGGTTTCACGCTCTCTTTATCAATTCAGAGGCTTCGTTGACTGTTTGATCGAAGTCTCGGAGCCGAAGATGTCGCTGAACCCTAGCAGGAGCCTTAGATCCCCTCATGACCTTACCAAGGAAAAGCCAGCGCTCCTTGGAGCGCTGCGGAAACATGTGAAGAGTGAGGTGAGCGCGTAGCGCGCGGTGAGCCACAGAAAAAAAACTTGGAACAATCGACAGGAATAAAAACCAAATAAGGATCTTTTTCGTTGAAATTCAAACTTTTGTCATGGGCTCACCGCCCGCTACGCGCGCACCCCGCCCTTCTAATATTTTTGCAGAGCTCCACGGAGCGCTACCTGGTCCTTGATCAGCTCCTTTGAAAATTTCACGCTCTCTTCATCAATGCAGAGGCTTCGTTGACTGCTTGATGGAAGTCTCGGCGCCGAAGATGTCGGTGAAACCTAGCAGGAGCCTTAGATCTCATCATGACCTCATCAAGGAAAAGGCGCTGCTTGGAGCATGTGAAGAGCGACAGGAAAAACAAACTCACAACAGCCGGTGGGAATAAAAACCAAATAAGGATTTTTTCCGTTGAAATTCAAACTTTTTTCATGCGCTCACCGCGCGCACCTCACCTAATATTATTGCAGCGCTCCACGGAGCGCTGCCTTGTCCTTTGAAGATTTCACGCTCTCTTTATCAATTCAGAGGCTTCGTTGACTGTTTGATCGAACATCAAAAAGGATACTCCTTCAACACAATTGCAGAATTTGACCCTCAACTCGTTGTGATACCCCTGGACTCAGCAACTGAGACCACTCACTCGTTAAACCAGCCAGAGCTCACAATGAAGCGATGTAGCCGACCAACATTTACCTTTTTCAGGTCATCCAGATCGGTGAAGAGGTAGGAACCAAGGAGGTCCTTCCTAAAACTCGCCAGGGCCTCCACAGTTCCTGCAAAAATCATTATATGGAAGACGAAGTCTCCTGGCATGCTCCCCAGAGATGGCAATAGCAATGTCGTCTGCATAAGCAGTGACCTTGCATACCAGCCCTTCCAGATCTAAAAGCCGTCCGTTGACCGCCAAATTCCAAAGAAGGGGAGGGAGAACACCACCCTGGGGAGTACTCCTGTTCACATGTCTGCGTACAGATGATGTGCCGAGACTAATGGAAATAACGCGAGATGTAAGCATAATGTGTATTAGTCTGCAGAGGGAGTCATCTCCACGAAAACTTGAGGGGACATCACATTGTTGAAGGCACCCTCGATATCAAGGAAGGCCACCATCGTGTACTTCTTGCAGGCAAGAGACTTTTCGATTTGACCCACCAGAGAGTGCAAGGCAGTATCCACAGATCTACCCTTCCAGTAGGCGTGCTGGGTGGCAGATAGAAGATCCGCTGGAATAATGCTGCGCAAGTGTACGTCGATCAAACATTCTAAAACCTTCAGCAGAGTCGACGATAGGCTGATGGGTCTAAGGTCTTTCGGACTCGTGTGAGAGCTTTCGGTATCAAGATTACTTTAACCTCAATCGAGGAATGTATAATAAATTCATTCAAGGCAGGCTTTGAAAATCCACGGGTACACCACGTCTATCATATGTTGGGCACTCAGCCCTGAGAGACCACTTGCGAACTATGGGGATTGTTCTTGACTCGAGCTGTCGCTTTTGCGGCGAAGACAACGAGACTTCGACCCATATTTTATGCGACTGCGACGCCTTAGCCCGGCAACGTAGAGACTGCTTCGGAGCAGCCTACCCGGAGGCTGATGATATCGCCTCGGCTTCAATAATCCTCCTGAGCAAATTTATTAGCTCGATTAAACTTGATCGACAGGTCTAGGCCTGTTAGGCTTTGGCACAATGCGCCACTCGGCCTCTATGCTCTGAGCCCTAAGGGTTCTACGCCCACCCTATAGCTATAGCCCATTCGATTTTTTCTTTCGAAAGAAGTGACCCAAAAACACATGGCGCCACTTTGATTGTAGAAGTAGTTTCCAGTGAGGCAACTGAAGAGCTACCCGGAAAACGAGACTAAAAAAAGACTAACAAAAAAAAAACTACTCAAGAAAAAAGTACTCAAGAGAAACTACACAAAAAATAAGAAAAAAAAGCTCAAAAAATAAGAAAAAAAAAAACAAGAAAAACTCAAAAAATTAGAAAAAACTATAAAAATACAAAAAAAAAATAAAGAATATATACTAAAAATAGGGGAAAAAAAAGACTAAAAGAAGACCACTAAACAAAAAAAAGACTAGGGGCGACTTCAATATTTTTGAGGCGCCAAATTTTAATGATGGATTTCAATCGAATTTGGTCCGAAAGGAACGAATCTAAAGACCTTTTTCAGGAATTCATAACCGTTTTGGAGATATTTCCCTTAAAAGTTGGAACTTTTGGATGGGTCAATCCAGTGCAAGAATTATATTTAGAATAAATTTCGGCTTTAGGTAGTTACGAACCTACTATGAAACATCATCATTTAATATTTTCAGGCCTCATATTTTAGATTTAGCGTGAATGGGCCGCCGATAAAATTTAGCGCCTAACATAACGAGGTCGTGCCAAAGACTACCAATAATAAACTACTCAAATAAAATACTCAGGGAAAAACTACTCAAGGAAAAACTACTCAAAAAAATACTCAAGGAAAAACTACTCAAAGAAAATACTCAAGGAAAAACTACTAAAAAAAACTACTCAAAAAACTACTAAAAAACAGCTACAAGAAAATACTCAAGAAAAAACTACTAAAAAAGTACTCAAGAAAAAAAAGTACTCAAGGAAAAAAGGTACTCAAGAAAAAAAGGTACTCAAGAAAAAAAGGTACTCAAGAAAAAAAGGTACTCAAGAACAAAAGTACTCAAGAACAAAAGTACTCAAGAACAAAAGTACTCAAGAAAAAAAGTACTCAAGAAAAAAAGTACTCAAGAAAAAAAGTACTCAAGAAAAAAAGTACTCAAGAAAAAAAGTACTCAAGAAAAAAAGTACTCAAGAAAAAAAGTACTCAAGAAAAAAAGGTACTCAAGAAAAAAAGGTACTCAAGAAAAAAAGGTACTCAAGAAAAAAAGGTACTCAAGAAAAAAAGGTACTCAAGAAAAAAAGGTACTCAAGAAAAAAAAGTACTCAAGAAAAAAAAGTACTCAAGAAAAAAAAGTACTCAAGAAAAAAAAGTACTCAAGAAAAAAAGGTACTCAAGAAAAAAAAAGTACTCAAGAAAAAAGTACTCAAGAAAAAAGTACTCACGAGAAAAGTACTCACGAGAAAAGTACTCACGAGAAAAGTACTCACGAGAAAAGTACTCACGAGAAAAGTACTCACGAGAAAAGTACTCACGAGAAAAGTACTCACGAGAAAAGTACTCACGAGAAAAGCACTCAAGAAAAAAGTACTCAAGAAAAAAGTACTCAAGAGAAAAGTACTCAAGAAAAAAGTACTCAAGAGAAAAGTACTCAAGAAAAAAGTACTCAAGAAAAAAGTACTCAAGAAAAAAGTACTCAAGAAAAAAGTACTCAAGAAAAAAAGACTCAAAAGGAAAAATCCAAAAAAAACTCGAAATAAAAATAATAATGCCAGAGACAACCTCCCTCGTCGAGGACTAAACGACAACTGAGCTAAAGTGCGTCCTCGAGGCGCCTTATATAGGCCGAAAATTAAAAATAATCAAAACAAATTAAAAACCTATTAACAAAAAAAAACGGTAGAAAGATTCTAAGAAAAAAAAAAACTAAAACAAAAACAGCTCCCCAGTACCATCTGTCTCGTGTTGTCAACCATTTGTTATTGTTGTCGCGCTGAGACCTTGCCGCCTGTCAAAATTGATGACCCTATCAAATTATCCGTCAGAATTCTCAATTTGAAAAGTTTTCCCCTCTATTGTGGCTTTCCCATACCCCAATCCCGCCCAAGAACTTGTTCATTGCCCCAGAAACTGGCAGACGGTGACGTTTCGTCGTCATGGAGTGTGTCCCTGCTAAAGGGCTGACAACCCCCGCCCCTTTTGCGGGGCACAACGCGATCACTACACCAACAACAAAATCACCGCAAAAAAAGTGCAAGGAATGCAAAAAGAAAAAGTGCAAGGAATGCAAAAAAAAAACTTGCATTGCAGATTCAGCGAACGACGGATCAAGTGGGGCGGGGGGAATGGAGAGATTGGAGAAATCCGCTGAATTTCATCGCACTCCACCCCTTTCACGGAAAACTGACACATACCCATTCCCCCCCTCCCGGCAACCGCCCGCATTAACGCAGGCAATTCCTGGGTGACAGTTCGGCGGTCGCCGCATATGATCATTAATCGAAATGCAATTTTCAATCGAATTATTTACGAGGTGTGGGAGAAAGGGAGACACAGACAGGGGAAAATATAAACGAAAAACGCACCACAATTTCGTCGCACGGCCAATGTCATTCTGCTGGGGCCCGAGCTACAGTTGCTGCTGTCGCCGTAACCGACACTTTTTCGCAAATTTCGACGTCGGCACATATAAGAAAAGTAAAATTCGTCAAGACGTTGCGCGCGGTCTGTTGTGGAACGTCCTCGTCGTCGCGTTTGACACACAAACACATCGACGACGACGTTTGACGTCGAACCACTGTTGCACGAATACACACACTCGCTGCTGTCACTCAGCCGCGAAGGGGGCAAACACACACACCGCAGTCACTCAGACGATTGGCCGGGGCACAGGGCAGGGGCGGTGGTGAAGCGATTTAACGGAGACCTTCCAATCGCTCGCACGAAACCACAAGAAATATTGAGATGAAAAACAACAACACGACACGCACATACACAACGGCGGACGCGGGCACGAACTGTCGTCCACGAAATCGGGCAGCAGCGAAAAACGAGAACGAAAAAAAATCGCAAAAACGCCCCGCGGAGGCCACGACGGGCCGCCTGTGTTTGTTGATTGTTCTTACTACCGGGGGTGGGAGCGCTGGCGGCGCGAGGGGGCTACTGCTGCACAACACAACGACGATGGGGTCGCAGAGGCGACGACGGCGATGATGATCACTGCCGACTGCGGTGGCGGCGCGCGACACTTTTTCTGGGGGCGCCCCCGCGAAAACTTTTGCTGTCTGGGGGCTCCGTGTGCAACGGAATTCACGCGCGGCAACGATGTTGTCTCGACAACTGTTCCTGGCACACTGAGAGACGACACAGGCGACAAGGCGAAAGGTTGACGTTTGTTGGTCGCTTGCGAAGACGATGGATGGTGGTCGCGGCGGTCCCGGTCGACACGGCGCGACAATTAAAATGTCTTCTTGTTTTTCTTGCAATTCGGGGGGACACGGCACCGACTAGAAAACAGCTCGGTCGTGAACTGTGGACACGGGGCGCACAAAGCCACAGTCAAACGGGGGCCCACGACGATGACTGCTGCTGGTGGTGACTGACTGACACACACACGCACACATGCATACACACAGGCGCACGTAATTATTGGAAAACAGACAGAAACCGGGACCGGGCCGCGAGGGACGACACACAGTCATCCGTCACATTTCGGCGCAAGCGCAACACGAATCGCGTGGGGAAAGTTGACCGAACGCTCCCTCTCTTAGTCATTTCCAATCGGATCGTGGAAAATGTCGTGCGGCGCAAGCGCATCAGAATACACGAGAGAGTGTGTCATGCTCTGTCCGCTCTCCGCAGAGAAGAGAAACGCCGGGCTGAATTCTTTGAAGAGAGAATCTCTATGTCTCTGTGGCTGAATCGGCTGAATTGAAATATCCACTGTCAGCCGCCCAGCAATATGGTGGCGGGAATTTCTATTCAAAAATTTCAAACTTTACGAGACATTTTTCGCCGGTGGTAGAAATGTTAAAGTCCTCCGTGCAGTAATCAAAGTTAATTAATTTTTTCAAACCCATTAGAACCCAGACACCCTACAAGAAATGTCAAAATTCACTAAAAAATTGGAAATTTCCGTGTCGTCGCAGCTGTCAACCTTGTATGAACTTTTGTGCGGGCATTCACAATAACGAAAAGTTCTCGCGGTGTCTTGGCTCTTGGCATCTGAGACACAAACCTCAAAAGCGCGGATCCATGTTAAAGCAGAGACCACAACGCAGAGACCCCCACCCGCGCCCCCCAATAAATCGCCAACAACCAGCGCGCGAAATTCAAAACAAATTTTACTGGAAACGAGAAATGTTTACGTTGGATATGTCCAATCGGCAGAATTTCATTTATGTGGGGAAATATGATGGATTTCGGATAAAAAGCGAAGGATCGTGAGATGATTCACTTGTGATCTGATTTTTGATTGTGCCGGTCCGGTCTGGTGGTCAATTCAAATTTATGAAAATCTGTGATTTCAGGAAAACAGTGTGAAACAGGTGGGCAGTGGCCTTTTTCGTGATATTTTCCCCCGAAAATGACGACTTTTGATTTCCCCCGTCATTATTGTGGAAAATAACGCGAAAAATTGGGAATTTTTCGGGACAACGCCCCCACCCAACCCAAGCACCTCCCAAAACTGCCGACTCAAGCTAATTTGCAGTTTTCCTGTTCCGTTCGACAGATAAAAAGTGCGCAAACGGCACCGAGTGAGCACCCGGAAAGAAAACATTCGCAAGTGCAAGGACAATTGAAAAACCGTTTCAAGTGGACAATAG
Organism: Chloromyia formosa; assembly: GCA_964017055.1. Taxonomy (NCBI): domain Eukaryota; kingdom Metazoa; phylum Arthropoda; class Insecta; order Diptera; family Stratiomyidae; genus Chloromyia; species Chloromyia formosa. Next base: position 7,288,705 of record OZ024819.1, on the reverse strand, counting down.
AAAGAATGGTTAGCCACAAAAAAGAGAAAAAAGACGTTGAGCATTCGGCGAGGACTCGCGGTACGTGGACGCTGAGATCCGATCCAAGACCGGAACCGGAACCGTCACCGCCCCGACCGCCGATTCCGCCACCGCAGCCACCGCCGGATCCAAGAAGGCCGGGTCAGGCGCGGCGCCGGCGTGCGTACAGGTTTCGACTTAAAATCATACCCACAAACGGTCCGTTACGGTAAGTGTTGAAAATTGTTGAGTTTGTTAGGGTCCTCCGGCCGCCCAGACCACGGAATAAGCGGCAAAGGATGCCTGATGAGCTACTGATGGAGGGTAGAGGGAGAGCATCACACACCTCCTGCGATCGTGCGAACCGGAACAGACGAAATCGTTTCAACTTTATGGGGAACATTTCTACTTGACCGGGTGAAGCATAGTGGTTCGCGTCTTTGACCAATAGTGGGTTTTAATTTTAGTGCATTTCTCACTCCCCTGCTTCCGGAATGCGGAAACGACTTATGCCCCCTGCCATCTCACCCCCACTCCTCATAATACGAAATTTTGTGTGTACAAATCGACAAGAGGGGCATTCATGCTCACGTTGTAAAGGTCGTATTTGTCGTAAAGTTGTAAACTTCAGCCATTTTACTATGGGGATGACAGAAGTTTACGACGAATTCGAAGTATACGACGTTTACGACAGGGAGCGTGAATCCCCCTAAAGTTTACGCTGAACATCAGACGAAAAAATTTACTTTTCGATCCCGCGCGACAGTGCAGATGACGACAACAACGAAGAGTCAACTTTGTTCCGACCGCACAGTGACGCCGAAATGAGGGGGGACGAAGGAGGGGAAAGAGTAGGGCGGGATTGACTCTATAAAAAGTGTGCCATGAGAGTGTTCATTTGATGGTTTATTAATTGGCTAATGGATAAAATTGGAGTGTTCATTTAATGAGCTCTTAAGTGAAAGTGGAGAAACAGAGAGGGGAATCGTGGGCAAAATTTAGAGGCAAACCGACGACTTGAACAGTCCATTGCGTCGACTTGAAATTGGATGAAAAAGTAGGCCTCAAACTCACATCGGTTTCGACCACAGAGGAAAATGTTGCAACTCCACAAGAACACTTTTTCCATGGACGATTTGGTGGGCATCCGAAGATGCCCGTGGGGGGACGGAGCCTAAGGTAGCATAATTGACCGTGAAGGTCAGGCTGTGCCATCTGGCGAAGAAAAAGGCTACTCAACGAGCTAAGCAGCGGCCTATGCTTGCTGTAGCTCAGTTCGGGAGATGTGGGCGGGGTTTTCGCCGCTCGTTGTCCCTGTCCTTTACGTATTAACAAAAATTCATAGGCCTGAGGAAAACAACACAAACAAGGGAGGTAAAAATGGGGAATGATAAAAAAATGAGGCGATAAGGATGGAATGGTTGGCGGACGGCGCAGATTTCCTCGCGTTCGCATCAGGGTCCAGACGTAATGGGACCCTCGGCCTCTGGTTTCATACCACCGACAGATCCTTACTCATCAGGTGCTGCCATAGATCTGCCGGTGGAAGCAGCACTACCAGACCATAATATGGTTCATTACAGGTGGTACAGGTACACCTCCTTGGAGCGCTGCCAATATAAGTAGAAGGCGAGATGTTACAAGTGATCAAGGGACACTTCGTCTATAGCTCACTGCGCGCTACGCGCGCACCTCGCCTCCTTACAATGAGTGTTCCTAGTGTAGTTGTAATATTTTTCCTATGGCTCACCGCGCGCACCTCGCCTTCTAAATATTTTTCCAGCGCTCCGAGGAGCGCTGCCCTGACCTTAATCTTAAAGAAGTGCTGTTTCGTCCTTGAAGGTCCGTGCGCTGTTTTGACACCGCCTTCATCATTTCAGAGGCCTCCTTTTCTACCTGATTAATGTCATCTACAGAAAAAATTCCAGAACCTAAGATGGAGGAATGTTCCGTCTTACCGTCTTCCGCCCTCTTCTACAGACACGCCTTGTTTTTGGAAGTCCTGGGGGAGTGTGAGGCCTCTCTCTATAGTTCAGCGACTTTTAGAGAGCTTAGATCTTGATCAAGAAGTGGTGAAAGTTTCTGAACAGATAGAGGGAGAGTCACAGCCGCTCCATATGGGGCAAAGAAGCACAAAGGCAAGGCAAGGATGTAAGAGGCGAGGTGAGCGAGATGGAGCATTTTCCCAATGGCTCACCGCGCGCTTCGCGCGCACCTCACCTCTTACATACTTTGGCAGCGTTCCAAGAAGCGCTGCCTTGTGCTTATTTGCCCCATATGAAGCCGCTGTGTCTTTCCCTCTGTCTGTTCAGAGACTTTCACTGCTTCCTGATCAAGATCTAAGCTGTCTAGAAGTCTCCGAACTATAGAGGGAGGCCTCACACTCCCCCAGGACGTCTGTGAAAGAGGGCACCCTAGATGGAGCATCCCTCCCTCTTTGGTTCTGAAATTTTTTTCTGTGGATGACAAGAAGCCTCTGAAATGATGGAGGCGGCGTCACAACAGCGCAAGGACCTTCAAGGGCGAGACAGCACTTCTTTGAGGTCAAGGACAGGGCAGCGCTCCTTTGAGCGCTGCGAAAGGAACATTCCTTCTATGGCACACTGCACGCTTTGCGCGCACCTTGCCTCTTACACAGAGGAGGCAGTACTTCTTTGAGATCAAGGCCAGGGCAGCGCTCCTCGGAGCGCTGCGAAAGTATTCAGAGGGCGAGGTGCACGCATATAGAAAAAGGATTCGATTAGGACTAGCTTCTGATATTTTCCTAGTCATTTTATTCGGGCTCACCGCGAGCTTCGCAAGCACCTCGCCTCTAACTCATTTCAGCAGTGGTCCAAGGAGCGCTACTTCGTGCTTGAAGGCCCCAGAGGTGGTGTGTGGCTTTCTCTGGGATTCAGGGACCTCGTTCAGATGAATCATCAAAATTTGCAAAAGGCGAAGCGCGCGGTGAGCCCAAGGACTAGGATTTGATTAGGATTAGCCTCTGATATTTTTCTAGTCATTTTCCTAGGGCTCACCGCGCGTTTCGTGCACGCCTCGCCTCGCGAATATTTTAGCAGCGCTTCAGGGAGCACTGCCGTTACCTTCAAGACCCTGCAGGTGATATTTCGCTTCTTTTGAGATTCAGAGACCTATGTCTCAATTATAACTCCCCCCCCACTTTTGCTGAGATTCATAACAAATTTTATGAGAAGGGGAAGGAGGGGGGGGGGGGGGGTGCTACTTACAGCAAACAAAAAATCCCTGCGCCACAAATCGCGATACTTTGCTTCTTTGGCGAAGCCTTAATCTCGCCCGATAGTGAAGTTCTTTGACTGTGTCTACGTCTGAAGTTTGATACCCGCCTTGGCAGAGATTCATAGCAAATTTAAGGGGGGGGGGGGGGGCTATTCGAAGTGGAAAAAACAAAAATTTCTGCGCAACAATACGCGCTACTTTGCTTTTTAAGCTATAATTGTGAGCGATTGTAAAACCCTTTGGTTGTGTCTCATCTCAAGCTTGACCCCCCCCCCCCCGTTTTCTCTAAAATTCGAATTGGGGGAAGGGGGGGGGGGGGTCTAGTCGTAGCAGCAAAACAAAAAATTCCCGCGCCAAAAATCGCGCTACTTTGCTTTTTTGGCGAAGTCGTAATCGAGGGAAATTGTAAAACTTTCTGGTTGTGTCTATGTTTCAAGTTTGATTCCCCCCCCCCCCCCCCCCCCCTTATGTTGAGATGCATAGCAAATTTTGGAAGTTGGTAGCCACTGCAGCAACAAAAAAGTCCCGCGCCACAAATCGCACTACTTTCTTTCTTTGGCGAAGCCTTAATCGCGTGCGACTGTGAAGCTTTTTGGCTGTGTCTACGTTTCAAGTTTGACCCCCCCCCCCTCCCCGTTTTCGCTAAGATTAAAATTGGGGGGAAGGAGGGATCTAGTCACAGCAGCAAAACAAAAGATTCTTTCGCCACAAATCGCGCTACTTTGCTTTGCCTTAATCGACCGAAATTGTGAAAATCTTTGGTGCTGTGTACGTCTGAATTTTGACCTCCCTCCCCCTCTTTTGATGAGATTCATATTAAATTTTAGGAAAAGAGGGGAGGGGGGGCCTAGCCACTGCAACAAAAAAAAAAATTCCCGCGCCACAAATCGCGCTACTCTTTGCTTCTTTGGCGAAGCCTTAATCGCGCGCGATTGTGAAACTCTTTGGCTTTGTCTACGTCTCAAGTTTGATACCCCCCCTCCTTGGCTGAGATTCATAGCAAATTTAAGGAGGGGGAGCTAATCACAACAGCAAACAAAAAATCCCCGCGCCACAAATCGCGCTTCTCTTTGCTTCTTTGACAAAGCCTAAGTCGCGCGCGATTGTGAAACTTTTTTTTTTATTTTTTACGTCTCAATTGTGACCCCGCTCCCCCCTATTTACTGATTTAACTGGATCTCAACTATTAAAGAATCATCTCTAATAGCATTCTAGTCTAGACCTTCAAGGGCGAGACAGCACTTCTTTGAGATCAAGGACAGGGCAGCGCTCCTCGGAGCGCTGCGAAAGGATCAAAAAGGCGAGGTGCGCGCGTAGCGCTCGGTGAGCCATAGGAAGGAACATTCCTTCTATGGCACACTGCACCCTTCGCGCGCATCTTGCCTCTTACACAGACGAGGCAGTACTTTTTTGAGATCAAGGCCAGTGCTGCGAAAGTATTCAGAGGGCGAGGTGCACGCATAGCGCGCGGTGAGCCAGAGGAAAAATGTTAAAACTACGAGAGGAACATTCTTTCTAAGGCTCACTCCTTGGAGCACTGCCAAAGCATCTAAAAGGCGAGGTGCACGCGGTAAGCAAGATGGAACATTTTCCTATGGCTCACCGCGCGCTTCGCGCGCACCTCGCCTCTTACATACTTTGGCAGCGCTCCAAGGAGCGCTGCCTTGTGCTTATTTGCCCCATATGGAGCCACTGTGACTTTCCCTCTATCTGTTCAGAGACTTTTAACGCTTCTTGATCAAGATCTAAGCTTTCTAGAAGTCTCCGAACTATAGAGGGAGGCCTCACACTCCCCCAGGACTTCCAAAAATAAGGCGTGTCTGTGAAAAGGGCACCCTAGACGGAACATTGCTCCCTCTTAGGTTCTGGAATTTTTTCTGCAGATGACGCTAATTAGGCAGAAAAGGAAGCCTCTGAAATTATGAAGGCGGACCTTCAAGGACGAGACAACACTTCATTGAGATAAAGGTCAGAGCAGCGCTGCGAAAGTATGCAGAAGGCGAGGTGCGCGCATAGCGCGCGGCGAGCCAGAAGAAAAATGCTACAACTGCACAGAGAACACTTTTCCTCCGTGACCGAAACGGCTTAAGGAGTTGTAACCTTCAGTACAGCGGTCGCTGCGCTCGCTCTATATAGCGGTAAACCCACTATTAGCCAAGGCGCGAACCGCGATGCGTTGCCCGATGAAATAGGAATATATCCTTTAAGAGAATTGCTTAAATTTTTGTTTCAAAATTGCGCCCCAAAATTTCAAGTTTGCCCTTTTCCCCTTTCATTTCAGAGTTATCGAATTTGTTGATCACATCTCCGTCTATCTCCCCATATCGATTGGTGCAGCGTACCACGGAGCATCTGCGGAAATCGTTTTGGACATAAACTCCGGTTAATCAAGAAGAAGATGAAAGACGAGAGACGGGAGAATTTGCGCATCACTTTGAGAAAGTTCCAGAACAAATTGACGAATTTTCGCCCGGCGATGTGGCGGTTGTTTTTGATTTGGAAATGTTTGAAAATGATTCGCAAGTTCTCTCTCTCTCTCTCTTGCTCCGACGTTTCTTTTTTCAATTATATTATAAATAAATATTCCATAGATTTTTAAGGAATATTCCTAGTTGACAGGGCGATGCACAGTGGTTCGTGTCTTAGGTAAATAGTGGGGTTTAAATTGAGATGATTTCGTACTTGCCTCGTGTGTGGGCTTAAGGGGTTACCACTCCAGAACGCTCGTTTCGCAACCGCGGTAAAGCCACTATTAGCTAAGGCGCGAACCACTATGCGTCGTCCGATGAAATAGGAATATACCCATTTTTTATACACATCTTTTTCTTATTATATCGACACACTATTTTCGGAGCAAATTCATGCGTTTTCGGGGCGAATTGACGATTTCTTTTTCAAGTCAACTTGAGAAATTTTCCAGATCAAATTCATGTCGTCAATTTCATAATTTTTCCGGCTCAATTTAAAGTTTTTTCTTCAAGTTTAACTTGAAGTAATTTAACAAGACTAATGCCCGAGGCAAATTGAACGCAGAAAGCAGCGGCAGTTCTGCTTCCGCGCCGCTGCGTTCAATCTGGGTCGCTTAAAGTGGAGAGCATATAGACGGGATCGCGACCACGATCACGACCGCGATCAGACGCGTTCCTTGTATAACGTGCCATACACACACCGATATCGATATCGGCCGATGGATTGGCCAGTGTATGCGCTTATCGTTGACGATTTTTTTGACAGTTTCATATAATTTTGATCAGCTGGCATTTTGTGGCGATCCATCGGCCGATCGATCGGGCGACGGATCGCATAATGTATGGCGGCTCTAAGCAGATCGCGACAAGTATGTGCTGCTCAACTTGTTTACGATGGACGCGTCTGATCGCGGTCGTGATCGCGAATCGTGATCGCGACCACGATTCGCGTGTATGTGTTCTCCGCTTAAGGGATGATGAAGGCGGCGTCACAAAAGTGCAAGGACCTTCAAGGACGAGACAGCACTTATTTGAGATCAAGGTCAGGAAAGCGCACCTCGGAGCGCTGCGAAAGTATAGTATAGGAAGGGACATTCTTTCTATGGCACACCGTGCGCCAATGCGCGCATGCTTTCTAATTTGACATTTCGCTGTCGTTGCTGCCGCTGCTGCTGTATTCGGCGTTCAATCTGGTTCGGGCATAACGTCTGAATTTTCCGTCAAGTCAATTTCATGATTTTCCCAAATGAATTTGTCTCGGAAATGCACGAATTTGCTTCGGAAATGGTATTTATATATTTTTATCCATATTATAACCAGCATATTTTTATAACCAGCATTTTCAGTTCAAGTGCGCATCAATTATGGAAATTTATAGCCTTCCCCGTTGGTGGTTTCTTCCTTTTTTCGTCTACGAAAATTGCGTATGACGGAATTTCGTTTGGTTTTAATAATATTAAATATTTTTTTCCTTTGTTTTTCCAGCGAAATTCAATTATTTTTGACGCGCGAAAATGGCTGCATTCAGAAATTGGTGGCGCTATACCAGAGCGCTTCCATTTCCGTCCCATTTTCTGACTGTATTGCAACAACAAAAATGGGAGCGCTCTGGTAGCGCTATCATTTATGAATGCCGGACAATTTAAATCTATTTCAACTGGTTTTTGTCGTTTGTCTAAGGCTCTAAAAAGGAGAGTACGCTCGCGGCCATTTTGTTGACATCGAATGGAGATTACAGTCTGCATTGACTACAGCAGACAGCACTAATGTTGACAGCTGGGAACTGTCATGTGTACATGACTGTCACTCTCCATTCGTCGTCAACAAAATGGCGTCAAGTGTACCTTCCTATATTTAGTGCTCTAGTTTGTCGCGAAAAATTGACATTTTAAAATCGCATGCGCGCAAAACTTAAATTTATTTAAATTCTTTTCGGCTCGGACCATACGTTGTTGGTCGATTTGATGCGGTCGTTGGTGTATTTGAATTGGAAATGCACTATTAATATAACATATAATATTCGCATATTATCAAATATCATATTTTTGTATTTTTGTATTTGTAAATCATTAGATTATCTTCTAATAAATAAAAATGAAGATTGATTCTGTACGTTTGTCGTGCAAAAACTCTTAAACCACTGGGGCGATTTCGGCCAAATTTTGCAGGAGTGGAGTGGTGGACCCAAGTGTCTCATCCATGGTGACAAATCGCCGCACAAAATCGGTCGGATCCCGATTAAAGGTCGATTCAGACACATCAGTCACGTCAAGTCACAGTTCTGTCAGAATCGTCCGGTATCAGTCACAAAAAATATCGTTTCTTGAAAGTCAAGTGGCGCTGTCTACATTGAGCTGTAGAGGATTGCGTGATTTAACAATGACTCCAATGCACTCTCTACATAGGAATAATGTGCACAAATGAGAACGCTTAGTTCAAATCAACGTAACAAACTAAATTTATTATCTCAGTTCAAAAGAAGAATACAACATGGCGAATACAAAGCGATACTAACTCTTACTCTTATGGCTCGTTTACATTTGCCAGTGCACCGGCATGCCTGTAGACTTGTCGACAAGTGCCTTGAGTGTAGCTGCTTGCATGACGTGTGCCAGTAGGTGTTTACACACACAATTCGACTTGCAAGTTGGCTGGGATTTTTTCTTAGTGTCAATTTGATTATCACGTATTTACCATTGCGATATTCAGTTGCAGGCGACGTTGATCTTTGATCGTTTTTTGGCGTACCAATGACAGCAAACATATGTTCGCAAGTCTACTGGAATGCCTGTAGGAAATCAATTGGCCCGGGAGGCCAGCTACTTGCAAGGCGTCGTGCGGGTTTACTGGCCTGGCAGTTCACAGGCACGGGTGTTTACACATACGCAAGTGACAGCTTGCAAGTTACTTGCAAGGCATTTGCAATGCCTGTAAAATGTACGTACTTGCACGCTCTACTGGCAAGTGTAAACGCTACTTTACACAAAGTTGTGAAATTCAATTCCGACAGGGACTCTCTCTCTACTGCTGCTGGTACACTGGCGGTGATAGTTGGAACTATCCGATGTACTACAGAGCCGGCGCAGTCACGAATCGGAACCGTCAGTCGCGCTTCCGTCGCCGAACAGTCAACTTCACTTTTCTTCCCAACGATATTTTTCTTCTTTGACGGACGTCAGTTTAGAAAGTGAACATGAGCGAAGACGAAAAAATCGTTTGCGCATTTGCTTTTGATCGGCATTCAGCAAATGCGCGGCACCCATCTTGCGCAGGACTTTCGCATCTCTAATTCTTTGTGTAAGATGTATCGCACCCTTTCCTCCGATATTCCCACAGCCTCAACAATGGCTGCGTTCCTGCGAGCGGATCAGGGTTTGACAATTCTCAAATTCTCCTCCATTTGCTTTCCCCTCCGGTAAATTTAGTACAGACAACTGACACTTTTGGATCTGACAATTTCCCCTCTAGATCTGAATATTTTTCCGGTCAATATCTAAAATCAGCAATTTTGACGGTTCTCAGATGTCACCGGCGCCTCTGCCACCAAAGCAACATAGCCAGTCATCCGTTAGCCAGCGTGCAGGACGTATTGCGAAGTGTTTAGTGGTAGTTTGCTGCGCCTTTAGCCTACAAACCTGCTCCTTGAATTGGAAGTCGTCCTATCGGGGAACTGTTTGTTCGAAATAATTTACATTTCTGGGTCGGTTTTCGCGCTCAATCCCGTCCAACAAACTCCAATCGTTTGTCATGTTGTTATCCATGACAACGCGCACTATATTTAGTATGCTTTGCACACTATTTACAATTTGGATATCACCGAAATCATCCAATAATTCCGCAATAACTAAATTTTCCATTTTGAAATTAAAAACTTGACAGATCTTTTTTGACAAGACGGCCGTGTATGCCGTCTGTGGGAATATTTCTCAGATCCAAAAATTGACAGTTGTCTGTACTAAATTTACTGGAGGGGGAAGCACATAGAGGAGAAAACAGAAAAGTCAGATCCATATCAGAAGGCTTCGAGGACCGCGCCCATTATCACTTTCATTCGCCTATCGTCCAACATGATGTCATGCACTTTTTCGAAGCTTTCCGGTTGTGGTTGCGATTTTTGGCCGTCCTTCACGTGGATCGTCTTCGAGGAACGTGCAACCACGTTTAAATTCAGCTGCCCATTTTTTAACGGTTCGCATTGAAGGAGCAGGGTTCCCGTAATCTTTTGTTAACTTCGGATGAATTTCCTTCGGGGTTAATCCATCTAAAATGAAGAATTTTACGACCACACGATATTCAAGTTTCTCCATTTTAACGAAAAACACGTAAGACGACGTCTATTGCAAAAATTCCTGTAAACAAACTACTTGAGAGAACAAGTTGAAACTGTTATCAAACGAACTAATGACACGTGCACCCAGGCAGGAAACATAAATTTTTGCTGATTGTAACGGTATTTCTGTGTGCCCTCGTAGAAATGCAAGAGATGTTGACGCGCGCATGCTCCTAGAGGGGACAAGACAATTTTAACCCAACACAATATTCAATTTACCAAGGGCCCTGAAAATTAAATTGAAATTTATGAAAGGCGCGCGAGTTACATGCGTCACCAACTAACTATCCACCCAGGCCCTAAGCAACAGCCAGCAACACTAAGTCCACGTGCCTTGCCAACAAGAACATTGCACTTTTGCCTGCAATGCAACCTATATTTGACACTTGAGGGTCATTGCACTTCGTGTGCAATGCAACCTAAATTCTGTTTCCGGCATGTGCCGCAACGTAATCAAATATTGTATTTAAATATTGCTGTGTGAAAAATTGTATGATTATCAGTGCGAAGATACACCTGTGTAAATCGGAAGTTAATCTTTTTGTTTTCCGCACCTGGAGGTTGGTCATGTAATTCGCGCGCGCGCTCTGAAAATTAAATAAAAATACAAAAAAAAGCACAGTTTCGACATTTTCCGTCGCTCGTTTCATTAATTTTTATTTATTGTGTTTCTATCAATTTTTATTTTAACAAATTTTTATTTTTTCATCTTTCTTTTTACAGAGTAGTGTGTTTTAATATTTACATTATTTTGTCTTGTGTTTGTCTGCTTTTATTTGTGTTTTAATTTGTATTTGTGTTGCTTGCTTTATTTACTCGCATCACATTTCTGTGATGCTCTAGCACCAGATTTTTATTTTTTTTTTAATTTCTATATTTGGTTTTTTGTTTTCTGTTTTGTTCTATGTTTTGAAATCAGTGAATTTACTCTGATCTTCAAAAGTTGTACGTAGCGTTTGGTTTTTTGGTTTTATTGTTGTGTGCTGCCGAATTTTTTGAAGTAGATTTTTTTTGTAGGGGCTTTTGTTGTGGAGTTTTTTTTTGAGGGTTTTGTTTTGTGTTCCTTGTGGTGAGATTTTTTAGTGGGGTTTTTTTGTGGAGTTTCTTTTCTTTGTAGGGGTTGTTGTTGTGGAGTTTCACCTGATCTTCAAAAGTTGCACGCAGCGTTTGGTTTTGTTGTTGTATGTTGCCGAATTTTTTGCCGTAGACTTTTTTTGTAGGAATTTTCGATGTGGAGTTTTTTTTTTATGGATTTCGTGTTGTATTTTGTCCTGTGAGATTTTTTTATCTTGTAGAAAAAAATCTACAAAAAATCTCAAAAGAAGAAACGTAGAACAAAACTCCACAACAAAAACCCCCTACAAAAAAAAAATCTACGTGTTTTTGTTTTGTGTACAAGTGTAGGGAGGAGCAGTGACGTAGCTAGGATTTTGTTTCGGCGGGGGGTCCACACATTTGATACCAGAATGTTAGTATCCCACATAGGTTCGTGTTTTTGCGCCCCTATTTAAGTCTACGCAGTCTTTTTTCTCCTACTTTAAGACAGGATAAAAATTCGCTTGTTCACGCACTACGGTCGACTTTGTATGTCGATCGTGGTGGGGTAACGAAAACCATTGTTGAACTACAGAAGTAAGAAATCTGTAATCTCTATTGTCCACGGAGGCCCTATGGATCTACTTCTAAGTATTACTTGCGAAGTGGAGTTGACTGCTGCTCTCCTCTTCCGTCCGGAGCTCTTTATTGATGTGACATAGGATGCGGCATACGGTCTCCTAATTTCGACATGATCGAAGCAAATGTTGTACAATAGGCGTGTTTTTTTGTACTGCGGTGCAGGTTAATTGGGGGCTATCCGGGTTAACTTACACACATTACACAAACAACATACCCTAGTTGTTTGTGTAATGTGTGTAAGTTAACCCGGATAGCCCCCAATTAACCTGCACCGCAGTACAAAAAAACACGCCTAATATTTCCCAAGCGCAGTACACCGATCCAGTTCCTCCCTAAATCGCTGAGGAGCACGTGCTCCGAGTCTTCAGCTACGACTCGTCCAACTTGAACCTGTGGAAATATTGTCTTCAGCCCCCGTTTTTTTTAGTAACGAACGGTGCCAGGTCGCGCTCGGTGGCCGTGACCGTTCGGTCACCACTCTACGATACTAATCTAGAGCTCGGAGATTAAATCTCGGCGCGATCAAAAACTGCCTGTGTGTACTAATAGAACTCTCACAGTGCTCCGAGCTTGTCAGTATACAGGAGGTGCATGTTAGCAACTTCACTTCCGAAAAGTAGATATGCTATTGAAACGACAACAAGGCATAGAAATGCTAGAGATAATGACGCGCCCATGCCCCTGGAGGGGTCAAGGCAATTAGAGTAGGTCGTGATTTCGTTTCATCGATTTGCGATTTGAATGACTGTGTACGTCCATCAACCTTTTGACGATTCCTCCCACCGCTCCTTCCCTTCCTTTCTTCCCCGTCATTGAGATCATTTCGCCGACGATGTACAGGCAGAATGATCCCAATAGACATTCTTAAGGATGAGCCCCCCCCCCGTTTCGATTTGAGTCATCATTCAAATCGGGATGCTAGAGTGTCTGGTCGTGCTGCTGCCACAATGGGATTAAGGGCAGCACCTGAGTAGTGATTTTTTGTGTGACGAAACCAGCCGGAAAGAGTCGGGACTATTTTGGAGATGATCCTCTTTGTGGTTTTAACGTTCTCCAATGATTCACCATGCGCGCACCTCGCCTTTTCTGTGCTTCTTTGAAGCCCCTTCGTGGCTGTGAGGCTCGGACAAATTTCAAGGGTCCTCACTGATGATGCCGCTCTTTTTGGAGCACTGCTGAAGTAGCGAAAAGGCGAGGTGCGATGCGGTGAGCCAGTGGAAAGGGTCGAAATCATTTTGGAGATGATCCTTTTGTGGTTTTAACCCTTTCCACTGGTTCACCGTGCGCTACGCGCACACCTCGCCTTTCCTGTACTTCTGCATCGCCCCAAGGAGCGCTGCCTGTTCTTCGAAAGGCACTAGTGCATTAGGGCCGTCGCTTGGTTTCAGAGACTTCTTATGCGCCGAGGCTTCGATGAAGCAGCCAAGGAAGCTTCTGAGTTAATGGAGGGAGCGTGGAGTTGTCCAAGGGGCTGATCAAGGATATGGCCGCGCTTTCTGGGGCGCTGCACAAATATCTGAAGGGTGAGGTGCGCTCGGTGAGCCCGTGAGAATAGTTTCAATTTCAATACACACTGCCGGCTGTTGTAAGCTTCTGCCTGTGGCTCACCGCGCGCTATGCGCGCACCTCGCCCTGCACATGTTTTAGCAGCGCTCTAAGGAGCGCTGCCTCTTTTTGAATGAGGCACGAGGGCATTTAGGGCTGTCGCTTGGCTTCAGAGACTTCTTCTGCGCCGAGCCTTCGATCAGCCTGTCAAGGAAGTTTCTGAGTTAATATAGGGAGCGTGAAATCGCCCAAGGGCTTGATCAAGGACAAGGCAGTGCTCTTTGTAATATTAGATCAACAAATCAATCACTTTGGGTTTCTATTGAACACTGCTAACGCTCTATCCTCAACATACATTGATCAGATCTATCCATTTCCATTTTCCACTGTGTGCTGTGCGTATCACATAGCGCCTAATGTGCACAATCTGGCTGTGTGCTCTTTGAAGCCCTGCTGAAGTACAGTAATGGCAGCCAGTGAAAGGGTTTGGAATTATTTTTTTTTGTGGTTTTAACCCTTCTGCACGCACGCACCTCTCGTCATCACAAGAAATCATCAAAAAGACGTCAAAAATTACCAAAATTCGTGAAAATCCCATTAAAAGTCATCAAATATCACCAAAAGTCGTCAAAAAAAACTCAAAAATATTACAAAGAGGCGAAAATCAGGCAAAAACCATGAAAATTCATTAAAAATCGACAGAACGATCAAAATCGTCATCAAACAAGTTATCAAAAATCGCTAAAAATCGTCAAAATTCATCAAAAGACGTCAAAACTCGACAAAAAATCATGAAAAATCGTCCAAATCGCAAAAAAAAAACTTAAAAAATCGTCAAAGTCATTGAAAATCAACGAAAAGTCATCAAAAATCACCAATTGTCATCAACAAATCGCTGAAAACATCACAAATCGGCCAAAATCATCGAAAATCATAAAAAATCGTCAAAAAGTAGGAAAAGTCGTTGAAAATCCTAAAAAATCAAAATCATCACCAAAAATGTCATCAAAAAGCCTTAAAAAAATGCTGAGCCTCCCCTTTTGGATGGCAAGAGACTGGACCTTGCTGGCAACGCAAAGTTTCTGGAACTTATCTTCGATAAGAAGTTAACATGGAAACTGAATATTCTAGGACGGATGAAAAAGGCAACTTTTGCGCTTTTCTCGTGTTGAAGGGCCATAGATAAAAACTGGAGCCGAAAGTGGTGTACTGGTTATACACTGCAGTGGTACGGCACTCAGAGTTGCGTCCTATTTTAACCTACCGGGGGAAAGTGCAAAGACTTGCTGCGATTGTCGCTACTGGGGCTTTGAGAACTACTGCGTCGGTTGGCTTTGACATGTGATATGCTGCTTAACATGCTTCCGGTGGTTATTTTTGGCGAACAACTGGCGGCTAAAACAGCCCTGCGTCTTCGAGACACTGGACAGTGTCGCGCGCTGAGGAGCGGACACTCCGCTATTCTGGGTAGTCTGGATCTTCCAAAAGTTACCGTTGGCAGAAACCACATCAGCCCGATTCAATCTAGAGATCAATGGGCGGGCAGCACCGCCTTTTTTTTTTGTAGGGGTTGTTGTTGTGAAATTTTTCCTGTGAATTTTTTTTGGGGGGTTCAGTTTTGTGTTTTTTCCGTGGGCTTTTTTGTAGGGTTTTTTTGTGGGATTCTCTTTTTTTTTGTGGATATACTTTGTTGTTCGTTTTGTTTTGTTCTTTGGGACTGAGACTGTGCCTGATTTGTGTGTCTAGGAGGAGGGAAAGGGGGGGGGGGGGGTGTTAAATATGTAAACAAAATAGTTAACTGCTCTTTAATAGTTCTTCTGTACATTTTGTTTATTTACATATTATGCGTGTGATTCACAAAATCGTAAGTTGTTGGATCAAAGGCCACTTTATTTTTTTTTCTGTTTTCTCTTGTTTTTTATTTAGTTAATTTAATTAATGTATTAATAGTAGTTTTGTGTGTATCAGTATATATATATGTGTGTGTGTCGTTCGGCATCATTGTTTTCAAACACAAATTAGAAGACAAATTCCCAAGAAAATAGCTCGCTCTCGAATTACCCTAACTAAACGAAAGCTTCCACATATTTACATACAAGTATTTACACGACGAGCGGCATTATAAGGTATCGTCTCGCCCCCCCCCCCCCCCCCCCTAATGTTGGTACACAAAAGTCAACAGCCCTTATTCTCCGCAGGCCGGAGTGGACCTAGTATAGGTTGCTCCCAGAAACCATTCACGAAGGCAGAGGGTGTTAATCCGCGGAGATTAAACCGCTATCAGAAACATTCAACTTCCATAAAAGCTATCAAATCAAGCAAGACTGGTCGAGCGAGAGGAAGAGGCAGCAAACATCAAATGGGATGTCATTGGATTGAGCGAAACCAGAAGGAAAGATGAAAGCCTAGTAATACTTGATTCGGGTAACCTTTTATGCCACCAGGCCACGCAATCAGGTAGAACTAGCGGAGTAGGATTCCTAATAAACAAAAAATGGCAGAACAAAATCGGATCGAGTAGCCAGCCTGACACTCAGACTCTCACATCTGTATACTCTGTATAGCCTTGCTGAAGCTCCAGTGCTCTCAATTGACTTGCGGTAGTCTCTCCAAGACTCCGTTTTGGCAGTTCTAAAAGCTTTCTTGTATAATTTCAAGCAGTCCTTGTATGGCTGCCAGAACTTATGCTTATAACAAATGTTAACTACTTTGCCTTAACCCCTAGCGGGGCATAGCGCGTCAACTACTCCTGCGCGCCATCGTACTCTGTTCTGGGCAATGGGGCGCAACTCCCCAAAAGACTTACCCAGTACCTGACACTCCTTTGCCACAGATCGACGCCATGTGATTCGAGGACCCCGTCTTGGTCGGCCTTGGTTGGAAATGGGGTTCCATTTCATGGCATGCATAGCAATGCAGCTATCACTCTTCCGCAATGTGTGACCTATCCACTGCCATTTGCGCCTGCGTATCAATTCGTCGATTGGCATCTGACCCGTACGCCGACTTAGCTCTTCATTTGATATTGTTTCGGGCCAGAAAATTCTTAAAATTCGACGAAGACATGAATTGACGAAAACTTACAGCTTTCTGGTAACTCCTACGGAAACTTTCCATGTACTGCTCCCATACAAAAGCACTGATAGTACCAGGGAGCGAAACAGGCCAGCCTGGTCTTGATGCTGAGATAACTGCTCTGCCAGATTTTGGACAGCATGCCGTATGCGCGTTTAGCCTGGATACGACGGGCGATGTCCTGCTCCGTACCACCATTTTCGGCAACAATGCTACCCAGGTAGACGAAGTTGTCCACCTTCTCCACAGGCTGCCCATTAATATTGATGGCAATAGGTGTCGGATTTCTTTTTCGCAACGGCGGGCTAAGAACCTTGGTCTTGTTGGTATTAATCTTTAGCCCAACCTTGCTTGCCTCCCTCTCGAGATCTAACGCCATTGCGGACAGATCCATGATTTTGTGGGAGAGTAGGCATATGTCGTCAGCGTAGTCAAGATGTTGTAGATAAGATGTCAAAGTCCATTGAATTCCTCTGTCGAGTCCGGATAGGGCTGCATGCAACACATCGCCGATCACCATGAGGAATAGGATCGGTGAGAGGATGCACCCCTGCCGAACTCCACTGCGAATCTCAAAGTCCCCCGACACCTTACCTTTATGCAGAATGCGACATTTCGCGCCGTCATAGGTTGCCTTAATAATAGCCACAAGCTTCTCAGGGATGCCTCTCCTGCGCAAGGCCGCTCAGATAGAATCCCGGTTCACACTATCGAAAGCCTTTTCGAAATCGATGAAAAGCAAGTGAAGCGGAGAATCGTATTCAGCGCATTGCTCGATGATGATTCGCAAGGTGTTAATGTGATCGACACAGGAGAATCCGGATCGAAAGCCAGCCTGCTCTTCATCAATTGTGCTTTCTAAGTGGGCCTTTAGTCTTTCCAGGACGATTTTAGCTATTATCTTGGCAACGGCAGGAAGCACACAAATGCCTCTCCAATTATTACAGTCTGTGAGGCTACCCTTCTTTGGAAGTTTGATGATCAAACCTTCCTTCCACTCAGTGGGAAAGGTCTCTGTATTCCACGCTTTATCAACAAGTGGGTGTAGCAAATCGGCAGTTACGCTTGGCGCTGCTTGATAAAGTTCGGCAGGGATGCCGTCAAGTCCGGCGGCCTTTCCTCGTTTTAGTGCAATAATTGCAGTGACTATTTCCTCTTTAGTCGGGGCAGTGGACCGTATACGCACATTTTGATGGTTAGCTAAATTATCTATATGAGGGGGAACTTCACCAGAGGTTACACGGTTCAAGACCGCGGCGAAGTGTTCTTTCCATCGCCTCATTTGATCTTCTTCCAAGATAAGTAGCTTTCCATCACTATCTTTCACCGGATGTTGGCAGGAGTTACGACCACCTGTAAACTCCTTGATGACACCGTATACGGCGTTTAAGTTGTTACTTCTAGCGGCTTCTTCTGCTGACGCTAAAAGAGAATTGGCATAAACTCTTTTATCGCGTCGCACACTACGCTGAACTTCTCGAGCTTTCTGACGGTAAAGGAGTTCGATGCTGCTTCGATTGTCGTCTGCTGCTGCAGCCAAACGAACTTTCAGCTCCTTTCTTTCAACAATCCGTTGCCATGAAGCGTCGGACATCCAGGGCTTATTCCGGCAATCCGGGTTTGGGCCAAGGATGGTATTTGCGCCATCAATGTACGCATTTTTTATGGCATCCCAGTTTTCGTTTATGTCACTATCTGGGTGACTAGTTATCTCAGCCGCTTTTTGCGCAAGATGGTCATTATATTGTTGTAAGACAGCTGAATTTTTTAATCGAGCGGTGTTGAATTTGCGGGGCCTGGATCTTTCGTCGCTGGGGCGGCGCACGGCTGCAATACGCAATCGAACATTAGCGATCATAAGATAATGGTCTCTTCCCATCCCAATATCGGCACCCTTCTTGTTTCGCACGTCCAGGAGGCAACTCTTGAATCTTTTACTAATGGCAAAATGGTCGATCTGATGTGTTCTGCGCCGATCAACAGAGGACCAACTGATTTTGTGGTGGTCCTTATGCTCATACATAGTACCACCGATGAAGAGACTGTGAAAGTTGCAGAACTCTACAAATCTTTCACCGTTGTCATTACGATCACCAAGACCGTGTCTCCCCATCACATGTCTGAGCCCATGGTTATCAGCGCCAACTTTCGCATTCAAATCACCCATAACCATTATAATGTCACATTTAGGTGTTCTGCTCTGAACGGCGTTTAGTTCTTCGTAGAAGGAGTCTTTTGCCAAGACATTGTCGGGTTCAGTAGGGGCATAACATTGTATTATTGAGATGTTCCTCATTTTGGTCCGGAACCTGGCGGTCAAGACCCTGTCAGAGACCGGTTCCCAGGATAAGAGACAGTTTCGCGCGGCTCTGGTTAAAAGGAGCCCCACAACTGACTCACGGCGACTACCGGTAGCTTTACCGGAGTACAACATTACAGTGCTGCCCGTTGGAGAGATGAATTCTCCGCTGTTCCACCATCTTATCTCACTAACTCCTAAGATATTTAATTTGTACCTCAGAAATTCACTCTCTAATTGAAGAAATCGTGCGTTCTGGGGACCTTCTGATCCATTGTCCAGGAGAGTACGCACATTCCAGAATCCAATCTTTGTCATTGTACGATAGCTAAAAGTCGTAACCGTTGAGTCAGTCCTTATCCGAGGCATAGTTGACGTTTCGTTAGCATATAAAGATTTCGGATAGTGCAAGTTGCTGGCATACACATCCTGTCCTTTGATTGTCGGTTTTAACGACAGGCCCTCAAAGGGAAAGGCCGTGGTATTTTTTTTTCACACCCCACACCACAGGGGTACCTCAACCAAATCATCGCACCGCCATCACTGGCGGCTTGACGTTGGTTGGCAATGGTCTGTGACCACTCCCGTTCCAGGGGGCGCCCACGCGGAGGACTATGGAAGAGGAGTTTTTGCCCCCCCAACCCAAACAACAAATGTTAAAGATATCCCTAGTTAACTTACGTAGGTTGAACAAGTCCTCGTTTCACCACGGGGAAAGAGTTTTTTTGCTGTATTTCACGGGACACGAGATCTTGTATTCTAAGTCCATAGCTTTTTCGAAAGATCCTAGACTTCAGCTCTTGTATGGACTCTATGCTGAGGCTGGTCGTCCTTGAGAGTTTTGAGGTTATAACCTGTCTAAACTTGTTCCAGTCGATTCTCTTGGGATTCCTGTACGGTTTCGCCGCCTCTACCTTGAGAGCGACCGTAAACAGTATCCAGCTATGGTCCGAGAATGACTTTAGGCTAGTGACCTTCCAGTCCTCCACTCTGGTGGTCTCATTATTATCCATCATAAGCGTAATGTCAAGGACCTCCTCCCACCCTTGAAATCTATCCGTGCTTGGAAAGGTGAAGGTGGGGGTGTTTCCCCTATTACACAAAAGGAGATTGTTGTTAATGATATGATCGAAAATTGACTCACCTCTCTCCGTTCGTTGTAGAAATTCCCCACAAGGCGTGTCTAGCATTGGCATCGTTGTCGAGTAGGATAGATAGTTCTTCGAATAGTTTTCGAAGAGGTCTCGCTAATGAGGAAGGGCAATGTCTGAGAACTAAAGACGTGGTGCCATCAGGTCCAGCCGATTTTGATACATCGAGCTGTGAGAGGAGAGTAAAATGGACAAAGGCCTAAGGCCTGTGGTGTGAATCGCATAAGGGTATAGCTGGTGGATTTTTCGTAGTGGCTAGTAGCCAAGAGTTTGCGCCGAAGATTTCAGCAAACAAATTGGCCTTTTCTAGTGATTCACTATATATTTGACCATACCATCATGTGCAAGTGGCGGAATGGAAGAAGAGCTGAAGCAAGATTTTCGCTCAACGATTACTTTTTGTCTGATTTTACTATCGAACCGAAATTTAGCCTTATTGGCTAAGTTCATAACACACAGCGGAATCGCAGCATACTGTGGCAACAGTATCGAAGCAGCATTGCAACACGTTGTTGTGTTCTGAACTGCACTCGCATCTAGTCATCCATCAATTGTCAAATTTCCAGTTCAAAACTGACTACTGACGAAAAATCGTATGAATATGACAGCGCGAGTGTCATTTCAGGATTGTCACCATATGCTGGTCCTAGCCAGCGGAGAAATTTTTGTGATGGAGAAAATGACATTTTTCACAGCATGTTGCCGTCCATCAAAAACTCAGTGGAGAGAGTTCATAAAACAAATTGGCAACAGTATGCCAACTGTTGTGTGATATGAACTAGACTAGAGTTCGGACCGTCCAGAGACTAGAGTTCGGACCGTCCAGCGGAACGGACGTGCGCGACATCGTTCCTAAAAAAAAACCAAATCTAAAAATAGAAAAATAGAAACGAAGTGCATCCGGGCTAAAGATACATGTGCGCGCCACATTTGTTCGTAAAAAAAAATCGTGTGTGCGGGCGTATTTGTGTTGTGTGCAATAGCGAAGGGCCCCCTAGTGACAGCACAGCAAAGTCCCGGTGAGTCCGTTCCTTGTAGACTTAACATCCTGTCCAACTTCTGAATTTAATGCATTTGCATTAATCCCAACCATAATTGAATACTGGCCGCTTTCAATTCAACGACAACTAGCAAGTAGGCATAACACTACTGTTAGCTATGATTGGATGATTGCTGCTGCGTTCAGTTATCGAGTGACCAATTCTACCCCCCCCCCCCCCCATAACTTTGTACATTCCGTCTAAACATGCAAGAATTTAAATTTGATTTTTGCAACATTCGTGGAATTAGAGCGAATTATACTGCGGTACATGCCCATCTCATGCTACACAACCCAGCAGTTATGGCGTTAAGCGAAACAAAAGTCCTTAGCGATTGCGAAATAAGCCAATTTAACATCCAAGGCTATCGTTTTTTGCCCGTTTTTGCAACCCAAAGGGGGATTGCAATGTACATCCGAAATAATATCGCCTTTTCCACCATCAGTCCCCAGTTCACTTTATCTAATCCAGAATTCACATACACCTGGATTAGGTTTAATTTCAATAAACATACTCTATTCCTGTGTTTTCTGTATCGAAGCCCTGGGATTTCTAATCCTGATACTGAACGTTACTTCGATATACTTTCCACCAATGTCGATGAGCTCTTAGATAAATACCCTGCATCAGAAATCGTCTTGGCAGGCGACTTAAATGTACACAATGTACAATGGCTTAAATATTCTTCATCTACAAGCCAAGCAGGAAGACTGGCTGAGCTATTCTGTGAATCATACAACCTACAAGAATTAGTAGATTCCCCAACCAGAATACCTGATATAGAAGGTCAAAACGCCAACTTATTGGACCTGTTTATAACCTCACACCCCGACAAATATTCAGTATCTGTTTCATCGCCTTTGGGAAACTCCGATCATAAATTGATATCGACCAAATTCACAACTAGGTCACTAAATGTCAATAATCTATCTTCCAACAAGAGACTATTGTGGCATTATGATAAGGCGGACTGGGTCGCATTTAATCAATTCATCAGTGAACTGAACTGGTCTGACTGCTTCTCTACGCAGAACCTCGATTATATAAGCGAGTCAATTAGTAACATCATTTGGTATGGAATGCACTGCTTTATCCCACACAGTTCTAGGAATACCAAACCAACCACCAACTCTTGGTTTAACAGAGATTGCAAAGAGGCTATAAAGAGAAAAGAAGCGGCATACCGTGCATACAAACAATGCCCCTCTGTCGAACTGAGAGAAGTTTACAATTCTACGCGTAACATCTGCAAATCAGTCATAAATAAGGCTAAATTCCAGTTTGACAGCAAAATTAGGCAGAAAGTGTTCGTTCAACGGAAAGGTAGCAAAGGTTTCTGGTCACTCGTCAAATCTGTGAAGAATAACTTCACCTCCTCTTCTATTCCACCACTGGTATATGATGGCAAAATATACAGTGAACCGCAAGACAAGGCCAACCTGTTGGCCGAAACTTTTGTTGCAAACTCTTGCCTACTACCCACTACTCAGAGTCCACCAGCCATACCCTTATGTGATTCACACCAGAGACCTTTGCATTTCCGCACTAGGGAAGTATTTAAAGTACTCTCAAAACTCGATGTATCAAAATCGGCTGGACCTGATGGCATCTCCCCCTTAGTTCTCAGACACTGCGCTTCCTCGCTAGCCAAACCTCTCCGAAAACTCTTTTATCTGTCCTACGCAACAGGAGTGTTCCCATCATCGTGGAAACTAGCTCATGTCCAACCAATCCCCAAGAAAGGAGAAGCATGTGATCCATCTAACTACCGACCAATAGCACTAACTTCGACCCAATCAAAAGTCTTCGAAACCCTGGTTAACAACCAACTAATGAGCTACCTTGACTCACATCATCTCATCAATGATCGGCAATATGGTTTCCGGTCTTCGCGCTCCACCGGCGACCTAATGACATACCTCACCGAAAGATGGAATCGCTGTATCCACCAATTTGGCGAAGCTAAAATCATTGCCCTCGACATTTCGAAAGCTTTTGATAGAGTCTGGCATCCGGCTCTTCTAGCTAAGCTCCAGGCTTTTGGTTTGGACCCAGAATTAGTTAAATGGATCGAAAGTTTCCTTCACGACCGTTCGCTTCAGGTCGTCCTTGATGGAGTTAAATCAAATTGCCATACCACCAACGCAGGGGTCCCCCAAGGTACTGTCCTTTCACCAACACTCTTCCTTCTCTTCATCAACGATCTTCTCAGCGTGACTTCCAACTCAATCCATAGCTTTGCAGACGATAGCACCCTTGACTACACTTACTCTTTCAACTCTGTAGCTGACTCTCGCCGAAATTCAACATCTATCAACAGAGATCGCATGTTTGACTCACTAAATGAAGACATTTCAAAAATTATTGCATGGGGGAAAGCGAATCGAGTAGAGTTTAACGCCTCAAAAACTCAATGTTGTCTACTTTCCAATAAGCGATGTGCTCCACCTACCGCCCAACCCATTCTTTTCGATGGGGTCAGCATTCCTGATTCGCCCATTCTGAACATACTAGGTATTAACATCTCCAGTAAACTAAATTGGTCCGACCACATCTTTTGCGTTGCAAAAAACGCAATGAAGTGTCTGGGCTTTCTGAATCGCTGTAAAAGATACTTTTCACCATCTGATCTGGCTGAAATTTACAAGGCTCATATAAGACCGAGACTCGAATTTAATTCCCACATATGGGCAGGCGCAGGTAGAACCGCATTATCCGCGTTAGACAAAGTTCAACGGAAAGCCTTCAAGCTTATTGGCGAGGAACCCATAACATCTAAAATCGAACCGCTTGAACACCGGCGAAGTGTCGGCTGTCTCTCACTCTTCTATCGCTACTACAACCGCCGTTGCTCTGATGAAATAGCCAACCTCATTCCTGAGCGTACTTTTCCTTTACGTAACACCCGACTAGCCAGTCGTGCCCATCCTCATCTTCTAGAACTCAGCAATAGTCGCACCGCCAAATTCCATGACTCGTTTGTATCTAGGACAACACGAATGTGGAACGATCTACCATCTTTTGTTTTCTCCCGCAACTATGACCTACAAAAATTTAAACGGAATGTACACCGTCACCTTATTCAAACTCAACCCATCTCCCCACTACCTTAATCCCTTACCGCCAACGCTGTGCTCTCGCATCAAAGGGTTACCCCCTAAGCTTTGGTATAAACATAAAAAAAAAAAAAAAAAAAAAAAAAACTTGGCCATTAACAACAGATTTGCAGGTGTTCCGGGCAGAGTTGTAGACTTGCTTTCGCATAGAAAAAAAAAAACAAATAAATAAACACAATAAAAAAAGCAAATTAAAAAAATCCATTTATTTTCGCAGTTTTCTTTTTTTTAAATAAACTTTGAGCGTTGATGTTAGTTGATGTTTCAAAACTTAACGTTAACATTATAAATTTATCGAGCTTTATAAGCTTCTCTAAGTGTGTGGTTAATTACAATTTTAATTTTTCTTAAATAGTAATATGTTGAAAAACGAATGTAAATTAAGTAAAATGTGTGTTGCGGAAACCAAGAACAAATTTATGTGTGTTTTGTGTTTTGGAAATGATAAAACAAAAAATCATTTAAAAAATTTGACGATTCCAGAAAATTGAGCCAATCGATGTGGATGGCAGGTGAAAAGAACCGCAGAAACTGCGCTGAATTTTCAATTTTGAAGAATGAAGAAACCGTACAAAATCGTCAAATGAATGAATCGTCAAAAATTGTCAAAAATCTTCAAAAAATGTCGAAAGTTGACAATAATCGCCTAAAATTGAGATGCTGTTTGTTGGAATCGCAGCGGATCAAAAGGGCTGACGATGGATCCACCCGGAGCAAAGCTAATTCTGTAACTTTATCTGCTTCGGATGATATCCTTTTAGGGGAAGATGTTAAGCTCGAATCCTCCGCCAACGAGGATGAGGAGTCCACGCTCGTTGGAGAGAGGTCGACGATTTGGCGAATTCGATTATCGCAGCGATGATTCAAATATTTCCGCGGCTGCGAGAGTTTCCGACACCTGCGAATATAGCGACATAACAATCATCGACAATCCAGATGATAATGATTATGTTCCGACTCAGCGAGTAGTCGCATCGACTGGCACTCCCAGGAAATCAGAGCGAATCGCTAGGGAGACTGGTGGATCGTTAATGGCATGCAGCGCAGAAGCGGCTGAGCTCGAAACCGTGAGCGAGGCATTGGAATCAGGCGATAAACACCACTGGATTGCTACTATGAACGAGGAGATGGAGGTGCATGCTCAGAATGGGACTTGGGGCATGGTCGAAGGCCAAAATTGGAGCTGATGGACGAATTGCACGCTACAAGGCCAGACTTTTTTCAAGGCGACTTGAACGAAGACATCTATACATCGAGCAACCGGAGCAGTACGACGACGGGTCTGGGCTTGATTGCAAGCTGAAACGAGCCATGTATGGCCTCAAGCAGGCCGGACGACACTGGAATCGAAAGCTGGATCGGGCACTAATCGGAGTTTGGGTTGACGAAATCAAAACTCGACCCATGCATCTACGTTTCGTCCGAGGGTAATGCAATTTTTTGGGGAGAAGATTAAAGGCTCAAACACACAGAACGCGTTATAACGCAGCGCTCATGGAACGCCCCTCAACGCGGCCTTTCGACGATATTGGCTACGTCCCACACGCAGCGTTATCTGGGCGGGCGATCCAGTACTGTGGTTGAGTTTGTACAGCAATCATGAGTAGTTCTGATGAGGAGGCACGCCGGTACCGCGCGGTACTTTTGTAGTTTTGTACAACCCGAAAAGTTGACGTCGCATTCCGCAAGGTAGCGCTGAATGATAACACCACGTGTGTGGCAGGGATGATGCAATGGAATGCAATACAACCGTACCGCCGTAACGCAACAGGAACGCCGAACGTCGCGTCATAACGCGTTCTGTGTGTTTGAGCCTTAAGTCGCGGCTTTGCGCCACGTTTAAGATGAAGGATCTTGATCGACCTGAACAATGCGTGGGATTACAGATCAATTACGATGCTCTGACGGTATAGCTATTCATCAAACCAGCTATATATCGAGAAAGTGCTTCAGCGATTCGGGATGTCGAATTGCAAGATCGCGCACCAACGCCCGAGTGACCCGAGTCAGAAGCTGTCGTTTGGTCCATGGTAAAGCCGAGCAACTGTCCAACATCCGTGGGGAGTCTGCTACATCTTGTTCAGGGAACGAGACCGGATATTGCATTTGCCGTAAGCGAGGTGAGCCGATTTAATTTGAAATTTGGGGAAGCCCATTGGACTGCTGTTAAGCGGATCATGCGGTACCGTCACGGAACAACCAACTATCGCATTGTGTATCGCTGCGGTAGTAGTGAGCTTTATGGCTACTCGGATTCGGATTGGGCGTCGGACATCGACAAACGACGCTCGTGTACCGGCTACGTGTTAACTCTTGGAACAGTTCACAACAGCATATCGGCGCACTTTCATATACCGAAGCCGAGTATATAACGTTCTCCGAAGCCGCAAAGGAGGCGATTTGGTTGCGCCAGTTTGCTGCGTCGCTCAATGATATTAGCGAACCGCTGATTATCGAATGCGACAACCAAAGTGCGATTTCATTGGCTGATCCTGTTTTTGAAAGTTGCCACACTCCCTCCGCCAATCCAAACCGCTTCCTTTACAGCTTGATCGAAGTGGAAGCGCTGGAAAAGTCTCTGGATCAGCGGGGGAGGTCTAAAAGGGTCCCCTAGGACAAGGCAGCGCTCCTTGGAGCGCTGCTGAAATATACGAAGGGCGAGGTGTGCGCGTAGCGCGCGGTGAGCCATAGGATCAGGCTCAGAATTTTGCGCTAGGGGAACTGGGGACCTCCCTGTATAACTGGAATTTTGTCCTTTGGCTCGCTCTTCGTATTTATCAGCGGAGGTCCTTATAGACTCCCGCCCTAGGATTCAGTGTTTTTTTGGGCGCCTAGAACCCGGACAAACTGTAAAGGCAGGTGAAACAGCTTCCAATGAGCGGTCCTTGGAGCTCTCTTTAAGCTTGATCGAGGTCGAGGCTCTCAAAAAGCTACTGAATCCAAGGTGGAGGTGTAGAAGGGTCGGCAAGGAGAAGGCAGCGAAGAAGAAGGTTGCGCGCATAGCGCGCGGTGAGCCATAGGATCAGGCTTAGAATTTTGCTCTAGGGGAACTGGGGACCTCCTTGGAATTGTGTCCTTTGCCTCACCGCGCGCTACGGGCGCACCTCGCTCTTCGTATTTGTAAGCGGAGATCCTTGTAGACCCCCGCCCTAGGATTCAGTGTTTTTTTGGGCGCCTAGACCCCGAACAAACTGTAAAGGGAGGTGAAACAGCTTCCAATGACAAGGCAGCGCTCCTTGGAGCTCTCTTTAAGCTTGATCGAGGTCAAGGCTCTCAAAAAGCTAATGAATCCAAGGTGGAGGTGTAGAAGGGTCGGCAAGGAGAAGGCAGCGAAGAAGAAGGTTGCGCGCATAGCGCGCGGTGAGCCATAGGATCAGGCTTAGAATTTTTCTCTAGGGGAACTGGGGACCTCCTTGGAATCTTGTCCTTTGGCTCACCGCACGCTACGCGCGCACCTCGCTCTTCGTATTTATCAGCGGAGGTCCTTGTAGACCCCCGCCCTAGGATTCAGTGTTTTTTTGGGCGCCTAGAACCCGAACAAACTGTAAAGGCAGGTGAAACAGCTTCTAATGACAAGGCAGCGCTCCTTGGAGCTCTCTTTAAGCTTGATCGAGGTCAAGGCTCTCAAAAAGCTAATGAATCCAAGGTGGAGGTGTAGAAGGGTCGGCAAGGAGAAGGCAGCGAAGAAGAAGATTGCGCGCATAGCGCGCGGTGAGCCATAGGATCAGGCTTAGAATTTTGCTCTAGGGGAACTGAGGACCTCCCTGTATAACTGAAATTGTCCTTTGGTTCACCGCGCGCCAAATTGATTATCATTCTATTTTTATCGAAAAGGATGTTTAGAGTAGAGTAGAGTAAAATTTATTTCTTCCGATTAATTGAATTTGAGTTGTTTCTTTTGAATGACAATCTTTGTCCAATGAGTTGGGGTGTCGTGGTGGTAAACGCGTCACTAGGTCAAGTCAGGAAACACTTTGTAAATTTCTTGACGTATGCAAAATATCTTAATAAAAGGCCCTGGCTATTGACCGTCGTGGCGAGTTGGCGTGTCTTTTTGTAAGCCTGCGATTTTCTGTAAATCCTCTCGATTTTCAACCCAAACAATTATTGACAATTGAAATGAATTTTTAGAATTGTCAAAAATCAAAAGTCAAACAGAGGCCTTAGAGACCTGGCGAACGTCAAGAACGCTGCTTGTTTGTCGCCCCGCCTGCTGTCGAACGAGAACGGAGGGTTACAACGAAAAATACATACTCCGAAAAGCAGACTTTTTTTTTCATACTACTCCGAATTTTCGGAAAACGAAACACGACTCGCTCAACTTTTGAAGTTTTTGAAATTGAGAATTAATTTTTGACGATATTTCAGAAAAGAACGCTCCATCGGCTCGCTTGGCTCTTCACTCCGAATTTTCGGAAGATGCAAATAACTGTCCAAGGGATGAACGAGAATAAAAGAGAGAGGAGGAAGGGGGGGGGGGAGGAAGGGGGGGGGGGGGGGTGGGTGAAAAAAAAAATAGTCCGAAAAGTAAAGGAAAAGGCATAAAACAGCCGACAGGAGTTTAACTACTTACTACCACTTCATTCATGGACCTTTCGCCCTTTAAGCCTTGTTATCTTGACAGGAACATGAGGACATTTAAGGCTCACACTTGGGTTCAGCAACATCTTCTGCGCCAAAGAAGCGATCAAGGAAACCTCTGAGTATACACGGGGAGTGTAAAATCGTCAAAAGGACTGATCAGAGACAAAGCGGCGCTAGGTGCGCACGCAAACCCGCGAAAAAGGTTTGAATTTTAATAGAAATCCTGCCGGCTGTTGTAAGCCACCTTCTGTGGATCACACAGCGCGCTATGCACGCACCTCGCCCTTCAAATATTTTAGCAGCTCTCGAAGGAGCGCTGACTTTAACCTTAATGAAACACACGAGGGCGGTCTCTTGACTTCAGAGGCTTCACATGCGTCGAAGCCACGATGAAGCAGTCAAGAAAGTTTCTGAATTTACGGAGGAGACCTGAAAACTTCAAAGCGTCCGATTAAGGAAAAGGGAGCCATTGAAAAAAGCTCCAATCTCAATAGCGACAATCCTTATGTAGTTTTAAATTGTGACGGCCGTTGTAAGCTTTTGCCTGTCGCCTCCCGTACGTACTTGGCTCTTCAAATATTTTAGCAGTGCTGCCTTTCCCTTGATTCCCCACTTCTCTGGTCCTAGATGAGCTACTCGCTAGGCTCTGCGACTGTGGTTATTGTGCTATCGGATACGCTGACGATATAACCATAATAATAAGGGGCGAGTTTGAAACGACCGTCACGGAGGTGATGAGTACGGCACTCGACCTAGTCCTTCGCTGGTGCACTGAAGTTGGTCTGGGCGTTAATCCTCAAAAAAACTGTCTTAATTCCATTCACTCGGAAGAGAAATCTTAGTTTAAGCTCGGTCAGCCTAGGTAGGACGGTGCTTGAGTTCTTTACTGAAGTCAAGTGTTTAGGCCTCACGTTAGACTGGAGGCTCAACTGGAGCAAACATGTCGAGACAGTTTTTACTAAGGCCACTCGGATCCTGTGGGCTTGCAGGTCTCTCTTTGGAAAAACCTGGGGTCTCACCCCTCAAATGACTGAGTGGTTGTACTTGATGCTGGTACGACCAGTTGTGACACATGCTGCGCTAGTATGGTGGCTCAAAACGCAGCAGCGTTGCACCATACAGTTGTGTACCAAACTTCAACGTCTTGCATGCCTTGGTATGGCAGGATCTTTTCGCTCATGTCCAACATCGGCCATAGAGGCAGTTATCGGACTTACTCCGCTGCATATTTTTATTCGAGAATCTGCAGCTCTAAGCGCTCTTCGAGTGCATCTAACTTATGACGGTCATGTGTACAATCAGGGCCACATGAGCATTCTGGAGCGGGTTCCTTGCATACCGATCTGCTCGAGATCAGACTACATGACTACGGAACTTTGCTTCGGTAGGAAATTTTCGGTCTCCATCCCAAGCCGGTCGGAATGGGATATTGGCAATCTTTGTCCTGATCCCAGGTATATCATGGTGGTTTACTGATGGGTCAAAAATGGAACAGGGAGTTGGTGCTGGGATCTTTGGACCGAACACCAGGATCTCAATCGCTATGGGCATTTGGCCCAGCGTTTTCCAAGCCGAGATCCATGCTATTGAGACCTGCGCCAGAGTAATTCTCCAAAAGAAGCTCATCGGCGCTAACATTGCTATCTGCTCTGACAGTCAGGCAGCTATTAAGGCTCTTTCCTCACACAAGTTCTCGTCGAAACTAGTGAAAGAGTGTGTTTTGATACCCTACAGTGTCTCGCAAACACTAACCGGGTCACTCTTTGTTGGATACCTGGGCATCGGGGCATCCATGGCAATGAAGCTGCCGATGAACTTGCTAGACAAGGCTCATCAGAGGAATTTTTCGGGCCTGAACCCTTCTGCGGTCTGAGCTGGGCCGCAGCCAAGGCGATGGTGAGGGTATGTTCGGCGGACGAAAGGTTGCGGTACTGGAATAATCTCCCAGAACTGCGGCAATCCAAAGATCTCATTGATCCCTACAGTCGGAACGAAGCTAGCCGCCTGGGAAGAGCGGACCTAAGGTTAATCGTTGGTTATCTCACGGGACACCACTGAGTGAGATATCACCTAAACAAGATGGGTCTCTCTACTGAGACAGAAGGCCGGCTTTGCCTGGAGGACGTTGAGTCCACCAAACACCTTCTCTGTGAATGCCCGGCGATCGCTCGCTCCAGGCTTACGTTTCTTGGAGATTCAATAGTGAGCTCCGCTGTCATTAAGAGTACTCCTACAAAGGACCTATTGGCCTTCATCAGGTTGATTGAGGGTCTTTTGGATTAGTCAAGGATAGATCTTTTGGTCGCAGTGCATACCATATGGGTATCTCAGCCTGCCCTTATTATTTATTATCGCCTGGCTGGCGTAATCTCGGCCTCTTTGGCCGGTATGTATACCCGCAACGGATGCAACGCATCAAGTTGACGGATATGGATGCCTTGGGCAGGTGTTATGCCGGCATCCTGAAACTAATATAATTTAGTGGAGGTCGAAGAGCACTTTGCGCACTATTGCACACGTATGCAAAATTACGTATTTTTGCATAACGTCAATGAGATTGTGCGGCAGGTTTAATTGGGTGAGGGAAGTCAGAAGGTCTTTGGGTATTATAGTAGCCGACAATATTACAGGCACTATTCGTACACTGCCAAGATGCCAAAGTTGTTTGATTTCTTGGGCCAGTGCACTATAGTTTGCCCTTTTCTCCGCATGCTTTCTCTCGATGTTGCTATTATGGGGGATAGCAACATCGATTATGTATGCAGAGCGACTCGTCTTGTCGACTAGGAGTACATCGGGTTTGTTGCGGGCGACCGGGTGATCAGTGTTTACCTGGCGATCCCAGTACATCGTGAAGCGAGTGCTGTCAAGCACTGCTTGTGGAGTGTACTGGTAGATCGGTACGGTTTCACTGACCAGCCCGTGCTTGTATGCAAGGTGTTGGTGGATTACCCTGCATACAGCATTGTGTCTGTCCGTGTACTCTACCGGCGCCATTACAGAACAACCAGAAATGAGATGGTCAAGTGTTTCCAAAACCGAACCACACATTCTGCACCGGTCGTCATCCACCCTTTGTTTGCAGATATGCTTAAGATAAGCACGGGTGGGGACCACGCCGTCCTGAATGGCAACCATCGAACCTTCTGTTTCGGCAAAGAGGTACCCTGCACGAAGCCACCTGTTAGACAGGTGAAGATCGACAAATGGCTGCCAAAGGCAACTCGCATGTTTACCATGCATCGCCTTTGACTTCCATTTGTCGATCTTCTCTTGGTCTGACTTCACCAGACTCAAAGGAGCAAATGATTGATCCTTTAAGTTCAGTGGAGTCAAACCATCATCTGCCTTGCAGACAGCATCATGCAGAGCACTCGATGTTGCTTTGCCTCGGAAATAAGTGCGAAGTGAGTTGACTTGCTGATGATGTAAGCTGGCAATGTCAACTAAACCTCTACCTCCGATGTCACGAGGTAGGCACATTCGCTCCACTGACGATTTTGGATGTAACATTCGGAATTTGGACATCAAAACGCGTACCCCCCGTTCAATGTCCGCCAAAGATGTGACAGACCACGGGACTATTCCGAATGAGTAGGTCAGTGAAGGAATGGCATAAAAGTTTATCGCACTTATTTTATTTCTTCCCGATAAGTTGGATTTTAACACCAATTTCAACCTGCGCCAGAACTCAACCAGCAGTCCTTCTCTCAAGTCATCAATGCTGGGATGTTCACCTTGCAGAATTCCTAGGTATTTATAAAAGTCTGCCTCCGACATTGCACCTATATGGATATCATCCAAGGTGAAGCCGGGGTGCGGTGCGTGAACGCCTTTGCGGATGGCACGGATTCGACATTTGTCTAATCCGAAGTCCATCCGAATGTCACGGCTGAAATTTCCTTTGATCCGCAGCAGACTTTTAAGATGTGCATCGCTTCCCGAGTATAGTTTGATGTCATCTAAGTACATCAGGTGAGTCAGTTCGAATTTGGAAAACATTCCAAGAAGACCATGCTTGATCGTATAGCCGCACTGTCTAGGCGAATTCAAAAGTGATGAAAGGGGGTTCAGCGCCAAGCAGAACCAGAAAGGACTCAAAGAGTCCCCTTGGAATATGCCTCTTCGGATATGTACCGGTTGAGAGAGCATATTGCCTTCGGTTGATGGCACTGATAGTGTTGTGCGCCATCCTTCCATCACTTTTGTCAAAAAGTTGATTAGGGCAGGATCTACGCGGTACATGTGGAGGACCTCGATTAGCCAGCTATGGGGGATGCTGTCAAATGCTTTGGCGTCATCAATAGAGCAGCAATACAGATTCCTGTGATTGCGCGTAGCTTGTCCTACCACAACCGAGTCGATCGTTAGTTGTTCCTTGCAACCCCTAGATCCGACTCGGCAGCCCTTTTGCTCCTCGGCAAGGATATTGTTCTGCTCAAGGTGCGTATAGATCCTGCCACTAATAATGGCTGTAATGTATTTGTACAGTGTCGGCAAGCATGTTATAGGCCTCGTTTCAGCAGGCGTCTCCACTGTTTCCCGTTTGGGTAACAAGTAGGTTACACCTGCTGTGAGGAAAGGTGGAAATTCCTCAGGCCTATTAATCAACAGATTTATCTGTTGTGCGAGCTGACCACATATACTTGGGAATCGCTTATACCAGAAATTCTGCAATTTGTCAGGACCAGGCCCCTTCCAATTTTTCGACCGCTTAATAACTTCACGGACATCGGATTCAGTGACCTCGGCGAAAATCATACCAGGCAAGCTGGCATGGCGGGTGGTTTCGGCAGTGATCCACTCAGTATGTTGGGTGTGTTGAGCGGGAGTTTGCCAAAGTCCACCCCAGTATTGTTCCGCGTCAGTCACTGAGAAGTTAATAGTGGGGCTGGCTTGTTGGTCCTCATTGATAGTCTTGTAGAAGTTCCGCTGGCTTTTAGTGAAAGCAGCGTTCTGAGAGGAGAGGCTCAGCGTGTACCGTCGGAGACGACTTGTAATGACTGCGAGCTTCTGTTTTAGTGTGTCCAGTACTTCCACTAAAGGAGTTCCGGAAGGAGTGGAATATTTACGGAGGATCTTTTCCACTTTTTTGTTCAACCGCCTACAGGTATTGCCAGCAACGTATTGAGTCAATGGGCCAATATCCTGTCGTAAGAAATCTCTCTTCCGCTCAAGACGAACCTTCCAGGCTGGTTCTTGTTTTTGTCTCACGCCGACAACGCTATCACGGATCCTCTGACCATGTAATCTGATAGCCGCCACTGCACCGCAATACACAAGTGATTGCAGTTCCAGTAACGTCGTATCAGAGCTGAGTCTGGATGCGATTTCGCTGGCGATTTGAGAAAGAATATCAGGTGTTGCAGTAGATGTATGTAACCTGGGAATGCCAGGCCTGTGCAGAGGATCTATTTCCTGATATTCCAACCAAGCTCTTTCATATTCGTCGTGAACTTCAGAAGAGACTTCCACTTGGCGGCGAAGTAGTGTACTTCGTCTGGTGTTGTGGGTACTCCTGTGCGGGACAGAGTGACGTGATGGTGGTGAGGATGCCACATCCTGCCCCGCCGACTCTTGGTTTCGAGTTGCCTCTAAAACCTCAAGTCGAATTCTTTCCCTCGTCGTCTCCGGTATTGCACTCCTTCGCATTATTATTATTATTATTATTATTATTATTCCCTTGATAGGGACATAAGGACACTATTGGCTCACGCTAGGGTTCAGAGATTTCATCTGCGCCGAGGGAACGAGGCTACGATCAAGCAATCGAGAAAGTATCCTAAATTGATGGAGAGACGGTGACCGCCGAGGGGCGAGGTGCGCGCGTAGCGCGCGGTGAGCCACAGAAAAAACCTTACAACAGCCGGCAGGACTTTAAATTCCATAAGGATCGTGTCTAGTGAAAGTTTAACTTCTGTTACGGGCTCACCGCGCGCTGCGCGCATACCCCTTCTCTGCAGATACTTTCGCAGCGCTCCAAGGATCATGATCTTGATCAGCCCCTTGGACAAGTTGTCAGTAATTGCCTAAAATCGAGAGAATGATCGAAAATCCTTATTTGTGACGATTTGCTCAATTTTAGGTAATCATTGACAACTTTTGACAATTTTTGACAATTTTTTTGACAATTTTTGACGATTCATATTTTACTACTATTTTTTTTTTCAAATTCGTTTGAACGTTATAATTCGGTGTTAAATAATCCAATACGATAATAATAATTTTAAAAATTAAGTAATTATCACAATCGCTTGACGAGCTTCAAAAAGAAGATGTGGACACAAAAAAAAACATAGAAAGAGAGAGAGAGACAGAGAAAAAGAGACGGAAACCAAGCAAAATTTACTGAGAAAAAAAATGCGATATAATAGAAAATTACTTCACAGCTGCCTGGTACTGGAATCGGATAATTTCGATAGACAGCAAATATAGGTAAAAAGGGAGATGTGTTGAGCCAAAATGAATGCGGGTGTATCATGAGAGAAAGACAGCGAGAGAGAGACAGCGAGAGAGAGAGAGAAGAACGCGGGCAATTGGCTGTCTCCATAAAGATTTTGCCCATTTCCATCTCTGTCTGATTTTTATTTAATTTTATTTTTTTATTTAGCTCTCTCCTGTTGTTGTTTTTGTTTTTAGTTTGTTGGCTTGACTTCATGGTTTCCTTTTAATAATTAAAAATTAACGAATATAATATGGGAGTATATATATAAATATAAAACTGTACTTAACTTAAACATGAACCAATTAAAAAATTACATGGAAAAAAATAGGAAGCAGCACTTTGTGAGCCAGCTTTTATGAGGCGTGGCCACCCACAGATGGCGCGGTGCTGGCTCATCAGTTTAGGCTGCTTTCCAAAAAATATATATGTATATATGTATATTAATATTATATGTATAATGTAAATGTGTGTGTTGCAACTACTCCCGACCGATTTTACTCTTTTTGTAATTCTATTGTCAGTGTGTGTCTTTATAGTAATTCGATAAAAATAATAATAATATTGTGTAGGGGACGGATGGAACGAAAGGGACGCATTTTCGAGAGCGCGTAATACTTTTGGCTTATATATGGTAATGTATCTATGTATATATATAAAATTCTATCAACACTTTACACAACAGTTTTTTTATTGATTTGTTTTATTTTTTTTTTTTTGTTTTATTAGAAGGAAAATCAATTTTGTCCTTTTTTTTCAAATATTTTTTTCTGTTTTTAGTTTATTTGTTTTAGTTTGTTTTCTGTATTTTTGCTAATGTCGTGGAATGTTTATGCTTTTCATTTGCGGTAACTACAAACGGTAACGACGCGACGGTCGAGAAAAAAGGAAGAATACAAAAGCAATCAGAATGCATTGTAAAACAAATTGCACAGACTCACTAACTCCCCCCCCCCCCCATGATAAGATCACCACCAGTTTTTCGGATTGGAAGTTGCCCCCACTGTCATGTAACGAGTTGCTTGCTTGAGCTGGGCTCAAACCGAGGA
The DNA here is from genome assembly GCA_964017055.1 of Chloromyia formosa. Taxonomy (NCBI): domain Eukaryota; kingdom Metazoa; phylum Arthropoda; class Insecta; order Diptera; family Stratiomyidae; genus Chloromyia; species Chloromyia formosa. The sequence goes on along the minus strand of OZ024819.1, from coordinate 7,252,692 downwards.
CGGAGATCGAGGCTGGTCGTTCAGACCTGCCGTGACACCTAAGTGCCAATATTTCCTCAGCCATAACCTGAGTTGACGCGTGCTCGACACTAGCTCAGCTGTCGGTAGTGTGGGCGGGGTTGTTGTAGGTCAGTCTGCCTTTCATCGCTACAAAGAAAAACTCAAGTCACGCGTCTACCCGAGGGCCTAAGCCACACGAATGTCCCTCAAGGGATAGAATTCTAAGAAAATAGGTCGCGAAATTTCGCAACGTCCCTGTTACTCCCGTGCTAGTGGCAGGGACGTTGGGGAATTTCGCGACCTATTTTCTTATTCTATCCTTTGAGGGACATCCGTGTGGCTTAGGCCCTCGGGTAGACGAGTGAGTTTTTCTTTGTAGCGATGAGAGGCAGACTGAGCTACAACAACTCCGCCCACACTACCGACAGTTGAGCTAGTGTCGAGGACGCGTCAACTCAGGTCTGGGCTGAGGAGCTATTGGCACTTAGGTGTCACGGCAGGTCTGAACGACCAGCCTCGATCTCCGTCCTCAGTTGAGGTTCAACTCAACAAAGCAAGACGTTAGTCAATCGAAGCCGAAATCGAAATCTTCGGGACGTTGGCAAAGACAAAGGAGAACGAAAAAGAAAGAATGGGTGCATTCGGGAGTCACGGTTGCTAGCTAGCTTTAAGTGCTGCCTCGTGATTTGTATTCCGAATGTTGCGCTAAACCACTGCTAAACTTAGCGCAAATAGCTAGGCGCTAACACTTTTAGGCAGCACAAAATTTGTTCGCTGTCTTGCCTTAGCGGAGATTTGACAATTCGAACGAACTGCCTGCATTCACAAATCATACCGCTACTCGAGCGCTCCCATTTTTGTTGTTGTAATTCAGTGCAAAATTGGGACAAAAATAGGAGCGCTCAAGTAGCGCTACCGATTTGTGAATGCAGGCATGTCAATTTACAACAGGTGAGCCAGCATACCATTCGGGCGTCACAAGAAAAATTGTTATGTGCTGCTTAGGAATTCGCTATTTCTATGCAGCGCATTACGCTTTTTTCCGTGACGCCCGAATGCACCCAATAAGAAGACGATGTAGAAAAAGAAGACAATGAAGAGGAAAAAGAATTATGAATTTGGCATTAATGAGTGCGTTCAGAAGGTGGCAAAAGAGCAGAAACCCCTCGCGAGCTGCTCCGCAACTGCTCGCGAGCAGCTCCGGAGCCGCTCGGTTTGGAGTCTGCACCTGCTGAACGCTACTTCACCAGCTGAAAAATCGACCAGCTGAAAGCTGACGATGACAATTTTAGACGTCAAGTGCCGAAAAGTGGAACATACATGAATCCCACGCTGTCCATTACAAAAATCACGAACAACGAGAAAACAAAATCAAAAGCACCCGAAAACCAAAGAACTAGAAGCCGAAAGCGGCGAAAACACAACAACCAACTTGATAACTGTCAAAATTCGAAAGTCGCAACTTGAGCGTGAGGTTGAAAAAGAAGAAGAAGAACCTGAGCACTGAGCACTGATCAGTGAGCAGAAATATTTCTTGCTCGGTGAAATTTGATCATGCTCACCCGAGCAGAAGTTGCTCGGTCACTTCTGAACCCGCTCGTTCTGAACATGTTCGCTGAGCGGAAGTTGCTCAGTTCCTTCTGAACGCAAACAATGGGAGAATTCTTTCTATTTCATTAGAGAGAATTTTCACACAAAGCTCACGGAATTTCCGCTTTAGGACCGACACACATTTCCCTGCGTGGGTTCTAGGGTTCTTATCACCTCTAAAGCAGAAATGGAAACATAATGGTTATAGCCTTTTTCGGAGAATTCTCTCTATTAAATTAGGGAGAATTTTCACAAAACTCAGGAAATTTCCGCTTTAGAACCGACGAATCCCCCCCGAATGGGTTCTAGGTTCTTACCAACTAAAGCGGGAATAGACTACCTAACGCGAAAATGCCGGAAATTAAGGAATTAGAAAAATTCTCCCTAATTTAATAGAGAGAATTCTCCTAAAAAGGCTAAAACCATTATGTTCCCAGAAATGAACTGCCTAAAGCGGAAATGCCGCTCAATTAAGGATTCTCTCTAAATGCAATAGAAAGAATTCTCCCATTAAGGTCAAATTCATAATGTTCCGGTTCGGGTTCTTCTTCTTTACTTTCGTAACATTAGGAGTATTCGATTCGCTCGGATCTCGTTGGATCTTCATACAAAGACGAAGACCGGTCTGCCAATTTGTATGGAGATCCTACGAGATCCTGGGTGAATCGAATACGCCTAATATTACGAAAGTAAGGAAGAAGAAGAACCCGAACCGGAACATTATGAATTTGACCTTAATGGGAGAATTCTCTCTATTGAATTTAGAGGGAATCCTTAATTGCGCGGCATTTCCGCTTTAGGTAGTTCATTTCCGCTTTAGGTGTTAATAACCTAGAGCCCACGCAGTGAAAAGTGTAGGTCCGAAAACGGAAATTTCTTGAGTTTTGTTTGAAAATTCTCTCTAATGAAATAGAAAGAATGCTCCGATTAATGCCAAATCCATAATGTTCCCTCGAACCTACTCGAATTTGAATCTACCCATAAAATAGGTTCACAAAAAAAGCAACATTCCTATTTCGCAAATATTAGGAGGATTCTCTCTCTCTCTTTCTATTGCATTTAAAGAGAATTTTTAAAATGCCTTTAATTGCGGCATTTTCGCTTTAGGTAGTATATTTCCGCGAAAGATTCCTGTTTCGCAAAAATTATGAGAATTCTCTCTATTCGATTAGAGTGAACTTGGACAAAACTCGAGAAATTTCTGCTTTAGGACCTGGTTCGGTTCGGAACATTCCTATTTCGCGAATATTAGGAGAATTCTCTCTCTATTGCACGTAGGGAGAATTTTTAAAAGTCCTTAGTCGCGAGATTTTCACTTTAGGGGTAGTTCATTTCCACTCTAGGTGGCAAGAACACCTAGAACCCTTGCGGGGTGATTGCCAGGTCCTAAGGCGGAAATTTCTCGAGTTTTGTGAAAGTTCACTCTAATCGAATAGAGAGAATTCTCATAATTTTCGCGAAACAGGAATGCTCCGCGGAAATATACAATACTACCTAAAGCGGGAATCCCGCAAAATTAAGTAGAATAGAAAAAGAAGACGACGAAAAAGAAAAAGAATTATGGATTTGGCATTTATTGAAGAATTCTTTCTATTTCATTAGAGAGAATTTTCGCACAAAACTCAAGGAATTTCCGCTTTAGGACCTACACATATTTCCCTGCGTGGGTTCTAGGGTTCTTGCCACCTAAAGCGAAAATGGACTACCTAAACTGGAAACGGACTACCTAAAGCGGAAAAGCTGCAATTAAGGATTCTCCCTAAATGGAATAAAGAGAGAATTCTCCTAATATTCGCGAAACATTTCCGGCTTTAGGTGGTGGTAAGAACCTAGAACCCACTCGTGGGGAGATTTGTAGGTCCTAAAACGGAAATTTCTTGAGTTATGTGAAAATTCTCTCTAATTGAATAGAGAGAATTCTCTTAATTTTTGTGTTCCCAAAAAATGGATATTTAAGATGGCTTCCAATCCAAGGTACTCTGCAGTGAAAAAATCTTTTACAAGACAACCCTCCCCATTTCTTCCCCCCCCCCCCTCCTCCTCCTCCTCTTTCCCCCGACCGCCGCCCCTTCCCCTGCGCGGGATACCTCTACAGTATTCTAAGTATATAAAAAGAAAGAAAATGAGCGCGCGTTTCGTCCCCGTTCGTTTTCGAGTGTCTCTATGTATGTGTGTGTGTGTGTGTGTGTGTGAGTCTAGTGTGTGTATTTGTATTTTTGTTAATTTTAAATTTTATTCTCTTTTAACGGCTTACTTTCCCCTTCTGGCTCCTCCGCTATTGTTGTCATGTATATGGCTTTTCCATGTTCCCCCGCTGACTGATCCGGTATATATATGGTTTTCTGTTCTGGATAATTCCACGATTGAATTTCGGCCGTACCGTACAGCTGGAACATAATATATGTGGCGATTGTTATAATGGATGCCAATCCAAATACCAACTGCCATTGTTCGATTGATGTCTTCAAAACGGGAACAGGAAAATAAGAGAAAAGAGACGAAAAAAAAACAGAGAGAGAAAGGCATGAGATACAATATCAATATTAAGTTTTATTAGCGAAGCGTATGCGATGGGATGTAATGAGGTTTGTTTTTCTAACGTTTGCCCTTTTTGTCCTTAATTCATTCGTTCTTTTTTCACATGCCCGTTATGTACCATGTCAAGAGTTTCCTTTTCCCCTCCTTTCATCATTTAATCCTTTTCGTCCTTTTGTCCTTTTCGTCTCTATCTATGCGGGAAACTTATCAAAAACCGAACGAAAGGTGCACCAAATGAATGCCCAAATACACGTTGATTCAACCGGATCTCAGATCTTGTTCCTTTCGTCCTATGTCGCTTGTCCTTTCTGTCGTTGTCCAGTTTTTTTTCGTCCCTTTTTCGTTTTGTTCTTCAGTCGATTCGTCCTTTCATTAAATCGTTCTTTTTTCACTTGCCCGTTATGTACCATGTCAAGATTTTCTTATTCCCCTCCTTTCATCATTTAATCCTTTTCGTCCTTTTCGTCTCTATCTATGCGGGAAAATCATCAAAAACCGGATGAAAGATCAGTGGCGGATCTAGAAGTCGAGTTTGGAGGGGACCCGACATTGTTTGTTACCTGGAGAGCTAGGGACATATCCACACTTGTTCAACTTTCGGTTCTCAAGAGGTCTGCTTCTATTGAAAGCGCTGACGCATTCTTTATTGGCGGGAAGTATGCAGTGGTGAACGTACAAGCCTATGAATCAATGTTATTTTAGGAATAAGGGCTACTGTGCATATACCGCACACATAGATTGCAATAAAGTTCGTTCTGTTGCCATCAGGATTTCATCACCCAGTTCAGTACCCAGTTCAGAAAAAAATGAGAAAATTCTTGTCACAGCAGGAAGGTACACAGAGAAAATAAAAATTCACTTCTCCACGTTCTCGTCACCGTAGTTTCTACAACACTCATTACAGGGGATGCGAAGCCTCATATGGCGTGACAACACCTTAAGTGCCCTTTCACACGAAGAGCCGCACGACTCTCACTCGCGAGTTGGAGCGAGGCACGTAAGACTGAAATGCATGGAGTATACTGGAGCTTTCACAAGGGGAACACGAGCCTTTACGTCGCGCGAGTGAGAGCCGGTACAGCTCGTGCATTTAGAGCCGTCGCGTCGCGTCTCTTGATCAAAATTCAAAGCAAGGAGTGCCGGCATTCACACGGGAAGAGCGTTGCATGCAATGGATCCTACACGTGTACAGTGGCCATATATCTTCTTTAACGTCGACGCCGTCTTCGACGACAAAAACGTCAACGTTCCAGAGCGTATCGGGTGCATCTTAGCGGGTAGTGAGGACTGAGGAGCGAGAGCCATTGTCGCTCTTCCCGTGTGAATGCCGGCACTACTCGGTTTGCATTTAGATCAAGAGACGCGACGCGATGGCTCGAGTTGCACAAACAGCACCGGTTCTCACTCGCGCGACGTAAAGGCTCGTGCTCCCCGCGTGAAAGCTCCAGTGTACTCCTTGCATTTCAGTTTTACGCGCCTTGCGCCCACTCGCGAGCGAGAGGCGTGCAACGCTTCATGTGAAAGAATGGAAGGTGGGAGCGGAAAAAGCTCTCACTCGCGAGCGAGAGCCGTGTGAAAAGGCACTAACGGTGCAGCTAGAATGCAATCTGGGCTACCATGATTTTGCTGAACTAAGTGTTTTATTGTACCCATTATCCATTCCGAGTTGGTGTTGCTTGGTTGCTTTAAACTTTAGAGTTAGTTTGGAGAGCAGCAGAGGGTTTCACTTTGTTGTACGTGACATTGAGTCCAGTCCTGGCCAGAGCAGTCCACCAGTCAAATACCGTAAATAAGAATTTTACCTTGTCAGCAAAAACTAGGCTCGTCCCATGCAGCACAGGAGTCTCTGCTGGAGATATCCTATCCTTGTGGAAAAAGCACGAAAAGGACAAAAGGACTAAAGGAAGAATGGAGTGGAAAAAACCTTGACGTGGTACGGAAGGACGAATCGACTGAAGAATAAAAAGGAAAAAGCGACGAAATGGAGAAAGAAAAAAAAGGCCAAGGACAAAAAGGGCAAGCGAAAAACGACGAAGGGACCAAGAACTGAGATCTGGTCAAATAGGCGTGTTTTGTTTGAATCTACCCCATAGTAATCAGCCCAAATGATTTTAAGCGTACTTAATAGCTCAAAATCATAATAATGCACGCCCAAATAGTTTGCCAGTGAGAGGCTATTCTGCCACACCTCACTAAGAACAGGAAATTTACCAGATGTGGCAATAGCATTGTTATCCATATAAGCACACACCTTGCAGCCCAAAAGTTTCTGTTGTCAAAGCCGTCTGTGTACAACCAAGTTCCAGAAAAAGGGTGGAGAGCACTCACTTCATTCAGACGATGCTCCCGAACAAGTGTGCAAACATTAGCACCATAAGCTTCATGAAGCAAAATTGAAGGGGAATGCGTAGCGCATAGAAAGTCTCATTATCTTATCTTAACCCACCCTTGTCAGGTGTTCCTTGCTTTCGCTGTTTTTTTTTATATATAAATCATTTCCGAAAATTTCCTCTAATATTCCAACATCATCAGGCCCGGGCCCCCCTCTGAATCCGCCATTGTGAAAGATGCAATAAATGAATGCCCTTTTTGTCCTTGTCCATTGTTTCTTTGTTTTCCCCATTTCGTCGCATTTTTCGTTGTTGTTTCATTCGTCTTTCGTACCATGTCAAGGTTTTTTTTCCTTCCTTTCATCCTTTAGTCCTTTTCGTCCCTTATGTCTGCGGAAAACGCATCAAAAATCAGACAAAAGATGCAACAAATGAAAGCCAAATATCCGCTAATTTGACTAGACCGCAGATCTTGGTAGTATCGTCCTTTGTCGCTTGCCCTTTTTGTCCTTGTCCAATTTTTTTGTTCATTTCGTCCCTTTTTCGTTTTGTTCTTCAGTCGATTCGTCCTTTCGTACCGTGTTAAGATTTGTTTCCCTCCTTTCTCATCCTTTAGTCCTTTTGGCCTTTTTGTCCCTTATCTATGCCGGAAACTTATGAAACATCAGACGAAAGATGCAACAAATGAGTGCCATATACATATTAATTTGATTAAATTTTAGATCCTGATCCTTTCGTCCTTTGTCGCTTGTCCTTTTTGTCCTTGTCCATTTTTTTTTTGTTTTCCCCATTCCGTCGGATTTTTCGTTTTGCTCTTCAGTCGATTCGTAGCATGTCAAGGTTTTTTCCCTCTTTTCATCCTTTTCGTCCCTTATCTCTGCGGAAAACTCATCACAGGAAAAAAAAAGAAAAAAGATGCAACAAATGATAGCCAAATACCCGCTAATTTGACTAGATCTCAGATCTTGGTCCTTTTGTCCTTTGTCGATTGCCCTTTTCGTCCTTGTCCAGTTTATTTCATTATTTTCGCCCATTTCGTTTGTTTTTTAGCCGATTCGTCCTTTCGTACCGTGTTGAGATTTTTTCCCCTCCTTTCCCATCTTTTAGTCCTTTTCGTCCCTATCTATGCGGGAAACTGCTCAGAAACCGGACGAAAGATGCAACAAATGAATGCCCAAATACACGCTAATTTGATCAGATCTCAGATCTTGTTGTCCTTTGCCCTTTTTGTTCTTGTGCAGTTTTTTTTCACCACTTTTTCTTTTTGTTCTTCAGTCGAATCGTCTTTTCGTTCTTTGGTCCGTTCGTCCTCTTTTCACTTGTCTGTTCTGTCTCTCATCCTTAAGTCCTTTTCGTTCTTTACTCCTTTTCGTCCCTCATCTATGCAGGAAACTTAACCGGACGAAAGATGCAATAAATGAAAGCCATCTATGCGCTAATTTGATCGGGGCCTATTCCACGAAACTTTGCAACTCCGAACTTGACACTTTCGTCATTGTGGCGCGATGGCTCGTAGTCGGACCTTAGCCGTCTGGATAGTCTTGCTAGTGACCTGGAGGAAAACTATCCAGACGGCCAAGGTCCGACGGCGGGCCTTTGAGCTACAATGATGAAAGTGCAAAATGCGGAGTTGCAAATTCGTTTCGTAGAATAGGCCGCAGATCTGAGATCTTGATCCCTTCGTCCTTTGTCGCTGGCTCTTTTTGTCCTTGTCCAGTTTTTTCGTCCCGTTTTCCCTTTTGTTTTTCAGTCAATTCGTCTTTTCGTTCCTTGGTCCATTCGTCACTTGCCCGTTTTGTCCCTCATCCTTTTGTCCTTTTCGTTCTCTGGTCCTTTTCGTCCCTTGTCTATGCGGGAAACTTGAAAATGAACGTCGTATACACGCTTATTTGACCAGACATCAGATCTTGTTCCTTTCGTTCTTTGTCGCTTGCCCTTTTTGTCCTTGTCAAGTTTTTTTTGTCCCATTTTCATTTTGTTCTTCAGTCGATTCGATTCCTTTCGCTCTTTGGTCCGTTCGTCCTCTTTTCACTTGCCCGCTTTGTCCCTCGTCTTTTAGTCCATTTCGTCCTTTAGTCCTTTTCGTCCTTTGGTCCTTTTCGTCCTTTAGTCCTTTCCGTCCTTTAGTCCTTTTCGTCCCTTATCTACGCGACAAACTCAACAGATCTCAGATCAGCGTATATATAGGTATATACTGGTCATGGATGAGATAATCGGGGGGAAGACTTTCCTAAAGATACTCACCTCATTCGTTACAATAAATCCAGTTACCACGGGCGATAGAAACGATGCCGTCATATGAATAGTTTGGGCAAATGCCAAAACCGGACCGGCCAGATTCGGTGCAATATCCACAATACTTGCCATCGCGCCAGCATACGAGGCCGTTATCAATGTAACGGCAATAAACCATATGGTCAGCACCAGCACTAGATTATCGTCAATATAGCCAATTGTCATGATGAGTAGACCGGGAATGATTTGCGAGATGGCCGTGAACATTTTCCGGACATTGGTCAAGGACATGCACTGGTGCTTCACCAGCGCATCGGCCACATAGCAAAAGAGCACGGACGAAAAGTACGAGCATAGGAACGGTGTACCGGAGAGAAGGCCATTCTTTTGAATGCTAAAACCTAAAATGTGCTTCATGTACAGCGGGCCGGACATGATGAACTGATAGTGGACCCAAATACGACCGAACGTGGTGATGCCGATGGACCAGGCCGGTGCCGATGTAAAGATGGCACGCCACGGAACTTCCATGCCTTGACCATCGCCCACCTCCAGACTGACATTCTCCTCGATGTGATCGCGTTCGGCGCGCGTGATACGCGGATGTTCGGCCGGCGTGTTAAAGGCCAATTTATACCAGATCAGACACCACAGCATGCCAATGGTGCCGGTCGTGTAGAAGACTGTACGCCAGCCGAAGTGACTGATGAGAAAGCCGCACAGAGGATAGGTCAGACCGATGCCGATGCTGAAACCCTGGAAAAGAGAGAGAGAGAGACCAAGAGAGAGAGAAAAATTACCAAAAACCGACTGCGTCTCAAATCAGCGTATATACGGCCAGAAAAGAGAGAGAGAGACTAGAGACTTACCTGAAAGCTGGACATGAAACGGCTACGCTCGGATGGTGGTATCCAAAATCCAACTATTGCATACATGGCCGGCCACGTCAGTCCCGACGCGAATCCCTGAATTGAGCGCAAAACGATGAGAAAGCCGTAGTGCATGGTGGCGGCAAACGGTATGCCCAGACTGCAAGCGGCCGTGGCAAATTGTGACCAGCCCATGACATTTTTTGTGCCAAAACGTTGAGTCGCAATGCCGCCTACAACTTGGGCGAGCACATAGCACCAGTAGAAGGATCCCAGGATGGCGGCTTTTGTCGTTGAGGACCATTCAAATTCGCCCATGTCGCACATATCGTTCTGCACGGAAAAAGAAAGAAACAGGAGAACGAGGAGGAGAGAGAAATAAGGCGAATTAGAAGAGGATCAAATTTTAAAAACGAAAGATTCAAGCTGGTAACTTTCGCTTCATGCAAATCACAGATCTATCTCGAGCCCAGGCGGTCACAGCCCGACGTCGAGCTGTTGCACCACGATGATGACGATGATCTCGAGCCAGTGACGGATCTAGAGATCGAGTTCGGAGGGGGCCGGACTTTGTTACATGGCGACTTAAGGGTGGTGTGCTCTCACCACTTCAGTGGAACATCACGGTCAACGGATTGCTCATAGACCTGGAGGAGGTAGGTTTATGACGTCTCGGTTGCCATCTCCGATAAATTCCCTGGTACGCTCAGCGAAGTTAAACACTATCTATGCTAACAAAGTGGGCAAATGAATGCGACCTTATTGTCAATCCCAGTAAAACCAGGATAATCCTATTTACAAGGAAACATAACATTCAGCCAGTGACAGCCCCAACCTTGCAAGAAGCAAGGCTGCCGTTTTCTGATAGGGCAAACTTCCTGGGTCTTATATTTGATAGGAAACTTAACTGGAAACTGAATATTCAGGAGAGCACAAACGGGGCCACCACATGGCGCTGTACTGCTGTAGAAAGGCACGATATAGCGTTTGCAACCTAAGGTTCTGCATTGGCTTTACGTGTCTGTCTTGCGTCCGATAATGTTGTACGGGGTGGTGGGGTGGTGGTATGGTGGCTGGCCCTTCATGCTGAAGCAAATCGCAATCTGCTGTCAAAGGTGCAGAGGGTGGCCTGCGTGGTCGCCTGCGTGGCAATTAGCGGAGCTCTCCGGACAACCCGATTGGGCTGCTCCCAGTAGACAATCTAGGAGAACAAATGGCAGTAAATGCAGCCATTAGGATTCGGGAGAACGCTCGATGAACTGCCCACTCAACTATATTGAACGAATGGGATATCTCAGCTTCGTACTGGTTCGAGAAGAACCATGAGAGCCCAAATCCCACTCGTTGAAGATTTATACAGGCGGTTCTAAGACCGCTAGAGGTGTGGGCACCGGCATCCACTCCGAGCAATTTAACTTAAATCGCTTTTACCGACTGCTAGATAATTGTAGCATTTTACAGGCGGAGATCTACGCGATAAAGGAGGCCGTGGCGTGGCTTGGACGTTACATCACTACTACGAAAGAGATCACTGATTTTAGCTGACAGCCAGGCTGCGATTAGCTTAGGTTAGGTGCAGGGGCTGCCGTGATGTATCACAGCACACTTAGACCTGCATTGGGTCCATTGTGGTACCACCAAACAATCGCCTTCAAACGAACCTACATATCAAACCAGCCTGTGCTAGCAATGTAACTGTTGAGCCTTGTGGCTGTCATATTCCTAAGGTAATCCAGATCATAAAAGACCCAAGAGCCCAAAAATTTTCTTCTCCTGCCGGCCAAGGCCGGACAGTGACAGAGAAGGTGGAGAACACTCTACTCCTCATCTACATCTCCGCAACTCCTGCAGAAGTCGTGATGAGGAATCCGGAGCCTCCAGGCGAGCTCCCCGATTGGGCAGTGCCCCGTGATAACCCCTACTACCCTGCCAATGAGCTTTCTGTTCAGCGACATCAGTGTGGCAGAACGACTGGGATCAAATATCAGCCAAATCATCCTCGTTATTTGGCAGGTGTTGCCGCCGAGCCATCTTGTATTAGCCCTGTTCACAGCAGCTGTCTTAATCGACAATTTGAGTATGCTAAGTGGCGTTTTAATGTATCTGCGTCTTTTGTCAACCACCACAGTTGTACCCTCCCGAGCCAGTTCATCCGCCTTGCAGTTACCCACAAAACCACTATGGCTCGGGATCCAACAAAGAGTGATATTGAAGAAGCCGCCCATCTCTGCGAGGGCTGACCGGCAGTTACCAATGGTTTTAGATGTCGTGAGGACAGATACGAGTGAGCGGAATCGCTGCCGGACTATCTGTGTAGATAGTGATGTCCTTCACAGTAATGACATGACTGCCCAGCCAAGACAGGACTTGCGAGATCGCCGAAACCTCCGCCTGTAAGACACTGCAGGAAGACGGAGTGAGAGGTTAATCCTCTTCCGAGTAAATGCCCAACCCATGACCATGATGTTGGTAGTTAAGGACACATCCCCTGTCCAAAGACTCCTCGACGGAATCAGGCTGAAGAAGTTTCTGCCAAAATGATATTTTGGAGAAATGTAGTCCGTCTCCCTGGGGAGATCCAGGTTGTTCAGTATAGTAGAGTGTCCCGCACTCAGCGCACGCCACTGGCTCGCCTCGCGAAGGCGCAAAGCCGTGTTTGCTGCCAGTTGTTCGCCAAGAATATCCAGTGGGAGCAGGCCTAGGATCACGTCCAGTCCGGCAGACGGAGTAGTTCTGAAAGCCCCCGTCGCGTCGTGGCCAACGCAGCCAGTATTTGTACCTTCCCCAACAAACCACAGTAGGCCGCTACTCTGAGTGCAGTCCACCACACACTAACGAAGCCTGCGATTTGATCCCTCGAATCAGGAGAGTCGTACTACTTTTTCAATATTATGCGCTTTGCTGGATTCCCGGTCATTGTGGCCTTGTAGGAAAGTGTAGGGCTGATGAGCTCACTAAAAAGAGAGCATCCCATCTCCCCCATCTCAAATAAAATCGAGTATAAAGTCGGCCGCTTTCAACAGAGCCAACTTAAGATGGTCTGAAGGCCTTACAATGTCCAATAGCCAAGCAGATCTCGCTAAGGTTAGATATCAGCCGGACTGCAAGACTAGAGAGTCGGTGTAGTGTTGGGCAGAGTCACTGGGCCCACTGTCTCATTGATGAGCACGCTAGGAGGCTTCGGTTTTCGCATAATGATTTCTGTAGGAGCTGTGGAAACGAGGATGAGGTGAATGTTAATGTCCGGTGCTGGCAAGTAGGAGAAGGTCAACTCTCGGTGACTACTTTTTCTGTCATCTGGGAGAATTACCAGAGGTTGATGTGGGCCAACTTCTCCGTTTTGGGACTGGCTCCGGATGTGGTTTTAACTTTAAAGGTAGGATGGAATTGCAGTCTCAGGGTATACTGGAAGGGAAGGTCAGTGGACACGGCCTTACACTCTCCGGTAGGTTACATTGAGAGGTCTCTCGACTCTAGAGAATTTACCTTGGTTGCCTTCCTGGACATCGAGGGCGCTTTCAATCATGCCGCACCTGCGGCTATAACCAATTCTCTCATCGGTCTGAACTTAGATGGATCGCTCTGTAGGCTTATAGACCAACTACTAGCATCTAGGGTCATTTGTACTCGCTTGGGTGCAACATCTGAGCGCAGGAGTGTCCTTAGGGTTTGGCTAATCCTCGCAGCCACAAATACATAGGCTTTGAAGGAGCGCTTCCAAAATATATTTAGGGCGAGGTGCGCGCGGTGAGCCAGTGAAAAAGGACTACAATCCATTCCATTGAATTTGAATCTGAAGTAGGCCCACCGCCCACCTCGCGCGCACCTCGCTCTCACGCTATTTCTGCAGCGCTCCAAGGAGCGCCAGTGGAAAAGGACTCGAATTCTATTAGAGATGATTCTTTTATAGTTGGAACCATTTAAATTGGCTCACCGCGCGCTTTGACGCGAAGACCTGCATTAACAGGCGATTTTTTCCAGAAAAACTACCTAGAATAGCTATGGAAACACCAATTTGCTACGAAAATGGTCGAAAAGTCGGTAATATAGGCCATTTTATCAGAGTCGGCAATGCGGCGCATTTTAGTGCGAAAAACGGACCAGGACTACGTAAAACTGGCGATTTTGCGTGTTAAAATACCCCAGACGAAGTAATAAAAGACAATTTTGCCATCAACAATAACTGTATAGTCGATAGTGCAGAGCATTTTGTTGGAGTCGATAATGCAGGCCCATTTAGCATGAAAAATGGAACGGGAGTTTGCAAAACAGTCAATTTCCCCCCGTAGGAATCCTCTAGACTATACTAGACACGCCAGTTTGCCATTAAAAAGCCTGCAAGTCGATAATAGGCCTGTATTATCGATTTTATCAGGGTCGATAATACACAGGGGGCGTTATAGCGTGAAAAACGAGCCAGGAGTACGCAAAACTGTGCGATTTTTCCCTAAAAATGCCGTGTAAAGCAGCCAATCTAGGCCAATTTACCATGAAAAATCCTACAAGTCGATAGTACAGGCCATTTTATCAGAGTCGGTAATACAGCGGAAATTTTAACATTAAACACGTACCAGGAGTTGTTAAAACGGTCCTAGAGAAGCCAGTTTACTCGTAAAATTGCTTTAGAGTCGGTAATATATGCCATTTTGCTGGAGTCGGTAATGCAGCTCCTTTCAGCATTAAAAATAGCTCAGGAATTTGTAAAACAGTTAACTTCTCCCCTAAAAATCCCTTAGACTAGGCTAGACATGCAAATTTGCCACGAAGAAGACTACAAGTCGATAATACAGGCCATTTTATCAGAGTCGGTAATACAGCAGAAATGTTAACATTATTAGGGGGAACTCCTCAGGGTGGCGCACTACAAACTGCTTTTTGACCTGGAGGGTGTGGGATGCGCAAAGTTAGCGCGTATGCGGACGATATTGCCATCGCAATCTCTGGGAAGTTCCCTCTCAATGCCCTCTCAATTCTGACGAAATGGGCTAGGCAAGCTGGGGTTGGTGTTAATCCGGCGAAAACAGAACTTGTTCTCTTTACAAGGAAACGCAGGCCACCAATATTCGATCTACCATTGTTGAACGGAATGAGACTTGTTCTCTCTGAAAAAGCCAAGTTTCTGGGCGTCATCCTGGACAGGAAACTGGGATGGAGATCCAATATTCAGGAGCGAGTAGCTAAGGCGACTGTTGCGCTAGACTCGTGTAAGAAGGCCATAGGTAGGAAGTGGGGCCTGAAACCGAAGATTGCTTTCTGGCTCTATGTCTCAGGCCTGCGACCTATACTTCTGCATGGTATTATTGTCTGGTGGACTGCCCTCAATTTTGCGATTTACCGAAGTATGCTATAGAGAAATTCCAAAGAATGGTGAGCATCACAATTACGGGGGCTTTTAGAACTACGCCAGCAGCTGCCCTTGATGTCCTGCTCAATTTGCTCCCCTTAGATATTTTTGCTAAGCCACGGGACACTCGTCTGTTCTTAGCAGCTTGGATTTTCCTGCCGTGACGGATTACACTCTCCCCAAGTACTTGTTCGGTAAGAATTTTGTAAGCCAAATCCCCTCACGGGTAGAGTGGGAGGCAAACAGTTTCCAGGAGTCAAATGCAATAAGTTTATACACCGATGGATCTAGGACGGATAAAGGAGTGGGAGTGGGGGTGTACTCGGACAAGTTGAATACAAACTTGTCACTACATCTCCCTGACTTTTGCAGCGCTCTTCAGGCGGAGATTGCGGCTATTTGGGGGGCAAAAACTCCTCTTCCATAGTCCTCCGCGTGGGCGCCCCCTGGAACGGCAGTGGTCACTGACCATTGCCAACCAACGTCAAGCCGCCAGTGATGGCGGTGCGATGATTTGGTTGAGGTACCCCTGTGGTGTGGGGTGTGAAAAAAATACCACGGCCTTTCCCTTTGAGGGCCTGTCGTTAAAACCGACAATCAAAGGACAGGATGTGTATGCCAGCAACTTGCACTATCCGAAATCTTTATATGCTAACGAAACGTCAACTATGCCTCGGATAAGGACTGACTCAACGGTTACGACTTTTAGCTATCGTACAATGACAAAGATTGGATTCTGGAATGTGCGTACTCTCCTGGACAATGGATCAGAAGGTCCCCAGAACGCACGATTTCTTCAATTAGAGAGTGAATTTCTGAGGTACAAATTAAATATCTTAGGAGTTAGTGAGATAAGATGGTGGAACAGCGGAGAATTCATCTCTCCAACGGGCAGCACTGTAATGTTGTACTCCGGTAAAGCTACCGGTAGTCGCCGTGAGTCAGGTGTGGGGCTCCTTTTAACCAGAGCCGCGCGAAACTGTCTCTTATCCTGGGAACCGGTCTCTGACAGGGTCTTGACCGCCAGGTTCCGGACCAAAATGAGGAACATCTCAATAATACAATGTTATGACCCTACTGAACCCGACAATGTCTTGGCAAAAGACTCCTTCTACGAAGAACTAAACGCCGTTCAGAGCAGAACACCTAAAGGTGACATTATAATGGTTATGGGTGATTTGAATGCGAAAGTTGGCGCTGATAACCATGGGCTCAGACATGTGATGGGGAGACACGGTCTTGGTGATCGTAATGACAACGGTGAAAGATTTGTAGAGTTCTGCAACTTTCACAGTCTCTTCATCGGTGGTACTATGTTTGAGCATAAGGACCACCACAAAATCAGTTGGTCTTCTGTTGATCGGCGCAGAACCCAAAATCAAATCGACCATTTTGCCATTAGTAAAAGATTCAAGAGTTGCCTCCTGGACGTGCGAAACAAGAAGGGTGCCGATATTGGGATGGGAAGAGACCATTATCTTATGATCGCTAATGTTCGATTGCGTATTGCAGCCGTGCGCCGCCCCAGCGACGAAAGATCCAGGCCCCGCAAATTTAACACCGCTCGACTAAAAAATCCAGCTGTCTTACAACAATATAATGACCATCTTGCGCAAAAAGCGGCTGAGATAACTAGTCACCCAGATAGTGACATAAACGAAAACTGGGATGCCATAAAAAATGCGTACATTGATAGCGCAAATACCATCCTTGGCCCAAACCCGGATTGCCGGAATAAGCCCTGGATGTCCGACGCTTCATGGCAGCGGATTGTTGAAAGAAAGGAGCTGAAAGTTCGTTTGGCTGCAGCCTCAGACGACAATCGAAGCAGCATCGAACTCCTTTACCGTCAGAAAGCTCGAGAAGTTCAGCGTAGTGTGCGACGCGATAAAAGAGTTTATGCCAATTCTCTTTTAGCGTCAGCAGAAGAAGCCGCTAGAAGTAACAACTTAAACGCCGTATACGGTGTCATTAAGGAGTTTACAGGTGGTCGTAACTCCTGCCAACATCCGGTGAAAGATAGTGATGGAAAGCTACTTATCTTGGAAGAAGATCAAATGAGGCGATGGAAAGAACACTTCGCCGCGGTCTTGAACCGTGTAACCTCTGGTGAAGTTCCCCCTCATATAGATAATTTAGCTAACCATCAAAATGTGCGTATACGGTCCACTGCCCCGACTAAAGAGGAAATAGTCACTGCAATTATTGCACTAAAACGAGGAAAGGCCGCCGGACTTGACGGCATCCCTGCCGAACTTTATCAAGCAGCGCCAAGCGTAACTGCCGATTTGCTGCACCCACTTGTTGATAAAGCGTGGAATACAGAGACCTTTCCCACTGAGTGGAAGGAAGGTTTGATCATCAAACTTCCAAAGAAGGGTAGCCTCACAAACTGTAATAATTGGAGAGGCATTTGTGTGCTTCCTGCCGTTGCCAAGATAATAGCTAAAATCGTCCTGGAAAGACTAAAGGCCCACTTAGAAAGCACAATTGATGAAGAGCAGGCTGGCTTTCGATCCGGATTCTCCTGTGTCGATCACATTAACACCTTGCGAATCATCATCGAGCAATGCGCTGAATACGATTCTCCGCTTCACTTGCTTTTCATCGATTTCGAAAAGGCTTTCGATAGTGTGAACCGGGATTCTATCTGGGCGGCCTTGCGCAGGAGAGGCATCCCTGAGAAGCTTGTGGCTATTATTAAGGCAACCTATGACGGCGCGAAATGTCGCGTTCTGCATAAAGGTAAGGTGTCGGGGGACTTTGAGATTCGCAGTGGAGTTCGGCAGGGGTGCATCCTCTCACCGATCCTATTCCTCATTGTGATCGGCGATGTGTTGCATGCAGCCCTATCCGGACTCGACAGAGGAATTCAATGGACTTTGACATCTTATCTACAACATCTTGACTACGCTGACGACATATGCCTACTCTCCCACAAAATCATGGATCTGTCCGCAATGGCGTTAGATCTCGAGAGGGAGGCAAGCAAGGTTGGGCTAAAGATTAATACCAACAAGACCAAGGTTCTTAGCCCGCCGTTGCGAAAAAGAAATCCGACACCTATTGCCATCAATATTAATGGGCAGCCTGTGGAGAAGGTGGACAACTTCGTCTACCTGGGTAGCATTGTTGCCGAAAATGGTGGTACGGAGCAGGACATCGCTCGTCGTATCAACCAGGCTAAACGTGCATACGGCATGCTGTCCAAAATCTGGCAGGGCAGTTATCTCAGCATCAAGACCAAGCTGGGCCTGTTTCGCTCCCTGGTACTATCAGTGCTTTTGTATGGGAGCAGTACATGGAAAGTTTCCGTAGGAGTTACCAGAAAGCTGCAAGTTTTCGTCAACTCATGTCTTCGTCGAATTTTAAGAATTTTCTGGCCCGAAACAATATCAAATGAAGAGCTAAGTCGGCGTACGGGTCAGATGCCAATCGACGAATTGATACGCAGGCGAAAATGGCAGTGGATAGGTCACACATTGCGGAAGAGTGATAACTGCATTGCTTTGCATGCCATGAAATGGAACCCCATTTCCAACCAAGGCCGACCAAGAGGGGGTCCTCGAATCACATGGCGTCGACGGAAATTGCAAAGTGGATGAACTAGCTAGAAGAGGCTCCATTGGGGGGACCGTGTTAAGTCATTGCCAACTCGGGTGATCTTTATCAGCCTGTAAAATGTTGGTAAACGCTGACCCGTTGAGTACTGCCAACGCGAGGTGGAGTAATGGTAGCACTTGTATGGTTACTAGGCAACTTTGACCTAGGATCGATCCCAAACTCTCTGCGGGGCTGCTGGCGTTGAGTAGACGTAACCTACGGACTCTTGTGAGGTGATTGCAGGGCACTGCCTGATCGGCGAACATGCTAGGAGATTGGGGCTTCCACACAATGACTTCTGCAGGAGTTGCGGGGATGAGAATGAGGAGAAGAGTACCTTTCATCTGCTATGTGGGTGTCATGCCCTGGCTAGAAGAAGAAGGATTACCTTGGGGTCTTTCTATTTTGGCGATCTGGACGACCTTAAGGAGGTTAGCATCAGGCGGCGCCAGCGTTTTATCAACAGCTCAGGCTGGTTCAATGAATAGGTAGGATTCGGGTTGTGGAGTCGATGGCGGTATCACAAAGGACCCAGTGGTGGTCTATGTGTGCTGTGTGTATCACGGCAGCTTAGAGTCGCATCTTACAGAGGCTTGTTGGAGAAAGTTCAAAGGCTGGCTTGTGTCGTCATCACGGGAACTCTAAAACAACACCCACTGCGGCACTTGAAGCTCTGCTGAACCAAGTTCCCTTGGACATTCTTACCGAACAGATTGCTGCTGGTGTGGCCATTCGTCTTCGTGAAACAAGTCACAGGACCACATTAACCACCGGGCACTCGGCCATTCTGATCAGCATGGACGTTCCTGAAAGCACGGACTATACCGTGTTGAAACCTGAGTTTGAAAGGAATTTCGACTGCCTGATCCCCTCTCGTGAGGAGTGGGCGGCTAGCACCGCTCAAAAATTTGAAGCCATAAGCATATATATACCGACGGCTCCAAGAGCGATGATGGCGTCGGGGCTGGTGTTTATTCAGAGAGGTTGAACATCAGACTGTCCTTCCGCCTCCCTGATTACTGTAGTGTGTTCCAGACGGAGGTTACGGCTACCTACGAAGCTATATCATGGCTGGGGCGCAATGTAAGTTCGGATATAGTGATGTAATAATTTATACAGATATTCAATCGGTGATTAAATCGCTGGATTCTACTGTGACTCACTCGAAGATACTTGCAGAATGTCGTGCCTTAATTCTACTGATGGGAATCTCTCTCAACAATACTCTTTGTTGGATTCCGGGTCACAGTGGCTTTGACGGTAGCTGTAGGGCTGATGCACTGGCTCGCGAGGGTACTACTAGTGAGGTCAGTGGTAGTTTTCGAAACGTTAGCATACCACTGACAACTTGCAAATTGGCCTTCAAGGCTGAGGCGACGACGAGGGCTACCATCAGGTGGAGTACCGGTAACACATGTCGCGTAGCCAAGCATATATGGCCTAGGCTGAGTCCTAGTCGCTCTTTGGGGTTACTTTCGCCGGATAGAAAGCGAATCAGCAGTGCCGTGGGGGTTATCACTGGCCATTGCCTCATTGGAGAGCATGCCAGGCGACTTCGAATACCGTACAATGATTACTGTAGAAGCTGTGGGGACGAGGATGAGGAGGATGTTCCATTAATGTTGGCAACTCTCATGTACTAAATATAATATGTCAACTGTCACTTAGCAATAACCTTACTTACTGCACTTGAAATAAAGCTCCATATAGATACACACGTGCTCAGAGTTCTTTCTACTTTTTCCGACGAGTTTAGGATCATAACTAAAGCGTGTATTATCCACAGGTAAAAGATATAATAGTGGCGGCGAGGTAAAAGGTACATAACCTAGACATGGTCAACGGAGATCAAAAGAGCGAAGCCTCTTCCAAATCCTTCGAATAAATAATGCAGCAAATGTTCGTCAACCAACAGGCTCGAATCGAGCAAATGGCAGCATCTGTGAATGCATTATTGGCTCTTCATAATGGGACAACTAGGTTAAGTGATGTTATGCCGACGATGGAGTCCCTGGTCAATTTGATGGATACTTTCGTCTACAATCAAGAAGCTGGGACGAGATTTGATGCGTGGTACGGGAGGTATGCAGCGGTCTTCGAGGAAGACGCAAAAACCCTCGACGAAAAGGGAAGAGTGCGTCTACTTTTGATGAAGCTCGATCCCTCGGCAAACGAACGCTACCGGCAATTCATTTCGCCTCAAAATCCGTCAGCAATCTCCTTCAAAGACACTGTCGAACAACTCAAGACGCTGTTCAACCCTAAAGAAAGCTTGTTTCGCAAAAGGTTCAAGGCCCTACAGATTCGCAGATCAGAACACGAAGAAATCACAACCTTCGGATGCAGAGTTAATCAAATAGCAGAGGACTTTCAGGTGAACAACTTCGAGGCCGCGCAGTTAAAATGTCTTTTGTTCGTGTTGGGCTTCACAAATCCAGCCGACAAAGAGATTAAAACACGGTTGATGAGTATCATGGAAACAGACGACACTGTGACTCTCAAGAAGATGCTCATCGAGGCGAACCGGCTAACCAGCGTCAAAGCGGACACAACTCTCACAGAGGAATCTACTTGTATCAACAAAATCACACGCAAGTCAGAATCCAAGAAAAAGTTCAAGTCAAAGCATTCGTCAGCACCATCTGGAACCCAATCACAAAAAGTGCCGCGAACGCTGTGTTGGTTATGCGGTGCCATGCACTACTCAAAAGATTGCCAGTACAAGCAACACAAGTGGGGAATGTGTGCAGCAGTTGGACACAAAGAAGGATATTGTTCCATTAATCGTTCTCCAAGGTCGTCGGCGGCAACAAAACAAACAAAAGTCATTCGGATTCCCGATTTAAATTTGACATCTCGAAATGGCAGTGAACCGGTTGAGTCGGCCGTGCAAACAGCAAACGTCAACTTCATAAACAACCGAAAATTTGTGGAAGTGGAAATCAATGGCAAACCTGTTTCCTTGCAGTACGACACGGCACCAGATGTTACAATTCTCATCGAAGATACATGGAAACAGCTGGGCTCGCCTGCATTACACGCGCCATCCTGCAAGCCAGTGGATGCGCAAAACCAACACTTGCCAGTTACGAGAGAAATTAAAGTTTCGATTTGTTTGAACGGAATCACTCGGCGAGGACGTTGTTTCGTCACCGAAACCGACACAAATCTTTTCGGCATCGAGTGGATAGATCAGTTTGGTCTGTGGGAACGAGCTCCTACAACGTTCGCAGCAAGTGTTTGACAAGATTATTGGAGATATTCAAACCACATTCCCCACAATCTTCTCATCAACCATGGGTTGTTGTGACAAAATCAAGGTGCATCTCAACCTCAAGAAGAACGCATCATCAGTATACTCGTGCAAGCCAAAACGACAAGTGCCTTTCCATATCATGGCGCAAGTCGAAGAAGAATTGGACAGACTACGAAACTCTGGCATCATTTCACCCGTTCAATTCAGTAGTTACGCTGCTCCGATTGTCGTCGTCCGTAAACCCAACGGTAATATCCGGCTGTGTGGAGATTATTCGACTGGATTGAATGATAATCTCGAATCTCATGAATATCCTATACCGACTCCAGATTTGATTTTTGCACCACTCTCTGGTTGTAAAATCTTCAGCCAGATTGACTTATCTGATGCTTATTTACAACTAGAGATGGATGAAGAGTCGAGAAAGCTGTTGACCATTAATACACATAAAGGTTTGTTCACATTTAACAGACTTTGCCCAGGCGTTAAACCAGCTGCGGGGATATTTCAGCAAACAATGGACACAGTGTTAACAGGAATCCCGCACGTAATCACCTACTTCGACGACATTTTGGTGGCGACACATAGCCTCGAAGAACACACGGCTACATTGAAGGAAATTTTCAAGCGATTGCAGTCATTCAATATGCGAGTGCGTCTTGAAAAATGCAATTTCTTCAAGTCAGAAATTCGTTATCTGGGAATAATTATTAATCAGAGCGGACAGAGACCAGACCCGGAGAAGATTGAGGCTATCAAATCAATGCCTCCGCCACAGAATGTAAGTCAGCTTCGTTCGTACTTGGGAGCAATCACATTCTATTCAAGATTTATTCAGTCTATGAGCTCAATGCGATCACCGTTGGATCAGCTACTCAAAAAAGACGCAAAATTCAACTGGACCAAGCAGTGTCAAGAGACGTTCGATAAATTCAAGACAATTCTTTCGTCGGATTTGCTTTTGACCCACTATGATCCAAGTCTTCCCATTATCGTCGCAGCTGATGCATCGCAAACAGATGTCGGTGGGGTTGCTTATCACACTCTACCGGATGGATCTATGAAAGCATTCTTCCACGTTTCCAGACGATTAACACCAGCAGAGTCGCGATATTCTCAAATCGAACTAGAAGCCTTAGCAATCATATTTGCAGTGACAGAATTCCACAAGTACATTTTTGGCCGCAAATTCACAATCTTCACAGATCATCGCTCGCTTCTATCGATATTTGGTTCTATAAAGGGAATTACGACGCATGTGGCTAATCGGATTCAACGTTGGGCTCTCATTCTTCTAGCCTACAACTTCGATATTAAGTACACGAGAACAGATGAGTTTGGACATGCGGACGTGCTCTCCAGGCTTATATCGCAGCAACATCGATCAAGTGTTTGTTAACGAAATAAATCGACGCCTACGCATTAAGTTTTCTCAAATTCAGGATGCCACTGCTCACGATAAGATTCTACAGTCAGTCATTTGCTTCGTGAAGAAAGGTTGGCCGGCATCATTGAAAGACGTTACCGTGACAGAAATACGACCGTATTACAACATTAAGGGGTCGCTCTCATTAGCCAATGGCTGTCTGACCTTCAGGGACAGGACAGTTATCCCATCAGCACAGAGATCGTAAATATGAGTCGCATCCGGGCATCACACGGATGAAAGCATTGGCGAGATGCTACGTTTACTGGCCCAACATTGACAAGGATATCGCATCATTGGTAAAACAGTGCAACGACTGCCTTCGGGCTGCAAAAATGCCAACGAAAACTATGCTGTCATCTTGGCCGATTCCTTCAGCACCATGGGATCGAGTCCACGCAGATTTTGCTGGACCAATTGGCAACAATTGGTTTTTGATAATGGTAGACGCTTACAGTTGATATGTACAATGTGAATTTGATCATGCGACCTGAGTCAACAAATTCAATTCGCAACACTCAGAAAAGTAAAGAGCGGCCTAAAGCAGACTATATTTGTTACGCTTGTGGTATGCGAGGCCATATAGCCAAATACTGTCGCAGAGAGAAGCAGAAAGACCAACACCATCGAACGCAATTCACCGAAACACATAAGTCCAAGGGAGAACAACAGCGGCGAGTTGGCACTTCAAAATCAGGGAATCAACAAAGAAAACAGACACAACAATCAAATAAAGTAGGATCTATGGGAAGTAGTCAAATTACTTTAGGCTATTTGAATAATATTTGTCATTTCAGTGAACCACCATTGAGAATAACTTTGTTAGTTAATGAGGTTAAAATTGAAATGGAAGTTGATAGCGGTGCCTGTTCGACAGTGATGGATCTGGAAACGTTTCGGATAAATTTTGGAAATATTTCAATACAACCATTACATAAAAGCCTGCAGGTAGTGACAGGTGAGAAAGTTAATGTTGTGGGTTATACTAAGATGCAAGTGAAGCAAGAAAATTGTGATAGTACAGTTTTTAATTTAGAACTTGTTGTCATTAAGGCTAATAAACCGTTTGTGCCACTTCTAGGTAGATCTTGGTTAGATGCACTATATCCGAATTGGCGGAAATCTTTATTTATTCATGAGATTTCTAGTAATGATTCGGGAATTGATAAGTACCGTGCTAAGTTTCCTAGTGTTTTTCAACAAAATTTCGAAAAGCCCATTAAAAACTATTCGGTGAAAATACAGTTAAAACCAGGAGCAGTTCCAATATTTTGTAAACCCTATACGGTTCCGTTTGGTATAAAGGAGAAAGTGGAGAAGGAATTGGATAGACTAGTGTCGGAAAACATTCTTGTACCAGTAAAGTATAGTGATTGGGCATCACCTTTAGTTATTGTTCCAAAGAATAATGGTGATTTACGATTGTGTGTCAATTGTAAGGTGACCATAAATAAATCGATTGTGGAACAAGTTTACCCTTTGCCTCGTATTGACGATCTCTTTGCTAATTTCGCTAATTGTAAAGTGTTTTGCATTTTAGATTTGGCAGGAGCACATCAGCAATTGGCAGTAGATCCGACTTCTCAAGCACTTTTAACAGTGAATACTCACAAAGGCTTGTTTAGATACACTAGATTGCCTTTTGGTGTCTCTATCGCACCAGCCGAATTTCAAAGGGTAATGGATGAAATTCTTAAAGGAATAGAACATGTAGGATGTTATTTAGATGATGTCATTATAGGAGGAGAAAATATTAAAGATTGCGAAATACAATTAATCAAAGTTCTAGAAAGGTTGAATGATCATAGTGTCAAATTGAACTTAGATAAATGTTGTTTTTTCCAAGCGAATGTCGAATATTTGGGGCATATTATAAGCGGTAAAGGCATTGCGCCAAACCCGAAGAAAGTACAAGCCATTTTAGAAGCCCCTAGTCCGAAAAATGTCACTCAATTAAAGAGTTTTTTTGGTTTATTAAATTTTTACAACAAGTTTATTCCTAATTTGTCATCAGAGCTTTTAGTGTTATACAACTTGTTGAAAAAGAATTCCAGATTTATTTGGGGACCAGTTGAAGAAAAAGTTTTTCAAAAAGCGAAGAAGTTACTTCTTCATAATAATTTATTGGAACATTATGATTACAATAAGGAAATCATAGTCACATGTGATGCTAGTCCTTATGGAGTGGGTGCCGTATTATCTCACTTAGTGGATGGAATTGAAAAACCCGTACTATTCGCTTCCAGTACATTAAAAGAAGCAGAGAAAAACTATTCTCAAACACATCGTGAAGCTCTAGCTATCATTTTCGCGGTAAAAAAATTTCATAAGTACCTTTATGGAAAAAAATTCACGATATGTACTGATCACCAACCTTTAAAGGAGATTTTTAATGAAAAAACAGGAAAACTTTCAGTAGCAGCAGCAAGGCTGCAAAGGTGGGCGGTACATTTGTCGATGTATAATTATGAGATAAAATATAAGCGAGCATCATTAGTAAGTCAAGCAGACGCTTTGTCCAGATTACCTTTGCAGGAGGTCACAGATGTACCTGATTATACTAGAAATCTGTGTTCGATAGTTTCCACAAACCAATTGCCAAATTTAGAAAAAGTAAGACAGGAAACAAAGAAAGATAAAGTTTTAAGTAGAGCAGTTGAAGCATTATTGAAAGGAGATAAATTTATAGACAGTCCTGATATTATGTATTTTTTAAAGCGACAAGATGTATTTAGCTGTGAAGATGGACTTTTATTCTACGGTGGCAGACTGGTAATACCCGAAAACCTAAAGTATTCTGTACTAACACTTTTTCACGAGTCTCATATTGGCGTGGTTCGTATGAAAAGGTTAGCGCGATCTTATGTATGGTGGAAAGGTATGGATACTGATATCGAAGATTTTGTTAGGAATTGTCAAGCATGTACTCAAGCGCAAAATCATACGCATATAACTAAAATACATTGGAAACCATCGTTATATCCGTTTGAGCGCATACATATAGATTTTTTTCATTTTGAGGGAAACAATTTTCTTTTGTTTGTTGATAGTTATTCTAAATGGATTGAATTGGCAGAACTTAAACATACAAATGCGAGAAATGTTATTGAGAAGTTACGAAATTGGTTTTCGATTTGGGGGATACCTTCAGTACTAGTTTCGGATAATGGACCTCCTTTCGGGTCATACGAATTTATAGAATTTTGTGATTCGAATAAAATTCAAGTGTTGAAGTCTCCACCTTATCATCCTCAATCAAACGGAATTGCAGAAAGGGCCGTTCAAACTGTGAAAAGAGGATTAAAGAAATATTTGATTGAATCTAAAGGCAGTTTAAAGGATTTTAGTTTGAAAATAGATAATTTTTTGCTTCATTATAGAAATACTCCCACATCAGTAACAGATAAATCACCTGCTGAAATGTTGTTTAAATTTAAACCCATAACTCTGATAGATAAGCTTTTAAACAGAAAATATGAGAAAAATACCG
Source organism: Chloromyia formosa (assembly GCA_964017055.1). Taxonomy (NCBI): domain Eukaryota; kingdom Metazoa; phylum Arthropoda; class Insecta; order Diptera; family Stratiomyidae; genus Chloromyia; species Chloromyia formosa. The sequence goes on along the minus strand of OZ024819.1, from coordinate 7,226,011 downwards.
CCAAAACTTGCGAACAAGTACCGCATCAATATAATGAGAAAAATAATGTAAATTTTAAGGAAACAAAGCAAAAATTTATCACAGGTGAAGACGTCTTTTATAGAAATAGTTTTAAATCGTATATTAAATGGATTCCTGCGAAAATTTTCAAAAGACTGTCTACATATGTGTACGAAATTTGTGTGAATGGAGTAAAACGAACAGCTCATGTGGATCAATTGAAAAAAGGGAAAAAGGCAGTTCGATTTAGTCCATTTACAAAATGTTTGAAAAATTATTTAGAAGTTAATTGTAAAAAGGAAGATGATAATTCGAACTTAGAAATATTGTCTGAAGAAAAACCTTATAGAGAAAATAAATATAACCAAGGAATGTGTAAATCAGAGGAACAAGATAATTTAGAATTATTAAGAAGATCAACACGTTTAAAAGATAAATACAATCAAAAGAAGTGTAACCAATAATAAATTGAAATGAAATGAATGACAAATTAAAAAAAAAAAAAAAAAAAAAAAGTTCTTCTATTGTATATCTTTAGAGTTTGAAAGGTATATTGCTTTAGATTAAGTTGATAGGGAATGATATGTACAATGTGAATAATATTTGACATGTATTTGTACAAATGTATATGTACATGTATAGAACTTGTCTCTACCAGTTTTAGATTTAAGTCACGAGTCCAGTCTACTCTGTAACCTCGAATCTGTAAGTTATATTTTTTAAATAAAAGAGTAATGGATTAATTTTCTGGAGTTAATTATGGAATACTAAACATATTAACAGTAAGTGGCCGGAAGTCATTCGACAACAACTGCCACCGTCACAGCCGCAGCCAAAGGCACTTGTCAGTTTGCGCACGATTTGGGAACATGAAAACTCTCGTAACCGACAATGGACCACAATTCGCCAGCGAAGTGTTTAAATCTTTCTGCGAAGGGGAGAACATCGACCACGTTCGCACCCCTCCTTATTATCCACAAAGCAATGGGTTAGCTGAACGGTTTGTGGATACATTTAAACGGAGTCTACTCAAGGCCAATGGGAGCACTTGTGACACGACCATTAACACATTCCTTCGTACTTATCGTGCCACACCAAACGACAACGCACCATACAACAAATCATCAGCGGAGCTGATGTTCGGACGCAGAATCACACTGCCCATCAGCTCTGTTCTACCAACTAAATGTGAGCCGCAAAAACGGAATGCCTCCATGGAAGAGCATTTTAACAAAAAAACATGGAGCAGTTGAACGGCAATTAAACGTGGGTCAAGCAGTGTCAGTCAAGTTAACAACAAAGGGACACTGGAGGCCTGCAACAGTTTTAGAACGTATAGGGACTGTGATGTACAATGTTGCATCCAACGGACGAGTTCTACGTGTCCACGCGAATCAGTTACGCCCTGCACCGCTTCCCGAACCATCCGAAGTACTAATGGACCTATACCCGCTCAGTCTTCGACACCCGCACAGCAACGATGCAACCCAAGAGCCGTGACTAGGAAAACTCCTCCTGTTCATCGTCCAAGGACACCTATGTATTGAATTCGGGGGGGATGTGTAATGAACCACCTGTAATGAACCATATTATGGTCTGGTAGTGCTGCTCCCACCAGCAGATCGAGGCAGCACCTGATGAGTAGTGATCTGTTGGTGGTACGAAACCATCGGCCGAGGGTCCCATTACACCCGGACCCAGGTGCGACCGTGTGGCATCTGATCCGTCCGTCAACCATTCCATTCGTATCGACTATTTTTTTTTTATTCTCCATTTTTACCTCCCCTGTTTGTGTTGTCTTCCCCAGGCCTATGAATTTTTGTTAATACGTAAAGGACAGGGGCAACGAGCGGCGAAAACCCCGCCCACATCTCCCGAACTGAGCTACAGCAAGCATAGGCCGCTGCTTAGCTCGTTGAGGGGCCTTTTTCTTCGCCAGATGGCACGGCCCGACCTTCACGGTCAATTATGCTACCTTAGGCTCCGTCCCCACGGGCATCTTCGGATGCCCACCAAACCGTCCGTTACATTTGTGGCGCCCAACGTGGGGCCCATTTCTGGTACAGAACAGGACTAAGAAGGACCTCTTTGGGTTCCTTTTTAGTCCTTCCACCGATTTGTATCCCCACAAGCACATTAAGGCTACTTGCTCTAAGTCTTAGGACTTAGCCATTTTTACTTCACGTATTTTCCCTTCAAGTAGCTGTGCTTTCCTCTGTAGCACCCCAATCCTTCCAATAGAGTAGATTATCCTTTTAGAGTCAGTTCAACAAGGCAGTCCTGGTGTTGTGTTTGTCTTTTGTGGTTTAGCCACGTATTTAAGGCCTCCATAAATGCTTTGAATTGCCGGCATTTGGAGCATCTTCGGTGACCGGACGAAGCGCGGAGGAGCCCTGGATACCTTTTTGTTTGCCAGGATTGTCCTTCTAGGTAACTTAAAAAAATTTTATTTACACAGTATTGCATTTTTCTGTTGTTCATCTGCTCAGCAGCTTGCAGAGTTTATGAGTGAATTACGGCAAGGAATGCAGTGTTGCGCCTCTGCTGGCCTCAGAAATCTTTGTAACCTGTTGATCATCGGAATAATTGGGAAATGTAGTATTTTTTTTTTGCTTTGCCAATTTTTCCCCTCTACAATGGTTGTCGGCTCCTGTAACCAGCTCGCTTTTGTTTTGTTTAGCAGCACATTTTGTCCTCAGCTTCTTCTTCTTGGCAGGCCTCGAAGTAGAAGCTGCCCTGTAATGAACCACCTGTAATGAACCATATTATGATCTGGTAGTGCTGCTCCCACCAGCAGATCGAGGCAGCACCTGATGAGTAGTGATCTGTTGGTGGTACGAAACCATCGGCCGAGGGTCCCATTACACCCGGACCCAGGTGCGACCGTGTGGCATCTGATCCGTCCGTCAACCATTCCATTCGTATCGACTATTTTTTTTTTATTCTCCATTTTTACCTCCCCTGTTTGTGTTGTCTTCCCCAGGCCTATGAATTTTTGTTAATACGTAAAGGACAGGGGCAACGAGCGGCGAAAACCCCGCCCACATCTCCCGAACTGAGCTACAGCAAGCATAGGCCGCTGCTTAGCTCGTTGAGGGGCCTTTTTCTTCGCCAGATGGCACGGCCCGACCTTCACGGTCAATTATGCTACCTTAGGCTCCGTCCCCACGGGCATCTTCGGATGCCCACCAAACCGTCCGTTACAGATGTTCCATTAATGTTGGCAACTCTCATGTACTAAATATAATATGTCAACTGTTACTTAGCAATAACCTTACTTACTTCACTTGAAATAAAGCTCCATATATAGGTAGATACACACGTGCTCAGAGTTCTTTCTACTTTTTCCGACGAGTTTAGGATCATAACTAAAGCTTGTATTATCCACAGGTGTTCATTTGATTTGCTCTGCACCTGCCCTGCTCTTGCAGATAGTAGGAAAGACACCCTTGGCTCTTATTACTTCACCGATCTGCAGGTCATGCAGGTTTTAAAACAGTCCTTTGATAACTAAGTTCCAGAGAAAGCGGAATTTGTATTCACTCTCATTTCTATGCATCTTGTTGAGTATTTCATCGAATATTCCCGGACCAAGCTCAATATACCAAACATTTTGGAGGGGCGCCCGGGCCACCACTGTCTCGAGTCACGCAAAGGGCTACTGAAACTATCTCGAGATTCCAGTTGCGCCCGAAGGTCAACTGGCTCATTACAGATCACTTTAATCGTGGCATCGTGGTGGTGGTGTGGTATTTCGTGAGCCTCAATTTCCAACTCTCTCCTCTCGTCGGTCGTCGCAATTAATCCAGCTAATTGCCGGACGGGCGCTATCTTTCACACCGTTTCAATCGATTTAATTGCACGCAAATTCATAATGCATGACAGGAAGGCCGACCTGGATATTGTACGGCTTGGACGTTGTCTCATCATACTCACAAATTGTGCGCCAGAATCCACCTAGAACCCATAGCGCCCTAGCACACTCTATCGAGGCATGTAATTATTTCGTAATGTCGACAGATAGATAGATACAAATGGGCATTTATGTAACGTCTTGAATAATTTACAATCAATTGAAATTATACAGCAATTACCATAGCTATGTGAAGCGCTAACTTAAAGTGGCAGTTGGCGGTCGATAGTGTGCTTGCGTGCTGTGCTGTTCAGGGTCAGGCCCTAGGTCTGGAAAGAACTCGCCGTCACGAGGGTTACTTGCAGGGCCTTGGAAACCCAGTACCGGCGGCAATGGGAGTGAGCAAGCGTCGTTATCCCTCAACCGCAGTGTTAAGACAGTGGCACAACTGGCGACTTTAGCATCTAAAAAAAACACAGGTGTCAAATCGGGGCTGGAAACAACACAATCGGAAGGAGACGATGGGACCACTCCGTCAAGGGTAAACCCATTCCAAAAAAAAAGCTCCAAGCTTCACAGGTCTCCCCAACAAAAACCTTTGCCCGGGTTGTTCTAGGAAAGGCAAGAAGCCTGCAGTCGAAGCTGATCGTGGACTTCATGAAGTCTAAATCCAATATCCGTAGCGTTGTTAAGGATAAGGTGAAGAACATACGCATTATGTATAATGGAGCAAGGGAGCAAATCCTTGGAAAGAAGACCCCCCAATAAATCCTAAGAAGGGCAAAGGAATCCAAACATCCACCAAAGCCCCCAAAGCACTAGCAGCCGACAAGTTGAAGCGCAGGCGAGATGCAGAGGAGAGTATCTCTCTTCAATCTCCCAAGAGAAAAAAGGCGCAGTCTTCTTGACGAGAACTCGAGCTCTTGGACGAGGGTAGAGCGCAAGAAGCGGCCTCAGAGGAAGAAGAAGAAAAAAGTAAAAAATAAAAATGCGAGGACTAGACCTGACGCAATGGTTATTTCTCTGTCCGGAGACATGACATACGCAGAGATACTGAAAAGAGTAAAATTCGAGCCGGGACTAAAGGAGATGGGCGACATCCCCGAAAGGGGGAACCGTAACGTGCGCCTCCCATTCCGTGTCGGATTCAAGGGAGTCGTGCACAAACGATGGCTGGGAGGTGTGATCCAGTGCCGCCAGATCGGAGCCTAGTGACACGCAATCGTCGTCCGTGCCCTCCTCGGCGGAGATCGACACTTCGAAGGGAGTGGATTCAGCTAGATTCGCATCCTCCTCCATGGGAATGGGTTCTCGCTTGCGTGCCTCTTTTAAGTCGCCCTTATATATGCGGAGCTTGATCTTGACAAAACCGAGCCTAACAACTCCGCCCGATTTTTAGAGGAGCCAATGACTCTCTATTTATAAGTACGACAGCACACCAACAGTCTTTAACCGGGTCCTCCAACTTGACGATACGCCAGTCGTCAGTCGGATTGCTCGGATTGCAAGCGCGAATGTGGCGCAATATTTGCTCCTTATCCCTAGGCAGCGATTGTTTTTCGTCCTTCGCCACTACTTCCAGCCTAGCTCCTGGCCAGACCTCCCCCACCCTACTGATGCCGAATCTAAACATAGATGCAGATCATTTTTACTCGGCCCTAAAATCAGCCGGTCCCGGGTAGGCCTCCATAAGACTTCCGAAGTTAACGGTCAAAGTGTCTTCGACCTTTCTCCAGTTGTTCATCGAAATGCCCCCTTCAGCGTCATTTCGGTCGACAACCGCCACTACAAACCAGCCCCTAACCGCATTCGCGTAAGAGGGGGCTGTATCATTGGCCCCAACAGTCTTCAGACGTTTCGGGGCCTCCTGCTCCTGCTCTTCGGCAGATCTTTGCCGCTTAACGACGCCGCTAACTTCTGGGATCTCGACGATGATATTAAGAGCCCACTCGAGGGACTTATTTTGTTTCACGGTCCTTTGCGATACATCAATGGCTAAAATGTAATCGCGGACACGATCTACGAGACTCGCTCATCCAGGCACCGGTTTATTCGACGCAACTCTACTTGGGCCGGGTTTTACCAGAGCCAGATGATGGCAGGGGGAAGCCCTTGTCGAGACTTCTTGCATGACACATTCGCCGGATGTACTTGCTACACCCTTGCTAAAGCTAAATTTGCCAAAAACTCTAGCATCGGGCGTGCCGTTCTGAGAGGAAGCTCGCGACGAGTCTTCCTGATAGCTCGCAGGAGTACGTTTTGACGGACCAGGCGCATTCGCAGTATGGAGATGAGCCTCCACTGCCTTTACGGGGCGTTCGCGCTCATAGACAATATGAGGAAAAATTTAGAAAGCCTAAGTTAAGACTGGACGAGCGGTTTGATACCACTCTTCAGCTTACCTGCGTGCGCCGTCCGCGACGAAGCCGAAAAAACACCGCTACAGCTACGCTCCCGCTGAACTCGAGCAATCAATCTCGGATGGAGATGAGATGGTGATCATTTGTATTAGAAATGCCCCAGATGGCATGATGGGCATTTACGTCGCAGCTCAGAACAAGACCAGCGCTCCTTGGAGCGCTGCTGAAGTACAGGAAAGGTGAGGTGCGCGCGTAGCGCGCGGTGAGCCAGTCGAAAGGGTCGAAATTATTTTGGGGATGATCCTTTTGTGATTTTAACGCCTCTCTAGTGACTCACCACGCGCTACGTGCGCATCTTGCCTTTCCCGTGCTTCTGCTGCGCTCCAAGGAACGCTGCCTCTTCCTTCGAAGCGCCTTCACTCCTTGGAGCGCTGCAGAAGCACAGGAAAGGCGAGGTGCGCGCGGTGAGCCAGTGGAAAGTATCGAAATTATTTCGGTGATGATCCTTTTGTGGTTTTAACGCCGCTCCAGTGCTTCAGCTGCGCTCCAAGGAGCGCTGCTTCTTCCTTCGAAGTCCCTTCGTGATTGTGAGGCTCGAACACACCTCAAGGGTCTTTACTGATGATTACGACCCTTTCCACTGGCTCGCCGCGCTCACCTTCCTTTTCCTCCTCGACAACGGGTCACAGTCAAAGTTAGAGCTTCATGGCGTTCCTTAGAGTTTTCTGTAAGCGCACCGCGGGACGTTTTGTGCTCCGTCGCTCCTCGTGGCTGAAGACATGGTCTGGATCAGAGAAAAAATCATCCGCAAAGCCCTTGAGCTTACCGAAGTACTAGAGGGGCGTGAGCCACTGGACAGGGGTTAAAAACACAAAAGGATCGTCTCCAAACTAATTTCGACCCTTTCCATTGGCTCACCGCGCGCTACGCGCGCACCTCGCCATTCCTGTACTTCAGCAGCTCTCCAAGAAGCACTGCCTCTTCCTTCGAAACCCCTTCGGGGCTGTGGGCTCTTTGGAGCGCTGCGGAACTACCGGAAAGGCGAGGTGTGCGCGTATAGCATGCGGTGAGCCAGTCGAAAGTGTCGAAATTATTTTGGAGATGATCCTTTTGTGGTTTTAACGCCGCTCCAGTGGTTCACCGCGCGCTACGCGCACCTCGCTTTTCCTGTGTTTCTTCAGCGCTCCCAGGAGCGCTGCCTCTTCCTTCAAGACCCCTTCGTGGCTCGGACACACCTCAATGGTCTTTACTGATGATGAAGCGCTCCTTGGAGGTGCGACAGTGCGTATTGCTGTTTTAGTTTAGGCCCTAGGTCTGAAAAGAACTCCCAATCACGGGGGTTACCTAAAGTCTGAAATAGTACACCTGCCCGGGAAGCTTCAGCCCAATCCAAACCTTTAGGCTGGACATTCACGGCCGGTCCAAAGCCAAAATTTCCCTGGTGGAAACCAAAATTTACACGGTCAGTGTATGGATTTGACGGGGAAATTTTGACATTGACTAGGGGAAATTTGGCGTTGGACCGTCCGTGAATGTCCAGCTTAAAGGTTGCCAACGGTTCAGATTTTAGTGAGGGAGAGAGAGAGGGAATATGTACACGCTACCTCGACAGAGACCCTTGACTATCTTAAAATTCAAATAATTGACAAAATTTCTCCACTTACCTCCAACGTTGTTGTGTTGAGGGCACACATCGGCGTCACTGTTGCATTATGGTTGATCGCGTCGCCGCCATTTACTGCTGCTGTTGCATTGGGCGTCTTCACCATCACCACCAATGCAAAATTTATATCATTTCTCATCATAAAGGACACCAAAAAGCCGGACCACGACAAAAAGTATAAAACCAGTCGCGCCGGAATCCGATCTAGAGTGGGGGCAAAAACAGAGAAAAAGGGGCAGGCAGGGAAAGAAGAGGGAAGAAATTATTAATTGAGATAGATACCTAAAGGCGCGTTGACACGATCAAACTACGGTTTGACAAACCAGCGTTTGATGAAAAGTCGAGCACCGTCCAACTACGGTTTGACAGGAGCACAAGACTTCAAACCAGTTTGACAAGGGGTTCACACGTTCAAGTAGGTTGTCAAACCGTAGTTTGATCATGTCAACGCGCCTTAAGACAACACTTCACTCAGCCGACCCCTCATCACACACAAGCATGAAACTAACCCATTACTTTCATCATTCAAGTAATGGCTTACTTCATCACTTCTTGTCCAAACTCGCGTCATTCATCCCCCACTTACCATTCAGTGATCGACGAATTGGAGGCGGCTTCTTCCCAATTGGAGGGGCGGATAGGCTGGTCGACGATGCTGCCATGATCACGACCGATCGCGATCGCTTTTCGTGATGGCGTGGCAAAAGTGGTGGCGATACTTTTGACGACGACGACGATGACAAATCATCCCACGATCTGGTCATGTCGGCTTTTTTGATTTACACCGAGATTGCGTCGAGAGCGCGAACGGTATTTGGAAATTTGCCGAACGGTGGCGGCGCAAGCGCTAGGGATTAGTCCGATCGCGAAAACGAGGGTATGCCAAAAACGAAAAAACACGAACGAAACGTAACGAAGCCACAGAACGGTGAAAACGAAAATCGAACCGCCGAACGAAACGATATTGTTGTTATTGTAGTTGCTATCGTTGTTATTGTTGTTGTTGTAATCTAAGGTCATGGACGTTGTCGGGGTGTGCAGCAGCGGCGGCGGTTGGCAGGACGTCGACGTCGCGGTTGTCGTGTCAAACGGAGGTGGTGTCGAAATAAAAAAACATAAAAAAACTAAAAATAAAAAAATCAAATCAAAAACCGTTTAACGATGTCACTGATCCACACGTGCGCGCATTAAACGCACGAATGTTTGCCACCACCACAACCAAATTCGCATGAAAGCCAGCACAAGTAGAATCAAAATGAGCACTAGTTGGTCGCCACGGGCTTTTCTGAAAAAGAAAAAAAATTCAAGAAAATATAAAGAAGCGGAAATCCACTCTCTGGCAGTATAGATCTCCGCACTAGGCAGTATTCATCTCCGGTTTTGTCAGTGCGACACTATTTTTTCATGATGATATGGACGAGGTGGATTCGTACTGGTACTAGGTAGAGTGGACTTCGCTTTAGGCAGTATGCAGAGCACGATTTCTTAAGGTCGCCACACAGGACAACCATTTTGGTCGCGAGCATGCATCGAATCACGTCAAACTCATTTCCATCGTTTGATGATATTTGATAGTTCGACGGAAGTTTGGTTGTAGTTCTGCACGATCATGTGTGGTGACCTTTAGGTGCGTATGTTTGGAGTGCGCTGAGGGAATATAAAGCCCATCCCAGGCGTCAGAGACTTGTTCAGCACCTAAAACTTGTATCAAGCACGACCAAAGTTTCTGAGCTGATAGAGGGAGAGAGAGTATGTAATGAACCATATTCCGGTCTGGTTGATCGAAGGCAACACCTGATGAGTAATGATCTGTCGGTGGTACGAAACCAGAAGCCGAGGGCCCCATTACACCTGGACCCCGATGCAATGAACCGTCCGCCAACCATTCCATCCTTATCGCCTCATTTCTTCTTATTCCCCATTTTTACCTCCCCTGTTTGAGTTGTCTTCCCCAGGCCTATGAATTTTTGTTAATACGTAAAGGACAAGGGCAACGAGCGGCGAAAACCCCGCCCACGTCTCCCGAACTGAGCTCCGGCAAGCATAGGCCCCTGCTTAGCTCGTTGAGGGGAATTTTTCTCCGTCAGATGGCACGGTCATTATGCTACCTTAGGCTCCGCCCTCACGAGCACCATTACAAGTATATGGCACATTCCAAGAGGTGGTCCAGCTGGATGATTTCATGAAGGACGGGTTGCGCGCGGTGGGGTATAAAGAAGAAGAAAGACGGATCGGTGCGTGTTACTGAAGATTATTCAACGGGACTAAACCTTTCGCCACTCCAGAGTCGATCTTTGCACAACTCTCGGGAATGGACATGTTCACCGTACTAGACGTCTTCAACGCGTTTCTACAGATCGAACTCGACGATGACGGTAAACAAGTGATGGCTATCCGCACTCATCTCTGCATCTTCCAATTGAACCGGCTCCAAGCTAGTCTCTCGACTGCCTCTGCCATCTTTCAGGAGATCATGGATAGCCGCGGGAGCTGCGGCTATGGCGTACTTGGACGATGTAATTGTTCCTGGGAAAGGGAGAAGGCCGACCACGACGCGAGGCTGATGCGAGTTCTGAAAGCGGCTGGACAAGAGCGTATTCGGCCTGCCGGTAATTAAGTACTTGGGGAAGAGCGTGGATTCCCTGACTCTGCGAGAACTGCCTGCGCCAACAGACGTCAGCCAACTGAGATCCTTCCTGGGTGCTGTCAATGGATACGGCTCATTCTTGCCAAACTTGGCAGATCTACGTGGGCCGCTGGACGAACTCACCAGCAAGAACATTTAATTCCAGTGGACAATCGCTGAGGAAGCCTTTATCCGCCTGAAACGAGCGCTCCACTTATCGCTGGCCCTGTGTGCCACTACGAGCCAAAGAAATCGCTGATCGGTGCGGTACAGTCCTCATGCACCATGAGCAGGATCGTTCGCTCCGCCCGGACATGTATGGCGCATCGTCGTTGAATGACGCGGAGAGGAACTACGCCCAGGTGGTACGGGAAGTGCTGGCCCTAGTGTTCGCCGTTAAGAGGTTCCATAGGTTTCGGACTGCAAACCGACCACAAGCCACTGGTTACCATCTTCGGGGGCAAGTCTGGTATTACCGTCCACACCGCACGCTACGCTCTCACGTTACTGGGATACGATTTCCGTATAAACTACGTGGACAATGCCAACTTTGCCTATGCCGACTTCGCAAGACCTGGAGCAGAAGACGTGGTCATCGCAGAGATCCGTCAAGAAGAAGGTGCAACGAACCTTGATGAGGACTTGGACGGAATGTGTGTGATTTCGGCGGAACTTGAACATGCTCCACGGGACTGCGAGCACATGTGTAAGGTCATCGATTACATGCGCACTGCCTGGCCGAGCAGCAAAAACAGGAGTGGGACCAGGACGATGCGCAATATTTTCGGCACAAATGCAGTCTTCAGGTCATAGGAAATCGCTCGTTCTTCGGCGACAGGTCGGTCATCCCACCAGAACTCCGTCTTAAGGTTATGAAGGAGCTGCATGACGGTCACCTCCCGTATGCTCGCCCTTGCCCAGTCCTTTTGTTTCTGGCCGGCAATGAAATGAAAAGGACCAGAACTATTTTGAAGAAGATCCCATTCACATGGGCTCACCGCGGTGAGCGCTGCATCATCAGTTAAGGTCCCTGGTGAAAAAGGCAGCGCTCCTGGAGCTCTGCTGAAGAAAAGGCAGGGCGAGGTGCACGCGAAGTGTACGGCGAGCTAATGTGAATGGGTTAAAACTGCATTCCCTCAAGGGTCTACAAAGACAAGAGTGAGCTCCATAATAGAGCCTGTTGAATGTCGCGATTATTCTGCAGCGTGATGCTTGTGAAGAGCGAGGCGCAAGGCTGTAACAGGATACTAAAGAATTATTTCATCCATGATTAGTTTGGGACTCTTTTCCAATAAGCCAGAGCGCGCGCGGCATAATTCAGCGCTGTAGGCGCAAAGCGCACAACAATTCCACCTAATACTCGGAAAACCTCTGGACGGGCAGTCGATACGTGAGAAATACGACACGCGATGATTCTGGGTAATAATTTGTGGATTGCGTCTTTTGCCCAGAGCTGCTCGAATTGTGCTATGAACGCTAAGGCACCACCGCGAAGGAGGTCCTACACCGGTGGCCAGGCCCTCAGAGTGCGACGCAGCGCCTCCACGTTAATTTCGCTGGGTCCAGCAGCAACGACATGTTTCTTATAGCCGTCGATATGTTTAGCAACTGGCCTGAAATCAAAAGGATGCGGAGTACGACGGCCGAGAAAAGGGTGGAGGCTCTCGATGTTGTTCGTATGTACGACCTAAGGGATGACTGACAGATGTGTAACACACACGACGCATTTGTGTCGAATGAATCGACCTTCAAGCGAGTACTGATCAAAGCGGCCGCCAGATGTATTCCTGCAGGACGAATACCAATGCTCAGGCCTAACTTCCCTACATCAGCTGCCAGCATCATCTCTAAAATAATTTCGACCCTGTCCATTGGTTCACCGCGCGCTACGCGCGCACCTCGTCCTTTTTGTGCTTCAGCAGCGCTACAGGAAAGTGGAAAGTCTCGATATTATTTTAGAGATGATCCTTTTGTAGTTTTAACCCATCTTCAAGGAGCGCTGCCTCTTAAACCGATTTCCCTTCATGGCTGTAAGGTTCGGACACACCTCAAGGGTCTTTATTAACTTTAATGACCCTTTCCACTGGCTCACCGCGCGCTACGCGCGCACCTCGCCTTTCCTGTGCTTATGCAGCGCTTCAAACAGCATACAGCCACGAAGGGGCTTCGAAGGAAGAGGCAGTGCTCCCTGGAGTGCGAGGTGCGCGCGTAGCGCACGGTGAGCTGGTGGAAGTGTCGAAATTATTTTGGAGATGATCCTTTTGTGGTTTACAAACCCCCCACTCGACTGGCACACCGCGCGTACCTCGCCTTTCCCGTACTTTTGCAACGATTCAAGGAGCGCTGCCTCTTCTATCGAGGTCCCTTCGTGGCTATGAGGCTCGGATACACCTCTCTCTCTCAATTGCCCTAACCCCTTGTGGGGCATAGCGCGTCAACTGTTCCATGTGGCCCAGTTAACGTTTCTCGGCATAAATTGGTTTCGGAGAATGCAGTTGCCAGCATATACCTCCTGCACATCCATGGCCACGAACGTCGTCGTGGACGGGATTCGAACCCGAAACGCCGGTAGTCAAACATGAGGCTGACGCCTCAACACGCTGCACTACCGGTCGCCCCCTATACACCTAAAGGGTCTTTACTGGTTTTTACGACCCTTTCCACTGACTCACCGCGCATACGCGCGCATCTCACCAATAAGGGAGGCACCGAAAAAAAAGTATTTCGCAGGCGTGCAACGTTTCTCTATGACAGCTGCACTTTTCCGCCCTCCACCCCCTCTTCCGAAATTTGGGATCAATGCACCAAAAATCCATAACGCACGAGATCGCTGAGCCCGTGGAAAGGGTCGTAAAAGTCAGTAAAGACCCTTGAAGTGTGTCCGAGACTCACAGCCAGGAAAGGACTTCGAAAGAAGAGCACTGCATAGGCAGAGGAAGGCGAGTGAGTGGTGAGCCAGTGGAAGTGTTGAAATTATTTTGGAGATGATGCTTTTGAAGTTTTAACCACTCTTCAGGCTCTCGAAGTTATCTTCACGACCTGGCGCCCCTGCAGAACGATCGTGGCGGATAACGCCCCCTCCCCCCCCCCCCATTCTCTTCAGGGACGTTCAGAGCGTTCTGCAAAAAGTGGGCAATTGAGCATATCACATCGGCTCCCGATTGACCACAGTCGAATGGTCGAGCGGAAAAGTTGGTGGACAACTTGAAAAGGGGATTGCGGAGACTGGGAAAGGACGGCAACGTGGACGAAAATCTAAGGACGTTCCATTCTACGCATTGGATGTAATGTGTAATGAACCAAATTATGGTCTGGTAGTGCTGCTTCCACCGGCAGATCTGTGGCAGCACCTGATGAGTAAGGATCTGTCGGTGGTACGAAACCAGAGGCCGAGGGTCCCATTACACTCGGACCCAGATTCGACTGCGTGGGCGTCTAAGCCGTCCGCAACCATTCCATCCTTATCGACTATTTTTTTAATTCCCCATTTTTACCTCCCCTGTTTGTGTTGTCTTCCCCAGGCCTATGAATTTTTGTTAATACGTAAAGGACAGGGGCAACGAGCGGCGAAAACCCCGCCCACATCTCCCGAACTGAGCTACAGCAAGCATAGGCCGCTGCTTAGCTCGTTGAGGGGCCTTTTTCTTCGCCAGATGGCACGGCCCGACCTTCACGGTCAATATGCTACCTTAGGCTCCGTCCCCACGGGCATCTTCGGATGCCCACCAAACCATCCGTTACAAATGTCACCGTTCGAACTGATGACATCGAGGAAAATGTCCGGCCGCCTGGATTAGCACGCTAAGCCATCCACGCGGGCACAGGATACCTGGAAACCAGCAGAGAGAATGGCCCGCGACTTCATCCGGAGACACGGGGCTCGAATTAGCACTTTTCGACTTGAATGACAATTACTGGTCGTGGCAACCAGCCACGGTGAAGGGCGCGGTTAGGAGAAGCACTCTACAAGATCGTTGCTGGTAACCGAGAGATCCGGGTTCACGCGAACTGAATGCAACACCGGAATATCAGTTGTCATTTTGAACCGGACAACAGCTGCTTGCCCCCGGCAGGAGTTCAGCCAGGGCGGCGCCGAGAATGAAGACACCGGCGAAGGATCGTCGAGCCCCTACAGTGACGCGGAGCCTGGGGAGAAGCAGGAGATCAGCGATGCGGAGGAGCCGACATTCGACGGGCGACCCTCTAGATCGACTGTGAGATGGCTGCCCAGATACTTGGCCGAGCACTACGTGTTATAATCATTATCGCCCACTATATGTCTTAGCCTTAGATGGGAGGAACGCAGTGATCCGGACGGGTTGACGTTGACAGATAGAGAGAGCAGTTAAGTTTTATGCCCAAACCAGCATGAACACACAATGCAGCAGTGAAATGTCAATTTAGAAAGCATGCATTTCCCTTAAGCAACCTATATTGAACGCAGCAGCAGTGACAGCGGTGATGACAGATCTACCTGTTGTTGTTGTTGCTGCTGCATTCTGCGTTCATTCTGGTTTGGGCATTAGACGTAAAGAAATACAGAATTTGTGTGGAAGTTAAAAACTGCTTTACTGCAGTTTTTCCCATTTTCTCTTTAGATTTCAACCGATTTCAACGGAGATATCATGATGAATCCCTTCCCTTCCCGCCTCCCCATCATGCGAGAAGTTTGCCGACTATCCGCCTCAATTTTGTAGAGATTTGTCATTTACAAAAAAAAAGCCCACAAATCCCACAATTTTTTCTGGGAGATTCCAATCACTTTTGGAAGATTTCAATCCCTTTTTAGAGGGGATTTACGTTAAATCTAATGCAGCAAGCTAGCATCAATGACCGTTGGATCATTATCCGCGAAAAAAAATGATTGTAGCCCGCCGTATTATCGATGACTCGGCACATTTTTTTATACCTATAATAACCAAAGTACTCCGTATCATGACCACAATTAATCACAATCATATATCAACTCAATTCAATGGCACGCTATCGCGCCCATGTGCTACGGACCGACAATTATGCCAGAGCTATGGATTTATTAGAGACTTAGATAGTGTAGCTATGTCGAGCTCGACTATTACGCGAGCTCACAACTTGATCTCTCTCAAGTCCTACTTATATAAAAGTGAGCACTTATCGGCACGTGATAAATTAATTCCGAGATCCACCAGGAGTAATAAAGCGCCCCCGTGTCCCGTACCCCAGACTATCTTGAGATCCCCGAGTCGCGTGTCGACTGTGTCGAGAACGAGTTGTGATCGATTTGATTTGATTGGATTGGAACGCGGCCAAGTTCGACCCATCATCATGAGCTCCAAATTTTGCGATAAGCGCTCAACACATGACCTTGCCCTAATTTCCTTTTGTGCCCACTACTACCCGTCGTTCCCTCCACCACTTGAAAACAATCTAAAAAAAAAAAAAAAACTACACAATCACTGGTGGGGTCGTGACGTCAATCAGTGTGATTCCACATGGATTTTATCTAAGCTTTGTATATTGGTATGTCAAGGTTTCCCATGAAGGTTACACTTGTGAAGGCCTTGTCGGGTCTGATCAAGTCGCGGAATTGGCGATAGTACGTCAGGATGAGAGAGAGAGAGAGCGAGAGTATGAAAACTCTTTACTTCCGCTATACAAGCAGCTGTAGGAAGTGGCGACATTTTTTCTTGTTTCTAGTTATCTTCCGGGGCTTTGAATCGCGTGAGGCGTGATTCAGATCGAAAGAGAGAGAGAGAGAGATGAAAATTGCCAAGTTACTACAGTCATCGAAAAATATAGAAAATACAGAAATTAATTTTGAACACTCAGAACTCCCCCCCCCCCCCTCAGAACTTGGGTATGTGGGCTTGTAACCTGCGTACCTGAAATAAATTTACACTCGAAACATTAAACGAGCCTCGGATACCAGGGGCGAGCGGTAGCGTGTGTTGAGGCATCAGTCTCATGTTTGACTACCGGCGTTTCGAGTTCGAATCCCGACCACAACGACGTTTGTGGCCATGGATGTGCAGGAGGTGCATGCTGGCAACTGCATTCTCCGAAATCAGTTTATGCCAACGAAACGTCAACTGGGCCACATGGAACAGTTGACGCGCTATGCCCCACTCGGAGTTAGGGCAATTGAGTAACGACTTTTGGCTACAAACAACGGACTACGATCGGTTTTTGGAACGTTCGAACGATGTGGGGCGAGTGCAATAGTGCGAGGCTCACTGAAGTCGAACGGGAAATGACCGCATATAACATCGATATACTAGGACTAAGCGAAACAAGATGGCCTGGATCGGGATCGACTTTACCACCAAGTTCCCAAACAGTGCTGCTCTACTCTGGAAGTGAAGACGATACGTCACCTCGAATGGCAGGCGTCGGAATCCTGTTGACTAGAGAGGCACGCCTATCTCTAATTGACTGGAAGCCAATCTCCGACCGTATCATTACAGCCAGATTTAAGTCCAGGGTAAGAAACCTCACAATAATTCAGTGCTACGCCCCGACTGAACCAGCGGATCAATCAGCTAAAGACGTATTCTATCACCGACTCGGCGACACCTTCGACAAGGCTCCCAAAGGTGATATAAAGATTATTATGGGGAATCTCAATGCCAAAGCCGGGTCTGACAATCTAGGTTTGGAACACCTAATGGGCAATCATGGTCTAGGCAAGAGGAACCAAAATGGCGAGATGTTCGTGGAGTTTTGCAACTCTCGTCAGCTCGTCATCGGCGGTACTTTGTTCAAGCACAAACGATGCCATTTACAACCTGGGTTTCTCCGGATGGCAGAACAGAGAACCAGATTGACCATATAGCCATTTCCAAGACATGGAGGAACTGTCTCTTAGACGTCAGGTCGAAGCGGGGTGCTGATATTGGCAGCAATCACCAACTTGTTGTCGCAAAAGTAGGCTTACGAACGGCAGCGATCCATCGCCCTCAAAATGCAAGAATCTTGCCACGTTTTAATGTACAAAAGCTTAAAGATCCATCTATAAGACGTGCTTATTCCACCGCCTTGCACGAAAGAGCTAATGCATCACCATCTTATGAGACTCATACAATTGATGATAGATGGAGCCATCGATCCTGGATAGGAGGCCCACCTGTGGACTTCTGTAATACAGCGGTGACATCAGGAATAAAGCCTTATCTGGATCATAGGAGGAAGAAGAAGATGATAGATGGAACGTCGCTAAGGATTCATTTATTTCGTGCGGTGAAAGTTTTGCGGGCAGATTGGAGCGCGGTAGAAGGCCATTCATTAGTGACTCTACATGGTCTCTAATCACGCCACGCAAGAGAATTAAAGATCAAATCAACTCAGCCACTGACGACGCAGTCAAAGACCAACTTAGAGCTGAATACCGTTCTCTTCAGAAAGACGTGCAAAGAAGCGTAGGACGGGACAAACGAAACAACAGCAATGCATTAGCGGAGAAGGCAGAGGAAGCGGCTTACCGTGGTGATAGTGGAACCCTTTACAAACTTATCAAGCCATTAACTGGCAAATCTTTTACAGCTGAACATCCCGTGAAAGATAAGGACGGGTCTCTACTGGTCACTGATGAAGACCAACTGCGACGGTGGAGAGAGCACTTCATTGAGGTCCTCAACAACACCTTTGGACATTCGAACTCATCTTCACTAGAAGTAGAAAATATTCCGCAAATAGCCAGAGTTGATACCAATCCACCATCTAAACAGGAATTAATTGTGGCTATTAAATCGATGGAAGCGGGTAAAGCCCCGGGGATAGATGGAATTCCGGTGGAATTCTTTAAGGCGGATAGCAACGCTACTGCGGATATTCTTCTCCCCCTTATCCAAGAGTGTTGGGAAACCGAAACTCTCCCTAAAGAATGGAAGAAGGGCGTCATTATTAAGATCCCGAAGAAAGGTACCCTGAAGGATCGTAATAATTGGCGTGGAATTTGCCTCCTCGCCGCAGTCTCCAAACTGATGGCAAAGATAGTCTTAAACCGGATCAAGCAAACAGTTGACCGCGCACTGAACGATCTAAAGGCTGGTTTTCGCGAGGGCTTTTCATGTAGCGACCACATCAACACCCTCCGAATTATTATTGAACAATCCGCAGAGTGGAGATCCCCATTACATCTCATGTTCATCGATTTCGAGAAGGCGTTTGACAGCGTTGACCGGGAATACATCTGGAAGGCTTTACATAGGAGAGGTATACCAGATAAAATCATATCCATCATCAAGGAGTCCTATAGCGGAGCCCAATGTCACGTCTTACAAAAGGGGAAGGTTTCAGATCCCTTCGAGGTACATAGCGGAGTGAGACAAGGCTGCATTTTGTCACCTATATTGTTTTTGATTGCTATTAGCGACGCACTCTGCAGTGCGCTTCATGAGCACCAGAGCAAAGGTATCAGATGGAACCTATTTGAATACCTTCAACACCTGGATTACGCTGACGATATCTGTCTTCTCTCAAATATATCGGATCATCTAGTTCAAATGACGGATGCCCTGCACCGCGAAAGTGGCAATGCGGGGCTCAAAATCAATGCTGCCAAAACTGAGTACTTGAGCTGGGATCCAGGAAGACAGAGCGAAATTTGTATTTCGGGGCAGACGGTGGAAAAAGTGGACAATTTTCGCTACCTCGGAAGCGTAGTTACAGCAGATGGTGGAGCGGATGCTGATGTACAGTCTCGCATCAATAAGGCTCGGGCAGCTTTTTTCAGTTTAAAAACAACAACATCTCCAGACGTACCAAACTCAGGATTTTCGAAACCAATGTAAAATCTGTGCTTCTTTATGGCTGTTCAACTTGGAAGGTGACCAGGGAGATAACAATTAGATTGCAAGCTTTCGTGAACCAGTGTCTACGGCGCATCCTGCACATACGCTGGCCGGAGGTCATTTCTAACGACGACCTCCTGTCCATTACTGGCCAGGACAGGATAGGCACCTCTATAAAAAGGCGAAAGTGGCAATGGATAGGTCACACACTCCAAAAGGGGCCGGAAAACATTGCTAAACAGGCCCTCGATTGGAACCCACAGGGAACCGATGCAAGTCGCCGCGTTGGACGACCTAGAAACACCTGGAGAAGATCAGTTGAGGTTGAGGGTAAGTCATTAGGTAAATCGTGGGGACAGTTGAAGGCGATGGCGGCGAACAGGACGAGGTGGAAAGTCGGCGTGGTTAATGCTCTATGCCCCACAAGGGGTTGACAGGATCCAGAGAGAGAGAACTTCCCCTCTCCCGATTCCTACTTAGAAAAAAACAGGCATAGGCAACTGAGGTCTCCATTAACACACAGCAAACTCTAAATTGAAAAAGGTCGTCACTGAACAGGCGTAACGTAGGTTGCTTGACCTTACTTTGTCGCTACTAGTGAAATTAGTGATCTACTCCCTGGTCTTGCTGTCGCTACGCGTAACAAGCGGCTTAGCAGTCGTGCACACCTCCATACTCTAAGTGTAAGTGAGCTTTAGGAAAAGGGTTTTCAACCTTGATACTCTGATATATCTGTAACGCTTTCCATGTCCTTGAGAATCGTTCTGTAGATGTAAGGCTCCCTATAGGATTCAGAGACTTCATGAATGCCCTTGTGTCGATTAGGCAGCAAAAGATGCCTCTGAACTGATAAAGGGAGCCCTAGAGGTTCCAGTGGACGATCAAGAACGTGAAAGGCGAGGTGCGCGCAAATCGCGCGGTGAGCTAGCTAAAATGAACTTTCAACTTAGGACAGAGTTGGAAGTGCTCCGTTGCAGGCACGACACGTCTACGGGAAGGCGTCAGGAAGAAGAAAATACTATGAGTCTGATTCCCTTATTTCTGCTGCGCTGCCTTGTCCTCGAAAGGTTTTCAAGGTCCGAGGAAAATGGTTACAAATTTATCAAAATCGTCTCTGATTTCATTCTCACCATTTTCATCCCTCCCATGGGTTTTCAAGGACAAGGCAGCGCTCCTTGGAGCGCGGCAGCATTATAAGAAAAGCGAGGTGCGCGGGAAGCGCGCGGTGAGCCAGTAGAGATGGATTACAAATATATCAGAGACGATACTCACAAGGTTGAAAATTCTCTTTTTTTTTCAAGGCTCACCGCGCGCTATGCGCGCACCTCGCCATCCCGCTATTTCCGCAGCGCTCCAAGGAGTGCTGCATTGTCCTTCACAACCCCTGGGAGGGATGAAAATGGGAAGAATGAAATCACAGACGATTTTCATAAATTTGTAACCATTTTCCTTGGATTCCTTGACAAAATGACAGCGCATTTGTCCTGATTCTTTCTCTTCATCAACAGCGTCGAGGCATCTTTTGCCGCCACGTACTCTCGCGTGCAGATCCTAAGTCCACAATGGACAATTTTGTTTGCATCCTCCAATAAATGCAATACGCCAATTCTCCTTGGCAGAGTCAAAGAGACCTGGGCTCTAAGCACTAAGCCAAAGCGCGCGGTGAGCCGTAGGAAAATCAGAGGTGATCCTCATTAATTTATAACCAATTTCCTCTGGCTCACCGCGCGCTTTGGCTTAGTGCTTAGAGCCCAGGTCTCTTTGACTCTGCCAAGGAGAATTGGCGTATTGCATTTATTGGAGGATGCAAACAAAATTGTCCATTGTGGACTTAGGATCTGCACGCGAGAGTACGTGGCGGCAAAAGATGCCTCGACGCTGTTGATGAAGAGAAAGAATCAGGACAAATGCGCTGTCATTTTGTCAAGGAATCCAAGGAAAATGGTTACAAATTTATGAAAATCGTCTGTGATTTCATTCTTCCCATTTTCATCCCTCCCGCGCGCACCTCGCCTTTCCAACATCCCTGCAGCACTCCAAGGAGCGCTGCTTTCTCGTTCAAAACCCCTGGCGGATGAAAGACTTCCCTAGGATTCAGAGACTTCAACAAGCCACAAGAGATGCGCCTGAAGAGGTGAAGAGCGCGTTACAACCGCAGCTAACTGTCAGGGACATTGCAGCGCTCCTTGGAGCGCTGCTAAAATATTAAATAGGCGAGGTGCGCGCGAAGCGCGCGGTGAGCCATAGAAAAAGGTTTTCAATATTGTGAGAATCGTCCCTGATATATTATTTGCAACCCTTTTCCGCTGGCTCACCGCGCCTTCTCCTTGGGAACCTATGGGAGATGAAAGACTTCCTTTAGGATTCAGAGATGCCTCTTCTGAAGTGATAAGGGGAGTGTTGCACCCCCAGCCAACTATCAAGAACAAGGAAGCGCTGCTGAAGTACCGTGGAGGCGAGGTGCGCGGAAAGCGCGCGGTGAGCCCAAGAGAGCGGGTTTCAACCTTATGAGGATCGCGTCTGATATATTTGTCACACGCCGCGAGACGACAAAAAATCCTCTACGGAAAAACTGTACAGGCCAGGCCACATCCACATCCACGCCGACCCCACCCCTCCCCTCTTTCCATCCTTACAAAAAAAAAAGGCTTGAAATTGGAATAGTTCAAATAAAAGTTTCACCCAAAAAAAGTACGATAATGCCTGGAGCGTTGAATCTTAGCCTCACGTTCTTCGACAAAATCGAATCGTATCGCCGATATTCCAAGTGTAGGAGGGGAAGGGATGATGTGGTCGCAGGACACAACGTGAGTGGCTGACAACCAACAGACGCGGCGGAGAAAACTCAACTCAACTGTATATATAAACGCCTCACATTGGGCGCCCTCCAAACAGTATTTGCATTTTTTCGGCGTGTGTATTTAATCCTGCCGGATTGCAGAAAATCAAGAAGGGGTGTCAGTATCACCCTCCCCTACACAAGTTGGAAATAACCGGTCGCCTGAGCTTCGCATCTCTCCAATTGCTTTTAATATGCAACCGTTCAAGGCGCCAAGTTCTGCTGGGCAAACAACTCAGTAATAAACGCGTCGTGGTGAAGTGTTTGACGTTTCGAAAAAAAAATCGAGCGAGAATGTAAAATCCCTCGAGCCCCATTCTGAGTTTTAGTGTTTTATAGCAGCATAGCGAACTTATCATAAAATTACGTCTATGATTTTCGTGCGGTAATCTAATGTTTAGAAGTTATTCAGCGCGAAGAAGGGGGTGGCAATGCGGGCGGGGATGAATTTCCGGGCGTATATAAAGACTCCACGTTGGACGCACATCTGCCTGGGCATATATTTCAAAATCCTCTTCAAGACTTCTCAAAAACTTTTTCGTCACGGACACTTAGTCCAAAGTCGTACTTGCCCGACAGCGACCCTAGAGGCGATTATTGGACTTAGGTTAGGTTAGGTTAAAAGGCTGCCGCGGATGACGCAGCACACATAGGCCGCCAAAGGGCCCGTTATAATACCTACCAGGATAAACGCCTATCCCATTGAAAATTGCTATCCACTGAACCAACCAGAGCTGGCAATGAACCGATAAAGCCTCAGCGGGCTCATGCCCCTTAGCTCTTCCAAATGAAGGAAGAAAGTGTCCCCCACAAAGACCCACCTCCTCGCAGCCAAGGCAGGACAGGTGGATAAAAAATGAAGGGTACTCTCCTCGTCAGCATCCTCGCAGCTTCTACAGAAGTCACTGTAGGGACTTTTGGACTTACTCCGCTGCACATTTTTATTCAGGAATCTGCGGCTCTAGGCTCTCTTAGATCGGAGCCACATGAGCATTCTGGAGCAGATTCCTGACGTGGCGATTGGCTCGAGATCAGATTACTTGAGTACAGAACTTTGCTTCGGTAGGGAGTTTTCGGTCCTCATCCCTAACCGCTCGGAATGGGATACAGACAATCCTTGTCTGACCTGACCCCTGGTGTACTACCTGGTTTACCGATGGGTCTAAGACGGGGCAAGGTGCTGGTGCTGGGGTCTTTGGGCCGAACACCAGGATAATTCAGCGTTTTTCAAGCCGAGATCCATGCCATCGAGGCCTGCGCCAGAGTAATTCTGCATAAGAATCTCAGTAGCGCTAACATTACTATATGTACTGACAGTGAGGCAGCCATTATGGCTCTCTCTCTTCACAAAAATACTCATAAAAACTCGTGAAGGAGTGTTTTCAGCCCTTCAGTGTCTTACAAGCACTAACTCTTTGCTTTGGGTACCAGGACATCGGGGCACTGATGGCAACCAAGCTGCGGATGAACTCGCCAGAATAGGCTCATCCACGAGATTCTACGGGCCCGAATCCTACTGCGGTCTTAGCTGGGGTACAGCCAGGGCGTTAGTGAGAGAGTGGACTGTTGACGAACGACTGCAGCGCTGGAATAATCTTAAGCCAAGGATCAAGTCTCTCTCCTGAAAAAGGTTTAAGGCTTACGCTCCAAGGAGCGCTGCATAAATACGTGAAATGCGAGGTGCGCGTATAGCGCGCGGTGAGCCCTTGGAAGAGGATTACAATTTCGTGAAAATGTGTCTTTTTCCACTTGCTCACCGCACTCTTTGCACGCACCTTGAGCTAGTCCCATGGTGGCTCAAGTGCCTGCTAGACCAGCTTCGTCGGATGGATGTTGAGAGCCACGCCAGGTGGACACCATTATCCTCATGATCGACGTACCATCTGCAAGATTCACATACCCTTCGCCGTCATAGATCAGATCGCTGGTAGGGAGAGAATCTGGCGCAGTCCTTGCCTTTGGCCCATGGTGGTTCAATACTCGTCTAGACCAATGTCGTGTCGTGAGTCCAGAGAGCCAAGCCAGAGTGGCACCATCCTTAAGATCCACGCACCATCCCCAACAATCCATGCACCATCCGCCGTCATAGATCAGATCACAGTTAGGGTAGAGTATCTGGCGTAATCCTTGGACTTGGCCCATGGTGGCTCGCATGTCCCAGCTGCATGGCGATCTACGCGGGCACCTTGGCCGAGGCAGAGGGAACGAAATCAGGCAAAAAAACATACAATGGGGTGAAAAGAGACAGACGTCCTGTCCTGTCATTACCCCCTACGGTTCCAAAGTAGCTAGCCGCCTCGGGAGAGTTTAAGGTTGTTAATGGGTCTCTCAGGACACCACTGGGTGCGATATCATCTCAACAAAATGGGTCTGTCCACTGAAACGGAAAGCCAGCTTTGACTGAAGGACATTGAGTCCACCAAACATCTTCTCTGCGAATGCCCGGCGGTCGCTCGTTCCAGGATTCGACTTTTTGAAGATAGCATTGTGAGCCCCACAAAGGACCAACTAGCCTTTATCAGACTGGGTTGAGGGTCTTTTGGATTAACTAAAGGTTATGGCACAATAGATCGCACGGTCGCAGTGCCTACCATGTTGGTAACTCTAGCCTGTCTCATTTATTATTACTAGTCCAAGTCTGCATCACTGGAGGCCCAAACACTTGCATCAATTGAGAAGCTGAGCCGCGATCAATTAAAATTTCCGATCAACTAAACTTGCCCTAATTCCGGAGCCTAATTTCATACGCGCTTCTCGGCTACAGAACTCTGATTGAGCCTAATCTCGGCTAAACAAAATTCTGAATTGGATGAAACATAATATCAGAAACGCGTCTGCGCCACAGGACTACGGAACTGAAGGGTCAAATTGAGCCTAATCTCAGAAGGGCGTCCCGGCCAAATTGGAGCCAATTCTCCTCTGGTGCCCAAGGCTTCTACACATCGGATCGATATCTATTTGGTCACTTAGGTTCAATTTGCGCTAAGGTTATTTAAGGTTAAAGTAGGTTCAGTTCGACTAGACAGCTGAAATATTTATCAGAACACACAGACCTGGATCTGAACTAGGATTGACATTCAATCGAGTGAGCTAATCCAAACCATAGGCAACAGGTGGCCAGAAAACAGAACTTACTTGCTTCACTATTACAGTCTGAGTTTCCGGGATACAATCACAAACACAAACACGAAAAAACAAATCACTTCACCTAAGACTTCAGACACAACTGAATCGGTTGATGAAACTGGCTCGAATGCCGGCAAGAGAGAGTGTTGAAGCAAGCTTAGGCACGGTTGGGTTCGCCTTGTTGTGTCTACTACCTTCCCTTATCGTCGCTTCGATCGCCAGAGTTCTGTTTACCGCATAAACAACAAAAATTCTTATCCAAAGGTAGAAAAACCAGAAGTCTGTGTTTACCCTTCACAGGACACCTGACACTCACAAGACAAACACTTGGGGGCAAATTCCACCGATCGATCAATTGTTCATTGAACTTCTGAGAACCAGACAAAAGTCCATGAATGATAGCAGACCCCGTGCGCCGACCCCTTCAATCAAGACTTCTGCAAGCGCTGTCTGAGCAATTGTAGGGATTTGGAGGGAGACGGCAAAACGCACTCAACTTATTGACGCACTGCTTCAGTTCAAGTGTGAAGAAACGGCACCATATGATGTAAGAGAGAGGGAGAGAGAGAGAGAGAAAAACCGACACTATATGGTGTAAAAGAGAGAGAGAAACCGGCACTATATGGTGTGTTTGAAAGAGAGGGACAGAGAGAGAACCTACACTATATGCTGAAAAGAAAGAAACAGTATTGAGGCGTCCACCTGAATTCCTACCTCTGTGGCGGCACACGCCCATATCGCAGAATTTTGTTATGTACCAGGTTTTCGCCCTCCTCTCCTCCCCCCAAACCCGTTGGGACGAGACGAGGGTAAGACTACACACGGGAGAAGGGCGCGGCTTCACCAGAACATTATTTTTTGCAAGGAAAGAATGTGGACACAGGCTCAAGTATTGAAAATTCCAACACTCTGAAAAATAGGCACGGCCGAAGGGATACCAAAAAACACAGGCCACAGATGACCAAAAGAAAAACAGGACTCACCCCTTCACTACTGGCGGGTAAAGTCGAATTTTCAGGATCAACAATCACAACAGCACAATCTTCACTGATCACAAACTAAAGACAAACGGCTCGAGTACCGGCCAAAGATCGCGCTGAAGCAAACTTAGGTTAGGCTAGGTTCGACTCGTTTCACTCTGTTGCCGTCTCAGGTCTCAGCAAATCCAGAGAGTTGAAGGGAGACAGAAAGACACTCAACTCACTGACTGTTCCAGTGTAAGCAATCGGGCACTAGACGGTTTGAGAGACAGAAAAAACCTAGCGAGTGAAAGAGATCGCTGAAATGAGTCGCGTCTCCCTCCCAATAACTGAATTTCCAGTTCCAGTGTAAGCAACCGGTGTGTGCCAGAGAGAGAATAAGAGAGCGAGCGAGTGAAACTGAATTGAGCCAACCCCACTTCCAATTCCTACCTCCGAAGCGAGCCAATGAAAACCTTTGGATAGTGGACATCACCTTTTGGAAACCCTGTTTTTCGGTGGGATTCAAGGGGAGGGGGGGGGGGGGAGCGGTCTCCGAGACTTAAGCCGCACAAGGGAGGGGGCGCAGTTTGACCTTTACAAATTTTTAAGGAAATAACCGGGACACTGGCTCAACAGGTGAAAATAAGGGGAGGAGGGGAGCGGTCGCCGAGATTTGTGCCGCGCAGGGTTGGGGGCAGCGGTGAGATCAAAACGCGGTTTGACCTCGATCACTTTTAAAGGAAATAACCGGGACACAGAGTGAGTTGAAAAGGCTCGGGGTCGTAGGGACACGGTTGAAATTTGCCAACAAACGTGGGTCAGCTTGAAACGACTCCGGACATCGGGACACTTGAATGCGCTGCAAAACTGAACAAGGTTCTCGCGAGATAAGAAGATAAAAGGACACTCAACAAGACACACCAGGCACAGGACTGCGAAACACACAAAATATCTACCTTTCTTGATCCATTTTCTTCGATTGTTCAACAGGTTCAACGGCTGAGACACTCTCCGATTTTAGGATCAAACTAGAGATCGAGAGCTGCGCACACACAAGAAACCAAACTGAGGAACTGATGTCTGATGTGGTGATCCCGACTTTGTGAACCGCCACACAATTATCACAAGCTTCACAAAGAGAGTGGTGGAACCTTCCTCGTCTCACCTCCTCTCTTTCTCTCTCTCTCTCTGAAATACGCTGAACGTACTCAACACTCGCACAGGTTCGTGAGCGTAAATTCGCTCTTATTGAGGATCGAACTGGATCAAGTATTGCAAACGACTGAACACGAACTGATGATCCCGACTTTGGGAACCTCCACAATATCACAAGTTCCACTGGGGTGGTTCCCTCTCTAACCGCCGTCCCTCTCTTAGAACTCCCTGAGGTTGGTCAGGGTAAACAATAAACGTACGTATGCGAGGTACGGGCGTATCTGTAAACAATATCGGCAAATCTAGATTCGCGATGATGGAGGCAAATTTTATTTTACGCCGATATGGAGAAATAGGATGGATCAATTTTCTTGGAATATGTTTAAAAGATTTGCGATGTTTATGCTATGATTTTAGCGCTGTGTTCGATTCAAGCGGACAGAGATCGAATCCGCGGAGCTTACACAGCCACCGTACAGACATGCGGCGAAAGTGGGTGCGAATTGAGAACTTAGATAGCGGCGAATTGACGAGAAACAAGTTGACGTTCAACTAATTCACTTTCTTTCAACTTTGATCCGATCCCGATACGAGGCCCCAGCATCAAAGACCGGTCTGTCGTTTTGTACCATATATGGGAATGGATCTTTGTTCGGGTGAATAGAACACGGCGAATAACGGATGGAGGACGATAAGATGGTCTTGCAGATTTGACAAAATGCTGATTGAAGAGTAGACATAATAGCTATTCAATTTTCCGCGGAAACGGAATCAATTATAACGCGGATTGATGATAAAATTTCAAAGATATGATAGCGTTGGTGTCATGTGCCCCTTAGGGCAGTACAAACTTAAGTTTTTTCTGCGCAAAACTATTGTTACGAAACGATCACGGTACGGTGTGTCCATACTGCTTAAAGCGAAAGTCCACTTTATGGTGATTTCAGGCTGAATTTCCGCTTCAGGCAGCACGAACGCGCCGTACTGCCTGAAGCGGAAATTCACTCTGCTGAAACAACACCAAGTGGACTTTCGCTTTAGGCAGTACGGACAGCGTGTTGCATAATGAAATAGAGAAGAAGTTAGAGGGAGAGGAGAGGGGCGGGGGGGGGGGGGGGGGCGATTCAAAAGAAATATCCCCCAAAAGGATGCAGGATCTGTTGTCAATTTGTGAGGGGAGGTGGAAATGTCTGGTTGAACGTAGACTTTTGATTTAAGCGGTACGAACAACGAGTGTTGGGATCACATGAGATGCACAGGAGGTAAAACAGGCTGCCATGACAATTTACAGCACACTTAGACCATAGTCCTTTTCCACTGGCTCAACGGAGCGCTGCAGAATTATCGTGAAGGCGAAATGCGCGTGAAGCGCGCGGTGAGCTGACTTAAGATCTTAAATTCAATGGAATGGATTCCATCTATAGAAGACTCATCTTTAATAGAATTGTAGTCCTTTTCGACTGGCTCTCCGCGCGCTACGCGCGCACCTCGCCCTCAGTATTTTTAGTAAGCGCCATTCGCGGCCGTAAGGATTAGCCACACCCTAAGGACCTTTACTGAGAAGGCAGCGCTCCTTGGAGTAGTGCAGAAATATCGTGAAGGCGATGTGCGCGCGAAGCGCACGGTGAGCCGACTTTACATTTAGGTGCTTAGGCGCGTTAACATCTTTAGCATTTCTATGCCTTGTTGACGTTTCGATAGCGCATATCTACTTTTCGGAAGTGGAGTTGCTAGCACGCACCTATCCTATCCGCGCCGTCTTTATACTGACAGGCTCGGAGCACTGTGAGAGCTCTACTAGTACCCACAGGCAGTTTTTCATCGTGCCGAGATTTGAACACCGACCTCTAGATTAGTATCGTACGCGACAACCTCAACCATACTAGTTCTTAAACCAGCCTGAGCTAGTAATAAAGCAAAGAAGACGGCCAATACTGTCAGTCCTCAGTTCCTGAAGTTCCTGGAAAAAAAAATAGGAACCAAGAATTGATCTCCTCTTAAACGCCAAGGCTGCACAAGCGCAGAGAAGGTGGTAGCAACTTTCCTCCTCCGCAATATTTCCACAGCTTCTGCAGAAGTTATTAAAGGAAGACGTAGTCTCCTGGCGTGCTCACCAATGGCAGTGACCAGTGATCACAGAGATAGAAAAGATGGGAGGATGGTGGAAAAGGACAAGAGTGCTATTAGAGATGAGGCTGAGGAATCCATTCCATTGAATTTCAATCAGAAGTCACCTCGCCTCCACGCTATTTCTGCAGCGCTCCAAGGAGCGTTGCCTTTCCAATAAAGGTCCTTAGAGTGTGACTAATCCTCACGGCGTCAAATAGGCTTTGAAAGAGCGCTTCCCGAATATATTGAGGCGAGGTGCGCGCGTAGCGCGCCGTGAGCCAGTGGAAACGGACTACAATTTTATTAAAGATGCGTCTTTTATAGATGGAGTCCATTCCATTGAATTTGAATCTGAAATCGGCGCACCGCGCGCACCTCGCCTTCACGCTATTTCTGCAATGCTCCAAGGAGCGTTATCAAGGTCCTTAGACTGTGGCTTATCCTCACAGCCACAAATGGACTTTGAAAGAGCGCTTCCTAAATATGTTGAGGGCGAGGTGCGCGCGTAGCGAATTCTATTAGAGATGAGTCTTCTATAGATGCAATGCATTGCATTGAATTTAAATCTGAAGTCCGCTCACCGCGCGCACCTCGCTCTCACATTATTTCTGCAGCGCTCCAAGGAGCGCTGCCTTATCAACAAAGGTCCTTAGGGTATGGCTAAACCTCACAGCTACATATGGGCATTGAAGGAGCGCTTCCTACATTGAGTGCGAGGTGTGCGCGCAGCGCGCGGTGAGGCAGTGGCAAAGGACTCGAATTCTATTAGAGATGGGTCTTTTATAGATGTGCCTAAAGCAAAAGGAAGGCCAGCTCGTCCAGCTCCTCCACAGCCGCGACAGACAACGGCACCTGACGCGGACAATAACGAGGAGTCATCCTAACGACGAAGAAATGACGACCTCGGACAGAGAAGAGGAGTTCCTCGCCCTTCTCACACACTCCACGTCTACCAACATCCCGATTCCGCAGAAGGCCACATCTGTCCACAGGAAAAAAATTCCGAAACCCCATCTAAATTAGTAAAAGTCCTTCTGCCAAGGACCGAGACCAACATATACAATATAGCTACGGCCTTTCCGGCATAAAGGTAGAGGCCCAAAGGTAAAAAAGTGATCAGCCCCAGTGCCACAATTGTCAACAATTCGGGCATGAGGCCAATGAGTGCCATGCCTAACCGCGGTGCGTGAAGTGTGATGGTCGCCACCACTTGAAAAAATGTACACTCAAAAATAAGGATAAGCCGAAATGCACCAACTGAGGTGGCGAGAACCCAGCCAGCTTCGGAGGCTGCCCCAAAAATCCTGTGAATATCAATCGTTTGCACAGACGGCAAGAGCTTCTGTACCTCCATCAAACCCATCCCCCCCCCCCCCCCCCCCCCCCCCCCCCCCCAAAAAACAGCCCAACATACACTCATCCCAACCATGATCCCTAGCTCCGGGCAAGTAGAAGCCTTTTTCGGACAAATGCAGGAGATGATGGAGCAGATGATGGCTACCATGATTCAGGCTTTGTTCACGGGACCAGAATCTGGTTACGATCCCAACCCAACCTAAAAATTCAAATGGCTACACACTGTGTCTCCATGGTTTCATGGAACGCCGATTCCATCCGCAGGCATAGGGGTGAGCTGATCAACTTTTTACAATAGTATCAAGTTGACATCATGCTCATCCAGGAGACCTGGAGGCGACTTCCGCATACCCAACTACATTCTATACCGTAGTGATAGAATGATAGGGAGGGGAGGAGGTTGTAATGAACCATATTATGGTCTGGTAGTGCTGCTCCCACCGAAGCAGCACCTGATGAGTAGCGATCTGTGGGTGGTACGAAACCAGAGGCCGAGGGTCCCATTACACCCGGACCCAGGTGCGACCGTGTGGGCGTCTGATCCGTCCGTCAACCATTCCATCCTTATCGACAATTTTTTTTTATTCCCCATTTTTACCTCCCCTGTTTGTGTTGTCTTCCCCAGGCCTATGAATTTTTGTTAATACGTAAAGGACAGGGGCAACGAGCGGCGAAAATCCCGCCCACATCTCCCGAACTGAGCTACAGCAAGCATAGGCCGCTGCTTAGCTCGTTGAGGAGCCTTTTTCTTCGCTAAATGGCATAGCCCGACCTTCACGGTCACCATGCATCCTTAGGCTCCGTCCCCATGGGCTTCTTCGGATGCCCACCAGACCGTCCGTAACAAGGTCCAGCCATTTTAATACGAAGTAACATCAGCCGTGAGGTGCAGGATCCGGTCCTGCGGGTGGACCAAACTTTATCCACAAAATCGAGTGGAAATTTGCCCTCTATACCCCGTGCTCATCATCGGGAGCGACGAAGTGCGCTGTGACTCCGAAGTTTCCTCTTAGGCATTCCAGAGGAACAAAGAACAGAGAAGCAGAAAGCATCGCTTGAATGGGCTATGGGGTTGACCGCTGATATTCCGATGCAGCAAGCTGTGTCCAAGAGGAATAGATCTGTGGATGAGTCACCAGGGACTTCAAAGAGGCCAAAGGCTACCGCTACGAGTGGGTCCACTCTTGCTTACGCGGAGGCGTTGAAGGGATGAACGGAACTAGCGGTAATTGATGGGGGCGATGCGGACGGAAGCATCACAATAAAGAAGTGGAAGAAGGTTGAGTGCAAGCTAGCCTTGAACTTCAGAAGTGTGATGGAAGAGCATCCTGGTCCCGGTCCAATCTGCAAAGACGGTGGGTGGTACCAGGGCCGCGTCAAGCTCATGCTGTTCGCGGACCAGAGGTCATCCGAACTGTTTATAGCTGCTATTGGTAAGGTTGGAGAAGTTTGGCCAGGTGCTAAACTCGAGGTCGTAACGAGAGATAAGATCCCCACTCGACCAATAGCTCGCACCTGGCTTCCGGCCGAACCTGGGGATGCCAATGAGATTTTGTATCTTATACAAGCGAGCAATGGAGACCTCCGTACTCACGACTGGAGAGTGGTCAAACTAGAAAAGCCGGTAGAGGATTCTCGAAGTGCGGTTATCGTCGTCAATACAGATTCCTTGGCTGATCTAGCAAAAACCGAAGGTGTGATTAAGTACGGCTTCCAATCAATAACGCTTAAAATGTACAAAAAGGACGGAAAGAAGGTGCGAGTTGAAAATTCTGCGCCGACTTCTATGGAGGTGGTCCAGAGCCACGGTGAAGATGCTGAGGCTCAGCCGCTGCCTGAGCCGGAAAGGCCTGTTTCAGATGAAGATTCTATTTCCCTCTGCTCTGAGCTGGAGGCTATTGAACGTACGTCTGCTGCTGAATCTGGGGATGACCTTTTCGAGCCGGACGTCGAAGGAGACCTCGACGCTACTGTGATTGTAACAAAACCAACATAGTCATCATGGTAAGTTTTTTACAAATTAATATTCATCATTCGAAAGCAGCTTCTGCGGCACTTCTTCTCCGTCTGGGCAACAGTGGTGAAGATATTGTATCGGTGCAGGAACCCTGGGTCGTTGGTGATCGCGTACGGGGCCTGGGGTCTCCTGAGTATGTTACTTTTTGTATTACGAATCAAGGTAGGCCCCGATCGTGCATCCTCGTTAAGAAGTCGCTTAAGGCGTTTCTCGTCACAGAACACAGCAACAAGGACTATGTAGTAGTCAGTCTTGAAATTGGGATCAGGAGATATTGGCTGATCTCAGCATACCTGCCTTTTGACTACGTGGGGACTTTTCCCCCCGAATACTTGAGGAATTCGATTGCCTCATCGAAGACACTTGGTACTGGCCTTATATTCGGATGCTCACACTGTATGGGGTAGTACCGACACGAACGAGTATAGTATAATCGAATCTAACCTCCTTCTGTGTAATGTTGGAAATGAACCAACTTTTATTACTAAAAATCGACAAGAGGTACTGGATATAACTCTGATTTCTGAGAACATTCAGCACGCGATACGCGACTGGAGGGGGTCGACTGGTCACTCTCTCTCTGATCACCGCTATATTCAATTCAGCCTCGATGATATTCCAGAGACTAAACCAGTCATTTTAGACAGGAAGCGTACTAACTGGACTAAACATCGAGAAATTCTTCTGGGAAGTTTACCCCTTCTTCCAGCCCAGCCGCGAAATAAGCTAGAACTAGATGATATGGTGCATACACTAACGGGCGCACTGAATAAGGCTGCTAAGAAATCATGTCCTGACAGCAGACAAAGACGTAAAGCAAAACCAGTTTCGTGGAATCCTATGATCTCCGAACTTAGAACAACCTGCAGAAGGTCCTTTAATAAGGCAAAATCATCGAGGCTGGAATCTGATTGAAGTTCCTATAAAAAAAGTCTTGGATTATTTAAGAAGGAATTAAGAAAAGCTAAACGTAATTCTTGGAAGCTTTTTTGTGAGCGTATTGAGGGGTGGAGTGACATCTCTCGGCTTAGCTGGGAATGGATGGGTTCGTGGCCAGAACCTTGCGAAGCCGAGAGATGTCAGAAGGCTTCCTTGGCGAAAGCATTCAGAGCCAAGACTTGTTCCTTTCTACCCAGACACTCAGCGACATCCGGTAAACCATTTCTGAGACGCGCCCCAAAAGCGTCCAGATTTCTAACATCCGCCGAGTACGTCGGACACAGATGTAGCACATGTACCCAATCCTCTGGCGAATCACCACACGAACGACAAACGTCACTGACGAAGAGTCTTCGTCTCTGCAAGAATTCGTTCAGAGAACCGTGTCCAGTGATAAGGAAACCTAGGCTTAGATTGAAGTCCAAGTCTAGGTTTCTTTGTGCCATCCGTACGTCACGGATATACTCGAATGTTACTCTAGCCTTTTCGGACTCGTCCCACATAGACTGCCATGTGTCGCTAACCCGATCTTTCAGCAAACGGGATACCTCATTCGCAGACATACCATTCATACAATCAGGGGACAACAGAGAGCATTCAGGCAGCGGTAACTGCCTCCCGATATGGAACCACGTCCCAAGACGCAAAAATTCCAGATCAATGGGAGGCACACCCATCAATGCCAGAATGGCATCGGTAGAAACCGTACGGCAGACTCGCAAGCACGCATACAAAACTTTACGTTGACATTTTGTAATGAACCACCTGTGGTGGGCCATATTATGGTCTGGTAGTGCTGCTCCCACCGGCAGATCGAAGCAGCACCTGTTGGTGGTACGAAACCAGAGGCCGAGGGTCCTATTACACCCGGACCCAGGTGCGACCGCGTGGGAGTCTGATCCGTCCGCCAACTATTCCATCCTTATCGACTATTTTTTTTTTATTCCCCATTATTACCTCCTTTGTTTGTGTTGTCTTCCCCAGGCCTATGAATTTTTGTTAATACGTAAAGGACAGGGGCAACGAGCGGCGAAAACCCCGCCCACATCTCCCGAACTGAGCTACAGCAAGCATAGGCCGCTGCTTAGCTCGTTGAGGAGCCTTTTTCTTCGCCAGATGGCATAGCCCGACCTTCACGGTCACCATGCATCCTTAGGCTCCGTCCCCATGGGCTTCTTCGGATGCCCACCAAACCGTCCGTTACAATTTCACCAGAGCATTCATACCACGCACGGTCGACGCGCAGTCCATGAGGACCGGAGCACCGTACGTCATACACGACGTAAAAAGCCCAAGCTAAGATCCATGCAATTGAGGTTTGCGCCAAAGAAATTGTGTTCAAGAAGCTCACTGGCACTAACATCATTATCTGCACTGACAGTCAGGCGGCTATTAAGGCTCTTTCTTCACATAAGTTCTCATCGAAACTAGTGAAAGAGTGTTTTGATACCCTTCAATGTCTGGCAAACTCTAACCGGGTCACTCTTTGTTGGGTACCTGGGCATCGGGGCATTCATGGCAACGAAGCTGCGGATGCACTTGCTAGGCAGAGCTCATCGGACAAATTTTTCGGACCTAATCCCTACTGCGGTCTAAGCTGGGCCACAGCCAGGGCGCTGGCGAGGGATTGGTCTGCGGGCGAAAGGCTGCGGCACTGGAATAATCTCCCGGGATTACGACAGTCCAAACATCTTATCAACCCCTACGGTCTCACAGAAGCTAGCCGATTGGGCAAAGCTGACCTGAGACTGGTCGTTGATTTCCTCACGGGACACCACTGGGTGAGATATCACCTAAACAAAATGGGCCTGTCCACTGAGACGGAATACCGACTTTGCCTGGAGGATATTGAGTCCACCAAACACCTTCGCTGTGAATGCCCCGCGGGGAACATTCCTGTTTCGCGAATATTAGGAGAATTCTCTCTATTCAATTTAGAGAGAATTCTTAAAATTGCTTCATTGCGGCATTTCCGCTAGAGGTAGCCCATTTCCGCTTTAGGTGGGTAAGAACCTAAAACCCACTCGGGGGGATTTGTAGGTCCTAAAGCGGAAATTTCTTAGGTTTTGTGAAAGTTCTCTAATGAACGAATTCTGACATACGTCTGACATTTCGGCATTTGTCAAACTGCATTACACAAGAGCATTTATTTCGCCATAATTCGAATGTATTTCGAATTGTTTCGGGATAAATGCGCTTGTTCTGTCGTCAAACTCCAAAATGTCAGATGTGTGTCAGATATGAACCGGCAGGGCACCGAAATAATGCAGGCGAAATTGTGCATGCACTATTTCGAGATGCACTATTTCGGTAGGGCCCTAAACGGGCTGATGTCAAAACGGAACGCGTGCTCGGATTGTTTTGGCACACCGGGGTGGGGGGGGGGGGGGGGGATTTTGACAGCGTTTTTGGCGGGAACTGGGATTTTGGGTTGGGGTGTGGATAAAGAAGGAAGTTGTGGTGGAGCTGGCAAAGAAAAGAAAATTGTGGAGTGCCTGTTTGACGCGCAGGGTGGTGTGAAGTGGAATTTCGCAAAAGGGTTCTTTTTTGTGCGATTATTTTCGATTCGAATATTTTGAAATTATTTACACGATAATCTGACTATGGGTTGACGGACGCGAATTTATTCGGTTGTTGACGTGACCGGACAAACGTGTCGGGGGCTCGATCGAACGGAATAGTGGCGTCGAAGATACAGAGACTGCTCCGCGTCCGCGTTTTCAACTCATCGGGATTACGAAAATCACGAATGTTCCTTGTGTGGGCGTTGCGCTGCCTTGAGCCGCAAACATTTAGGAGTCGATGAAGTAGTCCATTCGCGATGTGAGCGGTAATAATTAGGACAAGTGTCAGTGACGAAAGCAATTTTTTCCGTTTTGTGAGGTTATTCTGACGACAGCGTTGCGAGTGCGTGAAGCAAGGGTGTGTGTGTGTGTGGGGGTGTATGTGTGCATGTGTGAGGTGAGGGGGTGCTTTCCAGCTCAACGGCGGCGCTGATAAGAGTCATCTCACGGACAGCGGGTGAGTTAGTTTTTGTTTTGTGTCGTTTGCCGATGTATTTTCATTTTTATTTTTAAAATGAGGCGTTAAATAGTTACCGCGTGTCCCCAAAGCTCCTAATGTAGAGCTTCTCCCCTCTCTCTTTTTGGTTAGCTTAGAACGGGGTCTAGGAATTCGAGGCGCGACCTAGACATGGTTGGGAGGGACGCGAGCGCCAGAGCCGCAACATCTTGGCTCTCCGCGGTTCGCGGAAGTTCCAGAGGTGATGATCGACATCCCTCTTGGTGTAATTTTTCGTGCGATTTTCTGCTGTGACACTTCGTCCAGCATGTTATTTTCCTTGTATTGATATTTTTTTTTTCGGTCCAAGTGTAGTGTTGTCTCGGGCAGACGCGTGACATTTAAAGTGTCAACGGGTAGGGCCTGAGTTGGTCGTGTACCCACCCCATCACTCCCGTCACTGAGCAAGCCAGCCAGCACGCGTCATTTGACCAACTTAGGTAGGAAGTGTTGACATTTGGATGTCTGACAGGCCTTCACGGCAACGTCAACCACTTCCGCTCCTGCAACCGTTACAGTTCTCTCTAATGAAATAGAGAGAATTCTCCTAATTTTTCCGAAATAGGAATGTTCCATTTCCGCTTTAGGTGGGTAAGAACCTAAAACCCACTCGGGGGGATTTGTAGGTCCTAAAGCGGAAATTTCTTGGGTTTTGTGAAAGTTCTCTCTAATCAAACAGAGAGAATTCTCCTAATTTTTCCGAAACAGGAATGTTCCTCTCCACGGTTGCTCGCGCCAGGTTCATGTTTCTTGGAGATTCCATCGTGAGCTCCGGTGTCATTAAGAGTACTGCTACAAAGGACCTACGGGCCTTTATCAGGTTGGCTGAGGGTCTTTTGGATTAGTTAAGGCTATGGCACAATAGATCTTATGGCCGCAGTGCCTACCAGCTGGGTACCTTAGCCTGCCTTTACTTATTCATTAATTAGGATACCTTCTATCCATGGATATAAAATATCCAAACATTGCTGCAATTCCGTGGGAGGGGGAGGAAGAGAAGCGAAGCCGTATAGTACTTTATCGGAACTGAGAGAGAAAGGGAGCGAACCGAGACCCCGAGACTTTGATCGTTTATACAACTGCCAACATTTTCAAATTATTCATTTGAAACTTACCCTTGGATGTTGCAGCCATATTCAGGATCCCCCCGCCACTATATATCGTATCCGCATAAAGGCACACTTTCGCACGAGGAGGCCACTTCTAGGCATTAGAATCGACCGGAACCGGAACAACCCTTTTGATTGTATCGTATCGTATCGTAACGTGACGTAACGTAACGTCCCGCGTCACTATAGTTCCATTGAGTGAGATGCGGGGCAAAGAAAAAACGGGTTCGAATCTCCGCTAAACCGCCGGACCGGCCGGGGAAGCAATAAACACTCACCCACGCCTTCGTTTCCGTCCAATCGCACGACGCGACCGTTGACTAATCTGTCAATTTTCTAAATATGCTGCGATTAGCTCGTTTTTATGCGGATATGGGGAATATTTCGTTTTTTGCAATATGTTTGTAATGTTGGGATGCACGAAACAGCTGACCACCACCACCTCCACCAGCACCGAATGAGCCATCCAAAATATAAACACAACATTCACACGACAACGGCTGACGTGCGATGAACTCCAATGTGATTTCGAGACGAGATCATGACAGAAAGGACCTCACCGTATGTAGGTCCGGCTGCCCAAAACACGTGCACAAACACACAAACAACGATTTAAATCGCTCGCGAAATTTTTCCGCCCGTCGTTCAACAAGGATCAGAGACACGCGGATCGGATCGGTTTGTTTTGATTTCTCTGAAAATTCCGGCGGCCGCGCACATGCACTCTCTCGCTATTTCTATTGACAAATTCTGAATGAAAATCGTCACGTAACGTGACGTGACGCGACTAAATCTTTGACAAGACAGATATCCTGCAAACTATGTACACTTGTGTGGATGGAACACGTCTGAAAATCGGGGGAAAACAAGAAAATTCATAATCGGTTGCGCGCCAACAGTTGGCGGATTTCATCACTTCATCACACAACACGCACGGCACGCGCGATGCGACGGTTATCGGCGGCGGCCCGGTCCGTCAGTCCGTCCGTCCGTCCGTCCGTGTGTTAGCCGTTAGTCGTGTGCTCGGTATCGAAGGCGGCAGGTGGACGGACAATCGCGCGCGCTATCCGCGAAAAGAAAATTTGTACAAAAAGAAAGGTAGGATGCAACACACCGCACGGATGATGAGAGTATCTTTTTTTGTAGATATCGCGCGCGTGGCGCGAGTTGTACACACACAACAGCTGTCGGGACGCTGTATACACGGCGGCGCACCGATAGATCGTCGTCGGACCAATCTATAGATCTGCTAGCTCTGTTCATTCAGTCCGTTCGGTCCGCTCGTCCAGTCAAAGTACATATTCTACTGCCAACCGTACGGCGGCAATCTGAACACAGAATGTATCTAAAAAAAATTGCCTGCTGTGTGTGACAAATTCGAGGCATGCGCGCAACTCTTTTGCCTTGTCTACCATCTGTACATATATAAATATATATATATAAATGTAACAGTATGCATGGCTCACCCTGAAATTGTCCACCGACCGACCGATCGACCCATCGACCCACAACAGAGCTGCTTGCCTCCTATATATCTCGTATCTCAACACCCAATAAATCATAGGGACCAGACCATGTGAGAGAGACTGTATGTGTACATACAGCAAAAAAACAAAAAAAAATCAACATAACCTTCAATGATGACGTAGCCTATAAGGTAAACGTCATTCACAATCAGCAGTCACACAGTCAGCAAAATCGATTCGCCTGCCAGCACTGTGCCACAATAATGAGTGTGTGCGGACACGAGGTCCATAGCGTGTGGAAGCTGCTGCCCTCCCAATTCCCCCCACGCGAAATAAATTCATCATCAATCCAAATCGTGCATATTCCTGTATTACAACCCCGTCGCGGGCCACATGCACATCTACCACCCTCAACTGTCAACGTCCATCGAGAAATTAACAAAAAACTGTAGAAAAATTGTGCTGAGTAATCTCTAATAAATAATCGAAGCTCACAAGGCCAGTGCCAGAGATAAGCGAACACAATCGACGCTTGCGGCAGCCGCAAACTTAAAATTTACATGCCGTTCACACTGTATGCGACGCGATGCGATACGAAGCCGCTCCGCGATCCAGATTGAACGCAGAATGCAGTAGCGAAATGTCAAGTTGGAAAGCAGGCATCTCCCTTAACACATCACTGAATCAAGGCTCGTGGATGGTGTCAAGTTGGGCAACGAAGTAGTCAGGTCTTTTGATGATTAAAATTTTGGCAACAGAGATATGAACAGCTCCCTACGCCAAGCAAGGTCTCTTGCTTGCCCTTTTTTATGGATGGATTTTGACAGCAGACGGAGACATTGGCGGTCTTTCGTTGATCAAAATTTCGTCCTAGACAGACCCTCTCGCAATACTCTTTCGGTAGCCAAAAAAATCGACAGCAGGCGGTCAAAATTTGGGGCAGTAGAAAATTTGGTGAACCCCTTTTTGAAATCGAAAGTCAAAATTTAGAAGTGAACAACCGCTGTGACTGTTCAGGTCCAAATTTTGACCTGATTGATCGTTGAATCAAGTCATTTGGCTGGTCGAAATTGGGCAATAGAGCTACGGGCCTCCCTGGCCCTCCCGCTACTCTTTTGGGCGCTCCAAAAATTTCAACAACCGACAGAGAGGTTTTCCAACGTTTTTGACGGTGAAAACTTTAGACGGTGAACAATAATTTTGACAGTAGACAGAAAAACGTTCGCAGGTCTTTGGTAACAGACAGCAGAGGCCTGCCGCAATAGGCTTAGTGTCACCATACACTGTCGAACTCGAACTCGATCTCAAACATAGCACACGACGACCGGTTTTCTACGCGTCTATGTGAAGTGTACGTCTTGAGCTACTCGTAGGACATTTGCACCAGGTTCGTGTTCGAGTTCGACAGTGTATGGTGACACTTACGGCACTCAAAAATTTCGACAACAGACGAAGCCTTTTCAGCACTTGAAATAGTAAAAATTTGAGGCGGTAACATTTTTTAAACGGTAGACAAAGACATCCGAAGTCTTTTGTTTATCAAAAAAAAAAAATGTTCGGCAATATTCCTAGTTGACCGGGTGACGCATCGTGTGGTTCGCGTCTTAGATTAGATTATATCATGCCTGCTACAGACAATGGCCCATCTCCGGCCATTTGAGCCATTTGAAAAAGTACAAGTTTGCACCCTCTAGCTGCTCTAGTTTAGGAGAAAAATGCACCTTTATATTTGGCAGTCGAGGGGTCATTTAGCCTTGACATTTTCGGGGGTTTTCGCAGTTTTTCGTCCGGAATGGTATTTTTCGTTTTTGGGAGAAGGTTCAAGCAGCATTTTAAGGCGAAATTCAACTCTCTAGCTACCGTAGTTTTCGAGTTAGAGGCATTTGAAAAAGTACAAGTTTGGACCCTCTAGCTGCTCTAGTTTAGGAGAAAAACGCACCTTTATATTTGGCAGTCGAGGGGTCACTTTGCCTTGAAATTTTCGGGGTTTTTCGCGCAGTTTTTGAAAGCCATTATAAGTCGATATCTGGCAGCCATCATCGCCGTAAACCGCTTTCTGCCCTGATTCAGGATAGCAACTGACAGAGATGGGCCATTGTCTGAGGCAGCTGCGTTTAAACGCCTGGACACTGAGGAAAACATGGACAACCCTAAGCTTTCTGACGCACACACTCATCGGATATCAACGCGTCGCTACTACAACAACAGCAAAA
Source organism: Chloromyia formosa (assembly GCA_964017055.1). NCBI lineage: Eukaryota > Metazoa > Arthropoda > Insecta > Diptera > Stratiomyidae > Chloromyia > Chloromyia formosa. Next base: position 7,184,390 of record OZ024819.1, on the reverse strand, counting down.
ACAAAAACCACTAAATAATTTCCACGCGAATTTCAACGAGAGCTAATATATGGATATTATGTCTGCTATTGAGAAAACTGCGCGAAAATCTCACGAAATGCCCTCCATACGCAGATAGCTTGAGAGGACTGCGCGAAAATGGCACGGGGTCGACAGTGCTCGAGAGTGACTTGGGAAAACTGCGCGAAAATAGCACCAAGTGGCCTCTATTAGCAGATAGCTTCGGCAAACTGTGCGAAAACAGCACGAAATCACCTTGGCTAGTAAGCAGATTGAGAAAATTTCACGAAATGGCCTCTATCCGCAGAAAGTTTGAGAGAACTGCGCGAAAATGGCACGTCATCGACAGTACTCAAGAGTGACTTGGGGAAACTGCGGGAAAGTAGCACCAAGTGGCCTCTATTAGCAGATAGCTTGGGAAAACTGTGCGAAAATAGCACGATATCACCTTAGCCCGTAAACAGATTGAGAAAATTGCGCGAAAATTTCACCGAATGGTTTCTATTCGCAGATAACTTGATAGAACTACGCGAAAATGGCAGGAAATTGCCTTGGCTCGTAAACAGGTTAAAAAACTGCGCGAAAATGTCACGAAATGACCTCTATTCGCAGATAGCTTGAGAGACTAACTGCGCGAAAATATCACGGAATCGACTGTACTCGTGGTAAGGCTGAGAAAACTACACGCGAAAAAGTCATCAAATTCGAAGATAGATTGAGAAAACTGCGTGAAAATAGTACGAAATCACCTTGGCTCGTAAGCAGATTGCGAAAACTGTGCGAAAATTTCACTGAATGGCCTCTGTTCGCAGATAGCTTGATAGAACTGCGCGAAAGTGCACCTAAGCACGCTGCATGTGCGATGGGAAAACTTCAATCATAAAATGCGTCAGTAGTGTTAGTGGTCGATTCTTTTTTTTGGGGCGACCGGTAGCGCAGTGTGTTGAGGCATCAGTCTCAGGTTTGACGACCGGCGTTTCGGGCTCGAATCCCGTCCACGACGATGTTCGTGGCCATGGATGTGGCGGAGGTGCATGCTGGCAACTGCATTCTCCGAAACCAGTTTATGCCAACGAAACGTCAACTGGGCCACATGGAACAGTTGACGCGCTATGCCCCACAAGGGGTTAGGACACTTGAGTATCAGTTCGCACGGCATCGCATAGCAAGCAAATAGGCGTTCACACGTGCCTGCTACATTCATTTGCCCCAACCCTTAGTGGGGCATAGTGCACGTCAACTATTCCATACGATTTAGCTGACGTTTCGTTGGCATAAATCAGTTTCGAACGATGCACGTTGCCAGTATGCACCCCATGCTCCCATTTAGCCGCCTACCTGCGACAAGTCGGGAGATGTTGTGGTTTACTATTACGCCCCACATCACACGCGGGGGGAAGACACCACAAACATCCATGGCCACGAACGCCGTGGACGGGACTTGAATCCGCAACGACCGTAGTGAGAAATGAGACTGACGCCTCTATGCACTGAGCTACCGGTCAGTCCATTGCGACGATGTTGGCAAAAGTTCTCCCGCACTTCGCCCTGTCTCCTCCTCCTCCTCCACGTTTTCTATGCACTTGAGTACGCGAATAAGTCGCATTCACCATCGCATCGCGGACAGTCTCCACATTGCATTGCAAGGCAACTTTAAAAGTGCGATCATCACACCGACGCGAAAAAAAAACGGATTTTCGCGCTGCGAACTTTTTTTTCGCATCGATTTGATGTTACCTTTAAGTAAATAAAAAAAAATCTTCGCATCGTGTGCAGTCTGAATACACTCCTTCACTCATCGCATCTTGTTCAACATCGCATTACAACGCATGTCATCGCTTAACAGACAGTGTGAACGCTTCGTTACCCCAAAACATGGAAAAAAGCAATTCATGCGCGCTAAATCCACGCTAAATCAATGGCAAAAGTTTTCCCCCCAACAGAGAGAGCTTGGCGCACACTTCGCCATTGTCCAACTCCAACCACATGCTGCGCCGCACCGAACCCCTCCCCGACCCGACAACCAATTCAAGTTCAGCAGGAGATTTTTTTTGCCAAAGCTTTGCCAAAAGCTCTTCGAATCGCGAGCTTTCTCAGATACGGAAAAAATAATTTCGCAAAGCTACGACGATGAGCTTTGCGACCGTTTGTAACGGACTTTTTTTTTCGTGCGTAAAAATGGCGACACAAATGATTTTCCAAAATGTTTGTATCTGTCCGTCTTTTTTGAGTGGAAAATTGTGGCACCTATCAGACGCCATTTTGTCGCAATCGGTGCTCAGTGTGTCCGGTGCACAGACTGCGACAAAATGGCGTCCAATTATTTGTCACAATACGATCAATAGGGGGCCCGTGTGCGAAAAGAGAGAAAAATATTTCAGAAGGGGCTAATCGTGTTGGATTCAAAAGGTCCTTCGGTGTCGGATATGTACGATGAAAAGAATGCAAAGTTAAGCCAAGTACTAAGGTGTGCTCGTCGTGCGAAATCTCAGATGACAGAAGGGCGTGATTTTTACCTCGGATGGGGTTTGCCACCACCGTGGTGGGGCTAACAATAGCCCCTCCTCCCACAACAACAACAACGACCACCTTGGTGGGGCCAGCAGCCACCGTCATGTGAGGCGAACAGCCTCCAGCCGGGTGGGATCAAAACATACCTTCTACATCAGTACCGTCAACACAGCAACTTCGCCCTGCGTCGCTGCGCTCCCACCAGGGAGTGGTCAGCAGACCCCCTGATAGTGACCCGGCTAAGATTCCGCGGTGAAATCGACGATTCGACGAATCCTTGCAGAAGCGGATCGACGCAGAATGCGCCCGGCCCATCTCCGCCATGGGCCTGGACGACACTCGTGGTGTATCGATTCCGCGAGCCGATCCAGTGGAGCGTCGGCACTAGCCGGCTGCCTCATCAGCGACTCATCAGCGACAATACCGTCGCACCACGTCCACCGAACCATCGCGGAATTGGGGGCTGAAATTTCAAGGGACCGCAGTCGACGAATTCATTCGTCAGGTGGAGCTTTTCACCGACCGCACCTTTGGCGGGTATGTAATGAACCACCTGTAACGAACCATATTATGGTTTGGTTGGTAGTGCTGCTCCCACCAGCAGATCGAAGCAGCACCTGATGAGTAGTGATCTGTTGGTGGTACGAAACCAGAGGCCGCGGGTCCCATTACACCCGGACCCAGATTCGACCGCTTGGGCGTCTGATCCGTCCGCCAACCATTCCATCCTTATCGACTATTTTTATTCATTCCCCATTTTTACCTCCCCTGTTTGTGTTGTCTTCCCCACGCCTATGAATTTTTGTTAATACGTAAAGGACAGGGGCAACGAGCGGTGAAAACCCCGCCCACATCTCCCGAACTGAGCTACAGCAAGCATAGGCCGTTGCTTAGCTCGTTGAGGGGCCTATTTTTTCGCCAGATGGCACGGCCCGACCTTCACGGTAATATGCTACCTTAGGCTTCGTCCCCACGGGCATCTTCGGATGCCCACCAAACCGTCCGTTACAGGTATTATGAAAGGGTATGTCTCTATGCCCACCTCTTCTTCGTCGGGGATACGGCCGCGAATGCTTCGACACTTCGCTGCTAGTTCGCGCAACCAATATAGCTGGGAGTCGTTGCAAGCCGCTCTCCGAGAACAGTATACGGACCCTTACGACCACGACGACCTCATGGAAATGATTCGTCAACGGATCTTCAAAAGGAAGGGGCAGTCATTCGACGAGTTTCTGAAAGAGATCCGACAGCTAAATAGCCGCATGGGTTTGACGCGAATAGTGAAGAGGAACCGACGGAAAGACGTAGGCCGACGTAGGCTTTTCATGTCAAATTCGCTAACTTGCTGGACTTGCAAGAATTTGTACGAGACTTAGGAAATTAAAACGAGCGGATGGCTTCCCGGCGTTCCTCTCACTACTCTCGTTAAGTCTCGCGCCCTCGGGTGGCAGAGCTGGACCGCGATTCTTCAATCTCTTCACGAGACGTGCAGACAGAAATAGCGCAGCACTGACTGCTCATCGAGGAGCTGAAGGTGTTCTGTTTTGGATGTGGAGCCCCGCGTGGGGTTAAGCCAGCACATTTCCAAAAAACCACGCGCGCAGCAAACCTGAAAACCATCAGAGGACTTCGAAAGAGGTCCAGACAGATCAGACCTATCCGGAGATGCCGCATTAAAATTGCAGCAGCACGCGAAGAGTTTCGCTCCAAAGCGGAATTGCGCAGAGCCTTCAGTACAGTCGGGGTCAGAATTCCCCTATACACCTCTTACACTCGCAAGGTCTTCAACACCAGCCTTGTTGCTATGACTTCCACACCTGCTACGTCTCTTAAGGCTAGTACTAACCTCTTCGTGCGAAAATGTTGCACTTATCTCTCCCACGAAAAAGTGACAGTGTAGACTTGCATACAGCATATATCCGCCGCGCTCTATACACTACACACTTGAATTTCCCCTTCTCGCTCAAAAGAGTGCGATCACCGCACTGTAATGACCGGTTTCCACACGAAATAAAATGAAAAGTAATTGTTTTCGCGTGGAAATTGCCCACAGCAGTGTGGAGACTTTTGTCTGTGTATAGAATTTTTGTGCAAAGAACCGGGTTTTTGACAGTTTTTGTATGACATTTCACGGAGGTTGGTACCTTGCTTTACATCGGACTCGTCTTCTCCAGCGGACATGCCGCTTAAACCTGCTTCGTCCCTTTCACCTGATATACGCCCATCGGCGGCTGCCGAAACATCGACCCAGTCGTGTACAACGGGCACAACGCCGACGTCATGAAGACCGGCGGACCCATCATTCCCTTGCCCACTCAAAAGACCACAGTTTTCAAGCGAGAAATAAAGTGCATAGTAATTGTTTTCGCGTGAAAGTTGCTGGAGACTTTTTTCTCCGAATGAAATATGTCGGGAGAGCGAAAGTTTTTCGTGCCAACGAAACTTTTGACAGTTTTTGTATGAGATGTCGCGCACGAAAAGCCCACCTTAGTACTTTGCTTTAAATTAGAAAAATTACAGACTCAAACTTTCATCATTCAATCGGCCCGGAAATGGAGAAGCTCTCTCCAACAAATAATGGCCTTAAAAAATCCAAATCCAAGACACGCACCTATTCCATATCCTGTCTGCTGATTGTCCACACACGTTTCGCGTATCCCACAATACACAAAAATCCACAACTTGACGCGGGATTAAATCTCTGATATTCGGGAGAGCAGGACACGAAAAGCTCTCCGACAGGAGTGAGGGAAAAACAAAGAGTTTGTATTCGCTTTAAATTGTGACGCTTTTGTACCGAGTGTCCTGGATATGGGAATTTTTTCACGAGGGGTGCCACTAGCCGGAAATCCGTTGATAATTAGAATCAGGCTTTAGAACGTAAACGACACCTTCTGTCTAGGTGGTAAGGTTCAGCGGGCACCGCTCTCCCCAAGAAGGTACTTACACATTCGGCCTGTGTGAGTGTGTGTACAGAATTCCGTTGCAGATCCAAAACAACATGGTCAAACGGTTGCATTCCCATCAATCACGGACGCTTCAATCCACCTTCTACACCGTGTCAATCAACTCTTCAATCTTTTGATCAAAACTCACTCTCAGTTGAGTTTCCGATTCGGAAAGAGTGTGAGTGAGTCATCATCCATGACTCTGCCTTTGCAGCTGGGGACATTTCTTTAAAGCTGAGAATCTCCCCGAGTAACTGGCGGAGCTCCCTTTGAAGCTGGCGACCTGTACCCTCAATGTCGACTGACGTGCTATGGCTCACTGCACGCGCCTCGCCGCTCTTATATATCAGCAAAGCTCCAAGAAGCGCTACCTGGATTCAGAGTCCTCGTTTCTGGGATCAGAATGAACCTGTGAATAGTCTGATATCTCGTTTCTTCCATGAGCTGTGAGTCCCTTTTCCCCGATGACGGACCATTCTTTATAAGCGAGGGACCTCCCTTTGCAACTGTGGACTTTACTGCCGGATCGACGTCTAAGCGCTGAAGAAGTCTCTTAAATCAAAGGGGGAGCCTTGAATCTGTTATAGGCCTTTTCCTTTGGCATTAAGGAGTGCTGCCTGGTCATTGACCCCCTAGGATTCAGTGTCTTTTTAAGGGTCTAGGCCTTGACCAAGCTATAAAAGGAGCCTTTTGAATTTGAGGAGGGAGCGTGGCAGATTCCAAGGATAACGTAGCGCCAGAACAGGTCTACAATTTTTCTACAGGGTCCTGCGGACCTCCCTGTATAACTGGGAAGTTGTCCTTTGGCTCACCGCGCGCTACGCGCGCACCTCGCCCTTCATATACTTCAGCAGCAATAACTTGTCCTTGGAAGCTGTTTCACCTTCCTTTACAGTTTGTTCGGGGTCTAGGCGCTCAAAAAATCAAAAAATAAAAAAATCTTATGGCGGGGGTCTACAAGGATCTCTGTTGATAAATACGAAGGACGAGGTGCGCGCGTAGCGCGCGGTGAGCCAAAGGACAAATTTCCAGTTATACAGGGAGGTCACCAGTTCTCCTAAAGCAAAATTCTAAGCCTGATCCTATGCCTCACCGCGCGCTATGCGCGCACCTCGCCTTTCGTATATTTTCCAGCGCGTTTCACCCCCCTCTTACCGATTGTTCGGGGTCTAGGCGCTCAAAAAATCACAAAATCCTAGGGCGGGGGTCTACAAGGACCTCTGCTGATAAATACGAAGGGCGAGGTGCGCGCGTAGCGCGCGGTGAGGCAAAGGGGTAAATTCCAGTTATACAGGGAGGTCCCCAGTTCCCCTAGAGCAAAATTCTAAGCCTGATCCTATGCCTCACGGCGCGCTATGCGCGCACCTCGCCTTTCGTATGTTTTCCAGCGCGTTTCACCCCCCTTTTACAGTTTTTTTCGGGGTCTAGGCGCTCAAAAAATCAAAAAATCCTATGGCGGGGGTCTACAATGATCTCTGTTGATAAATACGAAGGGCGAGGTGCGCGCGTAGCGCGCGGTGAGGCAAAGGGGTAAATTCCAGTTATACAGGGAGGTCCCCAGTTCCCCTAGAGCAAAATTCTAAGCCTGATCCTATGCCTCACGGCGCGCTATGCGCGCACCTCGCCTTTCGTATGTTTTCCAGCGCGTTTCACCCCCCTTTTACAGTTTTTTCGGGGTCTAGGCGCTCAAAAAATCACAAAATCCTAGGGCGGGGGTCTACAAGGACCTCTGCTGATAAATGCGAAGGGCGAGTTGCGCGCGTAGCGCGCGGTGAGCCAAAGGACTAAATTCCAGTTATACAGGGAGGTCCCCAGTTCCCCTAGAGCAAAATTCTAAGCCTGATCCTATGGCTCACCGCGCGCACCTCGCCTTTCACATATTTTCGCAGCGCTCCAAGAACTATAAAAGAATCATCTTTAATAGAATTGTAGTCCTTATCCACTGGCTCACCTCGCGCGTATCCCAGGAACAAAAGCGCTAAATTGTTTGCTATTTCAAATTTGTTATTGGGGGGGGGGGGGGATTTGTTTAATTTGGGGATTTTGTTTAGGGAGATTTTGAGTTTAGGGGATTTTCTCAATTTGTGGATGAGTTTTGAGAATTTCTCTTCATTTGGGGATTTTGTGATTAGAAGTTTTCGTATGGTTCCCGAATGGTCATTTTTGAAGCCGTTTTTTGTGCAGTCCTTGCAGGAATTTCTTTCTCTCTCTCTCTCTCACTTTCCATAAGAAGCCATTGTCCTTATTTCCGTTCAACCACAACAATCTCTCAAGTTCTCGCATATCTCATCCAGTGTTCACTGTGTATCCTTATCGAAATTTCGCACACAGTGCATTCTGCATGAATATTCCTCCCGCGCCCGGCACTTACTGGAGAGGGGGGGGGGGATGGTCAGGAGATTTAAGACATAAGATTTCCATTTTCCTATATATATCTATTGGAACGCAACCATCATAAACTCTGTAATAAGTTCTGCTCCATGTGTGTGCGATAAACTTGATGCCGGTCCGCATGCAATCATTACCATAAATGCGTTGTATAAGCCAGAGAGTCGTCGATGCACATACTATAAGGATGTCCAGTGAATCTCGAGGCGGGGGGGGGGTGGGGGTTAGGCGGCCGAACAGAGGACACGGAGAACGGAGTATAGTCCTACGCCTACTGCACGATGAATATTTATGTTCTACAATTTCAAAGTGGCAATCAATGCAATGCAGAACTGTGTTTTGGAGCACATATGGCTCTCGTGTCGTAGTTGTATCAGAGGGATGCAATCCCCCCTCCACACGTTTTCACCCGACCCGTATAGGCATCGAAATTGCGTAGACGTTTCTGTTTCGCATACATTCTCTTCGGCCAGTAGCCATTCTACGGCAACCTACAACAATATATCGAGAGGACTGTGTTTTTATGACTATGCAAACCCTCTCCTCTCCCTCTACCGATTCTAGCGTGAAGGGAGATGAGCCTTTTTCAGTATGCTCGTAGGCATATATCGAGTTTCCGAATGGAACCTTATGAATGAATCTGGTCCTCTACATTTTATTATTATGGACAATGCGATGGACAGTATGTAGCCAACGCCGGTGGCGCTGGCCGTCCAGCCTATATATGGTACAAGGGAGGCAGGATAACACATCAGGTAGGACAACAACATTGCGGTTATGCGTGTTTCGTTGCTCTCTGCGTAGTGTGTCGTAATTCGAGTCCTGGAATTTATTCTAGTACGATTACGAGCTCCGACGGTGGGAGCGGTACGAAACGTCGACTTTTAAAATCTCGATTACCAAAGTCGAGATTTGTTTTCGTATGAAAAAATATTCACGTTCAGTGTCGCAAATGTCGTAAACGTCGTATTCGTCAAAAACTTCTGTCATCTCCATAGTAAAATGACAAAAGCTCACAACTTTACCACATATACGACGTTTGACGACGTGAGCATGAATCCCCCTAATATCTCGACTTGAGAAAATCTCGACTAGAAAATATCTCAACTGATGAAAATATCGACTGAAAAAGATTTCGATAATCTCGACTAATTTCAAATTAATCCAATGGTGAGGTGGAGGCGGCCAACTTTGAAAATATAATTTTTTAATTCATTGTCGATTTTTATAAAATCGAGATTTTGGCAATTCGAGATTTTCACCTGTCGAGATTGTGATAGAGTCGAGATATTTGCAAAGGATATTTCGAAATTGAAATTTTGTTAATCGAAATTTTAAAAGTCGACGTTTTGTACCCAACCCATCGACGGCGTCGACCGCGCGGCTGGATTAAATTAGATGGAGGGCGGTTGCCCCAGAGAGCCAACAAGCACTGCTACACCCCGGAGTCTATTCAGATTAGTGATCTGACTAATTCTCGAGACCAATCATCCCAACAAATCTGCTCAGTTGTTCGAGTGTTAGTGACGCAATCATCCGCTCAAGGGTCTTTGAGGACAAATCAGCGCCACTTGGAGCTGGAGAGAATTTCGTGGTGATTCTTATAAAGTCCAAACCTTTTTCGTCGGGCTCACAGCGCACCTCGCCTTTATTCATTTTTGCAGCGCTCCAATGAGCGCTGCATTGTCCTTAATCACCCATTAGGAGGTGTAACGCCCCTTTCATCAATCGAGAGTCATCTTTCGCTGCTTGATCCGAAGTCTGGGCGTTGATGCAGCTTCGGAATCCGAGTAGAAACCCTACATCCTCACAAGGGTCTTTGAGGACAAAGCAGCGCTCGTGGAGATTCTCGCATAAAGTCGAAACCTCCTTCGATTCGAGGTGATTCTTATAAAGTTCAAACCTTATTCCTAGGGCTCACCGCGCGCTACGCTATGTTTTGGCAGCGCTGCATTGTACTTGATCACCCACGTGTGCTAAAATATATTAAAGGCGAGGTGCGCGTGAGCGCTCGGTGATCCCGAGAAAAAGCACTTCAACTTTATGCGACTCGTCTAGAGCGTCCTAAAGACCTTTTAGGGTATGTATCGCATTCAATGGAATTCGAAAACTGGATCAACGCCCAGACCTGGGATCAAGCAGTGCAGGATGCCTCTTAATTGATAAAGGAAGCGTTACACCTCGCAGTGGGTGACTTATGAGAAGGCAGCGCTCCTCGGAGCGCTGCAAAAATATTATTAAGGCGAGGTGCGCGCGAAGCGCGCATTGAGCCCGAGGAAAAGAACTCCAATTTTATGCGAGGAGAGGAGAGCGCCTTGAAGACGTTTGAGATTCTGTAAGGCTTCCAATGGAGTTCATGGACTGCATCAACGCCCAGACCGCGGATCGATCACTGAAAGATGCCCCTCAACTGATTAAGGAAGCGCTGCACCACACAGTGGGCGATTAAGGACAAGGTAGCGCTCCTCGGAGGGCTTTTTTAATATGATTAAGGCTAGGTGAGCCCGAGGTGAAGAGCTCGAACTTTATGCGACTTGTCTAGAAGAAGCGTTACACCTCCCAGTGGGCGATTAAGGATAAGGCAGCGCTCCTTGGAACTCTGCTAAAATATAATTAAGGCGAGGTGCGCGCTAAGCGCGCGGTGTGCCCGAGGAGAAGAGCTCCAACTTTATGCGACTCGTCTAGAGCGCCTGAAAGATACTTGAGAGTCTGTAAGGCTTCCAATTGAATTCATGGACTGCATCAACGCCCAGACCACGGATCGATGGGGCGACCGGTAGCGCAGTGTGTTGAGGCATCAGTCTCATGTTTGACTACCGGCGTTTCGGGTTCGAATCTCGTCCACGACGACGTTCGTGGCCATGTATTGTGCAGGAGGTGCATGCTGGCAACTGCATTCTTCGAAACCAGTTTATGCCAACGAAACGTCACATGGAACAATTGACGCGCTATGCCGCACTAGGGGTTAGGGCAATTGAGTAGACCGCGGATCGAGCAGCGAAAGATGCCTCTCAACTGATTAAGGAACCATTACATCTTGCAGTGGGCGACTAAGGACAAGGCAGCGCTCCTTACAGCACTACAGTGTGTGTTTGGTTTGTTGAAGTTGTGACGGATAGAACTCGAGTCTTTGGTTGAAGGCCGCGTTCAGAGCTTACACGCGAGCAGATTGACTTGATATGTCTGTCTCAGTCCCAAGATCGAGCTCGACAGGTATCAACACCTCCGCATAACAATTTCGCGTCAGCTCATACCGTAGGTTCGAGCCTGCGGAACCCCTAGTATTTCCTGAAGTTGTGAAGGTAGCTGTCTGAGCTCTGAGATTTGACCGTCGGCACAAAAATTTGGACGAAGGTTCGCGCCTGACGGATAGCTCGAGCCTAACCACACGCCAAGGGCCAAGTTTCATCTTTTTCAGTTCTGTGACCTAGCTCGGGACCCTGTCTATTTTGAAGATGCCTGAATGCCCTCTAGGCTTGAACTTGGAAACTAATCTTTTGCAGAAGTTGTAACGGATAGCTCGAGCCTGACCACACGCCAAGGGCCAAGTTTCATCTTTTTCAGTTCTGTGACCTAGCTCGAAAGCCAGCTTATTTTGAAGGTGCCTAAATGTCCTGTAGGTTCGAACCTGGAACCTAGTATTTTGCTGAAGTTGTGATGGATAACGAGTCTCTGCTTTCAGGTGTGACCTGACCCCTCAAGGTAAAGTGACCCGTGAAAAGCCCGCAAATAATTCTCACCCGGTTTCTGCTTAGTCTTAGCAGCTCAAGGGTACGATTGCGTGAGTGGCCAGCTATAAACAGCTAAGCCTGTCTAAGACCAAGTGTATTGTCCCAGTGCGCGATGGTTACTTAGTGCTCCCATTTTCTGAGCCACAGTATGGCTCTGGAGCGACGAGTGGGGTTGCAGAAGTTCCCCTGGCCAACTCGTCACCTGTTTCGTTTCCCGGGATACCGGCGTGTCCGGGGTAAATGGGAACCTTTTTTATGGAGCCTAATCTTTGCAAGGCCTCACGACCACTAAGCAAGAATTTCGACGAGACGGAGGCGCTTAGTGCTTTGATGGCCGCCTGGCTGTCTGTGAAGATTGCAATATTCCTGCCTCGGTATCCAGCTGCTAAGCATGTATTCGCGCAAGTCTTGATTGCGTGAACTTCCGCCTGAAATAGTTACCCATTAGATTGGATATCTTGTGAGACGACCCTACGACGCCCGCCCCAGTACCCTCGTCGGTTTTAGATCCATCTGTGTACCACTTAACAACGTTGGAAGCGAGGATGTCGAGCTTCAGACTCCAATCTTCTCAACTCCAAATTTCGGTTGAGAATGGGAGGGCACTACCAAAGCAAAGCTCCCTTGCTAAATGGTCTGATAGCATACTAGATACGTGGTCTTCATTTACCCAGTTGGTTTGCTCTGGGTTTAGGTTGAGTAAATTCTGGCAAGCTTTTAGTCTTGCTATTTTTGCCTCCGCCTTTATGTGAATGTGGAGCGGCCAGAGGTCGAGTAGCGCTTCAAGAGCTGCAGTCGGGCAGCTGTGGATCGCCCCCGTTGCTGTGAGACATGCTAGTCTCTGAGTCCTACCGCGCGGGTAGGAAGTTACAGCAGTTATGCACAATATTTTCCTGTGGACCTTGGGATCCGAAATTTGGGAGACTTTACACAATGCTCCCCATAGTTGGTCCAGTGTTCAAAAGTTCCTAGCCTAGAACTTTGGTTCAAGACGGAGTATTGCAAAATTGAGAGCGAAACTCGAGAGTTGGGGGACCGCGTTCCGACGTTCGAGAGTTCATATCCAAAGTGGACTTAACTATTGCGGCCATTCCACTTGAAATAATCTTAACACATGCACCGTTTACCATTGTACATCCATTTAATCTCAAAGGATGTGTGGAAGGCAGCCATAAGATGCATGACCCTGCCAGGCTCACCGGCTCCCCTTCGTTCGCCCCGATTCAAATATATCGAACTAACGTTATACTCCGACTGGCACAACAAAATGAATTGTTGGTTTTTGTTGGCCCTTCCCAAAAGATTAACGTCGTTCGTCGTCCTCTCGCTCCCCCCCCCCCCCCCCCGAACTTATAAGAAGTACCCGAACAGCGTATTCCATGTGTGCTGTGAAGTACACGTTGGATAAATTGCTTTGCTCCCCCTGTACACGATCCATTTAATCATTATTTGTGTGTGCATGTCGGTAGCAGTAGCAGTTTACATTTTAGAGCCCGCACTACTACACTTGGTCCTCGGTAGTCCTTTTTGTCATCGTCATCATCATCATCATCAACAAATGTAGCTGAAGTTTGCCAGGCTCCTAGCCTCTATTATCCTCTCTAACAGCAACAACAGCAGCACATTCTCGTCATATTTTCGTTTCTCTCTATAGTACGAGTACTGTACTAGTACACACAACCGGGGGAGGACACCGGGGAGAACCACCATCCGAGAAAGGACGAATGGGGTCCTTGTGTGTGGGGTATATAGCCTCCTGCAGCACTTCGTCTGATGGCTCTAATTGTTGTTGGCATAGTCCGAACTAAGATTCATGCTCCCTAATATGCCTCACACTCACGAGAGGCTCTCTATACTCTCTGCCTACACTCTATGCCTATACAGGACGGCAGTGGTTTTCCTCCGGAAAGGTCGTCGTTCGCCTTTTTTCTTTACATCCATCCAAGTTGGGTGTCGACAACACACCATCGGCAAGCATACGAGGAGTGCGGAAGCATTTGGCCAAGGGGAGGCCGTAGCGGGCGGGCGGAAACTTTAAACTGTTCGGTCCAACAAGGACTTAGCGCGCTCTAAACTCTCACTCAACTCCATCATCCTGCATGATGGCATTCGAGAAAATCTGAACAACATTGCAGCAGCAATACTATTTGAAGGAGCAGGATCCGGCGGGAGGAGGGGGGCCTGCCGTTTAGCATGATCAGTGCAGGGGCATGTCACGAAAACCCTCAAGCGTCAATATTTAAATTTCATAATTTCGTCCTATTGAAGAGTCCGGACAATGGGACCTCATCTTGTCTTGCCTTAAATTACAGAATTTCGTCCTATTGAATTGAGTCCAGGCCAGAGGACCTCATCAAGGAGTCTTTTTCGAGAATAATTCCAACAGTCGTAACTGTGAGAATAGTTTTAGTCGGAGGGGGCGAAGTGTTGGCGAAGAATTTCATACACGATGTTCTCAATGGTGGTGCGGATGAACCATGGACATAGACGTCCTCATCCTTTCTGGGCTTTTAACTCAACAAGAGTCTACAAGGATCGGCAAGGACACATAAAAAAATATGGGAAACGAAGTGCGCGCGGTGAGCTATAGGAAAACGTCCCAGTTATACAAGGAAGTTCCCAGTTATAAAGAGAGATCCCAAGGTCCACTATAGCAAAATTCTAAGCTTGATACAGTGGCTCACCGTGCGCTACGCGCACACCTCGCCCTTCGTATATTTCAGCAGCGCTCCAAGGAGCGCTGCCTTGTCCTTGACGACCCTTTTCGGCCTTCTCCGATAATTCAGAGACTTTTTAAGCGGTTCTACTTAGATCAAACTGTAAGGGAAGCCTTTTGGACCGGCGGAGGGAGTGTGACAGCTTTCAAACCGGACAGTGGCGGAACAGGCCTACAATTTTGCTCTAGGGGAACTGGGGACCTCCCTGTATAACTGGAATTTTGTCCCTTCGCTCACCGCACCGCACCTCGCCCTTCGTATTTATCAGCAGAGGTCCTTGTAGACCCCCGCCCTAGGATTCAGTGATTTTTTGAGCGCCTAGATCCCGAACAAACTGTAAAGGGAGGCATTCTCTTTAAGCTTAATCAAGGTTGAGGCCCTCAAAATGTCACTGAATCCAAAGAGGAGGTGTAGAAGGGTCGTCAAAGAGAAGGCAGCGCTCCTTGGAGCGCTGCGAAAATATATAAAAGGCGAGTTGCGCGCATAGCGCGCGGTAAGCCATAGGATGAAGCTTACAATTTTTTCTCTAGGGGAACTGAGGACCTCCTTGTATAACTGAAATTTTGTCCTTCGCTTCCGCTTCGCACGCACCTTGCTTTCGCGATATTTCTGCAGCGCTGCGTTTTCCATAAAGGTCCTTAGGGTGTGGCTAATCCTCGCAGCCGCAAATGGGCTTTGAAGGAGCGCTTCCAAGATATATTGCGGGTGAGGTGCGCTCGTAGCGCGCGGTGAGCCCGTGGAAAAGGACTACAATTCCATAAGAGATGAGTCTTCTATAGATGGAATCCATTCCATTGAATCTGAATCTGAAGTGGCCTCACGCCTTCACGTTATTTCCGCAGCGCTCCAAAGCCCATTTCTTGCTGTGAGGATCAGCCACACCCTAAGGACCTTTATTGAAAAGGCAGCGCTCCTTGGGACGCTGCAGAAATACCGTGAAGGCGAGGTGCGCGCGAAGCGCGCGGTGAGCCGACTTCAGATTCACACTCAATGGAATCGATTCCATCTATAGAAGACTCATCTCTTGTAGAATTGTAGTCCTCTTCTACTGACTCTACGCGCGCACATCGCCCTCAATATATTTAAGAAGCGCTCCTTTAAAGCCCATTTGTGGCTGTGAGGACCTTTACTGAAAAGGCAGCGCTGCGCTGCACATCCTAAGGATCTTTATTGAAAAGGCTCCTTAGAATTTTCTAAAGGGTGATAAAGGACAAGGCAGCGCTCCTTGGAGCGAGGGTGCACGCGGTGAGCCCCAGGATATAAGCTTCTATGGCTCTCGATTGGGTTCAGGGACTTTTTCAACGTTTCGAGCTCGGTCAAACACCAAAGAAAGTCGTGAATAGTTGGGTCGGGATTGTGAAAATTTCTGAGGTATCTCAAGGGACACGGTAGCGCGAGGTGCACGCGTACCGTACGGTGAGCCCTAGGATTTAAGGATTTTCCGGTCCCGCTTTCGTTCAGAGACTTCTTGAACGCCCGGACCCTGATCAAACAGCAAATGAAGCGCATTTGTCTTTTTGTTCAGCATGGATATGTCATTTTTGACATGGATATGTCTTTTTTGCCCCTCCCCCCCTTTAAAAGTAAATCAACCAATCAACCGAAAAAGTAGAAAAGACTGTCCACGCCAAGACCACGAATTTAGCTCCCTCTCGGAGCGCACGACGAGAGAAAAAAAAACCGACTCAAATGCCATGCCTATGTGTGCTCCGTATGTCGGAGCAGCCGCTATAACTTCACTGAACCTAAATCCCCCAAACATTCGAAATCCCCAAATTAGAAAATCCCCCAACAAATCAAATTTGAAATAGCAAACAGTTTAGCGATTTTGGGGATTTTGCGCCTGGAGATTTTTATGTTTTGGGAATTTTAAGTTTTGGGGATTTTGAGGTTTGACAAATTTTGATTTCGGGAGATTTTGGTTTTGTCAGATTTTGAGCTTAGAAATTTCCTTTATTCAGTGATTTTCTGACTAAGGATTTTGGTATATGGTTCTTTCGAATGATGCTCGTCATCTCCCCCTCCCCGCCTATCGCTTTTCGAGCTTCCTATTTGCTGCAGCTCTCATATTGGCGATGACAGTAAGTTCAGTGTTTTTTCAACCTGGCTTTCGAGCGAGGATCTGAGACAGAATTTTATGTCAAATGTATACTCGTATTGATCCCCCCCCCCCCCCCCCCCTCCAACAAGTTGTCGATAAATCATATCAAGAGGCATCAGCTCCCCCACCCGCAGAATTCCGCCAAAAGCAAATGTCCGCATAATAATAATTCAATTTTTGCCGACATATACAAAAGACCCTTATCAGTTTGAGTCCCATCGGAATATCACTCAATTATCACTGAGGAGGCCCATAGTGTGTTCTCTCCCGCGCCCTCACCTCGGCCGTTCGTAATTCGACACTCACTCACAAAGGATCGACCGACCGACCGACTCTCGCCCCCTCTGAGACCAAACTCCTATAAAAGAGCAAGGCGAGCGTAATGTCCTGAAGTGCGACCCACAGAGCAATCTAAAATCCTGTTGTGCTTTTTTCTGTTCATCTTTTCTATGTCATTCCGACAATCTGATAACATTTATCTGTTACTTGTTTGTATAAAAAATCCGAGCAAGTCGACCAAGTGAGCACACACTATGCATTGCACATATTGTGTGCGGTTTCGTCACTAGGTCTTGCTAGTCCTGCGACGGGCGACCTTTTCGTGTGACTCTCGCCTGTGTACGATGGTGAAAAGGACCTTTTTGCATCTCTTAATAAAAAAAATCAAAAGATTAGATGCGATTGCGATAAGCGCGCGCTCTCGCTCATCGAGTGTCCTGTGGGTACCAGCCGGTGTTTAACATTTATGCTTTATGTCCTGGCTGTTACCCTAAAGTGTTTATCGCATGTGTGTGTGGGGCTGGGGCGAGACTGATGGGCTGATAAGAAAAATGTAAACACATTCTGCCATGAGGGCGGTCGTATAACTCCTTAGCACAGCTCAGAACTCAGGCAGGACTATTCATTCGCAGCAATTTGTGTTTGCAAGCACAAGCACGTGATTTCAACGTTAAGAGGCACACACATCCTTTTCGTGTCGTGTGTTGTCTCGATTGGGGCCCGGCTGCCGTGTCGCCCGATAAAAATCTCTTTTACACAATTTAGTCGTGTTGGCGCTCCTCAGAGATATTCTAGTCGAGAAGTTGTCTCGATTAAAAAAAAAGGAAAAAGGTGTCCTTGCAGGAGGAGGTCGCCCAAGATCCAAGCCAGCGCGCCCCCCGAGAAGAGTCGGGAATGATATTAAATCTGGTGGCCCTAAGTGGTCTTCGTCATTATTCATTGTTAACTGCGCTAGTCGGTGAGGGGAGCGGCTCAAATTAAAACTCATTCGCTTCGATTAAGTCAAACGGGGAGAAGATTGGACCATTACATGGCCCCCCCCTCTCCCTCATTCGGGAAAGTTAACCACTGGGGAGTCGCATCGTGTCGGCCGGGCCTCTTCAAATCCATATTTTGGAGCGGGGCTGCTTGTTGTCGACTCTGTGTCATTATATCCTGGCGAGGCCTCTTGAATTTGCACACACAGAAATTTTTTGGTCGCTTATCGGGGCCGAGGACCGACGACGATGACGACGTCCTTGATGATTGCTTGCCAATGCCTAATTGCACCTGGAGTATATGTTAATAGGAGCGGATTATTACCGAGTATCAAAATCACTTTTCATCCGCCGTCCCCCGCGTCCCACCTGGCCACCCGTATCCTGTTGTTGTGCTTAAGACGACGACCGCGCGCGTCATTGAAAGGATTGGAAAATGTACAGCCAAGGAGTCGGGTACGGTGATTGTGGTTTGGGGGCGGATGTTTCGATAGTCTCGGCTGAGTAATTGAAAATTCCTTGAAGGGAGAGGGGGGGCATCTGGGAAGTTCTGACTGAAAGGATCTCCAATCTCCTCGTTCCAATCGCACAGTCGATTCTTTTGTCTGCCTAAGATGAAATCCGAACCGATTTCGGATTGATTTTTTGTTTTTTCTTCTTTCCTAGATTTGGTTTCCTTCTTTCTTTTTTTCAGTGTTCAATTTCTCGTCCTGTTTCGCATCATCCTTTCTGGCGGCTGTTGTTGGAATTAGGCCCACCGCACCGCATCGCCCTCCACGGACCACAGTTCGTTTTGATTGCCGTGCCTCTGCGAGTTGCCGGCTTGCCTGATGTCTATCAATTCCACCTTCAACAGGGTATCCCTTACGCGAGTTAGTCTGTTGTATGGTCCTTGCTTCCTGCGTGTTTTCCTTTTCAGCCGTTTCGATTGTTATTCGGGAGAGCTTTGTACAGATGTGTTTTCAACCGAGGCCCCATCCCTCCCCTACACTCCTCGCCCCAGCCATACAGTCCGTCCGTGGTGAAACAAACAAACAAGCAAACAAGCTCAATGTGTGTTTCCCGAGGGACATTCAGTCGTATACGGGAGGGCTAAATAAAGAACCAAAACTGTGGGAGAAACGAGAAACAAAAAAATGAGAAACCGAGAGAGGAAAAACACAAAACACAGAAAATGCATTGCAAGGACGATGACGATGGACGAATTCACGGCGGAAAAACAAAAACGCGAAACTACTCAATTTCCCAAGGGCATCAACAACAATCAACCAAACAGAAATGGCATTTGAGTCGGTTTTTGTTCTCCCGTCCTGCGATCCGAGAAGGAGTTATATATTCGTGGTCTTGGCGCGGACAGTCTTTTCTACATTTTCGGTTGATTGGGTGATTCAGATTTAGGGGGGAAGGGGGGGGGGGGGCAAAAAAGACATATGTATGTCAAAAAATGACATATCCATGCTGAACAAAAAGACTTCATTTGCTGTTTAATCAGGGTCTGGACGTTGAAGAAGTCTCCGAACGGAAGCGGGACCGAAAAATCCATAAATCCTAAGGCTCACCGCACGTTACGAGTGCACCTCGTGCTACCGTGTCCCTTGTCACACCCCAGAAAATTTCACGATCCCTCCGCATCTATTCACAGAACTTTCTTTGGTGTCTGAATGAGCTCTAGGCGTTGGAGGAGTCCCTGAACGGAAGTGCGACCCAAAAATCCTTAAACTCTATTATTACATTTTACTTTGTCCTTTGTCACCCCTTAGAGAATTTCACGATACCTCCTCAGACTCACAGACTTTCTTCGGTGTTTGATCGAGCTGGAAGTGTTGAAAAAGTCCCTGAACCCAATCGAGAGCCATAGAAACTTATATCCAGGGGCTCTTCGAGAGCCACGCGCGATCCTCGCTTTTCTTATATTTTGGCAGAGCTCCAAGGAAGCGAGGAGTGCGTGTAGTGCGCGGTGAGCCAGTGGGAAAGGACTACAATTCTATAAGAGATGAGTCTTCTATAGATGGAATCCATTCCATTGAATCTGAATCTGAAGTCCGCTCACCGCGCACTTCGCGCGCACCTCGCCTTCATGGTATTTCTGCAGCGCTCCAAGGAGCGCTGCCTTTTAAATAAAGGTCTCTCGGGTGTGGGTAATCCTCGCAGCCACAAATGGGCTTTGAAGGAGCGCGCGGTGAGCCAGTGCATAAGGACTACAATTCTATGAGAAATGAGTCTTCTATAGATAGAATCCATTCCGCTGAATCTGAAGTCGGCTCACCGCGCGCTTCGCGCGGCACCTCGCCCTCAAGGTATATCTGCAGCGCTCCTTGGAGGAGGACTTCAGATTCAGTGGAATGGATTCCATCTATAGAAGACTCATCTCTTATAGAATTGTAGTCCTTTTGCACTGGCTCACCGCGCGCTCCTTCAAAGCCCATTTGTGGCTGCGAGGAGTACCCACACCCGAAGGACCTTTATTCAAAAGACAGCGCTCCTTGGAGCGCTGCAGAAATACCTTGAAGGAGCGCGCGGTGAGCCAGTGCAAAAGGACTACAATTCCATTAGAGATGAGTCTTCTATAGATGGAATCCATTCCGCTGAATATGAATCTGAAGCCGGCTCACCGCGCGCTTCGCGCGCACCTCGCCCTCACGGTATATCTGCAGTGCTCCTTGGAGCGCTGCCTTTTGAATAAAGGTCCTTCGGGTGTGGGTAATCCTCGCAGCCACAAATGGGCTTTGAAGGAGCACGCGGTGAGCCAGTGCAAAAGGACTACAATTCTATAAGAGATGAGTCTTCTATAGATGGAATCCATTCCATTGAATCTGAAGTCGGCTCATCGCGCGCTTCGCGCGCACCTCGCCTTCATGGTATCTCTGCAGCGCTCCAAGGAGCGCTGCCTTTTGAATAAAGGTCTCTCGGGTGTGGGTAATCCTCGCAGCCACAAATGGGCTTTGAAGGAGCGCGCGGTGAGCCAGTGCATAAGGACTACAATTCTATGAGAAATGAGTCTTCTATAGATGGAATCCATTCCATTGAATCTGAATCTAAAGTCCGCTCACCGCGCGCACCTCGCCTTCGCGGTGTTTTTGCAGCATTTTTTAATAAAGGTCCTTAAGGTGCGGCTAATCCTCACAGCCACAAGTGGGCTTTGAAGGAGCGCTCCCAAAATATATTCAGTGCAAGGTGCGCGCGGTTAGCCAGTGGAAAAGGATTCGAATTCTATTAGAGATGATTCTTTTATAGTTGGAGCCCATTCACAATACTTCAGCAGCGCTTCACTCTAACGCAGGTTAATATGTTTAGATCAGCGGTCGGCAGATGTTTTTAAATTTGCCATTAACTTGGCGGGAGAAATTTGCTCTGGCTCTAAGTCAGAGGTTGTGACGAGGGAGGACATCCCATCTCGACCCAGAGCCCGGGCTCGAGTACCGCATAATGTCAATGGGGATAAAGTTATGACCCTCTTCATTCGTAAGTGCAATGCCTCCCGACTGAGGATTGTGGAGGGTCGTCAGGGTGGAGGATTCCAGATGCGCAGTCTTTGTTGCTAAACACGAAATCCCTGTGGCTTCTCGCAATAAAACGAATGTGCAATGAACTATATTCTCGTCTGGTTGTGCTGCTTCCACCGGCAGATCTATGGCCGCACCTGATGAGTAGTGATCTGTTGGTGGTACGAAACCAGAGGCCGAGGGTCCCATTACACCTGGACCCAGATGCTACCGCGTGGGCATCTGATCCGTCCGCCAACCATCCCATCCTTGTCGACTATTTTTTTTTATTCCCCATTTTTACCTCCCCTGTTTGTGTTGTCTTCCCCAGGCCTATGAATTTTTGTTAATACGTAAAGGACAGGGGCAACGAGCGGCGAAAACCCATCCCACGTCTCCCGAACTGAGCTACAGCAAGCATAGGCCGCTGCTTAGCTCATTGAGGGGCCTTTTTTCTTCGCCAGATGGCACGCCCCGACCTTCACGGTCATTATGCTAGGCTTTGTCCCCACAGGCATCTTCGGATGCCTACCAAACCGTCCATTACAAATGAGGTGATTAAACTTGACTGGTTCAACATTAAACTGCGCGTGTACAAAAGCGATTTAAAGAAACCTACTGGCATAACAATATCTACTCCCATGGAGGAGGATGTGACTCATGAAACGGAGGAGGAGAACGAGACTTCAGCTCTTTCGGTTTCCAGAACCGTAGAGGATGACACTGATGAGGAGTGTGGATCCCTCGCTACTTTGGACGACACATCGCATCCGTCATTTTCGCACGATCTTTCAGAATTCGATGCGGAGGACGAAGCAAACGCCACGATGGTTGAAGGGGGAGTTTAAACTCCTCCAAATCAGCTTCCGCTGCCATCCTTCTTCGCCCGGTGAGGAATGAAGAAGACATCGTTTCGATACAGGAGCCCTGGATCGTGCATGATCTTGTTAGTGGTCTAAGGTCTCCTGATTTTACGGTTTTCTATGTAAGGGGCCAGGGTCTTTCATTCTCGCTAGGGAAACCCTTAAGGCCTGCGACAAGTACTCGGTGATAGTCTGATTTGAAGTTAGAGGTAAGGCGTACTGGATTGTCTCAGCTTATTTGCCTTATTATCAAGTTGAAATCTTCCCTTCAAAGACAACCTTAGGGAAGCCATAGCAGTGGCTGATCCTTGTTTGCGACGCTAATGACCATTATGACGTCTGAGGCAGTACCAATACAAACGAGAGAGACGAAGCGCTTCTCGCGTACATTATGGGAACGACCCGACTGCTTTGTGTATGTCGGCAGGGAGCCTACTTTTATCACTAAGAAAAGGAGGCAGGAGGTCCTTGATATCACTCTTGCCTCGGAGGACATTAGTGGCTGGAAAGTATCCGAGAAACACTCATTCTCCGATCATCGATACTTACAATTTAGCCTTGCTGAACGACCAGCGTTCAATTCACGCACCTTGAATCGCAGACGAACCAAGTGGCCGAAGTATCGTGAGACTCTTCTGGAATTGCTGACGCCTTTACCAGAGATCAACCCCCTCCAACCAACATGAACTAGATTGCATGGTTAATACGCGCTGACCAGTGTGATCAAGGCAACGGTATTCGCATCGTGTCCTGTTAGCTCAAATACAGGAAAGAACAAACCAAACTAAAACTGTTTCGTCGAACCCACAGGCAGGATGCCTCATAGACATCGTCAAGCAAAGAATCCATTTAACTTTTGCTTGATACCTCTAGATATAGAGGGAGTCTTCAACAACGTTAGACCAGCTGCAATCATTGATGCACTCGGAGTGGACGACTCTCTCTGTAAGCTCATCAACCTGATGCTAACGTCTAGGGCTATTTGCACTGAGTTGGGCGTATCGTCCGCTCGTAGATACGTTAATAGGGGCACCCCGCAGGGTGGTGTTCTCTCCCCCTTCTTATGGAATGTTGTGGTAAATGAACTTCTCCTGGATCTGGAGGCGCTGGGATGCAAGGTGACTGCCTACGCGGACGACGTCTCGGGTAAGTTCCCCGCCACTCTTAGCGAGGTATTACAGAATGCACTCTCTATTTTAACAAATTGGGCCACAAAATGTGGTGTTAAAGCTAATCCGCTAAAGACGGAACTTGTCCTATTTTCAAGAATGCATAGGACACCAACACCAGAACCTCCGGTACTGGAGGGAGAGAAATTGGTCTTCACGGACAAGGCTAAGTTCCTGGGGTTGATACTTGATAGGAAGCTAAGTTGGAAGCCTAATATTCAGGAGCGTGTTAATAAGGCAAATATCGCACTCTACTGTTGTAAGAACGCCATCGGAAAAAGGTAGGGCCTGCAACCGAAGGTTGTGCATTGGCTCTATGTGGCGGTTATTCGCCCCATACTTTTGCACGGCATTATTGTGTGGTGAAACGCACTTAAAACTGCAGTAAATCCTAGATTAATGGAAAAAGTTCAAAGATCAGCTAGTTTGGCAATCAGCGGGGCGCTCAGAACGACCCCTTCTGATATTTTTGGCCAACAGGTGCCTGCACGCACGGCCGTCCGTCTTCGCGATGCAGGACAATGGTTAGCTCTAAACTGTGGGCACTCGACGATTTTCAATAATCGTTATATCCCTGCAAGGACGGACCATGTCTCATCAAAACTTATGTTCAATAAGTCCTTCAAAAGTCTCATCCCATTACATACACAATGGAATGAAGACATTCTTCCGACAACAGTTACGATCATGGGTCTAAGAATGGCAATGGCGTGGGAGCTGGCATTTACTCCGACTGTCTGAATCCATGCCTATCGGTTCGACTACCCGACTACTGTAGCGTTCTGCAAGCCGAATTGGTAGCTATTTGGGAAGTCCTGGTCTGACTGGGACGCCACCGTCATGACGTATCTTTGAGGAACATCATTATTTTAAAAGACAGTCAAGCTGCGATTAGAGCCCTGGAATCCGTACGAATAATCTCAAGGATAGTGTCGTACTCGTATCTTTGATTTTGTCTTGTGTTGGATTCCGGGTCACAGTGGTTTCGTTGGCAACTGCCGAGCTGACGAACTTGCTAGAAGAGGGACCTCGGAAGACTCCGAACGTACTCTCTGCAATGTTGAGATGCCTTGTAATGCAGGTAAGCATAGCATAATGCAGGCCGCGATAAGTATCACTAACACGAGATGGCTAAGTGGCAGCACTTGTTATAAGACAAAGCTGAAAAGGCCCAGGTTGGATATGAGTCGTTCCGCTAAGCTATTGTCGCTGAAAAGGCATCACATTGGTACAGTCGTCGGAATCATCACTGGGCACTGTCCAATTGGAGAGCACGCCAGGAGGCTTCGACTTCCGTATAACGACTTGTGTAGAAGTTGTGGGGATGAGGAGGTAGAGGAGAGTACTTTCCACCTTCTCTGTGAATTCCCGGGCCAGGAAAGTATTAGGAGGGCTACTCTTGGGGCCTACTACTTTGCCGACCTGGGTGACTTGCAGGACGTCGATGTTGGCCAGCTCCAACGTTTTGTTGTGGGTTCGGGCTGGTCCGAAGTTTAGAATGGGTCGGGACTACTTATCCCGTTGGGCATCACAACGGACCCTGATGCGGCCTATGTGTGCTGTGGACAATCATAGCAACCCTTTAACCTAACCTTGCTTGATACGCACTTTCCTCAGCTCAGCAGGGGTTTTACCCGCACCTGCCATTCAACAGCATGTGATGTTGCATCTCTATTCTCTCGAAAGAAAAGATTCTGTGAGCGATCGGCAGTCTCGAGCCATTTAAATCCGCTGGACCCGACACGGCATTATTCCTGCGGACTTACAGAATTTATTAGATATTGTATATTCTTGGCCCCAAAAAAGTGGTCTAAGTGTGCAGTGTTGTATCACGGCAGCCCCTTAAACTAACCTAATATGTTTAGAGCAGACATGGCACCATGGTGGACGACCAACCTGTCGCATCACATCCATTCGTAGGAGTTGAATTTAATCGGCCAAAAGGATTTACAATGCCTTGAACAGTACTCCAGTCCAAGAAGGTCCTATTATCCCTGATAGACGGACTCCACATATCTTTAACGAAAGTCCAGAGCACTGAACCCGATCATTCCGATTCAGAAAATTTCATGAAAAAGTTTCCTAGGTTCCACTTCATTTACTTTTGTCCGGACAAACTGACGGACCGAAACTGGCGGAGGTCCTTTTGTCCGGATAAACTTACGAATCGAAACTGTCTTCAAAATTACACCCATAGTTCATTCAAGGCTAGTCAAGTTTTGTCAAGATATCCTTAAAACATTGTCGGGGCCTCCAACAACCCCACAATCTACTGGGTTCCCGGGGTGCACTCCAATATTGAAGGTAATGAACAAGCAGACAAGCTTGCCAGACAGGCATCTAAGGCCCCCTGCGATGTATACGTACCTATCCGCCTTATCAGGCAGCGGATTAGGAGCGAGAGAGAGAGAGCTGCCTCTTAGTGGGAAGACAATTATGTTCAAAACCCGTCCCTTGATCTACTCAGCCTGAGCAGAAACAGGGTCAAAATTATATGGTCACAATGCGCATCGTCCTTTGTAGTTAGGATACAAAAAGGACGTTTTTGGGCATAAAACCTTCCAAACCGGCGCGTGGAGGCCAATGCACCCAACGAGCCCTTGATGGTTACAGGAGACAAAAAGGACTTTTTTGGGCATAAAATCTTCCAGATCGGCGTGTGGACGCCAATGCACGCATTGAGTCCTTTGTGGTCACGAGACCAAAAGGGTATGACCCCAGCCACCACAAATTGGTACCACTCCAGCCACACTTCAGAATATGAATTTGGACTTTTGCCCAGAAGCATCCGAGTTGAGCCTTCGATTGTCCACGGTGGCAATATGCTTCCCCTTCCGGACTCGAGCTTTAAGCTTGAAAGCCTGAGTGTCTATAGGAAGCGTTTGATATGAAAACACACCTGAGAAGCATTGTCAGTGACCGATAGCCCCTCCCCCCCCTCTCTCTCTCTCTAGCTATGGCGTTACTTTTGGATTCGAAACTCTGAAGAGTACACTGCTCCTGTTCCAGGGTAGGGAGCGGCCTCGAGAGGAGCTCTTCCACTGTACGATCACACACAGAAGTATAGAACTGCGGAGCCCCACGTTGGGCGCCATCGACAAATGCAGTTGATTTTCAAAGTGTCGAATTGCGAAGCCCCACGTTGGGCGCCATCGGCAAATAGAGTTTTGAATTTTTCGATCCGAGACTCTGTTTTGCCGCTAATCTTCCTAATGGCGGACCCCCAGCCATAAGATGCTGATGGTTACAAAAACGTAACTGAGTGAGTTCGACATCATCCTTCCGAGAGATGGAAGGAGGAGAATTGGCTGTTGCCCTTCCAAGTTTCGGAGAAACATGGTTCATTTTCAAAATGTCGAACTGCGAAGCCCCACGTTGGACGCCATCGACAAATAGAGTTTTACATTCTTCGATCCGAGATTCTGTTTTGTTGCTTATCTTTCTGGGGGTCCGCCATAAGATACTGATGCTAAAAAGACGGGACAGAGTGAGTTGAGCATCATTCTCCGGGAGATGGAAGGAGGGGAATTGGCTGTTGCCCTTCCAAAGTATTCAACTCTTTTGTTTATTTTTTTGTCCCAAGGCCCGACTTTGGGCTGTCGCACCACGATGATGGTTCAAATGAAATGCCTTCAATAAATCGTAGCCCTTTCTTGGAAATAGAATAGCGGCGCGCCTCTCAATCAGCTCCCCGCCACCACCACCCTCCGCCGCCACCCCCTTTATGCAATTTCGTCAATGCATGGCAAACATATTGTGCTCTAATCGAACGGAGAGAACGAAGAGAGAGAGGAGAGAAAAAGCAAAGACAAAGGATACAACAAATAAAAACAAAAACCCCATACACAGCGGTGAGTGCAAGAAATTTTTTAATCCCTTCAAGGATTTTGTAAGGACAGGGGCAGGACCAGGATAAAAATATGGAAAGAAGTGCGCGGTTAGCGTAGCTGTGAACCATACGAAAACTGCCCCACGCGCCGCAAACGTTTCTGAGACTTAGAGGGAGCGTGATATAATTTCAAGAATCTCGCGCTCCTTGGAGTGCTGCTAAAATATAGGAAAGACGAGCCCAGAAAAAGCCTTTCGAGTCTTTTTAAAGGTCTCGCAAAAATAAGGCAGAAATAGAGGAAGAGGTTCGCGCTATGAAAACAGCCCCACGCGCAGCAGACGTTTCTGAGAGTTGGAGGAAGCCTGAAATAATTTCAAGAATCCCGCAAGGATCAGGCAGCGCTCCTTGGAGCGCTGCTAAAATATAAGAGAGGCGAGGTGCGCGCGTAGCGCGCGTTGAGCGAAAAGAAAAAATCTTTGAGTCCTTTTAAGGGTCTCGTAAGTGCAAGGCAGAAATATAGGAAGAGGTTCGCCCTATGAAAACAGTCCCACGCGCAGCAGACGTTTCTGAGACCTAGGGGAAGCCTGAAATCATTTGAAGGATTCTGCAAGGAGATGCGAGGTGTGCGCGTAGCGCGCGGTGAGCCCTAAAGTGAAAGCAGCTCAGATGCAGAAAACATTTTCGGACTCTTGAGGAGCCTTGAATTCCTTCAAATATCTCGTAAGGACAAGATAGTGCTCTTGGCGTATCTGGCAAGTCTAGAGAAACTTTTATATCACTGGAAGGAGGAGGATACAGGAAAGGCGAGGTGCGCGCGTAGCGCGCGGTGAGGCAAAATAAAAAAGCTTCGAATCCTTTTACGGACCTCGCAAGAACAAAGCGGAAATATAGGAAGAGGTTTGCCCTATGAAAACAGCCCCACGCGCAGTAGACGTTTCTGAGACCTGAAATCCTTTCGACGATCATGCATGGATAAGGCAGCCCTCTTTGTAGCGCTACTTAAATAACGGAATTGTCCTTGTGCACTGTTGTTACCAGTTTAATGTTGGAAAGTTGAAAAATACCGAAAATATGTCCGCATAACCAGTACACCCCCCACCCCCTCCTCCTCCTCGTTATCGAGGTGAAAAGATGATGACGATGATAATTCAAAATGCTCGGCTCAAATGAGGGCGAAGACTGAGGCCTTAGTCTTTCAGACCATGCTGGACACCTAAGTGTCAAAACCTCCTTAGCAAGAGACAGATTTGACGTGCGCTTGATAGCTAGCTCGGCTACCGGCGCGGCAGTGTGCTACCTCTTGCTGAGGAGGTTTTGACACCTAGGTGTCCGGTATGATCTGAACGACCAATGCCTCCAGCTTCATACTCATTTGAGTGTAGCGTAATCTTACTGCTTGTTGCAAACGGCGCTAGCGAATTGCGCGGGACCGGAAGCACGGAACCCCAACGTCATCAGGGTGCTCCCGTGCTAATTCCAGAGATGGCTTAGGGCTTCTTCGGTCAATTTGTTTTTTGTATATCGTTTGTTAGGGACTTCGGGCCGACGCGCCATATTTTTGTTTTGTAACATTGAGAGGCAGCATTGACACCCTTAAACCTCGTTCCACTTTGATTTTGACACTTAGGTGTCAGTTATGGTTTGAACGACCATAAGGCCTCAACCTTCGTCCTCATTTGAGCCGCGCTCAATCACAAATCATGTTACAGTGTGATGCGTTAGGATCATAAAGAATGGCCTCCGCCCCCCATTCTTCGACCCCTCAACACAAGCCTGATGGAGGAAAAATCCGTGTGTGAACTCTTTCGGCTCTATCGCGCGCCCCAAGTCCTTCTGCTAAGAAACACACAACGACAATATTATGAGCTATGAACTTTTTAGCATGGCACCGAAAACATATAAAAGTCGTTATCGTGGTTGCAAAATTTTATGAAAATTAAGTGAATTTTCATGTATCACGGAGAGTTACGGGGTCGACTACGTTATAGTTCCCCATGGGCTTGTCATAAAAAGCACACGCACACACAAAAGTAAATCACAGAAGCCTTTTTGTCCCTACTACGGTTTGCATCTCTTTGCCGTGTGACGTGTCAAGATGATGTGCTGAGTATTATGCAATTACGCCGGCCACCTCCACTCTACTCCCTCCTCCCACCGGGGAACGAAGCTAAAAGGTTAAAGGGTTGGTGCACATCAAGGCGCGCGGCACGGCACACAAGAGACAGTACAATGTATGTACTCACGAAATTCAAGAATTAAAAACCGACTCCTTGCGGTCCCTGAATGAGTTGTAAATCTATCGAATTTACTTAGCGAGGGTTGCACAGATAAAGTGCGCTCCTGTGTCCTGTGTGTGTGTGTGTTTGGGATTTGGTAAGTGCTTCGTCCTTTCTCTGGGCATAGATATACTACAACCGCCGAAATGGGGGAGGGGGCGAAATTTTCGGAAGGATTGAACTAACCTGACGACGACGTGGTAAACAAACTGTCCACACAAAAAAAAAAGGAAAAAATGATCTGATCCTGTACAGGACAACGAAAAGGACTGCTGCTGCTGCTGCCGTTGGCTTCATCATCAAGAACACGGCGAGCGAGTGTGGAATGAGATTTAGAGTCATGGTCTTGGGAAATCTTTCATAAACTCTCTGTAGGCACGCCATTCTTTGCGGCAGGATAATGAACGGTCGGTCTTCGCCATCACCGTTCACGGCAAGGATATGCCCATGGTGGGAGCTCCATTTCTATATCAGCTTTTTTTTACCAAGAACTCCTGACGATGAGACAAATTAAAGGGAGGCAAAGAGACACACAAGGCAACATCCTTACCGGCTTTTTCGTCCTTGCGAAGCCTCGACGACGAGGACGACGGTGATATCGAGATTGCATGTTGTGGGAAATGAATGAATTTTGTGTTGTTTCAACATCTCTTCTTTCGCGCGCTGGCACGTTCTCGGCGCGGCCGAGGGACGGACGGACATACGGACGAACAAAGTTCACCGAAAAACGGACAAGGAGGACGCGGAGAGGGAGGATGGATGCCAGGCAGCGAGGGTGATGGGGTCGTGGTGTGGCGCGGTTGGTGGTATTTTTCGTCGACCTTAATACTAAATTAATTGTCCGGAATGAAAGAGAATTTCCATACTTTAATCTTCTTAGTGTTTAAACGGTATTTTATTTGTGTTTTCCCTTCCTTCGAGGCGCAGCGTGTGGTCCTTGTTGTTGTTGCTGCTCAGTTGTCGTTGCCGGCTTCAGAAACTTTTTTGTTGTTTTTTTTTTGCTTCTTTTGGTTCGGTTGGCTTTCTCGTGAAGCGGGCCGACACGGGGCCCGCCACGGGGATGGGGGACGTCATTTAAATAAACCAAACCTAAGAGGTTCGTAGGAGTATAGTAGAACAGGACAGCACAAAAAAAAACTGAAACGAAATCACCACCGAGCTAAAAAGGAGCGGGAGAATTTAAATGAAGAGAAGTAGGCCGAATAGGCGCAGGCAGGCAGAAGTACTCGTCGAAGGACTATGCGAGGGAAGGGGGGGGGGGCTAAGGCTAAGGAGCTTTCAAATCGAAATCTACACAGGATTTGTGTGTCAGACCGGAGGCAACCGAGCGAAACGATTCTACGGTAGGTGGGGGTTTTTGTAACTTTAGAAAAAATTGAAATGTTTTTTCCTCCTATTTTTTTCGTTTGCCTCGCTCTCTTTCTCTCTTCTCTGCGCTCCCTTCAACGGGATGGACGAGAGATGTCAGCATGTCCTAAAGAAAATAATAATGAAAAAAAAATAGGATGAAGAAAAGCAGGGACCCCAGGGGCCAGATGGATATGAGGCCAGCCAACGAAGACAACAACAATGGGCCCCGGCCGGATGGAATGAGAGTGCAAGGAATTACTTAATATTGGGTGATTGCGTGTGTGGCTGTTTTTCTATACGTTGCGGTTGGTTTTGAGCAGCTCGAGATGAAGATGAGAAACGGACTCATGAGTAACGTGTCCCCTGGGATTTATAAGGAGGGGTGAGTGGGAGGCTTTCTAACTCTAATTTTTAGGACACTTTTTTTTTATGACGAAAAATCGCCTCAAATGTTTTTGGGGTGCCCCTAAAGCGGCAATCCTGCTGTTTTACATTTCCCAAATCGAAAATGAAAAAACGCCGCCAAATATTTTCAATAAACCCCCTTCCACAATTTTTTACTAGGTAAAATTTTAGGCCACTTGTTATATGACAAGCAAAATCGCTTCCAAATCGTGTTCGCGTACTGCCTAAAGCGGAAATCCTGTTTGAAATTTCCCACAACAAAAATGGGCAATCACCCAAAACATTTGCTAGACTCCTAACCACCCCCCTCCCCGCTGAAGGCCTCTAGTTTGCTAAATTTTTGGGTAAAAAGTTCGTAAAATTTTAGGTCACTTTTTACGTCACGAAAAATCGCCTCCATATTTGTGTGTGGTTGTGCCTAAAGCTGCCGTTTGAGATTACCCAAATCGAAAATGAGCACACATCGCCCCAAACATTTCCTACACCCCCCTCCCCCCCCCCCCCCCTGTGGGTCCATAGTTTGCTCAATTTTTCGGTCAAAATCTCGTGAAATTTAAACTTTTTTATGGCGAAAAATCACCACAAAATTATTTTGCGGTACTGTCTAAAGAAGAAGGTCTCTGTTTGTAATTTCCCACAATAAAACTGAGCAATCACCCCAAACATTTGTTAGACCCCCCCCCCCTCCCTCTGAGGTCACGACCCCTAAATCGTACAATTTTTGAAGGTTAATCGTAAAATTTTAGGCCTATTTTTATATGACAAGAAAAATCCCCTTCAAATTATTCTCGCGAACTGCCTAAAGCGAAGATCCTGTTTGAAATTTCCCACAATAAAAATGAGCAGTTACCCCAAACATTTGTTAGACTCCTAACCGCCTTCCTCTCCCCCCTGAGGGCCCATAGTTCGCTAAATTTTTGGGTAAAAATTTCGTAAAATTTTAGGTCACTTTTTACGTGACGAAAAGTCGCCTTCAAATTTTTTTGTGGTACTGCCTAAAGCGGAAATTCTGCTGTTTGAGATTTTCCAAATCGAAAATGAGCACACATTGCCCTAAACATTCCCCCTCCTGAGGGTCCATAGTTTGCACAATTTTTTGTGGGTTAAGATTTCGCAAAATTTGAGGTCACTTTTTGACGAAAAATCGTCTCCAAATTTTATTTGGAGTACTGCCTAAAGCGGAATGCCTGTTTGAGATTCCGCCACCCCTCCGGTCCCGAGAGGAGCGCTGCCTCTTCCTTCAAAACCCATTCGAAGCTGTTAGGCATGGGCACACCCCAGGGATCTTTACTGATGATGCAGCGCTGCTGAAGTAAAGGAGAGGCGAGGTGCGCGCGTAGCGCGCGGTGAGCCATTGGGGGAAAGGGCTAACATTATTTTAGAAATGATTCTTTTGTAGTTTTAATCCATTCTCATTGGCTCATCGCGCGTCTGCAGCTCTCCAAGGAGCTCTGCCTCTTCCTTCAAAGCCCATTGGAAGCTTTGAGGCTTGGACACACCCCAGGGACCTTTACTGATGATGGCTCACCGCGCTCTAAGGAGCGCTTCCTCTTCCTTCAAAAGCCATCCGAAGCAGTGAGGCTTAGACATACCCCAGTATAGAAGTATAGGATAGGCGAAATGCGCGCATAGCGCGCGGTGAGCCATTGGGGAAAAGAGTTAGAGTTATTTAGAGATGATTCTTTTGTAGTTTTAACCCATTCATATTGGCTCTTCTGTACCTTAGCTCCAGGGAGCGCTGCCTCTTCATTGAAAGCTCGTTCGAGGCTGTGAGGCTTGAAAACACCACAGGCACCTTTACTGATGATGCAGTGCTCCTTGGAGTGTTGCTGAAGTATAGGAGGAGGCAAGGTGCGCGCGTAGCGCGCGGTGAGCCATGGGGGGAAAGGGCTAGAATTATTTTTGAGATGATTCTTTTTTAGTTTTAATCCATACTCACTGGCTCACCGCGCACCTCGCCTCTCCTATGCTTCAGCAGGAGGAGCGCTGCCTCCTCCTTCAAAACCCATTCGAAGCTGTGAGGTTTGGACACACCCGTTTACTATCGAGCCATTGGGGAAAAGGGCTAGAATTATTTTAGAGATGATGGAAGTTTTAACCCATCCACATGAGTCCACTTTTGTTTTACGAAAAATAGCCTCAAAATTGTGGTGTAATGCCGAAATTCTTTTTGTGAATTTTCAAATCGCAAATTAACACATATCACCCTAAACATTTTTTAACCCCCTCCCCTCCCTTCCGGAGGGTCAATAATTCGTAATTGTTTTTTTTGGTTAAGAATTTCGTAAAATTTAAGGCCACTTTTTATCTGACGAAAAATCGCCTCGCAATTTTTTTGGGGGTACTGCCTAAAGCGGAAATCCTACTGTTTGAGATTTCCCGAATCGCGAAAATAAAAAAAAAAACGAAAAGGTTTCGGGCAATAGTTTATAAACTTTTGCTCGTCTGTTTTACGGGGTTTTTGGAGAATATCAAAATTTTGGGGCAGTTTTTTGTCTTTCTAAAAGAAAAAGGTTTGAAGCGAACGTCGATAAATTTTGGGAGCATTAAATGCGAACAAATTTTGTTCGCCTGTTTTTTAGGGTTTTAGGGCAGTACCAACATTTTGGGGC
Organism: Chloromyia formosa; assembly: GCA_964017055.1. Lineage (NCBI taxonomy): Eukaryota > Metazoa > Arthropoda > Insecta > Diptera > Stratiomyidae > Chloromyia > Chloromyia formosa. The sequence goes on along the minus strand of OZ024819.1, from coordinate 7,150,752 downwards.
AGTACCAAAACTTGGGGGCAGTTTTTTGTCTTTCTAAAACAAAAGAAAAAGATGTGGGACGATAGTTGATAAATGTTGGGAGCATTTGTTCGCCAGTTTTTCAGGGTTTTGGGGTAGTTCCAAAATTTTGGGGGAATTTTTCGTCCTACCACTGATGAAAAATGGAATGGGGGTGGACCTCGCCTTCCCAGTAGTTCAGAAGCTGCTTTGTCTTGAACACCCCGCGTTGTGTGGGATCCTTTGCCGCTCTATCGTGATCTGGACATTGATCAGATCTCTACATAGCTCAATTTTCTCGAACTATTAATCCTGACTGCCTCCTCTCTCTTTTAAATTCCCTTCTAACCATACTCTTCGACGAATTATTGAAACATTCACCGGTACAAAGGAATCCGATACGGACGAAAACAAAAGGATTCATCGTGTACGTACAATATGCCACACTATCCAAAAGGCTCAGCACATCCTGAGGAGAAAATATGGAGAGGGAATGGGTTTTGTGCCGTGGTTAATTTCATGTTAGATCCTCTTACATGTACCAGGATGAGGATGTTGAGCTGATGGACCAATAGGTTCAGCGAAACACTCAATCTCCCCTGCCCCCATAGGGTTCACTTTGTTGTGTTCAATTTCTCTAGTTCGTCCTGACGACGACGACGACGATGCTCCGTGTAATTTTCTTCGACTTAATGAATCACGTTTGCATGCAACGTGACTGACGTGCGGGAGCAAGAGAGAGAGAGAGGGCGGGAGGTGTGTGATCAAAGGGAAAGAAGGATATGCCCGTGATTCTTGGAATTTTCGTGTGCTTCGGTCAATTTGATTTGATTTGATGAGAGCGCGCCTTTCATATATGTTTGCTGAAGTAGAATCAAATGTGGAGCTCCTGTTCAAAGGACTACTGTCCTCCTCGGTCCAGGATATTTGCTTCTTGCCTGTGTCTGTCTGCATATATTCGTGTATATGTCTAAGCGAGTAATTGCTCGAGACATAAAGGTAGGTTCAAAAACAGGATGCGGAAGGACATAGTCAACGTCGATGTGTGACTGTTAACATCGCGACTAAATGAAAACCTTTGCGGGGGCTTGAAGAGGTCCTCTCCCAACGTCAAGCATAAATATCAAACGCTCGAGGCTCGAGGCCAACGTTCGCTTCACCCGTTTGCTCCCGGCGCATCCTGGTGCAGTCCAGCGTTCGTGCAAACCAATATATTTCCACTTTCAATTTGGGTATAGAGCAGCGAGCAAGGAGTTTATTAACTACCCTATAGATTTATGCTCGGGTATAGTTCCAGATGAGCTGTGAGCTAGGTCTAGCTCTAGTTGGTATCATCAGCACAATCATTGGCGTCAGCACATCCTCCGGGGTGCCGGACAGGAGCCAAACATCCGTGTGCTTGCCTCTAAACTACACATACACTATAGGCGGCTTCATCAACCGGCGCGACCATCAAAGACCAAGTTGGAAAATTTCATTTGTCGAGTTGCAGGAATTTCGATTGTGCAAATACACAAGCCTCGGGAGTTGCGAAATAGTCGACGTTATATGGAGTCCTGTACACACGGTGGTCCTTCCTGCTGGCCGGATATATTTGGCCCAAATCGAAAAGCCACTCTCTCGACCCCCGCCTCTATCCAATCTACATGTAATGTGTGTGCAGTATGTGCACAACTCGATAGAGCCGAAACGATGCAAAATTGCCAGGACGACGGTTCTATACTCTGAACTTTGTGTGCGAATTTTCAGCAGCAAACGTCCGTATTACCATAGCCTGAACTGTCAAGGACCATTGCGAGGGGAGGTGGGGGCTTATATGGGTAGTACGATTGCTACAACCGTCAAAACTTTCATTAACATTTTACATTTAATTAACTCCACGGATTGCTCCTTTTAGTTTACACGCATTTATGTATGTCCTTTTGCCCGGTCGGTCGGTCGGTAGTGCTCCCGCATGGTCGTCGTGTGGGCATATAGCAGGAGGCTTGTGAGCCTGGCACTTGAACCACATAGTACGTGCATATGCGAGCCGAACAGAGACTGACGACGTTCCGAGGGCGACTCTGAACCATTGTATCCTTTTGTTATTTGATTTTTCAAGCATTCAACCATCGACAGAGCAACATACTCGTACGTATGTGATTTTTTAATGTTATTTATTCAATCCGGTCAGGATAAATGCAGTGTGCCGGTAGTAGCATAGTAGCAGCAGTTCAGCAGCCTCTCTCTGATGACTGCACACACACACAGCAACTCTATCGAAGCAGGAAGCAGGATTTTATTAAAAAGCCTGTTTTTTTCTTTGATTTTTACCTGACCTGGTCTGGTCGCTCTTAGCCTGTCCGGCCCCGGTCCGGACCCGCGCACACGTCCGTCGATTGTGTCCTTTGTTTGCCTCCAATATGCGCTCCACTGCGAGCATTGTGTGACACAAAATACAACAAAAAACTACGCAAAGTTCGGTAAAAGTCAAACAATTGGTTGAATAACTTGTGCTTTGGTTCAAATCATACACACGCACGCACACGCAGAGCAAATTGTTCGTGCGTGAAATCCTCGCCGACAACCAACTACACATCATGCAGAGACGAAAACGCTCTGATCCCGCTTCCTATTTTTTTTTAGCCAAACCCCAGTTCGTGCTTTGGAAAGAAGTAACTTTCAACGACCGTGAGACCCCGAGAGCCTATCCACTCTCGAGTCGATTGCAAAAAGGACATGCAGTCAACCGAAGAGGCGAGTGGAGGGGTTTCGCTCGGCAAAAATCAAACCAAAGAACAACAACAACAAGCCCAACATAAAATTGTGCAGTCGAGCGGTACACGGTGCGGTGAACTTGCGGAGAAAGTTGCTCAGAGAAAAGCCGTCATAAGCCTACAATAATTTAACAGTTTTTTTTTATTATTATTTTTTCGGTTTTTATTTTAGTTTTCTTTTATTCGAGAATAAGGTTCACCGCGGCAGCGGTCGTGGTGTTTCGGGTCCTCGGAGCTCAAAGAGCAACGTGAGAACAGAAATGCGTGAAGGGGGTATGGCACAACAAAGCAAATGAAAAGGATTCAAACTTTTCGAAAAGTTCAAGAGTGGTTTTTCTTTTCGTTTTCGAAAGTCTCAAGCAGATTTTGCACGGGAAAATTTCGTGGTGATCATTCGGCTGAAATAGTGAGGTGTTATGGCTAGCATGTATGATGTTCTTGGAATGGTAATTTTTGAAATCACCAGAAATCCCCTTAAAAAGCGCTAAAAAAATCTCGAAAAAAATCTCTTTTACAAATTTCGCTCCCCTCTTCATTTTGCCGGGAAAAATTGTGCTGACTAGCAAGTCCTTAGCAACAGTATTTAAAATCTTTAAAATCGCTAGAAAAGACGTCTCTAAAAATCTCGACAAATCGCTATACAAATCTCTAAAAGTAGAGAAAAGGTGCTAAAAGTCTCAAGAAAATCTCTTTTAAAAATTCGCATACTCCCATACCGGATATCGGGAAATGGGTGAACCACTACCAGACCCAACTTCTTGCGGGTCATGGTGGATACCGCGGCAATATTTGCACAGGTTCAAGCCGGACTGGATTCGCCAGATTGTCCCAGGTGCAAGGGCGGTTGTCCGCCCTCGGGATGAAGACCACCTTGGCATCTGTCCACATTCTCGGGACGCTAAACTAAATCCAAACAAGCGCCAAGGTTATGTTAGGTTGGGGGCCTGCCGTGATTGCCACAGCACACTTAGACCAGGGATAGGTCCATTGTGTTACCCAAGTTGTGTCCAGTCTCTATGTTATATCGAACCATCCGGAGACATCGAACAACATCCAAATCTCTTAGTTCACCAAGATGGTCGTAGAAAGGTCTCCCAATGATTGACCTCCTTCTACCTATATATGCCAGTGCCGGACAGCTACAGAGCAGATGATGAGTGCTCTCCTCCTCATCCACATTACCACAACTTCTACAAAAGTCGTTGTATGGAAGTTGGAAGCCCAAGCCTTCTGGCGTGCTCGCCGATGATGCAATGATCTGTAACAACACCAACCACCACCCTGATCTGGAGTTTTGTGATAGTGATAGCAATTTAGCAGAACGAGTGAAATTCAGCTTTGCTCTCGGGCATGCAATGCCATTCATCCATGTCGAGTTGGCTTTCCTGACAGCAGCCAACTTCAATTCAGATTTGCAGGTAGAGAGGGGCTTAGCAATGTATCCAGTGATCGGCCGAGGTCCGACGACTGCACCCCTGCGATTCAGCTCATCCGCTCTGCAATTCGCTGCGGCCAGGTATCCAGCACAATGTAATATTGAAAGAGCTGCTAACTTCCATAAGGCATGCTCGACATTCAGCCACAATTTTAGACACCATCAACGCAGACTCAAGTGTCCATGAAAATAGTGAAGCACCTTTTGGTTGTTGTGGCGCGATCTAACGACATCGCAGCCTCTTTTATAGCATAAATCACCGTCTGGATAACGCTGCAGTAGCTTGGAAGTTGAAACGAGTGGTTGAGATTGAGCTCCTCGGAGTATACTCCAGCGCCCACACTGCATCGGTCTTGAGAGAAATGAGAAATCAGCCCTGCTCCGCCGGCCGCCGGAACAAACAAATGCCACAGAAAAAGATACAAAGTATCTACACTGCATGCAGATACATCGGAACATGGATATGTCTATGACTACCGACTGCGTGGAACCTGTTGTGTTGAAGATATCGACGTAAGTTTTATAAAGACATATCCATGTACCGATGTATCTGGTGGCAGTGTAGATACTCGTCATAAATTCTGCTTTGCTTTGTCCTGTCCGCTCGGGCTCCTTTCTCTCGCGGGATCGTTTCGTTTTCGTTTGCATCGCGTGTGTGCAATATTCACCTCCTCTCGTGCACCCTGTTCCATCTACCCGTTCGGTACAGTTTGCAGACTGCAGCCTATCGACATTTCTCTGAGTAAGTTTCTGCTAATCGCAATCACGCTTCCCACCATCTTTTCCCAATCGGACGTGTATTGTGTTTGTGTATCTATTGCAAAATCGCTCCCACACTATCCGCCTCATCCCGCCCCTTTAATCAACAGTCCGGGTCCGGCACACACAATCCGTTTCTCAAGTAACGCGTGCGACTCTATGCGATTGTGGCCGGCAAACAGAAAGGGAAACTAACAAAAGTAAACAAAACATTCCAACACACGCACAAAGAGAATGCACAAGAAAAATTTTGGAATTTTTGCAGAAGGGGGGGCATTTGATCTTCTGGAGACCTCTGAATGTACATCATGTCGCGATGAGCTGCCCGGAACTATAACATCCTGCGACGAATATTTCTCTATTTCGGGGCTTGGGAGATTTTAACTCGCGCAGTACGAATCCGCCATTTTGTTTTATGATATGTTTATTGCACGTGTGGTGGGGGCCCACATTGTGGGCCAGTCAGACCTCAAATCGCCGCCATTGCAAATGCACAACCACAGTTGCTGGATCACCCGATTTGGATAGAATGAATTTCATCCGCGATGGCTCTCGCTCTCTATCTTCGGGGGGCGGGAACTGTGTAATGTACACACTCTCAAATTGAGTCTGCGCATGTCCAAATGTTAGTCGAACTGACTACTTGCTACTTTTTCTGGGACCCTAGTGATTCAGATAGTACAACACGGGCTATTTGATTAAATGATGAATGGGAATTGGCGGAAATTGAAGGTCATTGAAAGTCCTTGGACGTCCTTGACCTAAATAATGAGTAAAAATGGAATTTCATTCATTGTGACCTCAGATTGGGAATATGCATGTGCATGTCGGGAGTGCACAATTTGTTTAATGAAATGGTGAGAGTGAGAATGAGAATGATATGAATGAATGAGAGGAGGAGGTCCGCTGCCCTGAGCGAAATTTTGCATACATTCAGAGACCATAAATTGCGTGTGAGCATGTCGACCGAGGAGAGCAGACAACTTCTTGCGACGTGTTCTGGGGGCCTAGTCAAGTTAGGTAGTACGGAGCGTACTCTGTATTTTTGATGATTTTGAATGTATGGTATGGTGTGTATGCAGGAGTTTTGATTATGGCGTCGCGTTGACTGAGAGCGTGGGACAGAGAGCACAGAGAGCGCCTGTTCACCCGTACACTATGTTATTTCTTGCTGTCCACAACGTCAACCTTTATCGCTATCAAATCAACATCCTAACATGTACACACAGGATCCCCGCAAGCGCGCCGCCCGCGCGGATCTACAAACAACAGCCATGCACAATGACCACTTCACTCAAACGACATGCACAACCAGAAAAGAAAAATTTTCAATGAGCTTCTTTCCTCTTCTGACCCCCGAGTAGAAAAACAGACATTTCGTGTGACGGACAGATTTTTAGGATGACCCCCAGCTATAAGACATATCCATGTCAAAAAGAACAAACTGTGCCGAGTGATTACGTGAAAAATTTTCGGCTGCGGGGGCCCTTTCACGAGATTGATTGAATTTTACACACGACACATACGCTTTACGCACAATTTTTGTTTTTTTTTTTTTTGCGGTTTATTTAATTATTTTTTTTATTATTATTATATTTCGAACATTCCTGTTTCGCGAAAATTGGGAGAATTCTCTCTATTAAATTAGGGAGAATTTTGTTTAATTCCTTAATTTCCGGCATTTTTGCTTTAGGTAGTTCATTTCCACTTTAGGTGGTAAGAACCTAGAACTAGAACCCACCCGGGGGGATTAGTAGGCCCTAAAGCGGAAATTTCCCAAGTTTTGTGAAAATTCTCTCTAATTTAATAGAGAGAATTCTCCCAATTTTCGCGAAACAGGAATGTTCCTTATATTTTAATAAATTCACTAAAGAAACAACAAAAAATCGAAAATTCAAAAAGGATTTGGCGCGCGAATAATTGCTGTCGTGATTAATCCTTGTTACCTTTAATTGGCCCCATTTATACCGTGGAACTGAAAGGCGATGTAACTAAATCATTTTAGTGCTAGCACTTGTTCGTGGTGTGTTTATACAGCGCCATCTATATAGACAGGCCTGCGCTCAGCTGGTTTTGACGCAATCATTTCCTTTGATGACGCCATCAGTATGGAGGGTCGAAAATTTTGGTTTATTTTTGTCTATGGACGAAAAGAAATAAGATCTTCCGCAGATCTTCCCGGTATACCGGAGCACAGGTGCTATGAGTAGGCATGGGTGAGCTGTCTCAAGAGTCTCTTCGCTGGAGTAGTGATCTGTTTGTGGTACGAAACCACAGGCCGAGGGTCCCATTACACGCGGACCCAGGTGCGACCGCGTGGGCGTCTGATCCGTCCGCCAACCATTCCATCCTTATCGACTATTTTTTTTATTCCCTATTTTTACCTGCCTTGTTTGTGTTGTCTTCCCAAGGCCTATGAATTTTTGTTAATACGTAAAGGACAGGGGCAACGAGCGGCGAAAACCCCGCCCACATCTCCCGAACTGAGCTACAGCAAGTATAGGCCACTGCTTAGCTCGTTGAGGGGCCATTTTCTTCGCCAGATGGCACGGCCCGACCTTCACGATCATTATGCTACCTAAGGCTCCGTCCCCACGGGCATCTTCGGATGCCCACCAAACCGTCCGATACAGACTTCTGAATGACATCAGTTCGGATGTTATTAAACGCGCCCTCAATGTCCAAGAAAGCGGCCAGAGTGTATTGTTTGTAGTACAAGTCATGCTCAATCGTGCGTACCACTTCATGGAGAGCCGTCCCCGTCGACTTTCCCTTGAGGTACGCATGCTGGCCTTTTGAAATTGGCGATTTTAACAACAGCTGTCGAATATGGCCATCCAAACTTCGTACCAGTGCCTTCATTACGAAGGAAGTGAGGCTTATAGGCCTGAAGTCTTTTGGAGACCACATCTGCCCGCCTTCGGAATGAAGGTGACGCGTAAACGTCTCCAAGACCTGGGTACATGGTTAAGTGCTATGCAGCTTCTGAACATGGCCACTAGCCATGGAGTTACTATGTCTTGTAACTGCTGAAGCATGACCGGCAAAATGCCATCAAGTCCCGGAGACTTGCACGGTGAAAGACTGTTGATGGCCCAAGTCGTTCTCTCTTTTGTGATTACCGATGCTATTTCCTCCCTTCTTGTGCACTTTGAGGAGTTCCTTGTAGAGAGCCGAGTCTGATTCAGATCTTGAAGTGTTGGCTCTATTAAACCCCTTTCTACAGGCAGCTCTGTGAAAGCCCCAAAGATAGAGACACAATCCAGGGGTAAGCTAAGCTAAGACCCCACATTGGGCGCCCCGATAGAACCTTGCGTCAATTTATCAGAAAATCTAATCCATAAGAATCCTATAGTGCAGAATCTCCATATATAAAGTCACCGGGCCACAAAAAAGAACCTACAACCAAAAACCACATTATCTAATCGGACCCGGGGTTCCATTTCCTCTCCGCCACCCTTTTTTTTGCCGTTCTCCCCGGTTTCACCTTACCACTCACTCCTACTATACGCTCCATTTGCCATTTAGATGAACTATCCTCTGAAACTCATCGAAAGATATGTATCTTTAGTGTGACATCCACACAAAATACCACCAGTCGAGTTGATTAGACTTGAACACCACCAATTTGTAGTCTTCGATTCCCACCACCCTATCACCATGCACCGCCGCACCACCATTGCTCCCCGTGCTCCGTCATCGGCCCTATGCTCTTGGTCCTGGTCCTGGCAGAGTCTCCGGCCGTGTGCACATGGCGGTACACAAAAGCATGTATGGTATCCTGTTTAGGACTTGTGTGAAGCGCCAGGACTACCATAGAGCGCCCCAAAAAACGGGAGGCTCTCTGTGTGCATAGAGTTGGAATGGTGTTGTGAAATTTGTCAATTTTCCGGAACACTTCGCCCGCACTACGAGAACTAGAGCTGCCGTAGAGTCGAGTGCTGAACTAGACCAGAGATCCTGTGTGTATAGATGCCAGTACAACCACACACCATATATACCTATGGTATTACCGAAAATATTCTCACAGGACCAGGACTAGGCATTAGAGACATTTTAATCCAATCAATTCCAAAGTGCATTGGAATGAGATGTGAATGGATGGGATGGAATGATGGGCCGGTGAGAGGGGGGGAGGGCGGGTGGTCGAGAGGCAAGGATGCTGGCTGGCAGGATAAATGACAGTGGTTGTTTTTGGATGTAAATTTCGAAGTGGAGTAGAGAGAGTCCTTTAGAGGACCAGCCCACCATCTAATTTGACCGCAATTAATTTGGATGCTTGCATAAAGCCTCCGTCGATAACATGCATAAAAGGATTGGAGCTGTCAGGGGCCACTGCCCTCGAGCTCCAGCAGCCATGGAGCGAATCGTCCATTTGGGTAATTATATTTTTGAAGGTAGCTAGTGTGGCTAGAAAATCAGAGCCAGAGATTAGATCCTGCAGCCGGTAAGGATGTGAGTCTTCCTCCTCCATACCCCCCGCCTCCCTGCTCTCACCACAGCGTTACATTTACTTCTCCTTGTTCGATGTAAGTGAATTGTGTGTGCGGTACATCTTGCAAATAGTTTCGAAGGAGTTGTTTCGGCACGACTCACAAGATGAGCCTAAAGGGAACATGCATAACGTTTTTCCGAAAACAACAACCATCGTCCTTTGTGGATTTTTGTGACTCTCTCGCTCTCTCTCTCCTGATACTGGTCTATCTTAACATGTTCCCTGTTGGCTCGTTCATTCGTTGCTGCTACTGCTGTCGCTGCTGTGTTATTGTTGCCGTTGTTGTCCTTAATGTCCTCTCCTGTTCATGTTCTAAACGTTTCGGCATACACTAAGAGTGTGCGCATCGTCCATCCTTGTCGGGTATCCCGTAAAATGGCAAGGCAGTGCGCTCTCTCTCTCTTTCTCTCTCTCTGGCTCTTGTAACCTACAACTAAAATCAAATCCACAAAACCAGCAGCCCCCATCCCAGCCTCCCCCGCCTGGTTTACTCGCTCCTTAGGCATTTGCTTCTAAAAATCATCTGATGACGGGATTTGTGTATGGCGGGGGTGGGGACGGTGAACGGGTGGTTGTGCAGGACGCGAAGGATATAGGCTAGGACGAATGGGCCGAACATGCTGTCCGGAGTGCGGTGGTGAGTTAAACTATGCTAAAACCAGCATTTAGCGAAATGTTCGTTTCGGCCTGTGCTGTGTGTGTCAGTCAGAACGGACGATGGCGATGGCGGGGCGGGCTGACTGGGAAGAGGAGGCCTAGAGTGGGGGGGGTATGGTGATGGCGCTTTTTTGGCCGAAAACGATATGCATGCAAAACGCGCGCGAGGCGGCCAAAACACGAAAAGGACTCAACTCGACTCGACTCTATATATCCCCGACGACACACAAGGAGCGCCGCGCCGCACCGCCGAGATGCGAGAGATGTGTCGAGAAACAAGCCCGCCGCGCCACGCCACACACACCGCACACAAAACACTAAGAGACGACACACAGTAGTAGCAGCAGCAGCACCAGCAATTGCTGGCATGAGCATAAGCAGTAGTAGCACAAGAAGCAGCATCAGCCCAACAGTAGCTGCTCCTGCTAGTCCTGTCGAGGATATCGCGCGCTCAACTCTCGACTCGACTCTCGACGTGTATGTTGCCTGTCGTGCCGTGTTGTATATCCTTTTTATTTTGGGTGTCACGGGCAAGCACAAAGAATCATCATCATCGTCATCGTCCTCATCGGCATCCGCCAAAGTTCGTCCTGACGACGGAGCGCGTGTTTATTGCTATCACACAAAGAGGGCAGTGAGCGCTTCCTTTTGCCATCTCACAAAAATTTTTTTTTGTGTTCGTCGTTCCCTCCGATGACTGATAACCGGACAACGTGTGTACGGTGACGGTTGTGTTGTGTCCTTGGACACGCGGTGTGTGATTTGTTTTGATGTTTCGTCGGCGAGTCCTGTGACGACGACGCCGCATCGCGCGCGGTGACAACGTGGAGCTGTACACGAGCCTTTAAGTTTGGTGCGAATCATTTTGGCGGCTTAGGCCCTTCGAAGAGGTAGTCTAAGAAAAATCGCGCGAATAAGTTTAGACGCGTTTGTAGATCAAGTGAGCAGTGACTATAGTGAACCCTGAGCCTCAGGCTGGTTTTTGTTGAAACACTTTAACGGCCGTTGAAAGTCAAATATTTGAAAAAAAAAAAAATCGTAAAAATTATTTTTCCAATTAACGTGTTCGTGTGAACGAACAAGGACAGTTCAGGCTTCAGACTTCCGTTGAACTCCGAAAATCGCGGGAATCATTTTTCGAATTAACGGATTTTTTTTTTTCGGTTTCTTAAAGTGGTCTGTGAGCGTTAGCTAGTGAGCCCTGAGCCTTAAGCTGGCCTTTTCCTGTTTTTCTTTGCAACGGCTGTAAACAGGTTTTTGCTTAGAGCTGATTTAAGTCTTCGAAGAGTTAGCCCGGTCAAGCGATCGCCTGAAGCAGCAAACTAGTGAAGCTGAGCCTTAAGCAAACCTTTTTTGACAAACTTGTGCTGCGGTTACTTTTTGACAACTTGGGACTTCCGTCGAAGTTCAAAAAGAGCTAGAAAATCGGGTCCTCAAAGAGTTAGTCCGGTCAAGCGACTGCCTGAGCAGCAGACTAGTGAAGCTGAGCCTTAAGCTGACCTTTTCTTGAAAGGCTTCTGAGCTGCAGTTATCTTGGCAACTTGGGGTTTCCGTTGAAGTTCGAAAAGAGCCAGAAAATCGCGTCCGTGAAGAGTTAGTCCGTTCCATCGACCGCCTGAGCAGCAGACAAGTGAAGTTGAGCCTTAAGCCGAAATTTTTCTGAGAGGCTTCTGAGCTGCGGTTACTTTTTGACAACTTGGGACTTTCGTTGAAGTTAGAAAAGAGCCAGAAAATCGCGTCCTCGAAGAGTTAGTCCGTTCAAGCGATCGCCTGAGCAGCAGACTAGTGGAGTTGAACCTTAAGCCGACCTTTTTCTGAAAGGCTTCTGAGCTGCGGTTATTTTGGCAACTTGGGCTTTCGGTTGAAGTTTGAAAAGAGCCAGAAAATCGAGGGATGAACCATTTTTTTTTAAAGAGAGTAATTTGCGAACGCTGGGTTAGGCTCACCTGCTCGGTCGCGTCTAAGCTTCAGATAAAATCAGCCTTCGGCTCAGGCTTAATAGCTATAGGCAACTGAGCCACGCTGCCTTTGGCAGTTGTAGATCGAAGAGTTAAACAGTAAATCGCGAGATTGTTTTTCCTAACCATTTCTTTTTTGTAAGGCAGACAAAAGTTCTGAGCTCAACCTTAAGCTGGGTCGTCCTAGCCCTCTGAATTTAAAATCTAAAACATATCTCAAGCGTACATCTTTAGTGAATTCAGCATACCGTGAACTCCTTTTTTTTTATCGAATCCGAGAGTGTTAAGAGACAGTAATAAAGTTTTAAATACAAAAAAAAAGAATAAAAAACGCCGAAAAGTGAGTCAAAAAGTGCCAAAAACCCCTCAAAATGTGTCAAAAGTCTTTGAAGAAAATTCCATCAAGTATCTAACGTTCCCTAAAAATGCGACTAAATATCCGCTGAGCCCAAAACGAAAGTGAATCAGACAAAAAAAAAAACTGAAAGCTCGAAACATGTTCACATTCAAACAGAAAATCTTTCGCAATTTCAAAGAGAATTTACAAGTGAAATACAGAAAAATGAAGATACTGCTATTAAGATCGTGTTCACGTTCCAAGTGCTCAATGTCAATGTTTGGCGATGCTGCTGTTGCTGGCTCAACGAGTTTCATCAGTCACACTTTAGCCTATTTACTAGTTTTAAATATTTTACAAAATTCAGGTAAATATCGTAGAAAAACCATTTTTAACTTTTTAAGTATCCTGACAACAGTGAGTGGAGTCCCTTAAATTCAACTCGCAACGCCTGAATTTTTCCCCGGGCTACGTATCATGCCCAGGCGAAAATTCAGGCATTGAGGGTTGAATGTGCTTTTGAATTTTTGCCGGCTTTTCATTATAAAGTTGTGACCGTAATTTCGCGGCTATGCAATTGCATTAAAGGGTATCCCCTAAACTTTGGTGCTAACATAAGAGAAAAGAGGCTTTCTTGCCAAACAAAAGGATGCTTTCTTTCGCGATCATCTGGCGCAAGATGGGACTTAGTGCTACAGGTGCTCTGGAAATGGTCTCCGGGAAAAAACAAAACAAATTGTACAGGCCTGGTCTTCGGGATCCCCCGTAAATTTCAATAAAATCCCCCAAAAATTCACGTTCTAAACGTTCTGTATGGCAGTACAGTGCGCCATAACGACTGCCGAATCCGAATCGGGTCCTACCCACCAAATCATAGAGAAAGAGGCACTTGCTCTCTCAATGGCTTTTTATTTTTCTTTGCGACTTCCATAACCAAAAAAAAAACCAACGACCAAGGCTACTGGGTCGAAGGTTCCGAATCATCTGGCCCGTTTATAAAACCCTTCGCCCCAAGTTTGCAAGGACAAATATGATCCTTGCAAACTGATTAAAAGTCAGCCTCTGGTGACTGTTGATTTGAAATCGGAAGAGGTTCCCTGTCTGGACATACGAAGACCGAGCCGTGATCCCCAGGTCTAAGGTAATTCTAGGACGTCTCCTGATACCCCTATTTTTTCTACTTGATTTGTTATGATTTCCCCTATCTGGTGAAACCCTGAAGGCATCAAATTGATAGAATCGTTCATACATAGCCTTTTTGATGCATTCCTTGTTTTTTTTTCATTATTTTTTTGTAGCCTTTGATGTTGAGTGTAATCTAATAACCCCACGTTGGGCGCGCAATTTTCAAGAAACAGTCCTTTACCTGTGGAATAACTCAGTAGACGAGTTAAGGCGACCGGTGGTAGCAGAGTGCGTATAGAGGCAGGTCTCATGTTTGACTACGGTCGTTATGGGTTTAAATCCCGTCCACGGTGTTTGTGGCCATGGCTGTCTGGGGTGTAGGAAGAGAGAGAAGGAAAAGGGTTTTAAAATTTATGAGGATGGTCTATCATAAAATTCTACCCCCGCAGCGGGCGGTGAGCCCATGAAATTAGATTGAATATTAACGAGGACAGTCCTGCAAGTAGTTTTGACCTCTTGCAGCTGCCTCACCGCGCGCACCTCGCCTTTCACGTATTACAGCAGCGCTAAAAGGAGCGCTGCCTTGTCCTTGATCATCCACTGGGAGATGTAAGCCCCGCTTTTCTGATTCAGATGCTTCATTTGTTGTTTGAGCGAAGTCTAGCCGATGATGGAGTCTCTGGATCCTATGTCAATCCTAACAGCCTAAGGGTCGTTAAGGACAGGCGAGGTGCGGGCGTAGCGCGCGATGAGCCCAAGGAAAAGGATTTTAAATTTATGAGGATGGTCTCTCATAAAATTTTACCCCCGCAGCTGGCGGTGAGCGCTTGGAAACAGATTGAAAATTAATGAGGACAGTCCCGCAAATAGTTTTGACCTCTTTGAGATGCTTCACCGCGCGCTTTGCGCGCACCTCGCTTTTCACGTATTCCAGCAGCGCTAAAAGGAGCGCTGCCTTGTCCTTGATCATCCACTGGCAGGAGTAAGCCCTTTTTTTATTCAGAAGCTTCATTTGCTGTCTGAACGAAGTCTAGCCGATGATGGAGTCTCTGGATCCTATGGCAAGCTTAACAGCCTAAGAGTCGTCAAGGACAGGCGAGGTGCGCGCATAGCGCGCGGTGATCCGAAAGAAAAGGATTTTGAAATTTATGAGGATGGTCTCTCATAAAATTCAATCCCCACAGCGGGCGGTGAGCCCATGGAAATAGATTGAAAATGAATTAGTACAGTCCCGTAAATAGTTTTGACCTCTTGAAGCTGGCTCAGCGCGCGCTTCGCGCGCACCTCGCCTTTTACATATTACAGCAGCACTCCAAGGAGCGCTGCCTTGTCCTTGATCATCCACTGGGAGGTGTAAGCCCCCCTTTTTTGATTCAGATGCATCTTTTGCAGTTTGAGCGAAGTCTAGGCGATGATGAAGTCTCTGGATCCTATGGCAAGGCTAACAGCTCCTCAAGGGTCAGCAAATACATGGCTCAAGCATCTGACAGTCGAGATGCGGGCGTAGCGCGCGGTGAGCACAAGGAAAAGATTTTAAATTTATTCAAGGAGCCCTGCCATGTCCTTGATTATCCACTGGTAGGTGTAAGCCCCTTCCGGCCAGGTCGTCGGCCTTCCCATTATCCTCTATGTTTCTGTGACCAGGACTCCGGAGCAGGGTAATATTGAGCCGTCTGCCAAGGCGAGCTAACTCCACGCCACATCGCTCGAAAAGCTTGGAGGATGTACTTACCGAGTTCAGTGGCCTGTCTGTCCGAGCAAATGGCGATGCTGTAGTTATTTGGTATGTCTCTGAGTGTGTGACAAGTTTTCATGATTGCGAGGGTTTCCGCCTGAAAGATGCTGATCTGGGAGGCGGTAACACTCTGAAATATTCAGTGCGTCAAAAAAGACTCCTGCACCGACGCCGCAGTCCATTATCGACCCATCGTCGGTGAAAGTCGTGATGCCAAAATCCTTCACCAACTCGCTTCCCCTCCATTCAGCTCTGGTGGGGAATTTGGCAGAGAAGTTTCTCCCAAACCTTAGTTCGCACGATGAAGTTTCACTGATTTAGAATTTCGCTATGGCCGTACGGTTTTTGAGCCTGACTGCACCGCTCGCCGCCAGTTGTTTGATAGAAAGGTCGACAGCTGGAAAATGCAGGATCACGTTTAGCGCTTCCCTCGGGTATGTTCGCATGGCGCCTGTGTGGTACCAAGACATGCCGTTCTTTGCATCCTGTCAAGTTTTGTGACGTGTTATATTTTTTAGACTGCCAGACCAACGACCCATACATATAAGAATCGGACGGACTACTGGTGTGTACATCAAAAGGACCATATTTGGCTTAAGGCCCCACCTTCTTCCGAAGGCTTTCTTACAGGCGTAGAAAGCTATCAATGTTTAACTTTCAGCTGAGCTTGGTATCTAGAAGGACACCTAAGCACTTTGCAGGAGGCGCATGCTGGCAATTGCATTCTCCAACTAGGTTATGCCAACGAAACGTCAACTGGGCCACATGGAACAGTTGACGCGTTATGCCCCACAAGGGGTTAGGACAATTGAGTAAGCACTTTGCGCTGGCCGATAACGAGTGTTGCTGTCCGTTTAGTTTAGGCAGGGTAAAATGTGGGGTTAGGGCAAATGAGTATGTTTATGTTATGTTTTACACGGTCTTGGCTTCTGGGGCACCATCACCTTTCAGGTGCGCGCTCACTTTCCGGTAAATTTACATCAAAGTACCGCGATGAATGTAACACACAAACGCTAAATTGCATCCTTTATGTGATGCCTTCCTTCGCGCACACATCCTTTTATTAAAAATGCCGAACAATAGCCCTAAATCACTTGACAGCCATCCCCTTCTCCCCTTCTCCTCCTCCGCTCCGCCACTCGTCATCCTCGTCTGGAGCACCATGGGACCATTTCTTAAACCGTAGGCCTATTAAGAAACAATAACGCAACAAACATTGTCTAGTTTAGTGGTTACACTTGACAGGATTCTTGTGTCCCTCTCTCCTTTTTGAAATTAACACACAACACAACAAAAGAAGAAGAAGCGGGTGAACAACAACAACAAAAAAGGGACTGCGGCGGGCTTTTGTATCTCTATGTATGCCCAAGATAGCACACACTTGCATGCACAAGGATAAGATCTCATCTCATCAGCAAACTGTCCGCAACACGCTCGCACCCGCGTCCGCATCGGCTCCTGTGTGCCCCCAATATTCTTGGTCCGCGTCGTCGGTGAAAAACGACGTGTGTGATTTTGAAAGATATCCTTTTTGACCCCCACACTACGCCCTCCCTAAAAAAAAATAAAATAAAAAAAAACGAGGAGCTAATATCTTTTCTTTGGCCTCTCGCCCACATCCTTTTCTCAAATTCTCAACATCGTTGCTGTTGTGTGTATCTTTTGAGAGCTACACGACGGAAGAGGCAAAAAAAAACAGCAGGCAAATTCTATACACGAAATGTCCACCCACAGATGTCGGGCGCCGTAACCCTCCCCACCCCCCCTCCCAAACCCCATGCTAATGGCATCCAATTTTTTTGTTCGTCTAATACAATTTTTCACTCTTGGCGCGCGTATGTTTTTAGCATATACGAGTACACACACATTCCACAAAATACTTCATGTCATGTGGACGTGGCGTCGTTGTTGTCGTCGAGATGTGCTCTTGGGGAATGTGGCGAGAGGGGGCAAGGGAGGGTGTTGTGTTCATTTCATGCGAGTCTAGATCATGAGAGAACATCTCCCAACTAAGAAACTCTCTCATGGACTGAAAAAAGCTCTCAAAAGACTCTAGTAAGACTCTCCGCCACACTTATAATGTTAATCTTGCAACAAGACTTAAATTAGCTCTCATAGCACCAGTATTATGGCAGTATTACTCTCGTAAAGTTTTACTCATATTTCAAAATCATATCTTGTAAGGCTCCATGAGAGATAGAGCCTTTTTTTATGAGTGCTCTACTCTTCAAGAGTTACACTCTCATAAAAATGTTTCTCCAAGAGATTAACTCTTATTATAAGGGCGACCGGTAGCGCAGTGTGTTGAGGCATCAGTCTCATGTTTGACTACCGGCGTTTCGGGTTCGAATCCCGTCCACGGTGACGTTCGTGGCCATGGATGTGCAGGAGGTGCATGCTGGCAACTGCATTCTCCGAAACCAGTTTATGCCAACGAAACGTCAACTGAGCCACATGAAACAGTTGACGCGCTATGCTCCACAAGGGGTTAGGGCAATTGACCAGATAAGAACGATAGGAAAAGGAATTTGAATAAAAAAGAGCGGTGTGAGATATCAAATCGATTCTGGTTTTATTTTGAAGCGACATTCATGCCATTACGTATGTAATAGCACGTCACTCAAGTGGCCGCCTTGGCTTCGCTGGCAGTGCTTCAAGCGGTGGGTCCAATTTTTGAAGACTCGGTCCAATAACTGCGGCGTTATTCCGGCAATGGCGTTTCGAATGTAGGCCTCGCGCTCGCCCTGAGTGGTTGACTTGTTAGCGAATACTTGACATAGCCCCAGAGGAAATAATCTAGGGGTGTCAAGTCGCATGATCGCGGCGGTCAAATGGATGAACGCTCGCCGTGGGATGACCCAGTCGCCAAGTTTTTGGGCATAAAATCTTCCAAACCGGCGTGTGGAGGCCGATGCACCCAACGAGCCCTTGGTGTTCACAGGAGACCAAAAGGGCCTTTTCGGGCATATAATCTTCCAAATCGGCGTGTGGAGGCCAATGCACGCATTGAGTCCTTTGTGGTCACGAGACCAAAAGGGTATGACCCCAGCCACCACAAATTGGTACCACTTCAGCCACACAACTTACTCTTCAGAATATGAATTTGGACTTTTGCCCAGAAGCATCCGAGTTGAGCATTCGACTGTCCACGGTGGCATTATGTTGCCTAAGCTTCCCCTTCCGGACTCGAGCTTTAAGCTTGAAAGCTTGAGTGTCTATAGGAAGCGTTTGATATGAAAACACACCTGAGAAGCATTGTCAGTGACCGATACCTCCCCCCCCCCTCTTTCTCTCCCTCTCTCTCTCTAGCTATGGCGTTACTTTTGGATCCGAAAGTCTGAAGAGTACACTGCTCCTGTTCCAGGGTAGGGAGCGGCCTCTAGAGGAGCTCTTCCACTGTACGATCACACACAGAAGTATAGAACTGCGGAGCCCCACGTTGGGCGCCATCGACAAATAGAGTTTTGAATTTTTCGATCTGAGATTCTGTTTTGTCGCTAATCTTTCTAATGGCGGACCCCCAGCCATAAGATGCTGATGGTAAAAAAAGCGTAACTGAGTGAGTTCGACATCATCCTTCCGAGAGGTGGAAGGAGGAGAATTGGAGAATTTCGGAGAAACATGGTTTATTTTCGAAGTATAGAACTGCGGAGCCCCACGTTGGGCGTCATCGACAAATGAAGTTGATTTTCAAAGTGTCGAGCTGCGAAGCCCCACGTTGGACGCCATCGACAAATAGAGTTTTACATTTTTTGATCCGAGATTCTGTTTTGTCGCTTATCTTTCTGGGAGTTCGCCATATGATACTGATGCTAAAAAGACGTGGCTGAGTGAGTTGAGCATCATCCTTCCGGGAGATGGAAGGAGGGGAATTGACTGTTGCCCTTCCAAAGTACTCAACTCTTTTGTTATTTTTTTTTGCCCCAAGGCCCGACGTTGGGCTGCCGCGCCACGATGATGATGCAAATCAAATGCCTTCAATAAATCGTAGCCCGTTCTTGGAAATAGAATAGCGGCACGCCTCTCAATCAGCTCCCCACTACCACCACCCTCCGCCCGCCGTCTTGTCGGAACCACACAGCTCAGATATATCGATGTTGTCGAGCTATGGCCACAGAAAGTCGCTTAACGTCATTCTATACCCAGGACCATTGACGGTAACGATGTCTCCTTGTGGTCGCTTAAATATCGACAATTTCATAGCCGCTGAGCCGAAAATGGGCCTCGTCCAAGAAGAGGATTTTTTGGCAAAAAATCGGATCTTCGGCCAACAATTGCTGCGCCCAATAAGTCGTCCGGCTTCAATTCTTGCGTCAGGATGATCTTATACGGATGTAGACCCAAACCCAACCGTAAAATAAGCCGAGTTGACTCTCGGGCGACGCCAAATCTAGTGTCACGATTTAGAAAATGAGATGATGCTAACTCATCTCGAGGCCATGGTTAAAATTGGACTGTTGCGCCAGCTATTTATTGTTTAGCTCCCATAGGTTGGGGCGACCGGTGGCGCAGTGTGTTGAGGCATCAGTCTCATGTTTGACTACCGGCGTTTCGGGTTCGAATCCCGTCCACGACGACGTTCGTGGCCATGGATGTGCAGGAGGTGTATGCTGGCAACTGCATTCTCCGAAACCAGATTATGCCAACGAAACGTCAACTAGGGCACATGGAACAGTTGACGCGCTATGCCCCACAAGGGGTTAGGGCAATTGAGTAGTAGTAGTATAGGTTAGGTTAAAGGGCTGCCATGATTATCCACAGCGCGCATATACCACATCTGAGTCCGTTGGGTTAGCACACGGAATACCGAATCCCCAGCACTCATAACAAGAGTATAGTTCTTTTCTTCTTCTCTTACAAGAGTCTTATGGGACATGTGCAACTCTCAAAAAGAGAGTTGGACTCTTGCTCAAGATAAAATAACTCTCAGAAAGCGCGCCATTTAATTCTCATAAAACTCTAATAAGACAGTTATAGTATTCTACTGGAGTTAGATCGCAAGAGTAGAATTCAATTCATGCTATTTACCTGTTTACGAGCCAAGGCGATTTCGTGCCATTTTCGCGCAGTTCTGTCAAGCTATCTGCAAATAGAGACCATTTCGTGTTATTTTCACGCAGTTTTCTCAAGCTATCTTCGAATAGAGACCATTTTATGATATTTTTGAGCGCAGTTCTCTCAAGCTTACCACGAGTTCAGTCGATTCTGTGATATTTTCGCGCAGTTTTTTCTAGCTATCTGCGAATGGAGGTCATTTCGTGCAATTTTCGGCGCAGTTTTCTCAATCTGTTTACGAGCCAAGGTGATTACGTGCTATTTTTGCACAGTTTTCCTAAGCCATTTGCTAATCAAGGTAATTTTGTGACATTTTCGCGCAGTTTTTTAACCCGTCTACGAGCCAAGCCGATTTCGTGCCATTTTCGCGCAGTTTTATCAAGCCATCTGCAAATAGAGGCCATTTCGTGAAATTTTAGCGCTATCCTCTCGATATGTTTACGAGCCGAGGCGATTTCGTGCTATTTTCGCGCAGTTTTCCCAAGTTACTCTCGAGTACTGTCGTTTCCCTGACACTTTCGCGCAGTTCTCTCAATCTATCTGTGTATGGAGGTGAGATTTTCGCGCAGTTTTTTCAATACCAGACATAACGTCAATACACTAGCCCTCGTTGAAATTCGCGTGGAAATTATTTAGTGGTAAAACAAGAGCCTTTTCGGGCCCTCATATCTCATACTCTACATAGAGGCCTTGTCTAATATAGTCTAATCTAACACGCGAACCACACTATGCGTCATCCGGTCAACTAAGAATATTCCCGGATTTTTTTTTTTTTTTTTGTAAACAAAATACTTCGGCTGTCTTTGTCTGCCGTTTAAAACTTTTCACCGCCTAAAATTTTTACCATTTCAAGTGCTGAAAAAGTCTGTTCTGTTGTCGAAATTTGTGAGCGCCATAAGACCATTGCGGCAGGCCTCTGCGGTCTGTTACCAATGACCTGCGAATGTTTCCCTGTCTGCTGTCAAAATTGTTCACCGCCTAAAATTTTAACCGTCAAAAAGGTTGGGAGATCTCTCTGTCGGTTGTTGAAATTTTCGGGGCGCCCGAAGGAGTAGCGGGAGGGCTAGGGAGGCCCATAGCTCTGTTGCCCAATTTTGACCAGCCAGATGACTTGATTCAATAATCAATCGGGTCAAAATTTGGACCTGAACATGCCGGCACTCTTTTCCAGAGTCTTCTAAGAGGCAAATTGTTAGTTGGGCTGCAGCTGACTGAATCACAGACCTCGGCGGTGATTTGGTAAGGACATCAACCCCAGCCCCCTCCTGATTCGGCCAGCCAAATCGCATATAAAAGATCTGGATCTAGCTGGACCAAAACGGATCTCCCGGATTGGCCTGGGTCTGCCTCTGGGCCAAAAAGAGCCCATATCAGACTGCTGTAGTAAGCACAGCAGCCCTCAAACCTAACCTAACCTATGTATCTGCATTTGGGACACCTGACGGATATAGGTATTGGCCGGCTCCATAGATTTATCAAAAGCTCCGATTGGTTTTAAGTGGTAGGTACCTAGGGACATCCTGCCAAAGATGGGTGACACCGAGTTAGCTTTGTCAACCCATGCAAAGTACTTTGGGATGGATAGTAGACTTACTGGGGTCGTAACGCCGACGAACGAAACAGGAAGGCCTTTTACACCTGCAAAAGCTTGCTTGGTAAAAAGTGCAGTCTCAAACCGAGAATAACTAACTGGATATAGGTTAGGTTAGGTAAAGGGGCTGCCATGCTACCGCACAGCACACATAGACCGCCACTGGGTCCGTTGTGATACCACTAGATCCACCTAATGAAAAACCTAGGCATTAAAACCAGCCTGTGCTGGCAATGTAGCGATTGAGCTGTATTGCACTCGTTTCCTTAAGGTCCTCCAGTTCCCAAAAAAAAGCGGGAACCCAGGAACCTCCTCCGCCTCTCAGCCAGGGCCGGACAGTGACAGAGGAGATGGAGAACGCTCTCCTCCTCATCCACGTCATCACAGCTCCTGCAGTAGTCATTGTGAGGAATGCGAAGCCTCCAGGCAAGCTCTCCTATAGGACAGTGCCCCGACTCACTGGATATACACTGCTGTCGTGTTTCAGAAGCGCTCCAAGGAGAGCTGCCTTGTCTCTAAAGACCCTTTGAGGGGATGTTCCCTAGGACACAGACACATCCACAACATCAAAATTTCGATCTAGCTAGCGAAGATATCTCTAAACTAAAGTAGGGAGCACGTTACACGTCCCAGCGGGCGATCAAAGACAAGGCAGCGCTCCTTCTTGCAACTACATAGGGAACACTTTTTCTATGGCTCACCGCGCGGCGCTTCACGCGCACCTCGCCTCCTAAATCCTTCGGCTTTCATCGCTTCTGATGTAGGGAACGTCGCTGGTGCCATTCTTGGGCGATTAAAGACAGGGCAGCGCTCCCTGGGGCTGCGAAAGTATTTGCAAGGCGAGGTGCGCGCTACGCGGTGAGCCAGAGGAAAATTGTTACAACAACACAAGGAACACTTTTTCTATGGCTCACCGCGCACCCTCGGTCATCTGGCAAAAACACCAACCCCCCTCCTGATACGGCCGGATCCCATATCAGACTTGGATCCGCCTGGATCAAACGCTACATTCAAACGAAACGAACGCCCACCTAATAATATGGCACGATGAAAACAATAAAGGACAATTGACACATGAGCTCGAAGACAGGTATGTGCAACGCGAACGAGCGAGCACATGGAAAAGAAAGAAGAAATAGGACGGGAAGGGGGTAAGAGGGCGGCGGGTGGTTGAGTCCTGACAAACAAGACAACCGACGACGATGATGATAAACTTCACAGTTTTCCGCGCCCGCTCCTCGCGAGCACAAAAAGAAGCCAAGTTGAATCTTTAAATGGTTTCATAAGCACCCGCGGGGCTGCTATGCCTCCTTCAAGATGATGTGCACCGAAGAATGGATGGATGATGGCAGGCTCTTAGAAAAGGCGACAACACACACAATTTAGGCGCGCTATTGAGCACTGAAAAGGCTCCAATTAGCGACAATTAAGGCCCCCCCCCCACACCCACTTACGGAATAGGTGCCATGGGAGAAGAGAAGAAAAGATGCAAAAAAAAAGATTTCGAGACAATGCATTATACTGAAGCTGCAGATTCGAAGCCTTGACCCGGACATCCTGGCAAACAATGGGCACATGACGATTTGCTTTTTTCCAGTGTTGGAAAAATCTCCAATCTAGGATTAGACTTAAGATCATGCAGAGCCGACTTGAGAAATTCACTAGCCAGCCGCAATCCCGGTTTTTGACGGTCCTTTAGACCATGTCCTACGACGTATGGATGGTGAATTTTCTTGTCCATGTTCTGTCTCGTCGCCTCAACAGCAAGTTGGGAGACCCCGTCGCCATTCAACTATGTTGAATTTACTCATTTGCGCCCTAGCCCCTAGTGTGGCATAGCGCGTCCATGTGACTTAGCTGACGTGATGAGACAGTTTCGGGATGGCAAAGCCTGGACAGCCAGTCCATTAGTCGCCTCCTACGAAGCAAACTGTCCCCTGAAAACCATCAAGGATAATAGGGGAGTAGCGCCTGGTGGAATTCTGACTCTCTTGCTTAAGGAAAACCACCGGAAGGCTCTTCAACAGGAGGGAGGCATATTGAACCTCACTTTCGAAATATAACAACAGGATCAGGTCTGCCAAAAGACACTCGTGGTCCAGATTTTGTGAGAATGATGATAGCACAAATAAGGCTGCGCGATTACATGGGATTTTGGCTAAAAACGGATACTGACCAGATAAGTACTCTTAAAAGAACGGACGATGGAATTAGTACACATTTCCCTAGATGCGTGATGCTAGGAGCGAGTGTTCCTCCTCCCACCTCGGGTCTCCGTCTGATTGAGGAGCTGCAAGAACCATCCTCACTCCCTATAAAGTCAAATGGGCCAGCGACTCATTTAGTCCATTCAAATTCCCTAGACTCTCTCTCTCTGGTTCCTGTTAACCTTAACCTTGTGGGGTATAGGGCATTAACCACGCCTACTTTCCACCTCGTTCTGTTGACCGCAATCGCTACGATTTGCATATAGAGGCACTCTCGCTCTCAATTGACCTTCTGCAAGTGTTTCTCCGATCGTCCAGCACGGCGTCTTGCGTGGACTCCTGGAGGGTTTGCAATCGAGGGCCTGTCGAGCAATGTTGTTCGGCCCTTTGCGGAGGGTGTGACCTATCCATTGCCACTTCCTTTTTTCTTTTCTTGTCGCTCACTGCGTGCTACGCGAGCACCTCTCTCTTCACATGTTTTTGCAGCGCTGCCTTTTCCTTGATGAGGGAACCCAAGGCTCCCGCTAGCGTTCAGCGACATCTTCGGCGCCGAGACTTCGATCAAACCGTCAAGGAAGCCTCTGAATTGAAACGTGGGATGTGGCCGGTTCGAATTTTATTCTCCCCGAGCTCGATTTGAGTCGATGGAAATCGAAAAATTTCGAAAATTCCTCACCATTCGGTAGAAAAGGACAAGTTTCGAGGCTGGTGAAAATTCAGCGCCCAACGTGGGATCCGCTTGGTTAGAATTTTACTCTCCACTGCCGAGTTGAGTTCATAGAAATCGAAAAATTTCGAAAATTCCTCACCATTCGGTAGAAAAGGACAAGTTTTGGGGCTAGTGAAAATTCAGCGCCCAACGTGGGATCCGCTTGGTTAGAATTTTATCCTCCCGACTTGAGTTCATAGAGACTCGTCCGGATTTTCTGTTGCCCGCGGGCTAAGTTGAGTCCTCAGAAATCGACATTTGGTCGAAGAGGACAAGTTTGGGGGGGGGGGGGCTAGAGTGGACGAAAAGGACAAGTTGGACAAATTTGAAGCGATGCTGAAGATTTGGCGCTCAATGTGGTACACACTTAATTCGAATTTTTGTGCTCCCTGGGGTGAGGTTAAGTCCATAAAAATTGCATATTTTTAAAATTCCTCACCATTCGGTCGAAGAGGACAAGTTTCGGGGGCTGGTGGAAAATTCAGCGCCCAACGTGGGGTACGACTGGTTAGAATTTTACTCTCCCCTAGCCGAGTTGAGTCCATAGAAATCGAAAAAAATTTAAAAAATTCCTCACCATTCAGTCGAAAAGGACAAAAGGGCAAGTTTCGGGGCTATTGAAAATTCAGCGCCCACCGTGGAATACAATTGGTTAGAATTTTATCCTCCCCGGGCCCGACTTGAGATCTAAGCGACTGATGAGAATTTTCTGTGCCCGCGGGCCAAATTGTCCTCAGAAATCGAAAATTCATCGACATTTGGTCGACGATGACAAGTTTCGGGAGCTAGAGTGGAAGAAAATAACAAGAGGACAAGTTGGACAGGTTTCCGGCGATGCTGAAGATTCGGCGCCCAATGTGGTATACAGTTAATTAGAATTTTTGTGCTCCCTGGGGTCACGCTAGGTCGATAAAAATCGCATATTTCGAAAACTCCTCACCATTTGGTCGAAAAGGACATGTTTCGGGGGCTGTTGAAAATTCAGCGCCCAACGTGGGATGCAGTTGGTTAGAGTTTTACTCTCCCCTGGCCGAGTTGAGTCCATAGAAATCGAAAAATTTCGAAAATTCCTCACCATTCGGTCGAAAAGGACAAGAGGACAAAAGTTTCGGGGCTAGTGAAAATTCAGCGCCCAACGTGGGGTACGGCTGGTCAGGATTTTCCGTTACCCGGAGGCCGAGTTGAGTTCTTAGAAATCGGTCGAAAATAGCAAGAGGACAAGTTTCAGCACGGAAGTTTCGGCACCCAATGTGGGCTATGACCGGTGAGAATTTTACTCCTGCGGCCAAGTTGAGTCCACATTGAAAATTTTAAAAATTCCTGAATTTCGGTGGTACTGAAGGCTTTTGGCGTCCAATGTGGGATACGACTAGTTCGAATTTTCCACCCCCGGCCCAAGTTCAGTTCTTTTCAGTTGGCTCACTGATCACCTCCCTTTTCATTATTTTTCGACAGTGTGCTCCGCGGAGCGCTGCTTTGTTCTGGACGACCCTTGAGAGGATGTAAAGGCTCCTCTGGGATTTAGAGACTTCACCAACGCCCAGATCTGGATCAAACAGTAACATACACCTTGGAATTGATGAAGGGAGCGTTACATTAGGTTGAAAAGGATAAGTTTTGTGAGTATTCAGAGGTTTGGCGCCCAACGTAGGGTACTACGACTGATTGGTATTTTATGCACCTGGAGCCCCCGATTTAACGACGGTTTGCTGGGCATCTGAAGATGCCCGTGGGGACGGAGCCTAAGGCAGCATTATGACCGTGATGGTCAGGCTGGGCCATCTGGCGAAGAAAAAGGCTGCTCAACGAGCTAAACAGCGGCCTATGCTTGCTATAGCTCAGTTCAGGAGAAGTGGGCGGGGGTTTCGCCGCTCGTTGCCCTTGTCCTTTACGTATTAATAAAAAAAATCATAGGCCTGGGAAAGACAACACAAACAGTGGAGGCAAAAATGGGGAATAATAAAAATTGAGTCGATAAGGATGGAATGGTTGGCGAACGGTTCAGATGCAATGGGACCCTCGGCCTCTAGTTTGGCCCAACGTCGCCAAGTACACCTTAACATCGTCTTCCCTAAAGCAGATGACATTGCTTTGATCCCGCTCAACCATTTAAGCAACCTTTTAGGCAAATTCATCGGCGCGATTAAACTTGATCGACAGACCTATAGGCCTGTTACCAGACCTGGGGCTACGGCACAGTAGACAGTTTGGCCGCGGTGCTAGTGGGCTTTTTGGCGCTCGCAGCCCCTCTCTCAATCTATTTCGTTGGCATAAACCAGTTTCGATAGCCATTGCCATTGATTCGCGTGAGTATACATAGGCAACACACAGAGGTCCTACGTAACATGCAGGTACGCCTGGAAGAGCTCACGAAGCAGGCCTCTTCCTTCTTTAAAAGATGAAAGAAACGATTATCCTCAGGACACGTTCTTCTGCAAGTCCTATCCCTATATAGGGCAAAACTTTCGACATGCCAAATATAGGACACAGTCATGGACATAGAACCTACTACAATCTCCCTTGTCCACGACTTGGCCATTTGCATTCAGGACACCTAAAGAACACATCTCAAGAATCTCTCTCGCTCTCTCTTGTCCCTAGTAAACTTATAATTCATTTCACACTTTCAACACCAAATACAAAGAGATAAATCTGTGCGATATGACTCTCTTATCAGTAGATATACGATTCAATCTCAAAGCGCTCAAATATTAGTCATTTTCCGGCGTTTTGTATTCAACGTCAACATTCATCCGTGTGCCATTCACACGGGGATCTTCCTCCCCTCCAAATCCCCCCTCTCTCTCTCTCTCTCTCGCTTATATGTAGCGTGAAAAAACAAAACGTTTTTTAATTGCTCACGTATTCAAAAAAGGGGGCCCACATACGCGAATGGTTGAGCGCACATTTCACATGGTACTTTTGCCTCTACCATATGTACAGTGGCGTGTCATACGGTGGACAAAAGAGGGGGAAAGGGGAGGTGATGCTCTTGCCGGTACTCATTATTCTGTTCATCATCACCTAAGCGCATCAATGCAGAGCAGAGTCTGGCCACGGCGATGACAACGTAATGCATTTCTTCCTGATTTAATTTTTTCCTTTTTACCACGAGCCTTCTGAGTCGGTTTTCTGAGCCCCCAGACCCAAGAGTCCCCCTTTCTTTCACCACAGTTCGCCACCTGTTACAATTTTGCACGCTTGAAATATTTGAAATTATATCATCCATCCGCGGCCTCATCCCCAACTGTCGTCCTCGTCAGAGCTACCCAACTTGACTCGACTATTTTACTTTAGGCGGGCGGGGGAGGATGAGGGTGTAAAATGGCAAATGACGATGACAACGTCGTTGACTTCTAGGACGAAGGAAGGACGAGAGATATTTCTCTCACACGTTTCTGCCTTTCAACAAAATTGTTCTTGCTGTTTTTTTTCGGTGGACGGTGGTGAATCGTCATCGTCATCGTCATCATCATCATGATTGGAGTCAGCCAACAGTCAAGCCTTATCCTTATCCGCCTCGGCGTAGGGCACACTACCCGGGTGGAGGGTGGGCATATTTACTTCACACCACAGACATACACCAAAAGGCGGCCGGCAGCGACGTCGGCGGACGGCAAAACTCATTCAATTTACTGCAACGACGACGGCAGCCAGCAATTAAGAATTTCTTCAACGCGGAAGGTAGACATTTAAGTGGTTGTTTCTATCATTATAATTTTCGCGAGAGTAATGATACGATGATGATGAGGATAACGCGCGCGAGGGAATCCTTAATTTGTCCACCCTTACCCGCGCCAAACTCTCCCATTCGCGCACACAATCGTCCTTCTATGGGTCTTTATCGTGCGTTAGTCATTTTCATATTTTTTTTTCCGCAAAATTTCCATTTAGGTAAATTAAATTTAAGAAGAAAAAAATAAGGGGAAGGAGGGAGGGGGGCTTACAGAATAGTAGTTTATTGTGGACATAGGGAAACCGATTTTTAATTTTTTTCCCGCCCGTTATAAATTTGATTAAGACAAAACGTTGGAAGCGCGATAGATCAGAGGGTCGAAAGGGAGGTAGGGAAGGGGAGATGTCCTTTTCGCCTCTCATCCTACTCTAGACACCTTTTCTTCCTTCTTGACTCATCTCGTGGCTCTATAAATTAATTGCTCCGTAAAAATCCCAAACGGAAACCATTTCTTTCAATGCCTCACGACTTAGAAAAATTTTCACAAATTTCCGCGTGGTACTGCCTAAAGCGGAAATTCACTATGAATTAATTGGCCTATAAAAAGGTCAAACAAATAGCCTGCTAACCCTTTTTCCGACGTTTTACGACGACCAAAAATCGCCATAAATTTTCGCGGAGTACTGTCTAAAGCGCCAATTTTGTTGCAGATTTCGCAGAGTGGATTTTCGTGAATTCCGTCACAAACTAAAGCAGAACTCACTAGCCCTACAAATTTTTAATCATATCTCTAGCTCACCGCGCACCTCGCCTTCCGAAAATTGTTACAACTACACAAGGAACACTTTCTCTATGGCTCACAAGTGTTCCTTGTGTAGTTGTAACAATTTACCGCTGGCTCACCTCGCCTCCTAAATACTTCGGCTTTCATCGTTTCTGAGCGTCACTGGTGTCATTATTGGGTGATTAAGGACAGGGCAGCGCCCCCTGGAGCGTGCGGTGAGCCTGAGGAAAACTGTTACAACTACACAAGGAGTACTTTCTCACCGCGCGCTTCGCGCCCATCTCGCCTCCTAAATACTTCAACAATGCTGCACGACGACGAAAAATCGCCACAAATTTTCGCGGGGTACTGCCTAAAGCGCGAATTTTGTTGCAGATTCCCCAGAGTGGATTTCCGCGAATTTCGTCACAAACTAAAGCGGAAATTCACTAGCTCTATAAAAATGTCAGTCAAATCGCAATGCGAACCCTTTTTTTTCGACGTTGGAGGACGATGAAAAATGGACACAAATTTTTGGAGGAATACTGCCTAAAGTGGAAATTTTGCTGCAGATTTCTCAGAGTGGATTTTCGTGAATTCCGCATTCTACCTAAAGCGGAAATTCACTAGCCCTAAAAAATTTTAATCATATCTCTGGCTCACCGCGCACTACGCGCGCACCTTGCCTTCCGAAAATTGTTACAACTACACAAGGAACACTCTCTCTATGGATCACAAGTGTTCCTTGTGTAGTTGTAAAAAATTTCCGCTGGCTCACCGCGCGCTACGCGCGCACCTCGCCTATTTAATACTTCAGGTTTCATCGCTTCTGATGTAGGAAGCGTCACTAGTGCTATTATTGGGCGATTAAGGACAGGGCCGCTGCCCTTGTCTTCGACGTTTTACGACAACGAAAACTCGCCAAAAATTTTTGCCGGAGTACTGCCTAAAGCGGAGTTTTCGTTGAAAATTTCCCAGAGTGGATTTCCGTGAGTTCCATTATAAACTAAAGTGGAGCGCGCGGTGAGCCTGAGGAAATTTATTACAACTAAACAAGGAAAACTTTTCGATGGCTCATCGCGCGCAACGCGCGCACCTCGCCCTCTAATTACTTTGGCTTTCATCGCTTTTGAAGTAGGGAGCGTCGCTGGTGCCATTATTGGACGATTAAGGACAGGGCAGCGCTCCCTGGAGCGCGCGGTGAGCCTGAGAAAAATGGTTACAACTCCCTAAGGAAAACTTTTTCAATGGCTCGCCGCGCGCTTCGCGCGCACCTCACCCTCGCTCCCTGGAGTGCTGCCAAACTATCCGAAAGACGAGGTGCGCGCGTAACGCGCGGTGAGCCAGAGGAAAACTGTTACAACTACACAAGGAACACTTTCTCTACGGCTCAACGCGCGCTTCGCGCCCATCTCGCCACCTAAATATTTCAGCAACGCTGTACGACGACGAAAAATCGCCACAAATTTCCGCGGGGTACTGCCTAAAGCGCGAATTTTGTTGCAGATTCCCCAGAGTGGATTTCCGTGTATTCGGTCACAAACTAAAGCGGAAATTCACTAGCCCTATAAAAATGTTAACCAAATCGCCCTGCGAACTCTTTTTTTTTCCACGTTTTACGACGACGAAAAATCACCGCAAATTTTCGCGGGGTACTTGCCTAAAACGGAGTTTTCGTTAAACATTTCCACAGAAGGATTTCTGTGAATTCCGTTACAAACTAAAGCGGAAGTTCACTAGTCCTATAAAAACTTCAACCAAATCGCCCCGCGAACCCTTTTTTTTTCAACGTTTTACGACGACGAAAAATCGCCTCACATTTCCGCGGGGTACTGCCTAAAGCGCGAATTTCGTTGCAGATTTCCCAGGGTGGGAAAGTATTGAAAGCGGAAATTCACAATGCGATAAATATGCTTCGTACGGCCGAAGGTGAAAGAAATGCCCTTTGAGATTTGCCAGAGTGGATTCGTCGTGTACTATGCATAAAGCGGAGTTGCAGACGATATCGCGCTTCAGTCAGTCAACGAATCTTCTGAGCAAAATTCTAGCTCCTTCTCAGCCGCCTGCTGACACAAAATCATCAGGGCTATAGCAGGCAGGTATCTGTGCTCTGATTCAACCCTACGGGGTTCAGTTGGCGTTTTACAAAGAGAAACTGCACTTGAAGAAATTCCATAGTGGATCTCCGCTTTAAGTGGCACACTATGACCTACAACGGAAATACGCACTCTGGGGATATCTTTTGGGGGAAAAGAGCTTAGGGCAGTATGCAAGCATATATCCCACACATAGTGGATTTCTGCCCGAAGGGCCCACGAGCACTGCGACCATAGGGTCTGTTGTGCTATAGCCCTGTAAATCTAGAGTGGGCGATCGAGTTTGATGGATCCCACAAATCTGCTCAGCTGCCCAAGTTTGAAAGAGGCAGCAAGGTGCTGGTGCTGGGGTCTTTGGGTCGAACACCAGGATCTCCATCGCCATGGGCGTCTGGCCCAGCGTTTTCCAAGCCGAGATGAATGCGCCAGAGAAATTCTGCATAAGAATCTCAGTGGCGCTAACATTGCTATATGTACTGACAGTCAGGCAGCCATTATGGCTATCTCTGTCTCAACAAAAATTCTCATCGAAACTCGTGAAGGAGTGTTTTGATACCCAGTGTCTTACAAACGCTAATCGGGTTACTCTTTGTTGGGTACCAGGATATCGGGGGGCATTGATGGCAACGAAGCTGCGGATGAACTTGCCAGAATAGACTCATCCACGAAATTCTACGGGCCCGAACCCTACTGTGGTCAGAGCTGAGGTATAGCCAGGACGTTAGTGAGAGAGTGGACTGTTGACGTTGACGACCAGGACTGCGGCCAAGGATCTCCTTACCGCCTACGGTCTCAAAGAAGCTAGCCGCCCCGAGAGAGCGGACTTAAGGTTGTTAATGGGTTATCTCTCAGGACACCACTGGGTGAGATATCACCTCAACAACATGGGTCTGTCCACTGAGACGGAATGCCGGCTTTGCCTGAAGGATATTGAGTCCACCAAACATCTTCTCTGCGAATGCCCGGCGATTGTACTTCTTGGAGAGAGCACTGTTAGCCCCGTTGTCATTAGAGGTGCTCCCACAAAGGACCTGCTAGCCTTTATCAGACTGGTTGAGGGTCATTTGGATTAACTAAGGGCTATGGCACCTTAAATCGCACGGTAGCAGTGCCTACCATGTGGGTAACTCTAGCCTGTCTCATTTATTATTATCATACTAGTCCAAAGTCTGCATCACTAGAGGCCCAAACACTTGCATCAATTGAGAAGCTGAGCCGCGATCAAATAAAATTTCCGATCAACTAAACTTGCCCTAATTCCGGAGCCTAATCTCATACGCGCTTCTCGGCTACAGAACTCTGATTGAGCCTAATCTCGGCTAAACAAAATTCTGAATTGGATGGGCCAAATGAAACATAATATGAGAAGCGCGTCTGCGCCACAGGACTACGGAACTGAAGGGTCAAATTGAGCCTAATCTCAGAAGGGCGTCCCGGCCAAATTGGAGCCAATTCTCCTCTGGTGTCCAAGGCTTCTACACATTAAATCGAATTGAAATCTAGTTGATCGCCTAGGTTCAATTTGCGCTAAGGTTATTTAAGGTTAAATTAGGTTCAGTTCGACTAGACAGCTGAAATAGTTATCACAACACACAGACCTGGATCTGAGCTAGAATTGACATTGAATCGAGTGAGCTAATCCAAACCATAGGCAACAGGTGGCCAGAAAACAGGACTTACCGGCTTCACTATTACAGGACAAAGCCTGAGTTTCCGGGATACAATCACAAACACAAAAAAAAAACAAATCACTTCACCTAAGACTTCAGACACAACTGAATCGGTTGATGAAACTGGCTCGAATGCCGGCAAGAGAGAGTGCTGAAGCAAGCTTAGGCACGGTTGGGTTCGCCTTGTTGTGTCTACTACCTTCCCTTATCGTCGCTTCGATCGCCAGAGTTCTGTTTACCGCATAAACAACAAAAATTCTTATGCAAAGGTAGAAAAACCAGAAGTCTGTGTTTACCCTTCACAGGACACCTGACACTCACAAGACAAACACTTGGGGGCAAATTCCACCGATCGATCAATTGTTCATTGAACTTCTGAGAACCAGACAAAAGTCCATGAATGATAGCAGACCCCGTGCGCCGACCCCTTCAATCAAAACTTCTGCGAGCGCTGTCTAAGCAATTGTAGGGATTTGGAGGGAGACGGCGAAACGCACTCAACTTATTGACGCACTGCTTCAGTTCGAGTGTGAAGAAACGGCACCATATGATGTAAGAGAGAGAGAGTAACCGACACTATATGGTGTAAAAGAGAGAGAGAAACCGACACTATATGGTGTGTTTGAAAGAGAGGGACAGAGAGAGAACCTACACTATATGTTGAAAAGAAAGAAACATTATTGAGGCCTCCATCTGAATTCCTACCTCTGTGGCGCCACACGCCCATATCGCAGAATTTTGTTACCAGGTTTTTCGATCTCCTCTCCTCCCCCCAAACCCGTTGGGACGAGACGAGAGTAAGACTACACACGGGAGAAGGGCGCGGCTTCACCAGAACATTATTTTTTGCAAGGAAAGAATGTGGACACATGCTCAAGTATTGAAAATTCCAGAACTCTGAAAAATAAGCACGGCCGTAGGGATACCAAAAACACAGGCCACAGATGACCAAAAGAAAAACAGGACTCACCCCTTCACTACTGCTGGGCAAAGTCGAATCTTCAGGATCAACAATCACAACAGCACAATCTTCACTGATCACAAACTAAAGATACAACTGAATCGGTCAAGACAAACGGCTCGAATGCCGGCCAGAGATCGGGCTGAAGCAAACTTAGGTTAGGCTAGGTTCGACTCACTTCACTCTATTGCCGTCTCAGGTCTCGGCAAATCCAGAGAGTTGAAGGGAGACGGAAAGACACTCAACTCACTGACTGTTCCAGTGTAAGCAATCGGGCACTAGACGGTTTGAGAGACAGAAAAAACCTAGCGAGTGAAAGAGATCTCTGAAATGAGTCGCGTCTCCCTCCCAACAACTGAATTTCCAGTTCCAGTGTAAGCAACCGGTGTGTGCCAGAGAGAGAATAAGAGAGCGAGAGAGTGAAACTGAATTGAGCCTACCCCACTCCCAATTCCTACCTCCAAGGCGAGCCATTGAAAACCTTTGGATAATGGACATCACCTTTTGGATACCCTGTTTTGTCGGCGGGATTGAAGGGAGGAGGGGAGCGGTCGCAAGAGTTGAAAATTGCAGCACTTTTGATACCCTGTTTTTCGGCGGGGTTAAGGTCGCTAAGACTTGTGCCGCGAAAGGTTGGGGGCGGCGGTGAGATCACAACGCGGTTTGACCTCGATCACTTTTAAAGGAAATAACCGGGACACAGAGTGAGTTGAAAAGGCTCGGGGTCGTAGCGACACGGTTGAAATTTGCCGATCAACGTGGGCGCCTTGAGACGACTCCGGGCATGAGGACACTGGAATGCGCTCCAAACTGAACAACGTTCTCGCGACATAAGAGTATAAAAGGACACTCAACAAGACACACCAGGCACAGGACTGCGAAATACACAAAAGACTTACCTTTCTTGATCCATTTTCGTCGATTGTTCAACAGGTTCAACAGATTCAACGGCTGAGACACTCTCCCGATTTTAAGATCAAACTAGAGATCGAGAACTGCGCACACACAAGAAGAAACCAAACTGTGGAACTGATGTCTGAAGTGGTGATCCCGACTTTGTGAACCTCCACACAATGATCACAAGCTTCACGAAGAGAGTGGTGGAACCTTCCTCGTCTCACCTTCTCTCTCTCTCTCTCTCTGAAATAAGCTGAAGGTACTCAGCACTCGCACAGGTTCGTGAGCGTAAATTCTCTCCTATTGAGGATCGAACTGGATCAAGAATTGCAAATGACTGAACACGAACTGATGATCCCAACTTTGGGAACCTCCACAATATCACAAGTTCTCCCTCTCTAACCGCCGTCTCTCTCTTAGAACTGCCTGAGGTTGTTCAAAGTAAACAATTAACGTACGTGTGCGAGATACGGGCGTATCTGTGAACAATATCGGCAAATCTAGATTCGCGATGATGGAGGCAAATTTTTTTTACGCCGATATGGAGAAATAGGATGGATCAATTTTCTTGGAATATGTTTAAAAGATTTGCGATGTTTATGCTATGATTTTAGCGCGGTGTTCGATTCAAGCGGACAGAGATCGAATCCGCTGAGCTTACACAGTCACCGTACAGACATGCAGCGAAAGTGGGGGCGAATTGAGAACTTAGCGGCGAATTGCCGAGAAACAAGTAGACGTTCAACCAATTCAGTTTCTTTCAACTTTGATCCGATCCCGATGCGATCCCGATACGAAGCCCCTGCATCAAAGACCGGTCTGTCGTTTTGTACCATATATGGGAATGGATCTTTGTTCGGGTGAATAGAACACGCCGAACAACGGATGGAGGAAGATAAGATGGTCTTGCGGATTTGACAAAATGCTGATTGAAGAGTAGACATAATAGCTATTCAATTTTCCCCGGGAACGGAATCAATTATAACGCAGATTGATGATAAAATTTCAAAGATATGATAGCGTTGGTGTCATGTGCTCCTTAGGGCAGTACAAACTTAGGTTTTTGTCGGCGCAAAACTATTGTTACGAAACGATCACGGTACGGTATGTCCGTACTGCTTAAAGCGAAAGTCCACTTGATGGTGGTTTCATAGTGAATTTCCGCTTCAGCTAGTACGGCGCGTTCGTTCACCCAAACAAAGATCCGATCCATTCCCATATGCAAAACGACAGACCGGGTCTTTGATGCAGGGGCCTCGTATCGGGATCACATCGGGATCGGGTCAAAGTTGAAAGAAAGTGAATTGGTTGAACGTCAACTTGTTTCTCGGCAA
This sequence comes from Chloromyia formosa, assembly GCA_964017055.1. Taxonomy (NCBI): domain Eukaryota; kingdom Metazoa; phylum Arthropoda; class Insecta; order Diptera; family Stratiomyidae; genus Chloromyia; species Chloromyia formosa. The sequence goes on along the minus strand of OZ024819.1, from coordinate 7,114,539 downwards.
TTCGCCGCTATCTAAGTTCTCAATTCGCCCCCACTTTCGCCGCATGTCTGTACGGTGGCAATGTATTTTAAGTTAAGTGGATTCGATCTCTGTCCGCTTGAATCGAACACAGCGCTGAAATCATTGCATAAACATCGCAAATCTTTTAAACATATTCCAAGAAAATTGATCCATCCTATTTCTCCATATCGGCGTAAAAAAATTGCCTCCATCATCGCGAATCTAGATTTGCCGATATTGTTTACAGATACGCCCGTACCTCGCATACGTACGTTTATTGTTTACCCTGACCAACCTTAGGGAGTTCTAAGAGAGAGACGGCGGTTAGAGAGGGAACCCCCCCAGTGGAACTTGTGATATTGTGGAGGTTCCCAAAGTCGGGATCACCAGTTCGTGTTCAGTCATTTGCAATTCTTGATCCAGTTCGATACTCAATAAGAGAGAATTTACGCTCACGAACCTGTGCGAGTGCTGAGTACCTTCAGCTTATTTCAGAGAGAGAGAGTGAGAGAGAAGGTGAGACGAGGAAGGTTCCACCACTCTCTTTGTGAAGCTTGTGATAATTGTGTGGAGGTTCACAAAGTCGGGATCACCACTTCAGACATCAGTTCCTCAGTTTGGTTTCTTCTTGTGTGTGCGCAGTTCTCGATCTCTAGTTTGATCTTAAAATCGGGAGAGTGTCTCAGCCGTTGAACATGTTGAACCTGTTGAACAATCGAAGAAAATGGATCAAGAAAGGTAGGTCTTTTGTGTATTTCGCAGTCCTGTGCCTGGTGTGTCTTGTTGAGTGTACTTTTATCCTCTTATCTCGCGAGAACCTTGTTCAGTTTGCAGCGCATTTAAGTGTCCTGATGTCCGGAGTCGTCTCAAGCCGACCCACGTTGGTCGGCAAATTTGAACGGTGTCTCTACGACCCCGAGCCTTTTCAACTTTTGAGCCTGTGTCCCAGTTATTTCTTTTAAAACTGATCGAGGTCAAACTGCGCCCCTCCTTTTTGCGGCTCAAGTCTCGGCGACTGCTCCCCTCCTCCCTTGAATCCCGCCGATAAAAACAGGGTAACAAAAGGTGATGTCCACTATCCAAAGGTTTTCAATGGCTCGCCTCGGAGGTAGGAATTGGGAGTGGGGTAGGCTCAATTCAGTTTCACTCTCTCGCTCTCTTATTCTCTCTCTGGCACACACCGGTTGCTTACACTGGAACTGAAAATTCAGTTATTGGGAGGGAGGCGCGACTCATTTCAGCGATCTCTTTCACTCGCTAGGTTTTTTCTGTCTCTCAAACCGTCTAGTGCCCGATTGCTTACACTGGAACAGTCAGTGAGTTGAGTGTCTTTCCGTCTCCCTTTAACTCTCTGGATTTGCTGAGACCTGAGACGGCAACAGAGTGAAGCGAGTCGAATCTAGTCTAACCTAAGCTTACTTCAGCGCGGTCTCTCTGGCCGGCATTCGTGCCGTTTGTCCTGACCGATTCAGTTGTGTCTTCAGTTTGTGATCAGTGAAGATTGTGCTGTTGTGATTGTTGATCCTGAAGATTCGACTTTGCCCAGCAGTAGTGAAGGGGTGAGTCCTGTTTTTCTTTTGGTCATTTGTAGCCTGTGCTTTTTAATGGTATCCCTACGGCCGTGCCTATTTTTCAAAGTAATTCAATGGTCCACATTCTTTCCTTGCAAAAAATGATATTCAGGTGAAGCCGCGCCCTTCTTCCATGTGTAGTCTTACTCTCCTCTCGTCCGCCCGGGTTTGGGGGCAGGAGAGGAGGGCGAAAAACCTGGTAACAAAAGTTCCGCGATACGGGCGTGTGATGTTGATTTATTTTTTTCAGTTGAGCGCCACAGAGGTGGGAATTCAGGTGGAGGCCTCAATTCCGTTTCTCTTTTCTCAACATATAGTATAGGTTTCTCTCTCTCTTTATTTTTCAAACACACCATATAGTGCCGATTTCTCTCTCTCTCTCTCTCTTACACCATATATAGTAGTGCCGTTTCTTCACACTCGAACTGAAGCAGTGTGTCAATAAGTTGAGTGCGTTTTGCCGTCTCCCTCCAAATCCCTACATTTGCTTAGACAGCGCTCGCAGAAGCCTCGATTGAAGGGGTCGGCGCAAGGGGTCTGCTATCATTCATGGACTTTTGTCTGGTTCTCAGAAGTTCAATGAACAATTGATCGATCGGTGGAATTTGCCCCCAAGACTTGTGGGTGTCAGGTTTCCTGTGAAGGGTAAACACAGACTTCTGGTTTTTCTATCGTTGCATAAGAATTTTTGTTGTTTATGCGGTAAACAGAACTCTGGTGATCGAAGCGACGATAAGGGAAGGTGGTAGACACAACGAGGCGAACCCAACCGTACCTAAGCTTGCTTCAGCACTCTCTCTTGCCGGCATTCGAGGCAGTTTCATCAACCGATTCAGTTGTGTCTGAAGTCTTAGGTGAAGTGATTTGTTTTTTTTTTTGTGTTTGTGATTGTATCCCGGAAACTCAGGCTTTGTCCTGTAATAGTGAAGCCGGTAAGTCCTGTTTTCTGGCCACCTGTTGCCTATAGTTTGGATTAGCTCACTCGATTCAATATCAATTCTAGCTCAGATCCAGGTCTGTGTTTTCTGATAAATATTTCAGCTGTCTAGTCGAACTGAACCTAATTTAACCTTAAATAACCTTAGCGCAAATTGAACCTAAGCGACCAACTAGATTTCAATTCGATTTAATGTGTAGAAACCTTGAAGACCAGAGGAGAATTGGCTCCAATTTGGCCGCGACGCCCTTCTCAGATTAGGCTCAATTCCGTAGTCCTGTGGCGTAGACGCGCTTCTGATATTATGTTTCATTTGGTCCATCCAATTCAAAATTTTCTTTAGCCGAGCTTGTGCTCAATCAGAGTTCTGTAGCCGAGAAGCGCGTATAAAATTAGGCTCCGGAATTAGGGCAAGTTTGGTTGATCGGAAATTTTAATTAATCACGGCTCAGCTTCTCAATTGATGCAAGTGTTTGGGCCTCTAGTGATGTCCGTACTGCTTAAAGCGAAAGTCCACTTGATGGTGATTTCAGGGTGAATTTCCGCTTCAGGCAGCACGAACACGCCGTACTGCCTGAAGCGGAAATTCACTCTGCTGAAACCACCACCAATTGGACTTTTGCTTGAGGCAGCAGGGACAACGAGTATTGCATAACAAGAGTTTCTTTCGGGAAATTTTCAAAAAGAAGTTAAAGGGAGAGAGGGAAGGGGGGATTCAAAAGAAATATCCCCCAAAAAGGATGGAGGATTTGTTGCCAAATTGGAATTTCGCAGATTTTTAAGATTTTCGTATCAGATCGCTTGCCAAAATCGATAATTGTCGAATTTGTCTTCTCTGACAGTTTAATGTAGTAAGAATACTAATATAAGAATTAGATATATTTCAATCTGAAATCCAGACCATGATAGTAGAGGTTATGTGTTGTCAGAGGTTATGTTCTATTAGACCTGTTCGGTCCTAAGATTTGTAGACTGGTTTTAGGTTTTTATGAAAACCGGTTTTCCTAGCGATCAACCGAATCATTAAAAAAACCTTCTTATGGTCAAAAAAACCGGTTTAAAACCGACTCATTAAAAAACCGGTTCACTAAAAGACCGACCGAAAACCGACTTGTTAAAAAGACTCATTAAAAAACCGATTCACCAAAAGACCGACCGAAAACCGACTTGTTAAAAAGACTCATTAAAAAACCGATTCACGAAAGGACCGACCGAAAACCGACTTGTTAAAAAGACTCATTAAAAAACCGATTGACCAAAAGACCGACCGAAAACCGACTTGTTAAAAAGACTCATTAAAAAACCGATTCACGAAAGGACCGACCGAAAACCGACTTGTTAAAAAGACTCATTAAAAAACCGATTGACCAAAAGACCGACCGAAAACCGACTTTTTAAAAAGACTCATTAAAAAACCGATTCACCAAAAGACCGACCGAAAACCGACTTGTTAAAAAGACTCATTAAAAGACCGATTCACCAAAAAACCAACCGAAAACCGACTTGTTAAAAACCGACCGACTCGGACGAGTTAAAAACCGACTTATTAATTAAAACCGTTGAGGAAATGCAGTATTTTTGTGTGGACAGTACAGGACGGAAGTATTCAAGAAAAGGTTTTAGCTTTTGATTTGAGTGTGATTTGGTATGTGGTATATCCACACATTTGGTCGACAAGAGGCATGCGTTCAAAGTTAAATAGATATGAACAATATACCCATTGAAAGGTTGAATTGAATTGAGAAGAAAAATGTCGGAACTGATGATTGTGAGTAATAAAATATGAAAGTGTACTGTACGTGGTTATCAGTGCACCTGTTAGAAAAATTGGCATTATGATATGGCGGGCGAGACTCATGTATTCTAAATATTGTAGTACAGGTGTTAAAGGAGTATTCTATTCTAAAGAAGCCCCTAAACGATCAAGCCGGTTGATCAAAATTTTGCGTCAATCGATTGGATCAAGCGTGATTGATTGTCTAGGGACCGATTTTATGTCAAGCGTGGACGGTGATTGATAGAAAGTTTGATTGACTCAAGCGATTGACGAGGGTGCTTCACCGTCTAGGCGAATTTTGATGAAGCATTGCGTCAGTCACTCGCCAGCAGCCAGTGCTCTGGAGAATCTGAAAGTTCTGAAAATTCTGAAAAAACAACAGTGTCCTGTAACTGAAAGTTCTGAGCGCGAGTTTATCAGCCTGATGACAAACTTATCGGACAATCCCCATGAAAACCGGGTGGTCATTCTGGGGTGGGCAACCTCAAAATTTTTTTTTCTTTCTTTTTTGACTTCAGATTTGGAAACAGCGACCCAAAATTACCTTATAGTTCGAATCAGCCCGATCGGACGAGTATGTCCCCATGAAAACAGGGTGGTCATTCTGGGGTGGGCAGCCCCAGTTTTTTGATGGATATCATCTTTTCCACTTAACAGAAAAAATTGTAAAGGTTCAAATAAAGATTTCCATCACTCAAAATCATTTTTTTTTTATTTAGAAAAAAAGTTATTCAAAAACAAAATTGGATGATTAATTTTGCGCCACCCTGTACTATTTCTAGGTAAACACGTACATAAATTAAATATTATTGGGGAATAGGTACTATATCACTATTCATTTTTAAAAAAAGATACAAAGTATCTACACTGCATGCAGATACATCGGAACATGGATATGTCTATGACTACCGACTGCGTGGAACCTGTTGTGTTGAAGATATCGACGTAAATTTTATAAAGATCCCAGTATAGTTATACTGGATGAAATCATTCGAAAAAACATGTCCCACGCTTTCGGTAGGCATAAGACATATCCATGTACCCATGTATTTGGTGGCAGTGTAGATACTCGTCATAAATTCTGCTTTGCTTTGTCCTGTCCGCTTGGGCTCCTTTCTCTCGCGGGATCGTTTTCGTTTTCGTTTGCATCGCGTGTGTGCAATATTCACCTCCTCTCGTGCACCCTGTTCCATCTACCTGTTCTATCTACCCGTTCGGTACAGTTTGCAGACTGCAGCCTATCGACATTTCTCTGAGTACGTTTCTGCTAATCGCAATCACGCTTCCCACCATCTTTTCCCAATCGGACGTGTATTGTGTTTGTGTATCTTATTGCAAAATCGCTCCCACACTATCCGCCTCATCCCGCCCCTTTAATCAACAGTCCGGGTCCGGCACACACAATCCGTTTCTCAAGTAACGCGTGCGACTCTGTGCGATTGTGTCCGGCAAACAGAAAGAGGAACTAACAAAAGTAAACAAAACATTCCAACACACGCACAAAGAGAATGCACATGAAAAATTTTGAAATTTTTGCAGAAGGCGGGGGGGGGGGGGTCTTCTGCAGACCTCTGAATGTACATCATGTCACGATGAGCTGCCCGGAACTATAACATCCTGCGACGAATATTTCTCTATTTCGGGGCTTGGGAGATTTTAACTCGCACAGTACGAATCCGCCATTTTGTTTTATGATATGTTTATTGCATGTGTGGTGGGGGCCCACATTGTGGGCCAGTCAGACCTCAAATCGCCGCCATTGCAAATGCACAACCATTTGGATAGAATGAACTTCATCTATCATATATCATATATCTTCGGGGGGCGGGAACTATGTAATGTACACACTCTCAAATTGCGTCTGCGCATGTCCAAATGTTAGTCGAACTGACTACTTGCTACTTTTTCTGGGACCCTATTGATTCAGATATGTAGTACAACGCGCGCTATTTTATTTGTTTGGATTCCCATTTTGAACATTTTGGAATTTTTGCGGAAGAGGGGCATTTGATCTTCTGCAGACCTCTGAATGTACATCATAACATATAACATCCTGCGACGAATATTTCTTTATTTCGGGACTTGAGAGATTCTAACTCGCCTAGTATAAATCCGCCATTTTGTTCAATATGTTTATTGCACGTGTGGTGGGGGCCCACATTGTTGACCAGTCAGACCTCAAATCGCCGCCATTGCAAATGCAAATGAATGAACTTCATCCGCTCTCGCTCATCTTCGGGGGGCGGGAACTATGTACACTCTCTCAAATTGCGTCTGCGCATGTCCAAATGTTAGTCGAACTGACTACTTGCTACCTTTTCTGGGACCCTAGTGATTCAGATAGTAGAACACGGGCTATTTTATTAAATGATGAATGGGAATTGGCGGAAATTGAAGGTCATTGAAAGTCCGCCCGTTCACCCGTACACTATGTTATTTCTTGCCGTCCACAACGTCAACCTTTATCGCTATCAAATCAACATCCCAACATGTACACACAGGATCCCCGCAAGCGCGCCGCCCGCGCGGATCTACAAGCAACAGCCATGCACAATGACCACTTCACTCAAACGACATGCACAGCCAGAAAAGAAATATTTTCAATGGGCTTGTTTCCTCTTCTGACCCCCGAGTAGAAAAACAGACATTTCGTGTGACGGACAAATTTTTAGGATGGCCCCCAGCTATAAGACATATCCATGTCAAAATGATACAAAGTATCTACACTGCATGCAGATACATCGGAACATGGATATGTCTTTGGCTACCGACTGCGTGGAACCTGTTGTGTTGAAGATATCGACGTAAGTTTTATAAAGATCCCAGTATAGTTATACTGGATGAATTCATTCGACAAAACACGTCCCACGCTTTCGGTAGGCATAAGATGTACCGATGTATCTGCATGCAGTGTAGATACTTTGTATCATTTTCAAAACATACCGTCCCGCATAGTGTACAGGAGAATACAAATTAACCCAACCGTTGCCCCGTGTGTGGATCAAACGATCATACACTCTACATATTTATATGCGCCTGTGCTTCGTTAGTACGTCAATCCGCGATCGATCGCGTCAAGCCGCGGTCTAGCTAAACACACTTACTATTAGATACTTAGATATGTAGTACTCGTCTAAGTCTAAAGACGATAAGCGCGACAACACAATTTTATTGCGTTAACGTTTTTCAAGTTTTTCATGAGAAAAACTATCAAAAAAACAACAAATAATTACTACCCGTTGCGGAATAAGAATTCAACATATTAATTAAAATTATTTTTATTTAACAATTAATAGTTACTCACTAGGAACATTAATTTTTACACGTTTGTGAACTAATGTACTAAACTAAAACTCTAAGGAGTTCAATACAAAAAGGATGTTGTCTCGCGTAACTCTCACTTAAATCTGCCTGGGCTGAGGTCCTTCCAATCTTACGAAACCTCGGCCTCTTAATATTTAATTCAAATGGAAATGTTAATTTCTACACAAACGGATATTCCTCTTTTAATTTATTGACTTTACGAACTCGCGTGATCATGTCTTCTAAGAATTGATCTACGTGTTTAACAATTGCAAAGGAAAAGGATCGTTATCTATATCCGGTAGCTACACCATAAAATTTGGTTGATGTGCATCCGTGTTTGATGTGGGTGATGATAACACATCACCCTTAGGGTCGTCGTACGTGACTCCACCCCCTTTTGATACAAATTCGTCCTCGAATTTATTTGTAATAGAATTTATTTTTATTTTTAATGTTTTTCTTTTTACGTAAAAATAAGCAGAAAATGCAAGTAGGACGATTATGAAGATTGTGGTAATTGAAATATTTGTAATTATATTATCCCGTTTGATGTATTTAATTTCCTTGATTTCTTCCAGTTTATCTAAGTAGAAATCATTCATTTCTTGCCAAATGGTCTGTTTCGAAAAATCTGAATAATTAAAATTATTAATTATTGGTATTATAATTCTAGCTTTATATTCGGGTAATCTGTTGTTGAAAGTACTATTATTTAAAGTTACTGAACAATTATTAAAACTGAAGAGATAGTTTCCTTCTAGGTCATTATTCCTTTCATCGCAAGTATTGCTCCATTTTATTTTTGAGTTTCTCGCTAAGATAGTTCCAGTTTCCAGTTCTACAATTGATCCTTTGGTTCTCTTAATCATATTACATTGGTCGTTGGTATAAAAACATAATCTACTTTCTTTTAAATCTTTCACATTGTTTTCTTGTTTATATGTATAACTTACATTATTGATCTTTACAATATTCTCCGATTCGAATTCTATTTCATACAGGTCATCGTTTGGAATAGGTGCTACGTTATATTTAAAAGTTGTTATTAATGTATGGGGAATTTTAACGACAAACAGTATTTCTTTTGGATTTCTATTTCCTATTGCTAATGCTATTTCTAAGTGTTTAATTTTATCAATATTAATATCGTGGTCAATTACTTCCTCTGAAGTAAGCATATTTCTACTCATTGTTCCGAAGCGTGCTGACATAATGTTATCTAGAATAATTTCTAGTTCATTTTGTATAATATGGATATTTACAACTGTTGCAAGGTATGATAGTTCTGTCTGCCAACGACTTGTGGCGTGTTTGATGGTGGTTTCTATTATATTTCTATCAATTTTAACTGTTGAAATAACTTTCTTCATTTGTTCTTCAAATCTATTATTTATCGTTATTTGTTTGTTTGTTATCTGTATTAATGCATGATTATTCTGATCTATTGCCTGGAGGTGATCTTCAATATCTTGCCTATCATTCGCGTCCATTATACCAAACATCCAATTATATAAAGTCCCTACGGGGTTCATCAAACCTCTTCTTCGTCGGGCTGATAGACTTTCTGTGTTTACTTTTTTTGCTTCAGTGGTTGTCATGTCTAAAATGTCGTCTAAGAAGTTCTGTGAAAATCGATTTTTGTTGTCATTCTTTCGACGATATTCCCTAGGTAATAGAGTATACAATTGGTGTTCCAAGTCATATAGTTCTTGGTTAATGACTCCCTGTCTATGGTCAACAGTTCCTAAAGAATTCATTTTCCTAATTTCTTCTATTGCTAGTTCTATGATTCCTAAGTCTATTCTATGTAGTACCATACGTCTTTCCTTCACTAGTTGCACTTCGTCCATTTTGATTTCTGCATAGCCTGAATTGGTTTTTACTTCGTCAACTACTAGTATCCCCGACATTAGGTGCAATAGAGATGCCAGAAGTATTATCTTCATTATTAGTATAGTCATTTTTTGTGATGCCAGTGTTTTGATTTCCTGCTTCCCGTATAGAATCTGAAATTAAAATCTTCTTTTTAGGTCTTCTTATGTTAACTTTAGCAATTCGATTGGAATATTTTTGTTTTTTGAATCTGGGTTGTAATTTATTTCTAGCGGCTTTAGGGTTTTTAACTAAAATTTCTACTCGATTTTCAGTGTAACTTTCTCTCTTTTTATTTTCCTTTTCTAGCATACGTTGTTTTACTTTGAGTGTCCTTTCGTATATAATATTTTTATCTATCTTCCCTACATGCACATCAATAGGTTTTTCTAATGTAGTAGAATGAATTTGTCTATTATAAAATTCCAGAGCTTCAAAGAATTTTTCTTTAGTTGTTTGATTTGGAATTTGGTTACACCCTGACCTCATTTTTTCCTGAATTGTTTCATGGAATCGCTCAATATCGGCATTCCCCGTATGCGAATTCGGTTTTGTAATATGTATCTGAATGTCTTTTGCTAAATAAACTTCTTTCAAAAGGATTGAGTCAAAATCTCCATCTGCTACTATCTGTTTTGGTCTACCTAGCGTGGCTAAGATTGTCAATAAACCTTCCCTGATATCTGTCATATTCTTTGATTGAATGACAGTACCTGTTGCAAATTTAGAAAATTTGTCTATTGCCGTAAGTATAATCAAACCGTCTATGAAAAATAAGTCCATATGGAAAATTTCATTGGCAGTCTTCGCTGTATCTGATAATTCTAACATTGGTTTAATAGGTTTTCTGTCCACTTTCATTTTGTTACAAGTTTCGCAAACATTAATGTACCTATGAATGTACTCTTTTAGTCTCGGATAGTATATTTGTCTTTTTAAACCTTGGAAGTTCTCCATGATTCCAGCGTGACCTGTATCCTTCTCATGATAGTTTTTAATTATTTGGAGAAGCTCTTCTTCACTTTCTGCTTCTCTGATAATTTTGGTTACTCTTATGAATTTAACTTTACTTCTGTCAAATAAATCGATTAAAAGTTGTTGCAATTCATTAAATCTCGAATCGCTCACCTCGCTGAAGATTGCTACCTTCCCTGGCCCTAATGATTTCTTTAAAATATCTATTTGTTCCCTCAAGTTTTTCCATGATAAAATAACTCTTTTTCTTTTGCCTAGCTTTATTTGATGTCTTTTCTCAATTTCATCGACTAATAGTATTTGCTGTTTGTATTTGTTTAAAATATCATCTTTAATCAGAATATGATCATCATGATTTTCTTCTTGAGAGTGGACAGTAGTATCTCTTGGATTATCTACCTTCGTTTTACTTATCCCTGATGGTAATTCTATTTCAAAATCTTCATTTGATGTGCGACTTGAAACTGATGTTCCCTGAACTATATTAGGTAATTTACGAATAGATTTAATCTCAATTTTACTTTTATTTTGTGATTGACTTCCAGTAATAACATTGATTTCACCTGATTCACAAAGCCTGGATAGAAAATCGGCGGGAATGTTGTCTTTACCTTTAATATATTCCAATTTAATATTATAATCCCCGAGTTTTAGAATCCATCTTTGAAGCTTTGGTTCAATATCTTTACCTTTAAATTTTTGGTATAACCACTTTATGGGTTGGTGGTCAGTTAACAAATCAAATTCTCTACCGTATAGGTACGGTCTTAAATAATTTACAGCCCATACAATTGCTAACATTTCTTTCTCAATGGTGGCATATTTTCTCTCATGTTCGTTGAGAGTCCTACTAATATAACAAATTGGATGTCCATTCTGACTTAGCACGGCACCAATAGCGTAATTACTTGCGTCAGTGGTCACTTTAAATCTTTGAGAAAAGTCAGGATGTTTTAGGATAGGTGCAGAAGTAAGCAGAATTTTTAATTTTTCAAACGCTCCGACATATTCGCTGTCGTTTATGTTAATTTTCATATCTTTTTTCAAGTATTTCGTTAGAGGTTGCGCTACTTTAGCATAATCTTTAATAAATTTTCTATAAAACCCTGTTAGGCCAAGGAAAGATTTTATTTCCTTTGCATTCTTGGGTAATTTAATATTTGTGACTTTTATAATTTTGTCATTGTTTGGTTTAATACCATCTACCCCAATTGTATGCCCTAGGAATTGTGTTTCTCTTTTAAAGAATTGACATTTGTCTGCTTGTACCTTTAAGTTAGCTTCACTTAATTTATTAAAAACTTTTTGTATATTTTGTGTATGCTCTGTTAAAGACGTCCCAAATATAATAATATCGTCCAGGTATACTAAACAAATCTTATTAATGAGATCTTTTAGTACATGGTTGATAAGGCGTTGAAAAGTTGCCGGTGCATTTTTCAATCCGAATGGCATTCGAGTATATTCGTAATGTCCTCTGGATGTTGAAAATGCCGTTTTGGGAATGTCTCCTTTCTTCATCTGAATTTGATGGAAACCTTTTGCTAAGTCTAACGTGGTAAAATATTGTGCACGACCTAGCTTGTCTAAGATTCCATCAATGTTAGGAATGGGAAATTTGTCATCAATTGTAACTGCATTAAGTTTCCGATAATCTATAGCCAATCTCCATTTGACTTTTCCAGAATTATCTGGTTTTTTCGCAACTATGACAATTGGTGAATTATAAGGTGAATTACTCTCTCTGATGATTCCCTGATCCAACATTTCTCGTACTTGTCTTTCGATTTCTTTATCGTGTATCTGAGGATTACGATACATCTTTGAATATATCGGCTCTTCTGTAGTAGTTTTAATTTCATGCTGCACTACATTTGTTGCCGATAGGAAATCTCCCTCCAAATAGAAACTATTTCTATTTATCTTCAAAAGTTTCCTTAATTCATTCTGTTCTTCCCCATTAAGATTTTCCACACTAACTTTTAATTCCTCCATGGGTTCCATAGTATGAATCTCATCATACTGAATACTAAAACTGGCATCTACGTTCGCAGATCCTATAAACGGTATAACATTTTCCCCAAATGTCACAATTTTATTATTAAAATCTATCACCGAGTTTGTTATATCTAAAATATTGGTCCCTATGATGGCATCGAAGAGTTGGTGGTTTAAATCAGTCAATCTCCATCTTGTGTAGTCCCTTACTCCTATCTCTGGTGGTGTTTCTGTTATTGTCTCATATTTAAATTCCTGTGTTCCTGCAATAGTCCTGAATTTCTGATTACTTATCTTAGTTTTCGGATAACTACCCAGTTTTTTAATGTCTAAAATTGATGTAGTTGATCCCGAGTCTACTAAAGCTTTTATTGGTTTGTTATTTATGTGAACTGTTATTATGGGAAGATTTCTGTTTCTGAGGCACGTATACGAAAATTTGTTGGTTCAGTTCCAATGGGGTATGTATCCATTGGTTCCGCCTGATTTCTATTTATTTGTTCCACATAATTCCTATTTTGCCTAGACCTATCTGAATTTTGGTTATGGTTTTGAAAATTGCTATGGTTCGGGAATCTGTTATTTTGACTCCAATTATTATTTTGATTATTTTGGTTCCAGTTATCGTTTCTGTAAGAGTTGTTAGTCCGTCTGTGTACAACATCGTCTTGTGTCCTGTTATTGAATTTGTTTCTATTTGTATATCTATTGTCTCTATTTGATTGCCCATTCTGATAGTTATTTCGGTTGTCCTTGTAGTTGTCATAACCTGTTTGTAATAACTCATTATAGGCTTCGTCCAAAGAAGTGACGCCTTTTGTCCTCAGGTACATGGCATCAGATCGATTAATTTTACTTAAAAATTTATCTAAAATACTACTTTCGTTATTTGATGGTTTGAATTCTACTGGATTAGCGGTATCAAGCACATATTTTGAATTTAATTTATCTAAAATTTTTAATAAATATTTGAATAAACTATGGACATCTCTGCTGTTGAATCGATCCGCCTGCTCCTTTAATTTTAAGTACGGTTCCTGTACTCCAAATGCCTTAATCAGTGCTTCTTTCATGTTTTCCCACGTTTTTTCCTGCACTCTTCTGCCAACGGTTGCAGCTCGTCCTTGCAATTTCGAATACAGTATCTCTGATATGTATGTGGCATTTGCTCCTTCCGGTACTAATCGCATTATGGCCTCTACTTCCCGTATGTAGCCATGAAGTTGAAATCCATCGTCTCCCACAAATACTGGCATAGCCCTCGCTTCTCGCAATAGCTCCGTGAATGAGATTGCCATTTTTTTTTTTTTTTTTTTTTATGGAATGATAGAAGACAAATAATGAGAATAAGTTTATACTAATTACCAATGACAGATGCCGACAAACAGCAATCACTTTATTTTAGGTGTCACAGGGACGATTCCTCCTGTTCACCGGTTTTTAGCACTTTAAGTTTTACCCTTGTCGGTACAAATGTATGTATCGCAAGGAGGCGAATTCTTTTAAAATTCTGCCTGCGGGACAATGCAAATCCTTGAAAATTAGAGTATATTATAATAATATTTTTTTTTTTTCACTTTCGTACTTAAGTACAGTTATGTCTTTTTTTTTCCGGTTTAAGTTCGGGTTCTTGGTGTTTTCTATTTTCACACACTTGCAAAAAGTCATATCACTCCACTTAGTTAGTTAGTTTTAGTTTTCACGTGTTAATTCGTTCGTTAATGGATAGAAAGGTCTTAGTTTTCTACTCACTTTCTATCCTACCGACTGCGCCATTCAAGTTTTTCATGAGAAAAACTATCAAAAAAACAACAAATAATTACTACCCGTTGCGGAATAAGAATTCAACATATTAATTAAAATTATTTTTATTTAACAATTAATAGTTACTCACTAGGAACATTAATTTTTACACGTTTGTGAACTAATGTACTAAACTAAAACTCTAAGGAGTTCAATACAAAAAGGATGTTGTCTCGCGTAACTCTCACTTAAATCTGCCTGGGCTGAGGTCCTTCCAATCTTACGAAACCTCGGCCTCTTAATATTTAATTCAAATGGAAATGTTAATTTCTACACAAACGGATATTCCTCTTTTAATTTATTGACTTTACGAACTCGCGTGATCATGTCTTCTAAGAATTGATCTACGTGTTTAACAATTGCAAAGGAAAAGGATCGTTATCTATATCCGGTAGCTACACCATAAAATTTGGTTGATGTGCATCCGTGTTTGATGTGGGTGATGATAACACATCACCCTTAGGGTCGTCGTACGTGACTCTCGTCTAAGTCTAAAGACGATAAGCGCGACAACATAATTTTATTGCGTTAACGTTTACGTTATCCGCGCTGCACAAACTGCATCATCTGCACTATTCTCCTCACTAAATCAGAATTGTGCACTGTTAGTTGATATATCATCGATCGTGATAGTACGCGGTATGCGCGATACAAGTACGGTCGTAAGTTCCTTACATCCACGAGAAAAACACGTTGGTGACCTTGGTGACACTGATTTCAGTCGGCTGGATGGGATTGGCCATCATAAGAAAGGGGTGGATCCGCCGCGGAAGTGTAGTCCAAGGTCCGTGGAGCAAGCATCTCTTTCGCACTGTCGCCGATGACGAAGCAACGCCCATACATTGAACTTCTTCGACTCAACCGTCTCTCCATTGCATGCATACGAGTGTGTGTGTATGTGTGTGTGTGTGTGAAGTTGAAGCTATTTCCCGACCAACCCCAACGATTTTCTTACTGAGTCAGGTTAGTGACTAATTGATGGAAACAAAAAGATTGCTGTGAAGGAGGAGCCATAGCGCTGTGCACGAGTGAGGGAGACAGGTTGTCTGGATGTGGCTGGTGTTGTGAGCAGATTTGAATCACGAGGGGATGGCAGTTGAATGATGTTGACTTGTTTTATGGGTGCCTGGTTGTTTAGTCAGTTCATGATGCGAAGTTTTTCGATTTTCGTGAGTTCTCTTTGATGACTGACTCGGATTGACTGAGGATCGGCCACTACATTCATAGAACTCGGAAAAATTTTCAGTGGGCTTGTTTCCTCTTCTGACCCCCGAGTAGAAAAACAGACATTTCGTGTGACGGACAGATTTTTAGGATGACCCCCAGCTATAAGACATATCCATGTGAAAATCTGCATCTCCGCATGTTGTCCGCTAAGACAGTGTCTCGTATCTGTCATTACATGACCGGCGTGGCTAAACAGCCGTTCTGAAGGAGTACTGGTCGCAGGAACTGCCAAATATTTTCTAGCTAATCTTGCCAGACTTGGAAAAGAAGATTCGTGCCTTTGCCACCATTGCAATGGATCATCGTCTTTGTGAAGCGCAGGTACTGCTGCATAGTCCTCAACCTCTTGCCTTGATTGGTCGTTTTCAGTTGATTCCTGTTCACCTAATGCATGAGAGGATGAAGTTTGCATGGATCCAGACAGTTTTGCAAAGATTCCAGCCAGCCCCTTTTGTTTTTTCGCTGGATTTTCGCCAGTGTCTGATGTGCTCAATGAACCGACATCTGCAAAACAAAATAATAGTGAATTTTCGATAAAATATTAACTGACTATAAAATTCATTTGTTTAATTCGCAAAGTCGACATACTTTGTTGTCTCCATTGAGCCAACTCGTCCGCAATTTGATCTTTCACCATGCAAATGTCGACTTCTTTCAAGTACCGTTTGAATCGAGGATCAAGAAATGAGCACCTCACAAGAAATGCATGGCATTTTTCGGCACTACTCCTGTCAACAGCTCGCCCCTGAGCGGTGAAACTACTGTCCGGATCATACCTTTTGTGCAGTTTTTTAACTATGCACTCAAGGATGACTGGATAGTATTTTAAAATATCCTGAAATTGACGCAGTATAATATGTAGCTACGTTATCTCGACCAAATGTGTGGATATACCACATACCAAATCACACTCAAATCAAAAGCTAAAACCTTTTCTTGAATACTTCCGTCCTGTACTGTCCACACAAAAATACTCCATTTCCTCAACGGTTTTAATTAATAAGTCGGTTTTTAACTCGACGGAGTCGGTCGGTTTTTAACAAGTCGGTTTTCGGTCGGTTTTTTTGGTGAATCGGTCTTTTAATGAGTCTTTTTAACAAGTCGGTTTTCGGTCGGTTTTTTTGGTGAATTGGTCTTTTAATGAGTCTTTTTAACAAGTCGGTTTTCGGTCGGTCTTTTGGTGAATCGGTTTTTTAATGAGTCGGTTTTAAACCGGTTTTTTTGACCATAAGAAGGTTTTTTTAATGATTCGGTTTTTTCGAAACCGGTTTTTGGGAATCTCGGGACCGGTCCTAACAAAAGACCGGTTTTAAACCGGTGGACCGGTTTTAGGAACAGGCCTATGTTCTATCAGAGGTTACGTTATCTGTGGTGTGTCTTTCTTTTTATAATTTATACCTTTTAGGGTGAAGTTGCATAATAGAAAAACCCCCAGAATCATCAGTAAAAATGTTGATAAATACCTGAAAAATAAGAAAGAAATCAAAATTAGAAGAAAGTTACGGAATTTTGATTAAATAGAAAAAAAAAACAATTCAGAAAATATTTTAATTAGAACGTCTAAAAAACCGTTATTTAGATTCGGAAAGAGGGGGGGGGGGGGATTACAGTGAAGTAGCCAGGGGTCTAGGAGGTCTAGACCCCTCCCGAAATTTTGCCGGTTCCAAAAAAATACATCAACATCGAAGGAGGTTCGGCAAGCAAAGAGGCTAAATGGTAAATGGTGCTATAGCCATAGATCTTACAAATAGACCAAGCCTGTCGATCTACGATGGAATTAGTCAGAATGTCAGGTAGGGTATTATTACGCCCCGCACCACAGCGGCGAGACAACACACACACACACAGTCATGGCCCGCACGAACGTCGTCGTGGGGGGAATTCATGGGACTGATGCCTCTACGCACTGAGCTACCGGTCGTCCCCGTTGCTCAGCTCGTGCTGAAGGATTTTTCTCCGCGCGAGATGGCGCTGCTCTAAAAATTGGAAAACTGTTACAATTACGCAAGGAACACTTTTTCTATGGCTAACCGCGCGCTTCGCGCGCACCTCGCCTCCCAAATGCTTCGGCTTTCATCGCTTCTGATGTAGGGAGCGTGACTGGTGCCATTACTGGGCGATTAACGATAGGGCAGCGCTCCTTCCTTCCTCCTTTGGCTTTCATCGCTTCTGATGTAAGGAGCGTCACTGGTGCCATTATTCGGCGATTAAGGACACGGCAGCGCTCCCTGGAGTGCCGGAGGAAAATTGTTACAACTACACAAGGAACACTTTTTCTATGGTTCACCACGCGCTTCGCTTTCGGCTTTCATCGCTTCTGAAGCAGGCAGCGTCACTGGTGCCATTATTGGCGATTAAGGGCAGGGCAGCGCTCCTTGGAGTGATGGCAAATTATGCGGAAGGCGAGGTCGCGCGTAGCGTTCGGTGAGCCAGAGGAAAATTGTTACGACTACACAAGGAACACTTTTTCTATGGCTCACCGTGAGGTGCATCCTATGTCACATTCATAAAGAGCTCCGGAAGGAAGAGGAAAGCAGCAGATCTGCGCGTCCAAGTGGCAGCAAGCAGTCAAGTAGGGAAGTAGCCAATGGCTCAACTTCGCCGCGCTTGTCCTTTCGTAGTGTCTGGGTCTCGAAGTAGCTTCAAGAGCTCCACTTGGGTGGTTCTGGTGTTATCTCATATAGGGTCAGCTTCGCAGTATTGCTCTCTGGCTGGTTGTTGCTTCCTTGCCGTGGCTTCCTTGATGCAGCTAAATAGGTTGATGAACCTTTGGTCCAGTTCGTCCATAATATGCTTCTAATCTTCTTCGTTGAAGCCAACGGGCTCTTATACTAAAAAACTCGCGGATGTGTTCCAATTCCTCGTGCCCAGTGACGGAAATTCCTCGATGTATCGGCAATGAACTCGACCCTTTTTTTCCGCCTCTGCATCCGAAGATTGCAAGTTCGAGTCCTGCCACGATCGCCATGTGGTAGGATACGGGTTCCTTGTGGTCACCAGGTAGGGGACCAATCTCGACGCCGAAGTAGCTACCAGCGCTCGATTTTTGGCAGTCAAGCAGGGTAGTAGCGAATGGCTCAACTTCGCCCTGCTCGTCCTTTCGTAGTATGTACCTGGTTCGCGAAGTAGCTTCAAGAGCTCCACTTCTTGCAATCGGGCGAAGTTGAGCCATTCGCTACTACCCTACTTGACTGCCAGAAGTCAAGCTCTAGTAGCTACTTTGGCGTCGAGATTGGTCCCCTACCTGGCGATTACAAGGAACCCATATCCCACCACAGTATAGACCTCCTTGGAAACAAAGTCCACTGCGATTATGGCAATGCCACGTAAGGCGATACAGCTTCCTTTATCATTTGATAGAAGAGAAAAAAGAAAAGAAACAAACAATAAAAAAGGAAAAACAAGTCAACTGTCGACAACTCGTAACTCGTGACACCCCCCCCCCCCCAATTGGCTGAGCATTGAATCGCCAGATGCATCTAACTATGCGGAAACAAAGATCTCCACGACGAAATCTCGTCCTTAAAAAAATCGCGGAAAAAAAGCTCTTTCCATTCCGACGGCCTCTAGTTTGCATCCTTAATCGCTGCGCCTCTCACGAGATAAACGCCAGCGTAACGTCTTTGTGTTGCCCATGGACCCATGCTGATTGATTTCGACTTTCCGAATCAAAATGACGGAAAGTTAGGGGGGGGGGGGGGGGGTTAGCGCAATACCACGTCTCTCCTTTTTTCATTTGATAAAAGAGAAAAAAGAATAAAAAAGGAAAAAATAGAAAAAAAAAGGAAAATAAAGGAAAAAAGGAAAACAAAAAGGAAAAAAAAAGTCAACAGTCGACGGCTCGTGGGCAGAAAGGAATACACAATTTAAAGAATTTGTGACGATCACAGTAACGTACGGAAGGGGGGGGGGGGGGGGGGGGGGGGGGGGGTTAGAGCAATGTTACGTAAGGTTTTTCTCCATATTTTTTTCATTTGATAAAAAAAAGCAAAAAGGAAGCAAAAGGAAAAAAGGAAAATAAGAAAAAAGGGGAAAAAGGGAAAAAAGGAAAAAAAGGAAAAAAAGGAATAAAAAGGAAAAAAAGGAATAAAAAGGAAAAAAAGGAAAAAAGGACAAAAAGGAAAAAAAGGAAAAAAATTAAAAAAAAAGGAAAAAGGAAAAAAATAAAAAAAAGGAAAAAGGAAAAAAGAAAAATGGGAAAAAAGGAAGAAAGAAAAAAAAAAAGAACAAACGAGTGAATTTCGACAACTCGTAACTCGTGGACAGAAAGGTACAGAATTTAAAGAATTTGTGACGATTATGGTAACGTCATCCTCTCCCTCCCCCTGCTTCGGGCGTGAAAAAAAGTGAAAAGAGTTAACATTTCGACAATTCGTGGATAGAAAGGAATACAACATTTAAAGAAGTTGTGACGATCACAGTAACGTACCCCCCGCTCAATTGGTTGAGCATTGAATCGCGAGATGCAATCTAATTATGCCGAAACAGAGCGAGAGGTCTTCACGACGACACCTCGTCCTTGGAAAATTCGCGGACCAAAAGCCGTTTCCATTACTGCTAGATCTCTAATTTGCATCCTTAATCGCTGCGCCTGGCACGAGATAAACGCCGCCAACGTCTTTGTATTGTGCACACATGGGTCCATGATTGATTGATTTCAACTCTGGCAATCGTTAGCCTCGCTTCCACCTCCCCCCTTCTTCCCCCGTTGTATGACTTTCTTAATTTGCATCTCCTGCCACGGGCCACGATGAGATATCCTTACCATCGATGCGGTTGAGTCGCTTAATTTTCGATCCTTCCGTGATGAGAGTTCTCTACCCACACCCCGATGAAAATGAAGTCTGTGGTTGATGTGCGATGGTTGCGCCACCACCGCCACAACATCCTTGCCACGCTCCCTCATTTTGCAATTCGTGATTAAGCGTCCTGGAAAAATCCATCTAATTGAAGTTAAGTATACGACAAATGTATCGTTTCTGTGTTGTGTGTATATCATTCGCTGTCGGTGAACACACATTTGCCACGACGACGATGGTCGTTGGCAGGACGAACGCGACCGCGACGAAGGAAATAAGGATCCTGAAGAGTCAGTCTACGTCCTGGGCTCGTTCATAAGCAGCCACACAGAACTATACTCTCGCATATGAGGCCAAATGGGGTTTTGGAAAGAAATTCATCAAAGTACATCGCATCGCCCCACCGCACCCCTCCCCCACCCCATAGCCCAGCAATTCGCAGTCATCCATCCATCTATCGTGGCAAGCATGTGACGTGTGTAATATACAGAGTAGTAATATCTCTTCCTCTTATGACGTTTC